>CM060932.1:1025504338-1028004338 GCA_030765085.1 Allium cepa | reverse complement strand
AATTTATCTTATTCTCTCCCATGTTTCTGTTCTCCTCCATCTACGTTTAAAAAACTCAATAGCACATCAACCTTCGACATTTCACCCATTCTATCCAACAGCTCATTCAATAGTCATTAGGAATAGATTTATAACAACAATCTTTGGGTTCTTATGAGGTTTTAAGCTTGTAATAGTGGTAGTCAAACATACGAGATTTGAGCTCGAGATAGATATTGAGCCTCGACCAGGTTTTGAGTATTTAAGTTTGGGATTTATAGATTCAAATGGTTTCGAATTTATAAATTCAAATGGTTTCGAGCTTACAGATAGTTTCAAATGGTTTCAAATTGAAGATTTAGATAGCTTTGAATTTATAGATCCCGAAGGTTTCGAATTTATAGATATTTAAAGGTTTCAAATTTGTAGATAACATCAGGTGTCAAAATAGCAGAGGAACTATGACGATCTACCTTTCTGACCCTTAGGAACAACACTTAATACATGCTCATTGTTCATGTGCCGTTATCCAAACATCTAAAGGATGAATCATCATGGGGAAAAATAAAGAACAAAATAGAAAACCTCACGTTGAAACTGCTAAAAAAACATAACAGTCCGTAGTACAGGTTGCTCCTTAGCAAGGAGTTATCAAAGTTACTTAAAATTACTAAAAGTCAGCTTAGGCAGTTATAACATCCTACCTTTACATATGCTGAAACAAAATATACTTACACAAATAAGAAAATAGAGCGGAATAGATAACTAAGAAGATGAAAGCCTCCTGCTCGGACTCCATCTTCAAAAGAGCCCACTCAAATAAAATGAGTACTCGAGAGTTTAGGGAAAACAAACAACTTGGGTCAAGTGATATGTCTGGTATGAGTAAAACTTCGGAAAAATAGATGTTAAATTAAACACAAACATGCAAGATCATGCAGTTGAACACGGAATGGGTTTACTCTCCTATAAATCAACATCCAAATGTAAAGAATAGATAAATAATTAAACATCTCGAAGATTGGTTGATTCATCCTGATGCAAATAAGGAAATAAATTTGATGGTTCGAATCAAATAAGAAAATGAAAATCTCAAAAAAAAAAAAAGGACTAGGATGGTGCACCACCCTTGAAGTATACCTCTAGTAATATACTTCTGAGAAGCTTATATACTCTGTGACACTTCTTGGACAATACCAAGCCGGACCCTACCAAACCTTACCGAGTATCTGAATATTTCATATCTAAAAGCGCTACCGAATCCAAATCTAGATGAGATGTGAAAGTAGCCTAATGGGTGCAACACCTCATAGCTTGGCTTCCTCTCGCACTTTGGATTTAGTCATTTTCGACAAAAAATATCAATGCTCAACGGAGCAACACATCGTCTTAGAATTACGATAGAAAAGAAGTTGAAGTAACCGATAGTTAAAAAACCAACCATCGAGGATATAAAATGATCTTATATCAAAATTAAGTCTTGTATACTTACCACCACTCATCGAGTTCAAATTTGCACTATTTCTTGGTTAACAATAATATCGGACAAGTCAAGGTAGTGTTACCTTAAAGTCATGTCTCATGATTATTCTAAACTTTCGAAATTGGGACAAGTCTACCTTGTTTAGTGCAAATTATACAAACAAATCACTTCCATATAAGTGAATCGATTTACAGAAACTAATTCATTTCCATAAATAAATCAAATGTTTTCTTTTAAAAATCCAAACTCGTACTTGGCTTCACACTACAAGTTTTAGCTTTAAAACAATTTGTTAAAAGAGTTCACAAACTTCAGAACATCATTAAAAAGATTTTAATAACTTAAAATATTCTTATTACAATGATTAATCAACTTTAAACTTTGTTAACTAAGCTGATTAGTTTACTTCAATAACCTTAAATTAAAGAGGGTAAATCTCCTTTAAAGCATCATTATTTCAATTAATTGAGTATATAATTAATTAAATAATAATTAAATACCATTATTTAAGACTTTATTTAAGGAAAGATTAATTAAGGTTAAATAGATTTATTAACTTTTAAAAGATAAATAAAAAGATTAATTAATTTAAAAACATCATTCGTAAATTATTTATTTAACTTCAACCAATCATCTTTAAAGATTAATCAACCTTAAACATCATTAAAAGAAATGTTTAATTAATTTCAAAACATCATTAACCAAGTGATTAGTTAATTTTATACACATCCTTAATAAGTAAATTAGTTAACTTTAATCCTTATTAATTAGATAATTAATTAAATTAAATAATTGTTATTCAAATAATTAATTATTTTCGGAAACATCATTAATCAAAATTTGCTTTAGCTTGTAAAATAATTCTTGGCACGATAATGAAACCAAATGGTTTCGATAAAAGGCTATTTTCCAAAAGTGTCGATATAGAGACTATCACATATGGGTAGTTCGGAATTCGAGTATATGACAATTGCAATGCAACCAACCATCAAAAAACAAGGGGATGTACATACATACATGGTTGTTTACAATAATTCAACATGTAACATGGACTTATTAACAACGAGATTAGTTTAACTGCTAGATTTTCATATAACTTAAGATTCGCCTACAATCTTTCCAAAACGACAAATTTTCAAAGCAACAGATCAATCCAACAACCAAACCATTATTACAACTATAAAATAATCATTCAACGGCTACAATTATGAGCATGAATATAGTTTAAGCTAAGGTGGAAGCTTTACTCACAAAAACACTTCTAACTTAACCGGATCACCACAATAATTTCCCGAACTCACGAACTATCTTCACTGCACTTTAACATGAACTTTTGGGCACTTATTGGGCTAGGTTTGGGTTCGGCCTGGGCAACATGGGGCTTGGTCCTATGTTTTTGAGGTGGAAATCGCTTTTTTTTGGTAGAGGAGTTTTTGTAGATGAATATATGGAGTTTAACTTGATTTTTGGAAGTGTATTCACTAGTTTTTGGCTTGGGAATTTCTCTTGGAAGTCATGGAAGTATTGATGTATATGAAGAGAAGAGAAATAAGGATAGGGATGAACAAGTAAAGTGGAATATGTGTGGAGATGGTGGGTATTCATGGGCCAAAGGGATGTAGTGGTGATTAAAATAAGTTATTAATACAAAATAACAAAATGTCTTCTTGTAACATGCTTCCATGCCTCCCCCTAGGCGCATGCACACCCTTCTTTTCCACCCTCCACCATGCGTTGTGTACTAACCTAGGTAGCTTAGGTTATGGTAATGTACTTCCTTAGGTTATTTAGGTTTCATTTTATATTTTTAAGTCAAATCTTGTTTATGTTTTATTCTAAGCTTGGTTTATTTATTTTAACACTATCATTAACTTATTACATGACATATGTGAATGTGTGTGCATATGTACATGAGTGATACAAAATGTCCACAACGTTTCGATGACATTTCATTGCCGATACGTCGAAATTTCGAAAAACGTTTTTCGATCACATTTTCTATTTTTATTTAAACTAATTATTTTGGTAACAAAATTTGAAAATGATTTTAATATCATTAATTAATGTTTAAACTATGTTTATTTGGTTATTAAAATACATTATTTAAATATTTAAAAATGATTTAAATATTTAATACAAAATGATTAATTTACGGGTCGTTACACTCTCCCTCCAGGAGAATTTTTCCGGAAATTAATACACGAAAGACAATCCAAAAGAGATATATTATACCAAGAATTCATATAACAATGCAAAGCAACTACGCCATGATAGAACATTCATAATGCATTCAAACAACTAACAATTAACCTGACATTACATCAGGGAAAGTTTCTCTAATATGATCCTCAGTCTCTAAAGTATAGTCGCAAGGGTAATCACTCCATTGAACCTTCACAAGCTTTACCGCCTTGTTTCTCAATCTCCTTTCACAAGGATGTTGGATTACTGTCATGTTCGATTCTGTCTCTAAGTTTTCCTGAGAAAATGCCTCAACAATCAAAGATGGATCATAAACATGCTTTCTCTGATGTGATACATGAAAAACATTATGAACTTCAGACAATCTCTCATGAAAATCTACCCTATAGGCTAATGATCCAATCCTCTCCAAGATTCTGAATGGTCCAATGAATTTGGGTGCTATCTTTCCTATTTTCCTGAATCATATAACTCTTTTAATTGGGGAAACTTTCACAAATACTAAATCCCTGACCGCAACTCAAAGCCCTTCCCCATTGATCAGCATAAATTTTCTATCGATCTTGAGATTCTTTCATTCTTTCCTTGATCATATCCACTTTCTTTGATGCTTCTTGAATTATCTTTGGTCGAAGAACTAATTGGTCTCTAGTCTCAACCCAATATGAAGGTGATTAACATGACCATCCATACAAAGCTTCATTGGGTGCATGCCAATGCGAGCTTGGTAACTATTGTTATAAGAGAATTCTACCAGATGTACATGATCTCCCCAAGAACCTCCAAAATCCAAAATACATGCTCTCAAGTGATCCTTTAACATTTGGTTCACCCTTTTGATTTGTCGGTCTGTCTACGGGTGATAGACTGTGCTCAAATTCAACTGTCCTTAAAGCAGCTTTGTAATGCCCTCTAAATCGACTGGTGAAGATGGGTTTCAATCGCTGCCTACACTTACTGGAATGTCATGTAGTCGAACAATCTTCCTCAAATAAATCCCTACCAAAGAAGCCACATTTCTTATTGACTTCACCTGAATAAAGTGGACGCTCTTCGTTAATCGATCTACAATTACCCAAATGCCTTCATTGCCTCTTCTTGTTCTGGAAAACCCATCGATAAAGTCATGGGTACTTACTCCCACTTCCAGTTTTGTACCTCCAATGGTTGGAGCAACCCAGCAGTCTTATGTTGGTCACTCTTGACCATTGACAGTTTGCACACTGCCTCGCAAAGATCGACATGTCTCTCTTCATCCCTTTCCGCCAAAAGGTCTTCTTTACATTCTGAAACATTTTGGTTGCTTCTGGGTGGATAGATAAATTTGATCGACGGCACTCTCTCAGCACATCCTGTCAAATCTCATTAACATCTGGTACACAAATCCATTCATTCTTAAAATGCCTTGAGAGTCAGTCTAAAAACTAGAAACAATTCCCTCTTCAACTTTTGTCTTAATCTGAGCTAGAATATGTCTTCTTCTTGGAAATAAGTAGTTCACTCCATTAGCGCTGGGTTAACTTCCAGATTTGCAATCATCGCCACATTCCTACTTAACATATCTGCAACGACGTTTGCTTTTCCTGGGATATAAAGAATCTCTAGGTCATAAGACGCAAGAAATTCTAGCTTTCTTTGCATATTTAAGTTCAAGTCCTTCTGAGTAAAAAGACACTTTAATGACTTATGATCTGTATATAACTCAAACTTTGCACCCAAAAGATAGTGCCTCCACACCTTTAATGCGAAGACTAACGCCAACAACTCTAAATCATGCGTAGCATAATTCTTCTCATAAGGTTTCAACTGCTGACATGCATGCGCTTTTACTTTACCATTCTACATCAAAACTGCTTCTAATCCAGTCCTGTAAGCATCTATATAAACTGTCAATCCTTCATTCCCATTTGGAATAGTTAAAATAGGAGCACTGGTTAATTTCCCCTTAAACTCATTAGATGCTTGATCGCACTTGGGTGTCTAATTAAACTTAGCATCTTTTTTCATTAGCTTTGTTAGATGAGAAACAATCTTCGAGAAATCTTTAATAAACCTTCTGTAGAAACCAGTCAATCCCAAGAAACTTCTGACCTCAGACACATTTTCAGGTTTCTTCCAATCTTGAACCACAACTACTTTAGTTGGATCCACTAATATGCCATCTCCCAAAATTATATGCCCTAGAAATCTAACTTCAGATTCCCATAAATGGCATTTAAAAAACTTTGCCTTAAAACATGACTTCTTAAAGTACTTAGAACAAAATGAAGATGATACTTGTGCTCTTCCTTCGTTTTAGAATAAACGAGAATTTCATCAATGAAGACGAAAAAAAAGTTATTAAGAAAATATCAAAACACTCAAATCCATGAAATAAGTGGGTGCATTAGCCAATTCGAACGGCATGACTAACCACTCGTAAAAACTATTAGGGTTTTGAAAAGTTATTAAGGGTATACTCTTCTCCACGACCCTTAATCGGTGAAAACTAGTGGCAAGATCTAACTGAGAAAATATCCAAGCTCTATGGAGCTGGTCAAATATGTCATCAGTCCTAGGTAAAGGATACTTATTCTTGATAGTCCTCTTATTTAATTCTCAGTAAGCCACACATAATCTAAGAGAAGTATCTACCTTGGTTATGAAAAATACAAGCGATCCCCAACTCAATGTTTTGCATTTGATCAAACCTTTCTGCAATAAATCAAACGTCCACTTCTCCAATTCTTCCCTTTGGAGCCAACTTCGAGGAGGTTGTACAATAGGTCTGGTTCCTATAATCAAATCAATATGGAATTTGACTTCTCGTTGAGGAGTTAGACTTTGCACTTCTTTAAAAATATCCTTGAAATCCCGAACAATTGGCATATTCCTTATCTTCTCTTTGGGTACTTCGTGGGAATATAGAAAACTGCTCATCAACCCCCTAGGCTCTCCACAAAATATATCAATGCTTCTACCTATTACATATTTTACTATGATTATCCTTCTAACACAGTCCAAGACATTTTAAAATTAGATGACCAGTTCATTCCCAATAGTACCCAAAACCATCAACCCAAGAACAAACAATTCAGAAAAGAAAGGCCGATCTTGATAAAAAAAATAGGCACTTTAGAACATATGGTATCAAGATTGGTCGGACCCCAATAGGGTTCTACACACAAAGAGAATTATGGAGAATAAAATATTTAAGAGTCAATTGGTTCATTAGGTCATATGAGATAAAACTATGGGACGCATCGGTATCGAATAACACCCTAATAGGAATATTAGAAATGGATAATGTACCATGCAACACCTGCTTTCCTTTTAGGTCTGTAGAAGTAGATAGTATTTCCTTAATAGTAAAAACTTTTCCTTATGATCCCATTTTTGAAAAAGGGCATCGGTTCTTCATGCGTCCATGTTTGTTGCAATTTTAGCAGAGTGGTCTGCTAGCCGGGTTCGGGCACTAATTTGCAAAGTGGCCCATTTGGTTGCAATTATAACAAAGGATTTTGGTCAAGTCTAACTGCTTGTTTTGGGTCGGAGCTCCAGCTCTAGGCTTCTTCTCTAACCACTTTTTCTTCCCTTTGCACATGAAAAATGGCTTATTAGCAACCGATCTTACTGATAAAGGTTGGGCATTGACTACTAGCAATACTCCCTTCTGAACTCCATGCTCAATATCAAGAGCTTCAAATCTCGAAGCCATACTGATCAGATTAGTAAAGGTACCATTGAGATGGTTTGTCATTTCCCTACGAAATTTTGGTCGCATTCCTTTTAGAAACATTCCATTCTCTTTAATTGATGCATCAATCAATCTTGGTCCAAAGCGGGACAATGTATTGAACCTATGTTCATACTGCGCCACTGTCATCTCACCCTGTTTCATATCCATAAAATTTCTGAACAACTGAGTCCTCCCACCTTCGGCATAAAATGAGCTTCAAAAACCTCATCAAATTACGCCCAAGAGAAATCTTATTCTGGTGTATTCATGGTGACTGAATCCCACCAATCCATTGCTTCTTTTTGAAGCTGATGTGATGCCAACAATCTCTACCTAGTATCTCCCAATTGAAGATCCCCGAATATCATTCCATAGGAGTGGAGCCATGTATTGACTTCCAAAATATCTTCAGTTCCATAAAAAGGCATACCACAAAAGCAGTATAATTCTTACATAAGGTCGAAAAGTTCCGAGGCTGCTGACTTGCATCAATACTTCACCTATTGGCTCTACAACCGGCTCAATTCTAAGAGCTCTTCCATTTGTAGCCGTGATGGTTCCAGATCCACTCCCTCTTATTCCTCTTGTATTCATTTTCAATAAATTAGATAAGTGACAGGTATTATTAGAATACAAAGATAGGGTCAAAGATGATAAAAAGGGAAACTGCAATAAAGAATCTAAAACCAGATTTTTTTTTCAGGGGAGAAAAGGAAACACCCTCTCAAGATTAACTCATTCTTGGGCTCTTTTCACCCTATCTCTAATGAGAAGTACTCCAATCAGGCTAAGGTGTTTGCTCAACCGAAGCTTTGATACCAACTATGACGACCCACCTTTTTGACCCTTAGGAACAACACTTAATGCATCCTCGGTGCGTAGGGAAAAATAAAGAACATATTAGAAAACCACACATCAAAAATGCTAAATAGAGTGTAATAGTCAATAGTGCATCAGGTTGCTCCTTAATAGGGGTTATGAAAGTTACAGCAAAAGTACTACAAATCAGCTTTGGCAATAGTAACATCCTGCCGTTACATATACTGAAACGAAATACACTTACAATAAAAGATAATAAAGTGGAATAGAAAACTAAGAAGATGAAAGCCTCTTTCTCGGATATCGTCTTCAAAAGAGCCCTCAAAAGACCTGCTACTCTCGAACTACTCAAATAAAATGAGTACCCAAGAGTTTAGGAAAAAACAACTCGGGTCAGACGATATGTCTGGTATGAGTAAAAAAATTTAAACAATAGGGGTGAAATTAAGCACAAACGTGTGAGATCATGCCGCTCAACACGAAACGGGTTTACTTCTATATAAATCAACATCCAAACGTAAAGTATGGATAAATAATTAAACTCCACGAAGAGTGGTTGACTCCTCCCGATGAAAATAAGGAAATAAATTTGAAGGTTCGAATCAAATAAGAAATGGAAAATCGCCAAGAAATGACTAGGAAGGTGCACCACCCTTGAAGTATACCTCTAGTAATATACTTCTAAGAAGTTCATATACTTCATGACTCTTCTCGAACAATACCAAGCCAGATCCCACCAAACCTTACCAAATATCCAATATTTAACATCTAAAAGCACCATCGAATCAAAATCTAAATGAGATGTGAAAGTACCCTAATGGGAGCAACTCCATATAGCTTGGCTTTGATAAAGGAAATCAATGCTCAACGGAGTAACACATTGTCTTAGAATGATGATAATAAAGAAGCTGCAGTAACTTATAGCTGAGAAACCAACTATCGCGGATATAAAACAATCGTATAACAAAATTAATTCTTGTGTACTTACCACCACTCATCGCATTCAAACTTGCACTATTTCTTGGCTAACAATAATACCAAAAAAGTCAAGGTAGAGCTACCTTAAAGTCATGTCTCACCTTATTCTTAACTTTCGAAATAGTGAAAAGCCCACTTCTTCAATGTTTAGTGCTAATTAAACAAATAAATCACTCCATACATGTGAATTGCTTTATAGAAATTAATTCATTTCCATAAATGAATCTAACTTTTCTTTTAAAAATCCAAATTCATACTTGGATTCACATTACAAGTTTTAGCTTTAAAACACTTTGTTAAAAGAGTTCACTAACTTCAAAGCATCATTAAAAAGGATTTAATAACTGAAGTATTCTTATTACATTAATTAATCAACTTAAAAACTTCATTAACTAAGCGGATTAATTTACTTCAATAACCTGAAATTAAAAAAGGGTAAATCGCATTCAAAACATCATTAATTCAATTAGTTAACAAAAAAATTAATTAAATAATAATAATTAAATATCATTATTTAAAAATGATTAATTAATTTAAAACTTTATTTAAGGAAAGATAACTAAGGTTAAAAAGATTTATTAACTTTAAAAAGTCATTAATTAAAAAGATTAATTAATTTAAAAACATCATTAGTAAATTGGTTATTTAACTTTAATCCATCATTTTTAAAAGACTATTTAACCTTAAACATCATTATAAAAAAGGAATAATTAATTTCAAAACATCATTAACCAAGCGATTCGTTAATTTTAAACACATCGTTAATAAGTTAATTAGTTATTTTAATCCTTATCAACTGAATAATTAATTAAATTAAATAATCATTATTAAATAATTAATTATTTTTGGAAACATCATTAATAAAAAATTTGCTTAAATTGTAAAATTATTCCAAGCATGATAATGAAACCAAACGGTTCGATAAAAGATGATTTTTCGAAAGTCCCACTATAGAGACTATCGCAATACAACTAGTTCGAAATTCGAGTATATGACATTTTCAATGCAACCAACCATCACAAACAAGGGGATGAACATACATACATGTTAGTTTACAATAACTCAACATGGAACAAGCACTTATTAACAATGAAATTAGTTTAACTACTAGATTTTCATATAACTTAAGATTCGCTTACTATCTTTCCAAAATGACTAATTTTCAAAGCAACAAACCAATACAACAAGCAAACCATTATTAAAACTATACAACAAGCATTCAGGAGCTACATATATGAGTATGAAGATAGTTTAAACTTTGTGGTTCAAAGGTGGAAGCTTTACTTACAAAAATATTTCTAACTTAACCGGATCACAACAACAAGTTGGCGAATTCACAAATTATCTTCATTACACCTTAACTTGGACTTTTAGGCCCTTAATGGGCTAGGTTTGGATTTGTCCTGTGAACCATGGGGCTCGTCCTTGGGATTTTGAGGTAGAATTGGCTTTTGTTGGTAAAGGAGTGTTTGTAGATGGATATATGGAGCTTAACTTGATTTTTGGAAGTGTATTCACTAGTTTTTGGCTTGAAAATTTCTCTTGAAAGTATGGAAGTATTCATGTATATGAAGAGAAGGGAAATGAAGATAGAAATGAAGGTGTAAAATGGAAAATGTATGGAGATGGTGGGTAATTATAGACAAAAGTGATGTAGTGGTGATTATGATAACTTATTAATATAAAATAACAAAATGTCTTCATGTAACATGCTTCCATGCCTCCCCCCTCACCCTAGGAACACGCGCACCCCTCTCTTGTTCACCCTCCACATGCCTCGTGTACTACCCTAGGTAGCTTAGGTTATGGTAATGTCATTTCTTAGGTCATTTAGGTTTTATTTTATATTTTTAAGTCAAATCTTATTTTTAATTTATTCTAAGCATGGCTTATTTATTTTAACACTATCATTAACTTATCACATAGCAAATATGGATGTTTGTGCATGTGTACATAAGTGAAACAAAATGTGCACAACGTTTTCGACGACTTTTCGATGTAAAAAAAGTCAAAATTTCGGAAAACATTTTTCAATCACATTTTCTATTCTTATTTGAACTACTTATTTTGGTAAAAAAAAGTTGAAAATGATTTTAATACCATTAATTAATATTTAAAATATTTTTATTTGGTTACTAAAATCATTTAAAAATGATTTACATATTAAATACGAAGCGATTAATTTATAGGTCGTCACACTCTTCCCTCCAGAAGAATATCGTCCTCAAAATTGATACTCAAAAGACAACCAAAAGGTATATATTATACCAATAAATTCATATAACATTGCAAAGAAACCATGCCATAATAGAACATTCATAATGCATTCAAACAACTAACCTGACATTACATCAGGATATGTTTCTCTAATGTGATCCTCGGTCTCTCAAGTAAAATCATGGAGGTAATCACTCCATTGAACCTTCACAAGCTTCACTACCTTATTTCTCAATCTCCTTTCATCCCGATCTACAATATGAACTGGATCTTAGATTACTATCAATTTTGGTTCTACCTCTAAGTTTTTCTAAGCAGATGTCTCAACAATAAAAGATGGATCATAAACATGCTTTCTTAGATGAGATACATGAAATGCATTATTAACTTTAAACAATCTCTCAGGAAAATCTAATCTATATGCCAATGAATCAATCCTCTCCAGGATTCTAAATGGTCCAATGAATTTTGGTGTTAGCTTTCTTGAATCTTACAACTCATTTAAACGAGGAAACTTTCACAAATACCGAACCCCGATCATAAACTCTAAGTCCCTTCTCCATTGATTGACATAGCTTTTTTATCGATCCTGGGCTTCTTCCATCATTTCCTTAATCATAATCACTTTTTTTGATGCTTCTCGAATTATCTCTGGTCGAAGAACTAATCAGTGTCCAGTCTCAACCCAACATGAAGGTGATTTGCATAACCGTCCATACAAAGCTTCATAAGGTGCCATGCAATGCTAGCTTGGTAATTATTATTATAAGAGAATTCTAGCAAATGTAGGTGATCTTCCCAAGAACCTCCAAAATCCAAAATACATGCTCTCAAGAGATCCTCCAAAATCCAGTTTACCCTTTCGATTTGTCCATTAGTTTGCGGGTGATAAGTTGTGCTCAAATTTAGCTCTGTCCCTAAAGCGGCTTGCAATGCCCCCTAAAATCGAATAGTGAAGATGAGGTCTAAATCACTGTGTATACTTACTAAAATTCCATGCAGTCGAACGACATCCCTAAAATAAATCCCTGCTAAGAAGCTACAGTTCTTGTTCACTTCATTGGAATAAAGTGGGCGTTCTTCTTTAATCGATCTACAATTACCCAAATACCTTCATTACCTCTTCTTGTTCTGGGCAACCCATCGATAAAGTCCATGGATACTTTCTCCTAATTGTAATTCGGTTTCTCCAATGGTTAGAGAAACCTAGTAGTCTTCTGCTAGTTAACCTTGACCCGTTGACAATTTGCACACCGGCTCACGAAGATCGAAATGTCTCTCTTCGTCCCTTTCCACCAAAAGATCTTCTTCATATTCTAAAATATTTGGTTACTTCTGGGTGAATAGATTACTTTGACCGATGGCACTCTCAGCATGTCCTGTCCAATCCCGTTAAGGTCTGGCACACAAATTCGTCCATTCATTCTTAAAATGCCTCGAGAGTCAATCTGGAAACTAGAAACAATTCTCTCTTCAAATTTCCTCTTACACTGAGCTAGAAGAGGGTCTTCTTTTTACAAATATGCAGTTCTCTCCATTAGTGTTGGCTTAACTTTCAAATTTGCAATTGTCACCACATTCCTACTCAATGCATCTGCAATGTTGTTTGCTTTTCCTGAGGTATAAAGAATCTCTAGGTCATAAGACATGAGAAATTCTAGCTATCTTTGCCGCTTTAAGTTCAAGTCCTTTGGATAAAAAGATAATTTAATGAAATTATGATCTGTATATAACTCATACTTTGCACCCAAAAGATAGTGCCTCCACACTTTCAATGCGAAGACAACCACCAACAGCTTCAAATCATGAGTAACATGATTCTTCTTGTGAGGTTTCAACTGTTGACTCGCATATGCTATTACTTTACCGTTCTGCATCAAACTGCTACTAATCCGGTCCTACAAGCATCCATGTAAACTGTTAGTCCTTCACTCTTATTTAAGATAGTTAAAACGATAGCTTTAGTTAGGTTCTCCTTTAACTCATTGAATGTTTGACCACATTTGGGTGTCCAATTAAAATTAGCATCTTTCTTCGTTAGCTTTGTTAGATGAGAAGCAATTTTTCAAGAAATCTTTAATTAACCTTCTATAGAAACTAGACAGTCCAAAGAAATTTCTGACCTCAGACGAATTTTCAGGTTTCTTCCAATCTTGAACGAAACTACTTTAGTTGGGTCCATTGATATGCCTTCTACCGAAACTACGTGCTCTAGAAATCTAACTTCGAATTTCTAGAAATAGCACTTAGAAAACTTTGCCTTCAATACATGACTTCTTAAAGTACTTAGAGCAACATGAAGATGGTATTTTTGCTCTTCCTTCATTTTAGAACAAACAAGTCTGTCATCAATGAAGACGGGAATAAACTTATTAAGGAAATCTTGAAACACTCTATTCATCAAATCCACGAAATAAGTGGGTGCGTTAGTCAATCCAAATGGCATGACTAACCATGCGTAAAAACTATCAGGGGTTCAAAAAGATGTTAAGGGTATACTCTCCGTTACTACCCTTAATTGGTAAAACCAATGGCAAGATCTAACTTAGAAAATATACAACTTCTATGGAGGTGGTAAAACTATGGGATGCACTAGTATCAAATAACATTCTAATAAGAATATTAGAAATAGATCATGTAAGTTGCAACACCTGCTTTCCTTTTGGGTCCATAGAAGTAGATGGTATTTCCTTAATAGTAAAAACTTGTCCCTGTGATCCCTTCTGTGGAAAAGGGCACTGGTTCTTCATATATCCTTGTTTGTTGCAATTGTAGAAGAATGGTCCACTAACCGGGTTCGAGCACTAATTTGCAAAGTGGCCCATTTAATTGCACTTATAACAAAGGATCTTGGTCAAGTCTAACTGCTTGTTCCGTGCTGTAGCTCCACCTCCACCTCCATGCTTTTTTCCTAATCACTTCCTTTTCCATTTGCGCTTGAAAATCGTCTTATTAGCAACTGGTATCATTGATAAAGGTTGGGCAATGGTCCCTTTTAAACACCTTCCTCGATATCAAGAGATTCAAATCTCAAGCCATACTGATCAGATCGGTAATGATACCGTTGAGATGATTGGTCATTTCTCAATGAAATTCTTGTTGCATTCCTTTCACGAAGATTTCATTCTTTTTAAGCGGTCAAACAATCCTAGTCCAAAGCGGGACAATGCATTGAACCTATATTCATACTACGCCATTGTCATCTCACCTTATTTCAAACCCAGAAAACTTATGAATAACATATTCCTCCCCACCTCTGGGATAAACTGAGCTTTAAAAACCTCTTTAAACTGTTCCCAAGAGAAATCTTCTTTCAGTGTATTCGTGGTGACTGAATCCCACAAATCCATTGCCGCTTTCTAAAGCTAACACGATGCCAACAATCTCTTTCTAGCATCTCTCAATTGAAGATCCCTGAATATCCTTTCACAAGAGCGGAGCCACGTCTGAACTTCTAAAATATCTTTAGTTCCACAAAAAGGCTTACCACGAAAGCTGCATAATTCTCACACAAGGTCGCAAAGTTCTGAGGTGGCTGAACTTGCATCATTGCTTCATCTATCGGCTCTACAACAGGCTCATTCTAGGAGCTTTGCCATATGTAACCGTGCTAGTTCTAGATCTCCTCCCTCCTCTTCCTCTTGTACTTATTTTCAATAACCCAGATAAGTGACATGTATTATTAGAATACAAAATAGGGTCAAAGATGATAAAAGGGAAACTGCAACAAAGGATCTAAAACCAGACTTTTCAGGCGAGAAAAGGAAATGCTCTCTCACGATTAACTTATTCTAGGGGTCTACTCACCCTCTCTAACGAGACGTACCCTAATTAGGCTAAGATGTTTGCTCAACCAAAGCTCTGATACCAACTGTGACAACCCACCTTTCTGACACCAAGGAACGACACTTAACACATCCTCGGTGTTCGTGTGTAGTTGCCTAAACATTGGAAGGATGAATCATTATGGAGAAAAATAAAGAACATAATAGAAAACCTCACACTAAAACTGCTAAATAAAGCAAAACAGTCAATAGTACATCAGGGTACTCCTTAACAGGGAGTGATTAGAGTTACATAAACATACTACAAATCAGCTTAGGTGGTTATAGCATCCTGCCTTTACATATACTAATAAACAAGATAATATAGCGGGATAGATAACTAAGAAGATGGAAGCCTCTTACTCAGACGCCATCCTCAAAAGAGCCCATAAAAGAGTTTCTACTCTCGGACTACTCAAATAAAATGAGTATCCGAGAGTTTAGGGAAAACAAATAACTCGGGTCAGTCGATATGTCTGGTATGAGTAAAAAAAATTAAATAATAGGTATCAAATTAAACACAAACATGTGAGACCATGATGCTGAAAATGGAACAGGTTTACTCCCACATAAATCGGCATCCAAACGTAAAGAATGGATAAATAATTAAACACCACAAAGAGTGGTGACTCTTCTCGATGCAAACATTGAAATAAATTTGAAGTTTCCAATCAAATAAGAAAAGGAAAATCCCAAATAACTAGAAAGGTGCACCACCCTTGAAGTATACCTCAAGTAATATAGTTCTGAGAAGCTCATATTTACTCCATAATACTTCTCGGACAATACCAAGCCGGACCCCATCAAACCTTACCGAGTATCATAATATTTCACATCTAATAGCACCACTAAATCAAAATCTCGATGAGATGTGAAAGTATCCTAATGGGAGCAACCTCACATAGCTTGGCTTCCTCTCATGCTTTGGATTTAGTCATTTCTGATAAAGGATATCAATGCTTAATGGAGCAATACATCGTCTTAGAATGATGATAATAAAGAAGATGAAGTAACCAATAGTTGAGAAACTAACCATCGAGGGTATAAAACGATTATATATCGAAATTAAGTCTTGTATACTTACCACCACTTGTTGAATTAAAACTTGCACTATTTCTTGGTTAACAATAATAACAAACAAGCCAAGGCAGTGTTACCTCGAAGTCGTATCCCGTGATTATTCTTAACTTTCGTAATAGCAACAAGTCTACTTCAATGTTTAGTGCTGATTACACAAATAAATCTTTTCATATAAGTGAATTGCTTTCAAATATTAATTTATTTTCATAAATGAATCAAACTTTTTCTTTTAAAATCCTGAATTCGTGCTTGGCTTCACATTACAAGTTTTAGCTTTAAAAACACTTTGTTAAAAGAATTCACTAACTTCAAAACATCATCAAAAAACAATTTAATTACTTAAAATATTCTTATTGCATTGATTATTCAACTTTAAAACTTCGTTAACTAAGATGATTATTTTACTTCAATAACCTTAAATTAAAACGGGTAATTCTTCTTTAAAACATCATTAATTCAATTAATTAATAGTATAATTAATTTAATTAATTAAATAATAATTAAATATCACTATTTAAAAGTGATTGATTAATTTAAAACTTTATTTAAGGAAAGATTAATTAAGGTTAAACAAATTTATTAACTTTTAAAAGTCATTAATCAAAAAGAATAATTAATTTAAAAACATTATTAGTAAATTGGTTATTTAACTTTAATCCATCATATTTAAAAGATCAATTAACCTTAAACATCTTTAGAAAAAATGATTAATCAGTTCCAAAACATCATTAACCAAGCAATTAGTTAATTTTAAACACATCGTTAATTAGGTAATTAGTTAACTTTTATCCTTATTAATCAAATAATCAATTAAATTAAATATTGTTATTAAAATAATTAGTTATTTTGGAAACATTAATCAAAAACTTGCTTAACTCATAAATCAATCCAACAACCAAACTATTTTTGGCAAGGTCAGCCGGTTTTATAGTGGACTGTCCATTTTTATTACGAACGTAATAAAAACTTGAGATACTGGAGTAAGGTAAAAACACCTTAACTGCTAAGAAAAGGGAAAATAGAGCACTGGAGTGTGACAACATACCACAGCTACAAAAAATACGCCTAGACTATGACTCCTCCGGAGAGGTAGAAGCACCAACATCCACAATCACCTAGGAAGTAACTAAAGGGACATCTCCAAAAAAACCAGCAAAGGGGCGGAAACGGATAACAAGATAAGGATCACAATCCACAATATCAAATGAGTAAATAAAAGAACAATCCCAAGTAATATCAGCAAGCAAGTCAGAATTGGTTGCCTCATACGGACCATCCAAAACAAGAACTAAGGAGTCACAAGAAGGCATGTAATAAAGGCATCTAAGGTCCAAATGATCATCAGAAACAAATCGAAAGAAGGAGTCATCCATGGGGTTAAATCTCATATCAAAAAAGTGATCAACCCAACATCTCTCAGACTCGTCCCAAACAACTGGCAAATGAGGTAGAACAGGATCCGGAACAGCATTAGGAACCGTAGAAACATCACAAGGAGCCACAGAAGAAGAAGGGGAAGCAGGCCGAGTAGCAGAACATGGAGGTGGATCCGGGATAGATAAAGGAGCCACAGGAGAAGGAGAAACCAGAGAAGAAACCTTAGGAACCCATTTCCTGAGCGGAGGCCGAGGAAGAGGGATCTTAGGAGCAGCCGCGGTAACACTAGGATGCGAGCAGGTGATAGCCAGGTGGCCAAAGGAGTCACAAGAGGAGCAAATATCTGGAACCCAACGGTAGCGAACACGCACTTCCATAACATGCCTAACAGCTAGCTGAACAGGGGTAGAGGAAGGGAGGGGCTTTAGAGGGGAAATCTCAATCAGAGCCTTAGCGAACATCAATTTTTCACGGGCAACCGTATTAGAGTCAAAACAATTCGATTTACCAGCGTTACAAGCTAGCCAATTCAAACCAAGTAGAGGTTGAAGAGCTGATGGAATATGCGAAAAGTCAACCCAAACCGGGATAGTAAGAACTTGCTCACAAGCTCTAGCAACAGTTGACGACCAAGGAGTAATAATAAAAGGTTGCCTACCAAAAAAAGAAGGTTTAGCCTCAAGAACTAAACGGTGCTCCTCGGCGGAAGAAAACTTAAGGAAGTACATAGAATCAACCAGCTTAATACGTAATTCACCATGAAGCTTCCAAGCCCTACGACAAACAGAGGACGCATCAAGCAGGCGATCATTTGGATCCAAAAAGAAAGCAACCAAATATTCTAACCAATAGTCCAAACCGGCTTGCATGACAATAGGTGAAAGAATCATCACTCCACGATCCTCAAGAATTTCAAAATTAATCGGCTTGTAATCTCTCGCGTTACGGGGAAGAGAAGTGAAAAGAGAAGTCCATGATTTGGAGCAGGCCAGGGCAGGAGCAGCGGGACAAAGATTATGAGGAGAAAGACCCGGTTGCTCCACAACACAGGGATTATCAACAGGGGCAGAAAAGCTTGAACCACCATAATACTTAAAACTTGGAAAGGGAACACAATTCTCAGAGTCAATAGCACAAGCACCATATGTGCGACGATCATTGCAAGAAATATCAGTAGAAGCTATACTCATATCACGTCCATACACACCAACCTCCTCATTGACATCAACAGATAAATCAATCACGACATTCGAATCAAGAGCATCATTCACAGAACCAGGAATACCCAAATCATATTTCGAATTCTTAACCGACGCCACATCCCTACGAGGGCTAAGAGTAGAGGGCATCTTACCCATCACCGACGAAGGAAAAATATCTAAACCAGAATGACAGACCGTACCAGGCATCGAGCACGAAACCACCTAAATGAAGCGAGAGCTACGAACAGCAGCATGGGCTGAAGGAATTAACACGGGGAGAGGACGAAACTCAGATTCGGCAAGCATAGGACGAGGGGGGCAGAGGGCGATCGTTAAAGACACGACCTGATCTGGTGGACGAGGGAGAAGGGGAAGGAGCAGGGAGTGGATGAGGAGGAGAAACGGGAATGGGGCGGGGAGAAACGAGGGAAAGAGAGGCGGTTGGAAGGCTAAAGGAAGGGTAAAAACGGCGCATGAGAAGATGAAGGAAGTGATAATGTTAGGTGGGATAAGGTCGCCATGACCGCTAAACTATTATTATAACTATACCATAAGCGTTCGATGGCTACAAATATGAGCATGAATATACTTTAAACTTTATGGTTC
The DNA here is from genome assembly GCA_030765085.1 of Allium cepa. Lineage (NCBI taxonomy): Eukaryota > Viridiplantae > Streptophyta > Magnoliopsida > Asparagales > Amaryllidaceae > Allium > Allium cepa. The sequence continues at coordinate 1,027,984,853 of CM060932.1, read as the reverse complement.
AAAGGTGAAAGCTTTACTCGCAAAAACACTTTTAACTTTACGAACTTACGAACTGTCTTCACTACACCTTAACTTGGACTTTTAGGCCCTTAATAGGATGGGTTTGGGCTCGACCCAGGCAACATGGTGCTTGGCCTTGGGGTTGAGCTAGAAATGGCTTTTGTTTTGGTAGAGCAGTGTTTATAGATGAATATATTGAGCTTAACTTTATTTTTGGAAGTGTACTCACTAGTTTTTGGCTTGGCAATTTCTCTTGGAACACATAGAAGTATTCATGTATATGAAGAGAAACGAAGATATAAGTAAATATAAAAAGTGAAAAATGTGTGAAGAAGGCGAGTATTTAAAGGCAAAAGAGATGTAATTGTGATCAACATAACTTATTTTATAGATGAAGAGAAACGAAGATATAAGTAAATATAAAAAGTGAAAAATGTGTGAAGAAGGCGAGTATTTAAAGGCAAAAGAGATGTAATTGTGATCAAAATAACTTATTTTATAGATGTAGTGGTGATAAAAATAACTTATTAATATAAAGTAACGAAATATCTTCATGTAACATGCTTCCATGCCTCCCCCCTCACCTTAGGCACACACGCACCCCCTCTTATCCACCCTCCACCATGCTTGTGTACTAACCTTGCTAGCTTAGGTTATGGTAATGTACTTCCTTAGGTCATTTAGGTTTTATTTATATTTTTAAGTCAAGTATTGTTTTATTTTAGTCTAAGCATGTTTGTTTATTTTTATACTATCATTAACTTATCACATGACATATATGCATGTTTGTGCTTGTGTACATTAGTGGTACAAAATGTGCACATCGTTTTTGACGAATTTCCGATATCGTAAAGTCGAAATTTCGGAAAATATTTTTCGGTCACATTTTCTATTTTTATCTGAACTAATTATTTTGTCAAACAAATTTGAAAATGGCTTTAATATCATTAATTAATATTTAAAATATGTTTATTTAGTTATTAAATTTCATTATTTATATATTTAATAACGATTTAAATATTAAATACAAAACGATTAATTTACGGGTCGTTACAGGAATTCAAGCATATTAGATATCAAGCATCCCAAGAAGAACCAAGCTTTTGTCTGGTCTTAAGATTGTCATAAATGTCAACTAGCGGTTGATGAACTTTGAGATTATCAAACTTTAAGGTTTTCGAGTTGATATCGGAAATAAGGCATGTCAGGTTGATATCGGGGAGGCAGTAGTGCTGAGTTTGAAAGGCTTTGAGTTTGTACCAGATTTTGAATGTCGACCATATCAAATTTATTGAATTTGTGCATCAGAGGTTAACCGGTTTGTAGGTAGTAACTAAGTTTGAAGGAATCAAAAATATATAAATTTTGAAACTAAAGGTTTTGAATATATCAGTTTCAAGGCATAAAAGTTTAAATACATATGAGTTTCGAATGTATAAAAATTTCGAACACACACGGTTTCATATAAATTGAGTTTTCAGATATGTGCAATTTCGTGTGCTTATTAATTTTCAAAGATACATGGTTTTGCAAATATATTAGCCTTGAGTCTTCAAATATACATAGCTTCATATATACCAGTTTTGAATATATCAGGATTTAAATAATAAGTTTTGAAAGTATAAGATTTCTAGTATTGTCAAGCTTTCTTCTTTCGAATGTATAAGCTTTGAATGTGTGTAGGTTTGTATATAGTAACTTTTGAATGTATATGGTTTAGGATGGATATAGATCTAAATACATAAAGTTTCTTATATATTTTGGTTTTGAACATATATTTGGTTTTGAATATTTACAGTTTTGTATAATTAATATGTAAGTTTTAGACATATATGAGTTATCAAAAATACTAGTTTCGTGCATATCAGATTTCAAATACATAAAGTTTTGAATATATAATTTCGAGTATATAGATTTTTAATATAAAGGCTTCAGATATACATATGTATGATTTTCGAATATAAAAGATTTCTGATGTATATATTACCAGGTTTCAAAAGAAAAGAAGTTGGAAAATAAAGTGTTTCGAAGATAAATGGTTTCGTAAATATAAGGCTACGAATACGTAAGTTTGTTTATGCATGGTTTTGAATGAAGCCGTGGTTTTGTACATATGAAGTCTTATACATTTTAGGTTTCAAATATATGGAGTTTCAAACATATATAGCCTTGAATATACATATGGTTTCATAAATAAAGGTTTCAAATGAAAAGAGTTTGAATATATATATCTTCATGGTTGCTTATATATCTAGGTTTCAAGTACATAAGTTTTGAATGAATAGTTTTGGAATATAAATATGCATAGTTTGAATATATAAAGTTTCGTATAGGTTTTTAATATAAAGATATAAGTTTCGAATAATAGTAGTTTCGAATATGTATGGGTTCCATAAGTATATGTTTCGACCATACATAGTTTGATATACATATCTAGTTTTGAAAAATATAAAGGTGTCGAAAAATATGACGTTTCGGGTTTCAAATATGGGTATAGGTTTTGTATATAACAGGTTTTGAAAAATAATGGTTCCATAAATATATAGATTTTGAAAAATATAAGGTTTCGAAAGCATAAGGATCACCAGGTTTTAAATATATAAAGGTATATATGTCATAAGGTTTCCATAAGTGAGACAGGGTTTGGAATATATGAATATATGAAGAGCTGTTATCAGTTATTGCATGCGGGCTGTATTTGCTTAGCTTTGGGCCTACCCGTAATCCCTTTTACTCATATATGCTTATATAAATACAGTATACCGTGTACTCTATATAATATCAAACATTAGCAATAATACAAGCAATTGCCTCTTTCTTTTACATGGTATTAGAGCCATCTAAGATTGCTTAACAGCAAATCGATCGATCTTTTGGGAAAATTCTTTAATCTCATCAGAAAAATTTCATCATTTGAGATATTAGTTACACAGTTTAACAACTATGTACCAAATCTTGAAGACATCATCTTCTGAAAGCGATTTCCATGCTAAGAAGGGATATATCAAAGTTAAACTCATTAGATATCATCTCTCTAGCTACTATTGTTCCATCAATTCATCAAGATTTTGATCTACTCTCCTGAAGTGCTGTGCCTAGACCCCATTTGTCAGATTTGAATCATCATTCAATTGGATCTGGCTGCACCTCATCTTTTGGTCTGCCTTTTTTACCTACTTTTTATCATTTTCTTGACAAGTTTTCACCACCATGGCAGAAGAAGGCAGTGATAATGCTAATACACCTCATCAAGGATCAAGAACCACTCAGCAACAGTCCAACACCACCAATACAACCGAAAATCTCATGAAGTCCATAATCAACCTACAAAGTCAGATCATCACCATACAACTAAACGAGTCTAACTATTTGCTATGGAAATTCCATATTGAAACTGCTATTAGAGGATATGGGTTGCAATAATATGTTCTTGGCACTCTTATCACTCCACAAAGATTCATTACAGATCATGAAGGAAAATTAGTAAGTAATGCAGAATATACAATTCATGAAAGACAAGATAGCTTAATCAGTTCTTGGTTGCTATCATCTATCAGTGCCAATCGGTTATCACAATTGGTTGGATGCGAAACCACCCATGAAATCAGGAACGGCATTCAACAAATATTCAGTTCTCAATCTGCAGCTAGGATAATGCAATATAAAAGACAGTTGCAAAACTTAAGAAAGGATAATATCAGCATGACATAATATCTTTCTAAGGCCAAAACTAATGTGATCAGTTAGCCTCGGCTGGACATAAGGTGATAGACATAGAGCAAATATTGTGCATCTTAAGTGGATTGGATGAAGAATATGAGGTGGTAGTTGCCATAATATCATCTAATGAAAATCTGCCATCACTACAAAGTGTACAATATGTTCTCATTACTCATGAAGGGATACTTGAGAGAAAGAAACTAGCAAACTGGGAATACAATGCAAACAATGTATCAGTAAGTAAAAGTAAGAATCGAGAAAGAAATCAGGGCAACAGAGACCAATCAAACAGTCCCAAAGGTGGTCAGTCAGGCAGATTCAGGGGAAGAGGTGGTAGATGAAATTTCAACAATAACAGTAAACCAAGATGCCAAATATGTGAAAACTATGGTCACGCATCCAACAAGTGTTATTTCAGGTTTGATGTCAATTTTACACCAGCACAGCAGGAAAACAATAATTCATGATCACAAAACCCCACTGCAAACATGGTTGGCTTGCAACAAGAGACAACATCAGACAATACTAGCACTGACATAGCAAAAATTGAGGACAATAATGATGATAGTTGGTATCCAGACTGTGGGGCAACCAATCATGTGGCAAATAACCCGGACAAATTGAATCTTAGTAATAGAGAATACAAAGGTACATATATAGTTAATATATATGGGAAATAGTAAATCTACAAGAGTTTCTCATACTAGAAATGCAAGCATTAATGGAACTAGACAGTTATATCTTAATAATCTATTGATGGTTCCATTAATCAGAAAAAATCTAATGAGTGTGTCATAGTTTGCCAAAGACAATAAGGTCTATTTTGAATTTCACTCTGTATTGTTTAGTTGAAGATAATCTAACTAAAGAAAATCTTTTGCCGGTTAGAAAACATAAAGGGCTATACACATTTGATGTTCCAAATCCAAGAAATGTTGAAAATAATTAAAAATGGTGTCATATTTTAGAAATTAAAAATGTTGAAAATTTTGATGCATGGTATTGTAAGTTGGGGCACCCCAGTATGAATATCATTAGACATGTTTTGAGCAGTTGGGATAATACTGATATTTGTAAAATTCCTAATTCTTACACTTGCATATTTTGTCAAATGGGCAAGAGTCACGAGCTTGCATTTCTAGATTCAAAAACTATATATAGTAAACCTCTTGAACTTGTTGCTACAGATTTATCGGGTCTAGCCCCAATACACACCGATTATGGCTATATATATATTATATTTCATTTTTTATGCCTATTCTAGGTATGTATGGATTTACTTTCTAAAATCCAAGTCTGAAACTAAAGAAGCAGTGTTATAGTTTATTTCCAATGTAGAAAGGCAGACAAACTGTTAAGTAAAGGTCATACAAACTGATGGTGGCAAACAATTCTTACATTTAAGGGGTTACATTCAAATGAAAGGAATTACATAGAGGGTTACATGCCCATACACTTCAGAAAAAAATGGTCTTATAGAGAAAAAATATAGGCATATAGTAGAAACTGGTTTGACATTGTTAGTACAGGCATCTCTACCATTGAAATTTTGGCCAGATGCCTTCTCTACTGCAGTCCATCTAATTAATAGACTGCCCAGAAAGGTTATGAAGTTTAAAAGTTCAATAGAAGTGCTATTCAATGTCAAACCAGACTATCAAAATTTGAATTTTTTTGAAAGCCTATGCTTTCCCTATTTAGGACCATATAATACACATAAACTTGAGTATAGATCCAAACCATGCACTTTCCTAGGATATGCTACAAGTCAGAAAGGATATAAATGTCTAGATAGCAATGGAAGAATATATATATATCTAGGAATGTAATATTCAATGAGCATGATTTTCCTTTTAGTAGCGTGGATATCAAAACAACTCAGAAAATATACAATTCAAAGCTTTCAATACCTCCAGTATTACCTTCACCGGAATTTGTCATACCAGTTGACAACATCAGTCATCATGAATAGGGTGACATCAGTCTTCAACACACAGTGCCCACAAATGAACCAGGTCAAGAATATGCCGATGCATCAGTAAGCCCTGACAATGTGAGGCCAGCTGCAGACCATCATTCAGACTCATGTCAAGACCTGCATGACACACAGTCAAACAGTACTCAACCAAAAGTCAATACTGATGAAGACAAATAGCCATCTATACCTGTAAATACTAGACACCATATGATGACAAGAGCAAAGTGTGGGATGTTTAAACCAAAAACATACAACATTGAGTCCGAAATCATTGGACCAAGCACATATCAGCAAGCAGTCATGGATGATAATTGGAAAAATGCCATGAAGGTGGAATATAATGCACCGATAGAAAACAAGACATGGGATATTGCATCCTTACCAATGAATAAAAACATAGTTGGATGCAAATGGACATTCAGACTAAAGAATAATCTAGATGGCTCAATTCTTAAATATAAGGCAAGACTGGTGGCAAAAGGGTATTCACAACAAAATGGATTTGATTTTAATGAAACATTTTCTCCTGTTCTGAAACCCACAACCATCAAAGTCATCTTAACAATTTCCTTGCATAAGAATTTGCTCGTCAAGCAATTAGATGTTAATGATGCTTTTCATAATGGTGAATTGCAGGAGGAGATATATATGGAGCAGCGACATGGATTCATAACGAAGAGCAATGATCAGCTAGTTTTCAAACTCAATAAAGCACTCTATGGGCTCAAGCAAGCACCAAGAGTTTGGTTTAACAAGCTGAAGACAACCCTATCAAAACATGGCTATAATTTTATTAAATCCGATAACTCCCTATTCACTAAGTTTCTTAATAACACAATGACTTATGTATTAAACTATGTTGATGATTTTGATACATGGAATATCAAATCAGAAATCATGAATATTACTCAATGTCTGAAAGAAGAATTTTCAATCAAAGACTTGGGGGAGCTAAATAAATTTCTTGGCATAGAGGTTAAAAGAAAGTCAACTTTCACTTAAAAAAGAGAAAGTACATCAATGAAATACTGGTCAAAGCCAAAAAGGATAAAGCAAATCCTTTACCTACTCCTATGATAAGCAACAATCGTCTTTCAAAAAACAGAGGTGAACCAACTTTAAATGATAAGCAATATAGAAGCGTTGTAGGAGCTCTGCAATATGTTACTATAACCAGATCAGACATTTCATTCAGTGTAAATGAAGTGAGCCAATTTATGCAAAAACCTCTTGATGAACATTGAAAAGCAGTGAAAAGGATCTTAAGATATTTGAAGGGGACAATTAATCAAGGATTAATTCTGCAATCAAGTACTACACTATGTATTAATGGCTTTACAGACTCTGACTGGGCTATAGATAAGGATGATAGGAGATCAACTACAGGGTATTGCATCTATTTAGGTAAAAACCCTATATCATGGTGTGCAAAAAAACAATCAACTATATCTAGATCTAGCACAGAAGATGAATATCAAAGCATTGCTAGTGCTACTGTAGAAATCGTTTGGTTAATGTCACTACTCAATGAACTACAAATCAAACTAAATGGTAAACCGACTATCTGGTGTGATAATCAAAGCTCAATTTCCATCACTGCAAATCCAGTACTTCATTCTCGCATAAAACACATTGAACTCAATTTGTATTTTTTGAGAGAGCAAGTAATAAACGAAAGCATTGAAGTTAGAAACATACCTTCAACTTACAAGGAGGCTAACATTCTAACTAAGCCATTTTCTCGACCAAACTTCATTAGATTTAGGATAGCACTCAACATGGACGAAGCCGACATAAATCTTAGATCAAAAGCTTCGATCTACAATCCCGAAGCCTTTAAAGATGGAAAAGAAAATCATGGAAGCCTTATCTGACAACTTAAACCCCGAATCATCATCTATTCTAATAAATCATGAACCGCCTCTTGTATTGTTGGTCGCCTGAGTTCATTGACTCAATTAAAGCTCAGAGAAGAAAGAAAATTACATTGAAGAAACCAATTTTTACTGGCGGTGCTCAAATTTGTGAAATTTGTCTGCAACCCTAACCCTAGGTTTCGGATTTGAGGGAGCGGATAAGTGAATAAATGAGATGGATTTGGAATATATGAATATACAAAGAGCTATATGTTAGTTATTTGCATGCAGGTTGTATTTGCTTAGCTTTGGGCCTACCCGCAAGCCCATTTACTCATATTTGCTTATATAAATACAGTATACCATGTACTCTGTATAGTATCAAACATTAGCAATAATACAAGCAATTATCTCTTTCTTTTACCATTTCTGAACTTATGTCATATCAGCTATTGAGTTTGTATTGTATCAGAAGATTTCAAGCTAATTAAGGATGATATTATCAAGTATACATATTGAATATGAGGACCGGTAGCATATCAAAAATGCTTGAACACGTCAAATCGAGATACAATGAGTGTAATGAAACTATAATTTATAGTACACCCCAACTACATTTTATAATACTTAGCCCCATATCTTTTACTAGTACAAAGATAGATATAATTATTAGAATAGGGTAATAGGGTCTGAGTTGTCAAAACATCACCATTTTAAAAATAGCAAGGACACAAGCTGGAAGGCTTCTTCCAATGATGCAGGACATTTTGATGCACAAATATTATTCTAGTTATAAATTTATTTCCCTTTACATTGCTTTCATACAAATTTTGCAAAGAGTTGAATATTTTTTTTTTTTTACTATATTTGGTTTTAGAGATTCAAAGGCATGTGATTACATAAATATTAGAATCCTAATAGGCTTTTGTACTGAAAACAAAATTTTCATTTGTGATAAGTTATTATCTATATGATATTGATTTAAAAGGAAACATATTGACTCTAATAGTCCTCTTGTTCTTTCATTATTAGACCATCATATTAACCAAATTACTTTTAATTAGAATTTGATATCATTTTTTAGCTTTTGATGCATCTTTAATATGTTAATTATACAAGGTGATATTTATTTTGTAAAATAACATAAAGCTCTAGAAAGGAATAATCCAAGGAGAGAAGTAGCGAATCATGAAGTTCTGTGGAAATTTCCCACCATGAATCAACTGTACTCATCAAAATTTCTGATTCATTTTGGTTATTCATGATATTCACCATGTACTAACATGGAATGCAAGTTTCTTTACCGGCAAAACAAAGACTTGTCAACTATGAATAAACACTCAAGAACACTCTGAATTTTCTTATGAAAGTGCGATGGTAATCTCCTTTATTAGATGAATTTCAAATTTTCAATACCAGAAGATTTTCTAGATTTCTTGTGGCAGATAAATTTCTGGTCTGCCAATACACCAAATGGTAAACTGTTAGCTTCCTTACTTGATGGATTGAAAATTATGATCCCTTAGAATGGAGTTTGGAAAAAATTATTTCTTTTATAGCCGAATTTTTAACACCAAAATAGGAACTCAAGTTTTCTTATATAGGACAATGGATTTTCTTTGGATTTTTTTCATCAAAGGATTGACTTCTGCAGCCATGCTCATCGCTTCTAGTATAGAAACCGATTTGAGTCCTTGAATCAAAGGTGTCACTAACTCCTTCTATTGGATCAATTCCTAAAAAGGTTATTTTTTTGGTTATCCAGTTTATTATGATGTCACTTTTTAGGAAGTTTCATGATTTTTGAAACTTACTATCTAACCCGATTAGACGGGAAAATACATGCCATCTCTTATTTTGATAAAATAATTTTGTTAAACAAAAAGAAAAGAAAAATATTATTACTATCAAACAACCCAGTAATCAAGAAAATGTACATTTTATTATGCCAAAAGCAGCTCATCAAATAATATATAGTTTTTACCACTATAATTTCAACATGAAAGATCGGCAAGGTCATTTTTAAGATTTTTAGATTATTAATGTTGACCAAAAATGGGGATGACCACTCACAAAAATAACCTATAAGCGTACATGACCCAAGTTTGAGCTTCAGGCAATAGAAATAGAATCTCTTGATTGGGTCATCAGAATTCTCTAAATTGCTTTTGAAAATAAATAAATAGCCATGTCCTAAGATCACAGAACATAGAAAAATTGGAATGATAGATGTATGTTCCCATATCAAAAATGATCTTGAACCAACAATAGCAAGGCCAAAAGGAATAAGTGGAGCCGTGAAAAGAGGCTAGAAAATATTTTTATGTGGATCATCATGGCCATGCGTAGTAAGTAAAAGGATAAGGGGTTACTAGCAAAATGGTCAATACTTCGAGACAAAGTAAGTATCAAAAGAGAACAACTATCCGACTAAAAAGGAGAAGAAATTTAAGTAGACATACAACTCTAAAGTCAAATCATCATCGAATATAGTAACTTTCAAGCTTTACACCACATTATGATATTCAAACTAAAATCTCGAAGGATCATCTGAGAATAGGACAATAAAGTTTCAATTTTTGAATTCTCAAATAATGGCAAGGCAATAAAACCAATTTTGGGATTTTTATAAGGATCAACGCCTACTATATATAAGTTCAAGAATGTCGACTATTGTAAGTTGACCTTTGGATTATCAACGAAATCACAAATTATAGTTAAACATAAAGTAAATGAAGAAGAAAAAAATTACTAGTGAAATTGTGAATTTGTCAAAGAATCACATATATACCTAATCTCTGTCAAAACAGAAAAGTTCTAAATGGTAGAAACTAAAAAAGAACCATTCATATTGGAAAAAACTGGATGATATAAAAACAACTGAATGATGCCAAATGATGAATACTTGAAGAAAGACTAATAAAGAATGAGAGAAGAGGATAAAGAAGGATAAGAAAATAGGTTCCAGCCTTTGTTACATACTTTGTGAAAAGCAAAAGAAAATTGGATGGAAGAGCTACCACTCGCACTTTGGGCATAAAAAACCACAATATGACATACCCCTTTCTCTTTAACATATAGGAGTGAAGCAATAGTTCCAATTGAGGTTGAAGTGCCATCCCATAGAATGATCACATATGCTTTTAATTCTAATCATGAGCTAAGAAGAGAATCATTGAATCAGATTAATGAAATAAGGGGCAAAGCATCCATGAAAATAGTTGAGTATCAATGAAGGTTAATCAATACTACAATTTCAAAGTGAAGGAAAGATCATTTTGGAAAATGATTTAGTACTTTCGAAAATCATGGAAAACACCAAAAATCTAGCGGATGGACCGCTTGGGCAAATTTGGGAAGGGAACCTCATTATTCATAAAGTACTCCTACCAGGAATCGATCGACTATGTCGACTAGATGGTAATGCCATAACAAGAAATTGGAATTCTGAACATTTAATGCTCTACTTCCTTACAGTGGATTAATAAAAAGATTGAGATAATCATATCTATGTAATGGATAGTCAAATAAAAGGAAGAAACTAAGCCTAAATGACTACCTAATATGGTAGTAAAAGGGTAAAAGAAAGACATTGATCCCGCTACAACGGCCTGGTCAAAGCGCCTCATAGAGGGAGGTTAGAGTAAACCTTCGATTCGACTTAAGATGGTCTGGCCAAAGCACTACAAGCCTTCGGTCCCGCCTATGTGGCTTGGCCGTAGCACCTCCTAGATGAAGGACAGAGTAAGCCTTTGGTCCCATACAAGATGGTCTCGCCAAAAAACCGTTCCGCCTATAGGGCCTGACCGAAGTGCCTCCTATAGGGAGGATGGGTAAGTCTTTGATTTTGCCTAAGATGGCTAACCAAACGCACCGACCAACCTAAACCGTTACGTTTAAAGGTAGTAAGGGGCTCAAGTCTAATTCACTACCCAAAGAGTAGTAAGGGGTAAAGAGAATTAAGGCCTAAATCATGACACAAAGAGTGATATGGGGCAAAGAGAATTAAAGCTTAAATCACCACCCAAAGGGTGGTAAGGAGAAAAAGAAATCAATCAAGCAAGTTCAAATCTTCCCTAAAGATGGGTCAAAGCAATCTTCTAAAGGAAGAGTAGTCTAACACATTTACTTCTGCATCGAGTCAAAGTAAAAGTAACCTTCAAAGGAAGGTCCAAAATCGATATATTGTTAAATGAGTTTATGGTTTCTATTTAGATATTATTACTGGATAAGTTTTTGGTTCTCTTTTCAGATATTTTTGCAAGATGATCTTCTGGTCTTCTAGTCAGATATTATTCCCAGATGACTTTTTGGTCTTCTATTCAGATGTTTTTGCCATATGAGTTTCTGGTCTTCTATTCAAATACCATTACCATATGAGTTTCTAATATTCTATTCATATATTTTTGCCAGATGAGTTTCCTGTCTTTTATTCGGATATTATTACTAGATGAGTTTATGGTCTTCTATTCTGATATTATTACCAGACGAGTTTTTTGTCTTCTATTCAAATATTATTACCAGAGGAGTTTTCGACCTTCTATTCAGATATTATTACCAGATGAGTTTCTTGTCTTCTATTCAGATATTATTACCAAATGAGTTTTTGGTCTTCTATTCAGAAGTTACTACTAGATGAGTGACCGTTCTTCTATTCAGATAGTTTTCCAAATGAGTTTCTGGTCTTCTATTCAGATATTATTACGAAATCAGTTCCTGGTGTTCTATTCAAATATTATTACAAGATGATTTTTTGGTCTTCTATTCAAAAATATTATGGCTAAATGGTTTAGTTTTCTATTCAAAAAAACCATTGCTCGAAGATTTTTAGTTTTCAATAGATGAAATTATAATTACCAAATGGGTTTGCAGTCTTCTCAACCAAAGAATTTGTGATCTTTTTTCCATATGGATTCTTCGCCTTTTTTTAAACCTATGGATTTATGGATCGACTTTCTACATTTCTTATCAAATGAATCTATAAGATTCTTTCTAAATGATTTTCCAAATTTCATATCAAGAGAATTTACGGTTTTCTTATCGAGCAAATTTCTAGTATTAAGCTCGGCTTTACATTACAAAAGCTTCTTTATATAAGAAAAGGATAAACTAATCCAAATTTTTACCAAATCCGAGAGGGGTTATTTAAATTCTAATTTAAAGTTAGTGGTGAAAATTATCATTTACTTTTTGTTTTTTGGGAGAACCAGATTGGATAGAAAATCTTGGAGAAAATTGAAAAAGTAAGAAAGCTGCTGGTTTAATACTAAAGTTTAAAAGCTTCTTTTATACAAGGAGGGGGACAATATTATCCACATATTTTTCTAAAAGAAATACCAAGGAAAAAGGTAGCTATGAAAATACAAATGGGAAGAGACGTTGAAAACCTAAAGACGAGGAGATGCCAAACATTTGAGAGATATTAAAGATATAAAAGAGAAGAGATTCCACATAAGATGATGTCGTACGCCTGAAGAGATATTAGAGCTCTATGAAGAATAAATGGTATCAAGTGATGTTAAACGAAAACTCCGAAAGATATATCTAATCTCAATAGCGAGAAGATATCGAATTTTTAGGGGATGGCGAGTTATTACACCAGCCATTGAAAGGCTGAAAGAATAGGGAATATTATGCCTCGACATCCATGGAGATGTCAAGTAGCTAAAGAAAAAGATCAAACGAAGTCGAATGCAAAGGAAAAGAGTTGTCGAAGATCAATGACAGTGAATAAATATTGAGCTTATACATGCAGGAGAAATAACAAATGCCAAGAGGATGTTGAATACAATAGAGATATCGTAAATATGAAATGCGATAAAGATGTCATATATCTTCAAATTATGAAGGGTTTCGAGCTTCAAGAAGCATACATGTTGCCGCATATTAACAATAGGTTGCCGCATGCCAACAAAGCAAAATGGTTTCACATATCGTTAGCATTCAGAAGGATGTAAAAAATCCTTATTTTTGATGGGGATGCCGAAAGCCATGAAAGGTGAAAGGATTAAAATTATTACCATAAGAAGAGTAAAATAAATGAATCAAGAAGATATAGTGTATTTTCTCTAGTTAAGCTTCAAAGGCATTTATATTCCACCACATTCTCCTTATTGAGAACACCACCAAGATAACAATCGATGTAAAGCATTCAACCATGAGGAGATCATGACAAGTGGCACCATCAAAGCCATCCCTCTTGTTAAGTCATCAATCCATGCCAACTCACATCAACCAATGGAACCAAGTTTCACGTCCTTCCAACCACTATAAATAGAATAGAGATGCACTCTTTTATAGAAGTAGGCCCTTAACTTCTTTCCCTCTCTTAGCATAAATCGTATTTTGGACTAGAACTTTTCTAAGCTCTCCCAAGAGCTTAAGAACTATTGTAATGGAAAATGGATAATGGAGAAGGAGATGACATATGACATTTGCATGCAAGGACTTGGACAATCAGATATTTGCATATTTTACTTGCTTTGTAGCATGCCTCACACTTGAACAAAGAATATGACTTGTGCACATTGCCTATTTTACCCATTGACATTGAATCTAGATCTATTGCATATTTTGACTTGCCTATTTATCTTTGAACATATGGCTTGAAATTTCTTCGAATAAGCTTTCTTGTATAATATCTTCGGTGTTGAACCAATTTTTGGTTTAAACAAATGCTAGCACAATTATAGGAAACATCTAAAATCTAATGAGACGCCATTGTCCTATTCATCGAGCAAGATAGTATCAAAATAGAAAAAAGTAAAATCAAGCACTGAAAGAAATAAAAGTGATATAGAAAATTTATGTAGTTCGAATGTTAATGAATCCTACATCCATGGGGAAATATCATTTTCTACCTTTGTGGTCTTAGTACAAACAAATAAGGTCGAGAGTACAGTTTTCGACTTTAGTGTTTCTAAAAAGTTATAGTCTCAAAATCCCTATTTTTTGCTAAAATACCTTCTGCTTTTATATTGTTATGAAGTCATGCGGATGATTAGTTCTTTCATCCAGTGTCTTCCTTCTAACTTTTGATCCCTCCACTTGTCATCCGTCCCTTATCTCGCTGATTTATGCCTGAATTGCTAACACGGTTGAAGGAATTTGGTGATTTTAATTAAGCGAGAAAATATGGCTAAAGGTGGGAAATTTGAATTTGTAATTTAGGGAATTTGATATTTTATTCAAGAGGATTAAAATGTACATAAATTTGTCTTCATAGAGAAAGAAAAGAAGTTTGAAGGAGAATTCGTTCTTCTATTGCAATAGTAGATGTATTATAGTTGTAGGCCTTGATCTGGTGCTGACATGGGGATGAGTTGGCATCGACGAGGCTGACATTCATTGTACCATAATCTTCTTATTTGATCTAAGGTAAGATAAATAGATTTAATACAGAAATGGCTAATATTGATTGACAATAATGAGTAGGTCATAATGACATTTATTAGGTATTTATCTTATTTAATTAGTAGTGAATGGATATTTAAGGTGGTTGGTAGGCTACGATTAATTCCCTTGTCATCTATCTCCATTCAGCTAAATAAGGTTAATTTAATTTAGGCAGGATAATATAGGTTTTAGGTGGGATAATTTTGGTTTGAGTCTTCTACGTAGGGTCATGGTTGATATTAGGTTGCACAGATGCATAGGTTCCTGCATAGGGTTGCACATATGTGTGGGTTCCTTCATAGGATTGCATAGGTCATTGATAAGGAATGCTCTGTCTAAGGTACTATGGTGCACATGCTACTTATTAGGGATGCTTATGTTAAGGAATTAGGTTGCGCAAGTTACTGATAAGGGATGCTTAGATTAAGGAATTAGGGGTGTGCAAATTATTGATCAAGGTAATGGCTTTAGCTTTCACTGTTTACCAGTAAGTGTAGAACTGCGTAGGAGCATTGTTTGAGTGACCTTGTGTGTAACCCTTGAAATGCTTTTGATTCCAGTGGTACTGCTTAGTGAGTCCTTAGTAAGCACAGTGCATGTCCATACCTATGGTTTGCTTGGAGTTGATCAAAAGTAGACATTGATGAAGGGTTGTGCACAGTACTTGCGCAGGTCATGTACCTAGTTGGACTTGGCTTAAGGAGTGTCGACTTATCATGGTCTTGAGTGGAGAATATTTTGTTAAGGTTTCTGGGTGGTTTTACTTGTGTGGAATTTAGCCGACAGGAAAATGTGTAGATTAAGCGTAGTCCACAATGATCTTGGCTTGGCCATGCATTGTTGACTATTCAACATAGTTTTCCTTGCCTAGATTCAAAGTTGTCGGAAGGATGAGGTATGTCTAATGCAGTTCATTGGTTGGTGTAATTATGCTTCCTTACGGCATGCGATCTTATTTATCGAGTTGTGCTTTTGGCTTTGATTACTCATGACATTGTGATTTTTTGTTGTTTTGGATGGAACAGTGCAGTATGACTTTTGGAGTATTAACACAGTTTGAATGTTGTGCTATATTGTCGTCCTGTATAACCATGATGGCACAATTCTCAAAAGTCACTTTATGGTAGTGAAGTTTTGTAGTACTTATAACTATGAAATTCTTGATATTAGGTAGTACTCCTTCAAAATTGCGGTGCATCCGTATTGCTTCAACGTCAACTTGAGATTGCGACGCGATCCTGTCACTTCAATGTTAGTTCAAAATTGCGGTGCATCACTATTGCTTTTGGAACCTAGCATAACCTTCATTTTTGGTACTTAAAGACTATGCCGTAGTTTTCCCCATTGAATTAAATATTAGGGTTGTGGAGAACTCCTTATGCTTTGTGTCTATTTTAGGGCTCCGATGCAGCATCATAGTTAACATCGTGCTCGAGGGAACGACACGATCCTTTTGTTTTTCCATTGTCTTAAGACTTTGGCACAATACTATCCGGACTTTGCTTTTTTCCTCACTTCCTTTTTGTAATTCAACTTCTATTGTGGGGAAGTCCTTTTGGTTTGGTGCTTGCATCCATTTGCCTTAAACTATGTTTAGAAATATTGGTGTAACCGTGATTCAAACCACTGGACGTATATAGGCATGTAGTGTATTGTATATTACCTAAGACTTGCAATGATGGTTTTGATGACAACAACCTTAGAAATTGTTATAAAATATAAATACTAACATTATAGTTTAGATATATATGTATATGCAGGATTTAACCATGCAAGTACCAAGAATGAAGACTGTACAGTATAGAGATTCAAGATATCAAGATTGAAGACTCATGAGTATTAAGATTATCAAGAATTCAAGATTTCAATAATAAGTGATTTAATTAGGAATTTTGTTAAAACTCCTAGAAAAGCACTGGCATCTTAAAATCCAATTTATTCATGGAATGGAATCCACTTCGAGCCTGTTATAGGGATGGAACCCTAAGTAGGATGGAACCTACGGAAAATCTAGTGGAACATTCTTTTGTATCCACTAACTTTTATTCAATTTTTTTTACAAAATTATATCTTGTTTTCAAAATGATTTCAAAATCTTCCTTTAAAAAAATCAAAAACATCTATCCTGGTTTTAAATATTTTTAGCCTCAAAATAGTCTTTATTATCATAATCAAATTATCCTTGGTTTTAAACTCTCTTTTAATAATAATAATATATTTAACTTTTAATATTTATACTTAGATTTAAATATAAAATTATATTAAAATTTTATATCAAAATATTATTCTCTATACTTATTTATGTATTTTAACTATTGTTAGGTATATTTATAAAGTTTAAATTAGTTTTAATATAAGATAGAAGTTATTTTCAAAGAAAAACAAATTATCAAAAATTGCTTTGGTATGTCGACAACCTCAAGTATCCCTTGTCGACAAGGTGGCAGTTTGTTTCAAAAATTTGAATTTCAAAAGAAGTGTCTATTCGTCATATCCTTTCACGAATGGACATGAGTGTTGTTCTACTATAAATAGGGGCAGTTTTAAACGAATTTTCGTTCATATTTTTCTCTGATTTCACTCCTCCTCTTCTTTCACATTTCTTTATATATATTTTACCATTACTCTGCTGAAATCACCATTGAATCTAACTAGATCATCTCTGATTTGATTCTCTATCACTATCTCAACAAGATCTCGGTGCTATTCAGAATTATAAGCTTCTTTGTAATAAACGAAGCGAGAAAAGGTGTGATTTTTGCCTGCAAAATCAATCAAGTGAGAAATGGTGTGATTGTAGCCTGTGAAATCAATCAAGTGAGAAAAGGTGCGATTGTAGCCTAGGAAATCAATTGGGTGAACTTGTTGCCCGTAAAATCAAGTATCTCTACCCAAAGGATTGTGAATCTGGAGTGGTGTGCCTCGTCGTCTTGAAATCGAGGGTGTAATTGTATAATTGCTTTTGAAAGAAAATCCGTACTTGTGTGCGGGACTGGATGTAGGGTAACTCCGAACCAGTATAAAATCCGGTGTGTTCTTTCCTTTATTGCTTTTACTTTATTTATGCATCCGTGTTTGTTTCTATGATCATATCTGTGTTTAAATATTGTATACATTTGTATTCAAATTAACGTAAACTCAAAAAGATTTAATAATTCCTTTAAACACTATTCACCCCGCTCTAGTGTAAATCCTAGCCTTAAGAACCGTATTCCGCATTTCTCACATTTGGTATCGGAGCAAGGTTTTCGAAAGTTTCATAATATGATTTTTGAAAAAGTTTTTAAAATGGCTATGTTTAAAAATTTTGTTAATGCTAGTTTAGAAATATTCAGATCATCATTGTCTCTTGAGTCTGCATATAATCAATATTCAAATTCAAGTTGTCTACCGAAATTGTATAATGTGCAGGAAACATGCTTTATTGGTGTTGAGGAATCAATCCACAATGGACAAATTGTGTAGATCGAAAAGAATAAATGGATACTCGATAGTAGATGCTCTAGACACATGACTGGCAATCCAGATATGTTGAATGATATAATATATAAAGACAGAGGACTGGTTAACTTTGGAGTCAACTCAAAAGGATATGTGATTGGCATCGGCAAAGTCGGTAACTCTGAAACTCCTATTATTACTAATGTTTTTCTAGTTAAGAATCTGAAACATAATCTGCTAAGTATTAGTCAACTTTGCGATAAAGGACATAAAATTAAATTTGAAAAAGATAAATGTCACAGTGAAGATAATAATTCAACCATAATATTTGAGGGAATTAGGAAAAATAATATTTATATTCTTAGTATGAAAATTTCAAATGATAACCCGTGTCTTTTGGCAAATACAAGTGACCCGTGGATTTGGCATAAGAGATTTGGACATTTGAATTTAAAACTCTTATCTAGACTGTCAAAACATGATCTAGTAAGAGGTCCTCCTAAAATGAATTTTAAAGTAGATAGTCAATGTGATGCATCTCAATTAGGAAAACTTAGAAAAAGTTCCTTTAAATTAAAAGATATGATTTCAACCTCAAAACCTCTTTAACTACTTCATCTTGATTTATTTAGTCGATCTCAAATTCTATCAATAAATCATAGTGAATATGATTTTGTAATTATAGATGATTATTCTAGATTTACATGGACAATATTTTAGAAACATAAAAGTGATACTTTTGAATGTTTTAAGAACTTTACAAAAAGGATTCAAAATCAATCTTTAAAAATTATAACCATCCGTAGTGATCACGACGGTTAATTTGAAAATGAAAAGTTTAAGGAATTCTATAATAAAAAGGGATTAACTCACAAAATTTTCATTTTCAAGAACTCCACAACAAAACGGGGCAGTAGAACATAAAAATAGGACGATTCAAGAGTGTGCGAGAACTATACTTCCAAAAAGTAAATTACCAAAGTATTTTTGGGCAGAAGCAGTTGCTACCGCCTATTAGATTTTAAATAGAATTTTAATAAGACCTTTAACTGATAAGACATCTTATGAACTTCTTTGCTCAAAGAACCTAAGGTATCTTATTTTAAAAATTTTGGAAGTAAATTTTTTATTTTAAATACAAAAGATAATCTAGATAAATTTGACCCTAAATTCGACAAAGGTATCTTTATTAGTCAAGAAAAATATGCTAAAGACCTAGTTTGTAAATTTGGTTTGACTACTGCAAGTGGAAAACCCACTCCCATGGCAACCAATGAGTACCTAAGTAAAGAAGATCACGTGAAAGATGTAGATCAAAAATTATATAGAGGAATGATTGGATCACTACTCTATATCACTGCTAGTAGACCTGATATCATGCATAGTGCTTGTCTCTGTGCTAGATATCGATCCCTACCTAAAGAGACCCACTTAAAAGCCATAAAATGCATCATAAGATATATTAAACACACCTTTGATTATGGCATATTTTATCCTAAAGATGATTCTTTTGACTTAATATCTTACTATGATGTTGATTATGCTGGTTGTAAATCAGACCGAAAAAGTACAGGTGCAACTTGTCACTTTTTGGGGCACTCTTTGATTTCTTGGTTTAGTAAAATGGAAAACACACTTTCTTTATCAACAACCGAAGCAGAGTATATTTCTACTGCTTTGTCTTGTTCTCAAGTAATATATATGCAACAAACTTTAAAACATTTTGGTTTAAATATCTCAAAATCACCAATTTATTATGATAATACTAGTGCAATAAATTTATCCAATAATACTACTCATCATGCTCGAACTAAACATATTGATATCAGACATCATTTTCTCAGAGATAATATAAGTAAGGAAGTAATTACTCTCGATTATATTAATTCTGAGAATAAAATTGCTGATGTCTTAACGAAACCCTTAAATGAATCTATATTTACTAAATTTAGAAGAGAATTAGGTATTTGTTCAATAACTGAAATATAGAGCAACGGAGTATAGTTAAAAATTAAATTAAATTAAATTAAATAGTAAAAATATAGATACCATGTCGACAACACCCTCCTACCCATGTTGACATGTAACGATTTTTTTTTTGAGATTTTCCTACCAAAATTCAAAAAGTGGTTATATATTCTTCTTATTTCGAAATTTTGGTCATTATTTCTATTCTCTCTCTTTTCTAACTTCTGAAAACATTTAAACAATGGCCTCCTCTTCCAAATCAAACAAAAATTCAACCTTTTCGTTCCCTTCTCCTTCTACTGGACCATTTCAACGAACTACGCTCGCACGAATGATGAAAATGGAGGATTCTTTGAAGGATGCACATCAATTAATGACTGAAATTCAAGTGGTGCAACTTAGAATGGCCAAAGAACAAGAACTGTAAGGAAAAATCCGTAGAAATTTGCAAAAGTTTCTAATGGACAATCACGCGAATCCGATCTTGATTGATGAAGAGTCTTCAGGAGATCAAGTGCGAGAGGACAGCGAGGAAGAAGAAGAAGCCTTCGTGGAAGAAGAGCACACTGAAGATGATGACAAAGTCGTTTGCGTTGGCGAAGTGTGCTTTGACAAGGACGGAAATCTAGTCGAACAACGTGGAAATTTCTGTTTCCACTACCCAAATTATTCTGTTCATAGATCTCCCATTTTCAAAGACACACAATAGTTTCTTTTTCCTATTTTTGTATGTTTTTACTTACGTTCTCTACGCACATGTAAATATAACAAGGCATACTTAATAAATGATTTATGTTCTTATATTATTTTAATTATCATATATAGATTCTTAGTTAGGATAGTTAGTAATTTAGGACTAAGTTTTAATTTTAGAATCAAGTGATGATTATTTATGATAACACTATCATTATAATCACATGTCATAGAGTATTAGACTAAGGGGGATTTATATAATTTCGAGTTATTTTTGTTGATGACGAAGGGGGGAAGTATAATAGATTAAGGGGGAGTTATTAGTTTTAGGGGGAGTTATAAGGATAGAACTAACATTTTATAAAGAAATGTTGTCATCATCAAAAAAGGAGAGATTGTTAGTCCTTGAGATGATGATTTTGATGACAACAACCTTAGAAATTGTTATAAAATATAAATACTAACATTATAGTTTGGATATTTATGTATATGCAGGATTTAACCATGTAGGTACCAATAATGAAGACTGTACAGTATAGAGATTCAAGATATCAAGAATGAAGACCCATGAGTATCAAGGTTATCGAGAATTCAAGATTTGAATAACAAGCAATTTAATTAGGAATTTTGTTAAAGCTCCTAGAAAGGCACTCGCATCTTGAAATCCAATTTATTCATGGAATGGAATCCACTTTGAGCCTGTTAATGGGATGGAACCCTAAGTAGGATGGAACCTACGAAAAATCTAGTGGAACATTGTTTTGTATCCACTAACTTTTATTCAAATGTTTTTTACAAAATTATATCTTGCTGTCAAAATGATTTCAAAATCTTCCTTTAAAAGAATCAAAAACATCTATCCTGGTTTTAAATATTTTTAACCTCAATATAGTCTTTATTTTCAAAATCAAATTATCCTTATTTTTAAACTCTCTTTTAATAATAATAATAATAATATATTTAACTTTTAATATTTATACTTAAATTTAAATATAAAATTTTAGTAAAATTTTATATCAAAATTTTATTCTCTATAGTTATTTATGTATTTTAACTATAGTTAAGTATATTTATAAAGTTTAAATTAGTTTTAATATAAGATAGAAGTTATTTTCAAAGAAAAACAAATTATCAAAAATTTCTTTGGCATGTCGACAACCTCAAGTACCCCTTGTCAACGAGGTGGCAGTTTTGTTTCAAAAATTTAAATTTCAAAAGAAGTGTCTATCCGTCATATCCTTTCACGACTGGACATGGTTGTTGTTCTACTATAAATAGGGGCAGTTTTAAGCAAATTTTCATTCATAGTTTTCTCTGATTTCACTCCTCTTCTTCCACATTCTTTATATATATTTTTACCATTACTCTGCCGAAATCACCATTGAATCTAATTAGATCATCTCTAGTTTGATTCTCTATCACTATCTCAATAAGACCTCAGTGCTATTCAGAGTAATAGGCTTCTTTGTAATAAACTAAGCAAGAAAAGGTGTAATTGTAGCCTGTGAAATCAATCAAGTGAGAAAAAGTGTGAGTGTAGCCCGTGAAATCAATTAAGTGAGAAAAGGTGTAATTGTAGCCTAGGAAATCAATTGGGTGAACTTATTGTCTGTAAAATCAAGTATCTCTAGGATTGTGAATCTGGAGTGGTGTACCTCGTGGCCTTTAAATCGAGGGTGTAATTGTACAATTGCTTTTGAAAGGAAATCCGTACTTGTGTGCGAGACTGGATGTAAGCTAACTCTGAACTAGTATAAAATCCGGTGTGTTCTTTCCTTTATTGCTTTTACTTTATTTCTGCATCTGTGTTTGTTTCTATGATCATATCTGTGTTTGAATATTGTATACATTTGTGTTCAAATTAGCATAAACTCAAAAAGATTTAATAATTCCTTTAAACACTATTCACCCCCCTCTAGTGTTAATCCCAGCCTTAAGATCTATTCCGCATTTCTCACACGTACTATTACCTAAGCAGCAATTTCAAATACACGCACACACACACACACATATTTTGAAATTTTCTATTAATTTGTGTAACACCTTAGTGAGGAGCTAAACGAAATACATATAATAAAATGTAATTTTGGATTTAAATTGGAATTTTAATGATTAAAATGGACATTTGAAATTTAATGGAGAAATTGAGATTTAAAAATTATTTTGAGTTGTAAAAATATTTTAATGAATGAAAATACTTGATGAAATGAGATTAAAATGTTATTTTTCAATAATTTTTTGGTATTTTGGAATGAAATGTGAAATACCAATTTAAAAACTTTATTTAAAGTTTGAACCAATTTTGTGAATCCATAAGCTATTTAAAATTTATATTTAGTAAAATAAAATATATTTGCAAGTTATAAAAATATTTTAAAGTGGTATTTTGTCTATCGAAAAACTTTTTCGAGCTAAAATAAAATTGAGAAAAATATTTCATTAGCTTGGAGAAAGATTTCATATATTAATATGATCTTAAATAATGGAATGTAAGTTAATAAAGTTATACGTAAAAAGAAAAAGCGCTTTCTTTTCCTGCTTTTAGGTTTTATAGGTAGCCAAGGCCCAAAACCCTTATGTAAAAAGTTTAGCCAGCCTAACCCTTTGTTTATTTTCATCCTTATTCTTTTCTCTTTGTTTCCCTTCTATAGCCTAATGAAAATTATGCAAAAGAAAAAATGTTTGACAATACCTGGTGACGTAAGATGAAGTGGAGGCGGCATTGAAGGAGAGTTGCACGCGATGGGGTGATAACAAATCAGGTTAGGGGCGATGATTTTGGTGGTGTCAATCTGAGCTTAAAACTGAGTAGCTAGTTTTTGCATGTCATTCTAGAGTAAGGGTGGTGATTTGGACAGCGATGGCTGGTGTGAATAGTGGTGGAAAAACTGTGTTGTGTGAGTGCAATGTGAATAGATGGATTTCAAATGGTGAAGGTGGTTGTTAAGGAGGAGAAGGTTAAGGAGAGGTGCAAGCAAGCCATCCTTATTACTATGTCCTCTCGATTCGCCATTGTTATCTACATTCTATCACAGTGAGTTAAGTTCATTATAGCATATGCAGATTCATGTTGATTGAGTGTTTCATATAATCTGAAATAAATTACAGTGTAACATCCCCATTCCGAGGCCCAAAACTATTTGCTATAGATGCTACAGTCATCCATAGCTGTTAATTCTCGACAATAAAATGTGGCAATGTTAATCATATCAATAATCAGAAGCACATGAATATGAATAATTTTCAAACAAAGTTTAATAACAAAATTTCACATTTCTTTTCTCAAATAATATTTCATATTCATTACATAATCCCAATCGTAATCCTACATTCAGAGAAAATATAATAGTTACGAAATACTCCAAGCTCGACATATGAGGATGCCCCTTGGTTGATTGAGTCAAATGCTTGGAAATTATACAAATTTGCCACTACATCCTAATAGACGATTTAAACAGCACATTGGAGTAGAATAGAACTCCTACATAACTAGATTGCCTTCTAAACATCTCTAGAAGATTATTCGTCCAACTAGGAAACCTGAAAACCCTTACTCTCAATCTACTCAAATTAATATTTGAGCATCCGAGAGTTCAGGTGGAAAAACAAAAACTTCAGGTTAGATAATAGTCTGGCGTGAATAATAACCAACCATCTCAAACCAAATAGATATCTACTTAGACCATGCCGCTGAGCAAAATGGATTTTCCCCTCGCTAGTATCTTAATAAAAAATGCATTAACCACATATAGTGCACCTGCATCCACAATGGTTAAAACATAATATATGACGATATGCAAGAATGCAATATACCTTGGATTACCCATCCCAGTTAAACTGACTATTTGTCCAAATTTATAGTTTTTCTAAGGTAACTATAAACCTATTAGTTTTCATGGGCCAACTAATATCTTGTTTCAGTTTTTAGGAACAATTTATCCAACTTTATAGTTTTTATGGATCATTTAGAAACTTTTAGTTTTCATGGGATGACTAATAACATTTCAATCATAGCCTTCAAGGGCTTACTATGGACCTATGGGATTGCAATGACCTAGAATTTAGTCATCTGAATTTAGAATATTTAATTGATTTTAAATATTGAAAATTTAATTTTACAAGTTAAATAACTTATATTTCAAATATCTTGATTTATTTGATAATTAATTTGTTAAATTTAATATTTTAAATTGTTTAAATAATTGAATCTTGAATTTAATGAGAATGAAAAAAATTTCTTAAGTTGTTATAGATTCTATTTAAGTTAGAATGGAGTCAGTGAACTTTTAAAGCTGAATAAAAGTGAATAAACTGAAATTGGATATTTCATGTTTTAACTACCGTGTGTAAAAATAGTCATTTTTGGCGCTGTCTTGGATTTCGAATTTCGTAGCGATTGGACGGATCGTTTGATTATGTGAGTTCGAAATACGTAAAAATTTATTAAAGGAATATAAATTAAAAAAACTCGATTTGAAAAGATATCTTCTCAATATGATGGAAATGGCTTTCGATACATATTCCATTATGTTCGAAATAGGGGTATAACATGTAGAATGCCAGGCGACACGCTTTGTTTGAAGTCCATAATTTTCATGAATGAATGTCGCTACTGAAATTTTCGGTAAATAGACCTCATCTCCTTTCATTTTGCAAAACCTAACCCGAAATAGGTTTTCAGCCACCATTAAAATAACTCCATCTAATGGCTGACATTAATTGGAGCCTCTAGCGGAAAAATTTGCCAATGACTTCAAAATGAGAAATGTAGAGCATGACGATACAAAGCAAATGTACAGTTGGATCGAGCTATCTATTATCTCGCTTTTTGGCAAGGCCATGATACCAAAAAATCGATCAGAAACCAAAGACAGTTCGTCTCAAAGATTGGTTGTATTGTGCTTCGCTATGGATATCGATGAATTTTGTCCGAGTCCGGATCAGGCTACAATTGATAGGACACGGCAAGCAAAGTCATGGAAGCCAGCACCCCAAATTTCAGGTTAATCGGAGTTCGTATGAATGAGATATGATCGATACAAGTTAGAGAAAATACGCTGTTCGTATCCATCAAAAGGTCGGGGTGTTGGTTGTTAATCGACGGAAATTCTGTGGAATTAGAAAACCGTCGAAAAATTTCAAAATTAAAAATAATCGCAAGCGCACGGTGTACGAATGTAGCACGTGGCGAATACGGGTCGATTCGCAGGGAATTGATGATTTTAAAAATTCTAGTTAATCAAATTATTCCAAAGTCGAGTGAAAGTTAAGCTAGAGAATTAGAAAATTAGCTAACCAACTAAAAGAAATGAGATGCAAATATAAGAGTTAAATGACAATTTAGAGAATAAATCCACTCTCTAGATCATATAGTTCAACATATATGAAATCATGATCTCTCTTTTATAGTCATTAGTGTTTTAATTGATGTGCTTATCATAAGTATGGCATATTTGTGCTATTGATTAGCAAACGTAAGCCATCAAACTATAACACATCCCTTAAAGCACTTACTAACTTTCATGAAACTTGACAAAGAAAATGAAAATGAAATCTATTTAAGTATGGCCTATTAACTATTGGTTAGAAACATAGACCATCAAATTTGAATTTCAAATCACTTTCTTATGCCATAATCATATTTTGATGAAGAGGCATTTGTGTTAGTGATTGTTTAAGCATAGCCTATTTGATGTCAATAATAAAGACTATCAAATTCAAAGCAAAAACCAACAAATAAAACCACTTCTATCATCATCATTAATCACAAAAAGAGAGCATGAATTAACAAAATGTTGAAGCTACATAATTAGAGAGCTTCATTACCCCTAAATTGAAGGGGTTTAGCCTCTCATATTTGTCATTGGATTAACAAATATAGCTAACAACATTTAAGTAAAATGAAAAGAAAATTAAAGCTTAATGGAAAAGTGAACTATTCTACTTGCATAAAATAAAGAAATCTGCACTACAACATAAGAAAATAAGCATGTAAAAGAAAAGAGCATGTATTGAATTACATAAAAAAAGAAAATTTACATGAAAAGAAAATGGCTAAGTAGCCATGGAAAAATAAGAGAGAAGAGCTTTTTATTTTGAGCCTAAACTAATGAAGAGAGGAAGAGGAGGTTGAAGAAGAGACGAAGAGAAGAGATTAAGAGAAGAGAGGAGGAGGGCTACATGAAACATAAGGGATATTTATACAAGTTAGAAACCCTAATGCATATTTTTAGGGAGTACGCAAAATGCCCATAGAGGAAGTGTGGTGGCCAAGTTATCATTAGATTTAATAATCCCCCACTTAAATGTACATGAAGCTTTAAATGTCTTTTAACATGTGCATTAGCCTTTAATTAATTTGTACATTAAGGTAGTGGGTAGGTGGGGTCATCCATGTTCTTCAATTTGAATTATTTCCATATTTATACTTTTGTATCTTCTTTGTACATGCATATTCCTTTGTGAAACCACTTGTAATTAAGTTTAAATTCCTACAAAATAATACAGAAATTTCCCATTAAATTTTCTCAATTTGATATATGCACAAAAATGACCATTTTGCCCCTATATGAAGATGAATATGTGACAATTTGAAAACAATTTGAATTTGGTTTAAACAAGTAAAAATACCCAATATGATCATTTATTCAATTTAAATAGATTAAATATGGTGGTAAAAATATGCATATTAACATGTACATCAAATACCCCCATACTTATCTTTTTATTCGTCCTCGAATAAAGAAAAACTAAGATAAATACGTTTTCGTAGGGAGCACGATTGCATTGAGCATATGCAACAAGCCGTTAAACCTCTGAGTGTCCCCAGTAGGACAAGAGTTGTCTCGTGAGGGTTTTCAGCGGATACTACCCATAAAATCCAAATGCAGGATGAAAATATTTACAAAATGCAAGATTTATTTACAAAGAGATAAATGCAAGTTTTTTAAAAATATTTACAAATGAAGGACTTATTTTTAAATTGACACGAATAAGTAAATATAGGTTTTGGGCATTATCTTGAAATTTAAGTTATTTACTCGTCAATATTACCAATAAAAACGAAGTTATCATAACAAATAGACTATAGTTTAACTCGTTGTTTGGTCAATAACACAGTGTAACTATGAAATGGATCCTTAGTTGATTATCAAAGTTTATCAAAGTGGTATTTTCATTTATTTTCAATAACAAATCAAATCAACTAAGTAAAAGTAATGCTAGGATTTCAATTGCTTGCTCTCTCATTATTTGCAAGGAAAACCTAGCTCAGGTAAACTGAGGCCTGATATATCACCCATGCACTGCCTTTCGGGCTTATGTGAGGGGAGTACAAAGCATGGCGAGTGCACACACTTTCGTGCATACACCTGTCGACCGTAGGTGGTTTTTATTAAGTTTTTTTTACATATGTTCCATATATGCATAACCGTGAGGACTTTTAAATGAGTATGAAAACACATAATCAAAGATTCCAAGTAATTCACCGATGCATAACCGTGAGGACTTTTAAATGAGAGTGAATACTTTGGATTTTTTTTTAAGAGAGAGAGAGTTTTGCAAAATCATCTTAGCACCATTTAACTTAGAAGACGAAAAAAGTTATATCCTTTATTTTAAATCAACCACTTTTTAAAACAAAGATTTTCAATTAGGATGTATTTCAAAGTTAACACGTATGAATCTTCCTATATACTAGTTAAACCATTATTATTTGTAATCAAACTTCATTTTTATTTTTGTTAAGACAAATAAATTTTCAAAAACTTCAATTTAATAAACCAAAACCATATATTTATCTTATAGTGTTTCTTTTAAAAATTAATCAAAAGAAAATTTGTTTTTGGGATTTTTTTAATTTATTTAAAGCAAAAATAAACCATGAAAAAAAATAAAATTGAAAATGAGCCTCCCCCACACTTGATTTTGGCTGTGTCCCCAAAGTCAACCCAAGTGGAAGGAGAAAAATAAAAACATAATATTTATTTAAATTAAAATGAAAAGATGATAATTTACAAGACATCAGAAAGTATGTCGTTAAAGAGTAAATGAACCGGTCTTCTAAAAACCGATTCATTTGTCTCGTCAAGTATACGAGACACAGCTTAAGCTCGAAAAACCAAAACATAAAAGATTTCGAAGTTGAACATGGATTTGGAAAAACGAATGTCGTTTTATTAAAAATCGTATGAGTTGTTTTATTTTCGACGATTTTTAGGATTGATAAAACAATTGATTGAAATTCACATTTATTTTCACCAAATTGAAATTCAAGTTTATCATTGAAAACTTCTTCCAAATTATCGATTTCAAAGTCAAAATGGTGAACGAAATCTTCCCCATCAGAATTTAATGACTCATTTTCAAAAAGTCCATAAAACTCGTGTTCATTAAATTCATCTTTCTTCATTGGATTATCAACAACTTCATCGTATATCCATTTTAAAATCCAAAGTTGATGTATTCAAATTTTCAAAATCGAGAAAAGGAAGGTCGAATTTTAAATTTGGCTCCACACCCTCAAAAGAATTGAAATCCAACTCAATTATCGTGTTTTCAACAACTTCATTAAGATCCTCATTTTCAATCTCAAAAGTTGTTATTTGAAAATCGTCGATTTGGGTAAAAGATGGATTATCGCTTGACTCGTCACACGTTGGAATTTGATTTTGTTTATCACGTTGTTTCATATATGTTTCAAACAAAGAATTCGTGTGATCGTTGTAAATTTCATTCATTTGCTCAACAAAATCCAATTTATAGTTATTAACATGAGAATTTTCGATTTGGATTTGTTGAGAACAAAAGATTTCACTTGTATCGTAGTCAAGATTATTCCCATTGCCAAATTCGTTTGAAAAGTTGTTCCCATTTTCATGTTGAGTTTGAAATTCATTTTGGAGTTCGACATTGAATTAGCATGGGTTATAATCGTACTCTTTTAAATTTTGAATTGAATTCAAATTTTGAAATCCTTGACTCGAGTTATTACAAAAATATGAATTACACAATTCATTTGTACTTTGATTTTGTTGTGTAGAGAGTTCAAGTAAAGATGAAATGCTTTTTTCGAGATTCGAGGGTTGTTTATTGTTTTGAAAACTTTGTTGTTCGAAATTCGAATTACTTACACAATAGTTGTTGTTAAAATATCCATACAAATTTGGAGTGAAATCATATGGATTATATTGGTTTCCACAACTATTGTAAAATTCAAGTGAGTAAGGAAAAGGAAACTCGGACATTTTCAAGAGTGTTTTTTTTATAAAGGAAAAATATTTACAAACAGAATTTATTTTTCAAAAGGGAAATTGATTTTTGTTTAGTTTCTGATTTTTCTAAATTTTTTTTGAAAAGATTATATTATTTTTTTTGTTGGATTTTTGATTCTCTAAAAAAAAACTAAGTAATATTTTTTTTTTGAATTTTGATTTAAAAAAATTTCAAAGGAAAGGGAAAAAAACCAAGTTAAGAAATATTTACAATTTTTTTAGTTTTGGATTTTGAATTTTTTGTTTTTTTTAAATATGCATGAACTAATGCAACTAAATGAATGCAAAAGTTAATTTCAAATAATTTATCCTAAGTTAAACCAAAATTGTATAATCATAAAATGTCTTAAAAACAAGATAGTTCTCAGCCAGGTAACGGGCAGGGGTTATCGGTGCACCACGAATCACCGTAGCAATGCAGCCGAAGGTTTAAGTACCTTCAGAGGAACAACCACTACAATATTTACGAATCACCGTAATATTTATAAATGGTTATTACTCTGCCATAGCCTAGACACTAAGAAATTAAATTGTTCAAAGAAGATAAATTGTCGATATACAATTAAGTGTTGTCGATGTCTAATCGTTTTTATTAAACAAAATCTAGGATAACATGCAAAGCAGAAATAAACGTGTATTAACAATGCAACTACGAATAAATTTTGTTTTTTTTTTGGTTTTTTTGGTTTTTTTTTTAAATGCAAGTAAACAACAATGCAAGACAAACAAAAACAATAGATATATACAATGCAAGACAAATAAAAAAATTATAAATAAGCAAACAGTTATTTTTTGGCAAACTCAGCAAAACAAGCAAATTATTTTAGCAAGCACTTCTGCTTCTTCTACAACTCTGCTTTGGAAACCTGAAGTAAAACAAGATTTATACAGATTTTTTTTTAATTTACTTTTCTTTAAATCAAAGAGGCAACTTAAAACAGATGAAACCAAATTCACTTTCCAGAAAACACGTTCATTAAACAAAAGTTTAAAAGAAAACAAACTCGAGTTATTTTTAGTTTTTTTTATAAAGAAAAGGAAGACTAAAAAAAATTGGAAAATACAACAAAGGAAAGAAAGAAACCCCCCGTTTTTTCTTTTTCTTTTTATGCATAAGAAAATCCACAAATTGCTCAAATCATAAAACGAAAGCCCCCAAGCTTGTAAAATAAAACTGGCAAAATGTACTTCCAATTCTCACTTCAAAATCAAGATCAAACAGAATCGAAATCGAAATCGAACAAAACCAAGCTCCGGTACCACTTCAAGCTCAAAGTCGAACGAACAACACCCAAACTCGAATTATGGACTTTGGTCGAGAGGCGATTGGCGACGTCGAAATTGTGATTTTGGATGTTTTGGGTTTTCGAGTTGTTGCTTTGGTCTGGTGCTCGTGGACTTGGAAGCAATTCGGAGTAGATTGGTGATTTCAGGTCCAGGATTGTGGTTGCGTTCGTGAGCCAGCAATTGCGTTTCGATTGACAGAAGCACAAAGGCAACGCTGTGGTTTTAGTTTGAAATGGATCTGGAGAGTAGTTGTTGACTCGTGTTGGCTATGTTGAGATCGAGGTGATGGAGCTGCGCACTGGTCTCATGTTATTGCGGTGGTGATTGGAGTGTCGAAGTGTGGTTGTTTTGCTGTTGCTAGTGGACTGAGTTAGGCAAACGATCAGTTTTCTGTGCAAGCGGAGTTGTAGTTCCTTGACAGTGGGCAGAGCGAAGCAAGCAGTGAAGTAAGTCTATTTTCTTTTTTATGATATGATGGCTCTCTTAGTAGGTGAAGGCAGTATGAAACTAGCAATAGCTTGAGTAGTGATATATGCACAGGCTTGTATGATGGAAGTGAACGGCGGTTGAACTGTTCAGTGATAAATGTTTATAGCCGTGAAGTGAGGCAATTTGAGAAGTGCTTGTTTGTGGAGTGTTTGGTGGACAGGGTCAGGTAGTGTGCAGGTCAGCGAGGAGTTGTATGTTATTGTCTGCAGGTGCTTTGTTGTCAGGCAGAGGTGTTGAACTACTTGGTTAGTAATTGGATGTAGCAATTGTAGATGGTGAAAGAAGTTATATTTGGTAGGGGTGGTTGTCAGGGGATAAGAAATTGGTGCGGAGGAAATGTCAGTGGTAGGAGATGGAAAAAGTGATGTAGGTGATGGTGAGACAGGGGTTGTTGTAGCAGTTTTGTTTTCTGGTGGATAAGGATTGACAGAGGCAAGGTTAGGAAATTTGAATGAAAAGGAGCAAGGCTAGTAAGAAGTGCAGTAGTCAGAAAGTTCTGTTGGTGGAGGATGGTCAGATGTTGATGAAGTATCTGTGGGAGGTTTGTTGTTGCTATGATTATGGGAAGTTCATGATTACACGGTGTGATGAAAATTGAGCAGAAGCAGTGCACAGAACAGAAGCAAAATAAACAGAAGCACTGGAAGACAATGTAAGAGGAAAATGGAAATGTAACTCAATGTAAATTGAAATGTAAACTAAATGAATAATTTTTTTTTTGTTTTTGAAATGAGATTGTGTTTTTTTAAGAAACTATAAATGCAAATGCTAATTGAAAACAAAAAGAAAAAATGCATAAGAACAAAAACACACAACAAATAATCACACAAGTTTTTTTTAAAATAATATACTCAACACACATAACAAACATGCAATAAAATCAAGCAAAAGTAATTCTAAGAATAGAAAATTAAAATCCAAACAACTCCCCGGCAACGGCACCAAAAACTTGTTAATCGACGGAAATTCTATGGAATTAGAAAACCGTCGAAAAATTTCGAAATTAAAAATAACCGCAAGCGCACGGTGTACGAATGTAGCACGTGGCGAATACGGGTCGATCCGCGGGAATTGATGATTTTAAAAATTCTATTCAATCAAATTATACCAAAGTCGAGTGAAAGTTAAGCTAGAGAATTAGAAAATTAGCTAACCAACTAAAAGAAATGAGATGTAAATATAAGAGTTAAATGACAATTTAGAGAATAAATCCACTCTCTAGATCATATAGTTCAACATATATGAAATCATGATCTCTCTTTTATATTCATTAGTGTTTTAATTGATGTGCTCATCATAGGTATGACATATTTGTGCTATTGATTAGCCAACGTAAGCCATCAAACTATAACACATCCCTTAAAGCACTTACTAACTTTCATGAAACTTGACAAAGAAAATGAAAATGAATCTATTTTAAGTATGGCCTATTAACTATTGATTAGAAACATAGACCATCAAATTTGAATTTCAAATCACTTTCTTATGCCATAATCATATTTTGATGAAGATGCATTTGTGTTAGTGTTGTTTAAGCATAGCCTATTTGATGTCAACAATATAGACTATCAAATTCAAAGCAAAAAACAACAAATAAAACCACTTCTATCATCATCATTAAACACAAAAAGAGAGCATGAATTAACAAAATGTTGAAGCTACATAATTAGAGAGCTTCATTACCCCTAAATTGAAGGGGTTTAGCCTCACATATTTGTCATTGGATTAACAAATGTAGCTAACAACATTTACGTAAAATGAAAAGAAAATGAAAGCTTAATGGAAAAGAGAACTATTCTACTTGCATAAAATAAAGAAATCTACACTACAACATAAGAAAAGAAGCATGTAAAAGAAAAGAGCATGTATTGAATTACATAAAAAAAAGAAAAATTACATGAAAAGAAAATGGCTAAGTAGCCATGGAAAAAGAAGAGAGAAGAGCTTTTTATTTTGAGCCTAAACTAACGAAGAGAGGAAGAGGAGGCTGAAGAAGAGACTAAGAGAAGAGATTAAGAGAAGAGAGGAGGAGGGCTACATGAAACATAAGGGGTATTTATACAAGTTAGAAACCCTAATGCATATTTTTGGGGAGTACACAAAATGCCCACGGAGGAAGTGTGGTGGCCAAGTTATCATTAGCTTTAATAATCCCCCACTTAAATGTACATGAAGGTTTAAATGTCTTTTAGCATGTGCATTAGCCTTTAATTTGTACATTAAGGTAGTGTGTAGGTGGGGTTCTCCATGTTCTTCACTTTGAATTATTTCCATCTTCATTCTTTTGTATCTTCTTTGTACATGCATATTTCTTCATGAAACCACTTGTAATTGAGTTTAATTCCTATAAAATAATATAGAAATTTCCCAATAAATTTTCTCAATTTGATATATGCACAAAAATGACAATTTTGCCCCTATATGAAGATGAATGTGTGACAATTTGAAAACAATTTGAATTTGGTTTAAACAAGTAAAAATACCCAATATGATCATTTATTCAATTTAAATAGATTAAATATGGTGGTAAAAATATGCATATTTACGTGTACTTCATTGGTTTATTCAACCATCAGGTTTGTATCCATCGGTATGACTTCGCCTCGCCCTGTTCGTATCCATCAGGTTCGGATCGATGGCGTGCGCATGGATCAGTTCACACCGCTTCACATCCGTCGATGCATCCTACTTCTAGTCGGTCGGTCTCGTATCCATCCCCAAGCACTGCGTCGCATCGATCAACTTCGCATCCATCAACAGCGGTAAGTCACTGTTTCGTATACATGAAAAACTTGCCTTGTTCGTATCCATCCACCAAGGAACCTCGGTTCGTCTCGATCCAGTTCGTATCGATCAGTAAAACTACCATTCGTATCCATCGATGCAAACTAGGTGACGACACTTGATACGAACAAGGAGAGATTCATGGATAGGACGCGGTCAACTCGGAGCAAAAGATGGATCGATGCGAGGAGTGCGTGCCACGTTGTCACGTGCATCCATCAGTTCGAAAGCATGGGTTCGAAGCGATCGACTAGAAGCAAACAGCCAACCGAGAAACTCCATTTCGTATCGATCATAGCTCAAGATCCACAAGTTTAAATGAAACGAAATTTTCACAGCAGCTTCCATACAAGGTACAGAATGTTCCTACCAAGTTTCAGCTCGATTGGATCAATTTTTGATGGATAAGAAACCTTTTCGTATCGACTGCAGATCGAGTCGAAACTTGGTAGGGTCGATCGCGTGGGCCCACTCACATGCCAGAAGAAGTCTCCCGAAGTTTGAGCGCGATCTCAGCCTCTTACGCCTATAAATAGCCCCCTGACGCCTATAGAAAAAGGATCTTTTGGCTATTGGACGTCTAGACTCTGCCGGATTCAATTCTACATCTTTTTATCACCATCGTATTCAAATATTAGAGCGATAACCTACTGTAATCTGTTGTAACGGATTGAAATCATCAAGTGAATCAATAAATCATAAGCTTCAGAGTGGACGTAGGCAAGATTGCCGAACCACTATAAATCCTGTGTTACTGTTCGTTATTTCTGAATTGCTGTGCTCGATATTGCTTAGATCTGAGATTTGTGTTTGAATATTGCTGATTTGTATTCATATACTGGTGCTTTCGCGATACTGGGGTTTGTGACCATTTTTGGTGCAAACACTTTGGTGCTTTCATTGAGAATTGAACCCAGAAGAATTTGAATTTGAAGATTTAAGAATTCAAATCTAAGGAGCTATGACAAGGTAAACGAGTAGAAGGCAGAGGCCAGAGAGAAGTCAACATGAGGGAAGTCAAAAGGCTTCCTTAGGAGCGAATCAGGCATCGATCTTCATTACTAGAGATGAGATGGAGGCGATGATGAAGAGACATGAGGAGTTGATCCAGAGTTTGTTTCAACAGATTGGGCAACTTGGAGCACAGAATCAAGGAGTGGATGGAGTTCAGAATGGAGCAGGACCATCCGGCGTAGCACCTAGATTAGGGTGCACACACTTGGAGCATGTTGATCCAATCCCGAAGAGAGAGTAGGGGCACCTGAGCAACCTAGAGGTAGTAGAGGGATGAACGCCCAGCCAGAGGGGCATATTCCAGAAAGCTCTCATGGACTCGGGGGGCAGGTCAACAACGATGAACGAGGATTGCATCTTGGAGACAATGACAGATTGGTAGAGATGGTCAGACAGGCTATTAGAGGCGGATTAGTAAACAAAGATCTTGAAGACGTGAACATGAGTCCCTTTTCTCCTGCGATTAGGACGGCTAGGAACCCACCAGAGTTCAAGTTACCATCAGTGGAGACGTACGATGGGAGGACGGACCCCGTGGTCCATCTGATAAAGTATATGAGGCAT
Organism: Allium cepa; assembly: GCA_030765085.1. NCBI lineage: Eukaryota > Viridiplantae > Streptophyta > Magnoliopsida > Asparagales > Amaryllidaceae > Allium > Allium cepa. The sequence continues at coordinate 1,027,948,392 of CM060932.1, read as the reverse complement.
ATGGAAGTGCTGGGGGCATCATAGGAAGTTATGGCCCGGTGCTTTCCATTATATCTGACGGATATCGCAGCATTATGGTTTAGACAGCTGGAGAGTGGCTCCATAGGAACTTGGGTAGATTTAACTAAGAAATTCATGTGGCAATTCAGGGTTCATATCGCAAGACCCAAGATTGTGATGAGTTTGGCAACCTTAAAGCAGAAAGCTGGGGAGTCTTTGAGGAGTTTTCGGACACGATTCAATGCGGCAGCAGCATCGGTGGATCGACCAGATCCATCCATGGTTATGATGTCAGCTGTGTCCGGAATAGCTGATGGCACAGAGTTTAAAAATTCATTAACTACAGATCCGCCTAGGGATCTAGGAGAATTCTATTACGAGGCAGAAAAGTTTTTGCGATTGGAAGATGTAAGTGCAGAAAGAGAAGAAGGAGAAGAAATTAATGTTCATGCGGTCAAAGGTGGAAATTCCCCTGAGAAAGGTACAGAAACTAGCAAGGGAAAACGAAAGGCTGAGAATAACAATAACAGATCAATGCGACCACGAAAGGAACCAAGATTCACCACATACTCAGAGCTGAATGAAAATTTGGAGCGAATCTATCAGGATACCAAAGAGCAGGTTCCGTACCGTAGAACAATGCGAAGGGATCCAACCGTTGACGAGAGGAAATGAGGTAAATATTGCTTATTCCATGAACTGAATGGTCATAACATAATGGTTGTAGACATCTGAAGGATGAGGTGGAAGGGCATATCAGGAATGGTAGGCTACTTCAGTATATGAGGAGGCGAGCTCCAGCGATGGAGCCAGAGCAACCACCGTCTACATCAGCTAGATATGACCCTGAACCGGGACACCGTATGGTTATCAATTGATTGATTGATTGAAATAACGATGAACGAGTCGTAAACCTCTCACTAACACGGTTAAATCATTTACACATGTATGAGATCGCGCACGATCCATTGGCATGCTCTGAATGACTACTGACCGCACCATAGTAAGAGTTTACACTTTGACATCCTCATCTTGCTTTTGCTTTGATTTTGATTTGGACATTTGGACTCATTTTGTTTGAATATTTCTATTGTGGAATTTGTATGATCATTGCTTTAATATTTGCAATTCTGTGAAAAAATTTACTTGTATACCCGTTGGACCGCAAACGGTCCACGAGCACCTCTTGTATGGCGATGAACCGCCAAAGTCTTTGATTCAGATTCTCACCCATATGTGAAATCTGGCATCGATAATACTAAGTTCCCCCGGGCACACCAATTTTCCACGAACGGCACCCATCCTCGAATGGTCACAGTTCGGCTCGAACGAAACACGACCTCGAACGGTCACAGTTAGCCTTGAACGGTACCTGACCTCGAACGGTCACAATTAGCCTTGAACGGCACACGATCATGAACGATCACAATTTGCCTCGAACGGCACCCGACTGCGAACGGTCATGATTCGGTTAGTATGATATCTGATCGCGAACGATCACATTTTGCCTTATGCGGCAATCGATCGCAAACGATCACATTCAGCCTCGTGCGGCACCCGACCGCGAACGGTCGCAACTCATCTTATATGACATTCGATCGCGAATGATCACACTCTGCCTCGAACGGCACCCGACATCGAACGGTCATAACTCGCCTCAAGCGGCACACGACCTCGACGAACGACACCCGATCATGAACGATCACCATTTGCCACGAACGGCATCCGACCGCGAGCGGTCCCATTTCACCATTTGTCGCGAACGACATCCGACCGCGAATGGTCCCATCCCATCATTTGCCGCGAACGGCATCCCATCACGAACTATCCCGTTTCACCATTTGCCTTGAATGGCATCCGACCGCGAACGGTCCCATCCTTTGCCGCGAACGGCATCGACCGTGAACGATCTCGATTCACCTCAAATGGCATACGATCCCGAACGATCACCATTCGAGGTCATATGAAACTATCGAGTTCTTTACAGGTTGTTGATAGGATATGAACATCCAACTTATGGCATTACAAAACACACATTCCTATCGCAAGGCATGTTTTGGGGGGCAAATGTTATCCCGCTTTTTGGCAAGGTCGTGATACCAAAAAATCGATCGGAAACCAAAGACAGTTCGTCTCAAAGATTGGTTATACTGTGCTTCGCTACGGATATCGATGAATTTTGTCTGAGTCCGGATCAGGCTACAATTGATAGGACACGGCAAGCAAAGTCATGGAATCCAGCATTCCGAATTTCAAGTTAATCGGAGTTCGTATGAATGAGATATGATCGATACAAGTTAGAAAAAATACGCTGTTCGTATCCATCAAAAGGTTGGGGTGTTTGTTTATTCGAATCCATCAGGTTCGTATCCATCGGTATGACTTCGCCTCGCCCTGTTCGTATCCATCAGGTTCGAACCGATGGCGTGTGCATCGATCAGTGCACACCGCTTCGCATCCACTGATGCATCCTACTACGAGTCGGTCGGTCTCGTATCCATCCCCAAGCACTGCCTCGCATCGATCAACTTCGCATCCATCAACAGCGGTAAGTCACTATTTCGTATCCATGAAAAACCTGCCTTGTTCGTATCCATCCACCAAGGAACCTTGGTTCGTCTCGATCCAGTTCGAATCGATCAGTAAAACTACCATTCGTATCCATCGATGCAAACTGGGTGACGACACTTGATACGAACAAGGCGAGATTCATGGATACGACGCGGTCAACTCGGAGCAAAAGATGGATCGATGCGAGGTGTACGCGCCACGTCGTCACGTTGTCACGTGCATCCATCAGTTCGAAAGCATGGGTTAGAAGATATCGACTCGAAGCAAACAGCCAACCGAGAAACTCCATCTCGTATCGATCATAGCTCAAGGTCCACAAGTCCAAATGCAACGAAATTTTCGCACCAGCTTCCATACAAGGTACAAAATGTTCCTGCTAAGTTTCAGCTCGATTGGATCAATTTTTGATGGATACGAAACCGTTTCGTATCGATCGCAAATCGAGTCGAAACTTGGTGGGTCGGTCGCGTGGGCCCACTCACGTGCCAGAAGAAGTCTCCCAAAGTTTGAGCGCGATCTCAGCCTCTTACGCCTATAAATAGCCCCCTGACGCCTATAGAAAAAGGATCTTTTGGCTATTAGACGTCTAGACTCTGCCGGATTCAATTCTATATCTTTTTATCACCATTGTATTCAAAAATAGAGCGACAACCTACTGTAATCTGCTGTAACGTATTGAAATCATCAAGTGAATTAATAAAATCATAAGCTTCAGAGTGGACGTAGGCAAGATCACCGAACCACTATAAATCCTGTGTTACTGTTCTTATTTCTGAATTGCTGTGCTTGATATTGCTTAGATCTGAGATTTGTGTTTGAATATTGTTGATTTGTATTTATATACTGGTGCTTTCGCGATACTGGGGTTTGTGACCATTTTTGGTGCAAACACTATCATCGCTTGATATGGCCATAAATCAACTACTTTCGCACTACGATTTGGATTATGGTGGGGGATTCTCGCACATATGCGTGCACAGGTGGCGGCGTTGGCTAGAGCAAGCATTGACGGCGCAGCTAGTGGGGTGGCGCACACGAAGATGTGCATGGCGGGGTTGGCATCATTCAGGGCGTGGCATGACTTGTTTGAAAAAAAAAGGTGCATGCACGCGTGAATGCCTGGGAGGGGGAAACAAAGAGGAAGATAGGTTATAGTTTTAAAGTTTTTTTATATGCTAATTAAAATTTAATTATCTCATTATGTTTAATAATTCATAACTTGTTCGTACGAGGCCCGTTACATGCGCGACAAGTTGCATTGCGTTCGTATCAACAGGCACTACGCTATGGAGTTGGATTGAATGAATTTAGAGCTAGTAGAAAATTTCGAGTTTAATTGAAAGACCATTCAATTTTAATTCAAACAGGAGCGCTTAGGAAATTTCTAGAATTTTTGTAAGTTAGCTCACCACGCTGGCCTGCTTGTATTTCTATATAAGTGGAAATAATATTATTTATGATGATTGATGTTGTTTGTATGATATATTGTATATATGTTGGTTTGGATATAATGCCACCCATTGGAGCGGATGACCCTATTACGTTACCGTGTAAGACGGATGACCCTTTATATAAGAATCCTCCCTTGAAGCGGTTGATTTATATTTTTATGATTATCTTACTGTCTGTGATGTAGGGGGCAGGTTAGAGGGATCCAACAGGATTCCTCACCATTGTTGAGTTATTTTCATATATATGCTAATATATGATGTTTGGATGTCATGTTGATGTCATTGATATGATTTGATTTATTTAGTGCTATGGTAGCACTTGGCCTTATTATTGATATTTTGAAATATTGAAATGACGATATTGATTTGAAAAGGATTTCGAAGTGATTTTTAAAATATATAGGTTTAATGATTTTTAAATTATTAAAGGAATGGATTTGTTTTTAGAGAAATAAAATGTTAAGATTTTTTGATGTTATAAAAATGTAGTTTTGAGAAATACTTTGATTTGGGATTTTTGAATAGTTTATATAAAAAGATTTGTAAAGATGATATTATTATAAATAAAGATGTTGATTAAAAATTAAATTTATAAATATTTTTTAAATGGTTTTGGAGTTGATTTGGTAAATGGATTTATAAATGGATTTTATAAATAAATTTGATTTACAAAGAAATGATTTCCATAAATGGATTTTGATAGTTATATTGATTTATAAAATAATGGATTTATAAATAGAATTTTGTGAATAAAGGAATTTTGATAAATGGATGTTTTATAAAATCGAAAGGAGATTTATAAAATATTTTATAGATATAGAATTGATTTACATTGAGATTTAAATATTGATTTTTATATAAAGGAATTTTAGAAGGAATATTTTGACGAAGCAAATGGTTTGAAATGTTTTAAAATGTGATAAGTAACGAAAACATAGATTTCAACATTTATTGTTGTAATAGACTATTCGGACGACGGAAATTCTATCGGTTTAGAAAACCGTCGAACGAATTTTGAAATAAAAATTACCGCAAGCGCACGGTGTACGAATGTAGCACGCAGCGAATACGGGTCGATCCGTAGGGAATTGATGATTTTAAAAATCTATTCAATCAAATTATACCAAAGTCGAAGAGGATTTGTTAACTAGAAATAAAATGAGGCTAACACTAGAAAATGCGATTCAAAAATTATTAGACTAAAGAAAATTTAGAGGCAAATCCACTCTCAAATTTTTGTAAATCAACAAACACATAATTTATGATCTCTAACTTTGATATTAAGTGAAATAATCATTGCATTTATCATAAGTATGGTTTGTTTATGTTATTAGTTAACATAATTCAAACCATCAAAATATAATACAACAATTATACAACTTACAATTCTCATGAAAAAGAATCCAAAGCAAAAATTATTTTAAGTATGATCTATTTACTATTGTAACTAGTAACATAGATCATCAAATTTCATTTTTACTTTCATTTCATAATCAAAAATTAATTAGCAAATGTTGATGTAAATTGTGTTTATGTTGAATAAGAATAGCTTATTTGCATAAGCAATATAAGGTATCAAACCCACTTGTATAAACTTACATCAAAATTCACATTCATGAAGCATAAACAAAGATATCATAAATCATAAAAATGTTGAAATTACATAAAGTTAGAGAGCTTCATCACCTCTAAATTGAAGGGGTTTAGCTACTCATTTGTGGCATTGAAGCAACACATGTAAGTTTCAACATTAAAAAGAAAAGAAAAATAGAAAATAAGTAAAGAAGACAAAAGAGATTAGCTACTAACTACTTGCATAAATATAAATCTAAGCTATGAACATAAGGAGAAAGAGAGCATAGAAATAAAAATTAACAATAAAATAAAGAAAAGCATGTAGAAAAGAGAGAAGAAAGAGGCTTGGAAGCCATTTTTATTTCATAGAACATTGTGCTTACACTTGATTTCTTAATTTCCTAAGTAAAATGAAAGAGTAGAAGATGATCTTTTCATGTACATAAGGGGGCTATTTATACATGCATAAAACCCTAATTCTATTTTTAGGGAGCTTCCTAAATTGCCCTTTAGGAAGTGTGGCCACCAAGTAACCATTATCCACTAATTAATCCATCATTTGTTTTGCATGAAGCTTTAACATCCACTTAGTTGTCCATTAGCTCCAAATTGTACATTTAGGTAAGTGGGTGGGGTCCTCCATGTTCATGGCTTGAATTATTTCCTTCTTCTTTCCTTTGTATTCATTTGTGCATGCATATATCTTCATATAAGCCTCTTCCATATGCATTCAAATTCCTATAAAAATTATCAGAAAAATGTCCAAGTAAAAATTCTTACATTGACACATGTACAAAAATGACCGTTTTGCCCCTGAATGAAGATGAAAATATGATGGTTTGGAAATAATTGAATTTTGGTTTTAAACATGTTAAAATGCCTAAATATGACGATTATTTAAATAAAAAGAGATAAAATATGGATGTAAGTATATGCACAATTACGTGCATATCATAGACGTTTTCGGGAAGTATGGAAAGCATGGATTATAACACTGTTATTATAGTAAAAAATTTCGAAAGAAAATGTTTTATATAGTATACGGGATATATATTAATCGAATCCCTATACTAATGTTTTTGGGTTGTCGTAATGATGCTTTATGCAACATTCATTTTGACCCAATAATTATGTTTTGACCTTCCATCGTGAAATACACGAATCGGTTCTTATGATCATATTAAAGGCTTGGTGGTGTAGGAGCATTGCTTCTTATACTTAACACCCGTCCGAAGGCGTACAAATTCTGGAGTTGTATTGTTATAGAAATCTATTTGGCGTGTCTTCAAATGGCGGTGTTCTTGAATATACTTATACCATTGATATAAGAATATGAAAATATTTTCTAAGTGCTAAGATGAAGTGATTTGTGAATATGCTTATACTGTAGATATAAGTATATGTAAATGTTTTCCAATATAGGAAGATTTGAAATGGTTTTGAGAGTATATCTTTCTAAAGATAAATTGAAGTAAATGTTTAGGAAGTAATTTAATTAAATAAAAATTAATTAAGTGGCATAGTGATTGCTTATGGTGCTGGATATCATTTGTTGCTTTGATAGTTAAATAAACGACTGTTAAATATTGGCCTCTTTACCGTTAATGATCCAGAGAAACTGGGATCGGATTTATCCAAGAACCACTTCAGACCAACGTATATGCATTTGAGTGTGCAGGTCTGGATGACACTGATATGTGGGAATTTCGTAATGAAGGACTACTTGTTGATCGTTTGGGTATAAACTCCCAGTATACATATGGTAGCAGTAGTCTCTTCCTTATGAAATATCCAATACAAGGACTAATCGCTACTAATCTTAGGGTTAGTTCTCGACAGGTTGTGGTAGGAGAGTGCCTTTGGTTTGTCCTGTTTATGGACAACTTTTATGGATGGATGTTTGACATTGCATTTTTGAGATTACGTCGTTGAATTTTATAAACGTACATCTAATTGATGGCGGAGAAGGCAACTTCTCTTTGCTTAACACACTTCTTTGAGACGTGCGAGCTCAGGGGTTGTATGTTTGTGAAAGTCAATAGTGATTGATGGAATGGAAGTGTGGCATTCAAAGATGATGTGTTATCTGAAAGGTAATGGTGACCTTAGGCCACACAACCGAAAATGACCGAAACATGGTAGATGCAGCAGGGCTATGTGGTTTGCAACTATTAAGATATGATCATCCCATTCTAGATATATTTATTCCCACTATGACATTTGGGGTTTTAAATTATTGTGGATGTATGCTATGAGGGTCATCGGTTAGGCTGGTAATGACCGAGGTGATGACATATTTGGTACTATCTAGTTAGAGGTAAGTCGATCTTGTGATGGTAGATGACCATCAGTTTGGCCTCGGTACATTCCCCTAGAGATGTACTACCGGAAGGTAGTCCCTTCATCATGTCATTTGTATGGAAATCCGTTATCCACTATGTGCCTACCATTTTGTTTGTAGAAAGCCTTGTATTATAAGGTAGTATATTAGAATATGATAATGTAACAATTTTCGCTATGGTTCATATTATTTGTATACTAGACACTAGTATAATATACCAGGATTAGATATGAAATGTTTGGCTTATTGCAACGTAAAAACCCATCCGTGTTTATGTGTGGGAGTGGTCTTACGAGATACTTTTATTTTAGTAAAGGAATGTTTTATACCTTTAAAATAAAAATTCAGTTGAAATGTGTTTTCTCATCTGGTTTAACAGACTAAACCGTACGTTCTTCCCTTTCAATGCTCGGGTTAGATCGAGTATGTTTACAGATATAGATTTGGATGCTTTGGAGCTTCAGTAGGCGAGGTGGAGGTCTATTGGTCATACGTGTACGTTTATTTTTCCACTGCATTGTTGTTTAAATTGTCGGCAATTGTAAGGGCAGATTATTATAACCGTACATGCGGATAATTAGTGATTGATTATTGCACTCTGATGTATTATATTATATCACAATTTCAGCTTTGTAAAGATCATTGACGTGAGATTATATGTTTTTTCGCTATGATTGTGAGATTCTATATTTGTTTTTGTTTCTTTTTTTTTCTCTTGCTCTTTTTTATGGTTTCTTCTTCTCTTCTTTTCTCTCTTCTTCTCTTTTCTTTCTCCTTTTCTTCTTTTCTCTTCTTCTCTCTTCTTTCTTTCTCATGATTATCCATCTTTCCATTCGGTTTGAGTTGGACGTGTGTGGTTTATTGTCATCTCTAAACGGGACTGAAACTTGGGTCGTCACACGTGATGTCACAGCTTAGGTTTTTGCAATACACCTAGGCTCTAATGGGTACTCATTATAGATATGGTTAGTAGCACCCTAGGATGAGTTGAGTGCATTATATATATGAGCGCATATTTGTTAGTGATATAAAAATGTTTTATATTGTGTTAATTTATCTGTTGATGTAGCTTATGAATTCTAGTCGATATGTGGGCCCCCATGTTATCGATAAGGATTTCTAAACACTTGAACGAGGCAAACCGACATGGTATTGTTTTAAGCTGGGTAAATGAAATAAAATTACCTAAATTATATTTTATATATAGAGGAATAATTTTTCAAAAATTATTATAGTTATATATGGATTGTTGGTTGTCACGGAACGGTAATATTTGATTATTATCATTTGTTGTTTGTATGCTAATAAAGTTATTATTATTATAATGTAAACAAAGATGAATAAATAAGAAATGGTTTTATATAACAAAGTGAAATAAGTGAAATTATATATAAGGATAAATTTATAAATATAAAAAAATATTTTTTAAAAAAAAAGAGATAAAAAGCACTTAACTCACTTGAGTCATTGAAAAATCATTTGAATGATAACTGCAGGATCACAGTATTCATTTTCGAGTCTCTAAGTGATAAATTTCTACCTCAATAATTTTCTGTTGGAGTTTTGTTTTAATAAAACAAGTTTAGATTTTAAAATTCTAAGTATGATTTGATAAAATATATAAGAAAAATAAGTTTTTGAACATTTAGGTTAAGCTAAAAAAGGGAAAATTTGAAATTGAGATATATAAAATAATAAAAGAATTAACCAAAGGAAAGTTAAATGAAATGAATTGAATTTGAAATGAACTAATAAAATGAATTAGTGAAATGAAGATGAACTTAAGTTACAAAATGCAATTAAATTGAGTTGTGAAATGAACCAAATATGGTTTAGAATGTTGCTTGGTAGAATGGAATATAAATTTATGTTTTAAAGTGAAGTAAACATAAGAAGTGTTGTAATTAAATTTTTATAAACTTAAGTAAATAATTTTGTGAAATGGTTGATTAAATGTTGTTTGTATTAAAAAAATATATCCTAATTAAATTGAATATATGAAATGAAATGCTGTTAAACATAAATTGAAATTAAAGTGAATATTAATGAATTGAATGTAAGTGAAATTATATAGATAACTGAATTTGATTTAAATTAAGGATGATCAAATGAATGTAAAAGGAATTGAATGTAAATAAAAGAATCGGGAAAAGGAATGGGATATAATTAGAAATCAATTGAAATAAATATGAAAGTTCTATGTGTATTTTTTTATTCGCATAACTGTTTGATCCAGATTCGAATATACTATTTTGAGATGGTTTACACCGATCCAAGTTGGTATTTTTCACTTGATTTCTTGATGGCGAACCCTAGATATGGATATTTGATTGATTCTGATATTTTCAATCATAGTATATGGTTATGCAAGGCGAATGATGGTTTTCTAATTAAGGAACTGGATCTGAGTCCGCACTAGATTGGTCATGTGAACAATACTAGTTTGGAAGTGAGATTGTGTAGTTGAGAGTGCAATCAGGTATAGTTTTGCGTATAGATGATATATGTACATCGTACAGATTTAATAAATTAATTGGATGATTATTAATTGGTTGGTGGTTTCTCTTGTTGCATTTGTTGCATTTTCTATATTTGCATATAGTTGTTGCATTGGTATATGTTATATATTGATATTACTTTCTATATACGTATTCTCATTTGTTGTTGAGTGTTTAGTAGGCGCAGATGGCGTATGCTTCGCATTTGGAGCTCAGTTTCGCATTATATTCATTATATATGCTCAAATATAATAAAAGGCACATATCTCAGATTACATATCGTATTTTTATGTTTATTCCCAACGGGATGCCTCATCCTCGAAGACGAGATGTATATTTGTGATTATATATATATATATATATATATATATATATATATATATATTGTGATTTACTACGATTGAACCGCGCAAAGGAGATGCTGACAAAAAATTTCGTAAATTTAAGCCTCTAGAAATTTTTTGAGAACTTTAGAAAAAATTCTAATAACTAAAATTTTGATTTTAAGTTATAAGTTGAAATGGTATTGGTTGACTTTAGAAGAGCATTAGTAAATAATTATGAATGAATTTGAAGACTTAGAAAAAGATTTTATAAGAAGTTTAACTAATTGATTTCGATAAGTTAAAAGGTTTAAACGAATTTGTTAATCAATTTCAACTAATCGTTTTTTAAAAGTTAAAGGATTTTGTGGCATTTTTCTCACTTGGTAATTTTGGGGACGAAATTCTTTTAAGGACAGGAGAATGTAATGAACTAGAATTTTAGTTATTTGAATTTGGAATATTTAATCGATTTTATATATTGATAAGTTAAATTTAGAATAACTTATATTTCAAATATAATGATTTATCTGATAATTAAACTGTTAAATTTAATATTTGAAATTGTTTAAATAATTGAATCTTGAATTTAATGAGAATGAAAATGATTATGAAGTTGATTTAAATTCTATCTAAATTAGAATAGAGTTAATGAAATTTTTAATTTGAATAAAAGTGAATAAACTGAAATTGTAAATTTTATGTTTTAATTAACGGGTAAAAATAGTCATTTTTGGCACTGTTTTGGATTTCGGCGAAACCGGTTTCATTGGATCTGTAATAGCGAATTGTTATAAGCTATCGAATTTCATAGCGATCGGATGTATCGTTTAATCATGCGAGTTTGAAATGTGTAAGAACTGAATTAAAAGAATTTAAATTTAAATACTCGATTTGAAAAGCTATCTTCTAAATATGATGGAATTAGCTTTCGATACATATTCTATTGTGTTTGTAATAGGGGTATAACATGTAAAACACCAAGCGATGCGCTTCATTTGGAGTTCGAAATTTTCACATATGAATAGCGCCACGTAAAATTTTCTATAAGTGGACCTCAACTCCATTCATTTTGCAAAACCTAACCCTAAATATACTTTTAGCCATCACTTAAATAACTCCATCCAATGGCCGACATCGATTGGAGCCTCTAAAAGCGAAATTAGCCAATGACTTCAACTAGAGAAATGTGGAGCATGACGATATAAAGCTAATGTATGGTTGGATTGAGTTATCGTCTGGCTAGAAATCAGCCACGCTCGTGCTGCGTTTGGGTTCATGGGGGGTCCTCGTGCAAACGCGCGCGTGTAGGTGGCGTCGTTGGCTGGAGCAAGCACTGGAGGCACGAATGGTTGGGTGGCGCACGCGGAGGCACGTAAGGTAACGGTGTCATCATTCAAGGTGAGGCGCGATTTGATTTAAAAAATAAAAAAAGGCGCATGCGTGCATGAATTTCTTGAAGGGGGAAACAAAGAGGAAGATGGGTTATAGTTTTTAAGTTTTTTCGTTATTTTAATTAAAATTTGATTATCTCGTTATGTTTAGTCATTCATAATTTGTTTATACGAGATCTGTTTCTAGCGTGATAAGTTGCGTTGTGTTCGTATCAACAAGTGCTACACTATAGACTTAGATTGGACGAATTCGAAGCTATTAGGAATTTTGAGTCAAATTGAACGACCGTTCAATCTTAATTCAAACCGGAGCGCTTAGGCGATTTTCAGAATTTTTACGAGTTAACTCACCTTTCTGGCCTGCTTATATTTTTATATAAGTGAGAACAATAGTATTATGAAGATTGATGTTGTTTGAATGATATATATATATATATATATATATATTAGTTGGTTTGGATATATTCCCGCCTATTGGAGCGGATGAGACCCTATTACTTTCCCGTATAAGAGCGTTTGACCCTTTGTATATGAATCCCGCCTCGAAGCGGTTGATTTTTATTTTTATGATTATATATTGTTTGTGATGCATGGGTGGATTGGAGGGATCCAACTGGATTCCTCACCATTGTTGAATTATTTTCATATATATGCTGATAAACGATGTTTTGATATCATGTTGATGTCTTTGATATGATTTGATTTATTTAGTGCTATGGTAGCACTGGGTCGTATTTTTGATATTTTGAAATATTGAAATGATGATTTTGATTTAAAAAGGATTTTGAAGTGATTTTGAAAGTATATATGTTTTAATGATTTTTTAATTATTAAAGGAATGGATTTTTTTAAAGAAATAAAAAGTTAAGATTTTTTGATGTTATAAAAATATAGTTTCGAGAAATACTTTGATTTGCGATTTTTGAATTGTTTTATATAAAAAGATTTATAAAGGTGATATTTTTATAAATAAAGAGTTGATTAAAAATTGAAATTTATAAATATTTTGTAAATGGTTTCAGAGTTGATTTGGTAAATGGATTTATAAAAGGATTTTATAAACAAATTTGATTTATAAAGAAATGGTTTTTATAAATTTATTTTGATAGTAAAATTGATTTATAAAAGAACGGATTTATAAACAGAATTTTGTAAATAAAGGAATTTTAATAAATAGAAGTTTTATAAAATCGAAAGTAGATTTATGTAGTAGTTTTATAAATATAGAAATGGTTTATGTTGAGGTTTAAATATGGATTTTTAATTAAAGAAATGTTGGATGGAATATTAAATGAAGTAAATGGTTTGAAATGTTTTAATATGTTATAAGTAACGAAAACTTAGATTTCCACATTAATTGTTTTAGTAGACATTTTTGGGAAGTATGGAAGGCATGGACTATAACACTGTTGTTCTTGTAAATGATTTCCGAAAGAAAATGATTTATATAGCATATGGGATATATATTAGTCGAATCCCTATAGTAATGTTCTTGGGTTATCGTAATGATGTTTTATGAAACATTTGTTTTGGTCAAATAAATTATGTTTTTGACGGTCCATCGTGAAATACGTGAATCAGTTCTTATGATCGTACTAAAGGCTTGGTGGTGTATGACATTGCTTCTTATACTTAACACCCGTCCAGAGGCATACGAACTCTGGAGTTGTACGGTTATAGAAATCTGTTTGGCGTGTCTCCAAATGGTAGTGTTATTGAATGCACTTATAACATTGATATAAGTATATGAAAATATTTTCTAAGTGCTGATATAAAGTGATTTGTGAATATGCTTATACTATAGATTAAAGTATATGGAAATGTTTTCCAATAAAGGAAGATTTGAAATGGTTTTGAGAGTATATCTTTTTAAAGATAATTGGAAGTAAATATTCAGGAAATTAATTAATTAAATAAAAATTAATTAAATGGCATAGTGATTGCTTATGGTAGTGGATATTATTTGTTGCTTTGATAGGTAAATAACCGACTATCAAATATTGGCCTCTTTACCATTGTTGATCCAGAGAGACCGGGATCAGTATTATCCGAGAGCCACTTCGGACCAACATATATGCATTTGAGTGTGTAGGTTTTGATGACATTGATATGTGGGATTTTCGTAACGAAGGACTGCATGTTGATCATTTGGGGATAATCTACCAATATACATATTGTAGTAGTGGTCTCTTCCTTGTGAAATATCCAATGCAAGGACTAATGCAACCAATCCTAGAGGTAATTCCTGATAGGATGTGGTAGGAGAGTGCCTTCGGTTTGTTCTGTTTCTGGACCACTTTTATGGATGGATGTTTGAAATTGCATTTTTGAGATTACATCGTTGACTTTTATAAACATACATCTTTTCGATGGCGGAGAAGGCAACTTCTTTTAGCTTAACACCCTTCTTTGAGACGTACGAGCTTAGAGGTTGTATGTTTGTGAAAGTTAATAGTGATCGATGGAATAACAGTCTGGCATTCAAAGATGATGTTCTATGTGAAAGGTAATCGCGACCTTAGGCCTTACTATCGAAAATGACCAAAACAGGGTAGATGCAGTAGAGCTATGTGTTTCATAACCATTAGGATATGATCATCGCCTTCTAGATATATTTATTCCCACTATGAAGTTCTGGGTTTTATATTATTATGGATGTATGCAATAAGGGCCCTCGGATTGGTCGGTAATGACTGGGGTGATGACATATTCAGTATTATCTAGTTAGGGATAGGCCGATCTTGTATTGGTAGAGGACCATTAGTTGGGCCTCGGTACATTCCTCTAGAGATGTAATGCTAGAAGGTAGTCCCTTCACTTATGCATTTGTATGGAAATCCGTTATCCACTACATGCCTGCCATTTGTTTGTAGAAAGCCTTGTATTACAAGGTATATGCTGGAATTTAATAATGTAACAATTTCAGCTATGGTTTGTATTATCTGTATACTGGACACTAGTATAATATATGGATTTAATATGTTTTGGTTATCGTATGGTAAAAAATCATATGTGATTATGTCTTGGCGTGGTCTTACGAGATACTTTGATAAAGGAAAGTTTTATAACTTTAACATAAAAATTCAGTTGAGATGTATTTTCACACGCTGGTTTACCAGACTGATCCGGACGTTTTTCCCTTTCAATGCTTGGGTCAGACCGAGTATATTTACAGATACAAATTTGGATGCTTTATAGCTTTAGCAGGCGTGCTGAAGGTCTTCTGTTCGTATTCATGTATATGTTTATTTTTCCTTTACATTGTGGTTTAAATTGTCAGCAATTGTAAGGACAGGTTATTATAACTTTCCAAGATGATAATTAGTGATTGATTATTGTATTCTAGTGTATTATATTATATCACAATTTCTGTTTTATAAAGATCGTTAATATGATATTATAAGTTTTTGTGCTGCGATTGTGTGATTTTGTAATTGTTTTAGTTTCTTCTGTTTCTCTTGCTCTTCTTTCTAGTTTCTTCTTCTCTCTTGTTTCTTTCTCATGATTATCCATCTTTCCGTTCGGTTTGGGTTGGACATATATGGTTTATTATCAGCTTTAAATGGGACGGAAACTTGGGTCATCACATAGATTCTCCAATAACGTCTCCCAAATCATAGTTTTTATGGGATCACTATGAACTTATTGAAATCTATCAATTACATTATCCGAATATAGTTTTCATGGGATTATTAGGAACCTATTGGACCATTTCAATAACATTTCTGATGTCATAGTTTTTATGGGTTGATTATGAACTTGTTGAATCCTTCCAATAATCTATCTAAATCAATAACCTTTTGATCTATTCTAGGCATCCAATACTTCTGATCTACTTGATCTCCTATGCAATTCTACTTACTCAGGAGTTAATTCTATTTATACTAACTACTGCATCAACCTTGCTATTTATTCTACCCCTTAACTCTCCAGAATGAAATTATGGGTCATAATTGATGTGAGTATGATAAACATGCATAATAACTGATTAAACAAGCACAACAACATATAATATCCTTCATTCAATTATGTTCAATAAGTTATCTTTATTATCTCAGACTTAATCTTAAGTAATATTCCCCTTGGTAATTTAGCTCAAACTTGGGCTTTTTCATTATTAAATTCCATGAAAACGTTTTCACATTGATATATGATTAGTCCCCTTAATCCATATTTAATACAAGGACTTTTATAGCTCTTTATGTTACCAAAATCTTATGCCATTCATAAATCACTTTATGTATTGCCATGTATATGTTGAAATTGGTATAAGGTTATTGCTTTAAAAAGGTTAATTTAGATCGGTGTCGACTAAGAAATTGAAGGCCCACTGCCTTTATTTAAATCTTTTAAAACATTCAACATCTTTAAAAATCTTGTAAACCTCTATCAAGGTCAATGACCAAGACTTAAACCTTTTAAGTATCAACATTCTTATAAAGCATATTTTCATTCCCGAAGACATAGGGTCATCGGCCCTCTAACACACTGGTCACATCGACCCTATTCAAAATAGTTTTAGTTATCATAAAAAAAGCCTCTTCAGTGATAAAAGTGAACTACGACGAGGGTTGCGTGTGAAGGTGAACGTGTATGGTAGGAAATGCATGCGATAAGGATAACATGCAACACTAATAGTCTTGGCGACCTTTGTCGCATTGCATCATTAACCAACCATGCCAATGTACCTCATTGACCTTAATGAATACGACACCATTTAAAGATAAGTGAAGAGGTGCGGTGTCAATGACCTCATTGTCATTGATGTATTACCGCATAGTTGATGACTTCGACGTGGCGGGAACCACTTCCTAACTACTTAAGTAGTTGCCATGCACTTCCTTCCTTATCGACGTCAAACTTCATGACTGCGACACAATTTCAAAGGCTTGAAGTGATGAACCTCGGCATGACAATTTGTAATTAATGTCAAAACTGCATTTTTGCTAAACAAAGCAAAAAATTTCAACCACACTTATTTTTTTGCTAAAATATTATTATTTAATAATTCCTCTTTTTAGTTTTCCACAGCATAAACATTTTCTTTCCCCAAATATATATAATAATCCTTATTACTCATTTTGTATTTAAAATTTACCATAAGCCTTCCTAGCTTATAAAATTTATAGCAATTCAAATATATTTGTGAAAAATCCTAAATTTTCTCTAAAAATTGAAAAAAGCATATCCTCTAATATATAAAAGTTTCGGGTCCAAAATCAATTTTTGAATACCTTCATTAAATTAAACCTAAATTTAATATCCAACTAGCCATAGGAAATTGATAGCAAATTCCTGTAAATTTGGAAAATAACGAATTTGAAATCCCATCTCCAATTTTATATTTTACCCAACATATCAAAAAATCATGTCATTTGGAGATAATTAATCAAGGTTTTACCTTTAAACTTATTGCATTAATTTCATAAAAATCCATATAAGTTACCTTTAATTCAAAACATGACATATTATCTAAACATCCGTACATTTGGTTTTACATCTAAGCCAAATCAAATCAATCAAAACAAAAATATAAATGAAATGGAATTACATATTATTCACCTTGAATTGATAATAAAGTTAGATTTGATGAGTGGTTTTGTTTCTCTAACTTTTCTTTTGAATTTCCATTTGATTTTTCATGATTTTCCCTTATCAATGGCCGACCTTCTTTTGTTCTTTGATTGTTGAAGTTTTGTGAGAATGAGAATTATAAGGAAGAGAAAAGGTTTAAGTCATGAAGGGTTTTATATTCCTAAATTACCCCTTCCATATATTCTCTCATGTTTTAAGTTGTTAAAACTATCTTTTCAACTTATTTAGTAAGGGCTCGACCTTTTATTTATCAAATCTCAATTCCCTTATAACATTGCCATTACATCATTCTATTTAATTTATCTAATTAAATCTCCTCAATAATGTTAATCAAATTTAGGGGTGTTACATACGGTATCTCCACACACACATTCATTCATGAAATTGCTTCATTTCTTATAGTTATAATTAACCTAGGATTATTAAATTGCTAGATATCTTATAAGGAGTATATAAAGTATAATTATATATGGAAGATTTTTGCAAATAGTGATCAACCTAGGACGAGTAAATTTACTCATATTTTACTAATTCAAATTATATGAAATGATTGGTGTGCCCAGATATTACAGTTATGATTTGGAATTTGAATTTTAGTAGTTTGTGTGCAAGTTGGTTGATGAAGTTAAAATTTTGTTTCATGGTTAGAAAAATATACCATACATATATTATATAAGTATACCACCCTCTCTTGAATTCAATTTGAATGAACAAGTTATTAAGTCCTTGCTTAATGAAATGGTATGATTTAAGTGAATGATATCTTGCAACTCTATGATAAAAATTCAATATTTATTGATGTATTTACTCAAATAAGGTAATACCATGTTATTTTGCTATAGAAGCTCGCTAGTTCAATGATTTTGTATTTTATATTGCTCAGTTATGATAAACTAATGTGCATATGGTTGTTTATGTATATGCAGTCGTAAAACTAACGAATGTATAGCATTGTTGTAGAAATTATTTAAAGCAAATTATATATTTTAACCTTATTTTTGAGTTTATTAAAATATTTTTCAAGTATCTGAAAATATTTACGAAGAAAAGTGTTTATGCTGACTTTGAAAATGAGATATGTGAAAATAACTTTTGAAATATTTTTCACTAAGTTTATCAACCTGAAATCTCTTGGCACATAATTTATTAATATATTTTCAAAGAAAACACATTAGTTTGGTGTGTATTTTGTATGTTTCTATGGCATGTAGATTATCCAGTTTTGGATATTTGGATGCAAGCATATAGGCTAAAATCTAATAATAAAGGTGTAAATTAAATGAATTGCTTTCCAATGAATACCTTAGGCTATGAATTAAATGCTATGAGTTGTTTTGCATGCTTGAATAGAAAGTTTTGCTATGTATGTAATATAAGAAGCTAATATGTCATATGCTTTTTGTTACGTGATATTTACCATGATGAATACAATGAATACTTAGTTACATTCTTATCGAGTTATGAGATCATATGAAACATGAGTAGTCGATAATGTTTATTTTTTTTGGTATGATTATACTAATATCAATTGCTTCACCCATGATACATGTTAATGAAAGTCAATTTTACACCATATGATGCTATGTTGTAGATTTTTGGACATGTCGTGTTTTATAATTGTCAATGCATCTATAAATAAGACCCAAGGGGTCCAGTGTTGGGGGTCAAATTCTGGATACTGAATTCGTCTTCTTTTCTCTACATTCACAGTGATGATTGTACCTAGAAACCCTAAATTTAGTTGGGGAAAGAGCTCAATTTCTTTTAACTCATTTTGTTATGAATAAAATGGAGATGACTCATTCATAATGGATATTGACAATGAGTAGAATCATTATGATCATTAGCTAGACTAATGATCGATTGAAAATGATTTTAACCTTTTTCTCATAATCTCTTTTGATCTGTGCTTATATATAGATATTCTTCATCGAAGCATGTCATCATTAATATCCATACTTAATATAAAATGATGACGGCGTGCTATATCTGCTAAGAGTATGGTTATGGGATAACTATTTGGCCTTATGTAGAAAAAGTAAAGGGGTTAAAGATATAATCTGGGACTTCTTCGAAAGGAAGGAAACCTTTTGACTTAGTCGAAAGGTTTAGTTTCTAACGAAATCCTAGGTGTGTGTGTGTATGTATGTATGTATGTATGTATATAAGCGCTCGTGATGATTCAATTCAAAAGGGAATCTGATTCTTTGAGCATTAATAAAACCCTTCGAATTGAATTCATCAAGTTACTGATTTCTAAAAGTTAAACAACTAAGAATTGCTTCAACCTAAATGAAAGGTAAGAGAAGTCTTGTCGTATCTTTTAACAAAGTGGAAAGTCTGACAACTACATTTATTCTAGCCTAGACGAAAGGTTGGAGTAAACCCGATATCAACCTTTTGACAGAGTTGAAAGGTTGGAATAAACTTGCTATCAACCTTTCAACAAGTCCAGAAGGTTGGACTAATTCCTTCCACCTCAATCTAAGCGGAAGGTTGGGATGGTCATGCCTATAACCTTTCGACAATGTCAAAAGGTCTGACAATCTAATACATTATCAACCTAGACGAAGGGTTATAGTAGCCTCTTTAACCTTTCGACAAGGTCAAAAAGTATGATCATTCATTTTTCTTCTAAGATAGTTTATTCAAAGATACACTTTCAAAAGTGAGGATTGCTCAGCTACATAGTTATGTTCAAAAAAATTCCTTATCAAAGCATTGGGGATGTTGATAAGTCTTCTTGTTAACATTTTTGGCGCTAGAAGGAAGGTTTGAATCTCCAAATCAATCACTATGTATAGCCTAATTATGGTTCATTTCTCTTACATAGGGAAAATGAGATCAAAATGCTTAAGTGAACTCAATGAGGGAGTAGTGTACACTTCTAACCTAGAGGAGAATGTTGCTCTAACTTTCAACCCAGAAAGGGTCATCCTAGGTCAAACTTCATCACCTGGCAGTTGGATGAGAGTACAGAGAAAATCAAGCTCTTGGAACAACAATCACAAGAAATGCAAGATCTGTTAAAGATGGCTTTATCTCAAAGATTATCAACAACTCCAAGAAAAACTCAGGGAGAGGAAGTAGTTTCTCCTAGAAGAAATTTGAAAACCAATTCTAAGGAGTGCAAGGATAAGATAAATTTGACCTCTTCAAAGAAAAAGGAGCTTCCACCAGCAAAAGCTAATCATCAAGGAAAATTTTTGGACAAGTCAATAGAGGAATCAGGCAGCTCAACTACTAATGAATATCAGCCGAATCAGAAAAATTATGGTACTGTCGAAGATTTCCTTAAAGATGCCATTGAGAAGGCAGTCAAAGACGCCATGAATTCAAAAGGCAAAAGAAGCATGGACGCAAATGTAAATGACAATGAGTTAGTGCCACCGTTTACTGATGGATCATGGAGACAATAATTCCCTCTTTTGTCAAGATCCCATCTATGAGTTACCACGGGAATACAAATCCCGTTGACCACCTTATGGCATTTAATAGCCAGAGGGACCTATACAACGCTTCTGGAGCAGTTAGGTATCGACTGTTTCCCGTTACTCTACCTGGGGCGGTAGCGAACTGGTACAGACGGTATAGAGAGAAAACCATTTACTCTTGGAAACGGTTCTCTTATGAATTCTCAACGCAATTCTGTATTTGCAATGATCCCACCATTTATTATACAGTCTTGGCCAACATAAAACAAAGATAGGGTGAATCCTTGGGAGATTATTTGAAAAGATTCAATGCAGAAGCTCTAAGGACTAAGGACATGAATGACCGATACAAACTTATAGTCGTCCATTATGGTTTAATTGAAATACTCCTTTCTGGAAGCAACTATTTGTCAATGGCTGCAAGGATCTCCAAGACTTTCACATTGAAGCAAATAAATTCATCCACATGGATGAGCTTTGCTACACTAAGAGAAAGACTCTTCCTAGAAAGGAAGGAGGGAAATTAGGCTTTGATCGAAACCACAAAAGGGTCAGGTGGGAGGAACCAATCGCTAATGCAGACACTTTAAACAGGCCATACCTTACATATACGCCGCAGCAAAGGAAAGAGTCAATTTTCCGACCTCCAACAATGCTAAGAATAATCTGGGGTAGAAGAAGGGAGGAGATTATTGCGCTTATCATAAATAAAATGGCCATAAAATAGATGAGTGCAAAGTGATGGCCGACATAATTCAGAAGCTGATCCAAGAGGGCTATCTCAAAGAATTTATCCAGGATGAACACAAAGCCCAAAGAACTAAATGTGCTCCCCAGAAACGTCAAAGCAACGCTGTAAATGTCCTGGAAGATGAAGATCCCTTCATCTTATGCTCACTGGTTAACAGAATCGGTGTGATCCACGGCGGGCGGCGCCTTGTAGGAAATACTAAAGGAGCTTGGAACAAATATATCAAGGAAGCTAAGGAGGGAATTTGTTCTGTTCAGGAAGAGCCTCCAATGAAGAGCCCTCGACTCATTATTCAGATACCAAATTTTGTGGTCATCCGTAGGAGATGGGCAAGAGAATCCATCATCCACATAACGACCCCTTTATGAACACTGCACAAGTCAGACTGTCAATTGTCTCCAAAATTTTGGTCGATATAGGGAGTGCAGTCAACATTATCTTCTAGCATGCTTTAGATCAAATGATTATCCCAGAACACAGGCTAGAGCAAGGCTCCAAACAGATATTTGGATTCAACAATAAGGGGTCAACTCCAATGGGGCAAATAAAGCTTCTAACACAAATGGAGGTGCCTCCTAAATGCCGAACATTTGAAACCATCTTTGTGATTATTGATCAACCTTCCTACTACAACACTTTCTTTGGTAGGCCAACCATGGATGAAATTGGTGCTTTTGTATCGCCAAAATACCTCACGGTGAAGTTCTTAACAAGGCAAGGCTGGGGGACTATGCGGGGAGAGCAATTCAGCTCCCATGAAATGTACTTTGCCACCCTCGATCGATATAAAAGGGAGAATTCTACTTATTTTGATTCTTCTATTGCTTTACAGCCTTCAGATGATGGATCTTTGCATCCAACATTCGAAGCAAGGATTAGTGATAAGAAATCTAATAAACGTACGTATCAAAAGTATATTTCTATAGGAAACAAGAGAAAGAGGATATATATTAATTCAACAGAAGAAGGACCAATAGTAACAGAGTTTGATTATCGGGGCGAGATAGAAATAATAAGGCCCATAGAGGACCTTGAGGAAACCCATATAGCTTCTGAGGATGTTTCTAAAGTGGTCAAACGGGAAAAGATCTTGATGACGAGTTAAAGAAAGATCTAATTCAGTTCCTTAGAATCAACAAGGATGTGTGTGCTCTGTCACATTCCGATATAGTGGTAATTAACCTGACCGTTAAGTGTTACGCCTTAACATTAACCCAGGAGTAACCCCCATAAGACAAAGAAAGAGGCAATTGGATAAAGTTCGAACAGATGCTCTAAAAGAGGAAGTTGATAGACTCCTTGAAAATGGATTAATCCAGGAAGTATATTACCCCAAATGGCTAGCCAACCCAGTTCTGGTGAAAAAGTCAAATGGAAAGTGGAGAACATGTGTCGATTACACCGATTTGAACAAAGCATGTCTAAAAGACTTTTCCCATTGCCGCGAATAGATCAGCTGGTAGATGCAGCAAGTGGACACAAATTATTATCTCTTATGGATGCTTATTCATGGTACAATCAAATACCGATGTTCAAGCCAGATGAAGACCATGCTAGGATCATAATAGAGAGGGGAATTTATTGTCACAGAGCTATGCCATTTGGTTTGTAGAATGCAGGGGCCACTTATCAGAGATTGGTTAATCGAATGTTCAAGAAATAGATTGGCAGAAATACGGAGGTTTATGTTGATGACATGTTGGTAAAATTAAGCAAGTCCGAAAACCATCTCAAAGATCTAGGGGAAATGTTTGAGACATTGCGAAAGTATTAAATGAAGTTAAATCTAAAAAAGTGCTCTTTTAGAGCCCATTCTAGAAAATTCTTAGGCTACTTGGTAAGTGCTCAAGGAATAGAGGCAAGTCCCAACCAAATTCAAGCTATAAGGGATATGGCCGAACCAAAAACTAGTAAGGAAGTGATGAGCTTGAACGGAAAAGTAGTCGCTCTAAGCAGGCTTATCTCCATAGCTACTGATAAATGCATACCTTTTTTCAATGTAATTAAGAAAAGGAATAACTTTGGTGGGGGAAGATTATAGAAAAGCTTTCTTGGAACTGAAAAGCCATTTGGAGAAACCATCGATACTCTCACCTGAGAGTGGAGAAACTTTGTATCTATATATGGCAGTATTAGAACATGTGATGAGTTTAGTGCTTATTTGGGAAGATAAAGGAGCACAACTTCCAAGCGGTTAAAAGATGCAGAAATATGATACCTGGTTATTGAGAAGTTGGCATATTATTTGATTCTTACTGCTCGAAAGCTCAGAGCATATTTCCAAGCATATTCGATTAGAGTATTGACAAATTTTCCTTTTAAGCAAGTTTTCTATACGTCGGAGACTTCGGGAAGATTGGTAAAATGGGGGATTGAACTCAGCCAATATGAAATAGAGTTTCAACCAAGGGCTAAAATCAAGGGCCAAGCACTAGCAAATTTTCTAAATGAATGCACCAGCTTTATAAAGGAACAATCAGAAAAAGAGAAATACCATAAGCCCATGTGGCAACTATTTGTGGATGGGGCATCAAATGTGCATGGTGTCGGAGCAAAATATGTAATTACAACCCCAGACGGACACCGATCACACTATGCCATGAAATTGGGATTCCCTACAACCAACATATAGCAGAATATGACTCAATGGCAGTAGGATTAACTTTGGCATTAGAATTTAAAATCCCTCGAATACAGGTTTCCAATGACTCACAGCTAATGGTCAATCAACTGAAACAAATATACCAAACAAAGGACCCCAAGCTTTATTTATGTGCGAACAGAATATTGCAAATGCTTGCCTTATTTGAGGAGTTTTCAGTAAATCAAGGTCCAAGGGAAGAGAATGCGTAGGCATACTTTTAGCAAAATTGGCTAGCTCAAAAGGAGCCCCAAAAACACGAAATGTTCCTATTGGATATCAAGAAAATCCGAGCATTGAAAACGAAACATCTAAACAAGCAAAAGAGTTTCTTATGATGACTAGAGCTCAGGCCAAATCTAAGACGGGAGATAAAGTAAAAAGTGGTCAAGAACTAACCAAAGAAAGAAAGGATCAACCCAGTCCAAAAAGCGCATATAATGGAACATGGATGGTGCCCTTTATTTAGTATTTAATTAAGGGACCATTACCATCCAATAAAGGAGAAGCAAGAAAAATCAGGAGATAGGCT
This sequence comes from Allium cepa, assembly GCA_030765085.1. Taxonomy (NCBI): domain Eukaryota; kingdom Viridiplantae; phylum Streptophyta; class Magnoliopsida; order Asparagales; family Amaryllidaceae; genus Allium; species Allium cepa. Next base: position 1,027,923,286 of record CM060932.1, on the reverse strand, counting down.
CCAAACTTTGTTATGATAGAAGAAATTATTTATAAGAAGGATATGCTCTACCTTATCTTCGGCATGTGAACGTAAATGATGGGATAAGATTAATGGCCATAGCGCAAGAGAGGTTGTGCGACGATCATTCAAATGGAATGAAGCTTGCAAAGAAAGTAATGAGGCAAGGATTTTATTGGCCACGCGTTGTAATCCAAGCTATAGACAATGTGAAAAGATGTGAGAAGTGCCAAAAGTTTTCAAAAATACCCAGGTTGTCTCCAAGTCAATCAACTCCAATCACACACCCCTGGCCCTTTGATGTTTGGGAAATAGATTTGATCGACCCATTGCCAATTTCAAAAGGAGGACTAAATATGTCATTATGGAAATTAAATATTTTACCAAATGGGTTGAAGCTGAACCACTCCAAAAATCACTTCGGGAAAAGTATTAAGATTTGCCATTAAGAATATCACAACCAGATTTGGAATTCCCACAAAAATAATCTCTGACAATAGGAGATAATTTGAAAGCGAAGAATTATCTTGATTCTGCCACAAAAATGGGAATATCAAAAGGTTTTCATCTGTCACACATCCAAAAGCTAATGGAGCAATTGAAGCTGTACACAAGACTACAGAGACCATTCTAAAGAAGCGACCGAATAAAGCAAAAGTAAATTGGGTAGAAGAACCATTAGTGTTATTGGCCTACCGAACATCTGCTAAGACAGTAACGGGGCATACCCCGTATTATTGACGTATGGGTGTGAGGCAAAATAACCAATTGAGATTAAAGTATCTTCACACCAAAGATTTCCTATGCATTTGAGAAGAATAAAGAATTGAAGAAAGAATCACTAGATTTGATACATGAGCTAAGAGATGAAGCAGTAGTAAGAACTGCCAAATATCAGAGGAGAATCTCTAAATATTACAACTCAAGAGTAAGAGCTCGTTTATTTCAAGGGGGGGATTTGGTACTCTACAGAGTAATGGCCAATACTAAGAATCCTGGAAATGGACCCTTAGGACCAAACTGGGAGGAGCCATTAATCATATGCAAGGTAAGACCATTAAGAGCTTATAAATTATGTCACACAGACGCAATATGGTGCCTAGGACATAAAATGTTGAACATTTAAGGCCATATTTTCCAAAGATGGATTAATAAAGAGCTACTTTTAAAAGAGAAAATATACATCGTTAGGAGTGAAATGCTCCTTAAATTTGGATACTAACCAAGACGGTAGAAAAGCCTTTTTCCATGACGAGATGGCTAGGGCAGAGAGCCTCCTAGAGGGAGGATGGAGTAAGCTTCTATCCATGCCTAAGATAGCCGAGGTAGAGCCCTGCACGAGCCCTTATCCATGCCATTCTATGGCCAGGTTAAGGCACCTCTTGGAGGGAGGATGGAATAAGCCTCTATGCCGCCTAAGATGGCCAGGGTATAGCATCGAACAACCCTCTATCTGCGCCACAAAAGGGCCAGGGTAGGCCGCCTCTTGGAGGTAGGTTGGGTAAGTCCTTGGTTCCAGCCTCTAAGATGAGTTAACCTAAAGCACCGGACAATGGACTAAGATGTACAGGCCCAAGAAGAGGCCCAATAAACAAAGGACTAAGGTGTCCAAACCCAAGTGAGGCTTACTGAACTGTGAACTGAGATGTCTAAGCCCAAGTGAGTCTCGAACAATAATGGACTAAGACGTCTAAGCCCGAGAGGAGGCACAGTCGACTAAGGACTAAGATGTCCTAACTCAGATAAAGGTGGCTTTTCTAATTATGGACTAAGACGTCCAAGCTCAAGAGGCAGCTAATCAAATTATTTCTATGCAAAACCTAGAGGGTTCTTACATGTCAGAAAGGACAAAAGCTGAGGAGAGAGACAAATCTTCATCGTTTATTACCCAAATCTGCAGTTTCGAGTCTCTATTAACTACTGATTATCTTAATGTACCTAAAGATAGGTCTCAGTATTTTTATTTCTAAACATCAGCTATTAAAACCTGAATATGGGTTTCAGGTCTTTTATATAAAAACTTCATCATCAAATACCCGAATCTGTGTTTCAGGTCATTATCAATTAATAATTAATTATACTCGAATCTGGGTGTCAAGACTGTTGTATTTAGACCCTAATCCGAGTATAAGATCTTTGGATTAATATCCCCCTCAAATGCTCGAATCCGAGTTTAGAATTTTTATATATGGATTTCAACATCTAATACCCAAATTTGGGTTTCGAAATTTTATCGGTCACCATCTTTACTAAGCTCAATTTAGGGTATATTGCTCGTAACTACGATTCTTAATACTCAAATTTAAAGTTCCAGAATTATTATCAGATTTCGCCTAAATACCCTAATCTAGTACAAAAGATCTATTATGAAGATAATCTCCATAAATTTATGGTTATTCAAAAATGTGCCCCAATACGGGCAAGAGATTTCTATTCTACCAACTATCCGCTTACATAAACATGTGCCAAAATCTGGGCCTAAGATTCTTTCTGCAAAGATAATTGATTCAAATATGTCCTAATCTGGACTTAAAGTTTAATATGGAAATCATATTACTAATTCTTATTTAATTGTCCAATAAAACCTCAGTCTAGACTTAGAAATTCCATATATAAAACTATCCTAGAGATATTACTATCTGGGTTTTGAATATCACATTACCAATCTTTAAATCTCATGAGCTAATGCCCTAATCTGGGATATAATTGGGCCTATTGCAAGCAACCAAAATTACCAAGCTTGTCTTCCTAATGCCAAAATTAAAAGCAGGTATCTTTGAATTTCAAATGATACTTATCAGGCGGATAATAGCATTAATATGCCGAGTAACTATTGAGCATACAGGTAAGAATGAAAGTATAAATGGAATTATTAACTTTTGATTTTGCAGGAAATTCAAAATTATGAAGAGTAGGAAAGCTTTGAAAAACTTTATCCTAAAGAACAAAAGCTTCTTTCATATGGGGGGGGGGGGGTGGGGAATGTTAACCATATAATCTCCTTGAAGGCAAAAGTATGGAATAAGAATAATCAAACTGGAGTTTTGATGAAGAGGTAATCCAAGTCATTATGGAAGACTTAAAAAGAATGCGCAAAAAGTTTAATTACTCATACAATGTAAAGCCTTTGACTCAGATGAAAACAAATAGAGCCTTCAGCCACCGTCAACCTTTCTACATAGATGAGAAAGTAATGATGACTTTAAAGCTCCTTTAGAAAGTAATCTATAATGTTCCTTTCAACTACACACCAAACCTTTCAAAGTCAAAGGTTTTTCTCTAAAGTAACCTTGTAGAAAGCCTAGTGAGCCTTTCTAAATGGTTGAGACACCTCTAGGATACCTTTCAACAGCAACGGAAGGTGTGCTACGTAGAAAGCAACACTCAAAGGCCAAAAAAGAATGAAAAGCAGCTCGCGATAATTCTCAAGTAAAGATAAATTTTTCAATAAGGTCGAAAGGTTCACAAAAGACGTAAAAGGAAAAACTTTTGATGAAGTCGAAAGGTTAATAAGAGCATAGGAGTGGCAAACCTTTCGACAAAGTCGAAAGGTCCAGAAAGGCATATTGAAGACAAAACTCTTAACAATGTCGAAAGGGTCAGAATAGCATGTTGTAGACAAGCCTTTCGACAATGCCGGAAGCAAACCTTTCGATGAGATTAGAAAGTTACATGACAGCATATGGAAGACAAACCTTTCGATAAGATCGAAAGGTTTACAATAGAATACAAAGAGGAGACCTTTAGATGAGGTGGAAGATGAGGAAGCAAAAGAAATAGGCCAAGAAGTATAAGAGACTCCAAACCTTTGGACATGGTCGAAAGGTTCATAACCTTTCGATGAAGACGAAAGGTTTAAGGCAGCATATAAAAGGGGACCTTTCGACCCGGTCGAAAGCATGAAGCCAGAAGGTGGGCTGCCTGCATCTATAAATATTACGAAAGGGGTCCAGCGTTGGTGGCCGAATTCTAGATACTAAATTCATCTTCTTTTCTCTACTTTTATAGTGATAATTGTACTCAAAAACCCTATATTGTATTGGGGAGAGAACTCAAATTCTTGTAACTCATTTGGTTAAGAATAAAATGGAGATGGCTCATTCATGATGGATATTAACAATAAGGTGAATCATTATGATCATTAGCTAGACTAATGATCAATTGCACATGATTTCAGCCTTTTTTCTTTTAATATCTTTTGATTTATGCTCATATATATAAGATCAGCTTAGATATTCTCCATCGAAGCACGTCATCATCGATATCCATGCTTAATATAAAATGATGATGATGTGCTACATATGCTAAGAGTATGATTATGGGAATAATTAGATTGGTCTTATGTAGAAAAAGTAATGGGGTTAAAGATATAATCTGGGACTACTACGAAAGGAAGAAAACCTTTCGACTTAGTCGAAAGGTTTACTTTCTAATAAAATCCAGGGTTATATATATCTTATAAGCGCTCATGATGGATTAAATTTACAAGGGAATCTAATTCTTTGAGCATTAATAAAACCCTTCGAGTTGAATTCATCAAGTTACGGATTTTTGAAAGTTAAACGACTAAGTGTTGCTTCAACCTAACGAAAGGTAAGAGAAGTCTTGTCGTACCTTTTGACAAGTCGAAAGGTCTGAAAACTACATCAATCCAAGCCTAGATGAAAGGTTGGAGTAAACCCGATATCAACCTTTAGATAGAGTTGAAAGGTTGGAGTAAACTTGCTATCAACCTTTTGACAGGGCCAAAAAGTTGGGCTAATTCCTTCGACCCCAATCTAAGCGGAAGGTTGGGATTGTCATGCTTATAACCTTTCGACATGGTCAGAAGGTCTGACAATCTAATACATTATCAACCTAGATGAAGGGTTATAGCAGCCTCTTTAACCTTTCGACAAGGTCAAAAAGTATGATCATTCATTGTTCTTCTAAGACAGTTTATTCAATGATAACTTTCAAAAGTGAGAATTGTTTTAACCACATAGTTATTTCCAAGAAAAATTTCCTTATCAAAGCATTGGGGATGTTGCCAAGTCTTCTCATTAACAGTCATTGATGAGACCGATGGAAATAAATGCATGAATACATGATCAATACGAGGTGAGATTACTATATGCTAGTATTCATCCTACCAGATAGATTTGGATTTCTAACCTAAATATTGACAATTTGATCCGGTGTTACTTTTTTTCCAAATGATTGATTGCACGAACACAGCTATAGGGATATGCACTGTAATAATAGTGGTAATTAGTAAAATTGATGGAAACTAGATGAAATAGTTACTATGGCACAACAACGTGGGTGCCACTAGAATGAGAGATGATTATGCAATAAATAGATCATGTGAGGGCACCTACATTGTGTAATCAAGAGATATACGTATGAAACAGGCCGGGCTAACATAGAGTTGTCGTAGCATCTAGTAGAAACTAGTCAAGTGAGTGGATGAAATGGGCCACAAGCTTTTAGGTCTACTAAGTATTAATAAATTGGATAGTATTTACTTAGAAATGTACATCTCGTTACACTTATATACTTATGACATGACGTGATTAATAAGAATAATGATTGCAACCTATGAATAGGGATATGATTCCAGTTGATTAGAGTTGTGCATATAAGTCATATGATTTAGAGACCTGACATGTGTGTTAAAACTTTTATGACAATGAGATGTGGGTTGAGTGAGTACAGAGAGTGTGTGACATCTTTAAAAGTAAAGAATGTAATATATTTTTATACCCAACACTCACATCAAGTTATGTATTGGACATGGTTACAATCACAACTAGATTTTAGCTCTGCTTAGGGTTTATTTCCTATTTAACAACCTTAAGTCAAACTAAGGTTGTTTTACATGATGATGTTATAATTATATCTACTTTTGTGGGCAATAATATGGAGACGGAGCCAATGATTATGGCGAATATTTATTTCTCATGTACTGTCTGTCTCTCATGATGTGATGAAATGTTCATGTACCAAGAATTAATTGTATTTGATGATATGATATATCATGTTGTTTAGCCACATATTTCTATATGATGTATGTATGAGATATTGTATTAGATTTTCATATATGATATATAATATATGTTATCTTTTATTTGCCTCTAATACTGTTAGCTCTAGGTTTGTTTCGATATACATATCTAATATTGTGTTATTTAGTCCTGCTAACTCATATAAGTTGCTTTATGTCGAGATGAGATACATATTATTTCAGATATATGTAGGTATTGTAAGATAACCGTGTAGGCCCAAAGTAGTATATACGAGAGACCACCCCTCTCGAGCCCTTTGATTCAGGCTATCGGGTGGTTAACACCCTTTGATAGTTTGGTTACTAGGAAAAAGGTGTCATAACATGGTATCAGATCATAGGTTGGAATAGTACAGAGTTAGAGATAGATTTTGGCCTTAGAATGGTGAGCATATGATGTTTTATCCAATTTTATTTGACTTGCACATATGATATGCGAGTTTTTGAACACTCAAAGGGTTATCACTGAGAAAGATATACATGTAAATATATTTATATACATGCACATATATATTTGTAATGATGATTTACTAAGTAAAAGTATTTACTCTTTAAAAGAAATAATATTCGCATGTACGGTACGGTACGAGTAGTTGTATTTGCATTTGTTTATAATATGATAAAATAGTTTAATTTGGATGTGATATATGTTTGGTCCATCTCAATGTGGTTTATTTGAATGTATTAGTCATAAAGTTAAAAATGATTTCAGAAAAATATTTAAAAACAAGTTGTAATTATGATTGCAATAAAAGAAAACTTTGGTTTTCAATGATTAAGGAAATTTACTTACGAAAATATTTTATAAAGAAGTATAATTTTTGAAAAGAAGTGAGAAGGCTTATCTATATAAGAATATATATATATATATATATATATATATATATGGCGATTAAAGAATTTTGAGGAAAATGATGCCTATTTTGCATAAGTATACATCTATATGAGAACTTGAAGATGATTTCAAGTATAAATTATTGAGATATATTTTAAAGAAAGGCGATATTTAATTTTATTTTCAAGTAAAATATGATTTGGAAATTTGTTATGTCGACATATTCATTAAGTGCTTCAAGAATTCTGGTCAATACGAGTAGCTAACGTATAGATAGAGAATCATAAAGCACTTAAATGTGGTTATTCGACATAATAATATTTTGGAATGTATGCAAATTAATTTCGATATGGAAAAATGGAGTATATTATTTTAAGAATTAAATTTTTATTATTTAGTGAAACAGTCCCTTATTTTATAAAGTGGCTTTATAACGATAATACTAATTTCGAGCGAGAAGTTAGAGATATAAAGAATTTAAGAGCTATTTAAATATTCGAGATTTAGTATATATTAAAATTTGAGTACATATCAAATGATTTGTTCGATATTTTAATAATATATAAGTTACGTGTTTTTATATTAAAATATTTATACGATCTTCATATGACATTAGCAGCCATCAAGTATTACAAGAAAGTTGAGATCAATGCTGAGGCAGTGTTGATATATTATCTTGTACAATCAACACTGCAGCCAATAAACGAAACGAGTAAGCAAGAGTTTCATAAGGCATTGTTGCTATAATAAATGTATATGTTACTTATTTGAATTTTATATGTAATGTCGTATGTTAATTTTTATGTGACTGATGCTCAGTTATCTATGATGTGTTGCATATTGAATGGAGATGCGATGTTCATAATTAATGGTCTATGTGTGTGAAAATGCATCGATACAGACATGCGTATGATAAAATAATACTTTAAAAGCTTTTGTTCTCCGCAAATATTGGTAGATAAGTATGAGATTTAAAAACTATAGAATGATTTTAAGTTGATGCATATTTGTGTTTAAAATATATATTTTCCATAAAAATATAAACGTCCATATTTTTGAGGAAAATTAATAATAAGGAAATGATTTGAATTCTTGTTTGTTTGAAAAATGAAGCACCTTTTTGATAATGATATTTGTGAAGGAAATGATTTGAATTCTTGTTTGTTTGAAAAATGAAGCACCTTTTTGATAATGATATTTGTGAAGGAAATGATGTTTGAAAAATATAGTTTTTAAAAAAGGAAGGGAAAAATATATTTAATCATAAATAAAAAGATGATTTAAACGGTTTTGAAGCATGGAGCGCCACTTATTTTTGAAAATATGTTTATGATTTAGAAAAGAACATTTGATGTAGCTGAAGTAATATAAAAGAAATAAAGATTATTTGAATGATAAATGAAATTATAGCACAAGTGGGTCTTGAAAAGAGATTATTTTTAAAATTGAGTAGAATTTTCAAAGAAAATTTATACGAGAAAGTGAAAAAAGTATAAATTTATTTTGAATACTAGAAAATGTCTTATATATAATAACTATGATAGTTTTTAATATAATAACGATGATGGTTTTCATACTAAAAATTGGAAGCACATATTTTTGAGATTTCCAAAGAGGAAAATTATAAATGAACTATTTTAAAATCTGTTTTCTTGAAAATTTTTGTTTGCTTATTCCTTGTGAAAGCATTGACCTGTTTCAAAATTACATTTTAAAAGAGTGTATTGTATTCCATTCATACCTCAATAAGGATTTTCAAATCATGGATGAGTATTATTTGATTAATGTTGAGAATATGCTATTAAATTTAAAACTAGCGCTAACCAGTGCTTCACACACGACATGATAAAAATATTATTAATAAAAAGCTAATTATATAAAGTGACATTTTTCAATGTTGATATCGAAGAATTAAAAAGAAATAATAATAGCATATAGTGGATTTCATATTGAAAATATAACATTAAATGACATCCAATTATTAATAAGTTTAGATGCGATAAAATTTCAGAAAGGGAGTTATTGCTTTAAAAAGTTGAGGGAAAATAAAAATAATAATTATGGTGATGGTAAAAGAAGATCCACAAATTTTTTATAGGAGAGAGCGATTATAGATCAATAAATACTTAATAGAAAAAATGGAACATTGATTTTTCTTAAGATATTTGTATTTATTTCATCTTGCATTTAAAAAAATAGGAATAAAAGAGATAATGAATATGAAGTATGGAGATTAAAAAAGCAAGAGTTTAGCGGAAATAAAATAAGACAAAAAAATAAATAATTCTACCAAGAAACGAACAAATTCACAATGTTTGAGTTACCTTTATATTAACGATTTTATTTAGAAAAATTAAAGCCAGTGTGACGATCTGTCTTTCTTACACCCAAAGACGACACTTAATACATCCTGGGTATTCATGTGACAATCATCTAAGCGTCCGAAAAACAGGTCCATGGGTAAAGAAAATAAAATACAAAGCAAAAAATACATATTTTTCTCACAAACGAAAGAGTTACATCTACATCATCATCGAGTAGTACATATGGTTACTCCAAAATGTTATATCAAAGTTACAACAAGTACTATTCCAAAAGGACAGCTATACTAGCCTGCTTAAATTACTAATACATAATGTATATTCACAGCGCAAATATGAAATACTACTGGATACAGTGAATTCTTCTACTCCATACTGTTCCCCAAAATGCTTGAAAGAAATATGACTACTTGGCTACCAATAAAAATTTGAGTACCCAAGAGCTTAAAGGAAAAAATTAGAACTCCGGGCCTGATATGGGTCTGGTGTGAGTAAAGCATAAGTTTAACTTTGAAAAAAAACCTTTAAATTAAAGGTATCTCATAAGACCATTCCGCACATAAACACGGACGGGTTTTTTACTTACGATAACCGAAACATGTAATTCCTCTGATATTATCATATATCTAGGTTTAAAATAAACCTGGAATCATAGCCGAAATTATTACATTATTAAATTCCAGTATAATTGTAATGACCCGTAGATTTTATGGATTTAATTTGGCTAAATTAATAAGTTGTAATTAAATTTAGAAGAAAAATAAATTAAAAACCTACTTATAGTAATTCGAAGTTAATTCAAATGATTTTAAGTGGTGAAAAGAATTTTACCTATATATGAGTTGAATATGAGGAATTTGAGGAAAATATTAAACTAATATAATGTAATAAACATTGTTAACAGTAAATGGAATATGATAATAAGAACAATTGCAAGTTTGTATTTATGGGCGAAATAATATTGATAGGTAATAATTGTTGTAGAGAATAAATTACAAATGTTATAAATTGTATAATGGTGACAGATATTGTTCGTTACCAATGCATTTAATTTATAGCGATTAAATGTAATTAATCATTGCCTTTTTGTAAGTTAAGAAGTAACTGAAAATTTTGAAGGAAAAATCAATAGAAAGGTTAACTATATGCATAAGATGGAAAGTTGAATAGAATTCTAATAAATGATAATAATGGAAAACGTATACAATCAATGTAGGTAATTTGAAATTACAATGTTGTTGAAATGATTAAACGTTTCTTGTGATAATTAATAAATAACGAAAGGAGTAAGCATATTTATTTAGAGTATTAGTTACTATTGGGTAGAGATTTAAGTAACAACGTTTAATGCAATGTTAGTAATGCCAATTTAAGTCAATAATAAGGAATTGGGAATCATATCTATGAAATGATAACGAGAATACAAGGTGATAAATGCCAATTAAGGGTAATAATTAATAAACTTAATGAAATCCCAATTTTGTATAAAATAATTTAAAAGTCAGGTTTGGCTACAATTTGAACATAAGTAAATTGAATTTGTAGTATGAAAATATATGCAAAAATTGATTTTTGTAATAAAAGATTTTGTATGTGACAAAAAGGTAACGGTAATGTTTATGGTAGGTTGCCTATTCATTTATTTAGATTTTTAGTTGGAATTGGAAATAAGTTTGTAATAAATGTAAATAAATGATACATTTATGTGAAATGTAACCAATGTAAATTTTATTTATAATATAGCAAAGGGTGGATTTAAGAAGTGAAATTGCAGAATTTGAAGCTAATTAATAATAGACATAGTAAAGATGTTAATCCAATCAAATACTTAGGAATAAAATTTATTGGAAGGTAACCTAATTTATAAATAAATGGTAAGTATTTAAGATATAATTCTATATTAATTGAAACTGATTGTAGATTTAGTGTAGTAATGTTAAGGCTAACTAAATTTGCTTTATAGATGGAATTTTAATCAAGGTGGATAGGTAACGAACTTAAAAATATAATTAAGAACTAATAGGTGGCAAATTAATATAGTTTGTATTATGTAAGTAAACTTCGGTAAATCAAATTCTACCAATCCAAAGCTAACGTTTTGTTAATATAGATTTAAGTATAGAGAGCAATATTTATTAATTTAATTTAAGTATTGCAAAATAAATGAGAATTTAACATCTAAATATTACGTTAATAGGAAGTAATTGTTCTACTTATCATTACATTCATTTAGCCCATTTTGAAACTTAATCAACTGAAATTAATAGGAGAGAGAATACTAATTGTAATAGGTGCAAATAAAAGCAGCTTATGTTTTGTGAAATATAAGAAAAGTTTTGATTCAAAAAAAAAAAAAAACATTTACATCAATAAAATGAATGTTTCATCTATGAATGTAGGTTTAATTTAATTTAAATAAAAATATAGAAAGATTGATTTTTAAAGAAAGAAATATATGTTTATTTGAACTGTGTTTAGCTTACAAACTAATTACAAGAATAGGAAAATAATCTATTTATTACTCTTATGTATAAATAATTTTTCTATTTTTTTATGCATTTTAGTTGTCTGTTTTAAAATTTAATTTTGTGTGATTGCAATTAATGTAGTTCAAATATTTCAATTAAAAGAAAAGAAAACGGTGATTGCAATTAATAGATTTAATAAAAAAAAACGCGCGTTTTATGGTAAACAAAAAGGGTGTTTTAATGGTAATTAGAGATCATTTTGGGAAAAACAAATCAAATGTTTTCATTTTTAAGGTAATTATAAAAAAATTATTATGCATAGACAAAAACCCGAATGCGTAGAAATTCGAATATTACTTGAGTTAATGAAGTTAATTTTGGTGTGTTTAGGGTTAACAAAATTCATTAAGTAAACAATTGTTTTGAAATTTGAATCCTAAAAGTATGTTTACAGTATAGAGTTAGTCCATTCATTCCCTTTCTAATAAATAATTACCTCTTTTTAATACCTTCTACTTTTAAAAAGGTTGTTCATATTTACTATATTTCAAAACCAAGTTTGTTCATATTTACTTTATTTCTTTCCATTCATTTTCCAACTTCATTTTCTGAAACGTCATTTCATTTATTTCTAATTAATAGCGGTCTCTCTTTCTAAATCTCTTTGATCCTAAACCTAACTCTAACCTTATAAATAAGGTATGACGCAAATGAAACCACAGCCTCCATTATAATCTTCTTCTTTTTTTTTCCTTTTTTTCCTTCAAATCTCCTTATTATCTCTGATTTTAATTTTTCCTTCCTCTTCAAATATACTTCTTTTTCAATTTTTCTTCTATTTCAAACCTTCTTCTTTCTTTTCAAATCTAGATTTTCTCTTCCATTTTCAGTTTTTATTTTAATCATTTTCTTTTTCAATTCTTCTTTTTCAAATCTTTTTTTTTTCAAACCTTTTAAAAATGCATACATTCATATAATAAGGAGGAAAATTAAAGTAAATCGAAATAAAAGAAAAATTACGGAACAAAGTTAGCAATCAAGAAGAAGCATACGCGTTTTTCACGAGGGAAGAGTGCATGTGGCACGGTATTTTATTTTTGTTTAATTTATTTTTGTTAATTTTGATTTCAATTAGTTCTAATAATCATAACTCGTACATACGGACTCCGTTTCACGCAATTTTTTTCTTAGGATCGAAATTAAATTCCAGATCTTTTGACACTGGTTTGGACAGATTTGGAGATAGTCGAATTTTTGGGTTTAAATCGGATTTGAATTCGATTTAAATTCAAAAGGTGAGTGTTTTAACCCACTCACAACTACTAGAAGCTTTTATGTTTGTTAAATTAATTTTAGAAATGAATAGAAATTTATTTATGAGTATTTGGCATGTTTATTTCACTCATATTTGTTGAAATGCATTTATTAAATTTAACTGTTAATTTAATTCATTTATTGCATATAAATTTACAGTTAAAATTTATTTGTTTGTATATGAACTGCTAGTTAACAGTTATATAATTTATTTCTGAATATAGACTGTAGATTAATAGCTGTTAAATTTAATTTGAATAAAATTGCCAGTATTACCTGTTATGTAGTACCAAAAATAATATTGTTATTGATTGATATTGATTGATGATTGCGATTTGGATTATGGATGATGTTGATGAATGGATGTTTATTGGATATCATTAAATTGCAAATTATCATGCATATTTCATTTCATTCGGGATTGTGGTTTGAAATGATATATAACCGCAAATTTTTATATCTTTTAAATTGCGGATTGAAATGATAAATATCCGTATCACTTGACCATAGGATAGAAAATTTTATACAGGCACCGCGGTCTATATATAACTATTTTTATGTGATTTCTATGGTTTGGATGGAATACGGTTTATAATAATCTTAAATTTTATATTGTATAAATATTTTTCTTCCATATATATATACATATGAAGTTGAAAATTTTGAAATTAAAAGGTGTATAAAAATCTTTATTAAAAATGGAAGAAAACTAAGAAAATGGAGTTTAATAATTTATATCATATGTTTAAATGTTAAGTTTGGAAATTTTAAGATATGATATTTATAATTGGATTTTTCCCAAAATAAATTGAAATGAATATTCTAGTATAATTTGAATTGGGAAAAATATATATATTTTATTACTAGAAATTGAAGTCTTATTATTTATGGATTTTATATGAATATTCAAGACTAATTAATAGAACAATTGATTTGTTGAAAGCATAAAATCCGACTTTAGTTTGAAATATTGATACTCAAAATGGATATACGTATATATAAATAAATTGAAGTGGTTTTGGAACTTGAGAGAGATAATATAAATTTTGGTTTAGACTTTAATAAAGAAATGTATTTGTAAAGCCATGAGAACTATTTTCTTTACAAAGTAACATTTAAGTTAAACCATTTAATTCATACACCGTTGAATGTCCAAACCATTCAAGTTTTTAGAAGTTATGGTTTTAAATTATGATTTTCAAATATTATGCTTTGAAATATTTGATTTTCAGACGTTATGAAGTTAAAGCATTATGATTTTGGAAAAGAATTATATTTGGGATAAGTGATAAAATATGGTTTTGGGTTTTGAAATGATATCGTATTCATGGTTATGAAATGGAATGTTTATTCTGATTTTTAAAGTATAACCTATTTTTAAATGACTGCGGTGTTATAATAACGATGGGTTGGCAAAGAGACCGGGATCGGATATGGACATACTCTCTGTCGATACCGAAAACCACTTTGACTAACCGTGTACGCGGTGGAGATTCCAGAATGAAGTAGGTGGTGGCGACGTTTCCTGTAAGGTAAATACGTGGACCCGACTCCCGTGAGTTGGCATAAGGTGGCTAAAACAGGAGCGATTCTCAGGCCAATGAGGTCATTCCTCTGATCGGACCCTCCTCTTCGATATTATACTTTGATTTTGGATTGATTCAGTGGCCACTTCTATATTTTGATTTTGGGGAGTTAGTCCGAGGTGGGCGGTAACTGCGGCTACGCGTTTCCACCAGCCTGGATAGCAATTGGTATATCTACCCTGGCATTGCCTAGTTGTGCCGTGTCACCTACCATACCGAGCCTTTACTACGAGTTTCTATTTGTGTCGTACCTATGGAGTATCCTCTGGTAGCTTCCCGATCAGGAGGTATTACGGTACTGTATAGACTATTGGCATTATTTGTGTTAAGGGCTATATGGGTAACCCCTTAACGCTATTAAAAAGTAAGTTTATTTTATAAATAGACACTATTATAATAGCGCAATATACTACATAGTAAATAGTTTAACGGATCCTTAAGAGATGTAAATCCCGAACATCTCTTGAGTTACTGTACTCATATTTATTTCTGTTAATTTAACTCACATAAGATCTTTTAGTCTGACTCGAGTGTTTTTGTCTTTTCAAATTCGCTCGGGTCAGTCCGAGCGTTTCAGGATCGAAGATTTTAGCTTTGGAGGACGAAGACGAAGAATCCGTATTATATTATTTATAGTATTGCACCACACTCTAAATTTCCGCTGCATTGATTGTATTGGTATGTGTAACTCTGATATTCATTGTATAAGTAAAATAAATATTTTGTAAACAGTTATCATGAACTGTATATTGATTATTATATTTTATCCTTCCGCTGTGAGATTCTATTTTGTTTTATTTCTTCTTTCTTTTTTCTTATTTACCCCATAACAATCCGCCCTTGCGTATGCTTTGAATTGGCACGTGTGTCGGTTTAAAGTGTGCGAAAAGGCGGGATGTTACAGTTGGTATCAGAGCTTTGGTTTTAGCGATATACCTTAGCTTTGTGGGGTTTGACTCTTTGTTAATAGGGTAGTAATACTCTATGGGAGTCGCTGAGTGTATATATATGAGAGAGCGTATTTGTTAGTGTTATAAAAAGATTTTGATATTTTGTTAATCTGTTCCGTTTTGTATTTGTAAATTCTGGTTGGTGCATGGGACGCTATGACATCAATAGGGATTTCTAAACACTTAATAGGACAGACCGACATAATATTGTTTTAATATAGGTGAAATAACTTTGCCTATTATATTTTCTATATATAAAATAAAATTTTCAAATGATATCTATATTTGGTTGCAATAGATTGGTTGTTAGGAATAAAATTTATAAATAATAGGAAAAATAAGATTGAAATTAGAATCAATGAAATTTGGAAATTTTAGAACTTTAGTCCGGGATTTTTGAAAATTTGCTTTCAAAGGATTTATGAAATATAATAATTTTGTTTATAAGTATTTTCTTATATAAATATTTAGTATAATTCGGAAGAATGGTTTTAAAGAATATTTTGGAGAAAATAATTTTTGTACTTTCCTCTCTGTCGCTGGAAAATAATTTCGGTGATGGCGGCCGCATCATCGACTTTCATTTTCGAGTTTCGAAGGGGAGAGGCTACTGTAGTGAATTCTACTGCAGATTTGTTTTGGAAATAACTAAAGGTTTAATTGTTTTAATTATAATTAGAGGTATATAAGTTATAAAGGTATATTTATCTATTGAAATTTAACCCAGTATTTACTTCTAAAATTTCCATTAATTAATTGTTTCATTTATGGTAGTGAAACAGAATTTAATTAAGAATTGAAACCTAAATAGAATAAGAGACTTTAATGCTAAGTTATAAAGGAAGTTAAAATTTTAACTTATAAGAAAAGGTAAAGATTTATTGAACAATGAACATAATTAAAGGATGAGATAAAACTTGTATAATCTCTTTTGCATTTTCTTTAACATATATAACTTACCAAATATTAAAAGTTGAAATGTTAAATAAGTGATTGGAATAGAATATTATACAAGTAGAAATTTTGGAAATAATGAAGTATTCAATGAATTGCTATTATAAATAAGAATTTAATGGTATAAACTTAAGTTATAATTGAAATTTTACCAAAATTAAAGGTAAGTATTATAAATAGGTGATTTTAAACTTAAGTGAATAAAATGAAATTCTTTAATAAATAAGGATTGATGTGTAGGGTTATTAACTTAAGTATGAATTAAATACTACTAGCTAAATATAATGGAAAGTAGGTAATATAAATAAATGACTGCAAACCCTAGTTAAAGAATTTGTAAATTCCTTTACTTATAAGAATGGATATTTTAGGGTTAAGAATTTAAGGGAATTAAAAAGGGTTACTATAAATAAGTAATAGAATTGTAAGCATGGAATAAAAGATTGAAATTTAGAAGTGTATTAAATACAATACATATAAAAGAAACTTACATGACCGGAATAAATAAATAATAAAAGTGAATAAATTGTAAGTAATAAGTAAAAATCAAGGATACAACCACTGACGAGAAAATAAAATTTGAAGTTGTTAGAAATAAATGTAAACTATAAAAAGGAAAATTTATGCGGTTTGTATAAAAGAAAGGAAATCAAACAACTAAAGTATGTAATGAATTTTTATAGGTTAAATTGATTTGTTGGTTTAAATCGATATTGTTTGCTTTATGGTTGGCTGGGTAAGGAAATTTGAAGTTGTAGGATGAATAAATAAGCTATTCTGTCCCATCTAACACTGTTGAGTAAATTATGCACTGGATAGTTATTTTTCATTCCGTACCATTTCAAGTTTTGAACCCGAACAACTATTTGCTTGTTTGATCGAATGGTTGTTTTGTTGTGTATGCTGTTTGTTGAAATTTATGATTGTATATTTGGTGTTGTTAGTAGTTGAAACCATGAAAATATTTCTCTTTATAGAAATTGTTAAACCTTTGGATGTTTATAAGTGAAATGCAGGTTATGGAAGCAATTGCTACTGCTTTTGGTTCCATAAATTAAGCATAAATTGCCCGACAAATAGGTACGCTTCGGATCACGATTTATAGCGCTATTTTATATATTTTCCCGGGTTGAGATATAATATTTTGGATAAAATATGTAATATAATTGTTATATTTTGATATTATATTTTCTCCCGAGTCTCTCCGTTCAAAGGAGACTCTACCAAAAGTTTTCCGTAAATTTTGAACTTAGAAGTATTTTGAAATGTTTTTCCAAACTTTAGTAATTTAGATATAATTTTTTTTATGGTTATAAATTGATATATTTTATCTAAATTAATTAATTTTATAAATTTAATTGTTTATAAAGTTAATGTGTGAATGAGGTATATTGATTTCTTAGTTCTTCGTTTTCCCTTCTTTTCCTTTTCGGGGACGAAAAGTTTTGAGTGGGGGAGAGTGTAATGACCCGTAGATTTTATGGATTTAATTTGGCTAAATTAATAAGTTGTAATTAAATTTATAAGAAAAATAAATTAAAAACCTACTTATAGTAATTCGAAGTTAATTCAAATGATTTTAAGTGGTGAAAAGAATTTTACCTATATATGAGTTGAATATGAGGAATTTGAGGAAAATATTAAACTAATATAATGTAATAAACATTGTTAACAGTAAATGGAATATGATAATAAGAACAATTGCAAGTTTGTATTTATGGGCGAAATAATATTGATAGGTAATAATTGTTGTAGAGAATAAATTACAAATGTTATAAATTGTATAATGGTGACAGATATTGTTCGTTACCAATGCATTTAATTTATAGCGATTAAATGTAATTAATCATTGCCTTTTTGTAAGTTAAGAAGTAACTGAAAATTTTGAAGGAAAAATCAATAGAAAGGTTAACTATATGCATAAGATGGAAAGTTGAATAGAATTCTAATAAATGATAATAATGGAAAACGTATACAATCAATGTAGGTAATTTGAAATTACAATGTTGTTGAAATGATTAAACGTTTCTTGTGATAATTAATAAATAACGAAAGGAGTAAGCGTATTTATTTAGAGTATTAGTTACTATTGGGTAGAGATTTAAGTAACAACGTTTAATGCAATGTTAGTAATGCCAATTTAAGTCAATAATAAGGAATTGGGAATCATATCTATGAAATGATAACGAGAATACAAGGTGATAAATGCCAATTAAGGGTAATAATTAATAAACTTAATGAAATCCCAATTTTGTATAAAATAATTTAAAAGTCAGGTTTGGCTACAATTTGAACATAAGTAAATTGAATTTGTAGTATGAAAATATATGCAAAAATTGATTTTTGTAATAAAAGATTTTGTATGTGACAAAAAGGTAACGGTAATGTTTATGGTAGGTTGCCTATTCATTTATTTAGATTTTTAGTTGGAATTGGAAATAAGTTTGTAATAAATGTAAATAAATGATACATTTATGTGAAATGTAACCAATGTAAATTTTATTTATAATATAGCAAAGGGTGGATTTAAGAAGTGAAATTGCAGAATTTGAAGCTAATTAATAATAGACATAGTAAAGATGGCAATCCAATCAAATACTTAGGAATAAAATTTATTGGAAGGTAACCTAATTTATAAATAAATGGTAAGTATTTAAGATATAATTCTATATTAATTGAAACTGATTGTAGATTTAGTGTAGTAATGTTAAGGCTAACTAAATTTGCTTTATAGATGGAATTTTAATCAAGGTGGATAGGTAACGAACTTAAAAATATAATTAAGAACTAATAGGTGGCAAATTAATATAGTTTGTATTATGTAAGTAAACTTCGGTAAATCAAATTCTACCAATCCAAAGCTAACGTTTTGTTAATATAGATTTAAGTATAGAGAGCAATATTTATTAATTTAATTTAAGTATTGCAAAATAAATGAGAATTTAACATCTAAATATTACGTTAATAGGAAGTAATTGTTCTACTTATCATTACATTCATTTAGCCCATTTTGAAACTTAATCAACTGAAATTAATAGGAGAGAGAATACTAATTGTAATAGGTGCAAATAAAAGCAGCTTATGTTTTGTGAAATATAAGAAAAGTTTTGATTCAAAAAAAAAAACATTTACATCAATAAAATGAATGTTTCATCTATGAATGTAGGTTTAATTTAATTTAAATAAAAATATAGAAAGATTGATTTTTAAAGAAAGAAATATATGTTTATTTGAACTGTTTAGCTTACAAACTAATTACAAGAATAGGAAAATAATCTATTTATTACTCTTATGTATAAATAATTTTTCTATTTTTTTTATGCATTTTAGTTGTCTGTTTTAAAATTTAATTTTGTGTGATTGCAATTAATGTAGTTCAAATATTTTAATTAAAAGAAAAGAAAACGGTGATTGCAATTAATAGATTTAATAAAAAAAAACGCGCGTTTTATGGTAAACAAAAAGGGTGTTTTAATGGTAATTAGAGATCATTTTGGGAAAAACAAATCAAATGTTTTCATTTTTAAGGTAATTATAAAAAAATTATTATGCATAGACAAAAACCCGAATGCGTAGAAATTCGAATATTACTTGAGTTAATGAAGTTAATTTTGGTGTGTTTAGGGTTAACAAAATTCATTAAGTAAACAATTGTTTTGAAATTTGAATCCTAAAAGTATGTTTACAGTATAGAGTTAGTCCATTCATTCCCTTTCTAATAAATAATTACCTCTTTTTAATACCTTCTACTTTTAAAAAGGTTGTTCATATTTACTATATTTCAAAACCAAGTTTGTTCATATTTACTTTATTTCTTTCCATTCATTTTCCAACTTCATTTTCTGAAACGTCATTTCATTTAATTCTAATTAATAGCGGTCTCTCTTTCCAAATCTCTTTGATCCTAAACCTAACTCTAACCTTATAAATAAGATATGATGCAAATGAAACCACAGCCTCCGTTATAATCTTCTTCTTTTTTTTTCCTTTTTTTCCTTCAAATCTCCTTATTATCTCTGATTTTAATTTTTCCTTCCTCTTCAAATATACTTCTTTTTCAAATTTTCTTCTATTTCAAACCTTCTTCTTTCTTTTCAAATCTAGATTTTCTCTTCCATTTTCAGTTTTTATTTTAATCATTTTCTTTTTCAATTCTTCTTTTTCAAATCTTTTTTTTTCCAAACCTTTTAAAAATGCATACATTCATATAATAAGGAGGAAAATTAAAGTAAATCGAAATAAAAGAAAAATTACGGAACAAAGTTAGCAATCAAGAAGAAGCATACGCGTTTTTCACGAGGGAAGAGTGCATGTGGCACGGTATTTTATTTTTGTTTAATTTATTTTTGTTAATTTTGATTTCAATTAGTTCTAATAATCATAACTCGTACATACGGACTCCGTTTAACGCAATTTTTTTTGTTAGGATCGAAATTAAATTCCAGATCTTTTGACACTGGTTTGGACAGATTTGGAGATAGTCGAATTTTTGGGTTTAAATCGGATTTGAATTCGATTTAAATTCAAAAGGTGAGTGTTTTAACCCACTCACAACTACTAGAAGCTTTTATGTTTGTTAAATTAATTTTAGAAATGAATAGAAATTTATTTATGAGTATTTGACATGTTTATTTCACTCATATTTGTTGAAATGCATTTATTAAATTTAACTGTTAATTTAATTCATTTATTGCGTATAAATTTACAGTTAAAATTTATTTGTTTGTATATGAACTGCTAGTTAGCAGTTATATAATTTATTTCTGAATATAGACTGTAGATTAATAGCTGTTAAATTTAATTTGAATAAAATTGCCAGTATTACCTGTTATGTAGTACCAAAAATAATATTGTTATTGATTGATATTGATTGATGATTGCGATTTGGATTATGGATGATGTTGATGAATGGATGTTTATTGGATATCATTAAATTGCAAATTATCATGCATATTTCATTTCATTCGGGATTGTGGTTTGAAATGATATATAACCGCAAATTTTTATATCTTTTAAATTGCGGATTGAAATGATAAATATCCGTATCACTTGACCATAGGATAGAAAATTTTATACAGGCACCGCGGTCTATATATAACTATTTTTATGTGATTTCTATGGTTTGGATGGAATACGGTTTATAATAATCTTAAATTTTATATTGTATAAATATTTTTCTTCCATATATATATACATATGAAGTTGAAAATTTTGAAATTAAAAGGTGTATAAAAATCTTTATTAAAAATGGAAGAAAACTAAGAAAATGGAGTTTAATAATTTATATCATATGTTTAAATGTTAAGTTTGGAAATTTTAAGATATGATATTTATAATTGGATTTTTCCCAAAATAAATTGAAATGAATATTCTAGTATAATTTGAATTGGGAAAAATATATATATTTTATTACTAGAAATTGAAGTCTTATTATTTATGGATTTTATATGAATATTCAAGACTAATTAATAGAACAATTGATTTGTTGAAAGCATAAAATCCGACTTTAGTTTGAAATATTGATACTCAAAATGGATATACGTATATATAAATAAATTGAAGTGGTTTTGGAACTTGAGAGGGATAATATAAATTTTGGTTTAGACTTTAATAAAGAAATGTATTTGTAAAGCCATGAGAACTATTTTCTTTACAAAGTAACATTTAAGTTAAACCATTTAATTCATACACCGTTGAATGTCCAAACCATTCAAGTTTTTAGAAGTTATGGTTTTAAATTATGATTTTCAAAATATTATGCTTTGAAATATTTGATTTTCAGACGTTATGAAGTTAAAGCATTATGATTTTGGAAAAGAATTATATTTGGGATAAGTGATAAAATATGGTTTTGGGTTTTGAAATGATATCGTATTCATGGTTATGAAATGGAATGTTTATTCTGATTTTTAAAGTATAACCTATTTTTAAATGACCGCGGTGTTATAATAACGATGGGTTGGCAAAGAGACCGGGATCGGATATGGACATACTCTCTGTCGATACCGAAAACCACTTTGACTAACCGTGTACGCGGTGGAGATTCCAGAATGAAGTAGGTGGTGGCGACGTTTCCTGTAAGGTAAATACGTGGACCCGACTCCCGTGAGTTGGCATAAGGTGGCTAAAACAGGAGCGATTCTCAGGCCAATGAGGTCATTCCTCTGATCGGACCCTCCTCTTCGATATTATACTTTGATTTTGGATTGATTCAGTGGCCACTTCTATATTTTGATTTTGGGGAGTTAGTCCGAGGTGGGCGGTAACTGCAGCTACGCGTTTCCACCAGCCTGGATAGCAATTGGTATATCTACCCTGGCATTGCCTAGTTGTGCCGTGTCACCTACCATACCGAGCCTTTACTACGAGTTTCTATTTGTGTCGTACCTATGGAGTATCCTCTGGTAGCTTCCCGATCAGGAGGTATTACGGTACTGTATAGACTATTGGCATTATTTGTGTTAAGGGCTATATGGGTAACCCCTTAACGCTATTAAAAAGTAAGTTTATTTTATAAATAGACACTATTATAATAGCGCAATATACTACATAGTAAATAGTTTAACGGATCCTTAAGAGATGTAAATCCCGAACATCTCTTGAGTTACTGTACTCATATTTATTTCTGTTAATTTAACTCACATAAGATCTTTTAGTCTGACTCGAGTGTTTTTGTCTTTTCAAATTCGCTCGGGTCAGTCCGAGCGTTTCAGGATCGAAGATTTTAGCTTTGGAGGACGAAGATGAAGAATCCGTATTATATTATTTATAGTATTGCACCACACTCTAAATTTCCGCTGCATTGATTGTATTGGTATGTGTAACTCTGATATTCATTGTATAAGTAAAATAAATATTTTGTAAACAGTTATCATGAACTGTATATTGATTATTATATTTTATCCTTCCGCTGTGAGATTCTATTTTGTTTTATTTCTTCTTTCTTTTTTCTTATTTACCCCATAACAATCCGCCCTTGCGTATGCTTTGAATTGGCACGTGTGTCGGTTTAAAGTGTGCGAAAAGGCGGGATGTTACAGTTGGTATCAGAGCTTTGGTTTTAGCGATATACCTTAGCTTTGTGGGGTTTGACTCTTTGTTAATAGGGTAGTAATACTCTATGGGAGTCGCTGAGTGTATATATATGAGAGAGCGTATTTGTTAGTGTTATAAAAAGATTTTGATATTTTGTTAATCTGTTCCGTTTTGTATTTGTAAATTCTGGTTGGTGCATGGGACGCTATGACATCAATAGGGATTTCTAAACACTTAATAGGACAGACCGACATAATATTGTTTTAATATAGGTGAAATAACTTTGCCTATTATATTTTCTATATATAAAATAAAATTTTCAAATGATATCTATATTTGGTTGCAATAGATTGGTTGTTAGGAAATGATATCTATCATGTTTCCGATATTTTGACCTTACTATATCCCTCGCCTAGAAATAAATTCTAAATTCCACAAACAAAGGAATAGTCTACTTATTGGCTTTTAGTGCTAACTATGGGATGACTTACTTCCTATAAATCTGACACCATATTAATTTTGTTTTCATATTATTGGAGGTTACTTAAAGGAACTCGACGAAGAAATCCCTTGATTTGAAACATTTTTTTTGAAAGAAAAGCAGTTTAAACGAAACCAATATTATAAAAACAAGAGATTTTAAACCCTTACTATTAATTAAATAATAAATTAAACCCTTATTAAATAATAATTTAAATCTTAGTTAATTCTTAATTACAATCTTAATTAAATTTAAATAAATCAGTTATTAATTAATAATTAATTAAACCCTTTTTTTATAAATAATTAATTAGCAGTTAATATTTAATAAATAATTAACCCTTAATTATTAATTAAATAATAATTAACTTTAATTAATTAACTAATTAAAATTAACTTCATTGATTAACACTAAGATATTAATTACTTTTGTTAACTAATGATCAAGTACTAATTAATTAATTAATCGTTAAATAAATAATTGACTAATTAATAATAATTGCCTTTTTAATTACTTAATATAATTTTTAAAACATTTTCCAAAAAGATTTCTAAGTGAAAGCATTTTCAGATTTTGAAAAGAGTTCGTTTTCACGAACTACACGTATAGCGACTATCGCTATATGACCCGAAATTTCCAAACATGAAATTGTCTCTAAGTCTTCTTTAAAACTTTAAATTTTGGAAACATTACCACCTTGTAAACATAAAGATGTGGGTTTTGAAACTAAACAAGTTTAACCTTAAATGTGTTTTCAAAATTTATGCCTAAAGTTCAAATTTCAATGAGGGATTTCATAAATCGCTTAAGTTAGCAGAAATGCTAACTTTATTAGCATGAAAAACATACACCAAGATCATAACCAATATCACAACCACAACACAACAACATGATTCCAAACATAAGCAAGATCATACCTTACTAATTTACTACATTTAACTTCTGATTTCAAGTTTATGCACCACCACATACAAGCATACTTATATACAACCAAATCAACACCATTTCCAAGTATACTTATGCATAACTAATTCAACATCATAACTACTCGAACAAGCATCATATTTAACTAGTAAATATACATCATGTATAAAGTTGATAACTTTGAATAAAGGTGAGAACTTTGCTTATTGAAACTGGACTAAATCAACCTAACTTCTTTTAAAACTCAAACACAACCTAGTTTTTTGCTTTTACTTGGAAAAGTGAAGTCTCCGGTGGCTTTTAATTGAAAAGTATTTGGCCTAATGGGGTCTTAGTGCTTGGCCAACATGGTGGAGGAGTGTATGGACTTGTTTTTGTGATTAGGAAGTGTAGAAGTGGAATAGAATAGTTTTAATAAGGATTTAACACTTAAAAATGAGAATGGAACTAGATCTTTTCCTAGGAATTATTTTTGGATGCCATGGAAGTTTACATGAAAGCATTAGGGAAAAAAATTATGAAATATAAATGAATGCAAAGTGGTGGAAATGTTAGGATAATGTCTTATATACTAAGTGCATATATCAAATTACCATATTACCCAAAAGTACTTAACCTCCTCTAGATTTTTTCCACGTCACCATGCATGTCTCCCCCCTTTACCAATGTATTTTTACCTTGTCTCCCCTTTATTTTTCCAAACCAACATGCATTTATTACCTAAGTACTTCATCATTCTAAAGATATGACAACTTATGTCACTTTTGTTTACATTTATACTTTGTTTTTAAAGATTTACATAAAAAGCATATCATCTATTTTATATTTCTTAAGTAAATGTACATACATACATATATATATATATATATATATATATATATATATTAAAAGTCTTAACTCATTTGTAAAAGTATGTGTATGTGTTACCCAAATGTGCACAATGTTTTCGATAATTTCCCGACACCTAAAAGTCGAAAATTCAGAAAATAATTTTCGGGCACATTTTCTATTTGAACTAATTATATTTATAAAAAAAATTGAAAATGATTTCATTGTAATATTGATTATTTGAATATTTAAAATTAATTAAATATTCGCAAATCAAAGTAGTGAAATCCTAGGCCGTTACAAAAACTATTCACCAACTTTGCTTATTATTAAAAAGGAGTTTATTTTGAGTTATAAAATCGATTAACTAGTTAAATGAAAAATGTATTTAAATATTCATTGTTAAGGCAATTAAATTCTAGGTCATTACAGCCTGTATTCATTGATCATTGAGAAGTATGGATTTTCTTTTTAATTGTAAGAGAAATAAACTAAGATAGATCTAAATTTATACAATATAATAATTATATAAGTTTTTTCAGCTTTATGCTTTTCATATCTGATAATTTTAAATGAAACTTAAAGTTCATAGGATTATTTTAGTCGGTGCAGTTTATATATTATATGTCATCTCTTATATAGTAAAATAATGACAACAATAGTTGAATTTCCATGTTTTTGTTTTAAAAGAGTGAATGACGAAAAAAGGATAAAATAAGAATTATTAGAATATTCCAAGTTGAGATCCATAATAAAATTTCATTATGTTTTGATTAATATTTATCCAATTTACTTAGAACCAATGAAATTCAAACATAGAACATGCTTAATTATCTAAAATAACTCCGTTAAATATGATGTGGTTGAATTTGAAAAACTTAAGGCTGTCTATTTTATATCTTACATATTACAAGCTTGTTGATTTTTTTTAAATATGGTGCTTAAGATAAACCATAGCACTCAATCCATACACACACACACATATACACACAACCCTTGGTTATTATGCTTTTCATTTATTTATACTACACGTTTTAAATATATAAAAATTATCACTGTTATTATCATAAGCATTTGTAATATGTTAGATTTTTGTTGGAGTTTACGTTTTAAAGAATAAAATTAATGAATTTCGAATAAAGATCGTGCTTATTTAGTGAAAATAGCTACAAAGTAGGATCATAGAATGGATCTTAGATTTGGGTTGAAATTTGTAGGTAAAAAGTAGGGCTGTCAATGGGTCGGGTCGGGTTTGGGTCGGGTCAAGTCGGGTTCGGGTTGATTTTAAATGGGTCGGGTCAACCCGTTTATTAAACGGGTCGAAAAAGCTCAACCCGAACCCGACCCGTTTATAAACGGGTTGACCCGACCCAACCCGTGTAAACCGATTATAAACTGGTCGGGTCGGGTCGGGTCGGGTCGTAAATGGGTCAGGTCAACCCGTATAAGGTGTAAACGGGTCGGGTCAACCCGTATAAGGTATAATTGGGTCGTAAATGGGTCGGAACGGGTCGGAACCGGTCGTAAACGGGTCGGGTCAACGCGTTAAAGGTACAAACGGGTCATAAACGGGTCGGAGCGGGTTGTAAACGGGTCAACTCAACCTATATACTGTATAAACGGGTTGTTAACGGGTCAGTTTCGGGTTAGCGGGTCAACCCGAAACCCACCCGTTTATAAACGGGTCAAATTCGGGTTGACCCGAAAATGACCCGCCAATTAAATGGGTCGGGTTAACCTGCTAATTTCCGTGCGGGTTTCGGGTCGTGTAGGAAATTGACAGCCCTAGTAAAAAGGAATTTGGTGTTAAAAGATAAATGCTTTTATGTGAATTAAGTGGTTCCAAAATATTTAAGTAAAATGTGGTAAATAGTATTCGAACTTTGAAGTTTACGAACAAAGTGAACTAAGGAAAGTGAAGTTATTCTATTTACATTTGATATAAGCATGGATTATGAGGTTCAAACTTGTAACCTTCTTGAAAGCAACTAAATCAAGCAGAGCTAAATATTTATGTTTAGAAATTAACAAGATACAATTAGGTAGAACATAAGATTTATACTAAATTTGTCTGGACTATACATTACCTAAAACTACTTGTTTCTAGTCGATATTCATCCATAAAACTGCGTATTGCACCATAATGAGTTGAATGAAATAAAAAATGAATCAATAATAGAATGACGTTGAAAAAAATAAAAGAAAATATATTTTAAACACCATAACAATAAGTTTAGTGAACCATCATAGAATAATCCAATCCGGTAACACCAAGTATTTACAACATGTTATAGTGTATAAATTACTCTCAACATTCCATTCATTAAACTTTAAATACTAGCGTAAAAACTCTGACATCTCTATTACTTAGATCAAATGTCTTCTTTGAGAAGATTTTTATCTACTATTTAAATATAAAGAGGCCATATTTCTTTCGCCATAGATAAGTATAAAGAACTTTTGATTTTGATACTTTATGAAGTTGATGTGTTTTCTTTTGTATACCAGTCGTAAATTATCTGGAATAATCCAATCATACAATTAAGAGTATGAAACATGGTAAACTATTAAAATATATTCAAATCATGTCAGTAGTAGTAACATACCAATTTTTTACAATATATTAATCTACTCATGGGCCTTACTGAATTATGATATTGGATTTGTAAACTTATACAGTAAAATGTAGATATAGTTTAAAGAAACCTACGACACTTCAAGTTATTATTTGAATTATGTAGTCTATGTAATTAACTTACCTTCATGCCTCACTACCGCTTTCCGCCTCTTTATATGTGATAAGACCTGTAACTATCATCAATCCATATTTGTATTGGAATTTTACAAACATGAATGGATATTCTTATATTCTCACATATACTGAAGGTATATAGTCTTTAATGAAGTAATATTTTCATATAGATGAAATTGGTTATAGATATGAAATTCAAAAAATTAGATTATACATAGTAAGAAATAAAATATAGTGTATTAAATGAGACATAAAGTTGAATATCATTTGGTTCTATGGGGAAATGGAAGAAGTAAATAAATAAAAAATTCAGGAAAAAAATCATGATTTGAACTTAATTTAATTTATAAAAAACGATAAATAAAATTATAAAAATATATCATACAAAATAATTCTTACTTAACTGCAAGGAAAAGGAAGAAGTAAATAAACTTTAAGTATCGTGTACCTTACTGTTCTAAAATATTGTACAATCTTACCTTTCGAGATAATAAATGTAATTTTTATGAAAGTGAAGACCCATGATGACTCAATGCAGATTGTTTACACATACGCAATATAATTTTTTTGAAATGTACCTAGAATAAGAAATAATCTAATGAGTTGAGTGGGTAAAAGTTTCAAATATCACCAAATTTTAAACCTTAGTATCATATCCTATGACAATTTCTGATGATTGAATTGTGCAAATGAAATTATAATGTGATTTTGACTTTTTATGATGTCCAAAATTGAAGAGAAACAAAGCAAAAGAAAGAAATAAAGTGGAAAAAGATTTTACTTTCGATGAGAAAAAATAAACTTTTGCTTAGGGTTTGAAATTTATAGAAAAATGAAACAAAATCGAACAAAATGCGTAAAACTAATAAAAAGGGAAGTCACAGGGACATGCTGAGAAACATGAATATATACAAATGAATCGAGGGTAAATTAGGATATAATTCTAAAATTGTGAAAAAATTACAAAAGGATTAGAAGAGATCTAACTTTAATATATCACTGTGTGTAGTATTTTGAGTTCCTATAGAGTTTGATACTATAGAGAAAATAAAATTAAAGATGGAAACAAATATTTTAGAGATTTGAGAAAGATTCAAATTTAATATATACTTTGGAAGCTATGAAGCCATTTTGATTCCATGGAGTGTAATGACCCGTATTTCACATATCGAAGGATCGTAAAAAAAATTATTATATTTGTATGAGATCATACGATTCTATAATTTTGATATATGACTCTTAGGATATTTTATACTCTAATTATTTTTCTTAAATTTCTATATGACCATTTTGACTCTGAAAGTCTTGTTTGGGATATAAATTTTGATAGGTGCCGAATTAGTGTCTCAAACCAGTCTCATTGCCTTAGGTTGATGGTTTACCATTTTGTAGAGTGGTCATAATAGAAAAACGGACTTATAGTTATGAAGTTATGCCCGTTTTAAGTTTTGAAAACTACCGGTCAGAATTAGTGAAGCCCATTTTGTAGAGTCGAATGAAATTTTTTCCTTTCATTAAAATCAGTTCTAAACCATAGTTAGCCCTAAAGCCATCCTAAGTCATTCAAATTTCTCTCTAAATCCAATTAGATTATCAATTAGTGATTACATCATCGACTAGAAGATAGAGATCATCAATTTTCTTGAATAGAAGTGCATTCTATTGCTGTCCGGATTGGATCTGCAATCATATTGAATCGAATTTGATGATTGGTGAGTGGTTTTATGTCTTCTCACTATATTACACATGTTTATATGGTAGAATTATAGGATTGAACTTGTTATAAATTGATTTTGGCCATAAAAACCTTTTCTAATTTTAATGACATGCTAATCCATGCATATGATATAGACTGATTAGAAATAACCTTTTTATGCTCATACATTCATGCTATATGTAAATCTATGTTAGAAATTTCCTTGTTTATCTTGTTTTGATGGATTGCAAGTTTGATTGGATGAAATTGCTTGTTGTTCTATGATTGGATGACATGATTTGATATTATTTGCTAACGTTGTGATTGCATAGAAAGCTAAGTAGGAGAATTGAGCAAATCGAAAGCAAAGTTGGTCAAAATTGGAGGAAACTTGGCAGATATGATTAGGAGAATGGCAAGGGGACACATGATAACTCGCAAATTGGTAGGAGTTAAATTCATATCTTGGTACCAAGTTATAGCTATAAATTCATCACCGAGTTATGGTGCTAACTCGTGTGCACTTCTTGACTTTATGGACAGAAAGGGTTTGTCAAATGGAGGTTGCTTATAGCTTGATGTAGGAAATTTTTCTAAGTGTTGGATGTGATGATGAGTTATCTCTAGAACTAGAAAAACGAGTTTTGGGTTGGGAACCGAGTTATCAAATGTGGATGAGTCGTGGTGTGAGGTACTAGAAGGAAAGCACTAGAAACATAGAAGAGATATTAGCCATTTATTGGATTTATGTATAACTCAACAATGAGTTATCATGGTGAATGATATGCAGTGGAACTTCTTAGGACTGTTGTTGAGGTTCTGTAGACCGTGCTGGAGGTATTGGCTCGTTCGTATTAGGTTGGATGATGATATATAGCGTGATGAAAACTAGGGTCTTCGGATGTTGGCTTGTGTTGGGAGTAAGTTCCAAAGATGGCGGCTCATAAAGGAATGAGCCGTATGATCAAGAAATGTGGAAGGGTTCCTTGTTGATAATGGAAACTGGATTGGGCAAGAAGGGCTCAGAATCTAAATGGATAAATGGTGGGCTCCAATGTATGTTCTAAGTAATCATTGAAGCTCGAAGATTTTTCAGTTGTACTCGAAGTAAGGGTATTGTAAGTAGGGGTACCTATAGGTCAATGTAGAGGCCTGTATACCTTGGACCTGTAGCTTTAGGTTTAGTGTCCATCTTTGGGCTATGAGACATGTATCCAGGTTTAGGCTATGAGATAGAGAGTGCAACAGAGAACCAGGATTTTCATTAGTCCTTGGCTTGGAAGTCATATGAGTCATAATATATTCAGTGCACAAGGAGTGATAGTTAGGTTTGTTATGGATTCTATGTATGCTTTGATTATTTTCTTTAGTACTCTATTCTTAGGTATTAGAGGAAGTAGGTATTGGAGATAGGAATACCTAGAAGACTAATATCCTTTATTTGGTTTGTGGTTTACCTTTATGATATTATAGAGTAGCATATTATAATGTTATATGATAACTCTTCGGTTGCAAAGACATATTAGGTGCAGTTTGTGTACTCTAGTTCCTTACCATATTTATCTTACATTATTTTGAGACTCACCACTCATACCAAACCATTATCTGACCTAAGGTTTTATGCTTTGTTTCTTATTATCTTGCGTACTCTTAAATTAGTAGATTAGATAACATGCTTAGTTGATGCAATAATTGTTCGGAGGACGAGCTAGATAGAGCTATCTTGTATTATATATATGGAGTCTGTGCTTATTACGTTGTGAAACACTGGGGAGCCTTAACGGTGACTACTTACCATTTGTGTTCGAGACTATTATTGGTTTGTTTCCATTATATAAACTTTACGATTGAAGTATAATTCTATGGATATTATATTCTGATGATGATGGTCTATTCACTTTGTTATCACCAACTTTTATTGTATATGTGATATTACATTTTTTCCATGCGTTATGTGATAGGTTATATACTACATTTTTTCATTTTAAACATTGGTGATCATCCTATATTGATTGAGCATGATGGTAGCGCACTTTTAAACACTATTGGTGCCTGTGGTATAGGACAGTCAACACATTTGGTACTAGAGCATTGGCTACATGATTAACCGGAGTTGATACCATGATCCAATATAGATAGGGAAGGTGTTATAACCTTGCACTGGATTAAATGTGTATATATATAGACATGAGAGTGCATACTTGTTATAAGTTTGGTTTTCAAAACTACATAGTAATATAGTATATAGTATAATTCACAAGCATATGAGCACTATGGACACAGTTTTCTATATGAGAGACCGATCATTCTTATTAAATATAAGAATGGGCCGATATATAAGGAACGCTATGAGGAATTCTGCGTTAGGAATATAAGCAGGAGTGGGATCAGCAGCTGCTACGCCAGAGGTCCAAGCCATGTTAAATGCTATAATGGCTAATACGATGTGGGATGCTACTGGAGTGGTGATAGTTGGAGATGCTCCAGTGCAAGCGCCTAGGGATGATCTTGCCAAGCTGAACAAAGATTATTTTACTCTTGGAGGAAAGTCTTCCAAAGGACGGAGTCAGCCGTTGAAGTGTAGGATTTCTTGGATACTTGTAAGCACATCTTTGGTGATATGGAGGTGCAAGATACTATGAAGAGAAAATTGGTTTCGAGACGGCTTCAGGGTCGAGCTACGAATCGGTGGAATGTTGTCAATATTGCTACCATGGAAGACCAAGTTTCTTGTGATCAGTTTAAGATAAGGTTTAAGGAGAAGTTTATGTCGGTTGCTCAAAATTTGATTCTGTTAAGAAAATTTACCGATCTCAAGAAGGGAGAGGTAACAATTTCTGAATATGTGGTAGAATTTGATGCTTTATCTAAGTATGAGTTGTCGTTCATCGACACTCCATTGAGGAAGAATGATCATCATTGGTTTGGATTACTGCTTGGGTGAAAAGCCAGTGGACTATATAGATGAGCTATTTGAGAAGCTTGTAGAGAAGGTGCTTCTCCATAAGAGATTGTACCCTAAGGCTATACTACTACTATTTTTTCTACTGAGAAAGAAGTGCTAAAATCATAGCAAGGTGGTAAAGGCAAGAAGAAGTGGAATGGATAGAGAAAGTAGTCCTAGAGAAAGTGTAGCATGAAGAAGGTAAATGGAATCTTACTTTTTTTGGATACGAAAATGATCATTTGATTAAAGATTACAAGATGAGTGAGAAGAGAAAATGTTATAAATATGACACGCCTGGGCATTTGAAGAAGAATTGTCCTCAACCAGTGAAGGATAAGTAGATAGTGACAGCGTATTACTTGGATGTAGCCCGACTTCGTCGAGTGCTCCCTCGACGAAGGAGAACGGGAAGGGAGTCGCCATTCATGGTATTCTTTCTATTTGTGATGTGGTTGTTCAAGTTTTGTTTGATACGGATGCTTCGCATTCACTCATTTTTAGTGACCTAATAGATGAATTAAGATTGGAATCTGAGATAGTAGACCCACCCCTAATTGTGACAAACTCTGTTGGAGGCTCTATTAGTCTTTAAATGGTTTGTCGTGGTCTAGTTTTATTGAGCCATGAATGTTCTTTGGTTTGTGATTGTTTTTTTTTTTTGAATTTTGTTAGGTTTGGGATTATATTTGGTATGGATTGGCTTATAAAGTATGCAGCCATGGTGGATTGCGAGAAGCTATGTGTGATAATCGGAGACGTGGATGGGTGAATGGTAGTGATTAGCTGCCTACTAGAGGATATAGTGATGGTTAGCTTTCTATATTCGCTAAAGGTTCCATGTGAGGGATGGCCATTAATGCCTATCGCTAGAGAATATCCGAATGTCTTCGAGAAAGTGACTAGATTGTTGTTGCATAGAGAGACCGAGTATTGGATTGACGTGGTGAAGGAAGCTAGATTGATAGTTATGCATTTAAGGCGTGTGTCACCCTGAGATTAGAAGGAATTGGAGGTGCAAGTGACTGACTTATTGAGGAAATGGTTCGTTCGAAGGAGCGTATATAAGTGGGGCACACCTCTAGTACTCGCAATGAAGGAAGATAGCTTTTTGAGGTTGTGTCTGGACTATCGTGAGCTGAATAAGGTGACGAAGAAAAAAAGTATCTACTCCCACGTATCGATGACTTGTTTGATCAGTTGTATGGTGCAAAGGTGTTCTACCAAATAGATTTAGTGATGGGATTTCAGCAGCCGAGGGTAGCGATGAAGAGTGTTCCTATTACTGCATTTCATAAACCATCGAGTTCCTATGAATGATTTATGATGCCATTTGGATTGACCAATGCTTCGGTGTACATTGTGGATCTCGTGAATCGGGTTTTCAAAGATTTGCTGAATAATTTTATGCTTGTGTTTGTGGATGATATTTTGATTTACTCCAGAATTGAAGAGGAGCACAAGATGTACTTGAGGATTGTGCTGGAGATATTGAGGAAGCACAAGTTGAGAGGAAGTTCTGTAAGTGCCATTTCTGGAGAGAAGAAGTGAGATTCTTGGGTCACATCATTTCAGGACAGGGTATAGTTGTAGATCCTGCGAAGGTCATGGCAGTCCTTGATTGGAATCAGCCCATGAATGTTACAGATGTGAGAAGTTTCCGAGGATTGGTGGGATACTATGAACGCTTCATAAAGGACATCTCGAAGGTAGCGGCACCATTGACCAATTTGGTGAAGAAGAACTGAAATGCATGAGTCTGAAAGAGAGGTTGACAAGTGCACCAGTATTGACCATTCCAAGTGGAAATAAAGAGTTAAAAGTGTACATTAATACTTGTGGTACTGGATTGGATGGGTGTTAATGTAGAAGGGAAGGTTTGTCGTTTATGCAAGTCGACAACTAAAGCCGTCAGAAAGGAATCACCCAACTCATGATTTGGAATTTGCGATAATTGTTTTGCTTTAAAGATGTGGAGGCACTATTTGCTGGGACAAAGGTTTGAGCTATTTATAGGCAACAAATCCTTAAAGTACCTTTTCTCTCAGAAGAATCTCAACCTTCAACTATAATGGTGTTGGAATTCATAGCCTCTTATGATTTTTGTATTTCCTATACTACACGAAAAGGGAATGCGGTTGCTGACGTATGAAGTATAAGACATGTTGGGTCGGGAGCAATATTCTTGGAGTGGAAGTAGATGGAATATATTCCTAAATTTGATTTAAGGCCTCACTGCGGGTTGGAACCTAAAATGTTGGCAAGCTTATCGATTTGACCTACTCTGATTGAAAGGATCGTTAATAGTTAGAAGCGAGATGCTAGGCTATGCGAGATCATAATGAAGATAGAGGAAGGAGTAGAATCTGATGATATGAAGCAATATAAACTCGAATGAGAATGTTGGTTTCATAAAGACAGAAGATTGTTTGTTCCTAATTTTGATGAATTGCAAGATGAAGTGCTAAGTGAGTGTTATCATTCTAGATTAACGATTCATTCTGGTAGTAACAAGTTGGACCAGGATATGAAGCAAACTTACTATTGGGAAGGTATGAAGAAGGTTGTAAGGGCATTCATTTCGAAGTGTATAAATTGTTAGTTGGTGAAGACGGCGTAGAAGAAGCCTAATGGTTTGTTGCAGTCATTAGAGATTCTCAAATGGAAATGGAAGCAAGTATTGATGGATTTTATTAATGGATTATCGAGGACTCAAGAAGCTTACGATGACATTTGGATCATAGTTGATCGATTGACCAAGAGTGCAAGGTTTATACCTGTCAAGTCAAGTAGGAAGGCATTCAAGCTAGCAGAGTTATATGTGAAATGGGTACTACAATATCACAATGTGATGAAGGGCATTGTGAGTGGCCATGATCCGTTGTTCATTAGTGGATTTTGGAAGAGCTTACAAGAAGTGTTAGAGATGGAGCAACATCTTAATACAGCATATCACCCACAAACAGATGGGCAGATCAAAAGAGTAAACCGTATATTAGTACTCTTGCGGGCATGCAATATAGACTTTGGTGGATCATGGGATGATCCTTTGCATTTGGTAGAGTTTGCATACAACAACATTTATCAGTCGAGAATGGGTATGGCTCCGTATGAAGCATTATATTGCCGACCGTGTAACACTCCTTCATATTGGTAAGAAGTAGGTGAGAAATTGACACTTGGTCCAGATATTATTAGAGAGACTACGGAGAAGATTGATGTCATTCGGCAACAAATGAAAGCTGGTTAAGATCGACAGAAAGCTATGCAAATAAGAGATGAAGAGAGTTAGATTTTTCTGATGGAGATACGGTGTTTGTACAGATTTCTCCTCTAAAGAATGTAGTTCGGTTTGGTAGAAAGGAGAAGTAGGAATCGATATTCGTAAGTCCTTTTTCAATGGTGGAGAGAATCAAGAAACTAGAAGATAGGGTTGATGTAACATTCCTGGAATTTAGCTAAAAATAATTTGATAATTGATTTAATATTTGGGATTAAATCTTAAAAAGATATTGGTAATCAAATTTATTTTGGATTTGATTGTAAATTTATTTAGATTTATTGACATTTGAAATATAAAAATAAAAATTGAATTCATCAAATTTAATAATATATATGTTCATCCAAATGAATTATAATTTGGAAATTTAAATTTGAAATTTAATAAATATATAGACAATGAATATTGTGGATGTGAAAATACTAAAATGAATATATTTAAAACAAATTGGATTTTTATTTTGGAATAAATATGAAAATTCCAGAATGAGTTAAAATTATGTGTTATAAAATAATATTTGGATTAGAATTCAATTATAAACATTTTGAATAATAAATATAGTTGTATATAAATATATAAAAGCAATAAATGCAAGATTTGAATTTTTACTTGTACACAATATAAATAAACATAGTTAATGTGTATAAGAAAATAAAATTTGTAAATATAAACTAACTAAGGATCTAAACATAAATTAAATTGAATATATTTAAATATCAATATATAAAATAAATAAATAAAATATAT
The DNA here is from genome assembly GCA_030765085.1 of Allium cepa. Lineage (NCBI taxonomy): Eukaryota > Viridiplantae > Streptophyta > Magnoliopsida > Asparagales > Amaryllidaceae > Allium > Allium cepa. The sequence goes on along the minus strand of CM060932.1, from coordinate 1,027,886,125 downwards.
GTTAAAGGGATATGAATCATTTCTTCTTATAGTGTATAAATAGTTATAGAAGGAAAAAAATAAATAAAAAATAATATAAGGTTATTTGGATGTAATGGATTTTAAAAGTTGTAGCAATAAAATAAAATAAATACAAGTGTATGTAAATAACTTGTGAATAAATTAATAAAAGGATACAAACATAGAAGCATGTTTACAAATTAAAAATAAAGTAAGGGCTGAAAATAAAAATAAATTTTATTTGAATTCAAACAAGTGTAAGAGAATTCATATTTTAACTTACAAGTGGCAAGGAAATCTATTCTTTTGGATTTGTTCCTTGGAAACATGAAAAAAGAAAAGACAAGTCAAGTTGCTTTTATCTTTATCAAAAAAAATTTGCTCAGACCTGATGAGGACAAAACTGGAAATATAAGAATCATAATAGATTCGAAAATCAAGCAAGCAAGAAACCTGCAAAACAATGAAATCAATTCAAACAAATGCAAGTTGAAGCTTTTAGAATGGAAACAACAAAAATAGAGTGAAAGATCAAAGAAGTAAAGTTTCTCAACAATCAAATGAAGATTTGATGCAAAGGTTCAAAGTAGAGGTCTTCCCAGTTTTAAGCATGCAAGTTCAATCTGAAGGAGAAAAAAAAAGATAATCAAACCTGAAACAAAGTTCAACATGATTATGCCAACGCAAAGTATTTCTGGAATTAATTTTAAGGCAAGTGAATCTTTTCTTTTTTTTTTAATTTGAATTCGGGTTATAAATCAGTAATGAAGCAAGGATTTAAAATTTTATATTCATCAGTTCAGGATTAAAAGCCTGAAATAATTCTGAAGCAAGTTCAACCCAAATATAAAACAAGAATTCAAAATATGAAGCAGTTAAAGAATCAAACAAATTCAAAGTTTTCAAAGCACTGGAACAAATCAAAGTGAAATGCAAAGCAATCAAGGAAGAAAAAAATATACAGGCTCAATTTCATTCCTATGTTCCCTGTCAAAATCCAGGTGAGCAAACCCTCAACTCTGAATTTGTTTGTTTGGTTCGTTTTCTTTTGAATTTGATGTCTATGAATTTGTGATCTGCCTTGTTGTGCTTGTGGTTAATATTTACAAATCTGCATGTATTTGTCTAGGAATAGATATACTGTTCTTGGTTAACAGTTTAGAAAGTTTTAAGGAAAAATCTATATCTTCTTGCTTAAAACAAATTCAAGCAACCTGAAGCAATCAAAACTAAGAGAAGAGGAAATCAAGATTTAAAATCGAAAAAAAAACCCTTTAAGCCTGAAAACATTTTAAACCTGAAAAAGGAAAAAATTCCTCTGTTCAAACTGAATATAAAGTGAGTAAACAGTTTTATTTATAGATTTAAACCTGTATAATCTAGATGCATGTAGTATTACTTAAAATGAAATATGATATGTGTTTGTTTGATTGTTTAAATAGAATTTGCCTGTGTATTTGTTTGTGGAGTTGTTGTGCATGGCAGTTTGTTGTTCTGTTCTTGTTACAGATTTTAAAACTCTGTTCAAAATTTATGTCTCTGCTCTCAGTTCCTTTAAGACTAATATATATAAACAAAATTTTGTTTATATTAACAAGATAATTGAGTTAAAATAATTCTAGGGAAGATTTAATAGTAATTTCTAACAAAAGAAATGGTTTACAGTAAAAATCCATAAATTACAGAAAAATCAATGTTTTTAATTTTATAAATGGACTTTGGAAACTGATAGGGGTTACGAATTGATGAATTCTGATAACTAAATCTTTTTTTTTAAGTAAGTAAATCTCAAGTAATTGTGTGATGATCAGAAAACCTTTTTCTGTCAATTCCCGATGATTCACGATGAAGTAACGGTCTTGATTATTGGCAAGGTTAGCTGGAGCATCAAGGATCGATAAAAAAATACAAATCGAATTTATTAGTGATCAGGGCTTTGGAATGGTATTGATTTAGGGTTTTTATGCCCAGATTTGGGTATGGGGGTTCTCTGGGTAACTGCATCAACGATAGTGTATCGGAATTCGTGGGACCGGTGGGTATCGTCGCATCGGTCGTTGCCGAAGCTCAAGTCGTGGTGGCATAGATGCTGGTGACTGAGATCATCGGGATGGAGTAAATTTGTCAATCGAGGTTGGTCTTTGTTTCGTTCGAAACTGCTCGATTTCGAATCTCAGGCAATTCGATGGATTTGGATGTTTGAGGGGACTTAGGGGAGGATGGATGACTTATCGATGATCGGAGCATCAATTGGAGGTGGTCGGGTTGTTTGTGCACATGCACACAGTTATGGATGTGTCCGGTGTTGTTTAAGTTTTGGGAGGAAGAAGGACAACTCGAAGCGTTCTCGGGAAATTCGTAGGTTTGCTCGAAGTAAATGGTGCCACGTATGACTCGAAGTAGAACTTGAGCAAAGTTGAAAATGGCTCGAGTAGAGCAGTGAGTTTGCTGGGTAGAACCTGTTTTTGGGTTACATGTTGTAATACCAAAACAGATTTGAATTTTAAAGAGGAATCAAGTTTTTTTAATAAATTTTGTTTCTTTTTCAATTTCCTGTTAAGTTAGAAGTTATCCAAGTTTTAAAAGAAGGTTTTAAATTTAATCGTTTAATTAACTAAGTTTTAAACGATTATGATATACATAAACTTTATTTTGAAAGTTTAATTCAATGATATTAAGGATTTGTTAAGAATGTTGAAATGGTTAATTACCTTTTTTGTAAAAGTTTAAGTCAAATTAATTTGTTAAACGAAATTAATTACTTGAAGTTGATGACTTAATAAAAGTAATTAAAATAAATCAATTAATAAATTTAAGTTTGATTAATCAAGAAATAATTAGAGGATAACTAATCAGTTAAGATTAATTAAATTTAGGTAATTAATTACTTAATTAAAAGGAATTAACTAAGGATTTAAGTTAAGTAACCAAGTGATTAAGATTAATTGTCGATTAAGGATAATCATTTATTAATTAAGAATAATTAATTAGAATGATGACTAATTGAGGGGTTAATTTATTAAATTTAGATAATTTATTAAGGATTTATGAAGTAATTAATTAAAGACAATTAATTAAAGGGTAATCGAATAATTAAAGGTTAATTATTTAAAATAAAGAGTTAATTATCTAATAAGATTGATTAATTTGTTAATCAAATTTGATTTAAAATCAATTAGTAAAGTTTAATTAATTCATTAATTAAGGTTGATAAATTAATAGTTAAAGGATTAATTTATAAATTGAGGTTAATTAACAAATAATTAAAGGGTAATTAAATCAACCTAAACTATAATTAATTAATGTTAATAAACCAAAATTAGTGATTAATCTGGTTCTAATTATTTAGTCAAATGATCAATTAACCTTATTTAGGGATGATTGTATTCTTTTGAATGCTGTGAATTATTTTGTCATATCTGCTATGTGATGCTTTGTGATTTGAATTGTTTAATTCAAGCTGTGATGAATGTACTTTATTTATTTATAATGCATTCATATTTTCTATCTGTGATTCTATGTGTATAGATAAGCGTTATTGGAATATACCGCTTATCGATATTTGATATGATTGAATCTGTGGTGTGATTGATGTTGTGCACTATTGTGTAAAACCCTTGGACCACACTTATACACACACAAATATGGATTGCACGTGGAAATTGGTTAAGTCACAGATTTTTGAAATAGTTTTAAAAATTTGAATTCTTGAATCCAAAATAGTTTTGAAATTGGAATTGAAAGCTTTTGGAAAAATGAGTTTCAAAAATAGAAGTTATTTTAAATAACTTAATAAATTTTTGAAATTTAATTTATTTGATTTAAATTGGGATTCAATATTTGAATTGAATACAAAAATCTGGGAATTTTGGTTAAAAAAATACAAGTTATAAAGATGTTTATATGGGTTTTTTAACCATTTAAAAAGCATTGTTGTGGGGACTTAAATTCAAACCCGAGTTTTTTCTTAAATGGCTTTAACTTTTGAAGAAGATTATCAAACCTTGTTTTGAAATCGAAGAGAATTTTAAATGGTATATCTTTCATATAAAAGAGTTGAATTGGAAATGGTTTGAAAGTTCTGAATTAAATCTTTAATTTAAAGGTTAGATAAGTTAACCCAATTAGAAATGAAATAGTTTTGGAAACTATGAATTAACCTTTGTGGAAAATTGGTAAACTTTGTGAAATGAACCTTTTTATTTGAAATGTTTTGGAAGGGTAATTTGTTTAAACCATTTAAAGAAAGGTTTTGGATAATAAGTTGTGACTTAACTGAAACCCCATATCCATATGTTTTTAAATATTGCGCTCATTATTCGGTTTAGCCGGGAGAGGACCTTGTGTCATAAAACCCATTCCGAATAATGACACGACGATATGGGTAGCATTTGAAGACCGGTGGTGAAGACCGGGTATTTGCGAGAACGATAGGATGACTTGTCGATTGTCTCTGCACTGAGTCGCACCGGTATAGAGATTTCCTAAGTGATGCGAAGTCCGATCGGGGTTGTGAATACCCGGATTGCAAGGGCTTCTTCGGAAGTGCCTTCGGTTCTGTTCGAGCCCGGAACAGACTTGTATGGTCGTGTGTCTGACACTACACTTTGAGATATAGAGCCGATTTCTTTCAAATACATATCTTTTGGTGGCGGAGAATTTATTCTCTTAGCTTAACACCCTTCTCTGAGACGTACGAGCTCAGAGCTTATGTAGTTTAAGGTTATCAGCGATATACTCCCCATTTGGTAGTGTGGCATGCTAAGTGCTGCTGTGTGATTGATGATCATTTGTTGATCATTTATGATCAAAGCATGGCTTTGGGAAAAAGTGTAGCTTTGTGGACGAAACCTCATCGAGCCTCACAAACCGGTAATGGTCGAAACAGGAAATATGCGGCAAGGTTTCAGGGGTAGCTCCCCTAGGGTATGACCATTCCTTCTGGAAAAGGGTGGTATCATGTTATGGAGCCCAGATACTTACTCATGTGGGCACTGTAGTATATATCTATTACTGTGTGATGTTGTTGGTGTAGAGGATCCTCGGTTAAAGGTCCCAAAGGACTGGGGGTGGCATACCTCAGGTTTTATTCCCCGGGAAGGGGGTAGCCGGCCTTGTTTAGCAGAGAGCCGGGTAGGTTCTCGGGGCGTCCCGCCAGAGGCGTTCCCATGTGGCAATAGGAAGTTCCTTAGCCTGACCATTTGTTGGAAATCCATTCACCCAATACGCGCCTTGTACGGTTTTAGTTGTATTACCTGCCATCTACTTATGGTGGCGCCCCACTGTTTGGATGGTAGCTATAGTAGGCATAGTTCGAAATGTCTATGCTGGCTAGGATTTATATTATACTTTCGAAATGTTTTTTTCCACACCGTGCACTTATAGTAATAATATAAAAGAATTTTCCTCGTATCAAGCATATTTGACTGTCATAAGGAGAAATCTCCTCCAATTCTGCGTTTGCATTGTGTGTGTGGCGGGAGGCCTTATGGTAGTTTCATTTTCTAAAAAGCATTGCGGATTTCAAACTTAAATTCTTTGCTTGTTTTAAAGTCTAGTTGTTTTTGTTTGCTCATACCAGTCCCATGACTGACCTGGAGTTTATTGTTCCTTTCCTAAACTCTGGGTGCCCACTATTTTCCCACACGGGCAGTCTAGAGTTGGGTTTTTCAGATAGTCAGGTTTAGTAGGTTATCTGGAGCTAGTTGGGTCTTTGGATCGGACCAGTCTTGCTCTCTTAGTGAATGTGATAGGGGGTTCGAGCTATTTCTGGATTGAAGCTTTGGATTGAAGATGGAGTTCTTAAAGTTTGGCATTGAAGACATTTTCTTTCCGCTGCTATTTCTTGTATCTCTGTTAGTATTGATACCTATTGTACCATTCTGTTGTATTCAGTTGTATCTGATATTGTATATCAAATGTATTATTTCATTTCTCCCGCTGTGTTGTACTTAATGTGTTATAAGCTCCGGCGAACCAGGTTCGACGTTTGGATCTGCGGCATTTGAATACGAGTGTCGCATTCGCTGCCGATTTTCGAAGGTCGAGTCAGGATCGTTAGAAGTGGTATCGGAGCTGAAGGTTAAACTTTAGCTCAGGAGTATAACACATTAAGTAGATCATTAGAGATAGGGTGAAGTGTACCCTAGGATGAGTAATCCCTAAGATATCTGTTCGAATGCCTCAGTAAATTCTCTTACTATTCACGGATAGTGAGTATGAGTGCAAGAAGAGAACGAGATAGGGGACAGGGAAGTACAAATACAAATGGTCAATACCCTGCGACAGTGGAAATATCTTTCTTATCAATCTCCTTTGATTCGTCTTTTCAAATTCTTTGATTGCTTCTGGCAGCTCGAGGAGAAGTTTCGGTAGGATGGTGGCCCTACGAATCGTATAGATAAGTCTCTATTTCTTATTCTCTTCGCCAAATTTCTATCAGCTTTTCGATTTTAACTTTAGCAAAATTAAAATTTAATTTGAAATAAATTGGTTAACCAAAATATAAAGCTAAATAAATTGTATCGATAAAATGATTTCGTTTAAAACCAAATTTGAAATTCTATCGTAATTTCTTGTGAATGTCAAAGTCCGAAGAGAAACAAATTATATATATACTTTAAGATATTTCAAATTGAATTGAATCCATTTGTCTATTGTTTGAGTCTCGATATATTCTACGAATGATTAGTTGTTCCTTCGAACTAACCAGTGCCCCATGTATATTTCGTAGATCTGGTGACTCAAGCACCTTGTACAGTATTGAATGAGTTTGTTCTCGTATCTATTATTGATATTCTGATTTGGTAAGCCAAATACAGAATAGGTAATCTGCTTGATTTGTGAGTCGATTCTTTATCTTTATGTATCTACCCATTCCTTGTCGTCTCCTTTGCAAATTTCAAGGACGAAATTTTTTAAGAGGAGGAACCTATAACATTCCTGGAATTTAGCTAAAAATAATTTGATAATTGATTTAATATTTGGGATTAAATCTTAAAAAGATATTGGTAATCAAATTTATTTTGGATTTCATTGTTAATTTATTTAGATTTATTGACATTTGAAATATAAAAATAAAATTGAATTCATCAAATTTAATAATATATATGTTCATAAAAATGAATTATAATTTGGAAATTTCAATTTGAAATTTAATAAATATATAGACAATGAATATTGTGGATGTGAAAATACTAAAATGAATATATTTAAAACAAATTGGATTTTTATTTTGGAATAAATATGAAAATTCCAGAATGAGTTAAAATTATGTGTTATAAAATAATATTTGGATTAGAATTCAATTATAAACATTTTGAATAATAAATATAGTTGTATATAAATATATAAAAGCAATAAATGCAAGATTTGAATTTTTACTTGTACACAATATAAATAAACATAGTTAATGTGTATAAGAAAATAAAATTTGTAAATATAACCTAACTAAGGATCTAAACATAAATTAAATATATATTTAAATATCAATATATAAAATAAATAAAATATATGTTAAAGGGATATGAATCATTTTTTCTTATAGTGTATAAATAGTTATAGAAGGAAAAAATAAATAGAAAATAATATAAGGTTATTTGGATGTAATGGATTTTAAAAGTTGTAGCAATAAAATAAAATAAATACAAGTGTATGTAAATAACTTGTGAATAAATTAATAAAAGGCTACAAACATAGAAGCATGTTTACAAATTAAAAATAAAGTAAGGGCTGAAAATAAAAATAAATTTTATTTGAATTCAAACAAGTGTAAGAGAATTCATATTTTAACTTACAAGTGGCAAGGAAATCTATTCTTTTGGATTTGATCCTTGGAAACATGAAAAAAGAAAAGACAAGTCAAGTTGCTTTTATCTTTATCAAAAAAAATTTGTTCAGACCTGATGAGAACAAAACTGGAAATATAAGAATCAAAATAGATTCGAAAATCAAGCAAGCAAGAAAGCTGCAAAACAATGAAAATCAATTCAAACAAATGCAAGTTGAAGCTTTTAGCCTGGAAACAACAAAAACAGAGTGAAAGATCAAATAAGTAAAGTTTCTCAACAATCAAATGAAGATTTGATGCAAAGGTTCAAAGTAGAGGTCTTCTCAGTTTTAAGCATGCAAGTTCAATCTGAAGGAAAAAAAAAGATAATCAAACCTGAAACAAAGTTCAACATGATTATGCCAACGCAAAGTATTTCTGGAATTAATTTTAAGGCAAGTGAATCTTTTTTTTTAATTTGAATTCGGGTTATAAATCAGTAATGAAGCAAGGATTTAAATTTTTATATTCATCAGTTCAGGATTAAAAGCCTGAAACAATTCTGAAGCAAGTTCAACCCAAATATAAAACAAGAATTCAAAATATGAAGCAGTTAAAGAATCAAACAAATTCAAAGTTTTCAAAGCACTGGAAAAAATCAAAGTGAAATGCAAAGCAATCAAGGAAGAAAAAATATACAGGCTCAAATTCATTCCTATGTTCCCTGTCAAAATCCAGGTGAGCAAACCCTCAACTCTGAATTTGTTTGTTTGGTTCGTTTTCTTTTGAATTTGATGTCTATGAATTTGTGATCTGCCTTGTTGTGCTTGTGGTTAATATTTACAAATCTGCATGTATTTGTCTAGGAATAGATATACTGTTCTTGGTTCACAGTTTAGAAAGTTTTAAGGAAAAATCTATATCTTCTGGCCTAAAACAAATTCAAGCAACCTGAAGCAATCAAAACTAAAAGAAGAGGAATTCAAGATTTAAAATCGAAAAAAAAACCCTTTAAGCCTGAAAACATTTTAAACCTGAAAAAGGAAAAAATTCCTCTGTTCAAACCGAATATAAAGTGAGTAAACAGTTTTATTTATAGATTTAAACCTGTATAATCTAGATGCATGTAGTATTACTTAAAATGAAATATGATATGTGTTTGTTTGATTGTTTAAATAGAATTTGCCTGTGTATTTGTTTGTGGAGTTGTTGTGCATGGCAGTTTGTTGTTCTGTTCTCGTTACAGATTTTAAAACTTTGTTCAAAATTGATGTCTCTGCTCTCAGTTCCTTTAATACTAATATATATAAACAAAATTTTGTTTATATTAACAAGATAATTGAGTTAAAATAATTCTAGGGAAGATTTAAAAGTAGTTTTTAACAAAAGAAATGGTTTACAGTAAAAATCCATAAATTTCAGAAAAATCAATGTGTTTAATTTTATAAATGGACTTTGGAAACTGATAGGGGTTACGAATTGATGAATTTTGATAACTAAATGTTTTTTTTAAGTAAGTAAATCTCAAGCAATTGTGTGATGATCAGAAAACCTTTTTCTGTCAATTCCCGATGATTCACGATGAAGTAACGGTCGTGATTATTGGCAAGGTTAGATGGAGCATCAAGGATCGATAAAAAAATACAAATCGAATTTATTAGTGATCAGGGCTTTGGAATGGTATTGATTTAGGGTTTTTATGCCCAGATTTGGGTATGGGGGTTCTCTGGGTAACTGCATCAACGATAGCGTATCGGAATTCGTGGGACCGGTGGGTATCGTCGCGTGGGTCGTTGCCGAAGCTCAAGTCGTGGTGGCATAGATGTTGGTGACTGAGATCATCAGGATGGAGTAAATTTGTCAATCAAGGTTGTTCTTTGTTTCGTTCGAAACTGCTCGATTTCGAATCTCAGGCAATTCGATGGATTTGGATGTTTGAGGGGACTTAGGGGAGGATGGATGACCTATCGATGATCGGAGCATCAATTGGAGGTGGTCGGGTTGTTTGTGCACATGCACGCGGTTATGGATGTGTCCGGTGTTGTTCAAGTTTGGGGAGGAAGAAGGACAACTCGAAGCGTTCTCAGGAAATTCGTAGGTTTGCTCGAAGTAAATGGTGCCACGTATGACTCGAAGTAGAACTCAAGCAAAGTGGAAAATGGCTCGAGTAGAGCAGTGAGTTTGCTGGGTAGAACCTGTTTTTGGGTTACCTGTTGTAATACCAAAACAGATTTGAATTTTAAAGAGGAATCAAGTTTTTTTAATAAATTTTGTTTCTTTTTCAATTTCCTGTTAAGTTAGAAGTTATCTAAGTTTTAAAAGAAGGTTTTAAATTTAATCATTTAATTAACTAAGTTTTAAACGATTAAGATATACATAAACTTTATTTTGAAAGTTTAATTCAATGATATTAAGGATTTGTTAAGAATGTTGAAATTGTTAATTACCTTTTTTGTAAAAGTTTAAGTCAAATTGATTTGTTAAACGAAATTAATTACTTGAAGTTAATGACTTAATAAAAGTAATTAAAATAAATCAATTAATAAATTTAAGTTTGATTAATCAAGAAATAATTAAAGGATAACTAATCAGTTAAGATTAATTAAATTTAGGTAATTAATTACTTAATTAAAAGGAATTAACTAAGGATTTAAGTTAAGTAACCAAGTGATTAAGATTAATTGTCGATTAAGGATAATCATTTTTTAATTAAGAATAATTAATTAAAATGATGACTAATTGAGGGGTTAATTTATTAAATTTAGATAATTTATTAAGGATTTATGAAGTAATTAATTAAAGATAATTAATTAAAGGGTAATCGAATAATTAAAGGTTAATTATTTAAAATAAAGAGTTAATTATCTAATAAGATTGATTAATTTGTTAATCAAATTTGATTTAAAATCAATTAGTAAAGGTTAATTAATTCATTAATTAAGGTTGATAAATTAATGGTTAAAGGATTAATTTATAAATTGAGGTTAATTAACAAATAATTAAAGGGTAATTAAATCAACCTAAACTGTAATTAATTAATGTTAATGAACCAGAATTAGTGATTAATCTGGTTCTAATTAATTAGTCAAATGATCAATTAACCTTATTTAGGGATGATTGTATTCTTTTGAATGCTGTGAATTATTTTGTCATATCTGCTATGTGATGCTTTGTGATTTGAATTGTTTAATTCAAGCTGTGATGAATGTACTTTATTTATTTATAATGCATTCATATTTTCTATCTGTGATTCTGTGTGTATAGATAAGCGTTATTGGAATATACCGCTTATCGATATTTGATATGATTGAATCTGTGGTGTGATTGATGTTGTGCACTATTGTGTAAAACCCTTGGACCACACTTATACACACACAAATATGGATTGCACGTGGAAATTGGTTAAGTCACAGATTTTTGAAATAGTTTTAAAAATTTGAATTCTTGAATCCAAAATAGTTTTGAAATTGGAATTGAAAGCTTTTGGAAAAATGAGTTTCAAAAATAGAAGTTATTTTAAATAACTTAATAAAGTTTTGAAATTTAATTTATTTGATTTAAATTTGGATTCAATATTTGAATTGAATACAAAAATCTGGGAATTTTGGTTAAAAAAAATACAAGTTATAAAGATGTTTATATGGGTTTTTAAACCATTTAAAAAGCATTGTTTTGGGGACTTAAATTCAAACCCGAGTTTTTTCTTAAATGGCTTTAACTTTTGAAGAAGATTATCAAACCTTGTTTTGAAATCGAAGAGAATTTTAAATGGTATATCTTTCATATAAAAGAGTTGAATTGGAAATGGTTTGAAAGTTCTGAATTAAATCTTTAATTTAAAGGTTAGATAAGTTAACCCAATTAGAAATGAAATAGTTTTGGAAACTATGAATTAACCTTTGTGGAAAATTGGTAAACTTTGTGAAATGAACCTTTTTATTTAAAATGTTTTAGAAGGGTAATTTGTTTAAACCATTTAAAGAAAGGTTTTGGATAATAAGTTGTGACTTAACTGAAACCCCATATCCATATGTTTTTAAATATTGCGCTCATTATTCAGTTTAGCCGGGAGAGGACCTTGTGTCATAAAACCCATTCCGAATAATGACACGACGATATGGGTAGCATTTGAAGACCGGTGGTGAAGACCGGGTATTTCGAGAACGATAGGATGACTTGTCAATTGTCTCTGCACTGAGTCGCGCCGGTATAGAGATTTCCTAAGTGATGGGAAGTCCGATCGGGATTGTGAATACCCAGATTGCAAGGGCTTCTTCGGAAGTGCCTTCGGTTCTGTTCGAGCCCGGAACAGACTTGTATGGTCGTGTGTCTGACACTACACTTTGAGATATAGAGCCGATTTCTTTCAAATACATATCTGTTGGTGGCGGAGAATTTATTCTCTTAGCCTAACACCCTCCTCTGAGACGTACGAGCTCAGAGGTTATGTAGTTGAAGGTTATCAGTGATATACTCCCCATTTGGTAGTGTGGCATGCTAAGTGCTGCTGTGTGATTGATGATCATTTGTTGATCATTTATGATCAAAGCATGGCTTTGGGAAAAAACGTAGCTTTGTGGGCGAAACCTCATCGAGCCTCACAAACCGGTAATGGTCGAAACAGGAAATATGCGGCAAGGTTTCAGGGGTAGCTCCCCTAGGGTATGACCATTCCTTCTGGAAAAGGGTGGTATCATGGTATGGAGCCCAGATACTTACTCATGTGGGCACTGTAGTATATATCTATTACTGTGTGATGTTGTTGGTGTAGAGGATCCTTGGTTAAAGGTCCCAAAGGACCGGGGGTGGCATATCTCAGGTTTTATTCCTCGGGAAGGGGGTAGCCGGCCTTGTTTAGCAGAGAGCCGGGTAGGTTCTCGAGGCGTCCCGCCAGAGGCGTTCCCATGTGGCAATAGGAAGTTCCTTAGCCTGACCATTTGATGGAAATCCATTCACCCAATACGCGCCTTGTACGGTTTTAGTTGTATTACCTGCCATCTACTTACGGTGGCGCCCCACTGTTTGGATGGTAGCTATAGTAGGCATAGTTCGAAATTTCTATGCTGGCTAGGATTTATATTATACTTTCAAAATGTTTTTTTCCACACTGTGCACTTATAGTAATAATATAAAAGAATTTTCCTCGTATCAAGCATATTTGACTGTCATAAGGAGAAATCTCCTCCAATTCTGCGTTTGCATTGTGTGTGTGGCGGGAGGCCTTATGGTAGTTTCATTTTCTAAAAAGCATTGCGGATTTAAAACTTAAATTCTTTGCTTATTTTAAAGTCTAGTTGTTTTTGTTTGCTCATACCAGTCCCATGACTGACCTGGAGTTTATTGTTCCTTTCCTAAACTCTGGGTGCCCACTATTTTCCCACACGGGCAGTCTGGAGTTGGGTTTTTTAGATAGTCAGGTTTAGTAGGTTATCTGGAGCTAGTTGGGGCTTTGGATCGGACCAGTCTTGCTCTCTTAGTGAATGTGATAGGGGGTTCGAGCTATTTCTGGATTGAAGCTTTGGATTGAAGATGGAGTTCTTGGAGTTTGGCATTGAAGACTCCGCTGCTATTTCTTGTATCTCTGTTAGTATTGATACCTATTGTACCATTCTGTTGTATTCAGTTGTATCTGATATTGTATCAAATGTTCTATATGATATTATTTCATTTCTTCCGCTGTGTCAATTACTTAATGTGTTATAAGCTCCGGCGAACCAGGTTCGACGTTTGGATCTGTGGCATTTGAATACAAGTGTCGTATTCGGTGCCGATTTTCGAAGGTCGAGTCAGGATCGTTACAGTTGACTTACCTCAGAAGATGGCAGGCATGCACAATTGTTTTCATGTCTCTTATCAATAAAAGTTTTTGCACGACTCGGGCGTTATAATCACATTAGATCTGCTAGAAGATGTTGAGGTAGAACCAAAGTTTCTAGACCTCATAGGCCGCTTTGTATTGTTTGATGCGGTAAGAAACAGCTTTGGAGAAAGACGGTGAAGCCAATAAAGGTACAATGAAGTGGAAGTAATGACGATTGTACCTAGGATATGGAGAAGAGCATGAGGAGTATGTGTAACAATCTTTGAATGCTAAGATCCATTATTTACCATATCCACTTTTACCATTGTATGTTATATTTGATAGGTTAGTATTCAACATGCTAGGATATGTTACTTATACAATTGATTGCATGGTTGCTTGTTTATATGTTTGATGGTTGCTTATGATTGGAAGACATGCCGGATAACTATGACTGCTTGTACCTTAGCTTATTTCGAGATTTCGGGGGTGAAATTCCTAATGGGTGGAGAATGTAGCGACCCATATTTTACGTATCATAGGATCGTAAAATATTTTTATTTTATTCGTATGATGTCGTATGATTCTATAATTTTGGCATATGACTCTTATGGACATTTTACACCCCTATGATTTTTACTGAATTTCTACACGACCATCTTGTCCCTAAAAATCTTGTTTAGGCTATAACTTTTGATAGGGTCTCAAACTAGTTCCATTACTTCAGGACGATGGATTCTCATTTCGTAAAGTGGTCATAATAGAAAAATATACTTACAGTTAGGGAATGCCTGTTTTAAGTTTGAAAATTGTTGGTCAGAATTAGCATGTATTAGTGAAGCCAATTAGTTGGTCCATTAGTTTAATTAGAGAATCACTATAAATAGAGGAGGTAGGAGTCAAATGAAATCTTTCCCTCTCATTCTAAATCAGGTCTAAACCCTAGTTAGCCTAAATCCTTCCCAATTCATCCAAATTTATCTTTTAATCCAATTACAGTGTTGATTAGTGATTAGATCATCAACTAGAAGATGAAGATCGTCAAATTGCTTGATTTGATGTGCATTCCATTACTATCTAGATCGGATCTACATTTATATTGTTCAATTTTGGTAATTGGTTAGTGGTTTATGCCTTCTCACTATACTATACATATTTGTATGGTAGAATTCTAGGATTTAACATGTTTTAAATTGATTTTGTCCATAAAAAAATTTCTAACTTTAATGACATGTTAATCCATGCATATTATATAGGTTGATTAGAAATAACCTTGATTTATGATAAAGTATTCATGCTATATGTAGATCTATGGTAGAAATTGCTTTGTTAACCTTGTTTTGATAGATTGCAAGTTTGATTGGATGAAATGCTTGTTATTCTATGTTTGGATGATATGACTCGATGTTGTTTTCTAGTGTTGTGATTGCATAGAAAGTTAGGTCGGATAATTGAGTAAATCGGGGGCAAATTTTGTTAGAATTGGAAGACATTTGGCAGATAGGCTTAGGAGAATGACAAGGGGCCACATGATAACTCGGAAGTTAGTAGGAGTTAAAGTCATAACTCGACACAGTAAAGGCTATAACTCAGCACCGAGTTATGCTGCTAACTCATGTGCACTTCTCGACTTCGTGGATGGAAAGGGGTTGTCAATTGGAGGTTTCCTATAGCTTGATGCAGGAAACTTGGTTAAATGTGAGATGTGATGATGAGTTATCTCTAGATCTAGAAGAAGGAGCTGTGGGTTAGGGGCCGAGTTATCAAAAGTGGATGAGTCGGGGTCTAAGGCACTAGAAGAAGAGTACAAGAGACATGGAAAAGAGATTAGCCATTTGTTGTCTAAGTGTATAACTGGGTTATGCCTATAACTCGGCACTGAGTTATACTTATAACTCGGTACCAGTTATCATGCTAAATCACATGGCAGTGGAACTTCTAGGGACTGTTATTGAGATTCTGTGGATCTTGCTAGAGGTATTGGCTCATTCCTATCAAGTTGGGTGATGATATAACAATATGGTGAAAAGCTATGATCTTCATATGTTGGCTCGTATTGGGAGTAAGTTCCAAAGATGGCGGCTCGTAAAGGAGGGAGCCGTATGATTGAGGAATGTGGAAGGGTTCCTCATGAATAATGGTAACTGGATTTGGCAAGAAGGGCTCAGTACCTAAATGGAACAATGGTGGGCTTAGGTGTATGTGTTGAGGAATCGTTATGCTCATAGATTTTCAATTTTACTCCAAGCAGGATATTGTAAGTGGGGACTCCTATGGGTCAATGAAGGGACATGTGTACCTTTACCTGTAGCTTTTGGCTTATTGTCCGGCTTTGAACTATGAGATACGTATTTAGCTTTGGGCTGCGAGATATGGGAGTACAACAGAGAACCGGTATTTCCCTTAGTCCTTGGCGGGGGGTTATATGAGTTATCATATATTCATAGCACAAGGAGTGATAGTTAGGATTGTTAATGGATGCTATAGATGCTTTGATTGTTTTCTTTAGCATGCTATCACTCATAAGTATCAGGAGAAGTATATATTGGAGATAGGAATACCTAGAAGATTGATATCCTTTATTTGGTTTGTGGTATACCTTTATGATATTTTACAGTGGCTATTATAGTGTTATATGCTAACTCTTTGGTTGTAGGGACAAGTCTAGTATGGTTCGCATACTCTTGTTCCTTACCATATTTACCTATATAGTATTTTGAGACTTATTTACCGCTCACACTAGACTGTTGTTTGACCTGATAATTTATGCTTTGTTTCTTATTATCTTGGGTACACTTAAATGAGTAGACTAGATAACAAGTCTAGGTGACACAGTACTGTTCGAAGGACGAGCTAGGGAGAGCTATCTCGTATTACATACACATATGGAGTCTATGCTTATTCCGCTGTGTAGCGCTAGTGAGCCTTAGTAATGCTGCTTGCCATTTTTTTTTGAGATAGTTGTTGAGTTTGTTTCCATTGTATAAACTCGACTACTGAAGTATAACTCTGTGGATATTGTACTCTAATGATGATGGTTTGTTCACATTGTTATTACTGTCTCATATGTTACATATGTGATATTACATTTTATCCAAATAGGAAAATAGGAAGAATGCAAAATAAGAAAAAATAATGTTAAGGTTTAAAATTACTAAACAACTAAAATTTCAAATTGATTTCGTGTAACTTCTTTTGAATCCCAAACACAACTTTCCAACCATTATTTTTTAGGAGGTTTAATATAAAAAAATATAACTTTCAATATTGTTCATATTCATCCCCAATTTCTAACAATTAGATTGTGAATATTTGAAGTGCAGAAAATCAGAAAATAAACCTGTAAAGTAAGAAAAGCAATTTAGTTTAGTAGAGTTGAGATTACTTATTGACAAAAAAACTAATGAATAATTGAAATCACTTTAAATATTTCAGTTGCATATCTAAGATCATGATCTGAACTTCGTTTATAAAAATAATTAGTAGAAATATATTGTATAGACTCTTACTTATTTACGGAGTAAAGGAAGATGAAAATAAACTCTAATTATGTTGTACCGTATAATTCTAAAATAGTGTACATACTTATCGCCTTAAAACATAAATGCAATGTAAATGAAAAGTGAAGAACTGCAATAATTCAAAGAAAATTAATTATAGACATGGAATATTAAAAAAATGGGCTATACGTAGATTAATAAAACAAATCTAATTTTAAACCATGTCATCCCATTAACAAACCCTTTCTGATGATTGAATTATGCAAGTTGTAACGACCTAGAATTTCAATAATTCGAATTTGGAACATTTAATTTATTCTAAATATTGAAGAGTAAATTTTAAAAATCAAATAACTTATATTTCAAGTTAGATAATTAAATTGTTTAATTTAATATTTGATATTGTTTAAATAATTGAATCGTAAATTTAAAATGAATGAAAATGATTTCAAAAGTTGATTTAAATTCTATTAGAATTTTGAATGGAGATAATAAACTTTTGTTTTTGATTTAAAAGCGAATAAACAGAAATTGGAAATTACTCATTTTAATTAACATGTAAAATAGACTTTTTAGGCACTGTCTTGGATTTCAACGAAACAAGTTTCACTAGATCTGTAATGGTGGATTATTACATGCCGTCGAATTTCATAGCAATTGGACATATCGTTTGGTCGTAAGAGTTCGAAACGCATAGAAATTAATTAAAGGAACTCTAAATTAAAATAACTCCATTTGAAAAGCTACCTCCTATATAAGACGGAATCGACTCTCGATATATATATTCCATCGTGTTTGAAATATGGGTATAACATATAGAATGCCGGCGGCATGCTTCGTTTGGAGTTCGAAATTTTCACGGATGAATAGTGCCATAATAATTTTCTATAAATAGCGCCCAATCTTCTTCCATTTGAAAACCCTAACCCTAATTAAAGTTCAGCCCCATTAAAAAAAATTCCATCTAATGATCGATAACAATCAGAAACTCTAGGAGCTGAATTAGCCTCCGACTTCAACTAGAGAAAAGTAGAGCATGACCATGCGAAGCTATCTTGAGGATGGATTAACGAATCATCGATCGAGGCGATCAAAATTGACCTTCATTCAACTATAGTTTGGGTTCAAATTTCGTGCATACGTACGCGCAGGTGGGCTGGAGCAGGCGGTGGTTGGGGTAGAGCGCTGGGGAGTGGGGCGGGGGTGCAAGCGGCAGCGTCGGCGGCAGTTTGTGGCAATGGGCGTGCGTTCATCGAATAAAAAAAATTCATGCATGCCCAAGTGGTATGCCTGGAGGGAACCGAAAAGGAGGAAGAAAGTAAGGTTACAGTTTTAAAATGTTAGTTATTATGTTAATTATATTTTTAACTTTATCGAATGTTAGTTAATCCATAACTTTCTTGTACGAGGTTTATTTCTAGTGCGACGTTTGCGTTGTGTTCATATCAACGAGAACTACACTATTGAGCTTGATTGGACAAATTCGGAGCTAGTTGGAATTTTGAGAAATTGAACGACCGTCAATTCTAAATTTAAACTGGAGCGCTTAGGCGATTTCTGGCATTTTTGTGAGTTAAACTCACCTCTCTGGCCTACTTATATTTTTATACAAGTGGAAATAATTTTATTTATGATGATTGTTTCTTTGATGGATGATATACTATATATATTAGTTGGTTTGGAAATATTCCCGCCTAGTGGAGCTGATGAGACTACATTACATTCCCGTGTACGAGCGGATGATCCTTTGTATATGAATCCCGCCTCAAAGCAGTTGATTTATATTTTTATGACTATATGCTGTCTGTGATACAGAAGGACATATTGGAGGGATCCAACAAGATTCCTCCAATGTTGATTTTACTTTTCATATATATGTTGATATAGGATGTATTGGATGCCATGTTGATGTCTTTGATATGATTTGACTTATCTAGTGCTATAGTGGCACTGGGACTTATTTTTTATATTCGGAAATGCTAAAATTGATGATTTCAATTTAAAAAGGATTTCAATGTAATTTTGGAAGTATATATATGTTTTAAATGATCTTTAAATTATTAAAAGAAATGAATTTGTTTTTAAAGAAATAAAAGGTATGATTTTTGATGTTATAAAAGTATAGTATTGAGAAATGCTTTGAATAAATATTTTTGAATTAGTTTATATAAAACTTTTATAAAGGTGATATCTCTATAAATAAAGAATATGATTTATAATTGAAATTCATAAATGTTTAGTAAATGAATTTGAAATCGATTTGGTAAATGAATTTTATAAATGAATTTAATTTATAAAGAAATGAAATTTTAAGTGGATTTTGATAGTAAAATTGGTTTTTATAAAAGAATGTATTTAAAATAGAATTTTATAAACAAAGGAATTTTAATAAATAGAAGTTTTATAAAATCGAAAGGAGATGTACAAAAAAAGTTTTATAAATATAAAAATGATTTCTGTTGGGATTTGAACATGGATTTTTATTTAAAGGAATGTTTGAAAGTGATATTTTGATGATGTTAATAGTTTTAAAAAGTAAATTTATCTTTTGAAAGTAATGTTTTGGAAATAATAATTCCAAATGGATTTTAATGGTTTTGAAAATTGTTTTAAATGCGATGAGTAATGGAAACATAAATTTCAACATTTATTGTTGTAATAGATGTTTTTGGGGAAGTAAGGAAGACATGCACTATAACATTGTTGTTATGCTAAATAATTTTTGAAAGGAAATATTTTATATAGTATATGCGGTTTACTTATATATTGGTGTGCACGTAAATGTGCATATTTTTTTCACCATATTTATTCTATTTAAATTAAACTAATCATCATACTGGTATTTTAACCTGCTTTAACCAAAATACATATTAATTTCAAATTGTCACATATCCACCTTCATATAGGGGCAAAACAGTCATTTGTGTGCATATATTTCTTTGAGAAAAATTAACTATAAATTTTCATACT
The DNA here is from genome assembly GCA_030765085.1 of Allium cepa. Classification (NCBI taxonomy): domain Eukaryota; kingdom Viridiplantae; phylum Streptophyta; class Magnoliopsida; order Asparagales; family Amaryllidaceae; genus Allium; species Allium cepa. The sequence continues at coordinate 1,027,866,087 of CM060932.1, read as the reverse complement.
ATTTTGTTGGAATTTGATTTCAATTACAAGTTGTTTCATGAAGAAGATATTCATGCACAAAAAACACAAAGGAGAAATAATTCAAAGTGAAGATCGTGGAGGACCCCACCTACCGACTACCTTAATGTACAAATTAGAGGCTAATGCACATGCTTATGGAATTAATGGCTTCATGTACACTTAGATGGGGATTATGACATGCTAATGATTACTTGGTGGCCACTACCTCAAGGGCATTTTGGGCATTCCCTAAAACTAGGAATTATGGTTTCATACATGTATAAATACACATATGTTTCATGTATTCCCCTCCTCTTAGTTAGTCTGTTTTTAGTTAGTTTTAGGCTCAAAGAAAAACCAAGCTCTCTTCTTTCTTTTGATGGCTACTTAGCCATTTCTCTTTATGTAATTTTTTTATGCAACTTCAATACATGTTCTTTTTCTTTTCATGCTAATTACTTTCATGTTGTAGTGTAGATTTATTTTTCGTGGAAGTAGAATAGTTTTTCTTTATCTTGCTTTCTTTTTCCTTTTCTTTTTCTCTCATGTTGCAAGCTACATTTTTTTTAATGAAAAATATGAGAGGCTAAACCCCTTCAATTTATGGGGTAATGAAGCTCTCTATTTATGTAGCTTCAATATTTGTTAATTCATGCTCTCTTTTTATGCTTAATGATGATGATAGAAATGGTTTACTAGTTGTTTTGCTTTGAATTTGATAGCCTATATTGTTGACACTAAATAGGTTATGCTTAAACAATCACTAATGCTAATTGCCTCTTCATCAAAATATGATTATGGCAAAAGAAGTGATTTGAAATTTGATGGTCTATATTTCTATTCAATAGTTAATAGGCCGTACTTAAAAATAGATTTCATTTTCTTTGTCAAGTTTTATGAAAGTTAGTAAGTGCTTTAAGGGATTTGTTATAGTTTGATGGCTTATGTTGGCTAATCAATAGCACAAATATGTCATATTTATGATAAGTACATCAATTAAAGCACTAATGACCATAAAAGAGAGATCATGATTTCATATGTGTTGAACAACATGATCTAAAGAGTGGATTTATTCTATAAATTGTCACTTAACTCTTATATTTGCTTCTCTTTTCTTTTAGTTAGTTAGTTAATTCTCTAATTCTCTAGCTAAACTTTCGATCGAATTTGGTTTAATTTGATTGAATAGAATTTTAAAATCATCAATTACCTACGGATCGACCTGTATTCGCCACGTACTACAAGTGTACGCCGTGCACTTGTGGTAAAATTTGATTTGAAATTTATCGGTTGTTTTCTAATTTGATAGAAAATTTACCGTTAAACATATATATTAATTTATCGAATCCCGATAATAATGTTTTTGGGTTATTGTTATGATATTTTATGCAACATTCGTTCTGTCCCAATAAATTATTTTTTGACCTTTCGTTGTTAAATACACAAATTGGTTCTTATGATCGTACTAAAGGCTTGGTTGTGTAGGATCATTGCTTCCCATACTTAACACCCATCCAGATGCGTACGAACTCTGGAGTTGTACGGTTATGGAAATCTATTCGGCATGCCTCCAAATGGATGTGTTATTAAATATACTTACACCTTTGATATAAGTATATGGAAATATTTTCCAAGTGTTAAAAATGAATGATTTATGAATATTCTTAAACTGTTGATATAAGTATATGGAAATGTTTTCTATTATCGATATTTTAAAACGGTCTTGAGGATATATCTTTTTAAAGATAATTTGAAATGAATATTTGGAGATTGGTTTAATTAACGAAAGATTTGTTAAATAGGCCTATTGATTGCATTTAGTGGTAGATATTATTATTTTCTTTGATAGTTAAATAACCTACTACCAAACGTTTGGCCTCTTTATCTTTGTTGATCTGGAGAGACCGGGGTCAGATTTATCTGAGAATCACTTCGGACCAACGTATATGCATTTGAATGTGCTTGTATTGGAAGACAGTGATATTTGGTATTTTTAGTAATGATGGACTGCTTGTTGATCATTTGGGAACAAACTCCCAATATACATATAGTAGAAGTAGTCTCTTTGTTATGAAATATCCAATGCAAGAACTAATCGCTACTAATCCTAAGAGTAACTTCCAATAGGATGTGGTAGGAGAGTACCTTCGGTTTTTCCTGTTCCTAGACAACTTGTATGGATGGATGTCTGACATTGCATTTTTAAGATTTGATCGTTGACTTTTATAAACGTACATCTATTTGGTGGTAGAGAAGGCAACTTCTCTTTGCTTAACACCCTTCTCTAAGACGTATGAGCTCAGAGGTTGTATGTTTGTGTAAGTCAATAGTGATAGAAGGAATGACAATGCGACATTCAAAGAGGAAAGGATATGTGCTATGTAAAAGGTAAACGCGACCTGAGGCCTCACACATGGAAATGATCAAAACAGGGCAGATGTGGCAAGGCTATGTGGTTCGCAACCATTAGTATATGATCATCCCCTTCTTGAGATATTTTTTTCCGGTATGATGTTTGAGTTTTGAATTATTATGGATGTATGCTATGAGTGCCCTTGGATAGGTCGGTAATGACTGGGTGATAGCATATTCAGTACTACTTAGTTAGCTAGGCAGGTCTTACAATGGTAGAGGACCATCAATTGGGCCTCGGTACATTCCTCTAGAGATGTACTTGCGGAAGGTATTCCCTTCACCTGGTCATTTGTATGGAAATCCATTCTCCACTACGTGCCTGCCATTTTGTTTGTAGGGCCTATTATGTTGAAATTTAATAATGATAACAATTTTGGCTATTTTAAATATAATTTATATACTAGACGCCAGTATAATATAATAGAACTTGATATGAAATGTTTACTGTAAGGTAAGAACCCGTCCGTGTTTATGTGTGGGCGTGGTCTTATGACATACCTTTGTTTCGATAAAGGAAAGTTTTATAATTTTAAAATAAATTAAGTTGGGTTGTGTTTTCTCACGTTGGTTTACCAGACTGATCCGGACATTTTTCCCTTTCAATGCTCAAGTCCAACCTAGTATGTCTACAGATGTAGATTTGATGCTTTGGAGCTTCAACAGACGAGCTGAAGGTCTTCTGGTTGTATTCACGTATAGGTTTATTTTTCCACTGCTTTGATTGTTTAAATTATCAACAATTGCAAGGACAGGTTATTATAAGTGTCCAGGCTGACGATTGTGATTGATTGTTACACTCTGATGGATGTATGTATATTACAATTTCTGTTTTGTAAAGATCATTGATATTGTATTATAATATTGTATTATACGTTATCCGGCTATAATTGTGAGATTCAGTAATTGTTTCTAGTTTCTTTTTCTCTTCTTATCTCTTCTTTCTTTCTCATGAACATTCATCTTTCCATTCAGTTTGGGATGCACATGTGTGGTTTATTGTCAGCTCGAATGGGGTTGGATTTGTGGGTCGTCACAGTTGGTATCAAATCTAAGGATTTTGTGAACACCAAGGCTTTGGTTGGGTACTCATTATAGATAGCGTTAATAATGACCTAGATTGAGTTTGAGTGCATATATATGAGCGCGTATTTGTTACTGATATAAAAATATTTTATGGGTTGTTTAATTTGTTAAGTTTGAATTTGGGTCCTGTGCGTCTGGCTAACGTTATCAATTGGGATTCTAAAACACTTGAACAAGAAAATTGATGCAATATTGTTTTTGAAATTAGGCAAATGAAATAATTTTACCTGAATTATATTTTATATATAAAGGAATAATTTTTTAAAAATTATTATAAGTTATAGATGATGTGTTTGGTTGTTACTGAATCGTGATATTTGATTATTATCATTTGTTTTTTATGTTTTAATACAAAGTTATTGTTGTTATAAGATAAAACAGATAAACAAATAAGAAAATGTTCTATATAACCAAGGTGAAATAAGTAAAATTATATGTTTGTTCCAAAATTGGACACAACACTCGTCGGATGTAATTGTAGAGATTGGAATGAAGAAATTAAATGGAAAATGAGGCTAATCTTACAATCATACCAAGAAAAGTAAGTAGAAACAGAAAATATACAAGAGTTTATAGTGGTTCGGCGTTGTAGCCTACATCGACATTAAAGAGTTTGTTGTTTATTGATAATTCTCAAATGAGTTACAACAGTATAAATCACTAGCACTCAAGTTACAATAAAGTTTCAGTAGAGTAACAACATAGAAGTTCCAAAAGTCCTTTATTAGTTGGTGTAGGGGTGTTATTTATCGGAGTAGATCTGGAAATATCTGCCCAAAAACTAGGAATGCCTCTTCTCACACGTAGGTGGGCCCACCAGATCGATTTGAGGTTGTTTGGGATCCATCCATGTGCATGTCGTATCGATCAAGGAATGGCCCGATGGAGCTGCGATCGATCAAGGTCATTCTTGAGTAAACAAGAAAGATTCAATGAAAATTTCATGGCATTTGGACCTATAGTTTTTGAGTTATGATCGATCCAAGATTAGATTTATAGTTTGACCGAAGGCTTCGTATCGATGGATTCCGCATCGATGACCTGGAAAGAGAATTCGATGGAGATTCCATGTTTCATGCCTAAAGACCATTTCCTTTGGTTCGACTATTGCCTTCGTATCCATGCAATGTTATATTCCTCATATCGATTCTTGCATGTGGTTTCGCATCGATGCTTGGCTCCTAGCTTCGCATCGATCGATTAGCTGATCGATACGAAATGTGCAGAAGTGTGATCGATACGAAATGATAGTTGTAGAACAAATGAACTATGGTCGATCCAAGAGGCACTATTGCTTGATGGATGCGAAGTGGATGGATGTTGAGTGATGGACTTATGCTCATTTCGTATCGATCCCGATGGATACAAAATGATGGGTCTTGATGGATGGATACTAAGTTGATGCGTTCCACGTGGAATTTGATCGATCCACAATTTGAGCATACGAACTCCGATTGACCTAAAATTTGGAACGTTGCTTTTTATGGCTTTACTTGTCGTATCATGCCAGTTTTAGCTCGATCCAGACTCAGACCAAGTTTTCCTATATCCATCATGAACCTGTAGATAACCGATCTTCGGAACGGGTTGTCTTCAGTCTCTACTCAAGTCCTTGATGTCAAGGCCTTGCCAAAAGGCGGTATAACATTTGCCACCCAAAGTATTTCCTCTGTGAAAACGATGTGCTTTGAAGATACGACCTTTATTCTAAAAAAAATTCTATCTCATTCGTTGAACAGTTGTCTTTTCATCAAGAGATGCAACATTCGATCAATTTCCAGTAGTACAAATGTCGAGTTGTAGACTGCTAATGATCATGCAGTTTTATGTTGTAACTAAAGGTTGGGTGCTAGAAATTTGTTGTTCAGTTTTCGGGTTGCCACTACGTAAGCATTCTATTCCTGTTGACCTTAGAAATTAAATGATAATATGACATACATACACGTATGTTAACCTGACTCTCATTCATGTTTGTACATTCACAGATCATTATCAAATTCTTATTTTTTGATCGAGTTTTGTATCGATCCTCTTCTGGACCGATGTTAAATCTGAGTAGCAACAACGATCGATGGTTGTTTTTGTTCATTCCTTCGTGTCAATCCTCTCCTGGATCGATGGTTAAATCTGAGTAGCAACAACGGTACGAGATAGACTTAGTACGACGTATTGTGTATCGATCACAACATATTGGTTCTGGGATTGATGGTCATGAAATTGATGTTTTGTATCGATTGGGTTGATTGGTTGAGACATAATCAAGCGGTGATCTTCGTGTCAATGGATACAAATTAGTGGTCTTCGGATCGATTCGCATTGATGGATACAAAAGCCAATCTTCGTATCGATGGATGTTGACTGTTTCTCTCGGTTTAGTGACTGGGATGTGAAACATTTCTTCGGCCGAAACGAAAGCATATATATAGTTTCTGGACTTAGAGAAAATTTTCACTTGCTTTCGCTTTTTCTTCATATCGATCTGAAAATCGTCAAAACCTTCGTCTCCAAACAATTAACCCATTAACCTTCGATCCAATTCTTTAAACTAGGTTACTAATCGATTGTAACCCTTTTTACAATGATAAGATTCGAGTTTCATGGCACTTCATCCTAGGTGATGGCCAACTTCGACGTTGTTGATGCTGTAATGGGGCTAGGGTGAGGTCGAGGGAGTAGTTAATGGCGCCTTGGAGAAGAAGAAGGAAGAGAACACTGGAGGGATACGATGGAGTCACTGACTTCAAGTCTTTATCAAATGCAAATCGATGGAAGATGATGGAAGGCTGCCTCCGTGATCGATAGAGGAATTGTAGGAGTTTGTATCGATAATGATTGAAGGCTATGAAGTCGATCGTCTTGGATACGAAGAGTATCGGTACACAGTTGATCGATATGAATAAGCGTCGATACATGTATCGATACGAATAGGCTATCACTCCAAGTTTTGTATCGATATGAACTCAAGCTTCAAGGGAACGGTCCTACTTGAACTATGATGGATACGAAAATCATTACCTTTTCCATATTCAAACACTTGATTCCGACGAGCTTTAGCCTTGCATATCTGGACTTGATTGAAAAAATGCATATATGACTACCTTTTAAAGCTCGTCGATGGAACTTTAACTTGACAAACGTAATCAATTTTAACATGGATCGTTCTTCAAAGTCAGGATGGCATAGTTGAGACGATCAATGATGATGGTCACTTCGGTCAAATCTGAAGTCTTGTAGTTTTACCTTCTTTTAAACTTGTGGAAATTCATAGTATTATGTAGCACTTCACTACACAACACGATCACTCACTTCACATTAGGGGAAATACGGGTTTCTTGCCATCTAATAACGGTTTTTACTGAGTTCAATAGTTATGGATACCGGAAGCTCCAAGCAGCAGGAATTTTAGAGTCCTCCACTTCTTAGAATAGAAAGGCCAGACATCATGGCTGACGTAGTAAGTCCTGCTCCACATGAGCTGCTAGGTGCGGTGTTGGTTCTAAATCAGCAGGACTCGGTCCATTCCAAGATTTATGAAGATTTGCTTGGCAGAATTTGTCTCAAGCATGGACTATCTTTAGAAGTCATTCTACTTCTGGGGCCAGAAGACAGAGCGCACAATCCTCCAGAAGGATTCACTGCCTGTAATCGATTCATGTGCACAGCTGGAACATTTCCCCTGTTTAACCAATTCATTCGGGGCATATCATTTTTCTTGAGGATCACGCCTTCCCAACTACATCCAAATGGATATGCGCTTCTCAATAGCTTATATATCATATTTACGGAGCATCTCCTTCGGCTCCCAACCATCGAGGAGATCAGATACTTATTTAATGTTAAGAGTCGAAGGGATAATCCCTCATTCACTTTTCTAGAAGCGGTCAAGAACTACCAAGTCATGGAGGGTGCATGGAGTAAGTTGAGCTACTTCAAAATAGAATGGTTCTTTGTGAGATTCCCATTGGGATTTGCTAGGCGATGGTTAATCAAACGTAAGTGCTTTAACTTCTTCGTCAATTAACTGGGTGATACAAATCAATGCTGAACTCATCACTGCATTTCTTTTACAACTTCCACTCCATGACCCAAAGAAGCTCAATTCAAGGAGATAGCGAGAATGTTCCAGGCTTGCCTATTGAACTTAGAGAAATAGATCAAGTTCTTAGTGATGATAACTTGATCGTCGTCGGGTTTATTAGAAGAGGCCAGAGTATTGGGCTGACCGGAGTTCCCAGAGTGGCCCCGATAAGACATAGTGAAAGATTGGCTCCTATTGCGATCCCAGTCGAGGGACCTCAGAGTGCGGCTGGAGTTACAATCACTGAACTGGGCGATGACGAGAGTATGGCAGTTAGACATGAGCCTGCGGTCGTGCCTCCATAGGGCCCACGATTATCAGAATCAAAGAGAAGGGGCAACGCTCTCGTCCATAATGCTAAGAGGCATATGACCGTTGCAATAACTCAACCTGTTGCAACTTCTATAGGTCTGGAGACCTCTTCTCCGCAAATGGAAGGTTCACTGAGAGGATTATAAAATGTTCCTATTCCAAATGACATATCTTCATTCCAGGATCTTGGATTAGAGGGGCTCCACTCCCCACCATGAACTGGCGTAGGCTTGACTTCTTTAGACGTAGGGAAGCCAACCCCCACGACCAAGGCTACCACAATCGGTCGATTAGGAGTTTGCAAATGTATACACACACTTCACAGCACCAACAACTTCTAATCACATGCTTCTTAATTTTTGGAGATAACTAATTCTTCTTCTCTTTTCATTTTACAGACACGATGGTGAAACAAGGGTCCATGCTCAACAATCTTCGCTCTTCATATCATTCTTCTGTTCACACTCTGAATCACAGCGGCGTGATAGTGAGAGAGACTATGGCAGTGGCTATTATTCCAGCCAAGATCACGAGCACTATGATATGGAGAAGGAACGGTCATATCAAAGCAGGCGCCGCTCTCGGTCGCGATCTCCACCATCAAAAGGACCTTCAAAACCATCTGGCTCCGGTAGGTCATCTTCCAAAACTATACATCAAATAATGCCACCTCACACTCCAAAATCTAATGATGAGCACCATAGAACTGAAACAGAAGCTCCCGTCGTCACAGAATAGACTTCTATAGAGCCCACAGGGGAGGGAGCCATACGAATTGCCAAGTTGAAGAAAGACTTCACGAATATTTGTTTCGATGGCTTCCACTTACCTCCAAACTTGAAAAGAATCCCAAACAACATAGAAAAACGGGTACAAGATTACGTGCATGACGTGTACAACCAGTACCCATAGTGGGATAAGACGGCTGAAAGGGTTTTGGCGGTATCTCTCGAGCTGGCTAAAACGATTGAGAAACTGAAAGAGTGACCTTTCCCAAAAAGGCAAAATAATAATGGCGCTCACCAACGAGCTTGAATGTTCAAGGAAAATAGAGAATAAGGCTGACCAAAGAGCCAAAGAGGCTGGGCAGTCTATGGAAAACATGAGAAAGACTCACATGGACCTGGTGCAGGTGATGGGCTACCGTAGCACCGTTATCATCCGGGAAAGAGATGAGGCATGGAAAGAAGTTGAGGAGATAAGGGTGAAGCTGAATAAGGCCCTTAAGGAAAAGGATGAAGCTAATAAAGTGGCCCAGGAGGCATGTGAGCAGGCGGTGAGACTTAGTGAAGAAAGGGATGCAGCGAATCTAAAGGCTGAGGAGGCCGATGCCAGGATTGGAAGTGAAGTTAGAGTGGTTGAGGCCAGAATGGAGAGAAAATTTGAAGAACTCCTGATTACTTACAATGTTAATGTCTTGAGAAACTGCAACTTAAACTGGCTCGACGAAGATTATCCTTTCCAACTACATAAGGCTTGGAATCACTTGCTTAAGGACGCGAAGGTGATATGCAATACTGCAACCGTCGATGAGTTCGAACTAGGAACTCAAGTGCTAATCGGAGATGAACACCTAAAGTCTTCCATGAGACAACCATCGCTCTTGAGAAGAAAAATTGGTCGCCAAGAATCCGAAAGCTAGCGAAGGGTCCAGAATTGAACATCATGAAGTAGGCTCCGAAATGCCTGCAGCGTCCTAATTTGAGCTTACTTCTTCTACTGCTCCTCCACCATTTCCGGAATATGACCCTGATAGGCCGCATCCCTCCCCAATAATCGAGCGCGGCTCGGAAGGCACGTCAGCTCATCAAAGGAGCCAACCCGAGGAAGGTATTCTGGAAACTTCTCCTATTCCTCAAAATGCAGGAGCACTATTAGACAATAATACTAATATATTCTCTTATCTTCATTCTATCTTAGATTCTGCACTGGTTGATCCTCCAACAGCTCAAGAACTACATCACGAGCAGGAGGTGCTAGTGATGAAGCCTACAACCGTGACGGCTACCATGTCGACTGGGGAGATGCACGATGCAGCTGCTTGCTTGATGAACAATTAATGGAAGCACTCTTCAGCCATCAAAGTGATCTAAGTATCGAAGTTCCCTTCAATATTGATGAAGATGTAGTCATAATGGGCTCCTCGGTTCTAACTAGCAGCATTTCGATGGGTATACGCACGGACCGGGCAGAACATATAATGGTGGAAACCAAAGCTAAAATTGAGCAAGCTGGGCAAGCTCGTAGAGCTGGTGGAGGCATATCAGGTCCCGGTCCGGTCCCTATACTTATTGTTTCTTCGGGTGACACCATTATTGATACCAGCGCACCTCATTCTTTTAGCATTAAGAGTGCCATCATTCCCCAATTCCGCCCATGGAGGTTATTCCGGTCCCTGTGAGTTCTTGGGAGGAGGCTGCTTCAATTCAACCAGCCAGAGACAATCCAGCTGGAGTAGACCGAGGAGGTAAAGGTTCAAAGAGGGATCTGAGTAGCAGTTTAAGCGGGTCCATGGCGAAGGAAAGCAAGAAGGATAGAAAACCAAAGGAGTAGACTTGAATTTTTGTTTCCACTCTTTTGGAAAGATGGAATAAGATTTTCTTTTGCCTTTTGTAGGACATGTATTGATGCGTGCTTGGCCTTCACTTATAGGAATTCTTTAGACATATTTTGTACTTACTTTCTCAAAGAATATTGTGAATAATTTTTTTCCAGAATAACTCTATGATCATTAGCCTAAGTACTTTAGCACTCACACTTCCATTCAGTGTGCTTGTGAAGTTTTAGTCTCCGAGTCGAATATGAGTCCATTCTTTAAGTCTTGATGTCATGGCTTCGGGTCATAACCAAACATCGAGTCGAGTCCTAACGTTGCGATGTCTCGATCATTATTAGATACTTGAGTTATGCTCCCAGTTCTAGGAGAAATGAAGTAGTCAGTTGGAAGTCATCCTCCGCCTTTACTAATTTTAACTAAACTTGGTCGGAACAAAGTTAAAGTGACACAAGTTTGAGTTGTCGAGTCACACTTTCTCTCTTGTTGATATTTTCATCCACACTCTAGGGATTAGACTTGTAAGCTGGCTTTCGATCACTTCTTCTTAATATTTAGAATCACATCCACACTCTGGGGACATAAGTTATTTTATGGGCGGTCGGTCGTGCTCATTTAATATTTATAGTCTATTTCATGCTTCGGGAATCTAGAGTCTGGTTGGCCAAGGTTGTGGATGGTCGAATCACATCCACCTTAATCCGGCAAGCGAAGTAGTAGATTGATGGATCCATCTTCTTCGATCGTGAAAAAATGAAGGCAAGGTAGTGGATGGAAAGATCCATCCTCCTCGAGCCTAGATTAAGGCAAGGTCGTGGATGGACTAATCCATTCTCCTCGAGCCTGAAAAAAACGAGGGTGAAGCCATGAGTGGACGGGTGCACCTTCTTCGAGCTCAGAGAGATGAAGGTAAGGTGGTGGATAGAAGGATCTATCCTCCTCGAGCCCGGATTAAGGTGAGGTCGTGGATGGATGGATCCATCCTCCTTAAGCCTGGATGGAATGTGGGAGAAGTCATGGGTGGATGGGTCCACCTTCTACGAGCCCGAAATGATGAAGGGGAGGTTATGGATGGATGAATCCATCCTCCTCGAGTCCGGATTAAGGCAAGGTCACGGATGGCAGAATCATCCTCCTCAAGCCTGGATCTAATGAGGGAAAAGTCATGGGTGGACGGGTCCACCTTCTTTGAGCTCAGAAAGATGAAGGCGAGGTCATGGATGGACAGATCCATACTCCTCGAGCCCGGATTGAGGCGAGGTCGTGGATGGACAGATCCATCGTCCTTGAGCCTAGATTGAATGAGGGCAAAGTCGTGGGTGGACGGGTCCACCTTCTTCGAGCTCAGAAAGATGAAGACAAGGTTGTGGATGGATGGACCATCCTCCTCAAGCCTAGATTTTGGAGCCTACACTTCAATTTGCACTCCAGGAGCTAGAGTTCATCAAAGGATCGTCGCATTTCAATCCTTCTTTACTTTATCATTGCCTGCCTGCAAGCTTGGGGTTTCATTTAGCAAGTGACCGGTCGGATCACAATCACTTCCTATTTGAATGGGTCCCACAGTAGGATGTGACTTTGCTCTTTGTACATCGTGACGGTCGCATGATGCACTTCAAGAATCGCCAATCTGGCTTAATGAGTCTGTGATTTATTGCTGAAAAAAGAAAGTGCGGCAAAGTTAGTTGCCTTATTACAAGTTCAAATTCAAAAATTGCATAAACAAATTTCAAAAGAAAAGCAGACTAGATGATTAAAAGCCTGTTATATGTAATAGCAACGAATACTCTCGCTGTTCCATGCTCTCCGCAGAGTGAGAGCTTCAATAGTTGATAGTTTGAATGTACCGTTTCCAAGTCTTCGCTCAATGACATACGACCCTTCCCATGTTGGCTTCATGTATGAAGGGACTGGATAAATTCGTTTAAGTATGAGATTGCCAATTTTGAAGGTTTTGGGTTGGACCTTAGCATTGTGTAATTAGGTGACTCGACTGCGATAAGCGGCTGCCCTCAAATCAGCCTCTTAACGCATCTCATGCAGTAATCCAAAGATTCAGCAAGTAAGATGGCACTCGTCTTTGGATCATAATATGTCACACAGTGAGAAGGTACTTCTAGCTCAACTGGAATAATGGGTTTAGAACCATAGGAAAGTGCAAATGGAGTATGGCCTGTCGTGGAGTTGTGAGTAGTTTGATATGCCCAAAAGGCCATGAAGAGCTCATCGACCCACTTACCTCCATCCTTCTCCAATCGTTTCTTCAAAATGAACTTGATAACTTTATTAACAGCTTCGACTTGTCCATTCCCTTAAGGGCGGGCTACTGTTGAGAACTTTTTCCGGATGCGGTAGCATTGACAGAAATCTTTGAACTTGGTACTATCGAATTGGTCTCCATTATCAGTTATAATTATTCATAGGAAGCCAAAGCGATAAATGATGTTATGTACAACAAAGCTGATTACTTTTTTTGTCGTGATAGTAGCAAAAGGCTCGGCTTCCTTCCATTTAGTAAAGTAGTCAACTGCAATGATGGAATACTTCACACCACCTTTGGCTAGGGTAAAGACCCTATTACATCAATTCCCCATGTGGCGAACGACTATGGACTGACCATTTGAGTAATTTTTGTAGGCGGGGCTCTTGGAATTCTGGCATGTTTTTGGCACCTATCACATTTCCTGGCCTAATCTAATGCGCTTTGATTCATGGTTGGTAAGTAATGTCGGTATCTGAGTATTTTTTTAGCAAGGGCTTACCTCCCAGTGTGGTTGCCATACTCTCCTTCGTGCACATCATGTAGCACTCGTTTGATCTCATCATGGCGATACACTGGAGTAAAGAAACAGAATATCCCCTCCTATACAGGACTCCACTCTGGATAATAAATCACGAAGTTTTCTAGAGAACCTATCTTTTCTCACTTCTATGCTTGGTTAATGCTCATGCTCAAGATAATTTCTAATTGGATTCATCCAAGACTCCCTCTCGGTTGCTGTCTTAAGAACCCAATCTGTATCCATCTGATCGATCTTGGAGTAGTAAGTGTCTCTATGGGGATGAGTCCCATCTATTATGCTTTGCTAGCCAGGCAGTTCCGCTAATGAATCGGATTTTTGATTTTGCTCTAGGGGTATACAGTGGATAGCATAATAATCGAACTGATTCAACACTTCCTGAACTCGAGTAAGGTAAGTGGCCAATCTTCGGTCTCTGGCTTGATACTTCCATCGAACCTAGCCTACGACCAATTGTGAATCACAATAAATCTCCACAGCAATACTTCCCAAGTCTCTAGCAAGCCTAAGTCTAGTGCTCGGCTTCGTTTTTAGTTGCTCAGAAGCCAAACTTCAAAGCATAGCATATAGATCAACCTTTTGGGGTTTCGAGTACCACTCCAGCGCCTAAGCAGCAGTCGTATGATGCACCATTAGTGTATAGTTTCATGTACACTTGGGAGATTCAACGGCTTTAGACAAATCCTCTGGTATGGTGAATTCATCTATAATGTCTGCTAGAACATGTCCTTGAATAGCTCGCCTTGGTGTATAAGTGATGTCAAATTGACTCAACTCGATATTCCACTTAAGAAATCTACCAGACGTCTCAGGTCGTATCAACAAGGAAGGGAATATGGCTCACGCAGTCCTTGGTGGCAAAGGTTGATAGTCCCCAATAAGGTAATGAGCATATAATAACTCATCATTTGTTGGATAGATTGGGTTGTTGATAGTTTCTCCAGATTGACACGCCTTCAGTTAAGAGTGAAAGGCAGGTCTGGTTTGAATATGAATGCTAGGTGGTAATCCATGAAGAAGGAAGTGAATGCACAGTAATTTACCCTCGTTGGATAGCTTATCGGTAACGAAGGGAGCGTGGCTCAAACAGTCCTTGACAAAAAAGTCGGCAGTCCCCAATAAGGAAATAGCATATAATAACTCATCCTTCATTGCATAGACTAGGCTGATCAAAGGTTCACAAGGATGACACGCTACCAGTTGAGAGCGGAAAACAGACCCAACTTGGACCGCAACGCTAGGTGGCGGTCCCCGAACAAGGAAATGAATGCGTATTAAGTGAATGCTAAGCACTGGAGTCTTTGATGTATTCTTCACAAAGCAAGTATTACACAACCTTATAATTATTGTTGGTTCTTAGCGGTGCACATAGCACCAAGTGCGAGAGACGTTGGTTCCATCCATGTGAGAAAGTTGGTATGCACCATTTGTTAAGATGACTCTTATGGCATATGGTCCCTCCTAATTTGGTCCAAACGCTCCTTCGGCTGGGTTCTTTGCATTTGTGAACACCCACCATAAGACTAGGTCATCAATAATGAATTGTCGTAATTTTACTCTTGATTTGTAGTGCTCGGTGATCTTCCTCTTGTAGGCTTCGATGTGAAGTTAGGGTTGTGCTCTTCGTTCTTTTATAGTGTCAGCTCTGAGCTCGAGTGGGTCATTGTTTCATTCAGGCTCGTAGGTTAGACGTCGAGGTGAGGGGAAGTCTACTTTTATGGGAAACACGGTTTCATACCCATAGGAAAGCACGAAAGGAGAATGGTTGATTGAAGTGCGGCTGGAAGTGCGATAATAACAACGAAGGAGCGAACATTCTTCAGCTCGGCCCCCTTTAGCTTTTGCAAGGTGTTTCATGAGTTTTGACTTGATGTTTTGTCGATGGTGTCGACTTGCCCGTTGGCTTGAGGATGGGCAATGGAAGAGAAGTAGCTCCTGATTTCGTTTATTGCAAAGATGTCATGAGATGGACAATGCTCAAATTGAGTTCCATTGTCGGTGATGATCTTTGTTGGTAGGCTAAAATGGAAAATGATGTTTTTTATAACTAAGTTTAAGATCTTGGGGTGGTGATCCCAGTGAGGGGATCGGCCTCTATCAATTGCTGAAGTAATCAACAGTGACAATGGCTTGATTGTACCCTCCCTTAGCATTATGCTTCCTTTTGATCAAATTGGTCCCCAAGCGTTGAACTATAATAGGGAGTTCATAGGGGTGAGGAGGGTAGAAGAGGCTTTGGGATTTTTTTCAAACTACTAACATCGGTCGCATTTCATAACGTAGTCCATGGCTTTGATCATAGTAGGCCAATAACAACCTTATCGGTTGGCCTTTTTTACTAGGCTTTCCTCCCGGTGTGATCGCGACAAAAACATTCATGTAGCTCTTTCAAGATCTGGACAGTTTTGCCTTCAAACATGCACCGCTGAAGTTGTGTGGAGTACCCCCATTTGCAGAGCTTCGTATCTACAATCATGTAGTGGGGAACCTGATAGAGAATCTTTCTGGCTTCCTTGTGGTCATCACTTGTTAAGTACTTAATAAGGGGCGCCATCTAGTTGTCTATAAATGAGTGTCTATTTCCATTGTTGTTCAGACCTACTTATATCAAGGGTGCATTAAGTCTCTAAAGGGACCCAAGGAGTGAATTCTCTATATTGCTTGCTGCCTTCACTAGATGGTCAACCTTGGCGTTTCGCTCTAGTAGTATCTGTTCCAGCTTTAACTTGGCAAATGTGCCGATTATTATCTTAGCCTCGGTAACATTCAAGGAATTTGTCTTGCCTTTCACTTGGAAGTGATCGCCGATCTTATTAACGACTAATGATGAGTAAAGCTGACCGCAAGACATAGTTCTCCCCCTTTGGGCGAGATAAGGGCCATGTTGACCCTTGCTCTATTCTCATTTCATTCCCCATCCACACACTGGCACCAAACCTGCTGACTTGTAATGTTCTCTTCTTCGCCATTTTCCAGGCTTGAGCGCTTAACAATGAAATCCGTGATAGCCTAGCCTATAATAAAAGTGCAATGCTGGAATGATATGTGATGTTGCCTAAGCTCGACATACCACTTCAATAGTCATCCTGCTGTGTTGGTTCAGCTAAGGACTTGCTTTAGGGGTTGGTTGGTCAGGACTTTTATATGATGTGCCTAGAAGCATTACCGGAGTTTTCGGATTGACAGTATCAGGTAGAAGGCATGCTTCTCTAGCTTTGTATACCTCATTTCTGGTCCTCACAACCTCTTACTGGCATAATAAATCAGTCGTTGGATCTTCTCGTCTTCTTTTATCAGTGCAACTTTAATGGCTTGGTCAGTCGCTGCCAAATATGGATACAAGTCCTCCTCATTAACGAAGTTGAATAGTACCGAAGGAATGGCCAAATGCTGCTTCAACTCTTCAAATGCCTTGGTTCATTCACCAATTAGGTAAATTATTTTCCCTTCTTTAGTGAGGTCGATGAAAGGGTGACATCAGTTGGTTACCTTCGATACGAACTAGCTTAATGCTCCAACCATCCCATTCAAGCTCTATACTTGTTTCTTAGTTCTCGAGACGTGCATGTCTTAGATGGCTTGGATCTGGTCGGGATTGGCTTCATTGCCTTTGGCACTCATAACATAACCAAGGAATTTACTGGTCTAGATTAGCTTCATATTGTATTGGCACAATATGCTAAAAGTTTTGACCAGGTTTTATACGTGCCCCTCGACCTTTCGGACTTCACAAACATATCATCCACATAATATTCCACAGACTTGGCAATTTATTCAGAGAACAAATGATTGATGAGGCGCTGATAGGTGGTGCCCATATTTTGCAAAACAAAATAAATGGTGCAATAGTAGTACGTGTTAGCATTTATAATGTAGGAGATGTGCTCTTGGTCCAGGCCATGCATAGAAATCTGAGTGTAACCAAAATAGGTATCTATGAAGGTAAAAGTCTTGTGTAACACCACCACCTCTACACCCATATTACCCAAGAGTATTACCGAGTAATACTGTCGAGTAACATGGAGAATGAGGCAATGTGGGTGTTTCCTGGATAGAACAATGCAAAAATAACCATGTCAAATATAAATAAATCTCATCATACTCTAATGGAAGCAAATAATGCATGTTGCATATTTTAATGCTTCATACAATATCCAATTTATTTTATACGTTACAAAAATTTAATTTAAATATACCACTATATCAATTGTTAATACATTTGTATACATAAATACATTGACCTTATCTATCTACCACCTCATACCCAAGAGTATGTTACCTAAATCCTGCAAATAGTCATTAGTCTAACCTAAGGATTGTCAAATAAAAAAAGTCCCTTGGTTAGGCTAGTTCTAGATGTGAGTTCATAGACTGCAATAAAATTTTATAATATTACATAATATATGAAGTCATAAAGTAAAGCAAAATCATATTTCGGAGATTAAAATGAACTAGAGTATAGTAAAGAATGGAATTATTCATCTTGAAAGTTTGAATTCCAAACATTGAACAATTGCAAACAATTCACAACAAGGAAACAACCTCTGTGAATTCAATATTTGGAAGACCAAAACAAAATATTTCTAAATGAAATTTTTACCAGTTATTTAAAAAGGAGTTAGGATTAACATATGGAAATTTTAGAGTTATGGAATTATTTACAATTTGTTATGATTTTCAAACCAACATTCATTTTCATCCAGAGTTTCCAAAAAAGCTTGCGAAAATGACCAAATTTAACCCATCAAAACTCAATGAAAATTGGCGAAATTTGGAACATGGGTAACAGAACATGTCATAAACAACATATCCAAATTTGAGAATTTTTAAACTTCATATGTAGTGATGAGGGTTCAAAATCATCGAATTTATCAAAACACGACCATATAAACATAAGATATTAATAATACTTTGAACTAATCCCATTCCATTGTTTATAAATAAGAAAATAAACTCGATCTACCAATTTTTTAACCATCCAAACTTGATCAATAGACAAACTTTTTCATGATTAGAGTGTAGCATAATATTAAGATTCATCTATTTTAATTTGGAGGCTTTATTGTTTTTATTTCTGTTTATTTTTAATTTTAGAATAGGGAAGGGTTTATTTTCATTTTTGCTTCATGAAAGAAAAGAAGAAAATGAAGATAGATAAAGAAACATGAATGATTCTCGTGTGCTCAGGAATTATCTAGACTTATAATGGTCTAGACATGATAAAGGGAAAGTTGGGTTTGGGACTCAACTATTTTGGCCTTACACAATTTCTAAACCATTCTATTTTCTTTTTTTTTCTTTTACAACTATTTTCTACACAACTCAAAACACCTTAAAGTTTCAAATAAAAATTATGTTTATATCGCTAAAGTGTTTACTCAATGTTGTGAAATTTTTATGGAATTTATTCTCCATAAATTCTTCTTTTTTAATTAGTTATATCAAAACTACCATAACTTAGTCCGCTTTAATTAAATTTATTTGTTAGGCCAAAACTAATTCAAATTTCCACTTAAAATTTATTTCTTACTCAAAACTCTATTAATCATCCATTATAAAAAAATATTATTTTCATTTTAAGTAATTAAATATCAATTATAAACTTCAATCAATTGCTTCTCAAAATCCAGGATTATTACAGCTTGTGTCCACTAGTCACATCTACAAGTTAATCGATGCGAGACAATGAAAAGCTACCTTTGGGGCAGGCTTTGCTGAGATTGAAAAGTCAAATTTCTCTAGGTACCGTTTGGTTTACTAACCATTAATTAGGTTAGCTAGAAAGTCCAGATATTCTAACTCTCGAATGAAACCGTTGTCTATCTACTTGTCTTTGTCTTCCTTGAGAGCACCATACCTTTTTGGATTGTGTAGTCAACACTTTTGACAAATAAGGGATGGACTTGGGATAAATATTGAGCACATGTAAAATGATCCTACGATCAATGCTGGTCATGTCGGTATTGCCTTATGTGAAGATGTCTTTGTTATGGCATAAGAATTGATCAGATCTTCTCTAACTTCCATATCGAGTTTTATGCTAATTTGGATAGGTTTGCTGGGTTCAACACAGTCTATAGATATTGATTCCAATGGAGTAGCCGACCTACCCTCACTGCCAGAGTCCTCCATGTGAGGGTTGAGCAGGTCTTCATCAAGATCCGTGTTTGCTTCCAAGTCACATTTGTCCAGTGTGCAAATCATGCATCTATTTCGTCCTTTGATAGGAAAGACGATCGTGCTCAAGTCATGGTGCTATATTACCTCGGCTCTCATAGATGGAGTCTATCGACATTAAGAGGGTATGAGTTACTGTGTGGGATATCCCTGCTTGTCAATAGGGTGCGACTTGTTCTTTCCGTGCCATGATGAGTTCTTTGGTTCTTTAAGATTGGCCGAGGCAATAGGATTACTGCCGTCCAAGACTTCATAGTGATGGATAGTCCCGACATGACCCAGAGCGTTGTTGGGCTTGTGGGTACTTTTAGTACACATGCCTCCAGTCGATATATCTTCAAGGGAAAGGTGCCCAGCAAAAAACCCTAAGCATGGGCAGGCTTGAGGATACTCTTGGGTGAGACATTGTTGGATGTTGTGATATGATCTAGTGAGACATTGTTAAAGGGAGGAGCTACTGATGTTGATGCTTTGTAGTTTGGGGTGGTCTCGGCTAGAACCAAAGCACTGACTAGCTTAATGGTTGTCTTAAGAGATTCACCATTGAGCATTGCGAGCTCTTGCTGAAGCATGAGAACATCCTTCTTTTCTTGTTTGAAGGAGGTTCTGTAACACTGTCCAACCTTCTATTGATTTCCGCGGATCTTGTCGGTACCGCCTTGGATGGGAAACTCATGACAAGACAGTTGCAAGAGAAGATGACATTCAGTTCAGTAAGTGTCGATCTATAAATAAAAGGGCAATATGCTATTATAAAATTTACCTAATGTAACGACCCAACTTCCACACTCCAGGAAGTCGCATCGCTAAGAAGAAAGAAAGGGATAGAAAAGAGAAAAGAAAGAAAAGAAAGAACAGACAACATCAGAATCTCACAGCGGAATCGAATAAATTATAATATATCACATAAAACATTACATAGTATCATATACATCAAAGTAATATAGCTAATACAACACAAACTAGACAGTTATAAACATCTGTCTAGCAATTACAATTCAAGTACATCAGAGAAACAAACTCAACTTAAACACAGCGGAACCACTAAATATATTTACACGCTGAAGCCTCCTGCTCCATTATCTCCTCCAGAACTCGTCAAATCAATCCTAAAACACTTGACTACTCATACGTAATATGAGTACCCAAGAGTTTAATAAAACAGAAAATAAACAATCGGGTCAGACAGGGGTCTGGTGTGAGTAAACGGGAATAAAAGTTGCTTAACTTTTAGAAAATCCTTTAGAAACAAAAGGTATCACGTAAGACTTCCCACACATAAACATGGAAAAGTTTTTACCTTACGCTAACCAAAACATTTAATAGGAAATCCAGTGATATTATAGTAGTGTCTAGGGTTTTCAAAATAAAATACAGAAATAGCTGGAATGCTTACATCTCACGTTCTAACATAATTGGGCACAATCAAAACCGTACAGGAACTTATTGGATTATGGATTCCATCAATGGCAGGGCTACTGGGGTACGCCCGTCACAGTACGTGGCCTAGATCACCGTACCGAGGATTACTCCCAATCCCCTGCTACACAAGGCCGGACCCATTCCTTACTGAATAGTTCCGAACAAGACAACTCCGCAGTTGGCGCGCGCTAACAACTGCCCACTAAGCCGAATAAAAAGGGACCTCTAGACAGGGGAAAATCTTGCTCTCAAGTGGGTGCTACCCACGAAGCCTTGATGCACCTCCCCTGTTTTAGACATTCCCGGTTGATGAGGCTTGTGGTTACGATTACCTTTATAGGACATATCAAATCTTATAATGCTCATTGTCCACCTGACGATGTTTCTGAAAGCATTCAATCCATACAAGTTCGTTCCGGGTTCGAACGAAACCGAAGGCATTATCTCGTTACACTCGTATTGGAATCACCCTCAGAGTTAACGACGATAACCCTTGCACTCTAAATCACCATCTCGAACCTATAAGTACTATTCCGTCAAACTCATTATGGAATCACCCACAGAGTTATACTGACGTATAGCCCTTACACCTCGAGTCTTCACTTGCTCCACTTGGATTAACGACCTAACGTTTAATTGGAATCGATATGGTTTTCGGATATCCAAATATGGAAACCCGATCCCGGTCTCATCGAAACCAAACGCCATTTTAATGTCTAAGTTGTACTTAAGGGTTTCAAACAATTAACTTATTCATTGTTATCTATTTCACATAGATAGATAAACTACATCTCACAATAGATAAGCACATTCATATCATATCAGATAATCTGTATCATCCATAAACAGATAATCATCACAACCAAATAATCCATCACAAACTATCATACTTAAACCAAACATTCATATCATACAGATACAACTAATCTCATTACTGACATCACAACCATTCAATCAATAACATCCATAAGCAATGTTTTAATCATCAATTATAATTAATTTAAAATGAATTAAATTAATTACAACTATCTCTAATTAATTTAAAATAAACTAAATTAATTACTCATTTAAACCCTGCTTAGCATCCATTAATTAATTAACCCAGTTAATTAATTCACTTCCTAAGTATTTAACTTGATTAAACAACTTTGATTAATCATTTACTAATAAGGAATTAGTCTTTAATTAATTTCATAAATTAATTAACCTTAATCATAAGTAATTAATAATTAATTACTTCATTTATTAATTAATTATAATTAATTATATTTGTCCTTAATTTAATTACCATTAATTAATCACTTAATTAATTAATTATTACCTAATTAAACAATCCTTAATTACATCATTAATTATAATAATTAATGATCTCTAATATTTAAATAAATTATTTAATTAAAATTAATTACATTTAGTAATTAATCTAATTATTAATCACCTTGATTAATATTCAATTAAGTAATTAACTATCTTTAATTACTCATTAATCAAATTAATTATCCAATAATTAATCATTAATTAATTCCTTAATTAATTCCAAAGGTAATTATCCAAATTACTAATTACATTCCAGTAATTATCAATATTACTTCTCTAAGTAATCTTGCTCCACTAATTACTTTAAGTAATTACTCTCTAAAAATCATTAGATGATTTATTTAAATTAATTAAACTAAATTAATTAACAAATCATAATATTAAAATTAATTACAATAAGTAATTAATTCCTTAATTACTTTAACAATTAATTATATTCAATTAATTAATCTAGTTAATTATCAAAATTAATTACATTAATTAATTACTAAATTATCCTTAGATAATTGTCATCACTTATTAATGAACAACATTCCACTAGTCACATACTTAAGAAAATTTAATTTAGAGTAATTATCAATAAATCCTTTCTACTTAATATTAATATAAATCAATATTTTAAAAATCAAATAATTAAGTAAAATCCTTAATTATTTTAAATATTTTCAAAATAATTTAGATTACTTATCAAATGACCCATTTAAATTCAAAACGTATTAAAACAATACATTTCTAAAAATTAAATTCAAATTCCAATTTATTTAAAGATTCAAAATATAAACATTAATCCAATTTAAATAATTATAAACCTTAAAATAAAAATGAATGTTTAAACAACATTCATTACTTAAATATAAAGAAAGATTTAAAACTAAATTATTTGGTAAATTAAACTTTGAAAATAAATTGATTATTTTCAACTCTCAAAATTAAATTAACACTTCATAGCTTAATTTCAATATTAAAAGAAATAAATTCTTCAAGTTTTAAATCTTATTTGAAATCAAATTTCATTTCCAAATCTATCTTTAAACATTTGAATATGTTTATTCATTTTTTTATTTACTTTAAATTTATAAACTGTTTTGAAAACAAAATTGTTTCCAAAGAAAATTTGAAAACTGTCTTTAACTTAATCTCAAAACCAATTTAAATCTTGTTTTAAATATTCCAATCTGTTCAAATTTTAAAATCTAACAAACTGTTTTAGCTTAATGTCTGAATTTGTAAACAACCTGTAACTTATTTTTAATCTTAAAACTAAATTAAATCTAGTTTAAATATAAGATTTCCATTTTTAAAAACTTGAACTCAAAACTTCTTTTGAATTCAGTTTCAACTCATACTTGAATCAAGTTGCAAAATGAATTCTATTCAAAACTGCAAAATTACAGAACTAAAACCTAAAACTTTTTTTCAATCTTGATTTAAACCAGAACTTAAAACTTGTTTAAATTTAAATGTTTCATTTTAAACCTTGAACTCAAAACTCCATTTGAATTCAGACTTAACTTATATTCAAATCAAATTAAGATCTTTAAATTATAAATTTTATTCAAACTCTTAAAAAACTGCAAACTCTCTGTTTATACCCTGCAACCAACTTACCCGAGTACCCCTAGTTTTACTTCGAGTTCATCTACCTTCTGCTTCGAGTCAGAAGAAGAAAAACCCGAGGAATGACTCGAGACAAAACACTGAACACCCCAAAATGATCATCAGGAAATTTAGGTGCACAGTGCATATGCACCGGCACTCTGACGAACTACAACCACTATGACCAACTCCATCAAGTCTCCGATCAACCTCTACACTGATCACAACCTCCAGATATCTCCATAGCAACTCAAATCAGAATCATGTTGAACAAGCCAACCTGGAACCATCACTGTATTCAAACCCAAACCTGTCAACCACTTCGATGATCCATTCCGACCATCTGAGCACCTACAATTCCGGCCATCGCACCATCTACAACCCCTCTTTCAATCACCAAAACCTCTCAACACTCGATGCAACACAGAGATAACAAGAGGCCATCAAAACCCGACCACACAACTTCAGGCCATAAACCTGGAAAATCCCCAATTCCCAAATTCTAATCCATCCAGTGATGCTTCCCCAATAGTTCATTAAATTTTTTGATGTTTGTTTAAAAAATTTCATGATTTCAATCATGCATTCAAGTTATAAGCTTGATTAAATAATTTCAGATGTTTTGATAATTCTTACTTAAAACAAAAATTGTCAATCTTGTTACAGAGACAACAATTAAATTTTCAGTTTAGCTAAATCGTGATTTACAAACCTAAGTCAATACTAAGCATACACATTTTGTTTTCATATCAATCCTAACAGAGAACTAAACTCAGAAATAAAGGTTTTCTTTTAAAATCTTAGTTAAAAAAATGAAAATAAATCAAACAGGTATGCAGATTCATAGCGTCATCTACACACATATACATATTTACTTATGTATCCACAAAACATCATCACAACACAAGGTTAATCCAACAAGCTTATTTTAATCAGACACATGCACAGAATATTTAAAATAACTTTCAATTGTGAAGTTATTCATCAAAAATGAAGATGCTGCAGTTCAAATCATAGCAGTTTAATTTGATTTTTACATGACAGTTTTGTTGAACTTGAGTTTAGTATATCACTTAAGCATTTAATTTTAAAAGAAAAATCCATTTTTGAAATAGAAGTTTACTCACCTGATTAAATTGAAGATGCAGAAATCAATTTAGAGAAGCAGATTCCATTTTCCAGAGATACAATCTGAAGATGAAGTTGCTTTTATCTTTATGATGTATGCATGCAGACCCAATTTCAATGTTCAGATTTGTAGAGATTGATTGCAGACTTAGGTTGTAATATTGCAGAATTTAGATGCAGGTAGGTTGCACATTTAAAGTTGTTGTTTGCAGATATTAATTGCAGATATGAAGTTGATCTCATACAGATTACAGGCTTTGAAGACAGAACAGATTGTTATATTGCAGATTTGGGTTAAAATGTTGCAGATTTGAGGTTGTATGGTTTGCAGATTTTCAATCATGCATTTGTTTTGAGGTTTTAGTTTTACTGCAATCTAATTTTCAGGTTTTCAATCTGAAGTAAAAGAGTTTTCAACAAATGCTTATGTTATGTTATGTTTCTTTATCAATATAATTTAAATTTTAAAAAAAATGAATTTGCTTGCCACTTGTTATGTTAATTTGTTATGTGATTACAAGTGTCCATTTAATAGTTTAAATGACAAACACATATGCATATTAATATAAAAAGCAATTCTAAATTTATAATGTATTTGAATTATCTTAAAACATTTTTTAATTAGTTTTAGCAAGTTTCAAATGACTTATTAACATTAGTCTTTAAATATAAACATATAAACTTCTTTATAAAACTATACATTTTAAATGTTTGTTTAATTATTTTTCAAAATAATATTCTTTATAAAACAAAATTTCAAAAGAAAAGATTTTTAAAAGAATAAAAATGTTGAGTTTATCTTATTCAAGAAAAATAATTTTTAAAATAAACAAAATAAAATAAACTTTTATTATAAAAAAATTTAAACTATATTTATTTTTATAAACAAAATAAATACTTACTTACTTTCTATGAAAATTTTAAGATAGATCTTTTTAAAACAAACTTTTGAAAAGTTTACAATACTAATTTAAATTAATTTAAATCAATTTACACATTTACATTAATATATAATAATTAGAAAATATCTTTTATTTAATATAAATTAAAATTAAAACCAAATCCTCTATTTACAATGTATAAACATTTATACATTATAAATAAAATATTTTTAAATTAGTTAGAAAGATAAATTTATTACTTAAATATTTTTAGCTTTGAAAAGAATATCATTTATTAAATTAAATAATTACAAATTTTCAAAGAAAAATTCCAGTTTGAATTAAATTATTAAATCAATATTTTCACATTTTAAAATAATTATTAGAGAAATTATTAAATAATTATTGCTTAAATTTCCGGGACATCACATTCCTCCCCCCTTAAAAGAATTTCGTCCCCGAAATTTAAAAGCAAAGGTAATTTAATAATCCCATACAGATTTTAAATTTAAAAAAAAGAGCAAACATATGTTATCAGCCAAAATACTAGCAACCATAGCAACCAATTCAAACAAACAATTCTAATTATCCAGACAAAATTCTGGATAAGATTTCCTAGAGTTTCACAAGTACAAACACAGGGACACTCGCCCTACAGAATCTAAACTAGCTAGACCACTCAGATCTAGAGCTCCTATACATCTAGATCTACAAATCTAAACAGAATACAGGACTACAGACAAGTCCTGGTCAACTCCCAAGTCTCTCAGAATTACTGATTCTAAAACCAGGGATAAACCATACACGTACTCCCTCAGAGATACGTGAAAAACAAAACAAATTCCAGCCATCCGAACTGGAAATTCAATCCCGTAGATCAAACACTTAATCCTCAAGAGAAAACAAAAAGACCCAATCTCTTATCCACAAATCTCTCATATCGATCCTGGGCTGCCCTCAACTCCTAGATCAATCAAAATCCACCACACAAACTCCACTACAGATATCAGGAGTCTTTAGACAAACTACTCTATCTAGAACAAACAGATACAAAACAATCAAGTTTCCAGATCCAAAATAAATTTCCTGTAGAAATCCTTTGATCCAAGACAAAACTCAAATTCCCAAAGAATCGGGTGCTCCTATTCTGGAATAGCTGCCACCATGCTTCCACTGCTCAACTCTGATTTAAGAATGCTGTTGATGAACACAAGTATAAACTTGATCAACTTATCCCGGAATATTGTTCATCAAATTCCATAAATCTCAGTGACCTATCCGATTCGGTCACAAATACCATAGCAAAAATTCAACCAGAAACCAGATCCGATAAATCCTGCCAACTTAAACAGATCACACTCAAAGAATCTCCTACAATGCTGAACCATTGGTACAGCTCCAAGAACCAAGTCGATACAGAACTCAATCTCTCGATACAGATTCCAATCTTAATTCCTTCGAAGATATCCAGAAAATACCACTTCGATAACTCAAACATCCTCTAAAGATGCTTAAATCCAAACAAAGATCACTCAGAGAACTTCCGAACCATCGCAAGTCACTTTTGCGATTCCACTCAGTTCAGATTCCAAGAAATCGTTCTCAGTTCAATAATCAGAACAGCTAAAGCCTTCAAAAGAAGAAACTAGTGGTCTACCTCTTAACCACTAACACCACACCCAACTGAGCTTCCAGAGAAATGGACAAGCTCCACCATCTGCTCGGACTACTAACAGAAGAATCGCAGAGACTTCTGAACCAACAAAGAAACATGCCACTCACTGCTGCTACTGCTACTGCGGCCAAAAACTTCCTTATCCAAAAGCTCATCGAATCCCAAAGCTACACCAGCCACTCCACAATAGAATCTTCCAAATAGACAGATATCTCTCAGGAAACTCGCTCCCAAACCAAGCTCAAAACACTCTGCCAAACTGAGTCTCAAACTCAAATATAGACAGAACTCCTTCCTAAGGTTACCAAAATACCAATGCAGGCTTCAGAACTCCCAACTGATCCAAACTCAAGAAAAACAACTCACATGAGTGCTACCAAGCTTACAATCCAAAGATAAACTCTGAATCTTGAAAAGATTTCCTTCAGAGATTGGTGAAATCCTTCACCAACAGCAGAACTACTCAAGATGCCCAAACTGCCCTAGCAGATCACTTCCAACCTCAAACACTCGAACTCTAACCACTGGTAGTTGTGTTACACACACCACTACCCTATCTACCTCTAGAACTTATATTGGAATACCTGAACAGGTAACCCAATCTATAGGTAGAAATATATAAATATATATATATATATATATATATATATATTCAAAATTTCAAATACGCTCTCTCAAGAAGGACACCACTCCAGAGTCTAGGTATTCGCTCAACCTAGAGCTCTGATACCACAATTGTAACGACCCAACTTCCACACTTCTGGAAGTCGCATCGCTAAGAAGAAAGAAAGGGATAGAAAAGAGAAAAGAAAGAAAAGAAAGAACAGACAACATCAGAATCTCACAGCGGAATCGAATAAATTATAATATATCACATAAAACATTACATAGTATCATATACATCAAAGTAATACAGCTAATACAACACAAACTAGACAGTTATAAACATCTGTCTAGCAATTACAATTCAAGTACATCAGAGAAACAGACTCAACTCAAACATAGCGGATCCACTAAATATATTTACACGCTGAAGCCTCCTGCTCCATTATCTCCTCCAGAACTCGTCAAAGCAATCCTGAAACACTTGACTACTCATGCGTAATATGAGTACCCAAGAGTTTAATAAAACAGAAAATAAACACTTGGGTCAGACAGGGGTCTGGTGTGAGTAAACGGGAATAAAAGTTGCTTAACTTTTAGAAAATCCTTTAGAAACAAAAGGTATCACGTAAGACTTCCCACACATAAACATGGAAAAGTTTTTACCTTACGCTAACCAAAACATTTAATAGGAAATCCAGTGATATTATAATAGTGTTTAGGGTTTTCAAAATAAAATACAGAAATAGCTGGAATGCTTACATCTCACGTTCCAACATAGTTCGGCACAATCAAAACCGTACAGCACTTATTGGATTATGGATTCCATCAATGGCAGGGCTACTGGGGTACCGCCCGTCACAGTACGTGGCCTAGATCACCGTACCGAGGATTACTCCCAATCCCCTGCAACACAAGGCCGGACCCATTCCTTACTGAATAGTTCCGAACAAGACAACCCCGCAGTTGGCGCGCGCTAATAACTGCCCACTAAGCCGAATAAAAAGGGACCTCTAGACAGGGGAAAATCTTACTCTCAAGTGAGTGCTACCCACAAAGCCTTGCTGCACCTCCCCTGTTTTAGACATTCCTGGTTGATGAGGCTTGAGGTTACGATTACCTTTATAGGACATATCAAATCTTAAAATGCTCATTGTCCACCTAACGATGTTTCTGAAAGCATTCAATCCATACAAGTTCGTTCCGAGTTCGAACGAAACCGAAGGCATTATCTCGTTACACTCGTATTGGAATCACCCTCAGAGTTAACGACGATAAAACTTGCACTCTAAATCACCATCTCGAACCTGTAAGTACTATTCCGTCAAACTCGTTACGGAATCACCCACAGATTTATACTGACGTATAGCCCTTACACCTCGAGTCTTCACTTGCTCCACTTGGATTAACGACCTAACGTTTAATTGGAATCGATATGGTTTTCGGATATCCAAATATGGAAACCCGATCCCGGTCTCATCGAAACCAAACGCCATTTTAATGTCCAAGTTGTACTTAAGGGTTTCAAACAATTAACTTATTCATTGTTATCTATTTCACATAGATAGATAAACTACATCTCACAATAGATAAGCACATTCATATCATATCAGATAATCTGTATCATCCATAAACAGATAATCATCACAACCAAATAATCCATCACAAACTATCGTACTTAAACCAAACATTCGTATCATACAAATACAACTAATCTCATTACTGAGATCACAACCATTCAATCAATAACATCCATAAGCAATGATTTAATCATCAATTATAATTAATTTAAAATGAATTAAACTAATTACAACTATCTCTAATTAATTTAAAATAAACTAAATTAATTACTCATTTAAACCCTGCTTAGCATCCATTAATTAATTAACCCAGTTAATTAATTCACTTCCTAAGTATTTAACTTGATTAAAAAACTTTGATTAATCATTTACTAATAAGGAATTAGTCTTTAATTAATTTCATAAATTAATTAACCTTAATCATAAGTAATTAATAATTAATTACTTCATTTATTAATTAATTATAATTAATTATATTTGTCCTTAATTTAATTACAATTAATTAATCACTTAATTAATTAATTATTACCTAATTAAACAATCCTTAATTACATCATTAATTATAATAATTAATGATCTCAAATATTTAAATAAATTATTTAATTAAAATTAATTACATTTAGTAATTAATCTAATTATTAATCACCTTGATTAATATTCATTTAAGTAATTAACTATCTTTAATTACTCATTAATCAAATTAATTATCCAATAATTAATCATTAATTAATTCCTTAATTAATTCCAAAGGTAATTATCCAAATTACTAATTACATTCCAGTAATTATCAATATTACTTCTCTAAGTAATCTTGCTCCACTAATTACTTTAAGTAATTACTCTCTAAAAATCATTATATGATTTATTTAAATTAATTAAACTAAATTAATTAACAAATCACAATATTAAAATTAATTACAATAAGTAATTAATTCCTTAATTACTTTAACAATTAATTATATTCAATTAATTAATCTAGTTAATTATCAAAATTAATTACATTAATTAATTACTAAATTATCCTTAGATAATTGTCATCACTTATTAATGAACAACATTCCACTAGTCACATACTTAAGAAAATTTAATTTAGAGTAATTATCAATAAATCCTTTCTACTTAATATTAATCTAAATCATTATTTTAAAAATCAAATAATTAAGTAAAATCCTTAATTATTTTAAATATTTTCAAAATAATTTAGATTACGTATCAAATGACCCATTTAAATTCAAAACGTATTAAAACAATACATTTCTAAAAATTAAATTCAAATTCCAATTTATTTAAAGATTCAAAATATAAACATTAATCCAATTTAAATAATTATAAACCTTAAAATAAAAATGAATGTTTAAACAACATTCATTACTTAAATATAAAGAAAGATTTAAAACTAAATTATTTGGTAAATTAAACTTTGAAAATAAATTGATTATTTTCAACTCTCAAAATTAAATTAACAATTCATAGCTTAATTTCAATATTAAAAGAAATAAATTCTTCAAGTTTTAAATCTTATTTGAAATCAAATTTCATTTCCAAATCTATCTTTAAACATTTGAATATGTTTATTCATTTTTTTATTTACTTTAAATTTATAAACTGTTTTGAAAACAAAACTGTTTCCAAAGAAAATTTGAAAACTGTCTTTAACTTAATCTCAAAACCAATTTAAATCTTGTTTGAAACATTCCAATCTGTTCAAATTTTAAAAACTAACAAACTGTTTTAGCTTAATGTCTGAATTTGTAAACAACCTGGAACTTATTTTTAAACTTAAAACTAAATTAAATCTAGTTTAAATATAAGATTTCCATTTTTAAAAACTTGAACTCAAAACTTCATTTGAATTCAGTTTCAACTCATACTTGAATCAAGTTGCAGAATGAATTCTATTCAAAACTGCAAAAATTACAGAACTAAAACCTAAAACTGTTTTTCAATCTTGATTTAAACCAGAACTTAAAACTTGTTTAAATTTAAATGTTTCATTTTAAACCTTGAACTCAAAACTCCATTTGAATTCAGGCTTAACTTATATTCAAATCAAATTAAGATCTTTAAATTATAAATTTTATTCAAACTCTTAAAAAACTGCAAACTCTCTGTTTATACCCTGCAACCAACTTACCCGAGTACCCCAAGTTTTACTTCGAGTTCATCTACCTTCTGCTTCGAGTCAGAAGAAGAAAAACCCGAGGAATGACTCGAGACAAAACACTGAACACACCAAAATGATCATCAGGAAATTTAGGTGCACGGTGCATATGCACCGGCACTCTGATGAACTACAACCACTATGACCAACTCCATCAAGTCTCCGATCAACCTCTACACTGATCACAACCTCCAGATATCTCCATAGCAACTCAAATCAGAATCAAGTTGAACAAGCCAACCTGGAACCATCACTGTGTTCAAACCCAAACCTGTCAACCACTTCGATGATCCATTCCGACCATCTGAGCACCTACAATTCCGGCCATCGCACCATCTACAACCCCTCTTTCAATCACCAAAACCTCTCAACACTCGATGCAACATAGAGATAACAAGAGGCCATCAAAACCCGACCACACAACTTCAGGCCATAAACCTGGAAAATCCCCAATTCCCAAATTCTAATCCATCCAGTGATCCTTCCCCAATAGTTCATTAAAAATTTTGATGTTTGTTTAAAAAATTTCATGATTTCAATCATGCATTCAAGTTATAAGCTTGATTAAATAATTTCAGATGTTTTGATAATTCTTACTTAAAACAAAAATTGCCAATCTTGTTACAGAGATAACAATTAAATTTTCAATTTAGCTAAATCATGATTTACAAACCTAAGTCAATACTAAGCATACACATTTTGTTTTCATATCAATCCTAACAGAGAACTAAACTCAGAAATAAAGGTTTTCTTTTAAAATCTTAGTTAAAAAAAATGAAAATAAATCAAACAGGTATGCAGATTCATAGCGTCATCTACACACATATACATATTTACTTATGTATCCACAAAACATCATCACAACACAAGGTTAATCCAACAAGCTTATTTTAATCAGACACATGCACAGAATATTTAAAATAACTTTCAATTGTGAAGTTATTCATCAAAAATGAAGATGCTGCAGTTTAAATCATAGCAGTTTAATTTGATTTTTACATGACAGTTTTGTTGAACTTGAGTTTAGTATATCACTTAAGCATTTAATTTTAAAAGAAAAATCTGTTTTTGAAATAGAAGTTTACTCACCTGATTAAATTGAAGATGCAAAAATCAATTCAGAGAAGCAGATTCCATTTTCCAGAGATACAATCTGAAGATGAAGTTGCTTTTATCTTTATGATGTATGCATGCAGACCCAATTTCAATGTTCAGATTTGCAGAGATTGATTGCAGACTTAGGTTGTAATATTGCAGAATTTAGATGCAGGTAGGTTGCACATTTAAAGTTGTTGTTTGCAGATATTAATTGCAGATATGAAGTTGATCTCATAAAGATTACAGGCTTTGAAGACAGAACAGATTGTTATATTGCAGATTTGGGTTAAAATGTTGCAGATTTGAGGTTGTATGGTTTGCAGATTTTCAATCATGCATTTGTTTTGAGGTTTTAGTTTTACTGAAATCTAATTTTCAGGTTTTCAATCTAAAGTAAAAGAGTTTTTAACAAATGCTTATGTTACGTTATGTTTCTTTATCAATATAATTTAAATTTAAAAAAAATGAATTTTCTTGCCACTTGTTATGTTAATTTGTTATGTGATTACAAGTGTCCATTTAATAGTTTAAATGACTAACACATATGCATATTAATATGAAAAGCAATTCTAAATTTATAATGTATTTGAATTATCTTAAAACATTTTTTAATTAGTTTTAGCAAGTTTCAAATGACTTATTAACATTAGTCTTTAAATAAAAACATATAAACTTCTTTATAAAACTATACATTTTAAATGTTTGTTTAATTATTTTTCAAAATAATATTCTTTATAAAACAAAATTTCAAAAGAAAAGATTTTTAAAAGAAGAAAAATGTTGAGTTTATCTTATTCAAGAAAAACAATTTTTAAAATAAACAAAATAAAATAAACTTTTATTATAAAACAAAATTTAAACTATATTTATTTTTATAAACAAAATAAATACTTACTTAGTTTCTATGAAAATTATAAGATAGATCTTTTTAAAACAAACTTTTGAAAAGTTTACAATACTAATTTAAATTAATTTAAATCAATTTACACATTTACATTAATATATAATAATTAGAAAATATCTTTTATTTAATATAAATTAAAATTAAAACCAAATCCTCTATTTACAATGTATAAACATTTATACATTATAAATAAAATATTTTTAAATTAGTTAGAAATATAAATTTATTACTTAAATATTTTT
Organism: Allium cepa; assembly: GCA_030765085.1. Lineage (NCBI taxonomy): Eukaryota > Viridiplantae > Streptophyta > Magnoliopsida > Asparagales > Amaryllidaceae > Allium > Allium cepa. Next base: position 1,027,832,060 of record CM060932.1, on the reverse strand, counting down.
AGCTTTGAAAAGAATATCATTTATTAAATTAAATAATTACAAATTTTCAAAGGAAAATTCCAGTTTGAATTAAATTATTAAATCAATATTTTCACATTTTAAAATAATTATTAGAGAAATTACTAAATAATTATTGCCTAAATTTCCGGGACATCACACCTAAACCTTTGGAGAAAGGAAATCTTAGTCCGATGTTGACATAAGCAAGATGATATCCATGGAACTATGCCCATGCCCCCAAAGTCGTAAATTGGCATGGCATATGGAGTTAGGCTAGAGATAGGAAACTTGAGAGCCTTTAAGACATGCTTGAACATGATGTTGACTAAGCTACCCCCATCCATGAAGCCTCGATGCATATTTGAGTTTGCCATTGCAAGAATGATTACCATTGGGTCGTGATAGGGGTAAGACACCATTTCTCTATCTTCGGTAGTGAAAGTGATAGAATAATCTGATTCCAACTTGAGTGTTTGGGGGATTGATGCTCTAAAGAATATACTTGGCCAGTAGAACACACTTTCCCTGATTTCGAAACTATGCTCCCTAACTACTATTGGTTGCATGCGGGCCTCCACATATGGTCAAGATGTCGATTATTCCCACGACATTGTTATTGGTTGATGGGGTGGAGCTGAATGATTATTGCAGCTGTTCCTTTGTTCTACTTGATCTTGAATAAACTCTAAAAGCATCCTTTCGTGGATGAGTCTTTTAGTCTCATCTTTGAGTACTTAGCACTCATTTTGGAGCGGCCATTGATTTGGTGGAAATGCCAATACTTGTCGTTGCCACGATGCTCCTCCCTACTTCCATCGTTGGAGGAGCCTGGTCTTTAAAATTGTACCCAATTTTGGATGGTGAGATTTATTGTTTTCGTATTCTTATTCGAAGTAGCATAGTTAGCGTATCTAGACCTATATTGTGAGCTGGTCTCTGCATGCTTTTTTGTATTTTTCTACTGACCATTGGGTGGATGCTCGGTATTATCATGAGGATCGGTTTGAGTTGTCTTCCTAATTTCAATGTCTTTGTTAAAGAGATTGCATCCTCCATCCCTATCATGCCATGTATCCATTGATAGAAGTAAGTTAGGGACATAGTCGTCTGTTTTGAAGCACTCTCCACATTCTTGATTTACACCTAACCCTTGAACAAAAGGCCACGACTATGTTGTTTGCATCAGCAACCATAACTCAGGTGTATTCTATGTTTAAACGGTTGACATATGAATGAAGAACCTTGATTAGCCCCTGTCTGATGTTACCTAGCTTGCTATCCATCATAACATGGGTTTTTGAAATGAAGAACTTGATCTTGAAATCTGCACATAGTTGTGCTTAAGAACTGATGCAGCCCAGATGCAGATGTAGGAACCAGGGAAAGGCCAGTCCTATGAGAATGGAAGGGAAAAGCAGGCACTTTGCTAGGCTGAAAAGATGGTCGGCACAAGTGTGGAGTTGAAGACAGTGATGTGGTCGGATGGGTCGACATTACTGTTATACTTGTCAATGGAAGCAAGATATGCTGCCTGTGTATGTTAGTGTTCAAGATATCTTTAGAAAATGGCTCACCATTCTTGTTATTAGAAAAATCTTCGTCCCTGGTACTATGGACTTGCATTCCATTGAGCCGTCGGTGAAAGATGTTCATTTCCTCCTTGAGGCCAACATCTGTTTATTGCGGGATGGTCTAACCAATGACCGGATATGGGCTCAAGCAACATCTTTTTGGAATGGGATATCAGTGATAGGAGGGAGAATGATGATGATGGTAATAAGTTAGAGTGGAAGACCTCCTCTCTCTATGCATCAAGGGAAAACTCAAATGTCTGGCATGTTCCTCTCTCGATATATTCTTGATCACACCTTTATAAGGTCTGAACTGTGTCGAGGGAGCCCCATGCTCTATGTTGGTGGCCCGAGCACCGTAGTTGAGACATTCAAAATAAGACGTCCGTAGTGCTCAAAATCTTACGACTATTTTATTGATGGGGAATAATGGTGTCTTGGTTCTCTGGACACGACTACACGTGGAGTAATTTCAACAATATAACTTGGCATGCGCACAGCAAACCTCCTTAAATAAACATTCATACCATGAGTGGGGTTCAAGGCACCACTCTATCCCAGACCTCAGCGGTATTCATGAGGTCACAGACATCACAAGGGTAAGCTAGTGAGCAGGCAGTTCGACTAGGTCGACTGTAGGAAGAGGTAGCAAGACAAAGTTTGTAGTAGCCAGAATATCCAACAGCATCCTTAAACTTTGCACTTCATAGGTTAAAGTACCCGCGTTTATTAATTGTTACAAAACACTACGCCATATATCATTGTCGAGCCCAAGAATAGGGAAGACAACACTGGCGATGGTATTGTCATTGGTTTCATGATTATTGGAGTTGATACCTTCATTTTTAGGAGCTTGGTCCATGGTAACAATAAAGAATAGATTTTTTGTAGAGAAAAAAAATAATGAAAGGTGAGGCTTTAGTGGGAGATTCTCTTTCTAGCATCAAATTGACTAATAAATTAGCCATCTCAAAATTAAACTAATGAGTTGTGAGAACAAAGGTTATTTGCAAATCACTAGGCTTAAAAAACGTAAAATGAGGTAGAAAGTGAGCAAATTAAAGTAAAATACACAGGGTATAGAGTGGTTTAACAGGCTTACCGACATACACTATACAAATCTCTTACTATATTTCTCTTTTACAATTAAAAAAAATTATAAGGAAATAATTGAAAACAAATCAATAAAGACTAAAATTATCTAATCTCAAGGGCTTTGATTTGCTATGTGTGGAGAGATTGAATTATGCATTGTAATGACCCGAAATTTTGTACACTTCAAATTTAAATATCCAAATTCTTTAAATATTTAAAACTTAGATTAAATGTTATTAAATTATTTAATAAGAAGTTCAACCCCTTTTCACTCATAAAATTATGGTAAACTTGTTCTAGAAAAATGTTTACAAAGATATATTCTTTGGAAAAATATCGATAATGTGATCGAAAATCATTTTATCAGTAAACAGCTTTTTAACTCTTAAAAGTTTTTCAGTTTTCTTTTACATGGATTTATTTTATTAAGAAAATAATAAAATGAAACAAAATAATTTTCCATTTATAGAAATAGACTTTATGAATGATGTCATGCAAGAGCTAACGGGAGATATTTATGAAATGAGCAAATAAGGAAAATCCTTAACCCTTAAGCAACATTCAAAAAAGGGAGAAGTGATGTGCGTAATCAATGATGTTAGGGTTTCATGGTGTTTCTGGTGTTTCCCCATTCACATTCCTAACCCTATATAAGATGGGTACCCCCTTAGGAATAAATCACAAATAATTACAAAGATTGAGTTCTAAAATCAATGGCTTCTCTTCTTCTTCCTCTCTTATGTTCTAAAAAGAAAGATTTGCAAATTAACTCCAAATCACCTCAAACTTTTTCATAAGGCTTAGTACAATATTAGAAACCCTTAGACCAAGAAAAAGCATGAAGAATCAAAGCCATGCACCCCTATTGTGATAGGTCGTGAGCATTTGTGAGGAAGGGGAGGGCTTGAAGCATGGTGAAGCAAGGAAAAGGACGAGGAAAAAGGAGGTTGTAATGTGGAGGTTTGAATTGGGTTCTTGGATCTTGAGTTTGGTTCGATTAAAGGTGATTTAACACTCACTTTTAATGAAAAATATAACACCTATATGTTGTGTTTGATTGTGTTAATGTTGGTTGAATTGTTGTTAAGTTATGTTGAAAATAATGGTTGTAACTTCTTACTTTAAAAGCAAGTGACATATGTGATACACGCACATGGACTTAACAAAACTTGGAATAAACCTGAACGGACTTATATGACATATCACTAGGCCTTAAGCACATACGTCGTAGTGGAATATTGGTAGGAACATGACTTGGATTTATAAGCGCACTTATAGCGATAGTCGCTATAGAATAGTTTGGAATTGCCTCGCCTTTGGCAATTACTATGGAACTCTGTATAGAGACCCTTTGGGATTTCTCACCATATTTATATTGGTATATGTGTATTTTTGTTGCTATTTAAAGATTGAATAGTACAAAGTTATGTAACATCTCTAAAACAACAAAAACATCACCAGTGCCAAACTGCCCCGTTTTGACTTGATTTTTGGACTTAAAAGATCTGAAAAGATATTTAGATTCAAGTATTTTGTCTCATTCTTTTTATAAGTGGTTACTAACTACTTTAGAGTAACTTAAAAGTGGTTTGAGATATTTATGAGTTTATAAGAATTAATTGTGACTTTTCAAAAGAGACATTCTGTTAAAGCATGTCGTTTTCAAGTTTCTAATGATTTTTAAAACTTGTTATTTTCAAGTGATATTATAAAGATGTGTTTTGAAGTATATTATAAATATTATAAAGTGCAGATATCTTATGTAAATATCTTGCAAAATATCTTATATAAATATCTTCGCAAATATCTTGTATAAATATCTTGTTTTAAAAGTATAAACAAAAGGTTTAGAAAGGGGTTAGAATTGCTAAATGGTTAAATTGTTTAATTAATTATTAGAAAATTAGTTATATGCTTAAACTAATAAGCCGATGAAGTAATCTTATATATTTGTGGATTTATGATTGATGTCGAGTAGGGACGGAGCAATAGAGCTCTAACCTGCCAGGCTTTCCTCTTAACCGAGTAATAGGTAAGTGGAAAATATCGGAAACTTGTTAATCGAGTTGATTTCTTATGGTTTATGGAAATCATTAGTACTATTCTTAACACTAAAAGACGATGAGGTAGATCTATCTATTTTATGAGATTCAAGACTGAAGTGTCTAGGCAAGGCTTAGAGCAACTAGTGCCCAAACTTACTTGGCTTCACTCTTTGGCGAGGAATAGTTAGGTTGAAATTGTCGGAAACGAGTTCAGCTTATGAATTGTGATTTCTATAAGCAATCGTCCTTAGAACTTGGTAGTTAACTTATTAAATGCTGAATTTGACTGAATATGAACTTTGATCTTTAAAACAAGTGTTTGTAAAGATAGTAACAAGTAGGAGTACGGTTTGGGTTTGTTGTGACAATGTGTTAATAACGTTTGTCTTTAACCCTTTTCGATTATACTTAGGGTTGTAAATAGATCTTTAAAAGAATGATTCGAAGATAAGCAAAAGCGAAACGATTTTGGGTTTATAGTGACAATGTTTAAGTAACATTGAATGGATTCATGAAAGTACTTAGATCGTTAAAATGAATACTTTGAAGGAAATAATTAGTGATGGAATTTTTTAGAAAAAGGCAGAGAAAGTAGAAGTTTATTAGATAAATGAAGTTTTCTAATAGAGGAGTTTTAATTATTAAATGGATTAATTAAATGAAAGGGATTAGGAGTTGCTTAAGTAACTTAATCATATTTGTGTGGCTTGATTGTGTTTTTTATGATGATAGTGTTTTGTATGTTTTTCACTTATGGAAAGTAAACGAAATTTGGTTTCCACATAGAAGCATTTATCTTGTATCAGATAGTTGATTGGTCAACTATTGAATTGACCAAAATATGACTTAAGAAATTATCAAAAGGCTTTGTGATGTCATACTAATAAGAACCCTTGGGGAGGAGTGTTGCTGTGAAATGTCTCTAGCTTTGCATACTTTTGAAAGAATCAAGATTGAGTTAACTAAAAAATTCATCGGTTAGTTTTAAAGAGACTGGGCTCGGTAACTACTCTACTTATCGAATACCACTTCACAACTAGTACGTGATCTATGTTCAAGAAACGGTTGTGAAGTGGAATATTATAGAATCGAACTGTATATCCTACATTTAAGTCTAAAGGAATGGTCAATGTTAATATTTCGAATGATGCTATCGTGTGGGATTGTCTATCTTAAGGAGTAATCCAAGCGAGAGGCGGCATTAGCTTTTGTCAGAAGGCATATGCGGAGGAACCTATATGGAGGTTCGAGTTTTTTTAAAGATGCTCGAACCTTTGTTGTGATCCGTGATCTATTCGAGGTATGGGAATTGATTTGGGAATGCGTGATCTGATCAAGATAGAGGAATGCATCTAGGGATTTGTGTTCTGTTCGAGTGATGAAGACTTGTGTGACAGATGTCGAATGTAACCTCGAAATTGAAAAAGGCTAAGACTAGAGTAGGATGCACAACCTGGGGTTTGGCGACCTGTGTCAAGATGTTATCAACTCCATTTCTAGAGATACTTATCGATTGTTAGCCGGTGGGAGTTGATCATATTTGGTTCACGTTGTTCATATTTATGTTCGGATGATGACCTCTTGCATTAACCTTAATGGTTTATTTTATATTGAGATATACGACGCTCGGAAGGTACTTTCTGACCTTTGTGCAGGAGATTGGATTCGACTTCTCCAAAGAGATCTCTGTAGAAAATCCATTATTCGAACATTCCTTATCGATTTTGATTGTAATCTTATTATGCTGGAATGTAATCAATGTAACTATTTCGGCTACGATTAATATTTATTTTAAACCATAGACATTATTAGAATATCACTGGATTATCTATAAATGGTTTAGTTATCATGAGGTAAAAATTCGTCCGTATTTATGTGCGACATTGTCCTGTGAGATACATTTTGTTTTGAAACGTTTTTATAACATTAAAAATATATTTGATCTGTGTTTCTCAAAGTGGTTTACTAGGCTTATCTGGGTGTTATTTTTCTGTAATACTTAGGTCACCCCGTGTATATTACTAGATTTAGCTTTGGGCACTTTAGAGATTCTAGAGAAGAATTAAGTCCTACCTACGATAGCATTTATTTCCACCGCATTTCTTTGTGTGTATATGTCAACATTTGCGAGGATGGGTTGATAAAACGGTACGAGTCGATTACTATAACTTTGAAAAACATTGTATCTTAGAATGATCCTCTATACTGTCTTTTGATATTATATGATCGTTCAGCTGTGAGATTATGATATTATGTTCCTTCTTCCTTGTTCTATTTCTTTTTCTTTTAATTCACCCTAACAATTCGTCTTTCCAGCACTTGGATGCTCGACATATGAATACCGTGAATGTACTAGTGTCAACATTCAGAGGTCAAAAAGACGAGTCATTATACGTGGTATCAGAGCTAAATGTTATGCGAGAGCCTTGGATTTAATAGGTATGACTCATTAAGAGATATGGCAATAGAATGCCTGTGACGGCCCGCAAATCCGTAACCTTTGAATCGACAATAAACCACACATGTCCAACCAAAAAAGCACAGACCGATGGAAAGCCAAGAGAAAGATAAGAAGAGAGAAGAAGAGAAGAGAAGAAAGAGAGAAGATTGAATCAAACAGAACAATACAGAATCTCACATTGCAGCGGAAAACATATAATATCATATCAATGATCTTTACAAAATAGAAACTGTATATACATACATCAATCAGAGTACAACAATCCATCACTAGTTATCAGCCTGGACAGCTATAATAACGTGTCCTCACAATTGCCAATAATATACAACAACTAAACACAGTGGATAATCAAAACAGATACGTGTATATGAGAATGAAGATCTCCAGCTCTACTACTGAAGCTCTAAAAGCACCAAAACTGAACCTGTAATATACCCGGTATGACCCAAGCATTGAAAGGTAAGAACGCCCGGATCAGTTTGGTAAACCAGTGTGAGAAACACACTCAACTGAATTTATTAAATTGCCAAACTTTTCCTTTATCAAAACAAAAGTATCTCGTAAGATATGCCCACACATAAACATAGACATGTTTTTACCTTACGATAACTAAAACATTTCATATCAAATCCTCTTGTATTATGATAGTGTCTAGTATACAAATAATATTAATCATAGCTGAATTTGTTACATTGATTAAATTCCAGCATATAGGCCAAAATGGGTAATACAATTAAAATGGAAGGTACGTAGTGGATTTTGGATTTCTATACAAATGATCAGGTGAATGGACTACCTTCCAATGGGTACACCACTAGATGGATGTCCCGAGGCACATAACATCTGTCATCTACCAACACAAGACCGGTCCACCTCTATAACTAGATGGTACCAAATATGTCATCCTTTGGTCTTTACTGACCTTTAGCGAGGGGCTCATAGCATAAACCATAATAATCAGATACACGACGTCATAGCATGTAAAGATATATCTAGAAGAGGATGATCATACCCTACTTGGGAGCGGCCCACTTAGCTCTGCTGCATCTACCTCTATTTTGGTCATTTCCGTTTGATGAGGCCTGAGGTAACGATTACCTTTCACAAATCACATATCAATTTGAATGCCACATGGCCATTTCCGTTGACTACTAATTGCCTTCCACAAAAATACAACCCTTAAGCTCATACATCTCAAGGAGGATGGTAAGCTAAGAGAAGTTTCCTTCTCCGCCACCACTGATGTACGTTTGTAAAAACCAATGTACGTAATCTATAGAAATGCAATGTCATAAGAACATCCATATAAGTTATCCAGGAATAGGATGAACCGAAGGTACTTTCCTACCACATCCTATTGGAAAATCCCCAGGATCAGTAGCGAATAGTCCTCGTATTGGATATTTCATAATAAAGAGACCACTGCTGTTATATGTATATTGGGATTTTAACCCCAAACGATCAATAAGCTGTCTTCCACAATGAAAATCCATAATATCAATATCATCATAAGCAACCTGCACAATTGTCACATATACGTTGGTCCGAAGTGGTTTTCAGATAAGTCTGATCTCGGTCTCTTCGCACCGACAACGCAAAAGCGTTTCTTAACCTCATATAGAAACTATGTCTCGTAGACTTATCACGTCTCCAACTTTCAACTTGCTATCCTTCAGGCCAAAAAAGAAGCTCGATAGATTAGAGTAATACTCCGCACTGCATGAATAGACATCCTCAACACAAATGATAACCAAAACTGCACAAAAGGCTACATACTAAGTGTACGACTAAATAGTTCCCACATCAAGTTAAGGAACTAAAATGGCCAAATTTGATAGTCGGTTATTTAACTATCAAAGAGACAAATAAATATTTAGCACTATAACAATCACTAGGGCCTTTTATTACTTTTACTAGTTAATTTACTTGCCAAATATTCACTTCAAATTATCTTTAAAAAGATATATTCCCATATTCACTTCAAATTATCTTTAAAAAGATTTATTCCCAAACCATTTCAACTTTCTTTATTGGAAAACATTTCCACATACTTATTTAATAATAAGTAATTCACAAATCAATTTATTTTCAACACTTAGAAAATATTACATATACTTAAATCAGGATTAAGTATATATTTATTCTTTAAGGAAAACATTCACTTAAACACATTTATTTGGTTTAAAATGAATGTTGCGTAAAACATCATTACGACAACTCAAAATCCTTAGTATAAGGATTCAAAAATTAGATAGATATATAAACCCCATATACTATACAAAACATTTCCTTTCGAAACTCATTTACTATTACAACAGTGTTATGGTCTATCATTTCCATTCTTCTCGAAAACGTCTATTTCAACAATGAATGTTAAAATCTATGGTTTCGATACTTAAAACATTTTAAAACATCTTCAAACCATTTTGCTCTATTTAAAATATCATTTCTAAAAACATTTATTTAACTTCAAAAGATTATTCACTATTCGAAATCGTGAATATAATTCGTTTACCAAACTCAACACTTCTACACATTTATTAAAGATAATCCACTATCCAAAATCATGAATATAATTATCTAGACAAGTTCATTACTATTGCACATTTAATTGAAGGATAATTCACTGTCCAAAATCATGGATATAATACCTTTAAGAAACTTCCATATTTTAACTTATTAAATTCAATTGATTTCGGATTTATAAGACAATGTTTATAAATTCACATGTATTATTTTGTAAAAAATTCCATTTATTAAATCCCTTAATTAACCGATTCCATTTATCCCTTATTTATATACCAAAATCCAAATTATAAGTTAATACACTTATAAATCATTTATTTACAATTTCATTCATTTGTAACTTCACAAATTTTAAATCTTATTCACTTATAAGATTCACTTACAACTTCATTTTAAGATTTACGAAATTCCATTATAATTCCATTATTTCGATTTATAAAACTTCAATTTTATAAATCTTATATACATACCATTTATAATAAATTCAAAAATCTCAATTTAAACTATTTACAAAATAATTAACTCCATATTTCAAAAATCATATTCTTATTATATTTCCTAAAATCATAATTTTTATAACATAAAAATTATGACTTTTATTTATTCAAAATAAATTCATTTACTTAACAATTCAAAAATTAACAAAACATCTATTTTCAAAATCACTTGAAAATCCTTTTTTAATTGAAAGCATCACTCCAATATTCTTAAATTTCAAAAAATAGGCCAAGTGTTGCAATAACACTAAATACATCAACTACGACATCCAAACATCGTATATCATATGATAACAGCATATATCACAATATCTGTAAATAAAACCAATACTGGTGAGGAATCCAGTTGGATCCCTCCAACTTGTCACCTGCAATAAATATACATATTAGAATATGTGTACAATGTCCGCTTCAAGGCAGATGCGCGTAAAAATGGTCATCTGCTCATACACGGGAACGTATAGGGTCTCATCTGCTCCAATAGGCAGGAATATATCTAAATACCAATCAATATATATACAATATATCATATATCATCCAAACAATCATCGATCATCACAAAATAATTTATTCTCACTCATATAAAAATATCAGTGAGTCAGAAAGTGTGAGTTGTACTCATTTTGGATTTCACTCCGTTAAACTTTAAGGCAAGGTACTTGAGATCTAACACATACTTCCTATCATGCTTTGGAAACCAAATGAAAACAAGCCTGAATTCTTTCTTCCGAACGCTTGGCCAAGGATTGAAATGGAGATCGACTAAAAGTATAGAGAAGAAGTGGTAGAGCTTTGAACTTGAATTCTCAAAATTAGACCCGGAAAATAGGTCATCTCATCTCTTGTTTTTGACTCTCTTTGTCTCAAATATTGAAAAACTTGTTAACTGAAAAGTTGTTGAAAATTCTTTTCTATTGAATTTAAATAAAGAATCACTTAATTCCAAGTTGTTTTGAGGGAGATATGAAAGAAGACGTATTGTCGGATTGACAAAAATGAAGCCCAAAATTACACTTCAAAGAATTGATTTTAGGTATATCAAACCTCAAAACTGATAATAGTGATCAACATAAAAGATGTTGTAATGACCAGTCTTCCACCCACAGGAAGACGTATCATTAATAAGAAAGAAAGGGATAGAAAAGAGAAAAGATAGAAAAGATAGAAAAGAAAGAACTAAACAATATTAGAATCTCACAGCGGAACGAATAAAATATATTACATCACATATGATATACATAGTCTCAAATACATCGGAGTTATACAGCTTATACATCACAAAAAGACAGTTATAAAGACCTGTCTATCATACAATATAGACTTCATCACAGAGATACAACACAGCAGAAACTATATGTATGTATGTATGTATGTATGTATGTATATAGACACATGCTGAAGCCTCCTGCTCCAAAGTTCCTTCAGAATTCGTCAAAGCTAACCTGAATCCCTTTGTTACTCATAAAAATTTGAGTACCCAAGAGTTTAATAAAATAGAAAATAAACTCCGGATCAGACATGGGTCTGGTGTGAGTAAACGGGTTTAAAATTGCTTAACTTTGAAAACATTTGAAAGAAAAGTTTTTACCTTACGATAGTCAAAACTTTTGATAGGAAATCCAGTGATATTATAATAGTGTCTAGGGTTTTCAAGTAAATAGAAAATAGCTGAAATTGTTACATGATTAAATTCCAGCATACTAGCCACAAAGTGGGTTATATAATCAAAACCGTAAAGGCACATAGGGAAAATGGGTTTCCATCAATGGCAGGGCTACTGGGGTACTGCCCATCACAGTACGTGGCCTAGATCACCGTACCGAGGATCCACCCTAAATACCCTGCAACATAAGGCCGGAACCATCCCTTATTGGATAGTCCCGAACAAGACAACCCCAGCAGTTGTCGTGAACCAGCTGCCCATTAAGCCGAAATAAAAAGGGACTCTAGACAGGGGAAAATATCGTCCTACTTGGGCGCAACCCACTTAGCCTTACCGCACCTCCCCCGTTTTAACCATTCCCGGTTGATGAAGCTTGAGGCTACGATTACCTTTTAGAACACATCTATCTTAGAATGCTCATCGTCCTCCTGACGATGTTGTGAAAGCATTCAATCCATACAAGTTCGTTCCAGTTCGAACGAAACCGAAGGCACTATCTCGTTACACTCATTTTGGAATCACCCTCAAAGTTAACGACAATAGCCCTTACACTCTGAATCTCCATCTTGAACCCGAAAATACTATCTCCGTTAAACTCATCTTGGAATCACCCCCAGAGTTTTAATGACAAATAGTTCTTACATTCGAGTCTTCATCTTGATCTTTACTTGAATTCACGATCTAACGTTTAATTTGGATCGCTGTGGTTTTCAGATATCCGAATTTGGAAATCTGATCATGATCTCACCGAAATCCAAAACGCCATTTTAATATCCAAGTGGTTTAAGGGTTTAAACAATTTAGTCCATCATCTATATTTACACAGATAGATAATTCACCTTATCACAATATAGATAATCCATATTATCACAATTCAACCAAAGTATCTCATATCACAAGCAACCCATATCACATATCAGAGATATCACATAATCCAAGGCATTCAATCTCATCCAATCATCCATAAGCAAGATTAATCGTCCACACCATCCCTAATTAATTTAATTAACCACCAATGAATTAAGTTAATTACTTAATTACTTTTTAATCTTTCTTATCTAACATTAATTAATTATAACCCAATTAATTAATCATCCTTTAATTATCCATCTTAATTAATCATCCTTGATTAATTATTCTCTAATTAAATTAAGTAATTAGCCTTTAACTAATTACACAAATTAATTATCCTTAATCATTTACAGTAATTATCCTTTAATTACACTCATTAATTACATTAATTAATGATCCTCTAATTACTTCATTAATTAATTAACTATAATTAATTACATTGATCTTTAAGTAATTCCATTAATTAATTATACTTTAATTAATCACTTTCCTTTAATTAACCTTAATTAATTACAAACAGTAATTAACCATCTTGTAAATACTTACCTTAATTAATTAACTTCTTAATTAATTATGTTAATTAATCCTTAATTAATTACACAAAGTAATTAATCCTTAATTACTTCCACTAAGTAATTATTCTTCAGTTACTTACCATTAAGTAATTCCCCTTAAATTAATTAAATCAGTAATTACCTCTTAATTACTTACACTAAGCAATTACACCCAATAATTACATTAAATAATTATACTTAATCAATCATCAAGTGATTATCTTTATTTAATTAACTAGTTAATTAACTTTAAGTTATTCACAGTAATTTAATTTATTACATTGTTTCATTAACCCCTTTAATTACTTCCATTAATTAATTACTCTTTAATTAATTATCTTTAATTACTTAAATTAATTAACCCTTAGTTAAACAAGTAATTAACTATTCTTAATTAATTAAACCAATTATCTTAAATTAATTACATTGATTAATTATCTCTTAATCATTAGTTAGAGATCCTTAAATTAATTACACTCACTAACAATTCTTTAATTACTTTCATTAAGTAATTATATTTTGATTATAACATTAATTGACCATTATTAATTACATTGAGTAGTTAACTTTCAATTAATTTAACTAATTATTTATTTATAATTACGCACAACCTTAATTAAAGATGAATTTCTGTCTTCATAAATTACTTAATTACATCATTAACTTTGTTTAAAAATCGTTGGTAATGAATTACATAAATAATATAATTACCTTTAAACAAATTTAAATCATTAACTTTAACATTTCAATTTTAAAACTTGTATAAAACTTGTATAAAACTTGTTAAATACTTTTCTTTGGAAACTAAATTCATACTTATACTATGTTTGAAAACTTCCTTCTAAAAACTTCCATCTTTATTTCTTTTAAAAGCTAGCTAATATATTTTTATAACTAGATTTATCTTAGTTTTGAAATTATTTTCCTTTAAAATACACTTTTTGAAATTTAGTAACATTACTTTTTGAAAGCAAAAACATTTTAAAACTTTAAAATTAGTCAGTTTAATTTGAAACATAAATTTATTTAGAATACTTTGGCTTTTAAAAATCTGTACATATTTTACTTAAAATTAAAAAAAAATAGGCTATAGCACCAAAAACTAACCCGAGCCAGCTTCGAGCCTTACCCGAGTCAAGCCCGAGCTACTCGTACTCAAGCATGCAACAACCCTCCTTCGAGTCGAACAAGAAGCATCTTCGAGCCAACCACGTACCCATCTCTTCTTCCCAAACCTTAACAAACCCAGATATTTGAACGTGCACAGTGCATGTGCACGGCGACTCCACGTCGCTTCGATCAACAACGTCGGCCCCGACACATCACCGATGACCTCAACAAGCCCTTCGACCACCTAGATCCAACAGTCCCATCTCGAATCGAAATCGAGTACTTCGATCAAAACTGGAACCTAAACTCGAATCGGGAACCACCAATCGCCAACGATCCCCTTTATCAGAAATCCTGCCACCATCATCCAAAGCAACATTACGTCTTCCCCCTTCCATTCCCCCTTTTGCGAACCATTCCGGTGCATCCACATTGAAAATGTCACGGCAACTCCTAGGTCAAAGCTAGGTTTCTAACCCTAGTTCGTCGTTGTGTGGTAATCTCGGCCAACTAAAAAGTAAATGATCATTTTTCCAATGACCCTAAGCTTGCATGCTACCTTCACCCTCAAGCTCGTCGTCAAACCATTTCCCGTTCATCGAAATTTAGCAAAAATGCCCAATCTGATCAACTCAAATTATCACAATCATTATAATGTTAAAAATCATGATTACTTTACCTAAATTCATCATACTGCAATACGATTTTTTTAGGTAGTCAAAGCTTCCAATTAACATGATCGAACTTTTGAAAAAAAATTGATTAGCTCTGTAATTGTAAATTCTTGGAAAAATTCTTGAATTTAGAGACTTGCTACTATTTTTAAAATTGATATTGCATTCTTACAATCATTTGTTCTTCAGAAATCTTAACCTAATTTTGATAATATACAGAGTAATTGAATTTATAAAAAATTAGAGCTTGTCATTTGAACAGAGAACAGATTTGCACATATACATTCATATGCATAGAAATATCATATTACTATATATATAACCAATCTTCAATCATACATACAAACCATATTATTAAAAAGAATTCATCACAATCATCAAGCATACGACCCTAAGTAAGTTCTTAAGCAAAATGTTTACTCACTTGAGAACAGAGAGCAAAGGAAACAGAGGAGCAGTTTGTATTTTTTTCTTCTAAAATCTTGCTTTTTGAAATGATCTGGAATCCTATTAGTTGATGTTGATTTGGTTGCTAGCTTGATTTCAGGTTGCAATATGATGAAGATTTGAAACTGAAATTGTCTTGAAGCTTTGATTTTCTCTTTTTGGTTGTTTTTAAGAAGATGGGAGGAAGATGTTTTAGAAATGCACATGCAACAGAAAATAACCAGGTTTCTTTACTAATACATGTTCATTTATAATTTAATTTTAATTAAAAAGAAGAATGCCACTTGTTATATTGCATGATTCTTAAGTTACAAATGTATTTGCATGATTTAATTTCCTTACAAATATTAAAAGCAATGTAATTTATGTTTAACCTCTTTATTTATAAATTTCTTATATTTTTATATTTATGAAATGTGATTTCTATTACTCATGCAAATATGAATTTATGTATATATTTATTTATATATACTTATGTTTTTGAATAAATTAATGTATTATATGTTTTATTTGTTTTTATATGTTTACAAACTATTCTTAGTTCATAAGATATTTTTAAAGGAATGTATAATTAAACCTATATATATTTGTAAATCATTTTAGTTTAAGAAAGAAATAAAAAACTTTTATTAAATCTTATTTAGGCTATCCCATTTTTAAAATAAAATTTTTATCCTATGTATTGAAAATATAGAATTTAACTCTAATAGTTTTTGAAAGGTATTGTATTAAATTTAAACATAACCTTCTAAAATACAAAATATATATTAAAATTTGAAAATATGTTTTTATTTATTGAATTCAAACCAAATCTTTCCTATTTATAATATACATAAATATATATACATTTGAAATAGAAAATATTTTAATATTAGCCTTGAAAATTATCATATTGAATTTTATAACTTCAAATCATAATATATACATGCATATACATTACAATTTGAAAACATCTTCTTATTAAATTAAAATCAAAGGCTTTCTATCTACAATATATATACCAATATATATATATATATATATATATATATATATATTATAAATAGAAAACAATTTTATTAGCTTTTAAAAGATAAAATTTACCAATTAAATATTTATAAAAGAAGATTATTAAACCAATATTGTCAAATGAAATAGTTATCAAAGAAAATTATTAAAAAACATTACCAAATTAAATGGTTATTAATGAGGATTATAAAATAAATCTTGCCCGAAATTCTGGGACATCACAGTTGTAGCCACTGGAATTTTATATTGTTTTAGAAAATAGTTTTATAATTTGGATCTTCTATGATCAAGTTATGATCCAAACAAAATGGCCTATTTTCTGGCTTAAAAACCGGGCCAGATAATGCACTAGAAAGAAGTGGGTTTTTTTTCCATATTTTTGCTAAGAGTTGGACAAAGTTGTCAACACGAAAGTTTTAGCCACTAAAAAATACATGATTTGCAAAAAATAATTTTAAATTTTGGTTCAGTTTTGAAGAAGTAATGGTTGAGAGAATAAAATGTAAAATATGAAGAAAAGAGGAGTTCGATTTGAAGAGAATAAACATTGATTTCTTTTGAATATTTTGAATATTTTTACATTATTTCTTTATATATTTTTTCTACGGCTTGGAAGCCATTAAATAGAAGAGGAAGAAAATGAAGAAGCTTGAGAAAAGAACAAGAAAAAACGTGAATGAAAGTGAAGAAGGAGGTTGGTATTTATAGAAAAAGAAAGAAGTGGTAAATTTACTAAAATAACCTCTTACCAAATTACCAAACTAACCTTACTTCACCTAAAGCAATCTCCATTTTTTCAATACTTAACAGCATCTTTCACATCCTTACTTTATGTCTTAGTCACTTAAATATTAAGAAAGAAAAGTAATTATTTTGTTGAATTTTGATGTGATTTGGATTTAATGTTTACTTTTGACTTTTTATAAACTTACTAACTTTTCTTAATGATGTTCTAGAAGTTTTCTAATTATATTTAGTAAAATAAAATATATTTATTTATAAGAATATGTAATACAAATGTTAAAACATGTTAACTAAACTGCGATAACGTTGCGACAACTTATTTTGAATAAAATGTTGATTTTCGACAAAACGTTTTTCGGTCACATTTTGACGTTTTTGTTAAACTATTTATTCATGCCAACCAAAATTGAAAATAATTTCTTATTATCTTTAAATAATTAAAATAGGCAAATTTGACTTATAAAATAATATAAAACAATATCCAAATCTTCTTATAAAAATACGTCATCGATTTATCGATATGCGACGAAATTTGTCAATTTTATAAAACAAGTTTTATATATTTATCGAACCATTATAAATTAAATTACCATTGTTATCAAATGAGTTTGATATTGATTTTATATATATATATGTATATGTATATATATTTAAAAGGAATTATTTATCCTTCAAACAAATTTCTTAAATATTTATCCTACTTTATCTAAATCCGACTTTTGTCAATTTTACAATGGAAAACCAAAATCTTTATTCAATATTAAAAATAAGTTTATCATTCTTATTTATCATATAAAACTTGACTTTTTAAGTTTGAAAATTCTACATTTGAATATTTAAAATAATTAAATATCTCATTTTTAAGGTGTTAAAATTACGGGTCGTTACAATGCCCTAGCATGAGTTAGAGTATTATACATATGAAAGCATATTTTTTTGGTACTATAAAAATGTTTTATATTCTTTTAATTGGTATATTGAGTAGATTATGAATTTTTATCGATGCGCTTGATCAATGTTATTGATAAGAGTTTTTAAACACTTGAATAAGGAAAATCGACAAAGTATTGTTTTCGAAATTGGTAAATGAATAATTTTACCTAGGAATATATTTTACATAAAATACATAATTTTCATAAATTAGTATAGTTATTTATGATATATTTGTTTGTTAGGAAATGATAATATTTAATTATTATCATTTATTGGTTGATTAGTTATTCTCAGTCAGTTTATGAACATTTACTATAGTTGTTGATTTATAAGAAATCTACCTTCTTACAATAAGGGTTGGGTAGATAGTAGATTTATAGGAACATTAAATATGAACGCCTTTTGAGTTAAATTCACAGTTGACTATAAGGTGTTCGATGATGATGTTGGATTAAAATTGAATTTTAATAAGAATTGTTTATTATAATCTAAACAAAGATATACATTTTGAAATGATTTCAATAAGAATGTAACTTTATATAAACATAATCTATAAATGAATAGGATTTAAATAGATAATTTGAGGACTTCAATCCCGATATCTTTGAAAATGTTTTTCAATATTTTGGAGAAAATAATAGTAGTATTATTTAAAAGTAAGTTTCTGGGAAATTGGTTTATGAAATTCAGATCATGGTTATTAGTAACATTTATGGAGTATTTGATACCATTTTGAAATGATTTTGGTTAAGTCTAAAAGGCATAAATTGGATGTACCGAACTCACTCCCTTTGCTTGAAAATAATTATGGTGATAAGTTCAACATCATCAGCATTCATTTTCGAGTTTCTAAGTGTGGAATGCTACAAAGATGTTTTGGTAAAATAGATTTTTATATAGTCCCAAAGTATAATTTGATATACAAAAGTTATATGTATATACTGTTTCAAAATGATTTGAAATGAAAACCGATGTTTAGTTCTAAGGTTTTCTTGTTGAGTTATTTCATGGACATATGCAGCTTATGCATTAGGAAATTATGGATGTGCAACATGATATGATATGTGTTTTGTAGTTTTCATTTGTTAAAGTGAAATTGATTTTTTGTCAGTTTTGGATACTCGGGAACTCCTAATGGTTATAGAACTATAGTTAAGTATTTTTGAGAATGTAAATTTGAGTTTATTTAACTGTTGAATCGAGAAGATAGCAACTTAAAATAAGTTTAAATTTTTTGAACATACTTGTTAAGTAAAAAAAATTGATGTTGGTATATACTCTTAGGATATAGTAGAGTATTATATGAGTATGAACTTAAGTCAGATAATATTTGTAAATTTGAAGTTATGATTTATGAAATGATTCATAAATGATCTTAGTATAAATGACATACTATTTGGATAAATGAATATGATTAACAAGGTATTGGTGTAGTTAAGAAACCAATAGGATAAATACGTAAGTTTTATGCAGATCGTTTATTTGCATGACTATTCTTGGTCCTGTATTAGAATATGTGATTTCGAGATGATTTACACTGATCCGAACAAGGATTTTTCAATTGATTCTTGACGGTGAACACTTGATACGGATTGTTGATAAGATTCCGTAGTTTTTTAATCATGGTATATGGCTATGTAAGGAGAATCAAAGGTTTCCAGTCAAGGAACCTGATCGAAGTCCACACTAGAGAGGTCAAGTGATCTATACTGGACTAGAAGTGAAATCTATGTTATCGAGCAAGTGACCAGGTCAGACGTGTATGGACGATATATGTATTACGTACGAGCTTTAATACATATGTATGATGTGTTAAGTTGACTTATGAAGAGTTTGGCGAATGACTTTTCAATTCGTTAGGAGGTATTTTGAACCATCGAATAAGTAATAACCTAAGGCTATTTAGCATAAAGTATGTTCAGTAAACTGTTTATATTCCTTGTGCGATGAGAAGGTTTTGAACTATCTATCCTAAGGATAAGTCCAAGGAAAATGTCAGCATCGACATTTCGAATGATGCTATCATGTGAGATTATCTATCTTAAGGAGTACTCTAAGGAGGAGGACATCATTAGCATTCTTCAGAAGGCTTATGTAAGGGAACCTATGTGGACATTCGAGATCTGTTCAAAATGCTTGAATCTACGTAGTGATTCGTGATCTATTCAAGATATAGAAATTCATTTGGGAACTCATGATATGTTCGGGATAGAGGAATCCATATGGGGATTTGTGTTTTATTCGAGTGAAGACTTGTGTGAAAGATGCCAAATATAACCTCGGCGTCGAAAATGACTAAAAACGAAGTAGAATCCGTAACCTATGGTTTAGTGACCCGCGTTAGGATGTTATCGACTCCATTTCAAGAGATACTTATCGGTTGTTGGTTGACTGGAGTTGATGATATTTGTTTCATGTTGTTCGTGTTTATGATCGGATGATGGCCTCTTGTATTTACCGTAACGGTATATTTTATCCAAAGATAAAAGCGCGCAAAAGGTTCTTTCTTACCCTTGTGTAGGAGATTGGATTCAGCTTCTCTGGAGTGATCTCTCCGGAAAATCCATTATGTGAATGTTCCTTATCGATTTTGGTTGTGCTCTTATTATGTTGGAATGTAAGCAATGTAACCACTTTGGTTATGATCATTATTTATGTTAAACCTTAGACATTATTATAATACCATTGGAATCCATGACGACCTGCAAATCCGCCCCGTTCAAAGCCGACGATAATCACACATGTCCAAACAATTGAACGGAAACACGGATAATCATGAGAAAAAAAGAAAGAAGAGAGAAGAGGAGATGAGAAGAAGAAGAGAGAAAAGAAAAGAGAAGACAAAACAGAAGAAACTAAAACAATCACAGAATCTCACATATGCAGCAGAAAAACATATAATATCATATCAGTAATCTTTGCAAAATATAAACTGTAACATAACATACATACATTAGAGTACAACAATCAATCATAACCATCAGCATGGACAGTAAAAATAACATATCCTTACAATTGCTGATAACTTAACAACAATGTAGCGGAAAATAAACATATACGTGAAATACGAGAAAATTTCTAGCTCGCCTACTGAAGCTCCAAAGCATCCAAATCTACATCTATACATAAATTCGCTCTGACCCGAGTATTAAAAGGGAAGAATCCCCGGATCAGTTTAGCAAACTAGTGTGAGAAAAAACATCTCAACCGAATTTATTATAAAGTTATAAGAACGTGCGTTTCGTAAGACCACGTCCAAACATAAACACAGAAGGGTTTTTACCTTACGATAACCAAAACATTCCATATCAAATCCTTTTATATTATACTAGTGTCTAGTATACAAATAATATTAATCATAGCCGAAATTGTTACATTATTAAATTCCAGCATACTAGCCACAAACGCGGGTTCTTCAAACAAAATGGCAGGCACGTAGTGGATAATGGATTTCCATACAAATAACCAGGTGAAGGGACTTCCTTCCGGCAGTACATCACCGGAGGAATGTACCAAGACCCAATAAATGGTTCTCTACCAACACAAGACTGGCCTACCTCTAACTTGATAATATCGATTGTCACCACCCCGGTCGTTACCGACCTATTCGAGGGCCCTCATAGCATACATCCACAAGAATTTGCATCCTAAACGTCATAGTAGGAAGAAATATATTTAGAAGGGGATGAACATATCCTTATGGTTGCGAACCACATAACCCTGCTGCATCTACCCTATTTCGATTATTTCTAGGTGTGGCCAAAGCTCACGATTACCTTTCACGTTGCACATCATCTTTCTTTGAATGTTACATTGCCATTCCATCAATCACTATTGACTTTCACAGACATACAACCTCCAAGCTCATACATCTCAAAGAAAGGTGTTAAGCTAAGTGAAGTTTCTTTCTCTACACCAAACAGATGCACGTTTGTAAGAGTCAACAATGTAATCTAAAAAATGCAATGCCAGACATCCATCCATACAAGTTTGTCCAGGAATAGGACACACCGAAGGCACTCTCCTACCACATCCTGTCGGAAAATGCCCCTAGCAATTAGTCCATGCATTGGACATTTCATAATGAAGAGACTATTTCTACTATATGTATATTGGGAGATTATCTTCAAATGAACAACAAGCAGTCCTTCGTGACGAAAATCCCACATATCATTGTCTTTCAAACCTACACATTCGAACGCATATATATTGGTTCGAAGTGGTTCTCGGATAAATCCGACCCCGGTCTCTCCGGATCAACAATGGTAAAGAGGCCAAATATTTGATAGTCGGTTATTTAACTATCAAAGCAACAAACAATAATATCTAGCACCATAAGCAATCACTAGGCTCATTTAATTAATCTTTATTTAATTAAATCAATCTTTAAATATTTTCTTCAAATTATCTTTTAAAAAGACATATCCTCAAAATCATTTCAACCTATCGATAATAGAGAACCTTTCCATATAATTATATCAACAGTATAAGAATATTAATAAATCATTTCCTTTTCTACACTTAGAAAATAATGCCATATACTTATATCAACGATATATGTATATTTAATAACACTACCATTTGGAGACATGCTAAATAGATTTCTATAACCGTACAACTACAGAGTTCATACGCCTCCAGACGGGTGTTAAGTATAGGAAGCAAGGCTCTTATACCACCAAGCCTTTAGAACGATCATAAGAACCGATTCGTGTATTTTACGATGGAAGGTCAAAACATAATTTATTGGGTCAAACGAATGTTGCTAAAACATCATTACGATAAACCAAAACATTAGTATAGGAAATTTGTAAATAAATAGATGTATAAATAAATCCCATATACTATATAAAAATATTTCCTTTTAGAAATCATTTATTATAACAATAGTTTTATAGTCCATGCCTTCCATACTGAAAGGGATAGCAGATTAAGGATCATAAGGCTAATTTAACACTAGAGGGGGGGAGGGGGTGAATAGTGTTTAATGGATTCTAAGACTTATATGAAGTAACTTAAAGTTATGACACAAACAAATGCAAAAATTAATCACGGAACAATTACAGAATCAAACACAGATACAAAAGGTAAATAAAAAAACAATAAAGGGAAAGAACACACCAGATTTTATACTCATTCGAAGATACCCTACATCCAGTCCTGTACCAAGGCAAACCACCTCATACAAATTATTATTATACCAATGTCGAGATTACATTCCTCAATTTCTCAAGGCCTTGACGTACCCTCCTATCTCACGAGTTCAGGGCAAGCTCTCTTAATTTACGGGCCATAAGATTACCCAATTGGTTTCCAGGCATAACCACACCTTATAGAGAGACTTGATAAACTTTTGATTACAAATTGATCCTATAACTCTGAATAGCACTTTGATCTTCGACAGGGGCAGAGAATCAAACAAAAATGAGACTCTAATTTGATTCACTTGAGAATTTGGTAGAATTTCGGCACGATCTTAAAAATATGAAAATTTTAGAATATGGATTTGTGGAGAAGAAGTGAAGAAAATATGAAATTAATTGGTTAAAAAATTCTTTTGTGAAGGCTATTTATAAAGCACCAACGGTCATAACCATTCGTGAAGAGATATAAACAAATAGACATTTCTTTTGAAGATTGAAAATTTTGAATTCAACGACCACCATGTCGACATGGGGTATCCCATGATGTCGACATCCCTATGTAAAAAACAACGTAAAATTTGTTTTTGAAAATGAAGTTTAAAACAAGAGTTTATTTTAAAACAAAAACAAATAATATTTTAAGGCTAGAACATCTTTTTGAAAAGTTAATTTTTAGGCTAAAATATTTTGAAAAGCGGTTTTGAAAATGATTTTGAAAACCATTTTGATGTAGTTTTGCAAGCTTCTTCTGCAGAATATCTCATCACATCAGGACTCGAGAACTTGTACAAAACCAAAATGTTCGTTGGTTTGTAAGCCACTTGTCATAGGTTTGTAAGCTACTTGTCATGGCTTTGTAAGCCATTAAGAAGGTGGAAATAGGTTCCATCCCAAATGAAATTCAGAATGAAGATTTTCATGATATTATGAAGTTTTAACTAAAAAAGCTAGACACATATCTTGAAATTTTGATCTTGATACTCATGAGTCTTCAAACTTGATTTCTTCATTCTTGATCTTTATACTGTACAGTCTTTAATAATCTATACCTGCCTTATATATATCCTGCATAATAATATTCATATATATATCTAGACAATAGTGTTAGTATATAAGTTATAATAAAATAAGTTACAAAGGTTGTTGTCATCAAATCCACTATCTCCACTTCCTAACAATCTCCCCCTTTTTGATGCCGACAACCTTATAAAATATACTTACCACTTCGATCGTACCATAACTCCCCCTTACTCTAACAACTCCCCCTTATTCCAAGCCTACTATTTTATATAACTTTCTCTCCCTTTGTCATCAACAAAAAAATAACTTATAAACCTTGAACTTGATAGAAAGAGAGATAAATAAACATAGACATAATAATATAACATGCTAACTGGAATTCATGTTTCTATACATTGAAGATAGGTTTTAGAAGAACCTTAAGATAACACTTATATACAAATTAACACACTAATATTACAATCACGAAAGAGAAAAATGAAAAACACTTAATGAGAACCCTTAATTATTGGTGATTTATGGATTGAACAATTTGGATAGTGGAGACAAAAGTTTTCACGTTGTTCAACCAAGTTCCCATTAGCGTCAAAAAGGACCTCTCCAACGCAAATCACGCCATCGTCTTCGTCCATATGAACATCCAGATTCAACAGAGGATGTTCTTCTTCCTGATCCTCTTACGGTTCTTCTAATTGCTCTTCTAGCGGTTCTTCTTCTTCAGAATCCATGGCTTGTGATGATTCTTCGATAATAATTGGACTGGCATGGTTACCCATAAGGAATTTTTGTAAATTCCTAAGGATTCTACCTTGCCTATCTTGTTCTCTTGCCATTCGCAATTGACTAAATTGATTCTCCATTTTCATTTGAAGCAAATCTTTCATCTTCTCTTGCAATTTGATGACTCGTATTTGTGTGGATCATTGAAAAGGACTAGAATAAGGAGAAGTGGGTGAAGAAGGTTCATTATTAGAAGAGGAAGCCATTCATTTACTGTTTTAGAAATTTGTTGCAGAAAATAGAACAGAGAAAAGGAGAAAAAGTCGAAGTATATAAATATATAACTTAATAACTAATTTTAGAGGGAAATTAAAATTTGAAAATCACGGCTAGTATGTCAACATAGGGGGATGGGTCATGTCGACATGCCTAGCATAATTTTTGAGAAATTTTTATTTATATTAATTATTAGTTATACTTGTATTATTTATAATTTATATTTCAGTTAATGAACATATACCTAATTCTCTTCTAACTTTAGTAAAGTTTTGTTCATTTAATGCTATGTTTAATATATCAGCAATTTGTTTTCAGTATTATTATATTCAAAACTTACGACTTCTTTACTTACATTATCTCTAATAAAATGATGTCTAATATCAATATGTTTTGTTCTAGCATATGTGTTGGATTCTTAGATAAGTTTATTGCACTAGTATTATCATAATAAATTGGTGATTTAGTTATAGTTAATCCAAAATCTTTTAAAATTTGCTTCATATATATAACTAGAGAACAAGCCAAAACAGTAGATATATTTTCTGCTTTAGTTGTTGACAAGGATACGGTATTTTTCTTCTTACTAAACTAGAAAACCAGAGAATGTCCTAGTAATTGACAAGTTCCACTTGTACTTTTTCGGTCTGATTTACAACCAGCATAATCAACATCGCAATATGAAATTAAGTCAAATACATTGTTTTAGGGTAAAATAAACCATAATCTAAAGTATTTTACATATCTTAAAATCTTTTAACAGCTTTTAAGTGAGTTTCTTTAGGTTGAGATTGATATCTTGCACAGAGACAAACACTATGCATGATGTCGGGATGACTTGCTGTTATATAAAGCAGCGAAGCAATCATTCCCCTATATAATTTTTTATCAACATCTTTTGATTTATCTTTTTTACTTAAATCTACATTAGTTGTCACTGGAGTTGGTTTCCCACCAGAAGTAGTCAATCCAAATTTATTAACTAAATCCTTAGTATATTTTTCTTGACTATTGAAAATTCCTTTATCTAATTGTTTGATTTGAAGTCCTAGGAAGAAACTTAGTTCTCCCACATGACTCATTTCAAATTCTTTAGTCATTAAATATGAATTTTTTTTATTCATTGTGTTATTAGTTAATCCATGTATTATATCATCTGCATATATTTGTACTAGTTGAATATCATTTTTGTTTCTTTTAATAAAAAGAGTTGTATCTATTTTACCAATTTCAAAACCAAATTGTTGTAAATAAGATCTTAGTCTTTCATACCAGGCTCTAGGAGCTTGTTTCAGACCATATAAAGCTTTTTTTAATTTATATACATGATTTAGAAATTTATTATCTTAAAAAAGCGGAGGTTGCTCAACATAAACATCTTCTTTTACAAAACCATTTAGAAAAGCACTTTTAACATCCATTTGATATAACTTAAAATTATTGTAGTTTGCGAAAGCAAGTAAAATCTTGACAACTTCTAGTCTTGCTACGGGTGCAAAGGTTTCGTCATAATCAACTCCTTCTTCTTGACAATAACCTTGCGCGACTAAACGAGCTTTATTTCTCACGTCCTCACCAAATTCATTCATTTTATTTTTATAAACCTAGTTTGTTCCAATTATACTTTTATCCTCAGGTCTAGGAACAAGTTCCCAAACATCATTTCTAGTGAACTGATTCAATTCTTCTTGCATAGCAAGAATCCATGAATCATCAGATGATATTTCCTTTGGATTTTTAGGTTCAATAGTTGATATAAAAGCTACATTACTCATACTATTTAGTTGATTTATTGTTTTAACTAAAGATTCAATATTTCCTAGTACATTTTTTATAGGATGATCTTTTAATAGCCTAATTCTTTTATTAGGTTGAATGACTTCACAATTAGTTTCATTAGGTTCATTATTTAAAGTTACAAAATCTGCTTTATCTTCTATTTGTATGGTATCTTTAAAATTTTCATCATGCATTGTTTCTTCAATAGTGTTAGTTCTTAAATTATAAACTCTAAATGCTTTACTTCTGTTAGAATATCCGATAAAGATACCTTTGTCAGATTTAGGCTCAAGTTTATCTAAATTATCTTTTGTATTAAGAATAAAACACTTACTACCATAAAATTTAAAACAAGCTACTATGAATTTCTTATTGAAAAGTAATTCATATGGTGTTTTATTAGTTAATAGTCTAATTAAAATCCTATTTAATATATAACACGCTGTAGTGACTTCTTCACCCCAAAAGTTGTTAGGTAAGTTACTATTAGAAAGCATTATTCTAGCATACTTTTGAATCGTTCTATTTTTACGTTCTACCACTCCATTTTGTTTTGGAGTTCTTAGAAAAGAGAAATTATGAGTAATTCCTTTTTGATTATAGAAATTCTCAAAATTTTCATTTTCAAATTCTCCACCGTGATCACTACGAATAGTTTTTATTTTTGAAGAAAGTTGATTTTGAATTCTTTTAGCAAAATTTTTAAATAATTCAAAAGCATCGCTTTTAAGTTTAAGAAAAGTTGTCCAAGTATATCTAGAACAATCATTTACAATTACAAAAAATATTTATTGTGATTAATTGATTGAACTTGAGATGGACCAAATAAATCTAAATGAAGTAATTCTAGAGGTTTAGAAGTAGAAATCATATCTTTTAATTTAAATGAACTTTTCTTAAGTTTTCCTAATTGGCAAGCATCACATATACTATCTGCTTCAAAGTTTAACTTGGGAAGACCGCTAACTAAGTCAAGTTTTGATAACCTAGATAACAGTTTGAAATTCAAATGACCAAATCTTTTATGCCAAATTCAAGGGTCACTAGCATTAGCCAAAAGACATAAGTTATCATTGAACCTTTCATACTAAGGATGTAAATGTTTTTCTTCCTAATTCCTTCAAAGATAAATTTGACTTATTATCTTCGATGTGACACTTATCTTTTCCAAATTTAATTTAAATCCTTTATCACATAGTTGACTTATACTAAGTAAATTATGTTTTAAGTTCCTAACTAGCAAAATATCAGAAATAAGAGGAGTTTTAGAATTCCCAACATTGCCGATGCCAACCACATATCTTTTTGATTTATCTTCAAAGTTGACCAATCCACTATCTTGATATATAACGTCAATGAGTATCTCGGGATTTCCAATCCTATGCCTTGGACAACCACTATCAAGTATCTATTTATCTTTCTCAATTTGCACAGTTTATACATTGGTTGTTGATTCTTCAAAAGCCATGTAACATGTCTCTTCCTGCATAACAAACCAATACGGTAGATAACTTGATTTTTCATAAAAACTATATGCAGACTTATGATACTTTGATGAAATGCATAAACTCAAACTAATATTAAAAAAAAAATTTAAAAATGCCATTTTTAACTTTTCAAGTTTCAGATTACGAAAGCTATGAAAACCCATGCTCGGATACCAATTGAAAGGGGCTGCGGATTAAGGATCTTAAGGCTAATTTAACACTAGAGGGGGGGGTGAATAGTGTTTAATGGATTATAAGACTTATATGAACTAACTTACAATTATGACACAAACAAACGCAAAACTTAATCACAGAACAATTACAGAATCAAATATAAATGCAGAAAGTAAATAGAAAATAGTAAAGGGAAAGAACACACCAGATTTTATACTGGTTCGGAGTTACCTTACATCCACTCCTGTACCGAGGCAAACCACGTCATACGGATTTTTATTATACCAATGTCAAGATTACATTCCTCAATTTCTAAAGGCCTTGAGGTACCCTCCCGTCTCACGAGTCCGAGGCAAACTTTCTTGATTTACGGGCCACAAGATTACCCAATTGATTTCCAGGCACAACAACACCTTATAGAGAGACTAGATAAACTTTGGATTACAAATTGATCCTATAACTCTGAATAGCACTTTGATCTTCGAGAGAGGGTAGAGAATCAAATAAGAATGGATTCTAATTTGATTCACTACAGAATTCGACAGAATTTTGGCACGATCTTAAAAGTATGTAAATTTTAGAATATGGATTTGTGGAGAAGAAGGAGTGAATAAAATATGAAATTAGTTGGTTAAAAAATTCATTTGTGAAGGCTATTTATAAAGCAACAACGGTCATAACCATTTGTGAAGAGATTTAAACGAATAGACATTTCTTTTGAAAATTGAAAGTTTTGAATTCAACGGCCACCATGTCGACGTGGGGTATACCATGATGTCGACATCCCTATTTAAAAAACAGTGTAAAATTTGTTTTTGAAAATGAAGTTTAAAACAAGAGTTTATTTAAAAAAAAACAAATAACATTTTAAGGCTAAATATCTTTTTAAAAATCATTTGAAAACATAATTTTAAGGATAAAATATTTTGAAAAGCGGTTTTGAAAATCATTTTGAAATAGTTTTGCAGGCTTCTTCCTGTAGAATATCTCATCACATCAGGACTCTAGAACTTGTACAAAACTAGGATGTTCGTGGGTTTGCAAGCCACTTGTCGTAGGTTTGTAAGCTACTTGTCATGGGTTTGTAAGCCACTAAGAAGGAAGAAATGGGTTCCATCCCAAATGAAATTCTAAATAAAGATTTCTATGCTGTTATAAAGTTTTAACATAAAAACTAGACACATATCTTGAAATCTTGATCTTGATACTCATGAGTCTTCAAACTTGATGTCTTCATTCTTGATCTTTATACCGTACAGTCTTCAATAATCAGTACTTTCCTTATATATATATTCTACATAATAACATTCATATATATCTAGACAATAGTGTTAGTATATAAGTTATAATAAAATAAGTTACAAAGGTTGTTGTCATCAAAACCACTATCTCCAGTTCCTGATACATACTTCCCCGCAAACGTCTAATACAACAATAACTATTGAAATCTAGGTTTCCGTTACTCATCACATTTTGAAACATTTCCAAACCATCAAATTCCATTAAAAATTATTACTTCCAAAACCTTTAGATAAATTACCTTTCAAAACATTAACTTCGTCAAATATTTCTTTCAAAACTCCTTTAAACAAAAATCCATATTTACATCTGGACATAAAACATTTCCATATCTACAAAAATATTTTTATAAATCACTTTTTGATTTATAAAACTTCTATTTTATAAAATTCCTTTATTTACAAAATTCTATTTATAAACCGATTCTTTTATAAAAACTAATTTTACTATCTAAATCCACTTATAAATCCATTTATTTAAAAATCAAATTTATTTCTAAAATCCATTTGCTAAATCAACTTCAAAATCATTTGCACAATATTTATAAATTTCGATTATAAATCTATTTCTTTATATATAAAAATATCACCTCTAAAACTCCTTTTTAAAAATTATTCAAAAATCTATTTTCAAAGTATTTCTCAAAATTATATTTTTATAACATCAAAATCATAACTTTTATTTCTTTTAAAAATAAATTTCTTTCTTTTAATAAATTAAAAATCATTAAAACACGTATACTTTTAAAATCACCTCGAAATCCTTTTCAAATCAAAATTATCATTTCAATATTTAAAAATATCAAAAATAAGGCCCAGTGCCATCACAACATTAAATAAGTCAAATCATATCAAAGACATCAAAATGATATCCAAACATCATCTATCATCATATATATGAAAATAAAATCAACAGTGGTGAGGAATCCTATTGGATCCCTCCAACCTGTCCTCTACATCACAAACAACATAAAATCATAAAAATATAAATCAATCACTTCGAGGCGGGATTGGTATAAAACGGTCATCCGCTCTTACAAGGGAACATAATAGGTTCCCATTCGCTTTAATAGGTGGGAATATATCCAAACCAATTAGTATATATAGTATATCATCCAAAACAAGCAACAATCATCATAAATAAATTTATTCCCAATTATATAAAAATATAAGCAGGCTGGAGAGGTAATTTAACTCAATAAAATGCCAGAAATTGCAAAAGCACTCTGATTTGCATTAAAATTGAACAGTCGTTCAATTTAACTCAAAATTCCAACTAGCTCCGAATTCGTCCAATCCAACTCCATAGCGTAGTGCTCACTGATAGGAACGCATTGCAACTTGTCGTGCTTGAAACAGACCATGTACGAACAAGCTACGAATTATTAAACATTCGACATAATTAAAATATAATTAACTTAAGTTTAAAAACTTAATCCTTCCTTTACAATTTTTTCCCTCACTCAAGCTTACAGGCATGCACGCGAACGATAGTTTTCTTCCCTTTTTTTATTTGCGTTCGCTAATCACGCTCAGTCACCGTTGCCTTGCCTCTGACTCCACCCCCAACTGCCGCGAATGCCAACGGCGCTCCAGCCCACCTACGTGTGCTCCCATTTCTATTCCCTCACAAAGCCGCCCGAACCCCTTTTTTGTTCTCAAATGCGATTGAATTTTGGTCGCCTAGGTCGAGATCCGTCTATCCAACCGTATACTAGCTTCGTATCATTGCCCTCTACGTTTTCCTAGTTGAAGTCGTTGGCTAATTTTGCCTCTAGCGGCTCTGATCGACAATGGCCATCAGATAGTTTTCTTTTGTTGGTAATTGTAAATTAAGGTTTGCAAATGAGAAGAGTTTAGGGCTATTTATAGAAAATATCGCTTGACACTATTCATCTGTGAAAATTCCGAACTCCAAACGAAGCATGCCGCCTGATATACTATATGTTTTGCACCTATTTCGAACAAAATGTAATACACATCAAAAGCCAATTCCATCATACTCTGAAGATAGCTTTTCAAAATCAAATTATTTTAGTTAAATTCCTTTAATTAATTTCTATGCATTTCAAACTCGCATGATTAAATAGTATGTCCATTTGCCATGAAATTCGACAGCGTACAATAATTCACTATTATGGATTTAATAAAACTGGTTTCGTCGAAATCCGAGACAATGCCAAAAATGACTATTTTTACACGTTAATTAAATCAAGTAAAATCCAACTTTTTTTTATTCACTTTCAAATCAATTAAAAATTCAGTAACTCCATTCTAATTCAAATAGAATTAAAATCAACTTTTGAAATCAGTTTCATACAAATTAAATTCAAGAGTCAACTATTTAAACAATCAAATATTAAATCTAACAATTTAATCATCAAATAAATCAACATATTTGAAATATTTTAATGCATAAAATTAACTTTTAAATATTCAAAATCAATTAAATATTTCAAATTCAAATGACTAAAATTTTGGGTCGTTACAGATTCCCTTCCTTAAAAAAATTTCATCCCCGAAATTACCAAGTAAGAAAAATGTCATAAAATTAATTAACTTTTCAAATCAATTAGTTGAAATAGATTACCAAATTCGTTTAAACCTTTTAACTTTTCCCAAAATCAATCAGTGGAAACTTTGCCATCACATTTTCTCAAACTTTAAATTCTAAATTAACTTTCCAAAACTATCTAATACTATCCATTCATTTATCCCAACTTACAACTCATAATCAAAATTTTAATTATCAAAAAAATTTCCTAAATTTTTTCTAATGTCTTGAATTACGAAAATTTCGCCAACGCCTCCTTTGGGTGGTTCGATCATAGTAAAATCACAATATATATATATATATACACATAATCACAAATATACATCTCATCTTCGAGGATGAGGCATCCCATAGAGAAAATATAAAAGTATGATATAAATCCGAGATATGTACCTTTTATTATATTAGCAAGCATATACAACTAATATAGCACGAAAGCAAGGTCCAAATGCGAAGCGTACGCCATCCACACCTACTAAACACTCACCAACCAATGAGAACATGTATGTAGAAAGTAATATCAATATATAACACATACTAATACAATAACCTGAACGCCCTAACCTGAAAATCTGTAATACTCGATCTGACCCGAGCATTACATTAAAGTAACACATTGGTCAGGCTGGAAACCAGCGTGAGTAAAACCATGTACAAGAAATACTAATGCATAAAACTTATTTTAAAACCCGGGGTAACTCGTACCTTACTATGAGTTCTTAACTTGTTGTATTCAACACTTATTTCACAAATCAATCCCTGAGTACCCTTACTTAGTTTCAATGGTCTAGTTTACTTAAATTATTCGATTCCAGCCTATTGATGTCATATATAAAAACTATAAAGAATTATTGTAGGTTCCAAATCGAAGTGGTTTTGGGTATTTATTGATACCCGACCCCGGTCTGTTCGATTCCAATGTTATTCTTTAAGCCAAATTGTTTACGTTTAAACAATTCAACTTATATTCAGGACTTCACATTCACACACAATTCCTCAGATAGATACCCCAAATATCACAGTTCAACCCAAGTGTCTCATATCACAAAGCATCACAAATCACATATCAGAGATAGCAAATAATCTAAGTCATTCAATATACCTTAGTCATTTATAAGCAAGATAAATTAATTGTACCATTTCTAATTAATTTAGTTACTTTTTAAATCCTGCTCACTTAACATTAATTAGTTACAACCATTGACTAATCATCCTTTAGTTATCCATTAATCATCCATAATTACTTTCATTAAGTAATTATCCCATCGGTTAATTATCCTTAGTTAATTAACCTTTAATAATTAACTAATTTAACCTTTAATTACTAATTAAATTAATTAACCCTTAACAAATTATTCTTTAATTACTTACGTTAAGTAATTATCAATTAATTACCCTTAATTACAAATTAATTAATCCCTAATCATTAACTAATTAAATTCATTAATTACTCTTTAATTATATTATTAATTTAATTAATCATTAATCATCAAACCTTAATTAAATTTAGGATAAACCATTTATCTTATAAATTACTAAACTAACATTATCATATAAATCTAAATCTTTAATCTTTAATCTTTTACTATTTAATTAAACCATTTAATTTAAGTTAAAAATAACTTAAGAATTTACCAAATTAATTTAAGTAACATAAATCATTCAACTTCCTTAAACCAATTATTAAATAAAAACATTTATTATATATAGAAGAAATTTATTTAAGAAAGTGGTTTAAACTTGATTTGTTTAAATTTAAAAAACTCGCTTTTATTAAACTTTTTAAAACTATAATAACATTACTTTGGGTTCAATCCGATATCCTCCCTGGTCATCCCCCGAGAAAATCCCCTTCCTTTTTTTAAAAAAACTTAGTTTAAAATTTAAAGTTTAAACCTGTTACACAAATATCACTCATGCTAACCCAAAGACAAACCCGAGCAACCCTCTCCTATTCTCAAATCATTCCCAGAGACAACTTCCCTACCTAAACCTCTTACACACCACCTGCTGTGCACATACACCATCGATCAAGATGCCTTCGTCCACCGCCGACACCTCCAACACAACATAGACCACCTCTTCATATGATCCCGACCATCTAATCACCATCCTAAGCCTGAAACCAAAATCGAGCCTATAGGATGAACTGAAACATCAAACCCTCGACCAAAATCCTCCTCGCCACGATAACTCCGACCACCAAAGATCATGAATCTTTGACCACAACTTCGCCAAAGACTCACGTTCCCAACCCCCAACCTCCAATGAACCCCAATGCCAGAGAGATGACATAGTCGCCTAAACTTCAACCTCGACTTAAACTGGGAATTAAACCCTGTTCCGACCAAGTGTCGATGCCATGGTGGGTAATAAATCTACCTGACAATTTTCCCGAGCTTGCCTTTACCCTGGCCTCCTCCAATGGCAATCCCGAGGCCTCTCCCTCCATCAATCGCCAGAAAAGCCTCAAAATTTATTTTCTGGTCAAACCCAAAATTCTCACTCGATCCCACACTAAATTTTTTGACTCAACTCTTAAAAATCATGATTTATGATGGGGATTCAGATTATATAAATAAAACAGAGAATTGTGATGATTAAATTTCTACATGTTTTATGTTTTCACTGTTCTTCTTGAATTTCAGATAATATATGAACAATATCATACTTATATTTATAAATTAAAGATCTTACTATTTTAAACTATTTCTGTTTGATCAGCAAGGTCTAAAAGAATCTAGAAGTTGAGATCTTGACTTTTGAAAGATTTTTAAACCTGTAAAAATAAGAACAGAGTAAGTTACCTTACTCTCAGACATGCACGGTTATATCACCCATGTTTATCAACATGCAAAGAAAATTTCCACTCATGCAAACCATCATCACATCAGTACTACAAATTCCAATCTCATGCAACAGATTTTGAACAAAAATATAAGTTTGTTTACTCACTTTTAATATTTGGAAATAGAGAAAGCCTGAATTTTTTTTTTGAAAACATTGATCTGGAATTCGGACTTGATGACGATCGGATCTGCTCTGATTTTGCTTTATTTAGTTGAAGATGAAATCTTATTTTACTGAGATGATTGCTACAGGTTATTGAAAGAGTTTTAATTTTCTGGTTTGCTTTTCTTTTACAGGCTTTGCTTTAATTTTCTCAGGTTTGTTATTGTATAGGCTTTTGATTTCTTTGCTTAGGAAATGAGAATATAGGAAAGAAAATGAAATAGAGGAAGGAAGAGATATATTTGTAGCTAAATTTTATGATTTTTAAAATAAAAGAAAAATAAAAAGAAAGGATTGTCACTTGTTTAATTTACTAACATTTGTCATTTGCAAATGTTAATCAACTTACATTTGTTAAATTGTAAACATTTAACTTACGTGTGTAATTTCCATGAATTAATAAATTTTTAAATGATTTTTATATATATTTTCTATTAAGTAAATACATTATCTTAATTTATATTAATAAAATCCTTTAAATAAAATAATATAAAACAATTATATACTAATAAAAATCATATATAATATATTTTTAAAACCAAATTCATTTTAAGATAATTATCTTTTGAATTTCCAATTCAAATTCAATTTAAAATCCATTCACACACACATATATATACACATTTAATAAACACATATTTAATTTGTTTGAAAATAATATTTTTTCTATTTAAAATCGACTTATATCTATATATATAAACCATTATTATTATTTATTTTAAAATAATAATTTGTCAATTTTAAGTAATTATATTAGGAGATTATCAAATAAATATTTATCCAGATACAAATATTTATTATCAGACTTATTTGTTCAATCTATAAATCAGTATTCCTATTAATTAACCCAGTTAATTATCAATTAACAGATATCCCAAAATCCGGGTTATCACATTCCTCCCCCCTTTGAATCTTTTCATCCCCGAAAAGAAATGAAGCCAGAATTTATTAAAATGCTTACTTGTCAGCTTAAATTGCTCTACGATCATTTTTAACTATAAACTCTTTTTGCTTAAATTTCTTTAAAACGCTTTTAAAATCTATATAATATTGCCAAAATAACTTTATAAAAATACTTTTTACAACTCAATGTCTCAACAAGTCCATCTTTGTTCTCACAGAAATTCGGTCATACGTTGATCATGCATATGATTGAAAATCTATAAGTACTTGGTAAACCCATTTTCAACACCCAGTGAAAATACTTGGGAAACAAATTGTTGAAAATATAGAAAACATTTTTTAAAATAGAGGAAACATCTTTGGTGAGAATGCTCTGGAAATCATCACCCCATCCATGTTCGCAGTTAACCCGATGGTTATGTTGCCATCCTGGCAAAATCCATAAATAACTATAGGCACTCCTCACCCCTCGCTTACGCCATGGAACCTTGCACAGATCATAGCTACATCCTAGGTTACGTCTCCATCGCGGCAAAAATCCATGTAACTGTAGGAATCAGCGCCCTCGATTTTCGCTGCCAAATGAAACTTCACCACTTCTACATAGGTCACAGACTACATCAGTCGAGTCCCAATGTAGTCTTAGGCTCTCATGGCCCCTCGATTTTTGCAATGTCTCCATAGATCACAGTCTACCGATGTTACATTACCATCAAGGCAAAACCAAACGTAGACTGTTGGCTCTCACAACACACACGACTTCTGCTACGACATGTAGTAGATCGTAATGACATCGAGTTACACTGTCGTCACAGCATAACCCAAATGTCTCTGTAGGCATCAGCGTCCTTGATTTTCGCTACCCACAATACAAATTCCTCAGGAACTTCAGTTTGTCTGGACCTCCTCCCAGGATTCAATTTAGAGCCTCCCCCTTAGGGCTCAAGGCAGAACCACCCCGTGGATCTCCTATGAAGTTCATTTCAATGGGAGCGTCTTTTTCTCCAGAGCTAATCTCAAAACACTTTATACTATACACTTATAGTATCTTTCAAATCATACCCTTTATGATTTACATCAAAATTTCCTTTACACAAAATCGATATCCCAAATCAATAGTTCCAACTTAGCTTTCCAAATTTCCGAAAATTGATTTTTCCCAAAAATCAAAAGCCTTTCCAAAATCCATAGTTCCAAAACCCTTTTCCAAAATCATTCTCATAAAATCATTTTTATATATATACATACAAACATACATATATATATATATAACTTATCCTTTCCAACTTGAAAATAATCTTTGGACCACTTGTGTAGATTCCCCTTTTATACTTCGAATATTTTCAAAAACCCTTCTTTTGTTTCTAGATTCAACATAGGGGAGCTTATCAAATATAACAATATATATATATATATATATATATATATATATATATATATATATCTTTACCATGCCAAATCAACATTCAAATATGATTTTCTTTTATAAAGTTACTTACCATATCACTTACTTTTCATAAAGTGATTTTCAAAAAGATATCCAACTTCCACCTTTATTCATATATATTTCTCAAAATATACTTTTCTTTCAAAAATCATTTCTCATTTCTTTCAAAATTTCAATATCAATATCATTCAAGCATGTACGATGTACATATACCATCCGTACACAATATCAAATTTGATCGCTCACTCGATCACACAATCTCACTTCCGAACTAGTCCACCTGACTTTCTAGTGCGGACTCAGATCTGATTTCTCGATCAGAAACCGTCATTCTACTTGCATAGCCTAACTATGATAGAGAATTTCCAGAATCAATCAAAAATTCATATCCAGGGTTCACCGTTGAAAATCGAGTGAAAAATCCCAACTCAGATCGATATACTATCTTGAAATTCCGTGCTTGAATCTAGATCAAATCATTATACGAATAGAATAATATACGTACATCGTACGTATTTATCTTTATTGATATAGCTAAATCAATTCTCTTTTCTTTTCACTTTCATTTTGATTCTATTCACTCATCCACAATTGCTCCCAATTTCCATTTGAGTTAGCACTTCAATTCTTATCTCAATTGGTATTCAATTATAGACAGCGTGCACTCTGACCAACTTGTATTAAGAAAATAGCTTGAATTTTTTTAAAATAGATAAGCAGTTGTAAAATAATCAAGTAATTTTAAATAGTTGTGAAGTAGTTAAATAATTGTAAAATAGTTAGATAGTTGCAAAATAGTTGTAAAATAGTAATTAGTTTGTAAGTAGTTGTAAAATAATGATTAGTTTGTAAAACAGATGTAAAATAGTAATTAATTTTCAAAATAATTGTAAAATAAGTATAAGATAGTTTCGGTTTTAAAAAGAAAGATTGTATAGTAAATAGCTGGGAAAATAGATTTAAAACTGTTTATATTAAAGCAATTTATTTGGAAAAAAAAGTTCAGAGCCAAACTGTTCAATTCCCAATCTCCATCTCCAATCAATTTTCAATTTCCACTTCCATTTAAATTGATTCAATTTCAATTCAATTTAAATTAACTTTAATTCCTATCCTAAATTCAAATCAACTCCCATTTGAAATTCAAACCTATTCAACTTCAATTTCACTTCGAATTAATTTAATTCAAATTATCCATTTGAATTTTATGCTTATCCATCTTCAATCATAATTCCAATTAATTCATATCAAATTCAATTTTAACTAATTCTACTCAAATCTCCACTTAAAACCATCTCGAATTTCATAAATTCAAGTTAAATTTTTAAATGTTGATTTATTCCTTTAAATCAAACCAACCTTTATTTTTGAATTAACAAATTAAAATTTTTAAACCATTTAATTTTGAGTCCAAATTTCAAAATTCCATTTTAAATTACCTTTACTTAACTTATTTCAAAGTTCAAATTAGAGTTCAAAACTTTTTAAATGATTTAATCTTCAGAATCCAATTTATTATCCAATTTTAACCTCGAAACCAATCATTAACAAATTTTCAGCAAGCTCATTTCCAACATTTAAATCTTTAAGTTCAAAGCAATTTCCCTTTTCATAAGTTCAATCTTATATCTATTTTATTTCAGTAATGGATGCATATTACCTCAATCCATTTCTTATTTAAAATAATCCAACTCTCGGTTTCATAAATTATTAATAACAACAGGATGATATTAAGATAAGTCAAAATAAATAAATATCCAAATTATTTAAAACGTTCATCAATAGCATCTAATTCCAATTACCAGATCTCAAACCCATTTTGAGATCACACATATTCCCAATTCAAATCAACCATTTAACTTCCCAAGTTAAATCTCAATTTCATCTTGAAATTTCCAAATCAGGTGTTTGTTCTAAACTTATTTAACTTCCCCTAAGTAAAATTCAATTCAATTTAATCCAGTCAAATTTACCCAATTTGAATTCCCATTTCAAACTTTAAACATTATATTAATAATCTTTCTGCTTATAAGTTTATAAACTTATCACTTCAGGTTTTCATTTCACATTCCAAGGAAAAATTTAAAACTTAACACTTAGAGTTTATTTCAAATCGTCTTTGATATTTTGTATATCCCTCATATATACATATTTATTTCCTTTGCACACCAAGTTATACCTTAAATTTTAAACCACCTTTGGTTTTGATTCAAAACAAATTTTCTTTAAAATTTCCAAACAACCCTTGTTTGAAACAGGCCATTTTCATTCAGTTACATTGTAAATAATACTATCATTATTTCTTTTAACACTTTGAAACAAATTCCAAATTTTGGACTTTGATTTTAAAATATCATAATTTTGATCATCTTCATTTCCAATTTATAAGTCATACTCACCTAAATGTTTACTTCCTTAAAACATTTCATTTTTGCTTAATCATTAACAAACATTTCATTATCAAGATACAACAAACATTTTAGGATAATAACCAAGGTTATCATATCTGAAAACCAATTCACTACACAATATCTTATTCTGAAAACATTTCTACAAATTCAGGATTTTAATTTCAGTTTGGATCCATTTATCTTTTTTATATAGTTTATATTGTCCAACTCCTATTTGGTTGTATTTCTATTACCACTTAATTTTTATTGTTATTTTAGTTCAAATAATACAATAACCAATTACCTTAATATATTAGAAAAACTATTGCTTTAT
Source organism: Allium cepa (assembly GCA_030765085.1). Classification (NCBI taxonomy): domain Eukaryota; kingdom Viridiplantae; phylum Streptophyta; class Magnoliopsida; order Asparagales; family Amaryllidaceae; genus Allium; species Allium cepa. The sequence continues at coordinate 1,027,791,342 of CM060932.1, read as the reverse complement.
ATATATCAAAATATAAACTTATATAAAATCATTTTTAAAATCATTTATAAGAAAATAACAAAAACGCCCTCATATATACTACACTCAACTCATTCTAGGGTATCATTGACCCTATCTTTAATGAGTAAACCCACCAGAGCCAAGGTTCTTGTTTAACCTTCAGCTAAGATACCAAAATGTAACGACCCAAAATTTCGACTTTGAAAATTCGACACTAATACGTTCACTGTAGAAGTGCCGAGAAATCGAACACCGAAAATTTAGATTGTTAAAGAAAAGTAGAAAGAATGAAGATGAAGAACAGAAAACAACAACATCTCCCATTCACAACGGATTAAATATAATAACAAATAATAGTGTTTATACAAAAAAGTTGTAATTGTCAGATTACATACATTTCATTAGAGTTACAACCATTGCAAATAGACTAGACAGTTATATCAACCTATCCCAGATTACTATCAGTACAACTCTAATACACAGCGATGAACTCCATATGTTCCTACCATCCAGCTCACCTCCTGAGCTCCGGAACGCCCTAACCTAAAAATCTGTAATACTCGGTCTGACCCGAGCATTACATCAAAGTAACACCTGGGTCAGGCTGGAAATCAGCGTGCGTAAACTCATCCACAGGAAATACTAATGCATAAAACTTATTTTAAAACCCGAGGTAACTCGTACCTTACTACGAGTTCTTAACTTGTTATATTCAACACTTATTTCACAAATCAATCCCCGAGTACCCTTACTTAGTTTCAATGGTCCAGTTTACTTAAATTATTCCATTCCAGCCTATTGATTTCACATATCAAAACTATAAAAAATTATTGTAGATTCCAAATCGAAGTGGTTTTGGGTATTTTATTGATACCCGACCCCGGTCTCTTCGATTCCAATGTTATTCTTTAAGCCAAATTGTTTACGTTTAAACAATTCAATTTATATTCAGGACTTCACATTCACACACAATTCCTCAGATAGATACCCCAAATATCACAGTTCAACCCCAAGTGTCTCGTATGACAAAGCATTACAAATCACATATCAGAGATATCAAATATTCTAAGTCATTCAATATGCCTTAATCATTTACAAGCAAGATAAATTAATTGTACCATTTCTAATTAATTTAGTTATTTTATAAATCCTTCTCAACTAACACTAATTAGTTACAACCATTAACTAATCATCCTTTAATTATCCATTGATCATCCATAATTACTTTGATTAAGTAATTATCCCATTGGTTAATTATCCTTAATTAATAAACCTTTAATTATTAATTAATTTAACCCTTAATTGCTAATTAAATTAATTAACCCTTAACTAATTAGTCCTTTAATAACTTACATTAAGTAATTATCAATTAATAACCCTTGATTACAAATTAATTAATCCCTGATCATTAACAAATTAAATTAATTAATTACTCTTTAATTACTCTATTAATTTAATTAATCATTAATCGTCAAACCTTAATTAAATTTAATTATTTCTAAACAACTTATCTCAGTAATGGCGACGGAAACTTTCCCCTGTTCGTTTATCTTTTCCCTCCCTTGATTCCTGTGCTTTCACTTTTCTTCCCCGTCCTCCACCCCTCTGCCTCCCATCTTGTATGCCTGCTTCTCCTTTCCACCTCCCCCTCCGCTTCGCCCCGTCCCCCACTTGCTCCACCACTAGATCTGGGCGCTGTTTCAGTGTCATGCCGCTGCCGCCTTCGCCTCTGAGATCTGTGTATCTTCTCCTCTCAGTAGACAATTTTCCTCCTTTGCCCCCTCCTCAAACATCTCCCATTCCACCTGCCGCGTGCCCTCTTTTGAGCCCTGATGCATCGATTTGTGTGGCTGCTACTGTCGGCCTTCAAGCTGCGTGTGACCCTGGTGAGTCCCACCCCTCTCTCGTTGTGAGTAGTGATGTGTTGGGCCATGCTGGAATTTCGAATAAGGCTGTGGGAAATGACTTAGTTTCTGTAACCAATATTAATGGCTTGGGTGAGGATATAGCAGTCTCCGATCCAATTGGTACGACAGATGGTCTGCACAGCCGTGTATTCCGTAGTGATTCCGATGATTCTACTTGTGTTGTGCGATGCACTCATAGTGCTTGTGATAAAGCCAATGAGATTGCCTGCGGTGAAACTTGTTCTGACTGCTTGGGCAGTTTAGCTCCCGTTGTTTTGTCTCATGATGCCGTTCCTCTGAATAATTCACTTCCTTGTAATTCTAGCATTAGTTGTTCGCCAAAAATTGGTACAGTTGGTCATGACAGGGAGAATCTTGGCTCTGTACCAACTTCCTCTCCCTTTGTTGGCAACAGATCATAGTCCTCTCTTTTCACCTCTCTCCCCCGTAAGCTGGCGACTACAAGCCTATTAAGTTTGAAATTGTTGTAGAGAATGGAGTAATGATCCCTCCTCCTATTGTGTTACAAGCCGGATTGGACTTTTGGTCAAATTATTTAGTTGGTTTCTTTTTGGACCCTAACCACTGCCCCCGCGATGTGGCTACTGTTTGTCGTAGGACCTGGAAGCTTCGTGGTAAATTAAGTGTTAAACTGGTTGACTCTTTGTACTTTCTTAAGTTTTCCTCCCCGGAGGATCGTAGTTCTGTGCTTGAGGCTGATCCGTCTTTTTTTGATGGGCAACCCTTTATAGTTACTCCTTGGTCTCCTACGGTGGCTAGTGCGCGTGAACAAGTTCTATTTGGGCCTATTTTTCGCAAATCCCCTCTGCACTTCAACCTTTGATTGGTTTGAACTGGTTAGCTTGTAACGTAGGAAAGCTGAGATGTTTTGATTCTAATACTGTCGCGCGTGATAAGCTTATGTATGCTAAGGCCTTGATTGAGATTTCCCCTAATAAGCCGCTTCCATCTTCTATACCTGTTCATCTTGCTGTTGGACATGTTGTCGAGGTCCGTGTTCGCTACGGTTGGGTTCCAGATATCTGTTCCTCCTGCCATTCTTTTGGCCACTTAGCTATTGCCTGCACGCGCACGGTGGATTCTGCCATTGCTCCTAAGATCCCACTGCCTCATCCCTTGATCAGGAAATGGGTTCCTAAAGTATCTGTCTCCACTATTGTCCCTCCACTTGATGTTCCTGCGCCTGCCTTGGGCCAGCCTCCGGTTACTGCTTCTGGCCCTGCCTCCTTATCTGCTCCTTTTGGACTCCAGTGATGTCCCGGCGTTTCCAGGTGATGCTCCTGATCTTGGACGCCATTGTCCATCGATTGTTTGGGATGAAGCTGAGCGGTGTTGGGTTGATTACATTTCGGATATGAGATTTAACCCATTGGCCGAGTCTTACTTTAGATTCATTACTGATGATCAGTTTGACCTTAGATGCCTTTATTATCGACCATCTGGGGACTCTTTGGTACTTGATTTGGACGGTCATTTTGCGGATAAGAATTCTGTCTTGCTTGCTGATTGTTCCTGGGACCGATCTTTTGTGTACTCACCAGATTCTGTGGCGTATGATCCGTGTCTTGCATCTCACTTCCGCCCCTTTGCTAGTCTGTTGGGAAATGTCCCATTGGAGTCCCGCCTGGTTCCTGGGCATGATGGTGATCTACCTCTTCGGAGGAGTAGTTTTTGATTACGATATTCTTATAGTAGTTGTGATATTTCTTTCACACTCCTGTGCTATATATTTTTCTTTTCATAGTAGTTAAGGTGCTTTTACCTTTCTCCTGTACTTCAACTTTTATTACGTTCGTAATAAAAAGTGGACGGTCCACTATAAATCCGGCTGGCCTTGCCCAAAAAAAAAGACAAGCCATTTATCTTATAAATTACTAAACTCATTATCATATAAATCTAAATCCTTAATCTTTTACTATTTAATTAAACCATTTAATTTAAGTTAAAAATAACTCAAGAATTTGCCAAATTAATTTAAGTAGCATAAATCATTCAACTTCCTTAAACCAATTATTAAATAATTATTAGATAAAAACATTTATTATATATAGAAGAAATTTATTTAAGAAAGTGGTTAAACTTGATTTGTTTAAATTTTAAATTCTCGCTTTTATTAAACTTTTTAAAACTATAATAACATTACTTCAGGTTCAACCCGATATCCTCCCTGGTCATCCCTCGAGAAAATCCTTTTCCTTTTTAAAAAAAACTTAGTTTAAAATTTAAAATTTAAACCTGTTACACAAATATCACTCACACTAACCCGAAGAAAAACCCGAGCAACCCTCTCCGATTCTCGAATCATTCCCCGAGACAATTTCCCTACCCAAAACTCTGACACATCACCTCGCCGTGCACATGCACCATTGATTGAGATGCCTTCGACTACCGCTAACACCTCAAACACAACATTGACCACCTCTACATACGATCCCGACCATCTAATCTCCATCCTAAGCCTGAAGCCAAAATCGAGCCAAAAGGATGAACTGGAACATCAAACCATCGACCAAAATCCTCCTCGCCACAACAAACTCCGACCACCAGAGATCATGAATCTCTAACCACAACTTTGCCGAAGACTCAAGTTCCTAACCCCCAACCTTTGATGAACCCCGATGCCAGAGAGACGATGCAGTCGCCCAAACTTCAACCTCGACATAAACTGGGTATTAAACCCTATTCCGACCAAGTGTCGATGCCATGGTGGGCAATAAATCCACCTGATAATTTTCCCAAGCTCGCCTTTACCCTGGCCTCCTCCAGTGGCGATCCCGAGGCCTCTCCGCCATCGATCGCTAGAAAAGCCTCAAAATTCATTTTCTGGTCAATCTCGAAATTCTCACTCGATCCCACACTATATTTTTTGATTCAACTCTTAAAAGTCATGATTTATGATAGGGATTCAGATTATATAAATAAAACAGAGAATGTGATGATTAAATTTCAACATGTTTTATGTCTTCATTGTTCTTCTTGAATTTTAGATAATATATGAACAATATCATACTTATAGCTATTTTAAATTAAAGGCCTTACTATTTTAAACTATTTATGTTTGACCTGCAAGGTCTAGAAGAATCTAGAAGTTGAAATCTTGATTTTTGAAAGATTTTTAAACCTGTAAAAATAAGAACAGAGTAAGTTTCCTTACTCTCAGACATGCATAGTTATATAACCTATATTTATCAACATGCAAGGCAAATTTCCACTTATGCAAACCAACATCACATCATTACTACAAATTCCTATCTCATGCAATAGATTTTGAACAAAAATATGAGTTTGTTAACTCACTTTTAATATTTGAAACAGAGAAAGCCTGCATTTGTCTTGAAAACTTTGATCTGGAATTTGGACTTGATGATGATCTGATCTGGTTTTGCTTGATTTAGTTGAAGATGAAATCTTGTTTTACTGAGATGAATGCTACAGGTTGTTGAAAGAGTTTTAATTTTCTTTTCTTTTACAGGCTTTGCTTTGATTTTCTCAGGTTTGTTATTGTACAGGCTTTCGATTTCTTTGCTTAGGAAATGAGAATATAGGAAAGAAAATAAAATAGAGGAAGTGAGAGATATATTTATAGCTAAATTTTATGCTTTTTAAAATAAAAGAAAAATAAAAAGAAAGGATTGACACTTTTTTAATTTACTAACATTTGTCATTTGCAAATGTTAATCATCTTACATTTGTTAAATTGTAAACATTTAACGTACATGTGCAATTTCCATGAATTAATAAATTTTTAAATGATTTTTATATATATTTTCTATTAAGTAAACACATTAGCTTAATTTATATTAATAAAATCCTTTAAAGAAAATAATATAAAACAAATCATATACTAATAAAAATCATATATAATATATTTTGAAACCAAATTTATTTTAAGATAATTATCTTTTGAATTTCCAATTAAAATTCAAATTCAATTTAAAATCCACTCATATACACACACACACACACACATTTAACAAACACGTATTTAATTTGTTTGAAAATAATAATTTTTCTATTTAAAATCTACATATATCTATGTATATAAAAACCATCATTATTATTTGTTTTAAAAGAATAATTTGTCAATTTTAAGTAGTTATATTAGGAGATTATCAAATAAATATTTATCCAGATATAAATATTTATTATCAGATTTATTTATTCAATCTATAAATCAGTATTCCTATTAATTAACCAGTTAATTATCAATTAACAGATGTCTTAAAATCCAGGTTATGACATATATGTACAACTTATGTATTAATTCCCTCGATTCTTATTTATATCCCATTCTTATTCCTGATTCTTTTATTTACATTCAATTTATTAACATTCACTTATTAATCTTCACTTCAAATTCAATTTATGTTTAACAAAATTTCATTTCATATTCAATTTATGTAGTATATTTCCCTTTAATATTAAAATATTTAATAACCATTTCATGAAAATATTTAATTAAGTTTGTAAACATTTTATATAACATTTTTATTTTTATTTCACTTACACTTAAATTCATATTCAATTCAAAAGTCAAATTCTAATTTATTTAACTCATTTCATCCCATTTTACTTAACTTTAAGTTAAATTGAATTTCAAAATTCAAATTCAAAATTAGATTTCTTTTCTACTTAGCATTCTCATTCAACAAATTTAAGAAAAAAAATAGCTTAATATTCCTCAAATCAATAAGTTATGCAAACTTATTTACTCAAAATTTCATTTCATTATTTTATTTAATTTATTTTAAATACAGTTCAGTTTCATATAACTTGCTTAAGATTATTCTTCATTTCATTTTATTTAACATTACTTAAGTTAGTTCTTCATCTTCTCCAACTCTTTCTCCATTCCATTTCAGAAATTCCTAAACCAAACATAGGAAATATTTTACTTGTAAGCTTAGATTGAAGCTTCTTGAGTTGTTATTGAAGAGGAATTGATCTTAGCTTGTTTTAAAAGCTTCTCCTTCATTGATTTGGGTTCAAAGGTGAGATTTTTATCTCACATCTAAGTCTATGATTATCTATGATTGTTGGGTATGAATTCCTAATACTTATTCATGTGCATTTGGTTTTGAATTGGATTGGTTCTATGAATATTCAAATTTTTAGTGTTTTGAGTTCAAATTTTCAAAAATCATAGCTTTATTGTTTGAACATGTTTTTGGTGATGCAACGAGAAGCTTATAGGGCCGGGTAGTCGATTGACATAAATCCCTAGTGTCCGTTGCTTGCCTGGTTGCATTTTGAAGAAGATTGCATCTACATTTCATAGGCTAAGAAAACAGCCTTGGTGCCAGTCAGTCGACTGGTCTTGAAATTCAGTCGACTGGCTGTAGAACATAAGCATTCCAAAGGCAAAATTTAGAGGCTCGGGTCCTCTGTTTCCCTGCAATCAGTCGACTGAATTTTTAGGTCAGTCGACTGACTGTAGGAAATTAAAGATTTTAGTTTCTGGTCCAGTCGACTGAACTCAGTGAGCCAGTCGACTGACCTGCTCTTAAATGCCTATTATGCCTATTTGGGTTGTGATTCCGGTTTTTATCGATTCTTATTGATTCCTAATTGATTCTATCAATTTTTCGACTTTGATGACTTCTAATATGGAATTCTTGAAAATATCCATTTTGATGGATTTGATATCGATTTCTTTGGAATTAATTCACATCTTCGTATGTGAATTTTGGTGATTGATTGTTTCGACAACCATTTTTGTGCTTTGTCACTTTAAAAATATAAAGGTTTTCTATACTAGTAGTAAATATCAAAACCCTTTCTTCAAAATGATTTCAACGTTATTTTATTATAAAGCTCGTTTTCTCAAACCGTTTTCCATACTACAAGCATATACAAACCTTTACCTCACTCGTATGAGAAATCTAATTAAACGGCTTGGTAAAATGAGTGGTATGAAACGCTTGCGTTTACTTCGTCGGTTAATTCTTGGACTTGTTCGATTGAATCTCTTGTGACAATTTTCTAGTGGAGATCTACAATTTGTTCGCAATAATCTAAGTTAAGCTAGTGGTTATGGGACATGGTGCTAAACTCATATATTTACTAGCTTATTGTAATTGACACTTCTTGATGATCGATGATAATCATTTTATGGTTTAGACTAGCAATGCGCGATGTCTCTTTGATTCGGTTCATCGGACGTTACGTTGTACGACGTCGTTGTTCCACTTTATTGTGATTTGGTTCATCGTACGTTACGCTGTACGACATAGTCGTTCCACTTTATTGTGTTTTGGTTCATCGGACGTTACGCTGTACAACGTCGTTGTTCCGTTTTAGTGTGATTTGGTTCATCGGACGTTACGCTGTACGACGTTGTTGTTCCATTTTACTGTGTGTTGGTCCATCGGACGTTACGCTATAACAACGTCATTGTTCCATTTCATTGTGTTTTGGGTTCATCGGACGTTACGCTGTACGACGTTGTTGTTCCTATTTATTGTGTTTCTGGATCATCGGACGTTACGCTGTACGACGTCGTTGCTCCGAATTATTTGATCTTTGGATTTCTAATGGTTGATTTCTGGAATTTATGTTTCACCAACTTGTACAAATTGGCATTGATATGTATGTCGTTATTTGTGGCTTGGTGAATTAAATAAAGAATTTGACATTCCTTTTTATCTTTGAGAAGATTCTTGTGATATTGATTAATCTCTTGTTGATTATTCATTTACATACTTTTCATAGTATGTCATTATGGTTATTATATGTATATTGCATATCTCTTATTCTATATCATTTCATCTGATATTTATAGCTAGACTGATCCGTTTATTATTTTCTTATTAAATAATACTCGGGTCAGACCGAGATGTTACAGGTGCTCCTGCTTGACTTCCTATCTGGAAACATCTTCTGACTTTTGCTTATCTACTTTGGTCTAGTAGTTTTTTTTGTATACATTTGAGATATAGACTCCTTAATGTATACATATTCTTTCGTCTAGCACTTGTATCTATTCTTTTGTGATATTGTGGATCTTGTTAGACCACTACTCTGATTAACACTTTCATGTATTATATTCATATCTGTTTCCGCCTTAGTGACATGAATTATCTGTGACTGATTTATGTTATGTTTATTTCTATATTTTTTTCCAAAGATTATTTATAGCCACTGTGTAGTAGCTTTGAGTTTGTATCGGCATGTCGGATTTCCTCTTGAGATGAAATGCTTATGTTTTATCTTGCATATTGGTGCTCGCACAAAGCAATTACCCGGATGGTCGCTCCTCAACAGCCTTATTCTCCGCTCTAGTTGACGGCATTACCCTGTAGTGTCCTTGTCTAGAGAGGGTATAGAGGTGGGGCGTCACGGTATCAATCAAAACTTCATCCAAGTCGAGATCGTTTGTGAATGTTGCTGAGGATGTACACAAGCTCCTATGAGAATTTGGTAGCATTTGGACTTGTATATTATGAGTTATGATCGTTGCAAGTTTAGGCTTTCTGGTCGCCGTTCTCTTCATATGGAAGTTGTTCGAATCGATCATTTCGCATCGATGATTATGCACATGATGCTAGTTGACGTGGCGCTTGCTTTTAGGATCGATCCGAAGTTCATGCAGAATCGATCGAATCTTCCCAATGTTTGCGCCTTATTCATATCGATCTGACTTGGTCTTGTTCGTATCGACCAGCTACACTTCACTTCGTATCGATCTTGCTTGTGTACTTCGTATCAATGCTTTGTGCTCTGTTCGTATCGATGGTTACCACTCTGCTCTGTTTGTATCAATGATAGTTGCTTTATTCGTATCGATCACTGGCTGATCAATACAAAGTTGCAGCCTTTCTTGACTTTGACGGACACGAAATGAGTTGGTTGATCGATGCGAACAGGTTGGAGATTATGGATGTGAAGAAGACTGCGATCTATGGATGCGAAGAGCTGAAGCTTGATGGGCACGAACAATAGACAACCAATGGATACGAAGGGCACGACTCTCCTGACCGATATGAAATCGTGCACACCCGATTGGTTCGAACCAAACCAATACGAAGTTGGGTTTTTCTCTGGATGCTCAATGGATACGAACAAGGTGATTGTTTGAATTACATCGATTATATCTTGAGCATACGACCTCCAATTGACTTGAAATTTGGAACACTGGCTTTCATATCTTTTCTTGTCATGTTATATCAATTGTAGCTTGATCTAGACTTGGATAAAATTTATCAACATCATAGCGAACCTGTGTACAATCGATCTTCGAGATAGACCGTCTTTGGTTTCTATTCAATTCCTTGGTGTCACGACCCTGCCAAAAGGCGGGATAATAATATTCTAATGGTTGCGAACCACAGAGCCCTGCTGCATTGATCCTATTTCGGTCATTTCCAAGTGTGAGGCCAAAGGTAGCAATTACCTTTCGCATTGCACATCATCTTTCTTCGAATGCCACATTGTCATTCCATCAATCCCTATTGACTTTCACAAACATACAACTGTAAGCTCATATGTCTTAGAGAAGGATGTTAAGCTAAGAGAAGTTCCTTCTCCGCCACCAAATAGATGCACGTTTATAATAGTCAATGATGTAATCTCAAAAATGCAATGATAGACATCCATCCATACAAGTTGTCCAGGAACGGGACAAACCGAAGGCACTCTCCTACCACATCCTATCGGGAATTACTCTTAGGATTAGTAGCAATTAGTCCTTGCATTGGACATTTCATAATGTAGAGACTACTACTACTATATGTATATTGAGATTTTATCCCCAAACGATCAACAAGCATTCCTTCATTACGAAAATCCCACATATCAATGTCTTCCAAAGCTGCACATTCGAACGCATATACATTGGTCCAAAGTGGTTCTTGGATAAATCCGAACCCGGTCTCTCCGGATCAATAATGATAAAGAGGACAATATTTCATAGCCGGTTATTTAACTATCAAAGAAACAAACAATATTATCTAGCATCATAAGCAATCACTAGGCCCATTTAATTAATCTTTATTAAATAAATCAATCTCCAACTATTTACTTCAAATTATGATTTAAAAAGATATATCCTCAAAACCATTTCAATCTATCGATAATGGTAAACCTTTCCATATACTTATATCAATAGTATAAGCATATTAACAAATCATTTTCTTTTCACATTTGGAAGTGGCTCCGCTTCCACCCACTTGGTAAAGTAATCAATGGAAACCACCACATATTTGGCTCCTTCTTTGGATATTGGCAAAGGTCTGATTAAATCGATTCCCTATATATCAAAGGGCCATGGGCTTGAGATCATAGCTAATCTGCTTGATGGCAAGTGAAGGACTTTTGAATACTTCTAGCACCTTTCACACCTCTTTACGTAGTTGCTAGCTTGATTGGTCATATGAGGTCAATAGAGGTCTTGTCTCATGATTTTCTTCGCTAGTTTAATCCAGTTGGAGTGATCTCCGCAAAATCCTTCATGTGCCTCTCTTAATAATCTTAATCCACTCTTTGGACTTACACATCTTAAGTAAGGAAGAGCATATAATTTCTTGTAAAGTATCCCGTTTATGTTGAGGCTTGATGTTTGATCCTTCTTGCATCTAATTTATCAACTGGTAGTGTTTCATTAACAAGGTATTTAATAATTGGGATCATCCAATTATCCTTATACTGATTATCCATTTCTGGGTGAACATGTTTCTCTTGAGGAGCTTCGTCTTTGGCTTCTCTTTCATCGCTTTTATGTGCTAAGGCTGAGACCTGGTTGGTACTAATGACTCCTTTCCTGATTAAGGCACTTTGTCTTCGATACTGGGGTTTGGTTGAAACCCACTGGTATGACTTGGGTTTCTGGAGCTCCTCTTGAACTAGCCAACTTCGCTAATGAATCTGCTTGGGAATTCTTTCCTCTTGGGACCTGATGCATAGAGAAATCTTCGAAGTTGTTTAGCATCTTCAATACTTTCTTCACATATAAGACCAATTTAGCATCCTTGGTTTGATATGTCTGTTTTAGTTGGTTCACCAATAGATGTGAGTCACTTAAGACTTCAATTCTTAGGATCTTCAGTTGCAAAGATGAAGTAAGCCCGGCCACCATCGATTCATATTCCGCTACATTGTTGGTAGCTGGGAAGCTCAACTTCATCGCATAATGCAAGTGATGCCCATCAGAGGTGATAATGACGTATCCCAATCCTGCCCCTTGCTCATTTGATGCTCTATCCACAATTAACTGCCATTTAGGCTTTGGATCTTTTCTTTTTCTGATTGTTCTTTGATGAAACTTGTGCATTCGTTAACAAAATCAACTAGAGTCTTCCCTTTGATCACTACTCAAGGTAAAAATTCAACGTCATACTAATGGAGCTCTATTCTCCACTTTACTAATCTTCTTGAAGTTTCTGGTGATGAAGACTTGCTTAGGTGGAAAATTGGTTAGCACTTTGATTATATGCGCTTGGAAGTAAGCTCTTCATTTCTATGCCATAAGTAACAGGTAATTGGCTAGCTATTCTATAACTGGATATCTGGTCTCTGCATTTTTTAATCTTCTACTCACATGGTATACAGGAAGTTGGGTTCCATTTTCTTTCCTCATCAACACTGAACTGACCACATCTTCTGAGACGACCATGTCCAAATAAAGATTTTCTCCTTCTACGGGACTAGATAATATTGGTGGCTTCTCAAGATGGTCTTTCAAATTTTTGAAAGCTTTCTGGCAACCTTCTCCCAATTTGAAAATTTTCTTCTTCTTAATTACATCAAAGAATGGAATGCATTTATCGGCGACTTTAAAGATAAATCTCTTCAACGTTGCTACCCTTCCATTTAAACTCATTACACCTTTACTTATTTTCGGTTCTGCCATTTCTTTCATAGCTTGAAGTTGATCAGATTGGCCTCAATTCCTCGAGCACTGATGATATATCCCAAGAACTTTCCTAACTGCACCCTGAAAGAGCACTTCTATGGATTAAGCTTTATTTGATGCTTTTGCAACACCTCAAAACATTTCTTCGATGTCTTTTAAATGGTTGCCTTTTTCATGAGACTTCACCAACATGTCATCTACATATACTACCATATTCTGGCTACTTTGTTCCTTGAACATCCTATTCACCAATATCTGGTAGGCAGCACCTATATTCTTCAACCCAAAAGGCATCCTTTTAATAGTAAGTTCCCCAGTCTGTAATGAAGCTTGTGTTTTCTTCATCCAGTTTGAAAATGGGTATTTGATTGTAATCTAAGTAAGCATTCATGGAAGACATATGTTTGTACCCACGGGTTGTATCAACTAAAAGGTCTATTTTTGGTAAAGGGTAGTAATCCTTTGGGCATACTTTGTTCAAATCGGCGTAGTCAACATGGGTCCTCTATGTTCCATTTGATTTTTTAACTACTATGGGAATGGCTATCCATCCTGGATAAAATACTTCCCTGATAAACCCATTCTCAAGTAATTTCTTGACTTCTTTCAAAGCATCAGACACAATTCTATTAAATTGCCTCTTCCTTTACTGAATGGGGGTTATTCTTTCAAAGCATCATTTAACCATATCTGAATGAGTCCATGTAAATACGTCTTTACTGGCTGGAAGAAATCAAATTAACTCTGCCTTGAGGTTGATTTCTAACTCCCTTCCAATTTGGATTATTTTTGTTTGATTGGTTGGATCTACACATTTTTCCTCAACGTCCTTTACGGGCTTTATTCTTTCCATTTCCTCTCGATTGTTAAATTCAGTGACTATCTCCCCATTTTCTACTTCTTCTTCCACCAGGTTTGCATTTGTTATCTTTCTTTTCTTTCAAAAGAGTTGTACTTTTTAGGCACATGTTTAGTTGTTCTATTGGGTCTCGCCTTCACTTTGGATGTTAGATGTAGAAATCATTCATCCAAAGGCTGAAAAATAGTAGGTGAACCATAGTAATAAGAGTGTTCTCATTTATATTATTCTAGAGTAGTAAAATATATTTTGCGTGAGCTGAACCACTACCCATTTATGGTTCCGCAACTGTTTTTTACCAGGAACTTCACTATTAAGTATTTACATGAGACGAATGTGTCGACTTCATCCAAGGCTGGGCGTCCAAAGAAAGCATTGTAGTATGAAGGCTGATCAATGATCATGAGCAGCATCTTAAAGGTTCTACAGCACGATGGCATCCCTATTCGCAAAAATATTTTTAATTTTCCTACCGGTGTCGATCCTTCATTGTTAAATCCAAAGATGAGTTCAAGGCTTGGTTTCAGCTTATCCTCTGGGACTCCCATTTTGGTCAAAAACATGCTTAAATATCAAATTGACAGAGCTTCCAGTGTCCATAAGAATCTTTGTAACTATGGAGAGCCCAACCTGAGTAGAAATCATAAGAGGGTCATTATGAGGATGTCAGATTCCTTTTAGTTCTTGCGGAGTAAGAGTGTAGACATCTCGATATTGAATTTAGGGTTCTTTGAGCGGTGGCTCTTCTCGGATAGAAAATACTCCTTTTTTTGCTTCTCTAACATATATGTTCCACATGCCTCTGCTGCTTCCGGCCAATTGTGGTTCTCCATGGATCACATCAATCCTGTTGAGGGGTGGACTGATATTTAGCATATCTTCATGTTTCAAGATGTTCATAGCATTGCTAGGGAGTTTCTATTGACCGTTATCAATGTGAGCCATCTTTTGTCCCTCTTGAATGAACTCCGTCATGTATCCTTCAAGAATTAGCTTCTGAATAATGCCTGCTAGTGTAACGATCCATAATTTTTGATAATTAAAAATATTTAATTAAATAAAAAATTTTAATTTAATATTGGAAGAAATTAAAATTTGTGATTTGTCAAAGAGAAAAATAACTAGAATGAAATGTAATAATGTTAATGCAAGGTAATGGATAACTACTTTAGTGCAGTTTGAATTAATTAAAATGATTGTAAATATAAAATTTGAATATAAATTATAAATAAAGAAATAAACCAAATGTTGTAATAAAAAAAAGAAATTGTACGTAATTAATTGGAATTAGTTAACATGGAACGATAATCGTATGTGATTTTATTAGCTTGATTTGTAAACAATAAACATAGAAATATATTTGAAATTGTAAGTTGTAACAATTGTTTAGCTATCATTTCATTATTTAATCCATTGAAATTAAATTGTACATCAATTGAAATTAATATAATTAAATGTTGTGGTTAATGTGAATTAAGATGGTAATTGTAGAAAATTGATGAAATAAAATGTAAACAATGTTTGGTATATCAATGAAGTGATAGTTGAGTGAATAATAAGATAATTCAAAATAAATAAATTTATAGGGATTTTAGAGTATAATAAATGCACTGAAATTGAAACTAAGCATTGTAATTAATGCAATTTTTAACATTGGATTTGACATGGAAAATTTGTTTTAAAAGATTATAAGTTCATATGTAATAACAAATGATAAAAAAATTAGTAATTAAATTTGAATTTGAAAAGTGATTAAATCAATTTTATAATAATTTGCTTAATTAACGTGAAAATAGCCATTTTTGGCCACTGTCTCGAATTTCGATGAAACCAATTTCATCGGATCCATAATGGTGAATTATTGTAAGATTTCAAGTTTCGTAGTGATCAGATTTGTCGTTTGATTGTGCGGGCTCTAAACATGTAGAAATCAATTTAATTGAATTCAATTATAATAAGCTGATTTTAAAAGGTAACTTCTTCATACAATGGAATTAGGACTCGAAACCTATCCCATTGAGTTTATAAATTTCAAAAACATCAATTTCGATATTTTGGATGACCTATTTTCGTTTCGGAAACGAAACCGGTTTTTCGAGTCGTTATTGCCATTTCGAACCAATTTGGTATGTTCAATCTTTCTTATCGGACCTCGTCTATATAAATAGGTTTTCTAAACCCAAGTAGTCTTTCTATTTCTTATTTTAGTATGTACAACTCTATCTGTCTATTCCTCCTTCTAAAATGGCAGAAACCTAATTCCTATATTCAACTGCAAATCAAAATCAAATTGAAAAATAAAAACTCCTCATACTACATCATATTATATATCGTTGGAAAGCTCCCGACGAGCACAATCTACTGCAGTTGTTCGTTTTTCGATTCGAATCATGGTTTGACCAGAAATTGGCCATTCATCCATGGCCATTCACATTTGGGTGTTAGATTGGATGGTGGATCCGCGACGAGGGTTCCATCGGGAAGTATGGGAGTGTAGAGGAGGCTGAGGGATTTCGATCAATATAGTTGCTTCATGTCATTGGTGATAGGAATCACCAAAAATAGGAGATAAATGGGGACGCAGTCGCTCATGGTGGTGGAGCCTAGACGTGATTGTGATGGTCGTGAAGGCATGGAGGAGGTCGACCATGAGAGAGGAGTGTAATGGCATGCTATGATCTGGCCATCTATGGCCGTAAGCGGCAACGGATGTTAGGGTTAGGTGGCGTTCTGGCCATCTATGGCTGTATACACGATATTGAGCTAGGATTTGGGACATACTGTGCTAACATGTAGAGGGTAACGTGTTTTCTCTTTTTATTTTTTATTTTTACAATTTAAAAGTTAATGTTTTAGCGTATATATCTTTTGCATACGAACTCGGATTCACGTGTAGTTTTCTCCGTTGCTGTGGTATCGAAATTTCGAACATTTTGGAACTGGTTTGGATGAATTCGAAGGCTGTTCAAATTTTAAGCTATATTTGGATTTCAAATCGATTCTCCCAACTAGTAAATTATCTTATGTTAGTTAAATTGAATTTATGATGTGATTAGAAATTGATTGGTTGATGATTGGTATATTTAAATTGCCATTCTAGTTAAATCCGACTTTTATTGAATTTAATCGCCATTAATTTAATATTAAATTTTAGATATCTAGTTAATACCTATTATTGATAATTAGTCATTTGTTATTTTTTATTGGTTGGTTTGAATAATGATTGTGATGGATGGTTAATTGTTGAAATTGGATGACTGGATGTTATATTTATATATTGTTATAACACTGCAAGTTCCCTTAGTTTATTATTCGAAAAACTCACCGTGGGTTGAAATGATACATAGCCGAACGATCTACAGATTAGGAAAAAAATCTTTATGGGTTGAAATGATAAATTTGAGCGATTTTATGGATTTTGAATGTTAATTCAGGGTTAAAATGATAGATACCCGTAAATTTAAACTTTATTACGGGTTGAAATGATATATATCCATATCACTTGATCATAGGGTAGAAAATTATATACATACACCGAATTGGTTAAAGTAAATGATTTTAAAACCTTAAAATTTTGAATCCGGTAATATTATTTTGAAATAAAACTTGATTTATATAAACTGAATTATTTTCGAAAATCCAAGCTTCAAATGTTGAAATTGGAATTGATTTAAATGAATTGTTTGGAGAATCTAAATTGAAATTTTAAAGTTAGATTTGAAGTATAAATGAAATTTATCGAAATGGAGTTATTGAAATGTTTGAATATTTAAACTTTGAAATCTATTAAATTTGAAGTAGTTTAATTTATAATTCAAACAAGGATTTGAAATCGGTCGGTTAATAGGGCATTATTGAGAATCTAAATTGAAAGAAAAAATTGAGTTTGTTCATTTGAAAGTTAGATATGGTCCAAATTTATTGAAATGGAGGAAATAGTTTGGTTTGATATTTCTTTCAAATTAATTATTTTAATATAAATACATTTTAAAACCACTTTTATGTTAAACTATTAAACTATATTAACCAATCTTTACCTATTTTAAACCATTTAGAATAATTTAATCTATTTTAAGCTATTTAATCTATTTTAAACTATATTAAACCATTTTAATATATATTAACTATTTAAACTATTCTACTCAAATTAAACTATTTCAATCCATTTAAATCTATTTTTAACCTGTTTTAAATTAATTAACCCATTTTAGACTATTTTAAATCTATTTAAACTATTTTAGTTCTATTTAAACTATTTTAAATCTATTTAAACTATTTTACATCTATTTAAACTATTTTAATCTATTTTAACCTATGTTAAAGTATTTCAAACTATTTAAAAACTATTTCAAACTATTTTAACTATTTTAAACTATTTATGATTATATAAACTATATTTCTAAATTTCTAACGTGCAAGGTTGAATTGTTATATTTAAATCCTTGATTTAAAAGCAAATATGGTTAAATGATGTTATAACCTAAGTTAGGATTTGAAATGATATTTTCTGGTGAAATGACATATTTGGGTGAATATGATGATTTCGAAATGAGGATTTAACCTATTTTTTCGATATGATTTCAAAAGTGAATATGATTTTGAAAATGAATATGATTTCGAAAGTGACATGATTTGAATTGAATATGATATTTTGATATCAATTATGAATCGGTTTTGGAAATGTAAAAGAACCATTCGTTGTGAAATATGCGTTCAGTTGTTAATGGGACCGGGATCAGATATTGTCATACTCTTTGCCAATATCGAAAACCACTTTAACAACAATGTACGTTGTGGAGATTTCAGAATGAAGCAGGATGGTTTGGCAAACGATCCTGTATGAGGTACTTACACAGCCCTGACTCCCTTGAGTCAGCTTGATGTGGCTAAAACAGAGCTATACCGGGCCAAGTAAGGTCGCTCCTCCTATCGGGTACATTTCTTCGATACCATATTATGAATTTGTGATTGATTCGCTAGCCACACCTCGATTTTGATTATGGGAGTGCGTTCTGAGATGGGAAGTAGTATCTGTTATCCGTTACCACTGATTCGGGAGTGCAAATGGTAGAATCCTACCCTGGCATTGCCCCGCGTGCCTTGTCACATGCCTTATCACGCCTATTATGAGTTTGATTTGTATTATACTTATAGAGTGCTCCCTGATAGCCCACCAGTTTACGCTGGTGTTTACAGTACTTTATAGACTACGACATTTATATAAAATGTGTTAAGGGGGATATGGTATGCCTTAACGCTATTGTAATACTTTACTTTACTGCTACACTATTACAATAGCGTATTGTACTATGTATATAGATGATTTAATGGATCCTTAGGAGACAGAATCTCGAACATCTCTTAAGTTATTACACTCACGTTAGACATTGGATAAGAGATGTCAAAACGCGTAAACATCTCCGACGTCGTTACACTCATATTATTTATTGTTGATGTAATTTACATAAGTTCTTTTAGTTCTGACTCGAGTGTTTTGTCTTTTCATTACGCTTGGGTCAGTCTGAGCTTTTCAGTGTATCGAAGACAGCTTTTCGGAAGGACGAAGACGAAGATTTAGTACTATTATTATTCGTTATATTTATTCCATTTCATCATGTTGTTCTGGTGCATTGTCTATTTATTTTTGTTGTATGTACTCTGATCTGCATTGTAAAGGCGTAATCAAATGTATTTATAAAACAGCTTCATGAACTTTTATTTAATTATTATATTTTGTCATTCTGCTGTGAGATTCTGTGTTTGTTTTATTTCTTTCTTTTCATTTTCTTATTTTTCCCACATCAATCCTCCCTTTTGAATGGTTTGAGTCAGACATGTGTGGTTTATTATCGATTTAAACCATTTAAAAAGGTGGATTGCTACATTTGGTATCAGAGCCAGGATTAGCAATAACCTTAGTTTTGTGGGGTCTGACTCATTAAAGATAGGGTAGTGATACCTTAGAATGAGTTGTTTGAGTGTATATATATGAGAGAGCATATTTTTCAGTGTTATAAAAGGTTTTTGTATTGTGTTAGTTTGTTCTATTTGGTATTTATAAATTCTGGTCGGTATATAGGACGCTACATCGATAGGGATTTCTAAACACTTAATTGGGCAGACCCACACAATATTGTTTTGATATATAGGTAAATGAAATAATTTTATCTAGTATTATATTTTGTACATAAATGATTAATTTTTATAAATAATATAGTTGGATATAATATATTTGTTTGTTAGGAAGTAATTTTTTTATAAATATTGGTTGTAAAATTAAATTTACAAATAAAGTAAATATAAATTGGAAATTTATGAACTTAAGTTTCTGGATGTTTGAAATTGGTTTTCAAAGGGTTTTGGAATATAATATTAGTATTATTTGGAAGTATTTTCAGATAGAAATATTTTTGATGTGATTTAGAGGAAATGTTTCAAAAGAATTTTAAAAGGAAATAAGTTATGTACTCCCCTCTTTGTCATTGGAAAATAATTTCGGTGATGAGTACACGCATCATCGACGTTCATTTTCGAGTTTCAAAGTGGGAAAACTGCTACAGTAGTTTTACTACACATTTGTTATGATAACAAACCTTAACTTTGAATTCCTAAATATGATTTGATCTATAAACAATATATATATATATATTATTTTCTAAATGATTGATAAGGAAACCTAGTATTTGGTTCTTAAGTTTCTGTAAATTAGTAGTTTTAATTATTGTAATGAATGAAATCTTAACCGTTTTAATAGTTAGAAACTTTCAAAACAAAAACAGGAAATTTAATGCTAAGAGATTAATGAAATATATAAAAATTGAAAATTTGTAACTTGTAGATATGAAAATTTTAGAAGATGTAATTATTGAACATTTTGTTAACTAAAATAAATAAAATAAACTTGTGTATCATTTAATTGCATTCTTAATATGTATATATATATATATATATATATATATATAACTTACCAGGAATATTTTAAAAAAGTGAAATGTTAATAATAATATGTAAGAGAATATTATACAAGTAAAACTTAACTAACGATAATGTTCAATGGAATTATGTCTATAAATAAGAATTCTGATGTTATAAAATGTTATAAACTTAAGTTAATAATTTGAAATGCTACTAATTAAATTTAAGAGAAAAGTGAATACTATAAGTGAAATGATTATAAACTTAAGTTAACGTTTGAAGCTATTCATAGTTTAAGTGAATAGTAAAATTAAATATTATATATGAAAGTAATAAATGTGAAAAGAGAAAGAATTAAAAAAATTAAATATGAGCTACTTCACTAATGAAGAATGATATAAAAAGGAAATCAAGAAATAGTAATTGTGAATTAAATTTGTAAAGAGTACATAGTATTTTAATAACTTACTTTGGATGATCTAAATATTTGAATGGAAACAACTTATGTTAGTAAATGGATGTATAGTAATGGCAATCACATTGCATGAATAAATTGGAATGAATTTTGCAAGTATTGAATGTAAATTAACGAAAATAAGCATTGTATGAATGAATGAAAACAGGTGAACATTAAATGATATGAAAGGAAATTAATAAGAATAAACTTAATAATAATTGGAACCTTGGTTGTTTGGCTTATGGGATGTTTGGGAATGGATACTTCCAGCTGTATAAGGATGCATAAATATTCTATTAAGTTTTATCTAAGGCTGTTGAGTGTATGGTATACTTAGTATTTATTTATCATTTTATACGATCAAATGTTTCTGAACACGAACTAAACATTTGTTTTGGTTACTATGGATGTATGACTGATTACTTTGGTTGCCTGTGATGATTGCACGATTTTGATTGCAAGTGGTTATTTTTATGTTGTGGTGATTTGTTTGTTATTAATTGAAACAACTTAAATATCTTCCTTATACAAAATTCTCACTATTTTGGATTTTATAAGTGAAATACAGGTTTATGGAAGCAATAGCTATTGCATTTGGTTTCATAAATAAAGCGTTGTTTGTCCGACAAATAGGTACGTTTTCGGATTACGGTTTATAGCGATATTATATTGTTTTTCCAAGTTTTTGGGTATTTTATTTTGAAATATGATATATATATATATATATATATATATATATATATATATATATATATGTTACTATTGATATTATCATTCTCCCAAACCTCTCCATACAAAGGAGACTCTGCCGAAACTTTTCGTGAAATTTTGACTTAGAAATTTTTTGTGAAAGTGAAAATATTTTCGAACTTTTATTAAACTTTTATATGAAGAATTTAACTATTTATAAATTGATATATTTTATTTAAATACTTAATTTTGTAAATTAATTGTTTATAAATTACATACTTTGAATAAAATATATTACTTCCTTCTTTTCCCTTTTCCAGGACGAAAAGTTTTGGGTGAGGGAGAGTGTATCGACCCGTAATTTTCGATAATTAAAAATATTTAATTAAATAAGATTTTTAACTTAATATTGAAAGAAATTAAAATTTGTGATTTATTAATGAGAAAAATAACTAGAATGAAATGTAATAATGTTAATGTTAGGTAATGGATAACTACTCTAATGCAATTTCAATTAATTGAATTGATTGTAAATATAAATTTTGGGTATAAATTTTAAATAAACAAATAAACCAGTTGTTGTAATAAAAAGAGAAATTATACGTAATTAATTGGAATTAGTTAACATGGA
The DNA here is from genome assembly GCA_030765085.1 of Allium cepa. Lineage (NCBI taxonomy): Eukaryota > Viridiplantae > Streptophyta > Magnoliopsida > Asparagales > Amaryllidaceae > Allium > Allium cepa. Next base: position 1,027,769,013 of record CM060932.1, on the reverse strand, counting down.
ATGATTAATCAGTATGTGAATTTATTAGCTTGATTTTAAACAATAAACACAAAAATATGCTTGAAATTGTAAGGTGTAACAATTGTTTTACAATCAATTCGTTATTTAATCCATTGGAATTAAATTGTAAATCAATTGAAATTAATATAATTAAATGTTGTGGTTAATGTGAATTAAGATGGTAATGATAGAAAATTAATGTAATAAAATGTAAACAAATGTTAGGTATATCCATGAAGTGATAGTTGAGTGAATAATAAGTTTGAAATCAAAATACATTAATTTATTGAGTTAAAGTATAATAAATGAATTCACTGAAACTGAGCGCTGCAATTAATCCAATTTTTAACATTGGATTTAACACCGAAAATTTGTTTTAAAAGATTATAAGTTCATAGGTAATAAATAATGATAAAATTGCTAGTTATTAAATTTGAATTTGAAAAGTGATTAAATTACTTTAATAATAATTAACTTAAGTAATGTGAAAATAGCCATTTTTGGCCACTATCTCGAATTTTGATGAAACTAGTTTCATCTGATCCATAGCAGTGAATTATAGTAAGATTTCAAGTTTCATAGCGATCGAATTTGTCGTTTGATCATGTAGGCTTGAAAAACGTAGAAATCAATCTAATTGAATTCAATTGAAATAAGCTGATTTTAAAAGCTAACTTCTTCATACAATGGAATTAGGACTTGAAACCTGTCTCATTGAATTTAAAAATATCGAAAACAACTATTTCGATGTATTGGATGATCCATTTTCGTTTCGGAAGTGAAACGGGCTTTCCGAGTTGTTATTGTCATTTCGAACCAATTTGATGTGTTCATACTTTCTTATCGGGCATTGTCTATATAAATAGGTTTTTCTAAACTACAGCAGCCTTTCTATTTCTTACTTCAGTACGTACAACTCCATCTATCTAATCCTCCTTCTCAAATGGCAGAAACCCTAATTCCTATATTCAATTGCAAATCAAATCGAAAAATTAGAACTCCTCAAACTACATCATATTATATATTGTTGGAAGCTCTCAATGAGTGCAATCTACTATAGTGATTTTTTTTCAATTCAAATCATGGTTTGACCAGAAATTGGCCATTTGGGTGTTGGATTGGACGGTGGATCCACGATAAGGGTTCAATCGAGAAGTATGGGCATGTAAAGGAGGCTGATGGCTCTCAATCCATATGGTCGCTTCATGTCGTTGGTGATAGGAACCGCCATAAATGGGAGATAAAGGGGGGCGCGGTCGCTCATGATGGTGGAGCCTAGACGTGATCGCGGTGGTTGTGAAGGCATAAGGGAGGTCGGCCATAAGAGGGGAGTGCAATGGCAAGCTTTGATATGGTCATATATGGCCGTAAGCAGCGGAGTTGGTTAGGGTTAGGTGGCGGCCGATCAATTTTTTCAAAGTGTACATGATATTGAGCTAGGTTTTGGGACGTACTGTGCTGACGTGTAGAGGGTAACGTGTTTTCTCTTTTTATTTTATTTTATTTTATTTATTTTTACGATTTAAAACTCAATGTTCTAACTATATATTTTTTGCATACGAACTCGGATTCACGTGCAGTTTTCTCCGTTGCGATCGTATCGAAATTTTGAATATTTTGAAACTAATTTGGACGAATTCTGAGACTGTTCAAATTTTGGGCTATATTTGGCTTTCAAATCGATTCGAAATCAAAGGTGAGTGTTTTAACCCACTCACAACTAATAAATTATCTTATGTTAGTTAAATTGAATTTATTATGTGACTAGAAATTGGTTGGTTGATGTTTGGTATGTTTAAATTGCCATTCCAGTTAAATCAGACTTTTATTGAATTCAATCGCCACTAATTTAATATTAAATTTCAAATTGCTAGTTAATAACTGTTATTGATAATTAGTCACTTGTTATTGTTTAATGGTTGGTTTGAATGATGATTGCGATGGATGGTTAATTATTGATATTGGATGACTGGATGTTATATTTATATATTTTTATAACACTGCAAGTTCCCTCAGTTTATTGTTAGGAAAAATCACCGTGGGTTGAAATGATACATTCTCGAACGATCTATAGATTTGGAAAAAATCATTATGGGTTGAAATGATGAACTCGAGCGATTTTGTGGGTTTTGAATGTTAATTAGGGATTGCAGTTGAAATGATAGATACCCGTAAATTTAAATTTTACTGCGGGTTGAAATGATATATATCTATATCACATGACCATAGGGCAGAAAAATTATATACGGACACCAGATTGGTTAAATTAAATGATTTTAAAACCTTAAAATTTTGAATCCAGTAACGACATTTTTGAAATAAAATTTGATTTATATAAATTAATTATTTTCAAAAATCCAAGCTTTAAATGTTGAAATTGGAATTGATTTAAATAACTTGTTTAAAGAATTTAAATTGAAAATTTTAAAGTTGGATTTGAAGTACAAATGAAAATTATCGAAATGGAGTTATTAAATTGTTTGAATATTTAAACTTTGAAATCTAATAAATTTGAAGTAGTTTAATTTATAGTTCAAACATGTATTTGAAATCGATATAGGTTAAAAGGGTTTTATTGTGAATCTAAATCGAAAGAGAAAAATTGAGTTTGTTTATTTAAGAGCTGTATATGGTCCAGATTTGTTGAAATGGAGGAAATAGTTTAATTTGAGATTTTTTTCAAATTAATTACTTTAGTATATACTGTTTAAAACTATTTTTATGTTAAACTATGAAACCAATCTTTACCTATTTTAAACCATTTAAATAATTTAATCTATTTTAAGCTATTTAATCTATTTTTAAACTACTTTAAACCATTTTAATATATATTAACTATTTAAACTATTCTAATCAAATTAAACTATTTTAATCAATTTTTAACCTATTTTAAACTAGTTAACCCATTTTAAACTATTTTAAATCTATTTAAACTATTTTTTTTCTATTTTAAATATATTAAACTATTTTTAAATCTATTTAAACTATTTTACATCTATTTAAACTATTTTAAAGTATTTCAAACTAGTTCAAAACTATTCTAACTATTTTAAACTATTTATGACTATTTAAACTATATTTCTAAATTTCTAACGGTTTAAGGTTGAATAATTATATTTAAATCTTTGATTTAAAAGAACATATGGTTAAATGATGTTATAACCTAAATTTGGATTTGAAATGATACTTTCTGGTGGAATGACATATTTGAGTAAATATGATGATTTTGAATTGAGGATTTAACCAATTTTGTCGATATGATTTCAAAAGTGAATATGATTCCGAAAGTGAATATGATTTCAAAACTGGTTATGGTTTGAATCAAATATGATATTTTAATATTAATTATGAATCGATTTTGGAAATGTAAAAGAAACATCCGGTGTGAAATAAGCGTTCAGTTGTTAAAGAGACCAGGATTGGATATTGTCATACTCTTTGTCAATACCGAAAACCACTTTAACAACGGTGTACATTGTGGAGATTCCAAAATGAAGTAGGATGGTTTGGCGAACGATTCTATATGAGGTTTACGTAGCGCTGCCTCTCACGAGTCAACTTGATGTGGCTAAAACAGCAGCTATATCGGGCCAAGTAAGGTAGCTCCTCCTATCGGGCACATTTCTTCGATACCATATTATGACTTTGTGATTGATTTGGTGGTCACCCTTAGATTTTGATTATGGAAGTGTGTTCCTAGGTGGGCGGTAGTAGCTACTATCCATTGCCATCAATCCGGGGCAAATGGTAGAATCCTATTCTGGCATTGCCTCCCGTACCTTGTCACATGCCTTATCGCGCCCATTACGTGTTTGGTTTGTGCCGTACCTATGGAGTGCTCCATGATAGCCCACCAGTTTATGATGGAGTTGATAGTACTGTATGGATACGATATTATGTAAAATGTGTTAAGGAGAATATGGATAACGCCTTAACGCTATTTTAATACTTTACTTTAGTATAGACACTATTATAATAGCGTATTATACTATGTATGTAGATAATTTAATGGATCCTTAGGAGATGGAATGTCAAACATCTCTTAAGTTATTGCACTCATGTTGACACTGGATAAGAGATGTCAAAATCCATAAACATCTCCGACACCGTTACACTCATATATATTTACCGTTGATGTAGCTTACATAAGATCTTTTAGTTCTAACTCGTGTGTTTTGTCTTTTTGACGCAGCGGATTATTCAAAATAAACTTCAATCGATGAAATGTAGCAATCGGTGAGTTGATGATACCGAAATGCCCAAGTTCGCTGATCCAAAGATACCGAACTCTAGCTATCTCAAACGCGTTGATAGCGCACTATACCGCGTTTAAAGATCTACGATTCTTCGCACGTTGATCTAGCGCACTAGATTCCGTGAATCGGCTTCTTCAATCGTTGAATCGAGCGCACTCGATTAACCGAAAGAGGAGATAGGAGATCACACTCAACTACCAATTGTATGTAAGCACAAAGCTAACAAAAGGAAATTTTATTCAATATTCAACCACTACTCATGTACAACACACGCGTATTTATAGGAGTTACAACCCAGCCTTAAGTCGTTCACGACTCATCCCCACAACTCATGACTTAAGGCTTTCGACTCAACAATACAACACAACGCTGTACAACTCATAGGTCGGCACCGACTCAACGCAAGAGATTCAAACACGACCGACTCATCATAAGTCGTTGCCGACTTAACTACACAACACGGTTTACACGACTCAAACATAGTAACCACCTGACCGACTCAAAAGTATACGACTCAACAGGCCCAGCCTTATGACCACACCTCCGACTCAAGAAAACAAATAACGACTCAACTTCATACCGACTTAACAAAATACGACTCAACATACAATGCGACTCATGACTCAACCGACTCATCAACTGACCGACTCAACACTCATACGACTCAGCTTCCCAGTTCCTTGCGGCCTGTCTCTTCGAACGATTCAGTTAGGTCGTGAACTGTGTCCCGTAAGTCGGTAACGACTTAACATCTCCGAGCTACCCAACTCCAAAGCTTCCTCCTCACGACTTAGAATCATTTTAACACGTGACCGACTTAACTCCTGAGGAATTGTAGATCGTGCTGCATCATCCTCCCCTGGTTGAGAAAAATTCGTCCTCGAATTTGTAAATTCTTCCCTCTCAGATTGTCCATCTCCATAATATGGCACAAGATGCTTAACATTGAATACGTCAGAAGTGTAGACATCCTCTGGTAGCTTCAACTTATAAGCATTCTCATTGATCCGTTTCACAACTTCTACAGGTCCAATTTTTCTGGCTTTCAACTTATTATATGCGCCCACTGGAAAACGATCTTTGGTCAATACAGCATAAACCAAATCACCTTCGTTAAATTCAACATTTCGTCGCTTTAAATCTGCAAACTTCTTATACTTCCCATTCGATTTCTCCAATCGTTCCTGAACGATTTTATGACATTCAGTCAGCTCATCAACAAAATCAACAGCTCGTTTAATTGTTCCTTTCGCCTGTGGTACTACTGCCAAATCCAACGGTCCCCTGGGTAAGTTTGAATAAACAATCTGAAATGGACTGAATCCCGTACTACGATTTACTGCATGATTATGTGCAAACTCAGCTTGGCATAACTTCATGTCCCAACTTCTCAAATTATCCTGTACAAGGCATCGCAACAAATTTCCCAATGACCTGTTAACAACTTCTGTCTGTCCATCTGTCTGTGGATGATAAGCACTACTAAATTTCAGTTTCGTTCCTACCATTTTCCACAAACCCAACCAAAAGTGACTCAGAAAACGAGTATCTCTATCCGACACAATAGATTCTGGCAATCCATGAAGTCGATAGATCTCCTTGAAAAATAACTGTGCTACTCGAACTGCATCCGCTGTCTTCTTGAAAGCAACAAAATGTGCCATCTTTGAAAACCTGTCCACCACAACAAATATCGAATCATTTCCCCTTTGAGTTCTAGGAAAACCCAAAACGAAATCCATGCTAATATCAACCCATGGCTTAGATGGTACTGGTAATGGCATATACAACCCTGCATTCGTCGCTGTTCCCTTTGAAACCTGGCAAATATGGCATCTTTCCACGAATCTTTCAACCTCTTTTCTCATCGACGGCCAAAAGTAAGACTGTGAAATCAATTGTAAAGTGCGATCACGGCCCACATGCCCTTCCTCGTGTAACTCTTTGACAATTTTCAACCTCAAGCTACAGTCTGGAATACACAAACGATTCCCTTTAAACAGAAAACCATCAACCAACATAAATTCATCGGTACTCCCATCCTTCACTTTCTCAACATATTTCACAAAGTAAGGGTCTTCTTCAATCATCTCTGGCAGTAATTCAAATCCTGTCACTTCAACCTTCATTGTCGTTAATAAATGACTCCTTCTACTCAAAGCATCAGCTACCCGATTTGTCACCCCTGATTTGTGCTTAACGACAAAAGTAAACTGCTGTAAATAAGCAATCCATGACGCATGTCTCGCTGAAATTTTGTCCTGTCCTTGTAAATGCTTCAATGCTTCGTGATCAGTGTACAAAACAAACTCCTTCTGAAATAAGTAATGTCTCCAATGCTTAACAGCTTGCACAACAGCATAAAATTCAACGTCATATGTACTGTATCTCATCTTTGCCCCTGACAACTTTTCACTGAAATATGCAATAGGTCTCCCCTGTTGACTCAACACTCCTCCAATCCCAACCTTCGAAGCATCAGTATGCAATTCAAACAATAACTGAAAATTAGGTAGTACAAGAATTGGTGCAGACGTCAATAATTCCTTGATCTTCTCAAAGGCAACCCCCGCTTCCTCTGACCATGCAAACTGTTTCCCTTTCATGCAATCAGTAACTGGAGCCATCACGCTACTGAAGTGTGGAATGAATCTTCGGTAGAATGACGCTAGCCCATGAAAACTTCTCACTTCTGTAATTGTCTTTGGCTGTGGCCAATTCCTGACTGCTTCAACTTTACTCTGGTCAACTTGAATACCTTCTCCTGAAACAACATACCCAAGAAATAAAACAGTATGCGTCATAAACACACATTTCTTCGTTGCAGCATAAAATTGTTCCTCACGAAGAATAATCAGTACTTCCCTCAAATGTTGAACATGTTCCTGTGTACTCCTGCTATAAATCAGAATATCATCGAAATAAACCACGACGAACTTCCCAATGAATGGTCTAAAGATTTGATTCATCACCCGCATGAATGTACTAGGTGCATTTGACAAACCAAATGGCATAACCAACCATTCGTATAACCCCTCTCTTGTCTTGAAAGCTGTCTTCCATTCGTCTCCAGGTCTAATCCGAATTTGATGATAACCACTCTTCAAATCAATCTTCGAGAATATAGTTGCCCCACTCAACTGATCCAACAAATCATCCAACCTCGGCATAGGAAATCTATAACGAACAGTGATCTTATTCAAAGCTCTACTATCAGTGCACATCCTCCAAGTTCCGTCCTTCTTTGGTACTAACAATGCAGGCACAGCACAAGGACTCAAACTTTCCTGGATACGTCCCTGCTCAAGCAACTCTTCCACCTGCCTTCGTAACTCCTCATGTTCCTTCGGACTCATTCGGTAATGTGGTCGATGTGGTAACACTGCTCCTGGAACAAGATCAATTTGATGTTGAATGTCTCTAAGTGGCGGTAACTCCTTTGGCAACTCTTCTGGAAAGACATCCTCAAATTCTTTCAAAACTGGCTTTGCTTCTTCCGGGATTTCAACTTCTTCACTGCTCTCTCGCCCAATCAACAAAAATACTTCAGGTTCTTCCTCCACTTCCTTGACAAACTCTTTCAAAGTCAACAGAGTTTTCAATTCCTCAATCTCCTCCAGTTTGTTCTCCTTCTGCTGTTGCTTCTTAGGAACCAAAGTGATTTTAGTACCCTCGAACATGAAACTGTAACTGTTGGCATGACCGTCATGCTGAACTGCTCTATCAAACTGCCATGGTCTGCCCAACAATAAGTGACAAACATCCATATCTACGACATCACACCAAATTTCATCCTTGTACTTCTTTCCAATCGAAAAATTCACACAAGCTCTCCGACACACTTTCACTTCACCTCCCTTCCTTAACCATGCTAGCTTGTATGGTTTAGGATGCTTCTCGGTCTTCAAGTTCAACTTTCTCACTGCTTCTGTAGAAATAATATTATCACAACTTCCTGCATCAATAACGAACTTGCAAACTTTCCCCAGAATAGTGCATGTCGACTGAAAAATATTGCTTCTCAACCAACTACAATCCTCCTCTTGCTTTGGTGTCAAACAACTTCTCCTCATCATAAGATTACAACCTTCATCACCCGACACTTCTTCTTCCTCCTCAACATAAGGTGTATTTGAACATTCTGCCTCCTCACCATCATCTGCCTCAACCTCTGCAACCATGGTTCTCTTCTTCGGCTTTGGACATTCGTTGCTTTTGTGACCCAACTCCTGGCAATTATAACATTTGAAAACACTACTAGCCTTTGCTTTCTTAGCCTCCTTCACCACTGGCTTGGTAACTGGTTTAGGAACATTAGAACTTCCGCCAACACCCTTCACTAGATTATTAGAATTAGTAAACACACCACCTCCACGCCTTCCTTGTTTCTCCCAAGCTAACGCTTTCTGATGTGCTTCTGCAACTGATCTAGGATCAAACATATTAACCATATCCTGGATCTGCATTCTCAAACCTCCAATAAATCTAGTAGTTAACTGTTCTTCAGTCTCCATAATATCGTTCCTGGCAATGAGTTGGTAAAATTCATCAGCATAATTTCCAACAGACTTTGTCCCTTGCCTCAGATTCTGCAACCTCTGGTACATAAGTGATTGATAGTTGTAAGGTAAGAAAGTAGATCTCATCAACTTCTTCATCTTATTCCACGATTCTATCTTTGACTTCCCCATTCTCTCCCTGGTAAGTTTAGTTTGTTGCCACCACGCCAAAGCTCTCCCCCTCAGCCTTGTAGCAACTAACTTTACCCTTCGATTCTCCGGAACCTCCTTGAAATCAAATATCTCCTCCACGTTAGACAACCAATCTAAAAATTCCTCAGCTACCATCCCACCTTTAAACTCCGGAATCTCCATCTTCATTCCCGATTCCCATCGACGATCATCATCTATATCTCGATTCTGACGTCGTGTTTGTTCTCGATCTCGATGCATACTCCCTCTGTCACCAACAAATTCCTCATCAAAATCTGAAGTATATCGTTGTCGATCACGACCTCCAACATCTCTATCACTACTCCTTCGATCAACATTCCTATCACGATTATCAACACTTCTATGATCTTCTGTTCTCTCCCGATCTGAATGTATCGAAGTTCTACTTCTTCCATGGCTCGATTCAGGTGAAATTCTTCTTCTACTTTGATTCATTTCAAGCATCATTCTCTCTAATCGACCAATTCCTTCATTCAACTTTTCAGTAAAGCTCTCGTGGATTCGTTGCTCCATTTCATCGGCCTCTTCTCTTCCATACAAGGCATTAATGTTGCGATGGCGTTGAGCTCGTCTCGGTGGCATGATTGAACTTCTCCAAACTTCAACAAATCAAACTTCAACAATTTTGACTTCAACAATCTTCAAACAAAACAACTCCAAAACTACAATTCAAATCAACTAGTACGGCTTCAAGTTTGCTTCGAACTTCAACACCTTTCCCACACTTTGATCCAAGAGATTATGGATCACAAACCCCAAACTTGTTGCAACTCCAATATAAACACGATGAACAACTTCAAACTTCAAAAACTTGGCTCCAAGAATCAACTTAGCTATGATTGGCTAAGTATGGCTCTGATACCAAAACTGACGCAGCGGATTATTCAAAATAAACTTCAATCGATGAAATGTAGCAATCGGTGAGTTGATGATACCGAAATGCCCAAGTTCGCTGATCCAAAGATACCGAACTCTAGCTATCTCAAACGCGTTGATAGCGCACTATACCGCGTTTAAAGATCTACGATTCTTCGAACGTTGATCTAGCGCACTAGATTCCGTGAATCGGCTTCTTCAATCGTTGAATCGAGCGCACTCGATTAACCTAAAGAGGAGATAGGAGATCACACTCAACTACCAATTGTATGTAAGCACAAAGCTAACAAAAGGAAATTTTATTCAATATTCAACCACTACTCATGTACAACACACGCGTATTTATAGGAGTTACAACCCAGCCTTAAGTCGTTCACGACTCATCCCCACAACTCATGACTTAAGGCTTTCGACTCAACAATACAACACAACGCTGTACAACTCATAGGTCGGCACCGACTCAACGCAAGAGATTCAAACACGACCGACTCATCATAAGTCGTTGCCGACTTAACTACACAACACGGTTTACACGACTCAAACATAGTAACCACCTGACCGACTCAAAAGTATACGACTCAACAGGCCCAGCCTTATGACCACACCTCCGACTCAAGAAAACAAATAACGACTCAACTTCATACCGACTTAACAAAATACGACTCAACATACAATGCGACTCATGACTCAACCGACTCATCAACTGACCGACTCAACACTCATACGACTCAGCTTCCCAGTTCCTTGCGGCCTGTCTCTTCGAACGATTCAGTTAGGTCGTGAACTGTGTCCCGTAAGTCGGTAACGACTTAACATCTCCGAGCTACCCAACTCCAAAGCTTCCTCCTCACGACTTAGAATCATTTTAACACGTGACCGACTTAACTCCTGAGGAATTGTAGATCGTGCTGCATCACTTTTCGTTACACTTGAGTTAGTCTAAGCTTTTCTATGTATCGATGACTGCTTTTCTGTAGGACGAAGACGAAGATTTAGTACTATTATTATTTATTATATTTATTCCATTGTATCATGTTGTTCCGTTGCATTATATATTTATTACTGTTGTATGTACTCTGATCTGTATTGTAAAGAAGTAATCAAATGTTTTTGTAAAACAGCTTCATGAACTGTTATTTGATTATTATATTTTGTCATTCCGCTTTGAGATTCTGTGTTTGTTTTATTTCTTTCTCTTCTTTTCTCATTTTCCCCATAAGAGTCCTCAATTTTGAATGGTTTGAGTTATACATGTGTTTTTTATTATCGATTTAAACCGTTCAAAAAGTGGGTCGTTACAGCTAGCATGTGGGATTTCATCCTTCTTGTAGCCATTCAGCTTGTGGTAGGTGCAATAATCACCTTCCATTTTATGTTCTAGATAAGTTTTGGCTTTAAATGAGACTGCAAAATTTTCCTTCTCCTTTTCCATTGCATAGATATATGGCAATGGTTTATTTAAGTCAATAGAATTGGTGCTCGAATTATCCCCCCATCTCGACCTCTTACGGCTATGGTCGAAGCCAGCTTTTCTAGTTACCCTCGAGGTTTGATTCTTTTTCCCAGCATGATACATCTCATCCATTTAAATAAACTTGTCTTTTTAAAGGTGAAATTCTTGGAGATCATTGCATCCATGGACATAATGTACCTTTCAAAATGGGGTACGTATGATTAGACCTGAATGCACTGCTATCAGCTTATCTCTATCGTTCATCCCTTTAGCTTTTAAGACTTCCACACCGAACCATTTGAGGTAATGTCTTAACAGCTCTCCTGGGTTTTGTCTTGTGTTTGCTAGCACCATATAATCTATAGTCGGGTCTTTGCAATTGCAGAACTATGTAGAGAACTCATAAGAAAATTATTTCCAGGAATATATAGTCTTTTCTCGGTACTACCGGCACCACTTAGCAGCCGCTTCTTGGAGAGTGATAGAGAAGATTCTGCACTATACTGCACAAGAAGCGTTATAGAGACCCATTTGACTCTCAAATACCATCAGATGATCGTCAGGATCAGTAGTTCCGTTATACCTCAGGGATGAAACATTCACATGAGATGGGATCTTGGTGGACATTTTATCGGTGAAAGGAGCCCCTGGTGATTATTGTTGCCTCTCTAATCAAGAGTCCTTTTTCCTTTATCATTGAACACATCTTTCGCTATCTTCTTAACCGCGTCCTTCAAATAAGCATCTTCGTTATGGTAGTTGTTCCTTTCGGGTTTGTATCCTTTAGTGGTTGAGCTCCCCGACCGCTCTTTGGACTTCTCATCTATTCTCCCTTGGTAATTTAGCTTGGTAAGTTGATCTTCTTTCTTCTTTTATGGAGTTATGTTGAGCTTGTTTTTGCTTCTAAGCAGAGAAGCGTTAAATCCCTTCTTGGAGAGTTTACCTTATCTCCCGCCATAGATCTAGCACTTCTAGATGACTTTTGAGTAAGCACTATTTCTAAAAGCCATTTCATTTCTAGCAGTTGTTACAAACTCTTAATCTTAGCTTCGTTGTTGTTGGGTTATGCTGGAGTTGATGATTGGACCTTTTACGTGCTTTCTAAGTTGAAAGTGGGGGCAACATTTTCTTCTAAGGTTGTCGTGTGTACTACGATTTCATTCCTATGACTAAGCCATTTTGATTTCATTTTTCCTAAAATAAAAATTTGATTTGTTACTTCTAAAAAGGAAAAATAAGTTGAAGATTCGAGCTCTCCTTCTAGTGCCAAAAATATTAGACCGAAAAATGGTTTAACGCCCTAGATGCCCATAAAAACAAGTTAGTCTTTGACTTTAGCATGTATATGAATATTATCGATCTATGCCACCATTAAAGAACCAGGTCCAACTTGCCATTATAAGACTATGTGTGTGATAGAATCATTAATAAGGATGAAAATATCTCTTTGAGGGAAATCTTGTGCTCATTTCCCCCTTCATCAACTGTTAGGCTCGACATCCCAAAGGGGACTCGACATCCTCAATACAAAATAGCATGGTGATGTCGTATCCTTCTTGGTCAATTTTTATATAAGTCCATCTCTCAAAGACTTATGTTACATCATATGACTAGATAAAAATGTGGCAAGTTGGGGATGTGATCTATCAAGCATGACAATAGACCAAATGTCTATTTTGTTCTCAACTTCAAGATTCTTATGCTCGTATAATCATGCATATATAGGCTCGATGCTGATTAAACTTGACAAGATTGACCATGCCAAGGCTACACTATTATTATTGCTAATGGATCATCGAGAATGGTCATGTAGAGCTTTGAACTTTATTACATTTTTAACTCAGTTCAAAGCTCGTCGAGGTTATGGCCATGTCGACTTCTGAACTTTATGACATGCCGAGCTTAGTTCAGAACACGTTGAGTTTGTTCAGGTGAAGTTTCAAACTCGGTGAGTCTATATACTTGCAAGCCCAAGATGATAATGATCAATGAAATCATAGCCAAAGTTCAAACGTTCATTCGAGCCTTTAATGTTATTGATTGAATGTAATTACAATTGAATACAACTTTCTGCAATTTGATTTAGGGTTTTCTGGAACGTGATTTTAGCACAAGCGAGGGAAATGAATCATTGGCCCTTAAATGATGACCCCTGTGTCCCTATTTATAAAGTTTGGCGAGTGGTGAGCCTCCGTATCCATAAATCTCAGTGTCTTTATCGTCATTGAGTTTTGATGATGGCATTTTTATCGACCTCGATATTGATGCCGTTGTCGCGTTCCAGGGCTCATGTTCTTGTTTCTTGGTATTGGGCTTGTATTCTCAATGCTCGACACCTCTCCTTTCTGATAGACCTCAAAGTCGACGAAGCGCGACATCGAGGTTATTGATGAATCTCGACAATGGTAGTTGTCGACATTGCTTATATAGAATTAAGGTTATGAATGCTTCTTAGTCCTCGACGACGTCTATAACTTTTGATTATTGCCATCAACATGAAGTATCCTGTTTTGAAGAAGCTCGACGTCATTGAATAAAAGCTGCATGGTTCTTTTTACCACAATTTTGTGTTTTCTCGATGCCGACAAAGACTTCGATGTCGATTTTCATTTGTGCATCCAATTCCTGGAACATCGACATGATCCCTAGCTTTGAACCTACGCACACCCTTAATCTCGGCATTGATTCCTTGGCAATACCCTTTAAAATTATTGGGATAACAGTGCCATTTCATATTTTAATGCTTCCTATTATAGTATAAAATAAAAATATATATAGATTTGAATGATGTTATTCGGTAGCATAACATAATTATATAATAAAGTTCTTATATAATAATTTTGAGTCACTATTATTATATTGTTTTAAGTTACACTATACTTTTTTATTTAGCATTTCATATCATATTATTATTAATTTAAGTTATATATTTTAATAACGTAACTATGTCGTATCATTCGGTATTTGCTGAACTGAGAAAATAACTACAATGTGGCAATAATAGGGCTAAAATTCAATTGGGTCTAAGATTAATGACTATGAGATGGTGCAATGATGTTGCGAGATGATGTGGCCGATATGGCTTGTGGTCGAGAAGTGTAGCTAGATTTTTTTTTTGAAAATGTATTAAAAAGGCTAAGGCGCAGAAGAGTTAACGGGTAAAGACCCAACATCATACAACTAAAACCCTAGAAACATAAACTAGGGTATCATGTGTCACCTCCACTCTGAAAACATTAAAAACCAAATAATGGCGGAGCTCCAAATAATGAGAAACTAATGAGAAATTGTCTTCAGCGAGGCTTCCACTCCTTTATTTCTTTAGTTTGAAGTCTATTAAGCTCAGGATTGAGGCAAAAATGGCGATGTCTTGTTGTTTTTGTCTTCGTATCCTTGAAGCTAGCCTCTTTACTATCATGTATGCCTCCAGACTTTAGATCTGAGGAAGTAGGGAAATTTGAAGCTTGATCCACTTTTAAATTAGTCCTAGAATGCTTAGAAGAAGCAACTAAGGAAGATTTTCTAGTCTCACCTTTATCCCAGACAGATAAGTGATAGATTTACTTGTTTAACTTGCTAAAATAGAAGGAGTCTCCTAATCTTTGTTCACTGATGGCCAGGAGAAAATTGTTGTCGTCTTCAACAATACTGCGGCTCCTCATGCTAGAATCAGGTATAATTTTTTTTTGTATTAGTGTGAGATTCATTATCAAAATTATAATTGTTATTAATATAAGCCTTGTTACTTCCCTTGCAAGCTTTAAGCTGATTGACAGGGGTGTTGTCAGCAGTGAACTTTTTAATTCCATTAACTTGAGCCAAAGAAGATAAGTGCTTGTCATAATTTTTGGTTTAAACTCTAAAGTCCGCAGCATTTGTTTTGACGTTATTGCTTTGAAGGTGACAGTCATTGAGAAGCAGATGCTCAAAGTTGAATGGACGGCTATTCCTATTCATATCAGGTAAAAGAGTATGAAAATTTATATTAGAAAATTCCATACAACTAGGATTAAAAGCGAAAAGGGGTTTTCTTCCCTTATAATAAATACTCCTGCTATGGATATTAGAGCAGCAACCTTCAACTGAGGTACTGGGATCAGTGGACTCTGTTGACTTTCCCAGGCATCTTCTACCAGTAGTATGATATTGGGAGTTTTTGATAAAAATTTGCTTTTATAAGTATTCTTCAACAAAGTCTTCATAGTTAACAGCTTCAATATATTATGAATTCGATTGCTATTTCTGTTGGTATTGCTTACTTTTTGAAGAATGATGTTGGATTATATTTCAATGGTTTTCCAAAGATGTATGCTATCAGTTTCAACTATATTATGAAGCCTGATGTTTCTCTTTTTCCAAATAAAATAGATAACTATAGTAAGAACAATAGTTGCTTTGTTAAATTCTGCTTTCTTGCCTTTGAATGATTTATGAAAATATTGTATGCTAGCTCTTATGTTTTGGAGAGCCAAATGTTGATTTATATTGAGCTTATTTTTGGCAATGAACCAAACATCTCTAGAGTATGAGCGGTCGAAAACGAGATGGTCAGTATTTTCAGTTTCAGTTTTACAAAGTAGGCAGCTGATATTTCCAAAGTTTTTGTTCCATTTTCCACATCTTTCTCTTATTGGCAGAAGATTTAATAATGCAAAGTAGGTATAGAAAGCCATTTTTGGGCAATTGGCTGAATTCCAAACTGATTTATACCAATCAACTTCCACTTCCCCTCATTTTAAGAATCCCCAAGTATTTTTGAAAGAAAATTTTCCTTTAAAGATAATTTCCAGCACCAAACATCTTCTTCTTGATTTGGATCAATTTCTATTTTATTAATTGTAGATTTGAAGATAGTAGTTGCAAGATATGCTTGAGTATTCCAAATTGAATTTTGAATGATACTGTCGACTTTAGCATTGACTTTGCTAAAATAATAAAGATTATTCCATCCTAGTAAATTGATAAGCGAATTACCATTGATCCAAGGATCAAACCAGTAGCTGGTGTGACTACCATCTTTAAATTTTCTCTCTAAAAGTTTGGCTCCAATTTCCCTGCATTATAGAATATTTTTCCAAGCATAGGAATAGTGGTTTTTAATTTGCATGGACCAGAAATTTTTGTTTTTGACATATTTAGCTCTCATCCTTTAGCCCAAAGTGTTTTGCCTTCTATGAATTTCCAAAAAATCTTAAACTTGCATGCTTCATTAATATCTGAAAAGTTTTTGATTCCTAATCGCCTTGCTTTCTTTGTTTTTGTAATAGTGTTCCAAGATATTTTATGAAATTTTCCATTCCAGATGAAGTTGGCACATAATTTTTCAATTTTCTCTATTGTTTTTGCTGGAATATTATGAGATTGCAGCCAGTGCATGATGACTGCAGTGATGACAGTATGAACTAGCTCTACCCTTCCTGCAGTAGATAACATTTTACTTGACCAATTGTTTATTTTACTTTGAATGGTATGGTATAGTTTGACACAATCTCTTTTTTTGATCTGGTTATTACTGAGGAGGAGTCCAAGATATTTGACAGGGAGGTCAATCTATTGGAGTTTCAGAATATTGAGGATCTCCATCTTGTTATTACAAGCTTTACTGAAAAAAATTGCTTTTATTTTCATTAATTTGTAGACCAGCTTGCTGACCAAGGTTGTCAAAGATTTTCTTAGTAGTAGCTGCAGTTTGCGTATCTGCATTTAAAAAAATTATAAGTCATCAGCATACAATAAATAAGAAATTCTAAGAACAGTTGAATTAATTGGTTTTAAGTTGTTATACAACAGCTCCTTATCCATTTGTAAATTAAAATATTCCGTAATGATTGTGAATGAGTAAGGAGATAGTGGATCTCCTTGTCTAATACCTTTGTTGCTATGTATGAACCCGTAAGGAGATCCATTAATAAGTATGGAATAAGATACATTACAAATACATTCCTTAACTAGGTTGAAGAATTTTTCATTGAAACCTAGTTGACTCGTCATATAAATAATAAAGCTTCTGTTTATTTTGTCAAATGCTTTGTGTAAATAAATTTTGAGGCAAATTTTATTTTTGCCAGCCTGATTAAAGTCCCTTAATAATTCATGAGAAAGTAGAATGTTTTCAAATATAAGCCTATCTGGTATAAAAGAACATTGATTTTTTGAAATGAGGAATTTTAGAATTTTTTTAATTCTATTACTTAGAATAGAAGCTATAATTTTATACAAGAAATTACAACATGCAATTGGCCTATTCTCCCCAAGGCAGGAAGGGTTTTTGGTTTTAGGGGCAAGTGTATAAAAGTATGTTTTATGTTTTTTAAAAGCCTACCAGTTGATAAAAATTCATTGACAACTTCAAGAATCATGTTTTTAATACATCCCAATGAGTTTTATAGAATTTAGCCCTAAACTCATCTGGGCCAGGACTTTTATCATCTTTAGCTGAGAAAACAATTTTTTCTATGTCATTTAAACCTATAGGAGCAAGAAGGATTTCCTCACTATTAGGGTGAACTAAGAATTTAGGAGAAATAGTTGGAAAAGTACTTGGACTCTCCTTGGAATTGAACAGATCAGAGAAGAAAAGGATAGCTTCCTTCTCTAATAGAGAGGCATCATTAATTATCTTACCATTACTATTGATTAATTTTCCTATGTTGTTATGATGCTTTCTACAAGACATTTTACATAGAAAAATTTGGTTGGTAAGTCCCCATGTGAAAGCCAGTTAACTTTAGCTTTCTACCTAAGATTTGCAGCCTCAGAGTGAAGTGAATTGGAAAGTTTTTTTGCAAATGAATTTTTTTAATATTAGTTTGGTCTGAGCCGTCAAAGTCAATACTGTCTTGTAATTTCACACATTCCTCTCTTGTTTGATTGATTACATGTTTGTTTTTGTTGTTGTTTAGATTCCATGCTTTGAGATTTTCTTTAGTATGTTGAAGGAGTTTTCTATGTTTAAATTGGGCAGAGCCTTTTATAGAAAATTGTAGACAGTTTTGAATGATGTTTTTATATTCAGGGTCCTGAACCCAACCATTCTTAAATCTAAAAGGAAATTTTTCTTTGGTTGAAATGTTTTGGGACATAATAAGCTGATAGGTGTATGGCCACTAGTGTATTGGGTTAAGGTGTAACAATTAAAGTCATAGAATGATTGATAAAGCTCGATGGACTAGGATTCTATCAAGCTTACAATGAATATTTCTATATTCATCCGATTTCCAGGTGAATTTGTTACCTTTGATGTTAGGTTCAATAAGTCTAGTTTTAATGGGAAAGTTAGAGAAGAATTTCAATTTTTTGAATGGAATTGAAATTCCTCCTTCTTTTTCATTAACTTTCGTAATAGCATTAAAATCTCCCATAATCACCCAGGGGGAATTAGTATTTGAATTGAGGTAATCCAGAGAGCTCCAGAGTCGAGTTCTTTCATTTTCATAATTAGAGGCATAAATAAAAGATGCATAAATTTGTAGGCTCCCTTTATTTTTAAAATTACAGTGAATATATTGAAGATTAAGAGTAAATTTGCAAAGATCCCAGATGTTGGGATCCCAAAAAATAATGATCCCACCATCCCCCCCCCCCCCCAATCGAATTATTGTGGATAAGATGCCAACTATTTAGATTATTAGTCGTAAGCAAATCAATGTTTTTATTAGAGAGTTTATGTTCTATTATGCCTACTAAAGATGGTTAATAGGTAAGTAATAAATTTGTAAGGTCTAATTTCCTTTCAGGGGAATTAAAACCTCTCACATTCCAAGTAATAATATTCATAATTATAAATGAATAAAGGATATATAAAGGATATATCAGCAGCTAAATTGAGATTTTGCTGTTTATTCCCATGCTTTCAGTAGCCTTCTCCCCTTTTCTTTTACCATCTTTTTTTGCCTTGAATTTGAGAAACTCCTCCCATTTAGGGTTTTTGATTATGTATTTCTTCTCAAATAGATTGGAATTTGGATTTGGACAGCCATCTGCATTGTTATTCATTATTTCATGAATATACTTTTTCCTGCCTTTCTTTCTTTTGCTTTTGATAGGAGAAGAGGAGGTAGAGGAGAAAAATAATCCAGCATTCTCTAACATAGATTTAGGCAGAGCTGTGCTTTTTGAGGAATAGTTTTTGAGAGTGTTATATTTACTATTTGCGAATAATTTGTATCTATGTTTGTAACTAAAATTTCTTTTTCCTGCTTAGGGAGGGGGGAAGAAGCAAGAACTATTCTTTATAATCCCCTTTGCTCTAAGCTTGATTACTTTTGTTTACCTGAAAATTGCCATTTGGATCTGAAAGAGCAAGATCTGTCTCAGTCATTTTTTGATCAGTATCCATGGCTACATTAAGATTTGAGGCTTTTGTTTTATTATTTCTTGACATTACTTGCAAAATGGGGCTCTCAGATTGCTCAGTCAAATCAATAGAACTCTTTTCAGTATTTCCATTTCTAACCATCGAGTTTGAATTAATTTCAGTATTTCGAATATAATTTCCAAAATCCAAAATAGTAACAGGAGCAGAGGGAATAGAGATATTAGTATCAGGAGGAATTTCCATCGAAAGCTGATTTTCTTGATTTAAATCTCTTATATTTTCTGGAACTGCCAAATAATTTTTATCCAAATTGCTATTTGAAGATTCTTTTTCTTTCCAAACAGCTTTCCAAGAGCAAGATTTTGAGAGGTGTCCAAAGCAAGCACATTTTCAGACATCAAGGTGGAATGAATTCATATTTGAATTTTTGTGTAATGCTTTCACCATCGTGCATAGAAATTAGAGCATGATCTGGTAGTTCATCTGTAGCTCTTATTTCGACTAATATTCTAGCGTAGCTGAGGCGAGTCTCCTTTGCTGTAGGCTCGTCTAGCTTTAGCGATTTTTTCACTATGCTAGCAATGGCAGCAAAAGCCTCTTTGTCCCATACTCTGAGATTTAGTTCAGGCAACCTAATCCGTATTGGGTAGGTAGAAAGAAGATCTCGGTCAAGAATCAGATTCTTGTCCCATCTTTTCAAGATTATTAACTTGCCGCTAATAAAGAAAGGACCATTTTGAGTAACTTTGATGTAATCTTGTTCATCTGGAAATCTGATGATAAAGAAACCATTGTTTCTTGTAAAGATTTCTAAATTACCAATAGGTTTTCAAGTTTTTGAAACAAAGTTCCTGAAGTGATGATAATATGGGCGAGTGCCATATACATAAGCTATAATAGAGTTACTCACTACTTACTCTCTATCCTTTGGCTTATCTCCTCTTTAACAACAACTATTTTCATATCTCCCAATTTAATGGGAGCAGAAAAGTTTAAATCAACATTAGTTTTGAAGACACCATTCTTAACTAAATCTACCCAGGATGATGATGACTTGGAAGAATTGAGAATAACCGATGTATGAATTCTTGATGGTTTTGTAAATTGGTTGAATCTTGACTGCTTGTTAGTGAAACTTTGGTTGGATCTCTGCCCAACGGACAGAGGCCTGGCTGAAGAATTCTTTGAATGCCCTTGCGATGAATTTTGAGATTTTGCAGAAATATTTCTGCGTCGATTTTTAACAATTTGAAAGCCATCCTCATCTTGATCAGGGGGTTTATCCTTCGGATTTGATAAGAATGATGGAGGATAGAGAGAATGATGATTGAGATCTTGAGGAGGAGATTCTCTAGAAGCCTGATCAGGATTGTTATCAAAGATTGGATTATTCTTGATGGTCATGGATGCCATTTTTGCTTTTTTAATTTTTTAATTTGTAAGTAATCCTTATGACACTACTTATGTAGCTAGGTTTTGACATGGTTGGCGATGATGTGGGTGGCGACAAGATGGGGTGTGATGATGGGAGGTGGAGATGGACGGTTACAAGGGACGAATGCAAGAGGTGTGATGATGGAGATTGCACAATTTAAAGCTAAAGGGAGGTGGTGCGATTTGAAGTTTCAGGGAATATCGCGGAAATTGAGAGAAGAGAGTGAACTACCTTGTGAGCATTTAAATTTTAAGGGAATAGTGTGAAATTGAGAGAAGAGAGAGAACTGCCTAGTGAGGATAGATGGACTCAAGTTTTCCCTTTAAATTAATTACTCCGGTAAAAAAAATTCAATACTGAAATAGCAATAGATACTAAGTTCGCAAAATAATTGTAATTTAAAATTAGTTGGATTGGTTGTTTAAATAGTTTAAACAATAAGGATCTGTACTATAGTTGGATTTCTGTAGTTTCGTTCTGTTCCAATCTTCAACATAGATTGGTTTGGATTCGATTTTTTTTTTAATTTGAGGATTGAATTGAGTGGTTAATCAAACTATGTAGATCGGTGTAATTTCCATAACATTATAAGCATGGCCGGTTTCAGGGCCAAGTTAGCCAGGCAGCCGCCAAGGGAACCCGTGGGTAGGGGTAACGGTTCGGGGAAGATAGATGGTTAACATAATTTAATGTCTTATTTATAAAGTACATGCTGGTGTAGTTGTTATGGACAAGTTTCGTGATATTGAGGTTATGGGTTGAATTTCTCCTTAAAGCAATGTTTTTCAAATTTCTTGTCCTAAAATTTTGAGTTTCCTAGGGCAACCCAAGTAGTTAAACCAGGCCCGATTATAAAAAGTCTTCTTCACACTTTTTTTAACAATGTTTTAGGTAGATTGCTGAATTGTTAAACAAAAGTTAAAACTGATGCAATGAAAACAAAACCAGTAGCTTATCCAATTTATGACTACAAAAATGTATTCAACAATGTTATGGTAATCAATTTACGTGAAATAAGTATTCAACAATTGGACGACCATACCAAGTCAATATTTCATAATCAAATGCACAACAATGCTACAGTATTATATATAGAATTAAGAAAACAGGCACAGGTACTATATAATATGGTGGAGGAAGAAATCAAGGGACCGTATATATTAGATGTATCTAATGAGAAAAGATAGCAAGGCGTGAAATAGACTGCAAAGAAACAAACAAACACAAGAATCAAACTGAGAAGCTCACCTTATTTCATTACCCATAATTAATAAGTTCATAACTTGTTCGTCTCTCTTATTATTTCATTCTTCATCAATCTAGCTACATATATTGCGAAAAGGAACTTAGTCCTCTTCCTCTTTGCTTATTATAAAGATCCACCTTTCAGGATCCAATACAGCGTACAGTACCATGTTTAAATGCTTCTCTCACTGCATGATCAGCTCAAAAGATCAAGAAACCAGAAGGTAATTATTCAACATGGAACATATTTATGTCCATGTCCGTGTTATTTTTAGACAGTAAGCAAGGGGAGACGATATTGGTTTTTCTAAAATTAAACTGAAAGTCTGAACTTTGAACATTATAGGTTTTAGGGCTTGTATTTTCCTTTTGTTACACAATACTTTATTTCTTAATAATACTTCTATTATTTGTATTTAATCTAAAGATAAAATTCTTAAAAACTTTCGTTGCATTTAAATTTTGCAGATCAATATTTACTTTTATTTTTAAGTTAGTTTGCTTATGGCTTCTTTTAGCCCTTTTTTGCTTAAATGATACTTTTTTTAAATAAATAAAAACAGTCTGATAATCATATCGCTTTTAAACGATGTTTAAACGTTTTTTGTGTGAGCTTTTCATAACATGAACTCATGGAACAGCAGTCGTTTTGATAAAATATTCATTTTTCACATGATAATCCAAGAAGTATATCACAGTTTCAGTGCAAGCAAAAATACCAGCTGCACGGAAAACCCATGGGAAAAGTACTCACTAAAAGAGCTTCTTCACGCAACCAACAACTTCCATGATGATAACAAATTAGGCGAAGGCGGCTTCGGAGTTGTTTACTATGGCAAAACAGTCAAAGGAGTGGAGGTAACCTATAACAATTCAATATCTCTTTCTTAAGCCATCAGCTTATACATACATATACATATTTTTATAATTTTAACATGATTCCAACTATCTCAGATAGCTGTAAAGCGGCTAAAAACGATGACAGCAAAGGCCGAGATGGAGTTTGCAGTCGAAGTAGAGATTCTCGGTAGAGTTAGGCATAAAAATTTACTAGGCCTTCGTGGATTTTATGCCGGTGGAAATGAAAGGCTAATAGTTTATGATTACATGCCTAATCACAGTCTTATCGGTCACCTACATGGACGCCACTCTCGTAGCAGTAACAATAACGCTGCTTCCACCAGTAACAACGTTTCCCTTGACTGGCCTCGTAGAATGAATATAGCCATGGGTTCAGCTGAAGGTTTAGCGTACGTATATCACATTCGAAACCTAAATTTACCAGATTATCGGGATATTGTCTGTAAATAGCTGATTTGATCCTTATATTTCTAATTGACATCTTTTTTATCTAATCATAATGGCATAATATTTATTAGTTATGTCTTACATTTGCCTGTTTATGCTAACATATGCACATATCTATATACTATATACAGCTACCTACATCATCAGACAACTCCACACATAATACACCGCGACATCAAAGCGAGCAATGTTCTTTTGGATTCAAACTTCAGAGCCAAAGTTGCAGATTTCGGATTTGCAAAGCTGATACCAGAAGGCGTGAGCCAAATGACAACAAAAGTGAAAGGCACATTAGGGTACCTAGCACCTGAATACGCGATGTGGGGTAAAGTATCAGACAGCTGCGATGTGTACAGTTTTGGAATTCTACTTCTTGAGATAATTAGTGCCAGAAAACCTATAGAAAAACTTCAGGGAGGAACTAAAAGAGACATAATACAATGGGTGAAGCCATGGATTGAAAATGGTGAATGGGACAAGGTCGTCGATCCAAGACTGTGTGGAAAGTTTGATAGAGCTCAAGCAAGGAACACGATAATGGTGGCTTTAAGATGCACTGAGAGCAACCCTGAGAATAGGCCGACTATGAAGGATGTGGTAGAGTTTTTGAGAAGTGGGATGGGAGAGCGGATCAGGACCAAGGAAATTATGATGATGATGCAGAAGGAAGTTGAGGATGATGATGATGAAGATGAAGCTGAAGTTATAAGTGATGCTTCGCAGTATGTTAAAAGAAATGCGAGAAGGTCGTCAAGAACACGATGATGTTCATGTATATATATGCAAATGTTGCTGCTTGTTAGATTTATGTTGATCTATTTTTCAGATGAAGACGTTTTGTTTACGGTGTTAATTATCTTTGTGTGTTGTGTCTTAAGCAAAGATACTGTTTACTGGAGAGAAAACAAAGGTTGTTCATCCATGAAATTTTAGTCATTGTGTTAAAGTCCAGTGATCAAATATATGATTTCAGTTAATGCAACAATGCATCAGTTGAACCAAAACCATTGTATATTAAATTCTGCTGGTTGAGATACGAAGGTTAATTTCTTTCATGCATGTATTACGCAAATATTGTTGCTTTTTGGATTTATGTTGATTTTTGGTTTAGATATATTCATTTTTCTTGGAGTGTTATCCTCTTGTTTTGTGCATGTTTTTTAGTGAGTGTTGTTACTTGTGTCTAGGACATGTTCTTCAGTTTAATAAACTTCGCAGTGGCTGAAAAATTGCTATCAGGCATCGACAAATTGCATCGGGTGAAGTTGAAAATTTTGTGTTCGTCCATCTTGAAGAAAGATGCTGTTTTGCTGTTTAAATCCATGTTTATTTTTCGACACTAAGGGTCAAATTTTCTTGACAATGCGTATTTAACTTGTTAGGTTAATATAGTTGATCATGCTGTCGCATTTGTCAACGAGGTTGGAGGTTTGGTTCTACTGTGCTTTCTCAGGTTTTACAGGCAAAACTTGACTTTCTAAACCATAAAAAATAGTAAATTAAGACGTATATTGTTAACATCCATGATACTTATTTTTCGTTAAATCATTCTATCTTGTTTAAAGCAGAATGTAAGGTAACGCTTTATTTGAAATGAGTTTTGTATTTGAGTTTTCAACATTAATTATAAAATATGAAAAGGATGGAGGGACCACGGAAAGGATAGAAGAAAGACGGAGTGGACCGCCGAAAGGATGGAGAAACAATAAAAAGATCGATTGTTTCTCGTACTTATTATATTTCTCATAACATGAAAAAACAATTGTTTTCTATTTTATATGTTAACTTTGTTTTTTAAATTGGTCGTTTACTATAATATACACGGATCATGCGCATTTTTGTATGGACGAAAACACAAAATTATAACTTTGTCTATGTATATAACTTAGAACATTCCTATCCGTCGAGAAATCATTTCCCATACACATTGAACAAAATTATAACTTTTGAATTGGATAATTCAGATAAAGGGCTTCCGAAGGGTCAATCTGTGTTAAAAAAAAAGAAAAATAATGTAGAAAAAACTGAATAATGAAGGGTATAAAATTAAACACGGCTTAAAGATTTCATCCATTGATATAGATGCCACTTTATCTTGATTGAATAAATCTTGTGTGGATTTATCTACAATGGCATGATAGAACTCCTATTAGT
This sequence comes from Allium cepa, assembly GCA_030765085.1. Classification (NCBI taxonomy): domain Eukaryota; kingdom Viridiplantae; phylum Streptophyta; class Magnoliopsida; order Asparagales; family Amaryllidaceae; genus Allium; species Allium cepa. The sequence goes on along the minus strand of CM060932.1, from coordinate 1,027,743,236 downwards.
AGGAGCAAGTTTTGATAACGTAGTTGGATGCTGAACTGCCTGGCTTCACACTAGTTTTTAGTAGATAGAAATTGTTCCACCTACTCTTTAATTGATTCGTTAATTAATTCTCTGCTTCTTGATTCAAACACGCGTCTTGTCTAAATTTGGTCTCACTAAACTTTCAACTTCCTCTACTTGTTGAATATTTTTTTTGGAGAAAGAGGAAGAGAATATAAGAAATATGAGTTTTTATTTTATTTTATTTATTGTCGAAAACTTTTCTTTATTGATGATTTATTTCTTGCTCGGTTAATACAAAATGAGGGAAGAGCTCCTCTATTTATATGACTCAATATAACATTCCAAATATAGAATACTTTAGAAAAATGAATCATTTGATAACTCTAGAAATGACTCTTTAGACAGCTCTAGAAACGTAACTATTATATAATTCTTATTTCTAGCAACTATTATAAAATTTTAGAGCTCTCACCAAATTCTATCACATACAAGAAGACTCTAGAAACTTCTAGAAATTAACAAATCAAGTTTAATATTTCAACACCCCCTTTTAAACCTGATTTGTGACTCCAAGCAGATTTCTCAAACGGACAAAATCTTCATGCTTGAGAGGCTTGGTGAAGATATCAACTTCTTGATCATGTGTCTTCACGTATTCTAATTGCACATCCATTTTGGAGACACGCTCTCTAATATAGTGATAGCGTGTATCAATATGCTTGCTTCGATCATGGAAAACTGGATTCTTAGCCAAAGCAATTGCTGATTTGTTGTCCACAAAAATCTTAATCGGCTTCTCTTGTGGAAGTTTCAACTCCTTTAGTATATTTCGTAACCAAATTGCATGGCAAACACATGAAGTAGCAGCTACATACTCTGCTTCACATGTGAAAAGAGTGACAATCGACCGTTTTTTCGACATCAATGTGAAGGCTGTATCTTCCATGTAAAACACGAAGCCACTTGTGTTTTTTCGGTCATCCATATCTCCACTCCAATCACTATCACTATATCCAACAAACTCGTAAGTATCAGAAATAGAGTAGTACAATCCAAAGTTTATTGTGCCTTTAACATAGCGAAGAATCCTCTTTGCTACCTTCATATGAGTTATTGTTGGGTTGTCCATGTATCAACTGACAACTCCTACTGCATATAGAATGTCAGGTCTTGTACACGTTAAATATCGCAAGCTTCCAACCAAGTTTTTGTAGAGTGTTTAGTCCGTTTTTTCTCCTTCCTCATGCCTTGACAACCTGGTTCCACATTCAATTGGTGTGCAAACTAGATTAGAGTCATCCATCTTGAACTTCCTCAATACTTCCTTAGCATAGCCTTCTTGAATGATTAGAATGCCTTTATCTTCTTATTTTACTTCAATACCGAGGTAATAAGACATGAGCCAAATATCAGTCATCTCAAACTCTTTCGTCATCTCTTTCTTATACTCTTGAAACATGCTTGGATTGCTACCTGTGAAGATCAAGTCATTTACATACAGCATATAATCAATGTATCACCATTATGGATTTTAATATAGAGTGCATGCTTATATGGACATTTGATGAAGTTTCTCTCTTGGAGGTACTTATCAATTCGAGCATTCCAAGCTCTTCGAGCTTGTTTCAACTTGTAAAGTGTCTTCTTTAGTTTCAAAACCTTATCTTCTTCTCCTTTGACTTTATAGCCTTGTGGTTGCTCGATATAAACTTCTTCAAGAAATCCATTTAAGAAGGCAGATTTCACATCCATTTGATGTATCTTCCAACTATTTTGAGCTGCTAAAGAGATTATTAGTCTACTAGTTTCTAATCGAGCGACTGGAGCGAATACCGTATCATAGTCAATGTTGGCTCTTTGACTATAGCCTTTTGCCTCCAATCTCACTTTGTATCTTTTAATTTTTTCTTTGGCATTTTTCTTTGCTTTGTATACCCATTTCACACCAATCGCCTTGTGTCCTTTTGGAAATGAAGCTAACTCCCATGTGTCATTCTTCCCGATGGCCTTAATTTCTTCGTCCATAGCATTTTTTCAATTTTTATTTTGCAAAGCTTCTTGGAAGTTCATAGGCTCACAATCCACAAATAATAAAAAGTAAGATTGTCTTAATTTTCTGTTACCTCATAAATTTCTTGAAGGCTTTTAAAGCGTGGAGCCCTTTCACTTGAGCTCTCATCTTCTTGACAACTTATGGTAGGAGAAACTTGTGGGAAGTAGGCTCCTCCCTTGATTGCTCGATCCTTGGTTGTGGTATTTCATCTTCTTCAAAGTATGGAAAGAAGTTGTAATTTTCATTATGTGATCTCCAATCCTATTCTCCTTCTTCATCAAACACAACATCTCGACTAATTATTATTTCCTCGTTTCAGGATTGTAGAGCTTATATCCATTAGAGTTGGTGTCATAACCGATGAAAATATACTTCTCACTTTTGTTATCCAATTTGCTTCGCTTCTCTTTTGATACATCTGCATGAGCTATGCTTCCAAAGACTCTTTGATGGGAAATACCAGGCTTCCTTCCATTCCATGCTTCTTGTGGTGTCTTTCCCCACGCACTTCTTGTTGGAGATGGGTTTGATAGATAAATCGCACATGCCACAACTTCCGCCCAAAATTCCATTGGCAACCTCTTACTTTTGAGCATGCTCCTTGTCATTTCAAGGATTGTCCTATTCTTCCTTTCTGCTACTCCATTTTGCTGGAGGGATCTAGGCACTGTCAGTTGTCTTCTGGTTCCATTATTTTTACAATACTTTTGGAATTCTTTTGATGTGAACTCTTCTCCATGATCAGATCTCATGGCTTTAATCATAAGGCCACTTTCCTTCTCAACATGGGACTTGAACTTCTTGAAGTTCTCAAAAACCTCTGATTTCTCTTTTAAAAAATACACCCATATTTTCCTGAAAAATCATCGATGAAAAGAAGATAATAGTTACTCTTACCAAGTGAACTTGGCTTGATCGGACCACACACATCCGTATGTATGAGTTCCAACGGAATTTTAGCACTTGAGTATGACTCCTTTGGAAAGCCCATTTTAAATTGCTTTCGAAGTAAACATCCTTCGCCCACTTGATTTGGATGGCTTATGCATGGTAATCTCCTTAACATTTCCTTCTTAGATAGAAACTCTAGTCCTTCGAAGTTAAGATGTCCAAAACGAAGATGCCAAAGACAAGCACTATCTTTATAGCACACCTTAAGGCATTGTGCGACGTCATTTTGAATGTTAAGCATAAACATTCTATTTCTTGACATTGGTACATTTGCAATGAAGTTACTTGCACCATCTCTTATAGAAATATTATTATCTTTTAATCGAATATCATAACCGTTCTCTAAGAGTTGTCCTAAGCTCAAAATGTTGCTCTTCATGTTTGGCACATAGTAAACGTTGGAAATGAATTGGTGCTCTCCATTCTTCAATCGAATAAGAACATTTCCTTTACCTTTCACTGCTATCTTTGATTCATCTCCAAATGCCACTTTGCACTTCATTGATTCATCAAGCTCCACAAAACATATTTTTTTCTTCCACACATATGGTTGCTTGCACCATTATCTAGGTACCATTGGTTTTCATCTCTTTTTTCATTCTTTGTAAGCCAGTAATAATGTATTATTCTCTTGGCTTTTTTCTTCAACGTAATTGGTCTTCTCTTCAACTTTATTATGCTTTGAAGCTCTACATTTAGAAATATAATGTCCAAATTTCTCACAATTGTAGCATTTAACATGTGACTTGTTATACCTTGAATTTTCTCACCCATGACCTCTTGTTGAGATTTCTCCTCTTTTATTGTTGTTGCTTTTGTTGTTTTCATAGTTGGGCCTCCAACCACGTCCATATCCATATGCACGACCTCTTTCTCTTTCTTGGCCACCACCCCATCTTTGTTGGCTTCGATTACTTTTTTGAACCAATATGCGTCTTAAGGACTTGCTCCATGGTCTCTTCCTTCTTCCTTTTCTTTTCTTCATAAGCTTGCAATGAGCCTAAAAATTCTTCTATTGACATAGTTTTTAAGTTTTTTGTTTCTTCAATGATGGCGATAATATATTCGAACTTTGGATCTAATGATCTAAGAATCTTCTCCATAATTCTTACATCATCTAACTTCTTACCATTTCTTTTAAGATTATTACTAACCACTGGAAATCTTGAGAAGTAATCAGAAACAAGTTCGCCTTCTTTCATATGCAAAGTTTCAAACTCTCCTCTTAAAGTTTGAAGACTTACCTTTTTTACTTGATCAACTCCCTTGTAATATGTTCGAAGGTTCTCCCATGCTTCTTTGGCCGACTTGGATCCATAAATTTTTTCAAAAGTATCATCATCCAATGCTTGATAAAATAGGCAAAGAGCCTTATTGTCCCTTGTCCTTGATTTTCTCAAACCATCTCTTTGAATTTGAGATAAACCATCTTCATTCTCATGTTCAATATAGTCATTTTCAAATATCTCCCACACGTCGTGTGCTCCAAGGAGAGCCATCATCCTTAAACTCCAATTATCATAATTGTTCTTGGTGAGCATTGGAACTTGTAGGGGAACGCCATTATTCGCCATCTCTAGCTTTTTTCAATAATTAAATCCTCTCGCTCTGTTACCACTTTGTTGAATATTTTTTTGGAGAAAAGAGGGAGAGAATATAAGAAAGAGGAGTTTTTTAATTTTATTTTATTTTATTGTAGAAAACTTTTCTTTATTGATAATTTATTTCTTGCTTGATTAATACAAAATGAGGGGAGAGCTCCTCTATTTATATGACTTAATAGAATATTCTAGATATAGAATACTCTAGAAACATGACTTATTTGATAACTCTAGAAATGACTCTTTAGGCAACTCTAGAAACATAACTATTATATAATTCTTATTTCTAGCAACTAATATAAAATTATAGAGCTCTCACCAAATTCTATCAAATACAAGAGGACTCTTGAAACTTTAATAGCAAGAAACTTCCAGAAATTAACAAATCAAGTTTAATATTTCAACAGTACTAACAATACCTCTGTAAATCTCTTTTGGCTTTTTATATCCTCTGTTAAACGGTTTAATGGCTCTGTCTTCTTTATATGCTACCATATGCCATTATCAAGATTGATGTTAAAAGTAATTGTGTTTTAGTTATACTATACACCTTAATCTGCATTACACAATGAACTTTTATGTAGCTCGTTGCATGATTTAGTTGATGACTCGAAATTTGAGTTTTGGAATTGGGAAGATGAGATAAATTGTTCAGATGAAGATATATCAAATTCAAATGGTAACCTGCCTTTGATCATTCCTACTTGCATAAAAACTTTTGAATTGGAGTTTAGATCACATCTTTTGGAACCTGAATCAGGTCTCCAAATATGTGTAACTTCAATTTTTTTTTTGAATATCCTAATCTTTCCCATCCATGGGACTCGCTTATGAGTGGATGGCTACTTTAGCCATATCCCGGATCCTCTACAAACTAAGTAAAATGAAGGCATGATGTTGGTCAATGCATATCACCATCGACATAAGTCTATGGTATACTTTTGTAACCATGAGTTTGTCTAACTACCGTGGCATGAATGTGACTATACTAAAAATATACATTTCATATTATCACCATTATTTCCTTTAAAACTAAGACATATGGACTTATCTCTTTTAATACATCGTTCTACTTTTTGCAGAACTATTTTCTAATGTATATTGGTATATCTATGCAAACCTTTCCATATGGAAATCTCATCGGTGCATTTGCAAATTGTACCAAGAGTGAAGCATATTGATTTGATTCAAGAATACCAATGTCGTATTTTTTATCAAAATACAAAGTATTACATTATTACAGACATTATGTTGGTTTAGATAGGCAATTGAGTTATTATTCGATCAATTTAAATAGCATTTTCACTCTATATTTTGGAATTGATTGTCTCACATCAAAAGGTCAATACAAACAAAAATGTTTAGGGACACTTGGAAGGCTGTTGACTCTTGTTACTTGTTAAAAGTATACACTACAAGAAAAGCATGTATTGATTAAATATATATCAACAGATACTAATTCATTGATTCATTGCCTTGTACATATGTACACCAAGTTTTATTTAGCCGAGCCATTGCCTTGTACATGAGTGTCTTGTAATTCAATCACTGATTAAACCTGGTTGTAGAGACATGATTTTTCAATTCATTGCATTGTACATTCGAACACACATCTTTATATTCAACGTTATATATTTGAATATATATGTGTGTGTGTCTGTGTGTCTGTGTGTTTATGTATATGTATATATTTACTATTATACATATTAAAATACTCATCTAAATATTCGCATGTATATATACATGATATTTTAATTCATTGATTGCATTGTACGTTTATTAAATCTGCTTGTAGAGGCTGTTGCATTTCAATTCCTTGTGCTTGTTGAGATTATTTTGTTAGTATAAGAGTTTTTGAATATTTTATTTCCCATTGTGGAATATGGAAGTATATGATTTTTGTTTGATGATAATAAACATATATACATTCATTTAAATGTAATTGGTAATGTACTATTTGTTTTTCATAGATTAAATAAATATTTGTTGAATAAAATAAATTACACAGAATTTGAATTCAAACAGAACAAGTTACACAGAATTTGAATTCAAACAGAAATTTTATTCAAACAAATATTTATTACAATCTTGAATAGTACAAATTGAAGCTCTCACTATACATATACATTTTCGATTACATCACAATTACATCCAATTCAGTTTACATAAATTCCTCACTACATATCACTCACACTCGTATTTTGTCTTCAACTGCATTCCAGTTTGAATCCAGCAACTGAGCAATCTGCAAAAATATTCGCTAACGCGGTAAAATTGAAAAAGAAATATTTTTGCAATATAAAATAAAATATGATTTTTGAAAATATGATTTGCCTCAGTTATTTGGGTTGTTCGTCATCATTCATATTTGAATTCATCACACACGAACAGTGTGACATGCACAGCACTGTACATGCCACAAGGCCGTGCACATCGATATACACTTGATAATGCTACAGGGACAGGTGAGAACAAGGTCAAACCCAATTATAAAGACAGGTTCAACTCATGTGCAGTATATTTAAAATCACGACACAAGCACAAGGTCAAACCCGAGTTTTAAAACTGGGTTCAACACAAGGCACAATAAACTGAATGCAAAGGTCAAGGCATTGTTGTCATGACTCAACTCAAATGCAAAGTTTTGACAAATCAAAACTGCATCAGATCACAAATGCAATGCTCAATGCACAAAGTAAGTAACTGTACAAAAGTTCAAGTTCAGACGAAACAGCAATGCAAGTGCAATAATGGGTGAACAGACCACAAATGTGCAACACAGTGAAAATGACAAGTGCATCCAGAAGTTCAACAAAGACCAAGTCAAAGTCCAGTGATGTAAACAGTGAAGAACATGGATGTCAAAGGCAATACACAAGTGACAATGCAGTAACAACCAGAATGATACAAGGCAACATGTACAACAAGTTCAAGTGACATCACAACAAAGATGACACAGACTCAAGCAAATGCACAACCAACACAACAAACACTGTCAAGCCAAATGAAACAAACTACTGAATCAAGTGACCAACCAGAAGTTCAAGGCAGTAGTGTACATGAATACAACTAAAGGTACAAAGACAGAAAATTCATGAATGCAACATGATGAACCAGACAGGTCAAGCAACAAGGCAGACCACAAAGAAATGCACGCCACCAAGTAAACAAACTCAGGAAAATGTACACAGTTTATGTACAAAGCTCAAGTTCAATATCAATAGCAATAAAAGCAACATAACCAACCGATTACACTATGCAGTGTACAACAACAAGTTCAGCTACTTAATGCAACACAGTGGAAACAATCACAAACAATATCAAGCGGTTGTATTCAAGTGGCCAAAAATGCAGATCAACCAGAAGTACAACATGACCAAAAGTGTACAGTAATGCAACAGTGAGTGACAATGCACCATCCAGAAACTCAATGAAGCTCAAGTATAACACTACTGAAGTTCAATCCACCAGTATGCAGTGATACAAATGCAACAACCAAATGGATGGAAGCAAACACCAATTGCAACAGCAAATACATCATGCAACAATGCACAAGTGACACAATGACCATGAAGCAGTAATAAGAAAGTGCGTATCTATACCAACATGAGTTCAGCAATGCAACAAACAAGTCAGTGGCAAGCTACAAACTCAAGTGCAACAGTGAAGTCGAAATCATGAAAGGATGCTAAAGTCAAGTGATAAAATTCGTGTTTAAAAAATTCAGATGAGTATCTTTGAAAATAGGAAAGTCAAGAAAATTAAAAAGAGGAAAGTTTCTGCCTTTTTATTCAAGAAAAATCGAACGCGTGAAAATCAAAGCCGTGAGTAACAAGACAAAAATTATATCAGCAAAGCCGTGAGCATCAGGCAATTGAAGTTTTGGAAAGTATCGAATTGAAACGAAGAAAATACAAGTGTCACGAATTCATATAAATACCAAACAACAAAGTCATCATCGGCATCGAGTTCAGTTGAAGCAAGCAATTAAACCAGCAAAGAGATTACATACCGCAACAGTGAACTCGATCAAAGAAGCAACTGCGAAAGGGCCCAAGCAACGAAAATCAGAGAATCGATCAACAGAGGAGCAACGCAAACCAGGCATACGTTCATCAGAGAATGAGCGACCAACGGAGCAAGAGAATCTAGCATTTACAATCGCAACCTCCATATTCAGAAAACCCTAATTTCTGTAACAAAGGATCGGCCGCCATTTTCGCAACTGAAGATGGAAAAGGAACGGGCTAGAGAATAAAGCAATTAGGCCGGCCTTGTTTGTTTAAAGGGGATTTAGCTTATTTTATTTCAAAAAGGGTTTTTGGGTTTAAACGTTTTTTTATTTGTTGTTTTTTTCTTTTTCGAGTCAAAGAATTGGTAAATCACCACCTAGTTTGTAGGTAGTGTCAGATTGTCCAGTTAGAATTAGTTCAATGAGCAGGGTGTGCGAGTTTGCAAAACTCTATAGGCGGGAGCAGAGTTTGCGAGTTTGCGAAACTCTATAGGCGGAGCAGGGTGTGCGAGTCTATGAGAGTGTTTGTGAGCGGGAGCAAGGGTTTGCGAGTCTAGTAGAGTGTTTGTAAGCGGGATACTGTCTAATCCTAATAGAAATCTAGGAATGCAGCAGTAGGCAGGGGTTGCCGAAGCTGGGTAAATTTTGTGTGTGATTTACTTTTCAGCATACTTATATCTGCAGTTTATTTCTGTGTTTAAATCGAGAAAATTTGCTATAACCCTATTCACCCCCCTCTAGGGTTAAACTAGATCCTACAAGTGGTATCAGAGCACGGTATTTTTCTTTAACTCTAGAGTCATGAATTCACCAGATAATCCTTTTGTTGAAGGTCGTTCCAATATTATTCCTTCTATTTTTGATGGAACAGTTTTTTTGAACTGGAAATTGAAAATGGAATTTTATTTAAAATCTATTAATATTAAAGGTTGGGATATTATTGAAAATGGGTGTGATATAACAAATAAGAAAATTCTCTCGATTAATGCTCTTGCTATGCATATATTATATTCTCATATTAATCTGATAATTTTTATTTCGTCTCTCATTGTGAAAATGCACAGAAAATCTGGAATACTCTCGATGCAATATATGGTGCAAAAGTCAACAGTAATGAGATGTCCTCCACAACTGACTCAGTTAAAGAAATGTGCTTAACAGGATTGGTAAATAGCAGTCGTGATGAGGATGATGATGATGGAGCAGTCGAGCTGGCATTACTAATGAAGAAATTCAAAAGGAGGAACCGCAAATACGAAAATCCAGCTCTAAATCAAAAATTAAAAAACAGAGAGCACAATATGAAGCCAAGCGAGGTATCAAAACTCACTCATTCTGAATTACTTATTTATTTCCACGAAGTGAATGGCTGTTTTGAACGACTTAGGGAAAAGTATGCTAAACTTGAATCACAAAAAGACACTTTGATAGAATTAAATGAACAACTTGACCAATTAGTTAAAACCTATCAAAGTAGGATCCCTAAGTGTGATAAGTGTCCAACATTCGAAGAAGAAATTAAAAAATCAGAGATTAATATAAAATCACTTGAAAATGAAATTCTGATTTTGAAAGAGAACGAAAATACAAGGAGGGAAAATTCTATCAAAAAGTGCACACAATTATTGAAAGAAAATAAATCTCTCAAAATACAAGTCCAACAATTGTCAATAACTTTAGATAAATTTTCAAAAAGTGAGAAATCGTTGAATCTGCTATTAGGGAAGCAAACTGTTAATACAGCTAGACAAGGACTTGGATATAATCAATTTGAAAATGTTGAAAGCGATATTAATCAAGAAAATTCCATGTGCACAATTTGTAGAAAATATGGACACGGTCACAATAATTGTTGGAATAGACTCAAACATGTGAAAACCATACCAATTTGGGTTCCAAAAGGCACGAATATAAAATCTCTCAAAGTTAAACAAATTTGGGTGGCAAAAGGAACACATATAAACAGTTTTGGGTCTCCACAAAATTATTTTTCTAAATCTTCTGCCACTAACAACCATGGACCTATAAAAACAAATAGGTCACATAAATCTTTTCCCGTGTAGGTGTGGTGGCAGGCTAAGGAACAACAACGGTGTTCTCTGGATTTTGGCTGTTCCTGAAACAAAACTTACAACAAAGCAAAGTTCCTTAGCCTAGTACAAAGGTGAAAGAATCACAATGGGAAACCACGAAAAATTATCGTAAAGGTAAAACAGGTGAAGGTATACTTATCTGATCGGTATATTAATTGTGATAATCTGCACCGTATTCTGAATGAAATCAGCCACTATTGAGATGTTGAAAAGAGATGATGATTTTTTGATTCTGACTTGGTCTACATAATTAGCCAATTACATTTATGCCAAAAACACTATTCTTTGAATTACTTCATACATATACGTTTGGATTAAAAACATAGTGTTTTGCTGGATGATAATATTTCTGGTTATAATTTTTGGCTAACTCTATTTTTACGGTTTTTTGATTATTTACGCGACTTCAATTGTAATTTAGAATGCTGTTAAAAATTGAGTTTGAATTTTTTATGCACACTTCGTGATCCGGTCTATCAAATTTACTTAGTAATATTTTGGATTGAAAGAGAAACTCAGATGCAGATCATACTGGTAATCTAGTTGATAGAAAAATTACTAGTGGGACGTGATTAATTCTTAAAACGTTCATTTGCTGCATCGTTTTTCAAAAAAAAAATATGCATATTTTTCAGTTGAAATAAATTTCAAAATAGCAGAATTTTTTTTCATATAACCCCTTCGAGAAATCATTTTGACCATATTTTCAGATTAGTCATGTTTATTTGATTTTAAATGACAAATTTTGACTAATCCGACTCCCTGCTAATTATCGAAAAGATAAATAGTGATTGAAAAGATGATAAGTGTTAATATTTAACACACATTACTCAAGAGAGTATATTTGGAAAATTTCTTTAGGAATTCAAACAAGAGTTATAAAACTTTTTGTTGGGTAAAGATTCCATGGTCATTTCTATATCTATCATATTTCTATCGACCATTGTTTTTCAAAAATTAAATATAGTCTGTCGATATGTGGTACTATAATCAGGGATCATTTGTTTTTCATTTCACATTTTTTTTGTAAAAATAAATAAATATCCAAAGTATTCACTCTCATTTAAAAGTCCTCACGGTTATGCATGGGTGAATTACTTGGATTTTTGATTATGTGCTTCCATGCTCATTTAAAAGTCCTCACAGTTATGCATGTATGGAACGCATATCAAAATTAATTGCTTTAATAGACAAGTTGATTCTAATCCCATTTAAACGTCCTCAGGTTATGCGTGGTTAGAAGATACTTGAATTAATTTTTAAAATTAAATTGGAATACTGCTATTCTAATTTAAAAGTCCTAACGGTTATGCATGATTAGTAGATATTCAAATTCCTGATATAAATGTACCACAAGTAGATACAATTGTATGATTTTATATGAGAATACCGTTTCCATCTTTCTAAAAGTGGAATATGCGCCTAACAAGGGTAGTTATGATTTTGTTTGATTTTTATTGAAGTTTAACATTTATATTCAATTTGAGTTTAATGTTGGATTGATATTGATCACTTTATCTCTATTTTTCTCTAACACTATTATTCTTTTGCAGATAACAAAAGGGGGAGAGAAAAGTAAAGATTTTGTCAAATAGAATCAAGCAAAGGTCACATACTTTTCCATTTGCATCTAGGCTTATTTGAATATTTCTATTTGCATGCATATATGTAGGGGGAGCATCATGTAGAGAGGAAGCATTTGAATAGGGGGAGCAATTAGAGTATATCACTGATCAAATACATTTAACAAGGTCAAAATCTTAAATATATGTTTGTTATCATCAAAAGGGGGAGATTGTGGAATATGGAAGTGTATGATTTTTGTTTGATGATAATAAACATATATACATTCATTTAAATGTATTTGGTAATGTACTATTTTGTTTTTCATAGATTAAATAAATATTTATTGAATAAAATAAAGTACACAGAATTTGAATTCAAACAGAACAAGTTACACAGAATTTGAATTCAAACACAAATTTTATTCAAACAGAAATTTATTACAATCTTGAATAGTACAAATTCAAGCTCTCACTATACATATACATTTTTGATTACATCACAATTCAGTTTACATAAATTCCTCACTACATATCACTCACACTCGTATTTTGTCTTCAACTGCATTCCAGTTTGAATCCAGCATCTGAGCAATCTGCAAAAATATTCACTAACGCAGTAAAATTGAAAAAGAAATATTTTTGCAATATAAAATAAAATATGATTTTTGAAAATATGATTTGCCTCAGTTATTTGGGTTGTTCGTCATCATTCATATTTGAATTCATCACACACGAACAGTGTGACATGCACAGTGTATCACTGTACATGTCACAAGGCCGTGCACATCGATATACACTTGATAATGCTACAGGGACAGGTGAGCACAAGGTCAAACCCAAATATAAAGATAGGTTCAACTCACGTGCAGTATATTTAAAATCATGACACAAGCACAAGGTCAAACCCGAGTTTTAAAACTGGGTTCAACACAAGGCACAATAAACTGAATGCAAAGGTCAAGGCATTGTTGTCATGACTCAACTCAAATGCAAAGCTTTGACAAATCAAAACTGCATCAGATCACAAATGCAATGCTCAATGCACAAAGTAAGTAACTGTACAAAAGTTCAAGTTCAGACGAAACTGCAATGCAAGTGCAGTAATGGGTGAACAGACCACAAATGTGCAACACAGTGAAAATGACAAGTGCATCCAGAAGTTCAACAAAGACCAAGTCAAAGTCCAATGATGTAAACAGTGAAGAACATGGATGTCAAAGGCAATACACAAGTGACAATGCAGTAACAACCAGAATGATACAAGGCAACATGTACAACAAGTTCAAGTGACATCACAACAAAGATGACACAGACTCAAGCAAGTGCACAACCAACACAACAAACACTGTCAAGCCAAATGAAACAAACTACTGAATCAAGTGACCAACCAGAAGTTCAAGGCAGTAGTGTACATCAATACAACTACAGGTACAAAGACAGAAAATTCATGAATGCAACATGATGAACCAGACAGGTCAAGCAACAAGGCAGACCACAAAGAAATGCATGCCACCAAGTAAACAAACTCAGGCAAATGTACACAGTTCATGTACAAAGCTCAAGTTCAATGTCAACAGCAATAAAAGCAACATAACCAACAGATCACACTATGCAGTGTACAACAACAAGTTCAGCTACTCAATGCAACACTGTGGAAACAATCACAAACAATATCAAGCTGTTGTATTCAAGTGGCCAAAAATGCAGATCAACCAGAATGAAGAACCAGAAGTACAACATGACCAAAAGTGCACAGTAATGCAACAGTGAGTGGCAATGCACCATCCAGAAACTCACTGAAGCTCAAGTATAACACTACTGATGTTCAATCCACCAGTATGCAGTGATACAAATGCAACAACCAAATGGATGGAAGCAAACACCGAGTGCAACAACAAATACATCATGCAACAATGCACAAGTGACACAATGACCATGAAGCAGTAATAAGAAAGTGCATATCTATACCAACGTGAGTGCAACAATGCAACCAACAAGTCAGTGGCAAGCTACAAACTCAAGTGCAACAGTGAAGTCGAAATCATGAAAGGATGCTAAAGTCAAGTGATAAAATTCGTGTTTAAAAAATTCAGATGAGTATCTTTGAAAATAGGAAAGTCAAGCAAATTAAAAAGAGGAAAGTTTCTGCCTTTTTATTCAAGAAAAATCGATCGCGTGAAAATCAAAGCCGTGAGTAATAAGACAAAAATTATATCAGGAAAGTCGTGAGCATCAGGCAATTGAAGTTTTGGAAAGTATCGAATTGAAACGAAGCAAATACAAGTGTCACGAATTCATATAAATACCGAACAACAAAGTCATCATCGGCATCGAGTTCAATTGAAGCAAGCAATTAAACCAGCAAAGAGATTACATACCGCAATAGTGAACTCGATCAAAGAAGTAGCTGCGAAAGGGCCCAAGCAACGAAAATCAGAGAATCGATCAACAAAGGAGCAACGCAAACAAGGCATACTTTCATCAGAGAATGAGCGACCAACAGAGCAAGAGAATCTAGCATTTACAGTCGCAACCTCCATATTCAGAAAACCCTAATTTCTGTAACAAAGGATCGGCCGCCATTTTCGCAACTGAAGATGGAAAAGGAACGGGCTAGAGAATAAAGCAATTGGGCCGGCCTTGTTTGTTTAAAGGGGATTTAGCTTATTTTATTTCAAAAAGGGTTTTTGGCTTTAAACGCTTTTTTATTTGTTGTTTTTTTCTTTTTCGAGTCAAAGAATTGGTAAATCACCACCTAGGTTGTAGGTAGTGCCAGATTGTCTAGTTAGAATTAGTTCAGTGAGCAGGGTGTGCGAGTTTGCAAAACTCTATAGGCGGGAGCAGAGTTTGCGAGTTTGCGAAACTCTATAGGCGGAGCAGTGTGTGCGAGTCTATGAGAGTGTTTGTGAGCGGGAGCAAGGGTTTGCGAGTCTAGTAGAGTGTTTGTAAGCGGGATACTGTCTAATTCTAATAGAAATCTGGGAATGCACCAGTAGGCAGGGGTTGCCGAAGCTGGGTAAATTTTGTGTGTGATTTACTTTTCAGCATAGTTATATCTGCAGTTTATTTCTGTGTTTAAATCGAGAAAATTTGCTATAATCCTATTCACCCCCCTCTAGGGTTAATCTAGATCCTACAAGTGGTATCAAAGCACGGTATTTTTCTTTAACTTTAGAGTCATGAATTCACCAGATAATCCTTTTGTTGAAGGTCGTTCCAATATTATTTCTTCTATTTTTGATGGAACAGATTTTTTGAACTGGAAATTGAAAATGGAATTTTATTTAAAATCCGTTAATATTAAATGTTGGGATATTATTGAAAAAGGGTGTGATATAACAAATAAGGAAATTCTCTCGATTAATGCTCTTGCTATGCATATATTATATTCTCATATTAATCGTGATAATTTTTATTTCGTCTCTCATTGTGAAAATGCACATAAAATCTGGAATACTCTCGATGCAATATATGGTGCAAAAGTCAACAGTAATGAGATGTCCTCCACAACCGACTCAGTTAAAGAAATGTGCTTAACAGGATTGGTAAATAGTAGTCGTGATGAGGATGATGATGATGGAGCAGTCGAGCTAGCATTACCAATGAAAAAATTCAAAAGGAGGAACCGCAAATACGGAAATCCAGCTCTAAATCAAAAATTAAAAAACAGAGAGCACAATATGAAGCCAAGCGAGGTATCAAAACTCACTCACTCTGAATTACTTATTTATTTTCACGAAGTGAATGGCTGTTTTGAACGACTTAGGGAGAAGTATGCCAAACTTGAATCACAAAAAGACACTTTGATAGAATTAAATAAACAACTTGACCAATTAGTTAAAACCTATCAAAGTAGGATCCCTAAGTGTGATAAGTGTCCAACATTCGAAGAAGAAATTAAAAAATCAGAGATTAATATAAAATCACTTGAAAATGAAATTCTGATTTTGAAAGAGAACGAAAATACAAGGAGGGAAAATTCTATCAAAAAGTGCACACAATTATTGAACGAAAATAAATCTCTCAAAATACAAGTCCAACAATTGTCAATAACTTTAGATAGATTTTCAAAAAGTGAGAAATCGTTGAATCTGCTATTAGGGAAGCAAACTGTTAATACAGCTAGACAAGGACTTGGATATAATCAATCTGAAAATGTTTAAAGCGATATTAGTCAAGAAAATTCCATGTGCACAATTTGTAGAAAATATGGACACGGTCACAATAATTGTTGGTATAGACCCAAACATGCGAAAGCCATACCAATTTGGGTTCCAAAAGGCACGAATATAAAATCTCTCAAAGTTAAACAAATTTGGGTGCCAAAAGGAACATATATAAACAGTTTCGGGTCTCCACAAAATTATTTTTCTAAATCTTCTGCCACTAACAACCATGGACCTATAAAAATAAATAGGTCACATAAATCTTTTCCCGTGTAGGGGTGGTGGCAGGCTAAGGAACAATAACGGTGTTCTCTGGATTTTGGCTGTTCTTGAAACAAAACGGGCAACAAAGCAAAGTTCCTTAGCCTAGTACAGAGGTGACAGAATCACAATGGGCAACCACGAAAAATTATCGTAAAGGTAAAACAGGTGAAGGTATACTTATCTGATCGGTATATTAATTGTGATAATCTGCACCGTATTCTGAATGAAATCAGCCACTATTGAGATGTTGAAAAGAGATGATGATTTTTTGATTCTGACTTGGTCTACATAATTAGCCAACTACATTTATGCCAAAAACACTATTCTTTGAATTACTTCATACATATACGTTTGGATTAAAAACATAGTGTTTTGCTGGATGATAATATTTCTGGTTATAATTTTTGGCTAACTCTATATTCACGGTTTTCTAATTATTTACGCGACTTCAATTCAAATTTAGAATGCTGTTAAAAATTGAGTTTAAATTTTTTATGCACACTTCATGATCTGGTCTACAAATTTAGTTAGTAATATTTTGGATTGAAAGAGAAACTCAGATGCAGATCATACTGGTAATTTAGTTGATAGAAAAATTACTAGTTGGACGTGATTAATTCTTGAAACGTTCATTTGCTGCATCGTTTTTCAAAGAAAATATATGCATATTTTTCAGTTGAAATAAATTTCAAAATAGCAGATTTTTTTTTTCATATAACCCCTTCGAGAAAATCATTTTGACCATATTTTCAGATTAGTCATGTTTATTTGATTTTAAATGTCAAATTTTGACTAATCCGACTCCCTGCTAATTATCGAAAAGATAGATAGTGATTGAAAAGATGATAAGTGTTAATATTTAACATACATTACTCAAGAGAGTATATTTGGAAAATTTCTTCAGGAATTCAAACAAGAGTTATAAAACTTTTTGTTGGGTAAAGATTCCATGATCATTTCTATATCTATCATATTTCTATCGACCATTGTTTTTCAAAAATTAAATATAATCTGTCGATATGTGGTACTATAATCAGGGATCATTTGTTTTTCATTTCACATTTTTTTTGTAAAAATAAATAAATATCCAAAGTATTCACTCTCATTTAAAAGTCCTCACGGTTATGCATGGGTGAATTACTTGGATTTTTGATTATGTGCTTCCATGCTCATTTAAAAGTCATCACGGTTATGCATGTATGGAACGCATAACAAAATTAATTGATTTAATAGACAAGTTGATTCTAATCCCATTTAAAAGTCCTCAGGTTATGCGTGGTTAGAAGATACTTGAATTAATTTTTAAAATTAAATTGGAATACTTCTAATCTCATTTAAAAGTCCTAACGGTTATGCATGATTAGTAGATATTCAAATTCCTGATATAAATGTACCACAAGTAGATACAATTGTATGATTTTATATGAGAATACCATTTCCATCTTTCTAAAAGTGGAATATGTGCCTAACAAGGGTAGTTATGATTTTGTTTGATTTTTATTGAAGTTTAACATTTATATTCAATTTGAGTTTAATGTTGGATTGATATTGATCGCTTTATCTCTATTTTTCTCTAACACTATTATTCTTTTGCTGATAACAAAAGTGGAAGAGAAAAGTTAAGATTTTGTCAAATAGAATCAAGCAAAGGTCACATAATTTTCCATTTGCATTTAGGCTTATTTGAATATTTCTATTTGCATGCATATATGTAGGGGGAGCATCATGTAGAGAGGAAGCATTTAAATAGGGAGAGCAATTAGAGGATATCATTGATCAAATACATTTAACAAGGTCAAAATCTTAAATATATGTTTGTTATCATCAAAAGGGGGAGATTGTGGAATATGGAAGTATATGATTTTTGTTTGATGATAATAAACATATATACATTCATTTAAATGTATTTGGTAATGTACTATTTTATTTTTCATAGATTAAATAAATATTTATTGAATAAAATAAATTACACAGAATTTGAATTCAAACAGAACAATTTACACAGAATATGAATTCAAACAGAAATTTTATTCAAACAGAAATTTTATTCAAACAAATATTTATTACAATCTTGAATGGTAAAAATTCAAGCTCTCACTATACATATACATTTTTGATTACATCACAATTCAGTTTACATAAATTCCTCACTACATACCACTCACACTCGTATTTTGTCTTCAACTGCATTCCAGTTTGAATCCAGCATCTGAGCAATCTGCAAAAATATTCACTAACGCAGTAAAATTGAAAAATAAATATTTTTTCAATATAAAATAAAATATGATTTTTGAAATTGATTTGCCTCAGTTATTTGGGTTGTTCGTCATCATTCATATTTGAATTCATCACACACGAACAATGTGACATGCACAGTGTATCACTGTACATGCCACAAGGCCGTGCACATCGATATACACTTGATAATGCTGCAGGGACAGGTGAGCACAAGGTCAAACCCAAATATAAAGACAGGTTCAACTCACGTGCAGTATATTTAAAATCATGACATAAGCACAAGGTCAAACCCGAGTTTTAAAACTGGGTTCAACACAAGGCACAATAAACTGAATGCAAAGGTCAAGGCATTGTTGTCATGACTCAAATCAAATGCAAAGCTTTGACAAATCAAAACTGCATCAGATCACAAATGCAATGCTCAATGCACAAAGTAAGTAACTGTACAAAAGTTCAAGTTCAGACTAAGCTGCAATGCAAGTGCAGCAATGCGTGAACAGACCACAAATGTGCAACACAGTGAAAATGACAAGTGCATCCAGAAGTTCAACAAAGACCAAGTCAAAGTCCAGTGATGTAAACAGTGAAGAACATGGATGTCAAAGGCAATACACAAGTGACAATGCAGTAACAACCAGAATGATACAAGGCAACATGTACAACAAGTTCAAGTGACATCACAGCAAAGATGACACAGACTCAAGCAAGTGCACAACCAACACAACAAACACTGTCAAGCCAAATGAAACAAACTACTGAATCAAGGGACCAACCAGAAGTTCAAGGCAGTAGTGTACATGAATACAACTACAGGTACAAAGACAGAAAATTCATGAATACAACATGATGAACCAGACAGGTCAAGCAACAAGGCAGACCACAAAGAAATGCATGCCACCAAGTAAACAAACTCAGGCAAATGTACATAGTTCATGTACAAAGCTCAAGTTCAATGTCAACAGCAAAAAAAGCAACATAACCAACAGATCACACTATGCAGTGTACAACAACAAGTTCAGCTACTCAATGCAACACAGTGGAAACAATCACAAACAATATCAAGCTGTTGTATTCAAGTGGCCAAAAATGCAGATCAACCAGAATGAAGAACCAGAAGTATAACATGACCAAAAGTGTACAGTAATGCAACAGTGAGTGGCAATGCACCATCCAGAAACTCAGCGAAGCTCAAGTATAACACTACTGAAGTTCAATCCACCAGTATGCAGTGATACAAATGCAACAACCAAATGGATGGAAGCAAACACCGAGTGCAATAGCAAATACATCATGCAACAATGCACAAGTGACACAATGACCATGAAGCAGTAATAAGAAAGTGCGTATCTATACCAACATGAGTGCAGCAATGCAACAAACAAGTCAGTGGCAAGCTACAAACTCAAGTGCAACAGTGAAGTCTAAATCATGAAAGGATGCTAAAGTCAAGTGATAAAATTCGTGTTTAAAAAATTCAGATGAGTATCTTTGAAAATAGGAAAGTCAAGCAAATTAAAAAGAGGAAAGTTTCTGCCTTTTTATTCAAGAAAAATCGAACACGTGAAAATCAAAGCCGTGAGTAACAAGACAAAAATTATATCAGGAAAGCCATGAGCATCAGGCAATTGAAGTTTTGGAAAGTAACGAATTGAAACGAAGAAAATACAAGTGTCACGAATTCATATAAATACCAAACAACAAAGTCGTCATCGGCATCGAGTTCAATTGAAGCAAGCAATTAAACCAGCAAAGAGATTACATACCGCAATAGTGAACTCGATGAAAGAAGCAGCTGTGAAAGGTCCCAAGCAACGAAAATCAGAGAATCGATCAACAGAGGAGCAACGCAAACAAGGCGTACGTTCATCAGAGAATGAGCGACCAACAGAGCAAGAGAATCTAGCATTTACAGTCGCAACCTCCATATTCAGAAAACCCTAATTTCTGTAACAAAGGATCGGCCGCCATTTTTGCAACTAAAGATGGAAAAGGAACGGGGTAGAGAATAAAGCAATTGGGCCGGCCTTGTTTGTTTAAAGGGGATTTAGCTTATTTTATTTCAAAAAGGGTTTTTGGGTTTAAACGTTTTTTTATTTGTTGTTTTTTTCTTTTTCGAGTCAAAGAATTGGTAAATCACCACCTAGGTTGTAGGTAGTGTCAGATTGTCTAGTTAGAATTAGTTTGGTGAGCAGGGTGTGCGAGTTTGCAAAACTCTATAGGCGGGAGCAGAGTTTGCGAAACTCTATAGGCGGAGCAGGGTGTGCGAGTCTATGAGAGTGTTTGTGAGCGGGGGCAAGGGTTTGCGAGTCTAGTAGAGTGTTTGTAAGCGGGATACTGTCTAATTATAATAGAAATCTGGAAATGCAGCAGTAGGCAGAAGTTGCCGAAGCTGGGTAAATTTTGTGTGTAATTTACTTTTCAGCATATTTATATCTGCAGTTTATTTCTGTGTTTAAATCGAGAAAATTTGCTATAACCCTGTTCACCCCCCTCTAAGGTTAATCTAGATCCTACAAGTGGTATCAGAGCACGATATTTTTCTTTAACTCTATAGTCATGAATTCACCAGATAATCCTTTTGTTGAAGGTCATTCCAATATTATTCCTTCTATTTTTGATGGAATAGATTTTTTGAACTGGAAATTGAAAATGGAATTTTATTTAAAATCTTTTAATATTAAATGTTGGGGTATTATTGAAAATGGGTGTGATATAACAAATAAGGAAATTCTCTCGATTAATGCTCTTGCTATGCATATATTATATTCTCATATTAATCGTGATAATTTTTATTTCGTCTCTCATTGTGAAAATGCACAGAAAATCTGGAATACTCTCGATGCAATATATGGTGCAAAAGTCAACAGTAATGAGATGTCCTCCACAACCGACTCAGTTAAAGAAATGAGCTTAACAGGATTGGTAAATAGCAGTCGTGATGAGGATGATGATGATGGAGCAGTCGAGCTGGCATTACCAATGAAGAAATTCAAAAGGAGGAAACACAAATACGGAAATCCAGCTCTAAATCAAAAATTAAAAAACAGAGAGCACAATATGAAGCCAAGCGAGGTATCAAAACTCACTCACTCTAAATTACTTATTTATTTCCACGAATTGAATGACTGTTTTGAATGACTTAGGGAGAAGCATGCCAAACTTGAATCACAAAAAGACACTTTGATAGAATTAAATGAACAACTTGACCAATTAGTTAAAACCTATCAAAGTAGGATCCCTAAGTGTGATAAGTGTCCAACATTCGAAGAAGAAATTAAAAAATCAGAGATTAATATAAAATCACTTGAAAATGAAATTCTGATTTTGAAAGAGAACGAAAATATAAGGAGGGAAAATTCTATCAAAAAGTGCACACAATTGTTGAACGAAAATAAATCTCTCAAAATACAAGTCAAACAATTGTCAATAACTTTAGATACATTTTCAAAAAGTGAGAAATCGTTGAATCTGCTATTAGGGAAGCAAACTGTTAATACTGCTAGACAAGGACTTGGATATAATCAATCTGAAAATGTTGAAAGCGATATTAATCAAGAATGTTCCATGTGCACAATTTGTAGAAAATATGGACAGGCCACAATAATTGTTGGTATAGACCCAAACATGTGAAAACCATACCAATTTGGGTTCCAAAAGGCACAAATATAAAATCTCTCAAAATTAAACAAATTTGGGTGCCAAAAGGAACATATATAAACAGTTTTGGGTCTCCACAAAATTATTTTTCTAAATCTTCTGCCACTAACAACCATGGACCTATAAAAACAAATAGGTCACATAAATCTTTTCCCATGTAGGTGTGGTGGCAGGCTAAGGAACAACAACGGTGTTCTCTGGATTTTGGCTGTTCCTAAAACAAAACAGGCAACAAAGCAAAGTTCCTTAGCCTAGTACAAAGGTGACAGAATCACAATGGGCAACCACGAAAAATTATCTTAAAGGTAAAACAGGTGAAGGTATACTTATCAGATCGGTATATTAATTGTGATAATCTACACCGTATTCTGAATGAAATCTGCCACTATTGAGATGTTGAAAAGAGATGATGATTTTTTTATTCTGACTTGGTCTACATAATTAGCCAATTACATTTATGCCAAAAACACTATTCTTTGAATTACTTCATACATATACGTTTGGATAAAAACATAGTGTTTTGCTGGATGATAATATTTCTGGTTATAATTTTTGGCTAACTCTATATTCACGGTTTTCTGATTATTTACGCGACTTCAATTCAAATTTAGAATGCTGTTAAAAATTGAGTTTGAATTTTTTATGCACACTTCATGATCTGGTCTATCAAATTTAGTTAGTAATATTTTGGATTGAAAGAGAAACTCAGATGCAGATCATACTGGTAATCTAGTTGATAGAAAAATTACTAGTGGGACGTGATTAATTCTTGAAACGTTCATTTGCTGCATCGTTTTTCAAAGAAAATATATGCATATTTTTCAGTTGAAATAAATTTCAAAATAGCAGAAATTTTTATTCATATAACCCCTTAGAGAAAATCATTTTGACCATATTTTCAGATTAGTCGTGTTTATTTGATTTTAAATGACAAATTTTGACTAATCCGACTCCCTGCTAATTATCGAAAAGATAAATAGTGATTGAAAAGATGATAAGTGTTAATATTTAACATACATTATTCAAGAGAGTATATTTGGAAAATTTCTTTAGGAATTCAAACAAGAGTTATAAAACTTTTTGTTGGGTAAAGATTCCATGATCATTTCTATATCTATCATATTTCTATCGACCATTGTTTTTCAAAAATTAAATATAGTCTGTCCATATGTGGTACTATAATCAGGGATCATTTGTTTCTCATTTCACATTTTTTCTGTAAAAATAAATAAATCTCCAAAGTGTTCACTCTCATTTAAAAGTCATCACGGTTATGCATGGGTGAATTACTTGGATTTTTGATTATGTGCTTCCATGCTCATTTAAAAGTCCTTACGGTTATGCATGTATGGAACGCATATCAAAATTAATTGATTTGATCGACAAGTTGATTCTAACCCCATTTAAAAGTCCTCAGGTTATGCGTGGTTAGAAGATACTTGAATTAATTTTTAAAATTAAATTGGAATACTGCTAATCTCATTTAAAAGTCCTAACGGTTATGCATGATTAGTAGATATTCAAATTCCTGATATAATTGTACCACAAGTAGCTACAATTGTATGATTTTATATGAGAATATCATTTCCATCTTTCTAAAAGTGGAATATGCGCCTAACAAGGGTAGTTATGATTTTGTTTGATTTTTATTGAAGTTTAACATTTATATTCAATTTGAGTTTAATGTTGGATTGATATTGATCACTTTATCTCTATTTTTCTCTAACACTATTATTCTTTTGCAGATAACAAAAGGGGGAGAGAAAAGTAAAGATTTTGTCAAATAGAATCAAGCAAAGGTCACATACTTTTCCATTTGCATCTAGGCTTATTTGAATATTTCTATTTGCATGCATATATGTAGGGGGAGCATCATGTAGAGAGGAAGCATTTAAATAGGGGGAGCAATTGTAGTATATCATTGATCAAATACATTTAACAAGGTCAAAATCTTAAATATATGTTTGTTATCATCAAAAGGGGGAGCTTGTGGAATATGGAAGTATATGATTTTTGTTTGATGATAATAAACATATATACATTCATTTAAATGTATTGGTAATGTACTATTTTTTTTCATAGATTAAATAAATATTTATTGTATAAAATAAATTACACAGAATTTGAATTCAAACAGAACAAGTTACACAGAATTTGAATTCAAACAGAAATTTTGTTCAAACAGAAATTTTATTCAAACAAATATTTATTACAATCTTGAATAGTAAAAATTCAAGCTCTCACTATACATATACATTTTTGATTACATCACAATTCAGTTTAAATAAATTCCTCACTACATATCACTCACACTCGTATTTTGTCTTCAACTGCATTTCAGTTTGAATCCAGCATCTGAGCAATCTGCAAAAATATTCACTAACGTAGTAAAATTGAAAAAGAAATATTTTTGCAATGTAAAATAAAATATGATTTTTGAAAATATGATTTGCCTCAGTTATTTGGGTTGTTCGTCATCATTCATATTTGAATTCATCACACATGAACAGTGTGACATGCATAGTGTATCACTGTACATGCCACAAGGCCGTGCACATCGATATACACTTGATAATGCTACAGGGACAGGTGAGCACAAGGTCAAACCCAAATATAAAGACAGGTTCAACTCACGTGCAGTATATTTAAAATCATGACACAAGCACAAGGTCAAACCCGAGTTTTAAAACTGGGTTCAACATAAGGCACAATAAACTGAATGCAAAGGTCAAGGCATTGTAGTCATAACTCAACTCAAATGCAAAGCTTTGACAAATCAAAACTGCATTAGATCACAAATGCAATGATCAATGCACAAAGTAAGTAACTGTACAAAAGTTCAAGTTCAGACCAAACAGCAATGCAAGTGCAGTAATGGGTGAACAGACCACAAATGTGCAACACAGTGAAAATGACAAGTGCATCCAGAAGTTCAACAAAGACCAAGTCAAAGTCCAGTGATGTAAATAGTGAAGAACATGGATGTCAAAGGAAATACACAAGTGACAATGCAGTAACAAACATAATGATACAAGGCAACATGTACAACAAGTTCAAGTGACATCACAGCAAAGATGACACAGACTCAAGCAAGTGCACAACCAACACAACAAACACTGTCAAGCCAAATGAAACAAACTACTGAATCAAGTGACCAACTAGAAGTTCAAGGCAGTAGTGTACATGAATACAACTACAGGTACAAAGACAGAAAATTCATGAATGCAACATGATGAACCAGACAGGTCAAGCAACAAGGCAGACCACAAAGAAATGCATGCCACCAAGTAAACAAACTCAGGCAAATGTACACAGTTCATGTACAAAGCTCAAGTTCAATGTCAACAGCAATAAAAGCAACATAACCAACAGATCACACTATGCAGTGTACAACAACAAGTTCAGCTACTCAATGCAACACAGTGGAAACAATCACAAACAATATCAAGCTATTGTATTCAAGTGGCCAAAAATGCAGATCAACCAGAATGAAGAACCAGAAGTACAACATGACCAAAAGTGTACAGTAATGCAACAGTGAGTAACAATGCACCATCCAGAAACTCAGTGAAGCTCAAGTATAACACTACTGAAGTTCAATCCACCAGTATGCAGTGATACAAATGCAACAACCAAATGGATGGAAGCAAACACCGAGTGCAACAGCAAATACATCATGCAACAATGCACAAGTGACACAACGACCATGAAGCAGTAATTAGAAAGTGCGTATCTATACCAACATGAGTGCAGCAATGCAACAAACAAGTCAGTGGCAAGCTACAAACTCAAGTGCAACAGTAAAGTCGAAATCATGAAAGGATGCTAAAGTCAAGTGATAAAATTCATGTTTAAAAAATTTAGATGAGTATCTTTGAAAATAGGAAAGTCAAGCAAATTAAAAAGAGGAAAGTTTCTGCCTTTTTATTCAAGAAAAATCGAACGCGTGAAAATCAAAGCCGTGAGTAACAAGACAAAAATTATATCAGGAAAGCCGTGAGCATCAGGCAATTGAAGTTTTGGAAAGTATCGAATTGAAACGAAGCAAATACAAGTGTCACGAATTCATATAAATACCAAACAACAAAGTCATCATCGGCATCGAGTTCAATTGAAGCATGTAATTAAACCAGCAAAGAGATTACATATCACAACAGTGAACTCGATCAAAGGAGCAGCTGCGAAAGTGCCCAAGCAACGAAAATCAGAGAATTGATCAACAGAGGAGCAACGCAAACCAGGCATACGTTCATCAGAGAAGGAGCGACCAACAGAGCAAGAGAATTTAGCATTTACAGTCGCAACCTCCATATTCAGAAAACCCTAATTTCTGTAACAAAGGATCGGCCGCCATTTTTGCAACTGAAGATGGAAAAGGAACGGGCTAGAGAATAAAGCAATTGGGCTGGCCTTGTTTGTTTAAAGGGGATTTAGCTTATTTTATTTCAAATAGGGTTTTTGGGTTTAACCGTTTTTTTATTATTTGTTTTTTTCTTTTTCGAGTCAAAGAATTGGTAAATCACCACCTAGGTTGTAGGTAGTGTCAGATTGTCTAGTTAGAATTAGTTCAGTGAGCAGGGTGTGCGAGTTTACAAAACTCTATAGGCGGGAGCAGAGTTTGCGAGTTTGCGAAACTCCATAGGCGGAGCAGGGTGTGCGAGTCTATGAGAGTGTTTGTGAACGGGAGCAAGGGTTTGCGAGTCTAGTAGAGTGTTTGTAAGCGGGATACTGTTTAATTCTAATAGAAATCTAGGAATGCAGCAGTAAGCAGGGGTTGCCGAAGCTGGGTAAATTTTGTGTGTGATTTACTTTTCAGCATATTTATATCTGCAGTTTATTTCTGTGTTTAAATCGAGAAAATTTGCTATAACCCTATTCACCCCCCTCTAGGGTTAATCTAGATCCTACACCCATATCTTAAGGTATAGCAAAACAAAATTTCTTAACCAATATATTTTGTGCAACTTAGCTAACATTCTCACTTTATTTTTGATAGTCTAGGCCTTAGGTATGTGATTGTTTGATGAGGAAACTTCTCATGCATACTGCAATTGCTATTAAAATCATTCCTAGGTACTGCTTTATACTTTCAGGTTTCTAATTTAAACATGTTGATGCTTTAATTTGGTCATGGCAGTTCTTAGTCCAGTTATATCTTTTTCATTCGTAATTAAAAATTTTGAAATTAATTTCGAAATCGGTAGACTTTATATAAATAGCGAAGAAACATGTTTTTATATTTTGGTTGATGTATTGCAAGTTTAAGGGATTGTGTCCAAAGAAAGTTTATATTACTCAAAGATAAGTTAATATAACCTGTTTAGATGCAAATATTTTGTGAACTAAATATGGCATACCACAAACTAACAATTGTTTTGTTTTTATCAAATGCATGCTTATCTTGTACTTCAAATAGATGAGACCTCTCTATAGCTGCAGTCATGTTACCCATTTTACATTTGACTGTAGTAATGTTCAGTTATAACTTTAGTCATGTTCGAATACACATTTAATAGATTTTTATGTACATTTAATAATGTCTGCAATTGGAGCATGTGTATTTGACTATACTTAGATTAGACATGGACTGTTTTTATTTTACCATTTTACATTTGAATGCCTTCTATGTTAGTATACGTGCAAGTGCTTATATCTGATTTAAGCTATTGCATAAATCATGCCCATGCATTTTGCATTGATCAATGTATTTCGGCAGCATGTAGGGATTCATCTTTGATTTCTTTACTTGTTTCTAATGTTTGTTTGCTTGGTCTGCAAACAGCTAATGAAATAAACTATTGTATCCTGGCATGCAAATAATTTGGGAATTGGCTTTCATCTATCCTGGTGAAATTCTCATTTGTAGAAAGTTAATACATTTTCAATTTCATTATTTTCGATTCTAGATTTAGCATATGTCTACAAAGGGAAATAGGATATGAACAAATATATATCTAGTTTTACTAAATTCTATTTTTTAAGAAGCTATTTAATATGCATATATCTAAAATTATAATGTCTAAAATTACATTGTCTATCAAGTCACCTCTTCAACATTTCCACCAACCAATGCTTGCAACTACAAGCCACTGCACTACCAACACAACTCATCTGCTCCTCCTTATACAATCATCCACACAGCTTCCCAAATTTCGTGGATGCTAATATATGTGGTTTATTGTTATTGCGTGTGCACACGCGCGCATGTAAACCGAACAATATCTATATTACCTAATTTTAGCTTACTTTTACATCCTCAAATAGGTGATCCCTTATTATAGCTTACTTTTATATCTATATTACCTAGAGATGATGCTTTTTTTTAATGCCGGTCTATAGTAAATTATTGTTATTTTGCTATCAAATTTTTTACTCCACCCGAAGATTAAGGTACCTGTTTAAGCGGCTTAAATCGCAACCATTGCATCAAACAGCACCCTTTTAATTTTAGATACATTTCAATAAATTTCAGTTGTTTTAGCACTGACAACTTGTTGCTTTTGAACCTGAAGACTTAACTGTTTGATAAGTTAAAGTACCGCCAACTTGTAGGCAATGATATTTACAATTAATAATTTTTGCCACTGTCTATGATACTTTATTAATTCTCCACTATCATTTTGCATTCAAAACCTACACTTTTTTGATTTTTCTATTCTCAAATTTCTCAATTTCAATGCATAATTTAAGTTTAAGTCCAACTAATTTTATGTTTAACTGAAAATAAATATTAAATTTTGATATATATAAGTTCATGGAACGACTATTATTTCCATGCAGTTCGAAGATAGATTTGCCTTAGGCGTGGAGGGAAGAGTAACCATAAAATGTATTATATTTATGCTTGTCTACTTATGAATTTGTTGGCTGAATGGGTTTGTCATATTCTTATCTAGATCTATTTAGTCCATGATTTAGTCTGTCATAAATGTATAGATCATGCCAGATGCGATCTTGAAATCTTTTATAGGATCTTGACATTATTCCCAGAATTATAAATAATGTTATGATGAAACAATTTAATAGTTGTCTTATCTATGACTAAACTAAAAAATGACATGATAAATCATGAGTGAGTCCATCGATTATTTTGGAGCAAACAGAAACATTAGCTGACATATCATAATGCTTAAAATCAACTTGCATACTTAAAAGTTCATGTCACTGAATATCATAATGCAGTTTACAAGTTGTTGTATCAACTATGGACCTCAAATTTGCTGAATTCTGAATGTTTAATTCCTGCTAATCTTGCATAATTTTTTTCATATTCATATCTATTTATTATCAAATGTATGCACTACTGAAACAAGACTATAGTGAAGATAGAAGGCTAACGTTGTTGGAGTTTTCTAACTTGATTCATGCATTTGGTAATCAAGTAGCAATTAACTTCTAAGGTCTGATGCGTTTCTGCCTAAAATTTGGTTGGTTTTTTCCAAAATTTCCTACACTATTCTAACCCTATCTAGTTTATGGTTCTAAAAATTGTACATTGTATCTATTACTATTAAAATGAACTTTTCCGGAAAGTAGGCGAATATGGAGATGGCGAGGTGGACATTGAAGAGTTACCAATGCTTCTTGGTGTTCAACAGGAACAGTAAAATTTATTGTTTAGATATGTTGGGCAAGCGAATTGGAAATCAAATAACGATGGAGGATTTTTAACCGGCAAACAAGCTTCTTATAGGTAAGGAACATTGCTTAAGTTTTCTAAGTTGCTTTTATCATACATAAGAACAAAAATTATTTGCGATGGCCATCTACTTCTTTGTTTTTCTAGGTGGATGTTAAAACTAAATGAATGGATGGCCTAAAATCTGGATCTAGCGCCTCACATGTTCCGGTATAATCATTCTAGGTATGCTTAGTTACAAGTTGACCAAAGGGATTCTTCTACGAACAGGTGTGTTATCGCTTAGATACTGCTGGTTGTCCATAGTACTAAATCTACATTCAGTTAGGTAAGCGGCAATTTTATTTTGAATTGATAAGCAGTAGTCATAATATTAGGTATGTAATCAGTAAATGCATTAACTAATTTTATAAATGGTGACGACGATGATGAATAATTAACTAAGTTTAGCTTACACACTTTTTAACAAAGTGAAGTGTGTAAATGTTTAGCTTACACACTTTTTAACAAAGTTTTATACATATTAATAATGATGATGATGAATTAACTAAGTTTATAAAAATTAACTAAGTTTATAAAAATTAACTAAGTTTATAATAATAATAATATAATTAAGTTAACTGAGTTTAAATAATAATAACCACAATAATAATAATATTAACCAACTAAGTTAACCAAGTTAATAAAAATTAAGTTCTGTTAAAATTAAAGAAGTTTTATAAAATTAACTAAGCTTAAGTTACTAAATTTTATAAATGATAATAATATAACTAATTTAACAAAGTTTTATAAATAATGAAGATGACGATGATGATGAATTAACTAAGTGTATAATAATAATAGTAATATAATTAAGTTAACTGCACTTTAATAATAATACTAATAATAAATTAACTAAGTTAACCAAATTAATAAAACTAACTCAGTTTTGTTAATTTTGAATTTTTTTATAAAATTAACTAAGTTTAAGTTAACTAAATTTTATAACTAATAATAATATAACTAATTTAACAAAGTTCGATAAATGATGATGATGATGAAGAATTAACTAAGTTTATAAAAACTAACTAAATTATTGATAATAATAATAAAGTAACCAAGTTTTAATAATAATAGTAATAAAGTAACTATGTTAACCAAGTTGAAAAAAATTAAGTTTTGTTAAAATTAAACAAGTCTTATAAAATTAAGTAAGTTTAAATTAACTAAATTTTGTAAATGATAATAATATAACTAATTTAACAAAGTTTTATAAATAATAATGATGATGAATTAACTAAATTTACAATAATAAAATAAGTAAACTAAGCTTTAATAATAATAATAAATTAACTAAGTTAACCAAGTTAATAAAATTAACTAAGTTTTGTTAAAATTAAACAAGTTTTGTAAAATTAAATAGTTTAAGTTGACTAATTTTTATAAATAATATTAATATAACTAATTTAACAAAGTTTTATAAATAATGATATTGATGACGAGTTAACCCAGTTTACAAAAATTATTTAGGTTAATAATAACAATATAATTAAGTTACCTGAGTTTTAATAAGGATGATGATGATGATGATAAATTAACTAAGCTAACCAAGTTAATAAAAATTAATTAAATTTTGTTTAAATTAATATAATTGTTTGACTATCAAATTTGAAGTCCAACAAATTAACATAATTGTTTGTCTATATGTTGTGTTTTCACTTATGTAGGCATTGGACTTTCGAAGAGAAGTTTCCGGAGTGAAGAATAACTGTAACAAAGAATTTTCGGTAATTAAGCAATGAATTGTTATATATATTATAATATTTTGTTCATACTAGTTGTGTAAACTTGCTTGTGAACGTTATGGTATGTGAGTTGCTCATTTTGTCAAAATACGATTATCGATATGGTTATGAATATTATACCTGATTATGCTATTAACATGTTTTTTCAATTATTTGAGTATGATGGTTATATGATTTATTGAAGTTGGCTTGACAATAATAATTATGTGATTGATTGTTGGCTTGAACATGATAACTATGTGATTGATTATTGATTTTAATATGGCTATTATATAAAAGCAATTATCGAAAATGGTACAAGTCATTAATAGTAAATAGCAGTGTTTAAAATATGCTACACAATAATCAATAAGTTTTAATAGCGTTTTAAAAGTGCTACGAGATTAAATGTAAATTATACAAAAAAAATATTGTAGCGGAGAAAAATGGAACTTAAAATATATAGTAGGATAAATAAAATGCTGCAAAAAAAACTTTTGTAGGGTTTCAAAAACACTACATTATTTTTGTTTTTTGTAGAGTTTACTGGAACGCAACAGAACTTTTAGACTTTTACTTGCATGTCGTGTCGCAGCGTTTTCCGAAATGCTACTACAAGGTTTGGTAGCATTTTTCAATGCTACGAAATGCCTTCTTTGATGTAGTGAAGGAGGAATAGGGTTCATCAGATGATATTTGACATTGAGAAATTGCCTACTAATATTTCAACCACAGAGAAGGAGAAGATGAAAGAATTAGCTTTTGCTACTCTGTAGTTGGACATGAGAGAGAATGTTATCTTGGATGATTGCCGATGTGAGGAGATTGTCGTGGATGATCGAAAGTGGCGGCATCGCTGGTGCATGTGCACGGTGCACATTTTTTTTTCTCTGGTGAAGTCTGGGTTGAGCGGTGAAGTTGGCCTCGATTTTTCTCAAGAAAACTTCGGATGAGGCTCGAAGCAAGGAGCGTTTCAACTTGAAGCTATTGAGTGTTGGACTCGGGTCAGTGTTTTGTTACAGGTTTAAAACCCTGGCAGTGCTTTATTTTTTTTTAAAATAAATTTAAAAATATAAAGAAGGATTTAAACTGAGTTTTAAATCAAAGTTTGAAGTGTGAATTAAAATTTATTTTTGTATACTAGTTTGAAATAAATAAAATTTTAAACGATCAAATGACTGAACAAGTTTAAATATTTAAGGTATAAAGTATATTTTTAAAAAAATTTGAATTTAAATGAATTTGATTTTAAAACTCTTATAAATCCCTTTTATAAGATAAGTGTTCTTTAGCATTCGATTTAAAAGGGTTTGTAAATTTGTTTAAATTTTGTTAAAGATTAAATTTGTTAATCATTTTAAACCTTAAATTTGAAATGAAATTTAGAAGTAGATTTTAAAATGAAATGTTTTAAATCCATATGTTAATTAAGTCATTAACAAAAGAATGATTGGTCTAAAAATAATAATTTAGGTTTAATGATTAATGTTGATTAAGTCAATTTATTAATTAATGATTAGTATTAATTAATTATTAATTATGGACTCTTAGTTAGTAAATTAAGGGTTAATTAGTTAAGTAATTAAGGTTTAAGTTAATTGATTTAGGGATAATTAATTTGTAATTTAGAAATCATTAATTGGATAAGATTAGATTATTAATTAATGATTTAAGATTAGTAAATTTTAATTAATAATTAATTTAAGTTAAGTCTAATTACTTAAGAAAAGTAATTAAAGAATCGTTAATAGTTAATGAAGATCATTAACTTGGGATTATTAAATAATTACTTTATGTGATTAATTTTTAATAATTAATTAGATTAATTAATTAGAGATAATTATTTGTGGAAATTGTTTAAGTATAATAACTTAATGTATAATTACTTAGTGAAGTAATTAGTGATGATAATCACAGGATGTAATTAATAGTAGATTGGAAATAGTTTTGGGTTGGAATGGTTAAGAATAATTGGTCTATGCGATCAATTAAAGTTTAATTACTTAATATAATTAAAATTAAATCAAGGAGGATTAATTAAAATGAATGATTATTATATGATTAATTAATTGGTTTGTAAATAATTAATAAGCAGAATTTAAAAGTAATTAAAGTAATTAATTTAATTACATTGAGGTTAGTTAAATTAATTAAAGATGGTTTGGTTGATTCTTCTTTCTTATGAATGATTGAATGATATTGTGTGCCTTATATTAGATGATATCTATGGTAAATGATGTATGATGCTATGTGATAAAATATGTTGGGATCAACAGTGACATCCTGTATTTAAAGTTGAATTGTTTCATTTTAATAACTTGGTTAAGATGACATTGGATTCGAAGAGACCGGAGTCAGGTATTAGTAAATACCCAAAACCACTTTGATTCTTATAGATTGATATGGGAAATCAATAGGCTGGAATGGAATGTTTTAAGTGAATTGGGCCATTTAATCTAAGTTTTGGTACTTAGGAATTGATGTGTGGAAAAAAAGCAATGTCTATAACAAATTGTG
Source organism: Allium cepa (assembly GCA_030765085.1). Classification (NCBI taxonomy): domain Eukaryota; kingdom Viridiplantae; phylum Streptophyta; class Magnoliopsida; order Asparagales; family Amaryllidaceae; genus Allium; species Allium cepa. The sequence continues at coordinate 1,027,708,714 of CM060932.1, read as the reverse complement.
AATTTGTAAATTGATACGAGTTACCCCGGGTTTTTTGTAGTTTTATGCTGTTGTATACCACGTTAGTTGGGTTTACTCACGCTGTTTCCAGCCTGACCCGGGTGTTACTTTGATGTACAGCTTTTCAGGTAAGGGCATTCTGGAGCTTAGGAGGCGAGCTGGATGGAAGTAACGTATAGAGCATTTCCGCTGTGATATATTACTGTTATCTAGGACATGTTGATACGTTTATTAATCCAGTGTTTCGTGAAATGTTGTAACTCTGATGTATTAAAATGTAATTGACAGATACAATATTATTTTGTATACTGATATTATTTGATATTATATTTTGATCCGCTGCGAATGTGAGATTCCGTGTTGTGTTTTCTATTTCTTTTTCTTCTATCTCTTTCTTCTCTTCCTAACTATATGGAATTTTATGGATCGAAAATTTCGGGTCGTTACATTTGGTATCAGAGTAGATGGTTAAGCGAGAACCTTGGCTCTGATGGGTTTACTCATTTAGGATAGGGTACGTAGAACCCTAGAATGAGTTGAGGGGGTGTGTGTGTGTGTGTGTCTATATATATATATATATATATATATGAGAGCGTACTTGTTATTTTCTTATATAAAGATTTTAAATGATTTTATATAGCAATATATTTTGATATATATAGTAATATTTCTTTCTAATAAATATTAAGGTAATTGGTTGTTAAATTATTGGAATTAAATTAAGTGGTAATAGAAATACAACCAAATTGAAATAAAATAAAGATAAGTTTGAAATGGATTCAAACTGAAATTAAATCTTGAAATTGGGGAAGAATTTCTAAATAAGATGAATTAGAATTGGTTTCAAACGGGAGAAATAGAATGGTTATTGTGTTTAATAATGGGATGATTGTTTTCCAGTAAACAATAAAATGTTTTAAGGAAGTAACCATTTAAAAAGAGAATAACTTGTAAATTTGAAAGGATGTAAATTAAAGTGGGTTACTAACTATGAGGTTCTGAATTCTAAATCTAAACATTTGAAATTGTTTTCAAAGTGTTAAAGGAAATAATATTATTCAAACTATTTTGAATATAATCTTATTTCAGAATGAGAAGTGGTTTGTAAACTTTAAAAGAATTTGTGTTGAATTAAAACCAAGGGTGGTTTAAATTTTAAAATTCGGCATGGTGGGCCAAGAGGAAAATATGTATATATGTGAGGAATATACATGATATCAAAGATGGTTTGAAATATACCATAAATGTTGAGTTTTAAATTTGGAATGAGATGTGCAAACCCAAAGTGATAAGTTTTTGAACTTATAGATGGGAAAGTATTTTGAAATTTGAATGGGAATTCAAATTGTGTAAATTTGACTGAATTAAGTAAAATGAATTTAACTTAGAGGAAGTTAAATAAGTTTAGATGATCAACCTGATTTGGAAATTTCAAGACGAAATTAAGATTTAACTTGGGAAGTTAAATTGTTAATTTGAATTGGGAGTTTGAGTGATCTCAAAATAGGGTTTGAGATCTGGAAATGGATGGATGTTTTAAAATAATTGGATAATATCACCCTATTGTTATTAATAATCTTTAAACTGTGAATTGGATTTTTGTAAAGAAATGGGGTGTGGTAAAATATCCATTATTAAGATAAAATGGAATCGTTTTGGACTTAAGATTTAGATGTTTAAGATAAAACTTCAAAGGTTTGGTTTCAAAATTTAAGTTTGGTGATAAATTGAATTTCGAAGATTTAGTTGTTTAAAAGGATTTGAATTATTATTATTTGAACCTTGAAATAGGATAAAAATGGAATTTGGATTCATAAATTAAAGGTTAAACCGATTTAAGAGGATTAAATCAACACTTGAAAGTTTAACTCGAATTTATATAATTCGGGATGGTTTAAATTCAAAATTTGAAGTGAATTGGTTCAAATTGAATTTGGTTTAAATTAATTGAAATTGTGATTGAAGATGGATAGTTTAAAAATTCAAATGGAAAATTTGAAGTGGACTGATTTGAAATGAAATAGAAGTTGAATAAATTCAAATGCAAATGGGAATTGGGATTAATTCAAATAGAAATTGATATGAATTGAAATTGGTTCAATTTGAAATTTATTTTAATTAATTGAAATTGTGATTAAAGTTGAACGAGTAAATTTAAATGGAATTTGATTTGAATTTAGGAAAGGAATTGAGGATTAATTCAGCTTGAATTTGGGGTTAAGTCAATTTCAATGGAAATTGAAGTTATTTTGGAATTGAGTCTATTTAAATGGAAGTGGAAATTTAAATTGAATTGATTGGAAATGGAGGTTGGGAATTGAACAGTTTGACTCTGGACTATTTTCAAAATAAATTGTTTTAGTGCAAATCAATTTTTCCAAACTATTTACTATACAACTTTTCTTTTTAACCTAAAACTATCTTATACTTGTTTTACAGTTATTTTTTGAACTATTTAACAATTTCTCAACTGTTTTATAAACTAACTACTATTTTATATCCATTTTGCAATTATTTAAAATTTCTATAACTATTTGACTATTTTACAATTACTTAACTATTTTGCAGCTATTTTACAAACTAATAATTATTTTTTCAATTACTTGTATATTTTTAACTTTTCAAGACATTTTTTGAATTTAAGCTGGACAGAGTTTAAACTGTTTATGATTGAATACCCAATTGAGATAAGAATAGAGGTGATAATTCAAGTGGGACTAAAGCAATTGTGAATAAGTGAATGAAAGTTAAAGGGAATGTGAATAGAAAGAGTAATTGATTTAGTTGCTAATCAATCAAAGTAAATACGTAGGATGTACGTATATTATTCTATTCGCATAGTGATTTGATCCAGATTCGAGCATAGAATTTTGAAATAGTTATATCGATCCGAGTTAAGATTTTTTACTCGATTTTCGACGGCGAACCTGGATATGGATTGTTGATTGGATCTGAATATTCTCTATCATAGTTAGGGCTATGCAAGGAGAATGACGATTTCTGATCAAGAAACCAGATATGTGACCGCACTAGGAAGTCAGGTGGACGATACCAGTTCGGAAGTAAAATTGTGTGATCGAGGGAGCGATCAGATTGGTATAGCGTACGGATGATATGTGTACATCGTATGATTTAAATGAAATTGATACTCGTAATTTGTGGATAAGAACTGTAAAATGGTTTTTGAAATGAAAAATATATTTTGTGAAATATATGATGAAATTAAATAGAAATTTGATATTTCTATGGTAGAAATTTACTTTATGGAAGTAAGTAAGTGAATTTATAGAGTAATCAAATTTGAATATTTGATTTGGAATAAATAAAGTTATATATCTCTGTTATATAAGATGTGACGACCCGACTTTCTCAACCCAGAAAAACGTATCATCATTAAGAAAGAAAGGGATAGAAATAGAAAAGAATAGAAAGAAAGAACACAACATCAGAATCTCACAGCGGAATGGAACAAAATATAATACATCACATAACTATTACATAGTTATACATACATCAGAGTCATACAATATCATATAACAGGACTGTCATATACATATATGTCCATACATACATTCACAATACAACACACACTAACTACACAGCGGAACTACATATATAGATACATACGTCTGGTATTCTCCCCAAAATAGTTCCTCCAGAAAATCAACCGCCCAAATACCTATCACTTGGCTACTCATAAAAATTTGAGTACCCAAGAGTTTATGAAAACACAAAATATAAACTCCGGGTCAGACATGGGTCTGGTATGAGTAAACAAGTTAAAATTGCTTAACTTTGGAAATCGTTTGAAAATAAAGGCATCACGTAAGACTCCCCACAAATAAATACGGGTAAGTTTTTACCTTACGCTAACCAAAACATTTTATAGGAAATTCAGTGATATTATAATAGTGTCTAGGGTTTTCAAGTAAATAGAAAATAGCTGAAATTGTTACATCTATTAAATTCCAGCTACTAGCTACGAAAGTGGGTAATACAAAACAAAACCGTAGGGTCTCGTAGGGAAAATGGGTTTCCAACAATGGCAGGGCTACTGGGGTACCGTCCGTCACAGTACGGGGCCTAGATCACAGTACCGAGGATCACTCCCGACCCCCTATAACACAAGGCCGAAACCATTCCTTACTGAATAGTCCCGAACAAGATAACCCTGCAGTTGTGGCCAACAACTGCACACACAGCCGAAATAAAAAGGGACATCTAGACAGGGGAATATCTTGTCTTGCTTGGGCATGACCCACCTAACCTTGCTGCATCTCCCCTGTTTTAGCCATTCCCGGTTGATGAGGCTTGAGGCTACGATTACCTTTATTGAACATTATTCTTAGAATGCTCATCGTCCGCCTGACGATGTGTTGAAAGCATTTAATCCATACAAGTTCGTTCCGGGTTCGAACGAAACTGAAGGCATTATCTCGTTACACTCATATTGGAATCACCGTCAGTGTTAACGATAATAACCCTTGCATTCTGAAACATCATCTCGATCTCCATTTGATATGCCACGACCTATCGTTTAATTTGGATCGATGTGGTTTTCGGAATATCGAATTGATACCCGATCCCGGTCTCATCGAAATCCAAACGCCATTTTAAGGGCCAAGTTGTCTACTTAGTCTTAATAGTTTAAATTAATACTTTGAATTTACATAACAGATATCACAGATAAATCATATACATTCATCACAGATATATCCGGAATATATCACAACATATTACAGAATATCACTAACAGATATCATAATTAATCAAACAAGAATCATCAGTTCATACCAAATTAGTTTGATCTACTAAATCTTGATTAATCACTTTTTCCAGCTTGATTAATCACTAATCAACTTATTAAATTATTTAATTATTTCTTAATTACTTAATTAATTAATTCTTAATAATTAAATAAATAAAAACTTAATTACCCATTTATTTCCAATTAATTACTTAATTAATCGTCAATTACCAATTTATTAACCATTTAATCCTTAACTAATTACGATTATTTAATTATTTAACTTTAAGTAGTTAATTAAATTTCAAATTTCAAATTGATTAAACACAAGATTATTAATCTCAATCTTAAACTTCAAATTTATTTAAACTTAAATTACTTTAGTTAATTACAATAAAATTAATTACATTATTAATCAACTTATACTCTAAATTAATTATTAATTTTACATTTATAATCTCTTTTTAAATGAATTTTAAAAATTAAATTTTAACTTAAACATGTTAACATCATTAACTTAATTAATACTAACCTTTATTTAACAAACTAACTTAAAAGTTTATTAAGTCTATTCTCTAGAAAATGGAACTGTGGAAACCCTCTGTTACTTGAGTAAACTCGGATTCCTCTTATCTTTGTTTCCCAGTCCCCCTCTCTTCTTCTCCTTCTACTACCAGTTCTTCCTTGTCTCGCATACATTCTCCTTCCACTCTATCTCTTCTCCTTCTTTTGTTCTAAGTTAAGTTTCAATTTAAAATAGCAGTATCTCGCGAAACAACTCACGCATCAGGGCCATCATACACAAGCAAACTCCACAGTCTCGAGAGAAACACTCGAGATGACCAAATGTGAAACTACAGACACCTAATGCCACCGTGCACGTGCACGGTGTTTCGCCTCCCCTCCAGTGGCTCAAGCCTCTTCCAACAAGTCACGTAAAGGCCTCACACTCGAAAGCCCACTCCAGTTCGTCACGAAAATCATGGGATCGAAAAAAGGCTGAAGCTCGTACCATCTGTACACGAACACACTAAGTAAAACACATCAACCTACTAACGTCGACCACCTGAGATGGTGAAACTCCGTTCATACCTCGACCATAACCTCCCCTACCCACTCCAAGAATCGCGATGCACTCGATCAAAGCACGGCGACAAAACCACAATTTTACAGAGCATAAAAACAAACACAAACTAAACCCTACATTCGATTCAAACCCAAAATCCTTGCATTCGGAAAATTCTTTAGCATTTTTCCTGTTATCAACAAGTATCAAGCAAGCTATATAACAAGTTTCAATATTTAAGATTTGTTGAATCTCCAGAGATTTACAAAAAAGCAATTTTTGTTCATTTACAAAATTCACCTTATATACTCATCTAAAAATCTTCATTCTCGTTTTAAAAATCCTACTTTTGCATCAAGATTCAAGCTATATAGTTGAATTGGCAAACTAAAATACTTGAATTCATCATAGGATTTTTGGTTGACCTGTAAATCAACTGGAACAGTTGATATGTTTCACTGGAAATTTGAAAACATGTTTAAAAACTTGATTTATATTCAAACAACTTACTTTTTTAAAAAACATAAGCCTATAAATGAGTGAGAGGAGGTATTTTATAATTTGATCATCTACTTTAACTCCATAGCTAAGAAAATCTGTGTATTCAAACCTACAGAGCACTCATATAAGAACACAGATTGATAAACAAAAACATATGCCAACATATGATTACCAATACATCATACACACAGATTAAACTTAAGGCTTAAAAGTTTATGTTTACTCACTTATAACTGTTGAACAGAATTGATGTGTTGTGTTGAAGCTACAGTATTAGATTCCTGAGAATCTATTTTGCTTATATGTTGAATTTTGCTTGAGTTTGTAAAATAAGATGTTTATCTTCTTCTTCTTTTTTTGAATAAACTCAGTTTTGAATTGATGAACGAAAGAAGATACAAGCTATGATATATATAAAAAATGCAGGCTGTAAGATTTGATGTAAGATTTTTGTTTGAACTAAAAACATTTCAGAAGGTTGGCCATAGATTTTTTTTCAACAAGATGGTGGCTGAATAGATGAAAAAATGTGGCTACATTTATTGATTTTGTCTTGTGTAACTTATCATCTTGTCCTATATGTTTTTCCTTTCTTTCTTACAGGTTTGTTCAGCCTGACTTTGTAAGTATATTTAGCTATATATTTCCTTGGCTTATTGTAGAAGCTTGCTCATTTATACATATGGTTATTATTCTTAGTGAAGCCTGATTTTGATTTTTTTTATTTGTTAAGTAAATTTTCAAACATTTGATTTACAACATACTTGTATTTATATATTTCAAGTTATAATTTATATTTGTATATTTATATTACTTTAATTACATCTTATAATTTATGATTACGTTTTATACTAGTTTTGAATGTTTATGTTATAATTATTTATATTGTTTAATACCTTTGCATTATATTTTCATGTCTATGTTTAATGTTTCTATGTTTATAAATTTTTAAACTTATCATTTCAATTTCATTTTATTGGATTAAATATCAACAATATAAAATCTTTGATCTTAGTGTAAAAGACAGGTTTTGTTTTAAAAGGTTTTCGAAGCATTCTATTTTAAATTTTCAAATCAAAACTTTCTTTTACAAACATATCCAAGATCTCGTCAATCAAATCAAATTCCGGGTTGTTACATTCCTCCCCCATTAAAAGAATTTCGTCCCCGAGATTTAAAACAACAGTTAATTCAAAAAAAATTATATTAACCATCCAAACATACATATCATTCATACAATAGCTAACAACCAACAATCTATTCTAACAAACATCACTAGTTATCCGAACATAAATCCGGATAAGCATTCCTAAAACGATCGAGAGTTTCCCAGGTACAGTCTCTGGGATCCTCACTCCATTGCACCTTGACGAGTTTCACCACTTTGTTCCTGAGTTGCTTCTCATCTCGATCCACAATCTGAACTGGATTTCTGACGACAGTTAAATTGGGTTCCACTTCCAAATCTTCTTGAATTACTGGCTCTACAACCAGTGAGGAATCATGAACAAATTTCCTCAAATGTGATACATGAAACACATTGTGAATCCCAGACATCCGCTCTGGCAATTCAATCCTGTAGGCTACAGTTCCAATTCTTTCCAATACTCGAAATGGTCCAATGTATCTTGGAGCAAGTTTTTCAGTTTTTCCGAATCTTATAGCACCTTTAATTGGGGAAACTTTAACAAAAACCAAGTCTCCGATCTCAAATTCCAATGGCCTTTGTCTTCTATCCGCATAAATCTTCTTACGATCTTGAGCAGCTTTCATCCTTTTCTTGATAAGCTCAACCTTCGCAGAAGCTTCTCGAATAAGATCAGGTCCGAGCACAAGACGATCCTTCGATTCAATCCAACAAGATGGGGATCTACACGGTCTTCTGTATAAAGCTTCATAAGGAGCCATCTTAATACTCGCTTGATAACTGTTATTATAAGAAAATTCCACTAGATGAAGATGGTCTTCCCAAGATCCTCCAAAATCTAAAACACAAGCCCTTAGCATATCCTCAAGAATACGATTAAGCCTCTCCGTCTGTCCGTCCGTTTGAGGATGATAGGCTGTACTCAATCTCAGATCTGTTCCCATTGCGGATTGCAGAGCTTCCCAAAATTTGCTAGTGAAAATAGGGTCACGATCACTTACTATGCTGAATGGAACACCATGCAATCGGACTATCTCCTTCAAGAAAATTTCCGCCAAAGAAACTGCAGTGCGGGTTGCCTTTACTGGTATAAAATGGGCACTCTTAGTTAAACAATCTACAATAACCCATATACCGTCATTCCCTTTCCTGGTTCTAGGCAAACCATCGATAAAATCCATCGAGATCATTTCCCATTTCCAATTCGGAATTTCCAAAGGTTGCAATAACCCGGCAGATTTCTGTTGATCACCTTTAACTTGTTGACAAATGGCACAACTGTTCACAAATCTAGCAATATCCTTTTTCATACCCGGCCACCAGAATACTCTCCTCATGTCTTTATACATCTTCGAGATTCCCGGATGAATATTCAATTTGGAGCGATGACTTTCAGACAACACTTCCTGCCTCAACTTCTTGTCATTCGAAACACAGATTCTCCCGTTGATCCTTAGTGTCCTTGGTCATCAATTTCAAAACTGGGACACTGACCTTTCCTGACTCTTTTAATGATTCTCCTCAACATATTATCAGATTCTTGCTTTCTTGAGATCCTTTCAATAAGAGATGGAACCACTTCCAGAAGAGATAGAACTGCATTCCTGCTGAGAGCATCAGCTACGACATTCGCTTTTCCCAGAGTGTACAGAATATCCAAATCATAGGATGCAAGAAATTCAACACACCGCTGCTGTCTAAGATTTAGATCTTTTTGAGAGAATAGATATTTCAACAGTTTGTGATCCGTGAAAAATTCGAATTTCTCTCCCAAAAGATAATGTCTCCAAATTTTCAAAGCAAAAACAATGGCTAGTAATTCAGGATCATGCGTAGCATAGTTTTTCTCATAAGGCTTCAACTGCCGACTAGCATACGCAATAACCCTTCCGTTCTGCATCAGAACTGCTCCCAAACCAAAAATACAAGCATCAGTGTAAACCTCGAATTTGCTTTTCCCATCCGGAATAGTAAGTACGGGTGCACAAGTAAGCCTTATCTTCAATTCCTGAAAAGCTTCTTCGCACTGAGGTGTCCATTTGAATTTAGCTCCTTTCCTGGTCAGCTTAGTCAGATGCGAAGAAATCTTGGAATAATCCCTGATAAATTTCCTGTAGTAGCCAGCCAATCCTTGAAAACTGCGAACTTCCGTCGGTGTCTCTGGCTGTTTCCATTCCAGAATAGTTTCAACTTTCGCTGGGTCTACAGAAATGCCTTCACCCGAAACAATGTGCCCTAAAAATTTAACCTCCGATTTCCAGAAATGGCACTTCGAAAACTTCGCCTTCAGCACATTCTTTCTCAGAGTCTCCAATACAATCCTCAAATGCTCCCTGTGCTCTTCTTCGGATTTGGAATAGACCAAGATATCATCAATGAATACCAGCACAAACTTATTCAACACATCCCTAAAGACTTGATTTCATGAGGTCAACGAAATAAGCAGGAGCGTTGGTTAATCCGAACGACATAACCAACCACTCATAGAAACAATTCGGTCCCCTAAATGCATTCAAGGGAATACTGTCTTCAGCTACCCTCAACTGGTGGAAACCTGAAGCTAGATCCAATTGAGAAAAGATAGAAGCACCATGCAACTGGTCAAAAAGATCATCGATGCGAGGAAGAGGATATTTATTACGGATAGTCACTTTGTTCAATTCTCTATAATCCACACAGAACCTTAGTGATCCATCCGATTTGGTCACAAACACTGCCGCCGAACCCCAACAAGAAAAACTAGGTCTTATCAACCCCTTCTCTAAAAGATCTTGAGTCTGCTTAATCAACTCTTCTCTTTCCCTAGGAGCCATTCTCCTACTGGGTTGAATCACTGGCACAGCTCCTGGAATCAAATCAATACGGAACTCTATCTCTCGATGTGGTGGCAGACACTTAACTTCTTCAAAAACATCAGCAAAATCTTGAACCACATCGATGTCTTCAACACTCTCTTCAGAAGTTTCAATTCTATGCAAAAGACTGCTCAAGTGAATTCCAGAATTATCACATGACACTCTGGCAATTCTACCCAGATCAGTTTCCAACGAAACTGTTCTTTCATCACAATTCAAAACGGCTTTATACTTGTCCAGCCAATCCATACCCAAAATAAGATCAAATACCATAAAATTCAATACATACGGGTTACATGAAAAGCTGTGGGATAGATAAGAGATCTTCAAATCCTTACAGATAATGTCTAATTTAGTCACCCCTCCTAATGATTAGATATCAAGATAGGACTGTCTACAGAACTAAGGGTAAGAGAGAATTTTTCAACAGAATCCAAAGAAATAAAACTCAAGGAAGCACCCGAATCAAACAAAACTCTAATATATTTTCCATCTAAAAGTAAAGTACCTTCTAATACTCCTTTGCCCTTCGTAGAAGAAGATGGTCCGGCTTCCAAAGCAAAAGCTTTATTCTGAGGCGCCCTCTGCAGAAGTGGACAATTCTTGATCATGTGTCCTGGCTGATGACAATTAAAGCACAATGATTTCTGAACCATAGCTGATCCTGGGCCACTCTGATGCGGCTGTTGTTGTTGTTGCTGGAATCCCTTTCTAGGACACTTATTTGCCAAATGCCATTCCTATTGACAAATGTAGCACTTTCGAGGTCCTTTGTTGTTCCCAGGTTTCTTCTTATTCGGCTTCCTCCATTTAGGATCAAACTTCCGCTTATTCGGATTAGTGAAATTCCCACTTGAAGTTGCAACTGGAGCCACCGGCTTCTCACTCATCAAACTTTCATACCTCAATGCCATATCAATCAAATCAACAAAAGATCCCTTCAGAAGCACTGTCAATTTCCCATGGAATTCAGGCCTCAACCCTTGCACAAATTTCTCATTCTTTTTCAGAGGAGCATCGATGAGTCCTGGTCCATAACAAGAGAGTTCGTTGAATTTGGTTTCATACTCCGAAGTAGACATACTACCCTGCTTCAAATACAGAAAATCCTGATACAATTGGGTTCTTCCTGCCGTTGGCACAAACTTCTCTTCAAACAACTCCTTAAATCTGTCCCATGAAATGTCATCCTCAGAAATATTTGCAATAATTGAATCCCACCATGCTGCTGCACCACCTTGCAGTTGCCATGATGCCATATGCCTCTTACGCTCATCCGTCAATTTCATGCTCTTGAAAATACGTTCGCAGGAGCGTAGCCAGTCTTGAACTTCAATTATTGACTCTGAACCTTTGAATGGTTGCCCTCCGAGATGTTTGAAATCCTTGCATAAGGCTGCAAAACTAACTTGAGACGGTACTGGATTGACAGCCTCACTAACATTTTGACTCCGTCCATTATCTGTTGAAGTACAGGCCCTAACTCTACCTCTTCTTCCTGAACTCATGTCGGTCACCTGAACAGGTAACTCAACAAAGTTAGATAGACTATATATAATTATATGAAAATACAAATACGCACTCTCAAGATAGATATAACTTAAGAGCCTAGGTACTCGCTCAACCTAGCGCTCTGATACCAACTGTGACGACCCAACTTTCTCAACCCAGAAAGACGTATCATCATTAAGAAAGAAAGGGATAGAAATAGAAAAAGAACACAACATCAGAATCTCACAGCGGAATGGAACAAAATATAATACATCACATAACTATTACATAGTTATACATACATCAGAGTCATACAATATCATATAACAAGACTGTCATATACATATATGTCCATACATACATTCACAATACAACACACACTAACTACACAGCGGAACTACATATATAGATACATACGTCTGGTCTTCTCCCCAAAATAGTTCCTCCATAAAATCAACAGCCTAAATACCTATCACTTGGCTACTCATAAAAATTTGAGTACCCAAGAGTTTATGAAAACTCAAAATATAAACTCTGGGTCAGACATGGATCTGGTATGAGTAAACAGGTTAAAATTGCTTAACTTTGGAAATCGTTTGAAAATAAAGGTATCACGTAAGACTCCCCACAAATAAATACGGGTAAGTTTTTACCTTACGCTAATCAAAATATTTTATAGGAAATTCGGTGATATTATAATAGTGTCTAGGGTTTTCAAGTAAATAGAAAATAGCCGAAATTGTTACATCTATTAAATTCCAGCTACTAGCCACGAAAGTGGGTAATACAAAACAAAACCGTAGGGTCTCGTAGGGAAAATGGGTTTCCAACAATGGCAGGGCTACCGGGGTACCGTCCGTCACAGTACGGGGCGTAGACCACCGTACCGAGGATCACTCCCGACCCCCTACAATACAAGGCTGGAACCATTCCTTACTGAACTATCCCGAACAAGATAACCCCGCAGTTGTGGCCAACAACTGCATACATAGCCGAAATAAAAAGGGACATCTAGACACGGGAATATCTTGTCCTGCTTGGGCATGACCCACCTAACCTTGCTGCATCTCCCCTGTTTTAGCCATTCCCGGTTGATGAGGCTTGAGGCTACGATTACCTTTATTGAACATTATTCTTAGAATGCTCATCGTCCGCCTGACGATGTGTTGAAAGCATTTAATCCATACAAGTTCGTTCCGGGTTCGAACGAAACCGAAGGCATTATCTCGTTACACTCATATTAGAATCACCGTCAGAGTTAACGATGATAACCCTTGCATTCTGAAACATCATCTCGATATCCATTTGATATGTCACGACCTATCGTTTAATTTGGATCGATGTGGTTTTCAGAATATCGAATTGATACCCGATCCTGGTCTCATCGAAATCCAAACGCCATTTTAAGGGCCAAGTTGTCTACTTAGTCTTAACAGTTAAAATTAATACTTTGAATTTACATAACAGATATCACAGATAAATCATATACAGTCATTACAGATATATCCAGAATATATCACAACATATTACAGAATATCACCAACATATATCATAATTAATCAAACAAGAATCATCAGTTCAAACCAAATTAGTTTGATCTACTAAATCTTGATTAATCACTTTTTCCAGCTTGATTAATAACTAGTCAACTTATTAAATTATTTAATTATTTCTTAATTACTTAATTAATTAATTCTTAATAATTAAATAAATAAAAACTTAATTACCCATTTATTTCCAATTAATTACTTAATTAATCGTCAATTACTAATTTATTAACCATTTAATCCTTAACTAATTACGATTATTTAATTATTTAACTTTAAGTAGTTAATTAAATTTCAAATTTCAAATTGATTAAACACAAGATTATTAATCTCAGTCTTAAACTTCAAATTTATTTAAACTTAAATTACTTTAGTTAATTACAATAAAATTAATTACATTATTAATCAACTTATACTTTAAATTAATTACTAATTTTACATTTACAATCTCTTTTTAAATGAATTTTAAAAATTAAATTTTAACTTAAACATGTTAATATCATTAACTTAATTAATACTAACCTTTATTTAACAAACTAACTTAAAATTTTATTAAGTTAATTCTCTAGAAAATGGAACTGTGGAAACCCTCTGTTACTCGAGTAAACTCGGATTCCTCTTATCTTTGTTTCCCAGTCCATCCCTCTTCTTCTCCTTCTACTACCTGTTCTTCCTTGTCTCGCATACATTCTCCTTCCACTCTATATCTTCTCCTTTTTTTGTTTTAAGTTAAGTTTCAATTTAAAATAGCAGTATCACGCGAAACAACTCACGCATTAGGGCCATCACACACAAGCAAACCCCACAGTCTCGAGAGAAACACTCGAGATGACCAAACGTGAAACTGCAGACACCTAACGCCACCGTGCACGTGCACGGTGGTTCGCCTCCCCTCCAGTGGCTCAAGCCTCTTCCAACAAGTCACGTAAAGGCCTCACACTCGAAAGCCCACTCCAGTTCGTCACGAAAATCATGGGATCGATAAAACGCTAAAGCTCGTACCAGCTGTACACGAACACACTAAGTAAAACGCATCAACCCACTAACGTCGACCGCCTGAGGTGGTGAAACTCCGTTCATACCTCGACCATAACCTTCCCTACCCACTCCAAGAATCGCGATGCACTCGATCAAAGCACGACGACAAAACCACAATTTTACAGAGCATAAAAACAAACGCAAACTAAACCCTACATTCGATTCAAACCCAAAATCCTTGCATTGGAAAAATTCTTTAGCATTTTTCCTGTTATCAACAAGTATCAAGCAAGCTATACAACAAGTTTCAATATTTAAGATTTGTTGAATCTCCAGAGATTTACAAAAAAGCAATTTTTGTTCATTTACAAAATTCACCTTATATACTCATCTAAAAATCTCCATTCTCGTTTTAAAAATCCTACTTCTGCAAGAAGATTCAAGCTATATAGTTGAAGTAGCAAACTAAAATACTTGAATTCATCATAGGATTTTTGGTTGACCTGTAAATCAACTGGAATAGTTGATATGCTTCACTGGAAATTTGAAAACATGTTTAAAAACTTGATTTATATTCAAACAACTTACTTTTTTTTAAAACATAAGCCTATAAATGAGTGAGAGGAGGTATTTTATAATTTGATCATCTACTTAACTCCATAACTAAAAAGATCTGTGTATTCAAACCTACAGAGCACTCATATAAGAACATAGGTTGATAAACAAAAACATATGCCAACATATGATTACCAATACATCATACACGCAGATTAAACTTAAGGCTTAAAAGTTTATGTTTACTCACTTATAACTGTTGAATAGAATTGATGTGTTGTGTTGAAGCTGCAGTATTAGACTCCTGAGAATCTGTTTTGCTTATATGTTGAATTTTGCTTGAGTTTGTAAAATAAGATGTTTATCTTTCTTTTCTTTTTTCTTTTTGAATAAACTCAGTTTTGAATTGATGAACGAAAGAAGATACAAGCTATGATATATATATAAAAAATGCAGGCTGTAAGATTTGATGTAAGATTTTTGTTTGAACTAAAAACATTTCAGAAGGTCGGCCAGAGATTTTTTTTTCAACAAGATGGTGGCTGGAAAGATGAAAAAATGTGGCTAAATTATTGATTTTGTCTTGTGTAATTTATCATCTTGTCCTATATGTTTTTCTTTTCTTTCTTACAAGTTTGTTCAGCCTGACTTTGTAAGTATATTTAGCTATATATTTCCTTGGCTTATTGTAGAAGCTTGCTCATTTTACATATGGTTATTATTCTTAGTGAAGCCTGATTTTGATTTTTTTTATTTGTTAAGTAAATTTTCAAATATTTGATTTACAACATACTTGTATTTATATATTTCAAGTTATAGTTTATGTTTGTATAATTATATTACTTTAATTACATCTTATAATTTATGATTACGTTTTATACTATTTGAATGTTTATGTTATAATTATTTATATTGTTTTATACCTTTGCATTAGATTTTCATGTTTATGTTTAATGTTTCTATGTTTATAAATTTTTAAACTTATCATTTCAATTTCATTTTATTGGATTAAATATCAACAATATAAAATCTTTGATCTTAGTGTAAAAGACAGGTTTTGTTTTAAATGGTTTTCGAAGCATTCTATTTTAAATTTTCAAATCAAAACTTACTTTTACAAACATATCCAAGATCTCATCAATTTAAACATTGACAAGCTTGTATTTAATTTAAATTAGATTAAATATTTATTAAAATATGCTGTCAAAAATTCCGGGTTGTTACATAAGATAAGTCTCCTCTTATTGAATCTTTTGCCAGAACAAAAGAATTTTTTAGAAGTATTTGAAGTATAAAAAGGGAATTTATACAAGTTTGAAGTAATCCAAAGATTTTCAAAATTATATATATCTATGTATATATATAAAGGATTTCATGAGGATGATTTTGGAAAGGTTTTTGGAACCTTTGGATTTGGAAAGGCTTTTGATTTTTGGGTAAAATCAATATTGGCATTTGAAAAAGCCTGATTTGAAAATTATCGATTTGGGATAATCGATTTTGAGAAAGAAGATTTATATGAGATTCATACTAGGTGTATGATTTGGAAAATACTATATGTGTATAGTATAAAGTGTCTTGAAAATGGCTCTGGAGAAAAAGGCGCTCCCTTGAAATGAACTTCTTAGGAGTGCCACTGGGTGGTGCTGCCTTGAGCCCCAAGGGTGGGTTCTATAGTTGATCCTGTGAGTAATCCGGACAAAACTAGTTCCTGAGGATTATGAGTAGAGTATACGATAGCGAAAGTCGTGGGTGCCGCTGAGAGCCAACAGTCTGCATTTGATTTTATATCGGTAGACTGCGACCTATGGTAACATAGCGAAAGTCATGTGTGCCGCTGAGAGCCAACAGTCTGCTTTTGATTTTACATCGGTAGACTACGACCTATGTAGGAGTGGAGAAGTTTCATTTTGACAGCGAAAGTCGTGTGTGCCGTTGAGAGCCAACAGTTACATGGACTTTTGCTGTTATGGCAACGTAGACCTGGAATGTAACTGCGATCTGTTGTGGGTTCCATGGCGTAATCGAGGGGCGTGGAGTTCCTACAGTTACATGAACTTTTGTTGTGATGGCAACGTAACCCAGGATGTAACTGCGACCATGGATGGGGGTGATGATTTCCAAAGCACTCTCACCAATGATATATCCTCTATTTTTAAAAATTGTTTTCTATATTTTCAATAAATTATTTTACCATGTATTTTCACTGGGTGTTGAAAACGGGTTTACTAAGAACTTGTAGATTTTCAGTCTTACGCCTAATTAACGTATGACCGAATTTCTGTGAGAACAAGGATGGACCTGTTAAGACATCGAGTTGTAAAGGTTTTTTTTATAAAAACTATTTTGGCAATATTATATAGATTTTAAAAATGTTTGATAAAAATGATCAAAGAATATTTTAACTGGTTTTAAAATATTTAATAAATTCTGCTTACGTTCCTTTTCGAGGACGAAAAGATTTAAAGGGGAGAGAAATGTGATAACCTGGATTTTTGGACATCTGATAGTGGATAATTAACTGATTTATTCTGTTGAACAGATAAAATTCTGATATCTGGGAGTATAAATAGATTTGAATCTATAATAAATTTTGAAATATAAAAATCTTAAAGAAAATTGGATTTTAATAACTGGATAAATATTGGTAATCTCCTAATATAATTACTTAAAATTTGTATATTGAATTTTTGTTTGTTTAATATATATTTTTGAGTGATTTTAAATTTGAATTAGTAATAATTTATATAAATAAATGGATTGTAATTCAAATTTGAATTTGAATCTGAGTCTGATTAGAAACTTGAATTTAAAATCTAAATGAATACCTTAGTAAAATAATTTGGATTTTAAAATAATATATATATATGGGTAATTTATATAATGTATATTGGGTGTAAAACATTTTCTTTAAAATTAGAAAATATAATTTAAAAGTTGTATAAAAACATAAGTTAACGAGTGTAGTCCATGAGACAAGAACTTTAACAGATAAATTTGATATTATTCATTTCTATGTATATATATTTGTGTTAAATTTGAATTTATAATTTATATATAAATTTAGAAAAGGCTTTATTAATTTACAATCATATTCATTAATTAGGAAAATTAATTTAAAAATCTTTTAAAAAATCTTTTAAAATAAGTGAAATAATAATAATACACGTGTTTAATTATGAAGCAATTGTTAATTTGTGTATGAAAATTTATATTGTATTGACAAATGGTGTTAAATTGTACAAATGTCAACTTCTATTTTAATTTTCTTTTATTTTTAATAAAATCTAATTTAAACCTATATTAACTTATACCTTTCATCTTCATTTCTTTTCCCATTTTCACTTTCTTAATCAAGAAAATAATAATAATAATAACTGTAAACATTTGCAAAATCTGAAAATTCATCAAAGCCTGTAATTTTCTTCAAACCTGAAATCATCAAAATAAAAACAAAACAAGCTTTAACTTGTAATCTAACAAGATCATCTCTGTTCAAGCTAAGAATCAAACTAGAAAGCATTTCAGTTCCAAGGATCATCGAAATCCAGTAGTAGATCCGAATTCAAAGAACATATCTGATCAAACTGTAGTTTTAATCCATGCATGCAGTTCACATCACAACTGCCAGTTTTTCAGAAATAACTCTCCTCTGTTTATCAATTACAGGTGAGTAAATAAACTATAATTTATTTTAAAACTAGATGCTTGTAATGATCATTAATGGTATGATATGAATTATGCATGCATGTATGTATAAAATGTGAATTCCTGTATAAATGTATAAGTATGCATGCCTGAAATACTCTGTTCTTTGTTCACAGGATTTTTAAAACAAATTGAAAATTTAAATCTCACTTTTAAATCTCTTATAGGCTGAGAAACCCAAACAAGATTGGCTTGTTTAAACATAATATAGGTTTTAAGAATATATTTAAGCATAATAAGTTTGGAAATTATCTGGAAATTAAGAAGGATAGTGAAAATTTCTGACATATCAAAATTTCGACTCAAACAATTCATGTTTTCAAGCATATAACCGGTTTTGTTATCTAAAATCATGAATTTTAGGAATCAAATCACAATTTTTAGAAGTAGATTGAATGAGGAATTTGGGTTTGATCAGAAATTGGGTCCTGGGTGATTTTTGATAATCTCTGTGTTCTGGGAGGTCTGGGTTCTCACTGGTGGTGGGGGAACAATCGGAGAGGTCGGCAAAAATGGCAGGAGGGTGTTCCAGGCATTGTGGCGACGGTGGTTGGCCAGAGATGGTTCTAAACCTAGTTTTGTTGAGGGACGGGATTTGCTTCACCTCGAACTCTCTGGTGGATCAAGTGCCACCAGATTCGGGGGAATGGATGTAGAGATGTTGACAAGGTCATCGGCAGAATTTTAGTTACCCCGGTGGTCGGAGCAAGGGGTTCACGGGTTTTCCAAGTTTGGCTTCTAGTTCCAGTTTTGGGTTTGAAGCTTGATTTTGTTTTCGAGTTGTTTTTGGATGTTCTGATGATCGGGTACGTATGTGTGGATGATCGGAAGTGGCAGCATCGCTGGTGCATGTGCACGATGCACATTTTTTTTGCTCTGGTGAAGTCTGGGTTGAGCAGTGAAGTGGGACTCAGGTTTTCTCAAGAAAACTTCGGATGAGGCTCGAAGCAAGGAGGGTTTCGACTCGAAGCTATTGAGTGTTGGGCTCAGGTCAGTGTTTTGTTATAGGTTTAAAAACCTGACAGTGCTTTAATTTTTTTTTAAATAAATTTAAAAATATAAGCAGGATTTAAACTGAGTTATTAATCAAAGTTTGAAGTATGGATTCAAATTTACTTTTGTATACTGGTTTGAAAGAAATAAAATTTTAAATGATCAAATGATTGAACAAGTTTAAGTGTTTAAGGTATAAAGTATATTTTTAAAATGTATTGAATTTAAATGAATTTGATTTTAAAACTCTTATAAATCTCTTTTATAAGATAAGTGTTCTTTAACATTCGATTTAAAAAGGTTTGTAAAGTTGTTTAAATTTTGTTAAAGATTAAATTTGTTAATCATTTTAAACCTTAAATTTGAAATGAAATTTGGAAGTAGATTTTAAAATGAAATGTTTTAAATGCATATGTTAATGGAATTAAGTCATTAATAAAAGAATGATTGATCTAAAAAAATAATTTAGGTATAATAATTAATGTTGATTAAGTCAATTAATTAATTGATGATTAGTATTAATTTATTAGTAATTATGGACTGTTAGTTAGTAAATTAAGGTTTAAGTTAATTGATTTAGGGATAATTAATTTGTAATTAAGAAATCATTAATTAGATAAGATTAGATAATTAATTAATGATTTAAGATTAATAAATTTTAATTACTAATTAATTTAAGTTAAGTCTAATTACTTAAGAAAAGTAATTAAAAATTGTTAATAGTTAATGAAGATCATTAACTTGGGATTATTAAATAATTACTTTATGTGATTAATTTTTAATAATTAATTAGATTAATTAATTAGAGATAATTATTTGTGGGAATTGTTTAAGCATAGTTACTTAATGTATAATTACTTAGTGAAGTAATTAGTGATGATAATCACCGGATGTAATTAATTTTAGATTGGAAATAGTTTTGGGTTCGAATGGTTAAGAATAATTGATCTATGCGATCAATTAAAGTTTAATTACTTAATATAATTAAAATTAAATCAAGGAGGATTAATTAAAATGAATGGTTATTGGATGATTAATTAATTGGTTTGTAAATAATTAATAAGCAGTATTTAAAAGTAATTAAAGTAATTAATTTAATTAAATTGAGGTTAGTTAAATTAATTAAAGATGGTTTGGTTGATTCATCTAGCTTATGAATGATTGAATGATATTGTGTGCCTTATGTTAGATGATATCTATGGTAAGTGATTTGTGATGCTATGTGATAAAATATGTTGGGATCAACAGTGACATCGTGTATTTAAAGTTGAATTGTTTCATTTTAATAACTTGGTTAAGATGACGTTGGATTCGAAGAGACCGGAGTCGGGTATTAATAAATACCCGAAACCACTTCGATTGTTATAGATTGATATGGGAAATCAATAGGCTGGAATGGAATGTTTTAAGTGAATTGGACCATTTAATCTAAGTTTTGGTACTTAGGAATTGGCGTGTGAAAAAAAGTAATGTCTATAACAAATTGTGAATTTGTAAATTGATACGAGTTACCCCGGGTTTTATGTAGTTTTATGTTGTTGTATACCATGTTAGTTGGGTTTACTCATGCTGTTTCCAGCCTGACCCGGGTGTTACTTTGATGTAATGCTCGGGTCAGACCGAGTATTACAGCTTTTCAGGTAAGGGCATTCTGGAGCTCAGGAGGGGAGCTGGATGGCAGTAACGTATAGAGTATTTCCGCTGTGATATATTACTGTTATCTAGGACATGTTGATACATTTATAAGTCCAGTGTTTCATGAAATGTTGTAACTTTGATGTATTAAAATGTAACTGACAGATACAGTATTCTTTTATATACTGATATTATTTGATATTATATTTTGATCCGCTGCAAATGTGAGATTCTGTGTTGTGTTTTCTGTTTCTTTTTCTTCTATCCCTTTCTTCTTTTCCTAACTATCTGGAATTTTCTGGATCGAAAATTTCGGATCCTTACAGCCTACTAACTGTAGATCCCTATATCATTACCGATTGATGATGTATAGAAGGTCCAGAAAATAGGAATGTAAGAGTCCATGTTGTAGATATCCAAAAGCAATCGAGTTTTCAAAGGAAGGTGTGAAGTAGCCACTCTAAGATAATAGCCAGATTTTTAATATTTAAGAAAGATAACTCAACAAGTTGAAGAGGAAAAGTCTAAAAGAATGGGCAAATAAAAATCCACTTCGAGTCCGGTCCAATAGAAAATATTTATAAAAGTTGAGAAATGTATATAATAATATATCTGAAAAAAATAACGATAATAAGTAAATACTAGGTTTTTGAAAAATATTTATATAATAAAAATTTTTGTTGAATATATATAAATAGTTAAATTGAAATTTTTTTGTAAATAAGTTTATAAAAGCTATCCGTTTGTAAATTTAGAGCATGTATAGCTCGCTAATTTCTTTATGAAGAAAGATAATTCTAAAATTGAGAAAGTATTCTTAGGGCGGACAATAGGATGTGGTATTAGTTGTAAATGAGGTAAATAACGATTGGATAGAAAACTTGAAGCCCAATGGTAGAATATATGAGCAAAGCGATAAGTGGATGCGCCGTGGTAGGTAAATGAGTTCCACAGAGTAGCCAGAGTAAAGGTGGAGAAGATGGAGACAAACGGAGTAACGGTAGTTAATTGATAGTAAATACGAATTCAGTTTGGGTCGTAATGGATCTTACTTGGTCCAAATTAACAATTAGTGGTTGACTTAGGGCTCCCAATGGTCGATCGGTAGCAGCTGACCACCGAACCCTACAGGTTGATTATTATCATTGTAAAACTATAATGATATGGAATTTCGAAAACTTCATATTTAATTCGAATTGTTTAAATATTCAAATCATGGATTAAATGTTGTTAAATTGATTTAATAACATTTTTAACCCCCTTTTTAATAATAACTAATGATGGTAAACTTGTTTTTGAAGTTTGTTTACAAAATTAAATACTTTGAAAAAATATCAATAATTTAATTGAAAATCAGTTTATCGATATACTAGTTTTTAATCGGTATAAGTTGTTTAAACTCTCTATACTAAGCTGATGAACATATAAAGGCAGTAGGAACTAATTAACACAATTTGCTTCATAAAGTAAATGGAACATTCTATAAGGTTCTAATGGATAAGACATATTTGTATGTAAGGGTGGTTTAGTCATTTGCTAAAGGTAAGAGGTGTAAAGGAGAAGTGATAGGCATGTGAAGGATTGAGCCTTCTATAACATGGTGGGAGGAGGGTGAGAGGAAGGTTAGGCAATACCATCGAGGCTATATAAGAGGGTGCATACCTCTACGAATCACTTTTGCAAATTCACAAAATAAAATCAACTCATTTCATATCCTTCTCTACATATTTCTAAAAGAAAATAATTTCAAAACAACTCCAATTCAACCCAAACTTGGACTAGAGACTTAGGACAACATCTCCTTGCAAGTTAGATCTTAAAGAAGTAAAGCCAAGCTCCCCCCTCTTGCACAGGCCGTGAGCTATTTATGGGGATTAGGGGCTAAAGCAAGTGCAAAAGCTAGAAAGGAGAAGAAGGTTAGGTGTTTGCAAGGTAGAGGCTGGACTTGGTTGTTCACTTGCTTAAGGGTAAGCTTACTCACAACCTTGAATGAAAATATTGTGTATATGTGCTTATGATTGATTGCTTATATGCTGTTTGAATTGATATTAACATATGTTGTAATATTGATTATGTTTCTTGCGTTGAAAGTAATGACATATGTAGTCCATATGAACATACTTAAATGGACTTGAATAGACTTAAACAGACTCATAGCAAAACTTTGAAACAAAAAACATAGGTTACAGCTGGACTTTGGTTTAGACTGGTCTTGGATTTGAAAGTGCTCTTATAGTGATAGTAGCTATAGATACACTTAGGAATTGTCTGGCATTCGACAATTTCTAGGGAACTTTGTAGAGAGATACTTAAAGGTTTCCTGCTATATTTATGAATTTTATTATGTATGCTTGCTTCCATAAAAATATTGGATGATATAAAGTTAAGTAACATATCGAAAAATGGTCAAATTTACACTTACGCAAAAACTGCCTCGTTTAGCCTTTGTTTTTGGACTTTAAAGGTTTGGAAAGGACTTTTAAATTAAGTATTTGGTTTCATTCTTTTTAAAGTGTTTGACAACTCTTATTAGAGTATTTTAAAAGTGGTTTGACATTTTTATGAATTTTCAAAAATTAGTTATGAATTTTTAAAGAAGAGAGTTTACTTTTAAATATAAAGGGAACATGGTTTTCCGAGTTTTTAAGTAAATTATAAACTTATTATTTTCAAGTAATATTTTGGGTAAATGTTTTAAAACCTATTATTGGTAATTTAAAATAAATTATAAGTAATTTTAAGTTTTTAAATTTTTTAGAAACCATGTTGACTATTTTATCAAAGTATAAATATCTTATGTAATAAAATATCTTTTGAAATGTTTTATTTAATATCTAGTTTTGTAAATAAATTACTATACTTGTATACATCATTTCATAAAGGGTTTAGGTTATGATTAAAGGGTTTGGAAAGGGGTTATGAATTGATTAATGTCTAAATCATTTTTTGTTAAATTACTTGTTTGAAAACTAGTTAACTATGCTTAACACAAAAGGCCAACGAAGTAGGCTTATCTATTTGTGAGTGTTAAAATTTATGTTTGAGTAGGGATAAAAGCAATAGTGTTCTAACATATCGGCTTCCTTCTTAACTTAGGAATAGCTAAGTCAGGAATGTTGAAAACTTATTAATCATGTCGATTACTTACTCGTTTATGAAAGTCATTAATACTATACTTAACACTAAAAGCCGATGATGTAGACTTATCTATATACGAGTGTCAAGGATGAAGTGTTTAAGAAAGGCTTTGATATGCAACCAGTGCTCTAATTTATCTCACTTCACTTTTGAACAAGGGATAACATAAGTTGGAATGTCGGAAATGAGTTAAGTATACGAACCGTGATTTCCATAAAAGATCGTCTTTAGAACTTGATAGTTAATTAGTCAAATACCAAACTTGATCGAATATTAAGCCTATAGAAGAATGTTTTAAAAATAATATAAGTATCAAATGTTTTTGGGTTTGTTGTGACAATGTGTTAACAATATTGATCTTTAACCCCTTTTTATAAATAGATCTTTAAAAGAATGCTTTAAAGATAAACATAAGTTAAATGGTTTTGGGTGATTTAAAGATAAGCATAAGTGAAATGGTTTTGGGTTTATAATGACAATGTTTAAGTAACATTAGTCTTCAACCTTTTGAATGGATTTGTGGATGTACTTAGATCCTTAAAATGGATATTTTGAAGGAAATCATAAGCATGTAATCTTTTGGAGAAATATATAAAAAGAAATGGTTTAACGTAAGAAATTTTGTTAATGATTTGTGAATATACTTACACTAATTAAGATAAGTATAAGAATATTTCTTGAAGTATTGAAAGAGTACAAATGAATAGTAGTGATTGATAGATGAAGTTTTATTAGATAAAAGGGATTTTTACTAATAAAAGAGGTTTAATTAATAAAAAAGTACTAATTAAATAAATAAGGGATTAGAGGTTGCTTGTATGAATTGATCGTGCTTTGCGTGTTTATTTGTTTGTGATAAGTATATGAGACCGGATTTCCATTTATGATCATCTATATTGTACTTGATATTGATTAGTCGACTATCAAAATTGGCTAAAATAATTTAAGAAATATCTATAAGAAACATGAGGACTATATGGTATAATTTTATTTGGAGATGCTATATTGTATGTATAAACTCGTCTTGCTCTTCTATGAAAAATGATAAGGAAATCCCTCCGAATAAGAGATGATCTCCATCCTTATGTATTGTATATTTATTTCTGAAAGAACTAGGTTTAAGTTAACTGGAAATTCATCGATTGGTTTTGAAGCGTCCTATAAGTGAGAAATGATACTTATATGAGATGACTAAACCTGTAACACTTCAAAACCATAACGCGATCTGTGTTTTGAAAGTGGTTGTGAAATGAAATGTTAAAAATTTGATGTGTCTATCATAAGGTTAAGTCTGAGGGATAGGTCAACGTTGTAATTTCAAATGATTTTATTGAATGAGACTATCTGTCTTTAGAAGTATTCTAAGAGAGAGGATAATGTTAGCATTCGTCGAAGAACTTATGTAGGAATCTATATGGAGATTCAAGATATGTTCGAGGTGTTCAAATCCTTGTAGTTTTAGTGATCTGCTCGAGATGCTGGAATCCATTTGGGGATTCATGTTACGTTTGAGTGATGAATACTAGTAAGAGAGATGTCGAACGTAGCCTCAACATTGAAATGATAAAAAACAGAGTAGGTCCATAGCCAGCGGGGTTTAGATAATATTCCATATCTGGAGAATGCTCATTAATGATGCTAGTGAGAGTTGATGAAAGTCGGGATTATGAGTGTTTGTACGTAGACCAGCCATTCTTACCTTATGGTATATTTTATCCAAAGATATACGACCCTCCAAAAGATATTCCTTATCCTTGTGCAGGAGGTCAGATTCGGCTTGACTGGAGAGATTTCCATGGAAATCCTACACATTTATGTGAACGCTCCTCAGTATTTTTGATTGTAAACCTAGTTATTGTTGGGTTGTATACATATCACAGCTATTTCTTACTTATATTATACACCCTAGATATAATTTGTTATATCGAGATATGTACTTAATAGATGGTTGGCTCTTTTGAGGAGATAACCTTTTATGGTGTTCCATGCAATTTCAAAAGGTACTATTATATGCGACACATAGATCTTGAATTTCTCATACCAGATTTATGTCTAACACATGGTTTTTGTTTACCCTAAATTCCTCAAATACTCTTTCGAGTACTTTGAAAATGCAGGTTTTCGTTGATGTTCTTTGGAACTTCTAGAGACAAGCTAGATGCTTCCATTCACCTACCGTTGTATTCTTATTTCCACTGTATTACATCATTGTATATATCAACGTATGTGAGGATGGGTTGTTATAATTGTCCAGCCCGATGATAGTATTTATTATTGTAACTCTTACATTCTATGTATCTTAGATTGATAGTTTGTACTGTCTTTTGGTATTATATGTTATTGTTCCATTGTGAGATTATGATGTTATGTTCTCCTCTTCCTTGTTCTACTTTTTTTGCCTAAATAATTCTTCTTCCAACACCTGAGTGTTGGGACCATGAATACCATGGATGTATTACAACATTTAAGGGTCGAAAAGGCGGATCGTTACAAAAATTATTATATTTTGTTCCAGGCCAGATCGACTCATTCCACCTCCAACTCCATTTTCTTTCGAAGCGATTCCAAACTCCTTTCCCTTTTCCAGGCCACCACCAACTATCTCCAGCCATCACCCCATAGTTTATGTCGACTTTTCAACAACTCCAAGGCAGCACACGACCCCTCCATCTCTTAGAAAATAAATGTCCCAAAAGCCCCAGATCTATTCTAATCAAAAACTATGAAACGTCCTTGTGGAAAGCTCGCCTCCCGACACTCAGGACTAACCCTAGTAGAGATAGCGTGGTGCTAGAACCATGAGAACATTATCAAGAGTTACAAGGAATTGGTTGTTTTAAGCTTCCACAAGGATGACCGGTGGTTTTTGAGGACTTCGCAACTTATGATTTGGAGAACCTATTCACTGCCATAAGATTGTTATAAAATGGGCTATGACATGTTTAAATAAGTGTGCTACTCGAGGTGCATGCATCTATTTAATGCTAACTTAGTATCAATATTTGACAAGAATGGAGCTGGCTTCACAGCTAAAGTGAAGGGAACTAAGATCAAGATGATGGATGTGTATTTTAGAGGGATCATATACATCTCTACGGTGTGAGAAAATTTAGAGGACACCGAAACTACGGATTTCGCCATACTTGACTAGATCTTTCTATAGGGTACATGCATCTACCATCCAAAGAATTTATGGGCTTAACCCATTTGATCCTTCGCATCATCCAACATAACATCATCCCAAAGATAGGGATTTACAACTAGATTTATAGGTTATATCTAGGTAAACTTGGCCAGGGAGATTATAACCCATTTTTCATGTTTAGTATGGGCACCTAGAGGAGCTCTTTCCCTTACTATCATCTTTACACTCTCGTCTTTAGACAGTATGGGGTGAATCTCCAAGGTAAGCTAATGCAGAGTAATGTACCCCCACCATTGATAAATCCTATTGTATTTGGAGCACAACAAGAGGAGGTAAGGCACGTGTGACGACCCGAATTCTCGGACTAGTTAAAATCATCGAAAAATCTATCCGTTCTAAAACTACTAATGAAAACTACTAACTTAATACACCATATTTAATAAATATTCAACGTTGCTAAATGTATAGGATACAATTTCAATTATACAACTTATCAGAGTAATTAATTAATTTATTAATTCTACAAAGGGAGCTTTAATATATACCAAATACAATGACTATAAATCTACCGCTGCCCAACTTTAATGAGAGATATAGCGCTATCCTTACCTGTGAACTTAATAAACAATGTAAATGCGGAATAAAATAGCAAGTAGGAAAGATATAACAACACAAGACAAACAACATCCTACAACAGATAAACATGAAAGGGTTATATTATTTTAGGGGTTGCATCACTGCCACTTGTGACTGCCTACATACCCTTATCTAATTGGATACCCAATTTGATACTGGATCAAGCCAACGTAGTTCTCCAATCGCAAATAAGACTCATGAAGCATATGTTGCAACGATTTCTACACTACATAGCATATATCATGCAAATGTGGTTCCAAATCTACCCACTTAGGTTAATCCTTACATTTAGATTTTTAAACCTAATCATCTTTACAAAAATTATCTCTTTGGACTTTATTCCCGAATTCTTATTTCAAAACTTTTGATATATATATATATGTGTGTGTGTGTGTGTGTGTGTGTGTGTGTGTGTGTGTATCTTTTGTGTCAAATTATACTCTACTTTTGGACTTTCAAATTCAATCACTTCTAAAAATCAACTATTCTACTATACAAGCGTATCAAAATATATACGACCGGGTCAGGAGGTTTCTAGCCGTAACAAAGCAATTGAGTCCCAGCCTTTTGAAAAAATAATTTATTAGTGCATCCCTCTACTCCGAGTGGACTACACTGAGACCACGGAACATCTACACCTCCTTTGCCCACCTTTTTAGTTATGGGTTACCCGAATCATTGGTAACATAACAAATCATTTTATATCCCAAAGTGATAGATCATTTTTCACTAATATTCACAAATACTTTCAATTTATATTCTTTTCATTTTCAAAAAGCTTTCAAATCATTTTCTAACATCGGATTTTAGTCCTCGAAATCCTCTCCATTTATAAAACACATTTTATAAATCACTTCTATATAAGTCTCCTTTATTATTAAGAAATTGCAGTTCGAGTAAATCGAATTCACTATCCCATCGTCAAGCCAGTCGTATAACTAAGGAGAGTAGGAAAGTGCTTTTCCAAACTCAAGCCTGGATACTATCTCTTTGTCGTCCATAAGGCGGTCAAGTTATTTGATCAACTCTAAACTTTTTAAAATGCTTATTTCCAAATATTTCTATTTCTTTTAAAGGAAAAATATTTCATAATAAATCCATTTATAAAAACCCACTTTCAAAACAATTCATTACATTGAAATGTATCAATATTATTGCTAATCACTTTATAGTCAAATTGTGAAATAAATCACAAGGTATTAACCTACAATTATTTCCTATCCAACCCATGCTAAATAAAAAGGATAATTACTCATAAACTAGTTGAGTGTAAATCAAACAATCAAACCAATCAATAATAAACATACATCCATTTATTCAATAAAAATCAATAAACCTATCAATTAACTTCAAACAGTCATTTTACTTGCAAGCACAAAATGGTGTTTTATTCTCATCAATAAATAAACACGTCGTCTTTCCCTTTGTTGCTGATCCATAAAGCTGTGGAAAATGAGTTAGGTGGAAGAAAGGGGGAAGTGGGTTGGGCAGTTGAACTGATATGCCAAAATATTGCTAACGAAATGAAAGTTGAATAGTACATAGTAATAAAGGTGAAAAGTGGGGTGAGTGAATAGTGGGAAATGCATACTTATAGGAACATGTAGATTAGATATTTTGCAACTGGCATATTATTAAGTGGAAGATGTTGAAGGAGTCATAGGTCTGTAATTATGGCTGAAACAGTGAGGTTAACGACTAGTGTGTAGGGGGTCAAAGGGAGATTAGCTGTTTGGCAACAAACTAGTTGGAACATATTTATATACAACTGGTGCCGCATATTTTGGATCAGTTATCAAAATTTAGTATGTAGTTTTGTTTAAGTGATAAAATAATAAAAATATTATAACTAAATTATCTAATTTTTACCATAATTATATCACTTAAAAAAAATTCAACTCAATAAAATAACGATCACTTGCACTTCACAATAGGAGAGTAAAGAAATTAAATGTTAGAAAAAAATTGAAAAGACTCTGCAGACCTAAGTTGAAGATGACGGGGAAGATTGCAATCGCTTGTAACAGTGTCAACACCACATTGCTTTTTAGCTTGAAGTTGGAGGGGGCTTCCACAGAAGGCATAATCTGCAGTAAAAGTATAGTATGTAGATGTCATTTGGAACAGTATAAAAAAAATAACAAATGAAGGTAAAATTCAGCACCCATGGTAATCAAGATCGGTAAAAAATCTAAAAATCTAACAAAATCAGGGGAGATCCACAAAAGATTAAAAAAATAAGCAGAAATGGCATAAAGGAGGTAATGTACTTATAGCGGTGTCAACAGCACAGTAGTTTTCAGTATGAAAGGGATTTCATAGAAGCCATAATTAGCAATAAGGCAATAGTATATAGATGCCATTTGGAATATTATAAAAACAGTAGCAAATGAAGGCAAAAATTAGTACCTATAGTAATCAAGTTCTATAACCAATCTAGAAAAATGAACTAATGCAAGGGAGATCCATATAGGGTTTAAACAATGAGTAGAAAGTAAGTTCAGCTCTATTGGTAGAGCGTGTTCGAGAGGAGGTCGAGAGCGAGCAAGTTTCAGGTGAGAATTATTTCTCACAAAACCTAAGATAATCAAAATCAGTGATCTATATATTTGGTGAATATTTGGCCATGCATATTTAATGTTTGTGAGTTTTGTGTGTTTTGACTATCTAGTAGTTTATTCTATGTCCAATTAGAGTGTTGTGATGTGAGTAAGTATACATGAGAGCATATCACATTGCATATAGGCATATCACATTGCATATATGCATATCACATTGCATATAGGCATATCACATTGCATATAGGAATATATATATATATATATATATATATATCTCAAGTGCATATGTAGCATATAGTCATTTAAACATACATTTTGGGTTATTATAAATCAAATTTGGGTTACTGTGAATCATTTTGGGTCACTGTATGTCAATCATATAGTCATTTAAACTTACAATGATAAAAATTCATTCCGGGTGACTGTAAATCAATAAGCACTATAAAAATCCAAATAAAAAAATAATAGCATATAGCAGTAAATGGAAATAAATGAGGTACCTCTTCAATTTAAAAAATGCATTTTTCATTATCTTTTTGTTTTGAAGGATATTTGATCTCAGTCCAAGCAAAATTTTTGCATCGTCTACAATAGAGAAAATTGTGACAATTAGGTGGTCTTCATGACAAAAGAATTATGGTCACATTGATTACTCAAGCTTATTAAACATGTTTGAAAAGTGTGCATGTATATGTGAGCTCATGTATTGATGTATGATTGTGATATATATAGGTAAATGACACATGCTGTTGTTCTTTGTCCAACTGTACGGAACTTATGAAGGACTAGTGGTATGTATTTGAACGTGGAATCATTAGAAAAATAAATGCACCTGCTGTGATCTGTGATATATGCATATCACATTACATGTAGGCAGATATATATATATATATATATATATATATATATATATATATCAAGTGCATATATAGCATATAGTCATTTAAACATACATTTTGGGTTACTGTAAATCAAATTTGGGTTAATGTGAATCTTTTGGGTCACTGTATGTCAATCATATAGTCATTTAAACATACAATGATAAAAATCCATTTCGGGTTACTGTAAATCAATAGGCACTATAAAACTCCAAATAAAAAAAATGAATATCATATAACAGTAAATGGAAATAATTAAGGTACCTCTTCAATTTAAACATATCAAGCGCATGTAAACGAATATCATATAACAGTAATCAATTTAAACATACAATGATAAAAAAGAATTATGGTCACGCCGCTTACTCAAGCTTATTAAACATGTTTGAAAAGTGTGCATGTATATGTGAGCTCATGTATTGATGTATGATTGTGATATATATAGGTCAATGACACATGTTGTTGTTCTTTGTCCAACTGTACGGAACTTATGAAGGACTGGTGGCACATATTTGAACGTGGAATCATTAGAAAAATAAATGCACCTGTTTTGATCTGTGGTATATGCATATCACATTGCATATAGGCAGAGATATATATACATATCAAGCGCATATGTAGCATATAGTCATTTAAACATACATTTTGGGTTACTGTAAATCAATTTTGGATTACTGTGAATCATTTTGGGTCACTGTATGCCAATCATATATTCATTTAAAGATACAATGATAAAAATCCATTTTGGGTTACGGTAAATCAGTAAGCACTATAAAACTCCAAATAAAAAAATGAATAGCATATAGCAGTAAATGGAAATAAATGAGGTACCTCTTCAATTTAAAAAATGCATTTTTCGTTGTCCTTTTGTTTTGAAGGATATTTGATCCGAGTCCAAGCAAGATTCGTGCATCATCTGCAATAGAGAAAATTGTGGCAATTAGGTGGTTTTCATGACAAAAGAATTTTGGTTACGTTGATTACTCAAGCTTATTGAACATGCTCAAAAAGTGTGCATGTACATGTGAGCTCATGTATTGATGTATGATTGTGATATATATATAGGTCAATGACACATGCTGTTGTTCTTTGTCCAACTGTACGGAACTCATGAAGGACTGGTGGCACATATTTGAACGTGGAATCATTAGAAAAATAAATGCACCTGCTGTCATTTGTGATATATGCATATCACATTGCATATAGGCAGAAATACACACACACACACACACACACACACACACACACATATATATCAAGCGCATATGTAGCATATAGTCATTCAAACATACATTTTGGGTTACTGTAAATCAGTTTTGGGTTACTGTGAATCATTTTGGGTCACTGTATTTCAATCATATAGTCATTTAAACACACAATGATAAAAATCCATTTCGGGTTACTGTTAATCAATAAGCATTGCAAAACTCCAAACAAAAAAAATGAATAGCATATAGTAGTAAATGGAAATAAATGAGGTACCTCTTCAATTTAAAAAATGCACTCTTCGTTGTCCGTTTTTTTTGAAGGATATTTGATGTCAGTCCATGCAAGATTTGTGCACCATCTGCAATAGAGAAAATTGTGGCAATTAGGTGGTCTTCATGACAAAAGAATTATGGTCACATTGATTACTCATGCTTGTTGAACATGTTTGAAAAGTGTGCATATATTTGTGAGTTCATGTATTGATGTATAATTGTGATATATATATATAGGTCAATGACACATGTTGTTGTTCTTTGTCCAACTGTACGGAACTTATGAAGGACTGGTGGCATATATTTGAATGTGGAATCGTTAGAAAAATAAATGCACCTGTTGTGATCTGTGATATATGCATATCACATTGCATATAAGCAGAGAGTACAACTGTCCATTGAGTAATTATACATGCATAAAGCAGATGATTTGACATGACTGCTGATCAATAACTCCAATACTCATAAACACAGGCAAGGTCCAGTTAAAGTATTATACATATACTCAATTATAACATGCAAAAATATGAGATATAACAGAAAGATGATTATATCAACGATACAGGAAAGTTTCCTGTGCTATAGGAAGAGAAAGAACTCACTATCCGAGGTTAACTCTGTTCATTTACTAAAATTAGCAATTTTATCATTTCAATACAGTAACATAGAAAATATTAACATGAAATCGATTTGTACTTCAGTTGTAATTCTACTTCAATAACATAGAGTAACACCTAATTAAGTAGTATAAAGGAGCATACAATTTTTTTTCAACCGAAGCCATTGCTGGGCACGACGATCACCACCACCTCCAACTGCACGTCTGATACTGATCTTCTCATTTGCGTACTTTTCTTGAAGCCATTCAAATTCATTCACATCGAGATTCCCAACGACCGACTTGCACAAAGATAAGATAAAATGCACTTAATATTTTCGAAAAGAATGATGTACGAACATCAAACAACAATAAAATAATACATCTACATTGGTTAAATAACTTTGTAAAGTGTTAATTGGAAACATCGAGCAGAACATACCGAAAGCCAGATCTTTCTCTTTTGTAGTAGCATTTGACATGCTAGCATCAGCAGTAGGCTTATCATCATTCATAGACATTGTAAGAGCCTGCTACAATAAGATTTTCTCATCATTCTGTCATAAATTAGATGTCACTGAATCAATGGCTTATCAGATAAATTATATTTCTGATCGAAGAAAATAGACTGAAAACTGTAGTAATAGCAAGTTGAATATAAACATAAACGAAAATATCGTTGAATAAGCATAAATTCAACATAGCAGTAAGATAGGTGAAAGACGTGAAGTCGGGGGTGGAGGCTGAAGGAAAGAAAGGGGAAAATGGAATTTGAGGCGGATGGAAGAGCAATTAGGGCAGGGGAGCAAGTAGGGAAGGGGCGTAAAATGAGATTAAATCAAAAAAAAAAAAGAGGAAAGCAGACTGAGATCGTACCTGGGGTAATGAAGAAGGAGGACGGTGGAAGCTTGAACAATCGGTCGACATAGAGTTGGTGTTGCCGTATGTCGGAGGGGGAAGCGGTAGTTGCGGTAAAGGAAGACCGTGGAAGCGGCGACATGTGCTGTAGTGGCAGATAGTGGAGGGGAATGAGAAGTGGAAGCGAAGCAAGGACAGTGTAGGGGTGGCGGTTAAAAAATTGAATGAGGGGAGTTGCCATTTTTGCAGGGGGAGGGGGATGTGGTGTTGGGTGAAAATTGGACGTTATGGTGAAGGAGGATGGCGACGGTCGGCGTAAAGCGAGGCGGCATCGGATCTCGCGACAGACGGTAGAAGGGGAGGAAGGAAGTAAATTAAGGTGAGGATGCGGTTGCCAGTGAGGAAAGGGAAAGAGGGAAGTTGCCATTTTTTGTGGATGAGGGGAAAGTGGAGTTGGAGAAACGTGAAAAACGAAGAGGAAAGAGGAAAGTGGAGGACGGTTAGGCAACGTGGGAGCGGGTGGGGGAAAATACTGAAATGCCTCGGTGGAATTTCTTTTTTTTTAAGTTGAGTTGGGGGCACTACGGGAACTCGATAAAAGGCTTCTGTTTGACCGGTTTGACCAAGGTTTTGCTTTATTTATATATATATATATATATATATATTAGTTATATTTATCGTAAAACCAATATCAAAGTAGCGTAGTAGAAGCGTAGTAATAGTTTTTGCAAATAAGATAGCTATGTTTTATAGGTTGATTATTTTGAATAATATATATTCGTTACTTAACGTCTTTCCAAGGACGAAAAGTTTTGAGCGGGGCCGAATGTAACGATTCCGAAATTTACCATTCTTTTGAAAAGTAATTCGATTAAATTGACCTTAATTTAAGTTGAGAATTTGAAATTCGAATTTAAATTAATTTTGCGTACGATTAGTTGAAATGAATAAAATGTGATAAAATAGAAAATGAAAATTTTAAGAAATTTGAAATTTAACGTAGAAATCCATCGTTAGTAAAACAGTGAAATTTTTGGTTTCAGAAATTTAATATTTTACATGAAAATATTTTGGGAAAATTTATAATAGAAATAGCGACGTTCGTTTTGTCGAATGCTGATTTCGCTAGCTCGGTTTAAATCAATTTATACGATTGGTTTACTGTAGCAGCAACCGATATTGCGTAAATATCAAATTTCACCCGAGCATTAAATAGCCAAATTTTGTGTGCTAACGTGTCTGTATCGACACGCTAAGTACAATGGTGGTTCATTTTGCGTGTTTGGACTTCCGGTTTGTTTGGTGCAATTTGTTTTGTTCCGAGTTAATGTCGTTGTCCTATATATATACAAGGTTTGTTGGCTACTAGAATTATAATATCGGTTTAAAAAGAAAGTCATTTTTTGAAAAAATGAGCATATATTGCTGGGTATATTTATACATGGTTAAAAAAACAAAGAGAATGCATACTGCAAAAATGGAGAATGTTAAAAAATTTGAACGGGTAAGATCTTGAAACGGTATTCTAGCCTGGGAAGTGCTCAAACACGTCACCACATTCCTTTTCTCATATATTACTTCTTCATTGTCATTTGGATTCGAAAAACACACAGTATATATATAAAAAATTGTAACCACCTCTTACATTCGAAACCACCTCACCTTCCACCGAGCTCCACACCTTTCACCGCTAGACTGCCCTCACTGCCAGTAGCCACCGCACAATCCCTGACACGCCCAACCTCCGGCCACCTCACCCCCTTCACAGCCGCACCGCATGCATATATATATATATATCGAAGATCGAAGTTAGCACAGCTGAGATAGTGCAGCACCCCCCTCTCCCTACTATCGCTTGCCTCACCTCTCGTAGCCACCGCACCACCACATCCGATAGAGTCCCTCTTCTCCTCTCCAATAGCCGCCACCGTCATTTATATAAAAAATGACCTACTGCTGACTCGCCGCCTACCCGCCTGCACCTTCCCTGATGTCATCACACCTACTTGGCACTCCCCGACCGACCAGCTTGCATCTTTCTCCTTCTCTCCTGTGCTTGGCCGTGGCTATATATATATATATATATAATTATGTATATCTATATAAAAAAATATTTTTAGAAAAAAGAGAAGTTGATGTCCGAACTGAAGTATAGCCGTGTATGAGTTGAAATTTCATTGTTGAGTTAGATCGTGTCGTGTGTCATAAGCCGTTTATGGATCGTACCGAGTTATCACCATAGAGGTGAGTGTTTACACATTCATACCAAACTAATATCGTTATGCAAGTTAGTAAAAGTTTAAATTGCTACTTTATGTGTTCATGGTTAATTTAAATTGATATGTATTTGTTGGATGAATTATCGAATGATACATGCACATGTTGACATGATATACACGTCATGTGTATGTACACAAGTGTAGAAAAATTAAATTGGACATGTCACGTTTCACCATGTCATTGATACCTAGTTTGCTATATTTTATTGAAAATTCTCTTGTCGATATTTGGAGATGACTGTATATATATTGATTTGTGATAATAGAAAGGTTTGAAATTTATTGATAGGTTTAACTGACATTTAAATTGACATCTGAAAATTGACAATTAAATTGAATTGGAATTTGATTGCTAGTAAAATACCGATATTTATAACTATGAAATTGTTGTGAAATTTATTGACCATTGGTATGATTTGTTATGATTGATGTCGTTGGTTGATATTTGGATGTTTATTTATTTTGATATATCATGTAATAATCCTATAAGTTATTTACAGTATATAAAACTGTAAATTGAATTATTTCGAACAAATTAAGAAATAGGTTGAAATGATATATTCCTATGACATTTATTTTGGGTTGAAATGATATGTATCCATCCTTGGAATTAAATTGAAATAATTGATTCACTTAGCCATTGGATAGAGAATTATATATGAACATCGGATTGGATAAATTAAATGATTTAAAATTTTGTTTTGAAATTATTTAATTGAAGTGGGTTTTAGAAAAAAATCGAATTTATGAAAATTGAATTATTTTCGAATTGGAATGTTGAAATTAAATTTGAAACAACAATTGTTTAATTAATCGAAGTTGAGATTTTTAAGCAAATCAGAATACGATGTGAATTTAAGAAATTGATTTGTTTTAAAAGATCGGACATTTATTCAAAGTTTGAATATTGCTAAGTAAAAGTGATATAACACGATATTTCGAAATTGAAGATTGTTTTTAAATTGGGTATTGAAGAAAAATTTGATTTAAGTTTTTTGAACCGATATTTTGGAAATCAAATTCGGAGTTGATATAAATCGAAATGGTTTATATTTGGAATTGGAGTTGAAATTTATTTGAAATTGGAATTTAAAATAATTTTGAATTGGAGTTCAAATTAATTTGAAATTGGAATTTAAATTAATTTGGAATTAGAGTTGAAATTCATTTGGAATTGGAATTTAAATTAATTTAGAATTGGAATTTAAATTAATCTGGAACTGGAAGTGAAATTAATTTGGAATTGAAATTGAAATTAATATGGAAGCGAAGAAAAATTCGACTTGAAATTGGAACCGAATCAATTTAATCGGAATGGAAATTGGATCTGATTTGAATTGAAAATTCTGAAAAGTGAAGCTGTTTGACTTTGAAACTATTTTTAAATGAATTATTTTAGTATAAACGGTTTAAAATATATATTCTTAAATATTTAAATTTTTTTGATTTTTTAAACTATTTTATTATATAAACCACTTTTAATACTCAAACTATTTCTATTAAATTATTTTAACTATTTAATTATCTTAAAACTATTTAAAATATTTTCTAGAAATACAATTGGTAAAAGGGTGGAATGTTTATATTTAAATCTTGGATTTAAAGGTTAATTGGGTTAAAGTGAATTATATCCAAAATTGTAGTTCAAATCTAGTTTTGAAGTAAAATAGATATATCGAATTGTATTAATATTTTGAGGTAAAATATGATTTGTGAAGCGAATATGATGATTTTGAAATGGAATTGATTTTTGAAGCGAATATGATATTTTGATATCAAGTATGAAGTGTTTTCGAAATATAAAAGAACCAACTAGTGTGTAAAACGAAGTTTGGTTGTTAAAGAGAACGGTGCCTCTTATTGGCATACTCTCTGTCAATATTGGAACCACTTTGATAACCATATACATGGTGGATGATACCTAGAATGTAGTGGTTAAATTGACGACATTTATTGGAATGAAGTAAGAGAACGATGATGGATAGCCTTGACACTCGTGTCATAATTAAAATGAATAAAAAGGAGCCTATGTTTTGGCTATTGAGGTTAACAACCTCCAGCGACGTTGATCCCTCGTATTTCTATTGTGATTTCGTATTCGATGGGTGCACCTTTTTCGTTTGGATTGATTGTCATGGTCGGGCACAGATGAGTTATGACCAGCCAGAAAGGTTAAACCAGTTGAATCCTACCTTGGGCATCGCCTCATGTGCCTTTGTCATATTTATCCTTATACGAGCCCATTATGACTTTGGTTTAGTATTGTACCTATAGAGGACTCACTGGCTACCGATGTTACTGGTTGTGTTACAGGACCTGCATAGACTACATGCTATAAAAACATGTTAAGGGGGATAATGTAAAGCCTTAACACTGTTTTGATATTTATTTTACCGATAGAATTATCTATTATCGCGTACACTAATATATATAGATAGTTTGACGCATCCTTAGGAGATGGAAAAACCCGTAACATCTCCTAAGTTACTTTGCATTGATTTATTGATTTGCATGAGGATGTTAGCTTTGACTTGAGTATTGTGTCCCATTGTGCTCGGGTCAGCCTGAGTATTTCTAGTTTGGAGAGCTTGTTGTGGAGATAAAGGCATTGCTAGAGACTCCGTTCTATTTTTGCTAATTCATCAGTTTAGTTTGTTTAGCTATGTCAGTTAGACTTAATTCATTTCCACTTATTTCATTCCCAGTTGTTTAGATTGAAAATAGATGTAAACTTATTTGGAGTTTCAGGATTTATCTGTGTACTTATTTAATTTCCTCTGTGAGATTCTGAGTTGTATTTTTTGTGTGTTTGTGTTATGTGATTAATTCTATTAGTACCTTAAATAACTATCTGTCATTTGAGCAAATGTCCTTGTTTAAATGATGGGTCGTTACAGTTGGTATCAAAGCCAGATTGAGCGAACACCTAAGCCTGTGGGGTAAACTCATTATAGATAGGGTAATTAATTACCCTAAGATGAGTAGAATCTTTCTTGAGAGAGCTTATTTGGAAAAAAAAAATTTGAAAATTTGAGAATGTAAAATACTTTTATTTTCAAAAAAAAACTATTTACGGATCCTTCAAAATTAATATTAATATTATTTGAAAGAGTTTTGACTAGACTAATATTTTAAAATATTTTTGAAGAAAATAAAAGCATTAAATTCACTTCGGTCGCTGGGAAATAAATTCTATGAATGATTGCGGCATCCCCAGTATTAATTTTCGAGTTTCTGAGTGAGAATTGCTACCAAAAGAAATTTATTTTCGATTAAAACAAGTTTTATTGTGAAAAATATTCTAAGTATGATTTGATAAATATATGAAAATAGTTTTGAACTTATAATTGACATAGTATAGAAAAGAAATAAGTTTGTAAATTATAAATTTAAATAGGAAAATGGTTAAATTTTGGTTTAGCAAACAATAGAAACTTCGAATTTGAGAAATAAAATGAAAATAAAATGATGAACACAAGACACTTAGATAAAGGAGAATTGTAGTTGAAATGAATTAAATAAAATAATAAAATGAAATTTTAGGTGAATAAGTTTGTATAACTTATAGATTTGATAAATGTTAAGCTAAAGCAAAATTTAAATTTGTTGAATATGAATGATAACAAAAGGAAAAAAAGTTTAGCTTGAATATAGTTGAATAAACCGAAAAATGGATAGAGATGAAATAAAGTTTAATTTAATAAAGATTAAATGAATTGAAAATGAATTGAATATAACTAGATAAATTTATATAATGAATTAATTTCACTTAAGCTATAAAATGAATTAATGGAATGAATGCAACTTGAATTATAATTAGAAAGCAATTTGAATTATGAAAGAAGTGCTCAATAGGAATGTTGTAGCCATTAAAATTTCACATGATTTTAAAAAAGGAATCACTTCGTTTGGATCAGGTTTGAAGGAGATATGGTCGATACAATATGGGGTATTCTCGGCCAAAAAACTGGGCCAGAGAATGCATTAGAAAAAAAAAGAGTTTTTGCATAGAAACATTTAGAATGGGAAGAATGGGCAAATTACCAAGTGGTAGACATTGAAATTTTACAAGGCTTCAAAAAAAGAATTTTATGTTTTGGTGTAGAGAAGAGAGAGTTATGGATGAATGAAGAAGAGGGAAATGGAGTGGTATTTATAGTATTTTTTAACAAGTAAACCTTCCTCAAATCTACCTCCCCTTTACATCACCCATACATCACTCACATACAACCACCTCCTCCTTTCATCACTTCCCTATGTGCCACCATATTTTTATATTACTTCATGTTCTTATGTTGACTTAAGGAGTCTTAAGTATCAAGCCAACTAAGATAGTTTGCTTATGTGTGTATATGTAACTTGTATACGTATATTTGTTAAACACATTATCCTTGCCTCATCCTTCTCCATCATCATGTACACCCTCCTACGCCACCTAGGATATCTTTAGGTCCTATCATGTATGGACAGCCCCATGTGCCTTCTTGGATGTGAAAAATGATGGTAGGAGTTGGTTGCTTAAGGTTAAAGTTTGTTAAAATATCTTAGATATTTTTGAATTCTACCATATGTAATTTACCAATGTAAATTAGCTAGAATTTTTTTGCTTTTCTATCTTTACTAAATGTATATACATGTGTTAATGTGTGTATGTAAATGTCACAAAGGTGCACAAGTCGTTTGAATGATGTTGTATAACTTATGTACGTCAAACGTTGAAAATCGAAAAACCGATTCTCGGTCACTTTTTTCCTTATTAGTTAACATACATATATTTGTAGGAAAAACTTTATTACCATTTTAAAAGAATTAAAATGATCAGATTTGAAATATAAAACATATAAATCAATATTAAATCATCGTTTACAAAAAATGTTATTATATTGATAAGCCGATAGTAATTTTTCATATATTTTCAAATTAAATCACATTTTTCTAAATGATGAATTTACAGACCGCTATAGTAGTAACCTATGGAGTGGGACTCTTGGCCCAACCAATAGGCTATAGGGTACGGCAGTAGGCTCTAGACTATAGAGAGATCCGAGAGTCCCAACTTTGGCTCGAGGCCGAGATTCAGGCGATGCAGCAACGACAATAGGAGATATAGGAGGGGCAAGGAGAGTGCAGGTGGAGCAGCAATGCCAGGGCATGAGTTAGGGTACATAGCCGCTATGATCCGATCATTTGGGTGCGACTGTATCTCAAGCTCTCGAGGAGGACCATCTTCTAGCCCTTAGCTAGTAGTAGTTAGTAGCTAGTAGTAGTGGTTCTATTTTCTTCCAGCGGTGTTTTCTTTTAGTTGGGTTGTAAGCATTTGTTGTCTCTGTTGTACTAAAATGCGTATGATATTAGTGGAAAATATTCCTTTTTATTTGTTTTATGTGTGGACTGTAATATTATTAGGTATATGGTAAGACAAGGAAATTTCAGGAAAGACACTTAATTAATGCAAAAGAAAAGAAAATAGTAGAAACCTAGAAGTATAAAATAAATTAAGAAAATTTATTTAATTAGATATTGAAGTAAAAGAAATAAGATTTAAATCCTAAATAGTAGAAAATTTTCGAGGAGTAAATTTTAGCAGGCAAAGGATAGGGGATAGTTGTTGCGAAGCTACGGGTCAGTTTCCACGTGCCTAAAAAGCTAAAATTTACAAATAAACTTATGTACTGGTTGCTATTATAAATAAAAGAAAATGTTTTGAAATTTAAAAATTGCCGTGTAAATAGATGAAGTCCATTATGGGCGTTAGACTATTTACTAAACCCCGATTTCATGAGGTGTGGTATGTTTTATTTTGAAAAAAAATATGTATACTTTTGAAAAACAAAAATACCTTTGTGAAAATTTTTGAAAATTTTGTGAAGAAAGAAATTTTAAAGTCTAAAATTTTATCAATATTTTAGAAAGTGATATAAAAATATTTTTGGGTAGAAAAAGAAGTGATTCTTAAATTTTTGAAACGCTGCATACTTGGCATAGGGGAAACATAACTAGTTAGCTAGAATGAATTTTACTATGCAGGAGAAGTGGTAGTAAAATAAAATTTGACTAGAAATGAGGAAGCTATTTTAGCA
Organism: Allium cepa; assembly: GCA_030765085.1. Lineage (NCBI taxonomy): Eukaryota > Viridiplantae > Streptophyta > Magnoliopsida > Asparagales > Amaryllidaceae > Allium > Allium cepa. The sequence continues at coordinate 1,027,665,837 of CM060932.1, read as the reverse complement.
AAGGATTCTTTTCTTGTATACCTAATTGACTGGGGAACAAAAAGTCGATTTTGAAATAACCCTATTTTTTAAAACTTTAAAATAAAAATTAATTATATGAATTGTACTTGGAAAAAATGGAAGTAGGTATCTGGGGAAAAGACAAGGTTCTAAAGTTCAATTTGGGTGCCCGGGAGAAAAAGGATCGAAATATGGAATTTTCCATTTAAACCCTTTTCCTGGCATAAAGAAATAAGTTTAGAAAATTAGATTTTTCAAACTTCGATGTTAGCAACGGTGTGCTAGGATTTTGGATGCTAGGGATTGGATGAAAATTTGATTGAACTATACTTCTATTTATAGAAATATGAGAAAATTCGAATGCAAAAATAATTTTTCGATTTTCGAAATTTGCATGCATATAGAACTGTCGGTATATATGGATTACTTGCATCATATATTCAAAATTATCTTAAAATGATGCATTCATATAGATAGCACTGATTTAGAATTGCTTAGTATGCATATCATATAAGTTGTGATACACCATGCACTTACTCGATTGGTTGCAACATTGGTTGCACGCTAATTGTTTTGTTAGTTTAGAATGGTTGTGTGTTATGTTATATGATTCGGCCCTTAAAGAATTTCAAGGATATGACTCTTTTTTGGGGGGTACAATGTAACACCCTATAACTTTTACAAAAATAACTAAAAAGAAAGTAATTAATAAATGATAATGTTGAATAATAGAATTTTATAAACTTTAGAATTTAGCTATGAAATTTACACCATTGGGTGTGTGGTGATTTCTATCAACTATCATATGTAAAATTTTCCGATTGGAGTTCAAAAACAAAGAAGTTATTAACATTTGAAATTTTAGAATAAAAAATAATTATATATGTAATTAAGGAAATAAAAGTAATTAACTAACATTAGTTATTGTCAATTAAAGTTAACGGACAATTAACGTTAGCCTAGATGTTATGAAAAATGTTAAAAGAATTTATAACGGTTACTTAAACAAGTATGAAAATTAAACAAATATAAATACGCTAATTATTTATTGGCTAAAGCACACGACCGGCCGACCCTAGGCTCCTTACGGTCGACCTATAGCGGTTGACCAAAGGAACATAGTGATAGACCATAGGAATATAGCGGTTGACCGGTGATGCGTAAAAGTTGGTAGTAACAATTGGTTAAGCAACCCATATTCAGTATACTTCAACTGAACGGCCATCATCCTATAAATACAGAGCTAAACCCTCACTTCTAAACTCATATTTTTGGAATGGCACCTGAGCCTTGCCATTTTCTCTTCTCCACAAAATTTTAAATAGTTATAGTTTAAATGTAAACTCAAATAGGAGAATTGTAGAAGATGAATGAGAAGAAGAATAATGTAAAATCAAATCGCCAAAGCCAAGGTAAAATTGTAAATCAGGATCTAAATTGTAAATCAAATCCAAATCTCTTTTCTCGTCTAGATCTCTAATAAATCTGTATATGCTTTCGATGTATATATCCAAATAGGGAGAAAGGAACGTCAAATTAGAATAATAAGGATTACTTTGGACATTCGAAAAGCTAAAAAGTTGAGTACAATTATACATTTTTATATAATATTGGATTTATATCACTGTAAATCTATTTCTGTATGCGTGAATGTAAGTTGGAGTTATAGGCTAAATTTGTATACATAAAATATTATTATAAATCCTTCCTACATATTCTTTTATTGATAACTTGAATTGTATATTGCATGTATTTGAAAAATATTAGGTATTAATAATCCCTGAATTTAGTCCCTAAAATTTGTAGAATATGTAATAGTTCTAATTTTGTGAATTTAATATGACTTCTGCAAATAAAAATGTAAATTGAGTTATCATAGTAAACGGTATGGATTTAAGTTGTATTTTAATTTACTGAATTATATAGCGTGTTGCAATGTAAATTTTAATCAAGTTTCATATTTATAAATAGAAGTACAATGGTTGAAATAACAAGGAATACACCTAAAAAGAAAAACACGTGTAAAATAGGGATATTTACCATTTTTTGTGCCATATATTTCAATAACTATGAGAAAAAATAATTCCTCGTAATTCCAAACGTAGCACAAATTTCCTTTTGGGATAAGATATAGAAATTTACAGTGCTAACCATTGGGAATGTAATTCTAATACATTAAAATGCAGAAATATCTAAAACAATGTTAGGAATTAACGTTTAAGAGGGAATATAAATAGAAAGTAAAATAGTGGGGAAAAAGAAAAGTAATGGAGAAGAGATATTTGAATATACTCAAAAGCAGCAGTAAATGGCCTTAAGTTAAATAAGATGTAAACGCATAAAGAAGTAAAGAAATGTTGTTAACAATGAACAGTGGAGTTACACAACAGAAGTCTTCTCCCCTCAAAGGGCTACCAGCAGTTGTGTATGCATTATACTGATGTGGGACATATCCAACTGTAGTATCCATGGAGTTATATAAGCTTGTGTATAGATGAAGGAATGCCCCAGTAGGGTCTGATTTAATCTTTTAGGAGGGGTATTTCCTTGATTGCATTAAGCAATCTAAAGGGATGGAGAGCAAGGCTCAATTCTATGTTAGTGTATGTTACCAAATTAGGGAGTAGGAGTTGTATACAGGTTGAGCACGTCATCGGTCCTGAGCGGTTAAAAGGAAAGCCAAGGTTACATCTAATGGGCTACACCTTCTACTAATGTAGGTTACGTTATATCATGCATCGACATAATTTTTGCTAGTTTGTTTGTTATGGGCAAGCCTAGTTAACCCATAAAAGAGATCTTTCAAAACAAATAGGTAGTCTGAGGAGTTGAGTTCTCTATGCTCCATTGAGTCCACAATAGGAAGTAAACAAGTAGTAGTTTCCCATAGTGTGATAGAATACAACTAAATTATTATGGAGCCGTTATTAGACAGGCATTCCATGGTATGCACAACGATGAGGATGTGATACTGCATTGGCGATGGATCCTGACGTTGTGCCAGTTATGGATACTATTGTGGATAGCAATTGGGTTCAAAGTGGGACTGTGGTACATGTATATTTATATATATACACGTATGTAGTAATGGTCTACTTCGAGTAGATGGAGTGTACCGTATATGTACGTGCAGTCTAGAGGATTAAGTTAAATAAAAGGACATAATGAAATGGAAGATAATTAACATAAACTAGTGTTAAGCAAAAAATGTATAATTTACCAGTCACCAGAACGTTGTTCCGGCTCCCTCGTCATTACAACCAACATGGTAGATTTAGAGGGACATGTACTGGTGCAAGGCGGGAATAGTGGAAGGACATGTTTCCTAATGCATGCTTTGTACTGACAAGGACACTGGATATTGGAAATGTCAACCTTGATAAGTAATAATGTGCTTTATTATACTTTACTATTTTGTTGTGAATTTTTCTGATAGTGCTCCAATACGCAATTACTTGTTTATCTGCAAGATACCAAATCAAAGATCTGTACTTTGTTGGACTTGAGTTTTCGATTTAACAAAAAGTCAGACCCACTAGGGTGTGGGTTATCAGTAGAAGATGTGAAGTTTGGTTTTCTGTCAGGAGATTTGAGGGATCAGATGAAGGAGATGGGTGAAGGTCGAGAAGGAAGTGTCAGTCATAGTCTATTCTTTAAGAAAGGGAGAGAGAGGAGAAAAAGAATTTGAATCCAATGGGATGTTCCAAATCGAGGAAGCCTGAAAATGGAAAGAAAGGAACATATAGAGATGGCATATGCCATCATTATACGATACCAAACTATTGGAAAAGAGACTATCTGGACTTGAAGAGGAAATCTGAGGATGGATATTCATCGATTGCAGTGGAGAAGATTGTATTTGACGATGTTTTGACTACAGCAACATCAGGTGTATCAGACTATTGGGTGCTTGATTCAGGGGCATTATTCCACATGTCATAAATGGGAGTGTTTTCATCTCTTTTGTCAGAAAGGAGGGAAGTGCAATTCTTATGGGACATGATGCTGTTAGGTCAAATTAGGTCTTGTCCAAGGTCATATATGCATGTCAAAAGAGATAAGTCCTTTTGATACAACATTCTAATCAAAGAGGCAAGTCTTATTGTTCAACATGCAAGTCATAAGATAATTATGCAACTCAAGAGTCCACATGAGAGTAAATATGCAAAATGGGAACATTCAAGTCCTCGATTACAAAATCTTAATTTGACCCAATGGCCATTAAAATTCCACTCTTAAGTTTTTTTATTACATACTCGAGAAAATGAAAAAAATGAAGAAGAAGAAGAAGAAGAACTTGGAATTCATCCCTTTTTAATAAAGGGTTTATGCCTATTAATAAAAAACTTCAGCCTTGGATTGATGACATGTATCATTTAAAAAGTTAACAGTCATGATTTGCTGACGTGGCACTTGCTCGAGATTACTTATGGTATAATCCTTCATTAACTTCATCATGATGACATTGCATAGTAAGTCCAATAGAAGAATGCCACGTGGTCGGTTAAGATATCGATTTTGGTGTTGTATTCCTCAACATGTAATAGCTCTAGCTACCAACATGCGATAGCTTCTTAGTTCTCATTAGGCGATAGCTTTCTTTAGTTATTATTATGCGGCAGCTGTAGAGTGTATAATGTGCGATAGCTTTGAAACATCAACCTTCAGTAGCTCATCTAGTCAACATGTGATTGCTTTGGAGACATCATCCTTCGATAGCTTATGCAGTCAACATGTGATAGCTCTTAAATATTGGCATGCGATAGTTCCCCTTAAATCTTGTCACACTTAGACCTTATCATATCAACTTTCGATAGTTTCATGTGGTAAACTTGCGATGACCTTACCAGTTGTTGATAACTTTTTCTCTATCGACCTGCGATGGGTCATTGCTTCATTCTGCCATCGCTTATGGCTATCAACTTGCGATAGCTTGCTTAAGTCTTCAACTTGCAATAGCTTTGACCCTATCAACTTGCGATAGCTATTTTGTCTTCAACTCACGGTAACTACTTTTTTGTCAACTTGCGGCAGATTCCTTAGTTATCAACTTGCGGTAGCCTGGCTGGGCCTTAACTTTCGATATATCCATTTACCATCAACTTGCGATAGCTTGCCTAATTCACAACTTGCGATAGCTTGCATTGGCCTTCATTTTGTGACAACTTTGTCTTTATCAACTTGCGATGGTTTGCTTTGGCCTTCATCTTCTGATAGATCTTACTACAATGAACTTGAGATAATCTTTTTCTAATCTGAGGTAACTAGCATTTTTGGGTATAAAGTTTTCCAACTTTTATAAAAGCATTTTATATTTTAGTACAAAACTTTACTCCTTTTAGCCTCTTTACGACTTGAACTCATTGTTTTATTATAACTTTCTATTCTGGCCATGGATTTCTCAATCCAACAACTAAATAATTTCTTCCCTCTCTTATAAATAGTACTTCTTCTCCTCTCCTTCCTTTTTACTAGTTTTCTGAAAAAATTAATCTTTAACCGCCGTTAAATTTTCCTAAAAGCCAAAGACTCTCTCTTGGTAATGGTTTACTTGCTATTAATATGATGATTATGCCATCGTTTTCGAATGTCGACTTATTATTACCATTTACTATGGTTTAATTATCTCTAATTTTGGATTTATTGAATTTTTTAACATCTTGACTTTTTATGGGTTTCTTCAAATTTCTTTCTAATCTTCATTTAATTCAATAATAGTCTAGTTTAATCCGTTCATTTTGTTAATGGGTTTTTGGGTTTCCATTTACAGAACCTGCTTTAATTTTAATGTTTCACTACTGTTGGTTAATCTTACTATTCAACGTGGTAGTCCAACTTATGACAACCTTTCTCATTTACTTATTCTCAACACTCGATAGTTTAACTTGCAGTTACCTTTCTCATTTACTTATTCTCAACATGTGACGTTCAATTAGCGATAATCCATTCTTATTTACTTTTTTTTATCAATATGCAATAACTTAACTTGCGATAACTTTTCTCATTTACTTATTCTCAATGTATGATGGTTCAACTTGCGATAACCCCCTTATTAACTTATTCTAAACATGCGATAGTTCAGTTCGCGATAACCTTTCTCATTTACTTATTTATTCTCAACATGTGATAATGTAACTTGCAATAACTATCTTTTATTTATTTTTAACATGCGATACCTTAATAGATAATAACCCCTTATTTTCACTCAACATTCGATGATTCAACCTATGGCAGTACCTTTCTTTCTCCATTTTTAACATGCGACAACCTAATTTGCGATGACTCCTCTTTTGTTTGTTTATATAGGATAATTTCATTTCCTACATTATCGTTCTGTTATTTGGGCAATTGTTAGTTTAACTATTGTTTACACCAAAATTTTTCTCAAACACCTAAATGAATATAATAGAAAAAATAGTGAAGAATGTAAACAAAAATAAGAAACAACAAGATATAAATAATTTATAGTAGTTCGGCTAATCATCGCGTAATTCACTTAGCTTTGTTGCTGATTTGGTTGCTGTTTACAAATGCTGTTCTTATGGATCTGTAGCGATCCTCGAGATTACAAGAGATTATAGAGAAAATTGTTAAGAGAGCTAAAAGATCCCTTAAAATGTATCCCTCCACCTTTATTTATAGCCGAGGGCTACCGAAATTTTACTCATTCATGGTCACATCCATGTTCGCCACTATCGGAGGAAGTTGTTCGAAGAAGGACGTGGCCAAGTCATTAATTTCCAAAGATCGGTAGCTATCCATGGACATGGATTAGTACCAATCTTGGATCTTGCCTTCTGGATCTTGACTTCCTTCTTATGAATGCTTGATTGATTTGTATCTCGGTCCTTGGCATCTGGTTGCATGAGTATGAACTTGAATTTGATCGAATCCCTTAGTTTGAATGTTGCTTGATAACATTTGGTTTATTCATCGATTATTTAAGTTGAACTTTGCTAATGAACCACCTAATCACATGTTTTGAGTTGACGAATGTCTTAGCATTGAACGTCATAACAATCGAAGTAGTTTGTGGCAACTAACATGGATCAGTACCAATCCATGACTTCGATTGATATTCGGGCATTGGAGTTTGCACTTGTAATTGCTTGGTGTATTAGATATTTCGAGAGCCTGTGACATGTTCATGGCTTCAACCAACATTTATACTCAATATCTAAGCTTGGTACTTATCGCTTTGGATTCCTGTTTCGTAATTTATTCATTTGATTATTCTAACTCGTCTAGACATGGCATGGCCACAAAGCTAGATAACATTTTCCCTCCAAAGCATGCATTGTGAATAGAAGGCGTGCTTTGCTCAAGGACAAGTATTGAAGTCATTGAAATAGTAGTAGATGAATTCTCTGGCCATCAATTAAATAAACAATGGTGAATCGCTCAGTTCTATTGGATTCACCTGTATATTAATGATTATTCCAGACTGTGATAGTTAAGTAATCGAGTCCTTGTGTAACACCCCATATTTTTGGTAACATTATTTAGGATATTTAATTAGCTAAATAAAATAAAATAATATAAGATGATTAATGGATTGGGATTTGATCTAACCTAGGGTAGCCATGCCTATATGTAAAATGAACTAAAGAAATAAGATGAAAATAAGTGTAAGGAAATAAGGAAGGGAAAAAGGGAAATAGGATGAACTTATACCTTGAACCCTTAGGAAATCAAACACACATTCATTTTTATTTTCTCAAGCAAGAATACTCTAAGTGCCGCCACCATATTTAATCTCAAGAGAAGATAAAGCTAGGAATTTCAAGAGGAAGAAGTAAATCAACCTAATTAAGATCAAATTTCACATGCTAATCACAAAGCTAAAGTGAATAATGACTACATCTCACTTCTATATATTTTTGATTTTATGGTGAAACCCCAATTTGTCTTGCATGATTTAGCCATATTTTGAAAGAGCAAAGTGTTTATATACATTTGTTGATGATTTATGCATATTTATATCGATTCTTATGATATGTTTGATGTTAAAATTTAATGACATCCAAATGCCCTGTGGTTTATAATATAGACCAGCAATATTATTTTAGAGATGGGTTTCAATTTTCATTATTTTCTGAATTAATGTGGAATGTACGGGTAAATTATAATTCATTTTTGTCTGAAATTTTTTATATGTTAAATAGTATTTAAAAAGGGATTTTTTGGATTTTTGTATAATTTTCCAAAGTGTTTTGATGAATATATAAAATTATTTAAGTATGTAACTTAAATGTTTTATATATTTAATTAAGGAGAAGGGCATTTTGCAAATGATTTAAATAAATAAAATTTTGAAATTATGGCAGTACTTTTAGAAAAGAAAAATTAGCAACCAATAACAGTTTTACAAACAACGCAGGTTGGTTAAAAAGTTTACTTAAAAAGGTTTAAAATTAGAAATTCATGTTAAAAGCGTGTTTCGCTTATTTTGGTTTTGCCAAGGTAGCTTTCGACTAAGACCCTTTGCCTCCTTCCTCCAACCAATGTACATAGTATTAATTTCGATACACAGTGAATTGAACAAAGGCAGAAGGTATGAGTCGAAACTCAAAGGTTCCGAAAGGTTAGAAGCCACCTTTTGTTTTAAAAGAAAAGAGCGCATGCTTGCTTTCGCTTATGTAGCTTTAGCCTGTGTAGCTTTCAGCTAAGTCAATTGATTTAAAGAAATATTTTGAGGGTTACGCTAATCTCTTCTGTCTATGTCGAAGCCTTCACTGTCGCCCTCCACCTTTTGAAATAGATCTTTCGAAGGGATTGTTCTGTTTTATAAAAAAACTGCCCCTGTGCAATTCTTTAGAAGGGGTGGGTTCGACACCATCACTTCCTTATATAAGTTGTAGCTTTCGAAAGGGTATGCTATCAACACTGTCGCTGTGACCCTTAATGATTTTAAGGAATAACCCAATGGTTTCGAAAGAGAAGGTTTCAATTGGTTAGCGTTGAATGATTTCGAAAGGTGTTTTCCATATATTTTAAATTGAACCCAAATGCTTTCGATGGTTTTGAGGTTTTAATACCTTTGAAGGGTTTTAAAGAAGGTTTTGAAGGAGTAGTTTCCCAATGATTTCGAAAGGTCTTAAGGAAGAGTTTTTCCTATGGTTTCAAAAGGCAATGTTTAATGATTTTAAAGAGGGATGTATAAGGTTTTTAACTTTAAAAGGAAAAGGAATTTCAATGATTTTGAAAGGTTCATGGGTATGGTTTCGAAAGGAAGATTTAGCCTTTCGGCCTAAATGAAAAAAAGGGTTTTGCATGGTTTTGAAAGGCGTGCTTTCAATAGGATCGAAAAGAGTACTTTCTATTGTTTAAAGGTTTTCATCAACAAAGATTTGAGTAAAGTATATATAACATGGCAAGGTGATTTTGTGTAAAACATAGAGTAAAAATGTTTTCTTTGTTTAAGCTTGGTTTAAAAGGTTTTAAATCAATTTCAGATGAAATGGTTTTCAAGGAAAATTATAGAGGGTATCCCTAAGTAAATTGACTTAGATATTAGAATACAAAATGAGTCTGGTATAGGGTCGCGCCTTATACAAGTGATATTAGCCCCAGCTAATTTAGTCCAAAATTTCAATGTGTAGGGCTTTGTCGTAGGTGATACTAAAATTATGATTACACACAGGAAGGGATATATGTTTGTATACAAATAGGTTATTGGTAAGCCTGTAAAACCATTAGGATCTGGTGACCTTAGGAGATGTTAAGTTAGGGATAGACTGTCAAGAAGGGAAGTATTTAATAGATAGTTAAGGACATCATCCAGAAGAGGTGTCTAACAGATGTTAGATAATTTTGGTTATATTATCTGGCAGGCCCGAGTCAGCCAAATGTTAATAGTAAGCCAAACAAAACTAGAGTGTTTGGACATATAGTCCATTTGTTACCTGATATATATGTTTATATAATGATGCTTTACAGTTTTAACCAGTTTTGGTTGCAGGATAAAGATTTGCAAAACATATGTTTTAAAAGGATATCACTGACCCATTCCGCTAAGCGACGAGTCTCACTTAATATAAATTAACCAAGATGTATAGTATTATTCACACCAGGTTTTATGTCTGATTCGAAGTTTATGTTTTCTCCTTAAACTCTCTGGTTCTCAAAATTGATTTGAGTAGGCCGAGGATTGAGGTTGTTTTAGGTTTTAGTAGGGTGACGAATAAAGAAACCGGAGGCAAGCAGGAGGCTAATGGGTAGCTATTTAGGAGTTAAAGTTCTTTGTTTTAGTTTTATTTCCACTTTGTATTTTTAAGTCAATTATGACTATATGACTCTAATCATCCAGTGGGGCATCTTCATATGTCACTCTTGGCATATTTTGTAATAAGTATATTTTATCATTGTTTGGAAAATTCTTTGGGGTTATGTAATATAAATATGGAACAGGTGATTTGAAATGAAATGAAAAAATCTGTTTTGAAATCTGTGACTTGTTTCATATTCAGGTGCTTTCGATATTATAGATAACGTTAACATAGCTGTATTTAGTCGTCATAAGTTAATACTATGGATGACTGCAGCATATGTAGTGCTTAGCTTTGGGCCACTAGATAAGGGATGTTACAGCAATTAAAAATGATTTTTGTAAACATAATCCTTAGGAATTAGAGTTAGCATCAGGGTATGGGATAACGCTATAGTAATGTACTTGTATTTGTTATATTCAAATATACGCTTTATCTCTAGACTCCTATCTTTATTAGGCTATTCTTCTGTATCTCACGAGACTTGAATACAAATATGGATGGAAGAAGGGGCTGAGTCAATCTAGGAGGACACAGCACCACCATAAATGGAAATGCATGACCAAGTGTTAGAAGAGGTCAGGCTCAGGCTGAAAATGTGGGTGTAGGGTTCCCTAAGTGGACATGGGAGCCATGTACTAGTTTTTCGTAAATGTGATGCAAGCTTGAATCGCAGTCGCAGTTGTTGGAGGAAATGCTACGGGAGGAGTTCAAGAAGCTCCAGTAGTCAATCAATATGCTAACTTGAGTAGAGACTGTGCTAGGCTTGGAGAAAAGCTGTTTATCAGAATAGAGGATGCCATCGAAGTAGAAAATTGGCTGCTACACTGTGAGAGAATTTTTGTTGACCTAGGGCTCTGTGAGCAGCAGAAAAGGAGACTTGCTTCAAGACAGCTTCAAGGAGCTGCTTTGTTTTGGTGGAATACTATAACTGCTGGTGTGGGTGAAGAGAGTATAATGTGGGCGGAGTTTAGGGGGAGGTTTGAAGAAAGATTCATATCAGTGATGGCGTAGTTAGTCTTGGTTAGGAAGTTTACTGAGCTGAAACAAGGAGAAACGACTGTTCTAGAATATGCTAGTAGATTCGAAGAGTTAGCCCGATATAGGTATGCCACTATTGACACACTGTTGAAAAGGAATGAAAATTTTGTTAGTGGTTTGAAACTGGAGTTGGCTAAGGCTAATTTACCGCACATTAGTGATCCATGCAATGTATTGATGTAAATGGCGTTAAGACATGAGGAGATGTTAGCTTTTTTAGAGAAGAAGAAGGAAAAGGAGGTCCAAGTTGGGCAGGGCCAAAAGAGAAAGTTTTCCATAAAAAGAATGCTCGGAAATGAGGGGCTAGAAAGAAAGGAATGTCCTAGGTAGTCTGCGATATGTGTGATAAGTAAGGCCATTATGCTCATGAATGTTGAACAGGCAAAGGAAAGAAGGCTGCAGAGAGGAAAGAGATGAGATGTTTTAATTGTGATCAAATTGGGCACTACAAGAGCCAGTGAAAACAGCCAGCTAAAGGGGACAAAGGCCACGTGGTTGCATTGGAGTCTGCTACTTCAAAGCCGACAATGTAGGAGAAGGGAAAGGCTATGTTAGGAGGTACGCTTTAGATCCGTGATACATCTGTTAACATTTTATTTGATAGTTGTGCATCTCATTCTTTTATATCTTGATGCTCGGTAGATAAACTTAACCTAGAACCCACATATTAGTTACTTCCTTAAGAGTTGCAAATCCGATATGATAATATATGACACTAGGGATGAAGTGTAACTACTTAGTGTTTAACTTGCTAGCTTACACCTATGTTTGTAGTTTGCACATATTTGACTTTGTTGGGTTTGAAATTATATTGGGTATGGATTGATTAAGTGAATATGATGCTAGGATATTTTGCCAAGATAGGAAAATACCACTCAGACACCCAAATTGTAATGAGCGGATACTTTACACCATAGAAAACTCTAGTTGTAAGGTGAATGTTGTGTTGGTTGTTATGGAATTAGAAGATGAGTTAAATCACGTTTTAATAGTTAGAGAATTTGCAAATGTGTTTGAGCCTATAGTTGGACTGCCACCGAAATGTGATATTGAGTTTCAGATTGGTTTAGTGCATGGAGAAGAACTGGTAAGTAGGCCGCCAAGCAGGATGACACCAATAGAGATGAAGGAGGTAAAGGCTCAATTGGTGGACTTGGAAGGTAAAAGTTTTATCAGACCAAGTAGTTCGCCTTAGAGAGCAGCAGCAGTATTGCCAAGAAGTTGGATGGATCATTAAGGCTATGTATCAATTATCGTAAGCTGAATGAGAAAACGATAAAGAACCGATATCCATTTCCTAGGATTGACGAATTGTTCGACCAGTTGAGTGGGCCAAATTATTCTCTCAGTTAGATTTGGTGACAGGATTTCGTCATCTTAGAGTAGCGGAAGTTAGCATACCTTTGATGGCATTCAGGATGAGATATGGGTCATACGAATGGTTAGTTATACCGTTCGGACTCACTAATGCATCGATATTCTTTATAAATTTGATGAACCAGATTTTTTGAGAGTACTTGGACAAGTTTGTGTTAGTATTCGTAAATGATATTCTGATATACTCTAAGGAAGAGAAGGAGCAAAAAGTTCATCTTAGAGTTGTGCTTGAAACGCCGAGGAAGCATTAGCTAAAGGCAAAGTTTTCAAAGTGCCATTTTTGGAAGAAGGAAGTGAAGTTTCTTGGTCATGTGGTTTCGAAGAAAGAATTGTCGATTGATCCAGAAAAGATGGAAGCCACTAATAATTGGAAAATACCAAAAAGGGTAACTGAGACAAGAAGTTTCCTTGGGTTAGCTGGGTATTATTTTAAGTTTATAAAGGATTTCTGGTGGATAGCAGTATCGATGACTAAGCTAATGCGAAAGGATGTAAAGTTTGTATGGATCAATAAGTGTGAGGAAGCATTCCAGAGTTTGAAACACTTATTGACCCATGCACATGTGTTGGTGGTTCCGGAGAGGAATCAAGATTTAGTTGTTTTGATACATGTGGTACTGGATTGGGAGCTGTACTAATACATAGAGGTAAAGTGATTGCCTATGCTTTTAGACAGCTTAGAACGCATGAGGTTAGGTATCCAACGCCGGACTTGGAGTTAGCTACAGTTATATATGCGTAAATATGTGGAGGCATTACCTTTTGGGAGAGATGTTTGAGCTCTATACAGATCACAAGTTGTTGAAGTACTTGTTCTCTCATAAATAGCTGAACATGAGACAACAACGATGGTTAGAGCTTTTGGCTGGTTTTGATTTCAGAATAGAGTACACACCAGGGGAAAGGCAACAAGGTTGAGAATGCGCTCAATAGGAAGCATCAAAATGTAGTGTTAGCCATGATAGCAGAATGGAAAGACTTAGAAGCCTTGGAAGCTTGCAGACTACAGTGTAGGTCTGAGGCTGAGCCGAGTGGAGGATCTGCTATATTATCTTATTTAGAAGTCCGCCTGCATTCATTGAGAAGGTAGCATTTAAATAGGAAGAGGATCCAGAATTAGCTGAAAGGATCTGGAAATTAATGGATGGAACGAAGAGCGATGAATTAAGGGACTTCTGTCTTGACCAGAATGGGTGGTTGAGAAAGAAGGGCATATTATGTATTCCAAATATAGGAGATATAAGGAAGGAAGTCTTGGAGGAATGCCATCGTTCAAAGTTCACTATTCATTCAGGAGGAACGGAAATGTATCAGGATATGAAGAGAAGTTTATTTTGGAAAGGCATGAAGAGAGAGATGTTGGCTTATGGGTAAAACATTATTTGAACTGTCAACAGGTATAAGGCAAGCATCAGAAGCCAAGTGGATTACTTCAGCCATTGGACATTCTGGTATGGAGTGGGATTCCATTTCTAAGGATTTCCTAGACGGGCTGCCGAGATCTAATAAAGGGAATGAAAATATATGGGTCATAGTGAACAGATTGACCAAAAATTCCCATTTAATTCCAATTAAGGAAAATAGAATAACACTTGCATTGGCTAAGATATTTATGAAGAATGTGGTTAGACTGCATGGAATTCCTATTAGTATTATAAGTGATAGAGATTCTTTATTCACTAGAGAGTTCTGGAAGAGTCTACAGGAAGCTATGGGAACCAAGCTCAAGATAAGTATCACTTACCATCCACAGACAGATGGAAAAACGGAAAGAGTTAACAAGATCTTAGAGGACTTGTTACAAGCTTGTGTATTAGGTTTTGGGGATCATAGGAAGACCACCTACACATAGTCGAGTTTTTGTTTAACAATAGCTATCAGACTAATATTGGGATAACACCATTTAAGGCTTTGTATGGAAGACCATGCAAATCCCCTCTATGTTGGTTAGAGACCGGGGGTAGATGGTACTTAGACCTAATTTTGTAAAAGAAGTAGCTAGAAAAGAATTAGCTGATAAGGGCGAGAATGAAGGAAGCTCAATCTAGGCAAAAGAATTATGCAGATAGGAGATGAAAAGCTTTAGAGTTCTCTATTGAAGATCATGTTATCATCGAAGTATCACCGATGAAAGGTGTTATTAGGTTCGGGAGGACAGGGAAGTTAGTATCAAGATTCGTTGGACCTTTTTGCTTTGTAAAAGGATCGGGAAACTAGCATATAGGGTAGAGTTACCGAATAGTTTGGTGGGAGTCCACGATGTGTTCCATGTATCTCATCCGAGTAAGTGTGTTAGGGATTCGGACTCTACTCCAGCACCGACTATGTTAGAAGATTTAAGAGTGGAACCCAACACGACTATAGCTCGGAAACCTATTCGGATAGTTGAGAGAGATGAGAAGAGGTTGAGGAACATGATATCATATTAGTAATAGTACGGTGGAGTGGTGATGCTAGAGATTATACTAGGGGGATTGAGAGAAGGACTGGAGATGCTTATCCTGATTTGTTTGATGTTATGTTTTACCTTTGATGGTTTTGATGTGTTACTTATCGTAAGTTCGAGGACAAAATTCCTTACGTAGGGGAGACTATAACACCCTAAATTTTTGGTAACATTATTTAGAATATTTAATTAGTTAAATTAAATAAAATAATATAAGATGATTAATGGGTTAGGATTTGATCTAGCCTAGGGTAGCCGTGCCTATATATAAAATGAACGAAAGGAATAAGATGAAAATAAGTATTAGGAAATAAGGAAGGACAAATGGGAAATAGGATGAACTTATACCCTATACCCTTAGGATTTCAAATACACATTCATTTTCATTTTCTCAAGCAAGAATGCTCTAGGGGCCGACCACCATTTTTAATCTCAAGAGAAGATAAAGCTAGGATTTTCAAGAGGAAGAAGTAAATCAACCTAATCAAGATCAAATCTCACATCCTAATCACAAAGCAAAGGTGAATAATGACTACATATCACTTTTCTATATGTTTTCAGTTTTAAGATGAAATTCAAATTTATCTTGCATGATTTAGACATGTTTTGGAAGAGCAAAATGTTTATATATACTTATTGATTATTTATGCATATTTATATTTATTCTTATGATATGTTTGACGTGCAAACCCTATTTAATGACATCCAAATGCCCTGCAATTTTAGGTGCAAACCAGAAATGCTATTTTAGAGATGGGTTTCAATTTTCATAATTTTCTAAATTAATGTGGATTTTATATTAATTTTCTAGAGAGAAAATGATTTATTGGATTATAAATTATTTCCAAGAAAATTATAATTCATTTGGGTCTGAAATTTTTTATATGTTAGAGAATATATAAAAAGGAATTTTTTGGAACATTTATAGAATTTTCCAAAGTGTTTTGATGAATATATAAAATTATTTAAGGTATGTGACTTAAATGTTTTATATATTTAATTAAGGAGAAGGGGTATTTTGCAAAAGATTTAAATAAATTAATTTTGAAATTGTGGCAGTAATTTTAGAAAAGAAAATTTGACAACCAATAAGAGTTTTACAAATAAGGCAGGTTAGTTAAAAAGCTTACACTAAAAGTTTTAGAATCCGAAATTCATGTTTAAAGCATTTTTCGCCTATTATGGTTTCGCCCAAGTAGCTTTCGACTAAGACCCTCCACCTCCTTCCTCCAACCAATGCACATAGTATCAATTTTGGTACATAGTGAATTGAACAAAAGCAGAAGGTAAGAGTTGAAACCTAGAGGTTCCGAGAGGGTAGAAGCACCTTTTTGCTTCAAAAGAAAACAATGCCTGTTTGCTTTTGCTTATGTAGCTTTCTCCTATGTAGCTTTTGACTAAATCAATTGATTTAAAGAAATGTTTTAAGGGTTGTGCCTTTCTTTTAAATAATTGCTTCTGACTACGTTGAAGCCTTTACTGCCACTGTCAACAGAGCTTTCGAAGGGGTTGTTTTGTTTTATAAAATAGCGAAAATAGAATAGAATTCCCCGGAAGAATGGACTCCGGGAAGATAGAATAAAAATGAATTTAAGAAATTAAAAAGAAATTAAGAAAAAACCCTACCGCTTCTGCAATGCTTTCAAAGGGTTAGGTTCGACACCATCACTTCCTTATATAAGTAATCTAGTCTACGGTTCGATCTCTCCAGATTGTTTGACATCCAATCTTGGGTTCTGTCTCTCTGGATCTTTGGACATCTAGTCCAGGTTTTGATCTCTTCAGATTGCTTCACATCCAATCTAGGGTTCGATCTCTCTACATCCTTGCTGAGTCTAATCTGCTTGCTTTCCAATGAGAGGACCCAACGATCAAGTAAGTCCATTCACTGACTCTTCGGTAATAGGAACCTATGCACAAGCCTAATCCACCCACTCTTCGGTAAAGGGGCTTGCTCCTTGTGGTCGTCGCACTTTTTCTCCAAACAAGAATACCACAATCAATATCAATAATCACATTCAAGTGGTTTTCATAATCAAGGTTTCATAGAATATTTAAGTTTCAACATCTTTCACAACATTCATTCAAACACTATAGCCTAACATCGAGCTTTAGAGCATGTCTAGAGATCAATCGATGTCCCATACACGATTAAGTGGTTTGACTGGAATGCCATGTCATTTATTGAGAATAAAAAGAAAAATATGGGTACTGAATCCGACTCCCTACAGTCTTGATCATGGGATAACTATCCTCGGCCCAGCTTCGAGGACGCTTTGATTTACTGCAGATGATGATTGCTCTTGTTAGATCATTGTAGCATGACTCCTTATGCACTGCTGTAGCTGGTTGTTCTTAATCTGCTCCTCAATCAAATCATAGAGATGTTTATAATCATTTGTCTCACGCCCATTCAACTGATGGAATAGAAAATACTTTCCCAATTTTCTTTCTTGATCGGTGGGTTCTCTCCTCACTGTCTTTTGATAAGGGATCTTCCCTCTAGTGTTAAGGTAAATCCTCTTTGGGGTTTCTTTTTTCTTTTCCCTTCTCTGTCGCTTTGGTTCTCCAAAGCCATCGTTGACCTTTCTTCCTTCCTTTTCTCTTTATTAATTCATGCCTCAAATTGTCCTCCACGATCCACATAATTAACTTCTTCCTTTTCAACTTTGGCGTCCTCTTGATGTGGGTATCTCTCAGCCTCATGATAAAACTCTAAAAGATCTGCTAGTGGATCCCTTTCCAAGGAAATCTTAAAATCGGTCTTATTAGAAACTCTTGAAATTGCCGCCATCAGAACCACCGATTGGTCTAACTTATGTTCCGCAATGACTGCTACATTAATCCTTGTCAAAAAACTTCTTAAGGTCTCTTGACCCTCTACTTCACATTTGATAACATCATCACGTTCTTTGGCTTTGAAATGCAAACTCTGAACTGCATTATGAATCCAATCACTAGGTCCATGTGCTGATGAAACCGTTCTCTAGCTATCTAAACCACATTGTTGTTATGTCTATCAAATACAAGGGAAACACCATCCCATTACTTCCTTAGATGCACCCAGCACCTTCATATGTTGGATATATCCCAATAAATGAACCATTGGATCGGTTTTTCCATCTTACAAATTCAGCGTTGGCCGCTTGAAATCAGGTGGACTTCTTGCGTGGTGTATGTTATGAGTGAACAGATTTCTGGTCACATCCTCCAGAGTCTGGCCTAGCAGTCTTCCTCTCATCGCTTGTCCAACTATCACAGCGATCCTATTTTCGTCCAATGAAAGTCTTTGCTCCACATTTTTGGTCAGTCCCCCGTTTCCATGGGGAAATTCTGGTAGGTATTCTTTTGGTCGTAAATCTGCATTATGAATTAAATTTTGTTATCCAACGACATCGCTCAAATGGATATCTCCAAGTTTTGGGTTTAAGTTGATATTACCCATATAGACTTATTGATCATTGCTGATCCATACCCTCAGATCGGTACCGATCCATAGAGCTTCTATAGGGGTTGCTCCAACCTGCTCCGCTTCAATTCCAACCATGCTTGTCCTACCTTCCAGCCTTCGGTTCTGGTTTTTAGCCATTCCAATCGTCATTCGTTGCTCCATTCTTCTAAAGAATCCTTCCATCGTCTGTTTTTGACGGGCTATCATTCTATTCTTCATCTCCACCATCATCGGCGCCATCTCATCTCTGGTTATGTAGATGGAAGGGGGTTAGATCCTGAGGACACCTCTTTGTTGCACCCATGGCCTTATTGGCTTTCTCCAGTAGTTTTTCTAAATGATGGTCTCATTAGCCTTTCCAATTTCACATTTCAAGTTGCAAAATCCGAGTTTTCCCAGTGAAAGCACAAAAATGTTCACACCAAAATGTGGCTCAAACACCCAAATGAGTACAGTAGAAAAAAGAGTAAAGAAATAAATAAAAACAAGAAAAAAAGACATAAAAGTTTAATAGAGTTTCGGCTAATCGTTGCCTGCGTCTAGTTAGCTTTGTTGTTGATTTGGCTGTTGTTTACAAATGATGTTCTTATGGGTCGGTAATTATCCTTAGTACTACAAGACATTAAAGAAAAAAATGTTAACAAAACCCAAAGGGTCCCTCAAAAATTAGCCCTTAACCTCTATTTATAGCTGAGGGTCACCGAAATTTGCTCATCTACAATCATACCCACATTCCCCATTATCAGAAAAAGTTGCTCAGACAAAGACATGACCAGGTCATCAATTTCCAAGGATCGGTACAGATCCATGGGTACAGATTGGTATCGATCCTGGAACTAGCCTCTTGATCTTGACTTCCTTCTTATAAATGGTTGATTGACTTGTATCTTTATCCTTGGCATCTAGTTGCATGAGTATGAGCTTGAATTTGATCGAATCCCTTGGTTTGAATGCTGGTTGATGACATTAGGTTTGTACATTGATCATTTGAGTTGCCCCTTACTAGTGAACCTTCACTAAATGACATGTTTTGAGTTGATGAATGTCTTAGCGTTGCACGACATAACAATCGAAGTAGTTTGGGGCAACCACCATGGATCTATACTGATCCATGAATTCGATTGATATTTGAACATTAGACATTGCACTTGTATTTTCTTGGTGTATTGGCTATTTGGGAGCTTTGACATCTTTACGGCTTCATCCATCATTTATACTCAATATCCGAGTTTGGTGGTCATCGCTCTGGATTCTTGCTTGGTAATTTCTAAGTTAGATTTTTTCTAACTCGTCCAGACGTGGCTTGGTCACAAAACAACTATGTTAGAAATTTATTGATTTAATTATTCTATAAATAGTCTCTATTCAATTTTTTTTACTTGTATGCTTTACCAATGATATCGGCATCATGACTGGAAATAAGAAAGGAACCTCTAATGAATCACCTAGTACTTCAAGCGTAAGGAGCCTTCTAAGGAATGACTCTATACCAACCATCAATCTTACTTCTCAAGGAAAGAGGACATTGACTCTTTACTAAGACATTTTGGAATCTCTAGAGTTGAAACTAGGGTACCTGACCCTTCTGATAGGATTTACACTCCTCCCAAAGAATTCTTCCTTATCATCCCGATACATATATTGCACTCCTGCCACTTACCTTTCAATGACGTTATCACCAAAATTCTAACTTTCCTCGGGATTTCTCCTGTCTAGCTTACATTAAATTCCTACAGTTACATCCATTCCCTTTTTATCTTGTTCAAAGGGCTCAAGCTAGAGGACTTGACTCCTGCTATTCTATGCTCACTTTCCACCCTTCGAAAACTTAAGTGTCAAACTCAAGGTATTTTTTTCTATCTTTGCCCCCACTAACCATCGGTTGACTTTTGTTCCAACTAACATAAGAAGTTAGAGCCATCAAATTTTCTATATATGATGCTTTTCCCTAGAGATTTCCATGAGACTTTCTTTTCTCAATACGCTTCTTAGTGTTGGAATCTTTTCATTATTTTATTATATTCTTACGCTCACTTCTTGTTTTATTTCTTGTTATAATTTCAAGATTCCAGCTAAAAATATTGATTCTAACATTTTGGCCATGATCGGTCAGGTTGGTTATGCTACTAAGTATTCGAGGAGTCGATTGAGGCTTTTTACCTATAATAACCCGCACTTCTGGACACAAATGCAAATAAATACAAGATGTTGGGTTATTAAAATATTACAAAGCATAATTATAAAGATAGAGTTCTATGACATTCTATACTTTTAGATCTCACAATCGGAAAGAATTAAAATATACAAAAAAATAAATATTTTATAAAACAATTTCCAAATTACTTGTTACATATACACTATCTCAAAGTCCAATATAAGCTTTATAGATTTTTTTAATACAATAGATGACTATAGTAGAAACAATAGATAATATGAGAACTCCATCATTGAGCTCCTCTTTTCCTCGTATTATGCAAGTTACTGCAAACCCATCATTTTGTGGTGAGGAAAATGAAAAAGAGGGGAGAGTCAGACAAAAAGTCTGGTGAATGAGAACAATACGAATAAGATGACTAAGTGCAATTAATTCTAAATCCACTCTAAATGACATAGAGTGTGTACCACATGCGCGCATATATACGGTCATATACCTAAGGGTATCGGTCTAACATAATAGGCCCATCTACAAATCGAACCTTACCCGAGCGATCAGAAAATTAAGGATCTACTATCCCATTTTAGCTCATATTACACCTGGAGAGGAATAATACAAAATGCAAACTTGCAAAGTGACTCATCGTGTGCACCCGCGCTCTCCCTCTTGATCAAAGTGGCAAAATACCTCTTACGTACCACTTTGGAGTCACCAAAGCATGTGCGCCTACTAGTATTGGGCCCCTCCTAGCTTCATTTTGATTTGTAGCCTCTTACCATCCTAACCGGAATCTACCCATGCCATGCTTGCGCACAACAAATAGCACTTAAATTTCCTGTTCCGACCAAACTCTCAAGGGTGCCCTTGACCAGTGCTGCGCACACTTGGTCGAAACACCCTGACTCTAATGCGAAATAAATCACACATCTTCTACAACTTTCCATGTCCAACATGCTAATACGGAAACACAAACTAAAAGTCGCACCAATGGCCTTGATAGGAACTCGTTACCCTGTCATCTCTTTCATGCATAATAGGGTCCACAAACAATTCAACATTGTCTAGAAATTTCAAGGTTTCGTTCATTTATTGGACTCAAGGCCCAAAATGGTCAAAACGTCAAATTTAGCCTATAGGCAGTCGACATAGGCTATCCATAGGTTGCCCACCTAGATTGACCTATGGGAAGCACGGTCGACCGTCCTTGTATAATTTAATCAAAAGGGTTTATAGTTCCTATTTTCTATTTGAAATCGATTTGGGGCCTTGATTAGGGTTTTACGTTTTGAACAATAAATTCTAATTTGACTAAAAGACCTATAATTTACTAATCTCAATTTTTAGATTAACAGTTCAACATAGATGATTAACAATCTAATCAACTAATTCTTTTTTTTAAACTAATTGATTTAAACATTTAATTAATCCATGCCCATTTACCTCTATCCTTATCTCTAGATCCGGTTCCTACTCTACATGTTTCCTCAAATTCTTCGTAGCCTTCTTTCTAATTGCTTAATCTCTCTTTTAATTTTGGTTTAGATTATAGTTTGTGTTTGATTTAGGGATTAGAAATTGATTTAGAAATTAGGGTTTTAGTTTCCAATATCGTCGAGCTTTGTTGTAATGGTGAAAGCTAAGGATTTAGAATGACCCTAGGTGTTAATTTGTAAGGGAACTCAAGCCATGCTATCCGTCGAATCCAAGCTAAAAAAGATTTCAACCCTTCATCGATCACTAGGCCTACACACACTAAATCTCGACTGTAAAAATAGAAACGGCGTAGGTTCACAACCCTGCTATTAACATGGGTCAGGTCGACTGCCCTTAGGTCTAGGTCGACCACCCCTCGTTAACCAAGCCTTAGTAAGGGTCGACCTGGCCCTTATTTGTTTCATAAATTTTTATTCTCTTATTTTAATTTCTTACTTATACTTTTGGCACTCGCAACTTTCTTATACTTACTCAGATTTTGGCAAGTTATGTATGAAAACCATCTAAAACGTTGCTACGAATGCGATGGCTTAGGTTTCATAGCCAAATTCAGATGGTTATGAAATCTTTTTAGTCCTTGATTTATTTAAGTTTACTTTACCTATTAAATTTCCATTTTAAATTCCTATTTTGATAAATTTTTGGGGTGTTACATTCTCCCCCTTTAAAAGATTTCGTCCTTGAAATCTCTAAGGATAGAAAACTACAACTTATAACCAACAAAACAAATTCTACATCCATCTACTCGTCCATCATCCATGGAAACTATTATCCCACCTTTTGGCAAGGCCATGATACCAAGAAATTTGACTGATTATAGTTGTTTACTTGTTTCAGAAAATAGGTATACCCGAAGCTATAAATGAAAACTGTTCGATTGGTACCCTAGCCCCGATCTGAGTGCAATTAATATGGAATGATATACAGAGCTCCAGGAAGTCATATTTCAAAGCTCAAGTCAATCGGAGTTCGTATGCTCAAGTTATAAGCAAAACAAGCACTCATGTACTCCATCTAGGATCGATACTTGAAACTGTTCAAATTAGCAAGGATCGATTAATATCTCAAAATCTACAAAGCCATCAACTTGAAACTTTTAGAAAGTCAATAAAATAGTGTAGAAAGCCCATCCAAAAAATTACAAGTCAAAACAATAAAGTTGAAAAAGCCTTCATATCCATCATTTTCGTATCGATCTGATGGATAAGAAAATGTTGCTTTTTGACATAAAATAGGGTATATCTCACTCATTTCGGATCCAAATGACTTCCAACTTTGAAGACATGCTTAGAATACTCTAAGAAGCTTGCAAAATCGATCTCAAGCCAAAATTCAATAGAAAAATATGTTCTATATCGATCATTTCTGTATCGATCATATGGATACGAAAAATGCCCATCTCGTTGAGGATTGATAGCTAAACTCACTGGATCGATCTCAAACTTTCACACAATGCTCCTAAGCATCTGATGACCCACTCTAGTAAGTTTCATCATCATATGACAAGTGCTCTATCGATACAGAATTGATATGGATTGATACGAGGGCCTCAGCCACTCCATAATTGCAATCTTGATCGATCAATAACTCCGCAACCACAACTCCAAGATTTTCACAGCAAGTTACAAACACTTCAGAAACCTCCATGATCAACACGGCTTGATTGGAGCATTCTTGATTGATACAAAATGTTATGGGTCGATCAAGGACCGGTCCCAAACGACCCCAGATCGATCATGTGGGCCCATATGAGCTTGAGAAAGAGTATTCGTAAATCCAAGGCAGATATTTCGAGCTCCACACCTGTAAATAGCACCTCTATTGAAACTAAAAATGGACTTTTGGTGGGGGACTCTGGATGCTGCTATTTTTATTTCTAATTTAATTGTAGTCAATCGTTGGGTATTACAAGCATTGTACCGGAGTAAAAAAGCAATAAAAGATTGATCTTCAAAGTGGACTTAGGAAAAACAGTGTCGAACCACTATAAATCTTGTGTTTCTTGTTGTTTATCTATTTGCTAAGTGCGATTGCTATATTATCCTCATCTTAGTTTTAATTTCTTTGTTCATTTCTCTACAATCATGCTCAACGGGGTTTGTGACCATTTTTGGTGCAAACAGCAACCACAATCCTTAATAATTTATAATGCAATTATGTAATTATGCAATGTAGAATGCATATGAACCTGAACTTATGTAGAAGAGTAGTCAGCCTACTGATTCAGTCGACCTCCTATTTATGCAAGAATGCTCCTGCTATATAACAAAATGCATGCAAAATCCTAATGATATATAGATAATTCTATATGCATGATCAACCATACAACCATATGCAACATCCAGATGCACAACATCCAAGATGAAATAAATCAAGAAACAATATGCCCATGATATGAGTGTACGCCACTATTGGACCTACTATCCTAATGTGTAGAAATGTATAAATGAACCTAATACATCCATAAGCATCCATATATATCCATTAGCATCTATCACTCATAGCATATATTATTGACACATTTAGAACCATTGCTATAATCCAAAGGTCTCTACCTAAAGGGGTATTCCACCTAAATCCAAAGTTCAAAGGTAATCTAAGTTTCTCTAACAAAATGGCTTAGCTAAGGTAACTGCCCCATATAGAGACTTCCACAGCATAGTATCCCCACATATTACATTTGGAATTCAACTCAAAGACGGAACATTCCATCCACTCCCTTTATGTCCCGTGACTGACCGGGACATAGAGGATTAAACAAAAGACGTTGGCTTTCTAACAAGGAAGGGGCAAGGAATTACTACTCATACTGTGCTCTCAGAGGCTATAGAACCAAGCTAATATGCCAAGACGTAGAGTTGGTTACTATATCATGCTTCTAAGATGGATTGCAACTTCCCCCAATTGGCCAACTTTTAAATAACTAAATTGACAACTATTGTGTGTAACCTCAAGAGGGCTTCCTGATTGCTTCATATGGGCCTCATATGTAGATAAAATCTAGGACAATCACCAATCCACGAGCTCGCTTTAACTTACTCACCATCCAATCGACATTACCAACCACTCAAATGTTGGACAATCATGCATACGTCATGCACCAGTATTACATGCTGTCATAGCTTGAAAACAGACCTGATTAACAACAATTGGAGTGTCTTTCTAAGTAACGACCTAATCATTGCAACCATTATACATTCAAAATTTCCATGCCAATATTGAGTTGATGAACCTGACGAACGATCAACACGCACGTCAGTGTTCTCTAGAGAGGCAGCCTCTAACACTTGGAGTGACATATGCCCTACTCTTGAGTGACGGAGGCCCTTCAAGGCAGATGCTTCCCTATAATCCTGAGAAGAGACTATTAATCATACTAAGAATTACCAGATCTGTTTCTCAAATCACTAAAAGGAGATGAAGAAGCTAACGGTCAGTGAGTTGATTAAGTTCTACAACCAGCTGCCGTCAATACAAAAAAATGATGAATTCGTCACCAGTGCCGACTTCCAGATTTTAATGGTAGAACTGGTGGACATCCGTCAATGACTGCATCAACATGGTAAGGCCGAAGAGCTAACCTAGAAAGGAAAGTTTCGAAAATATGTGCAAGCCCTATAGAACGAAGGGCGGGGAACACCCAAACCTTATCAATCAAAAACTTTGATTAAATTAAACCACTTACATTAGACTTCCAACTAAGAAAGGCTAGACCGAAGTGCAATAGCGAGCATACGATGTTGCTTCACTTATCAATGAGATTTAATCCAATTTTTTTTGATTATTTCTATTTCAATTTCATTTATGTTGCGAAATATGACCAACTTGAATTAAACTACTTGCAAAATGCGCAAGTAACTAAGCACTCAAGGATGGGGGCCAAAAAACCTCCATGAACTATGATCAGGTCATTGAGGTATCATCATGACAAGCATGATTCAACCACTCACCAGCTACTATATGCCCCTGACTTGGGGACAAGGCATCAAAGTGGAAGAGCCGACAAGGTCAGGACTCCAGTACAAAGTGGATGCTACCGACCATCCACTTATCCCCCTATTCAATTTGATTGGAGATTTTAGAAAGACTTGGAGTGATATGTCCCAAAAATGCACTCCTCAACACGTACTTGAAGCTCGCCAAAATACTTATGCTTCTTCCGTTTCCCAGTAAAATTGAAACCACACCAGGGGTGGACGTGACGTGACCGTCCATGCATCAAATCCTACATTAGACACTTGGGGTTGTTTGAGAACATAAGTCTAAAGTGGATATGATTTGACCATTCACTCTCCAGCTCGCGGCTGTGATTCGGCAAAACAATCATGCCTTAAACCAACTTCGTCAAGGCTGGAACCCCAATTCACAATCATCATGGACTGATAGCTAGCTTGATAATCATTAGGAGCTATCATTTCAACTCTCTTCTTTGACCTAAACGAAAGAGCATGAAGTATCAAGTGGATGCGACATGACCGTCCACTGTCTAATTCTTTCCCTAACACTGGGGCAAAGACATGACTCTAAGTGGATGTGGTTCGACCATCCACTCTTTCACCTAAACTCGAAGTTCTCTAGAGTATTATTTTTACTCCTTAAGCTTGGAAGAAGCAAAATCTACATTAAAGACGGAACAGTACAACCGTCCATGTGTCGGATCCTATCTCGGATGCAAGGGCCAGTTTGATAGCCCAAGCTTAAATTGGACGTGAAATGACCGTCCAACTCGGGGAGGATGGATCTGTCCATCCACGACCTCACTTTCCAGCTTGAGAAGGATGGATCCGTCCATCCACGAGCTCGCTTTCCAACTGGAGGAGGATGGATCCGTCTATCCATGACCTCGCTTTCGAGCACGAGGAGGATGGATCCATGCTCGATGAGGATGGATCCGTCCATCCATGACCTCGCTTTCCAGCTTGAGGAGGATGGATCTGTCCATCCACGACCTCGTTTTCCAGCTCGAGGAGGATGGATCCATCCATCCATGACCTCAAGTTCCAGTCTAAGGAGGATGTGATTCGTCCATTCACAACCTTAACTAACTTTTATCCCCAGAGTGTGGGTAGGAGCATCTTTCCTAAACATATGTGATCGACCGTCTGTTAAACAACTCTAGATACCCGGAGTGCAAACTGGAATATAAACATTAACAAGTGTGGTCGACCACCCATCAATTAACTCTGATCCCAAGAGCGCGGACTGAAATATAAACACCAAATGGGTGTGGCTGACCACCCATCAACGAACTCTGGTCCTGAGAGCACTGACTGGAGTATAAACACCAAATGGGCATGACTGAGCACCCATCAACCAACTCCAGTCCTTAAAAGCATGGATTGGTATATAAATACCAAAAGGGATGCGATTTGACTGTCCATCTATCAACTCTGATTCCTCAACAAATTCTATAGTATAAAAAGTGGATGTGGTTCGACCGTCCGCTTTCCAACTCATCCCCTGACTTAGGGGAACACTTATCACACAAAATCCGATGCGATCTGACCATTCAGCGCTATGCGAGCATGACACAATCGTCCATGCATCAACTCTTGCCTTGGCACATGACCCATAACATATATTTATAGGGTTTCACTCCAACCCTACAAGACAAAATTTCTTCCTTGATTCGACAGGGAGACGTAGATTCACAAAACGGGCCTAGCTAGACGTCCTGTTCTGAATGGATATGACTACCATTGTGATAACCCAGATTTTTTTGATACTAGACAATTGAATAATTAACTGGTTTTATTCAGTTGAATAGATCAAATTTTGACACCTGGATGAATTGAAAACTATGATAAAACATTAAAATATAAATATCTGGAAATGATATATCTTATAGTAAATTTATATATATAAATAGTAATGTGCAAATTTAATAATGATGAAAATTTTAAGTGCGTTCATATACAAGTGTGTGTATATATATGTGTGTGTGTTTTGTGAATTGAGAACATTAATCTGAATTCAATACGTTAAATTTTTAAAGGAGATTTAAAGATAGAATTCTATATTTATAAACACTAGAGATAAATACTTATTAGATTTGAATATAGTGGCTCAAGTTTAAAATAGGATTAATAAAGGATCATTCTTTCTTTAAATATATGTATGTTGTATATATGTAAGGGTATTAAACATAAGAGATAGATTAATTTTCAAATTATAAAATTTTCACATTACTATTTATATATATAAATTTACTATAAGATATATCATTTCCAGTTATTTAAATTTTAATGTTTTATCATAGTTTTCAATTCATCCAGATGTCAAAATTTGATCTATTCAACTGAATAAAACCAGTTAATTATTCAATTGTCTGATATCAAAAAAATCTGGGTTATCACAACCATCCAACCTCGAATGAACGTGATGTGACCGTTCATCCGCTAACTCTCACTTATGATCCGATAGGTTGTGCGTGCAACATAGATGCATGTGACCCAACCGCCCGCCAATCAATTCCGTCCTATAATTCAGTGGGAGAAACATAAAATTAAAATTGTTGTAATATGACCGACCATACTTCGACTTTTGCCCTTGACCGAGCCAGAGGAATTCGTCGAGGAAAATGCGGTCCGACTATTTTCTATAAAAATTCTTAGTCCTCAGAGTGTGAACAGGGGTATAAACATCGAATAGGTGTGATTAGCGGCCCTTCAATTGATTTTGATACTCAAGGTGCAACTACGAGCATAGAAAAATGTATGAATGTGATTCAACCATTCATTCACTAACTCTGACCTAAACTCAACAGGAGGAGTATAAACTCACTACAGATGCAACTTGACCGTCCACAAACTAACTCTGTTAACCCAAGACTGGGGGCATAAGTATAAATAACTGAAAGAAGGGAAAGGTGACTCGCTATATCTCCAACTTAGCGTCCTTTACAACTTAAGGCAACGACTACAAGCAGGCCTTAATGCTTACCAATCAGAATGACGTTCGAAGTTATGGGCGACTAATAATATCGTACCGCCAGATCGACAGGCAATATCGATCCGGACTTTTGATATCATACCTTTGATCGACAGGCAATTAGGTCCGAGCTTTTTACATCGTGCCACTGAACTGAAGATCAATATCGATCCATGTACACCACAAATAGGAGTGACCCAAACGTCCTTCGAACAACTTCGATCACCGTAGCGTGGAAAGGATAATAAACCATGGATGAGTGTGACTTGACGATTTATTCTCCATATACCTTCATTGATCTATCAGGAGGAGCATGATATCGGATGAGCATGACCTGACCGCACCGGAGTCAACTTTATCCCACAATTGAATAGGAGAATATAAATCAAATTTGATGTGACTGATCGTCTGACTCCGGATGAATGCGATGGGATCGTCCGTGCACTAGTTCTTGCCCTTGGTCCGGCAAAAGGAGCAACGACCTCATATTGGATATGATATAACCATCCATTCTCTAGTCCATCCTAGAGTATGGCAACACCTGCAACATAGGTGGACATGATTGACCGTCCAATACCCAGCTCATAACCGAAATTCAACGGAGCATCGAAGTATACCTCAAAGAAGGAAGACCATAATACAATGCAGGATAAGCGCGACTCAACCTTCCATAAATTAACTCAGTACCATGGTTTGATGGGAAAGAACATGAGATCAAAGCTAACGTGACTGGCCTTGCCACTTATCGATGTATGCCCCCGACTTGGGGGCACGAGTGAGAAGATAAGATAAATGTGATTTGACCATTCATCAGTCTACTTTGGTTCTTAAAGCTTGAACTACCGTATAAACACAGTTGGGATAAGATTCGACCATCCGCGTAATGCATCCACCAACCCGAGACTAGGGGAAAAAGAGTGATTATCCAAGAGTTTACTATAACAAGTCGATCCTATGACTCATGCCTGGTAACAACTCAAGCTTGCGTCGAAAGGATGCCTGGAGATGGAATCATCGGATCGATGCCCGGACTTATAAGCAACTGATCATCATTCTAACCCTTATAACGAGTAATGGATCACAAGTACATTGAATGGAAAGCGCATCACTCGAAAACACAAGTAGATTCAAACTCATAGCTAGAGCCAGCTATGAAGCAGCATGTGATACAAGGCTAAACTCTACTTAGCATTTGATTCAATGTGGCTATAAGGATGATCATTAACCATTCACTAGTACACAATCTGTCTGTTGCATCACCTTATTTGCGATGGCTTAGGTAAAAACAGTAGCAAGTAGTATAATTATATGACGGTTCTTCTTAAAAAGTATAGCAACTGGTCTATGAGAAAGAGAAGAAAATTTAATAAAAGCAATTTGCGACAGTTTTTGTCTATAACCGTAGCAAATACGTTGTTATTTACTACTACTATTTTCATAACCGCAGAAAATACCTATTGCATATGCGACTAAAAAATTAAAAAATAATTTACGACGGTTGTGTAATAGGGAATTAGTAAATACATAAGCAAATTAGGAGAGTTATGCTTCAGCCGTAGCAAACGATCCGCTTCACGTTACCGCTTTCTTTTTTATCATCCCGCTTCACATTACCCATAGAAATCAAATCCCTAAATTCTTAAGCCTGAACCATTCGTCCCTAAATCATTGAAATACCTGCTCCCTCCATACAACCCATTCTTCCTTCATACCCCTTCCTCCTTCGCAACCCTTCCTCTTTTGACTAGTTCATGTGCTGGTACAAGCTCGACAACGAGCTCCGCTACTGCGAGTTTAGCATTACCTACTGTTGCATAGACCATGATATATACGTGCAACTAAAGCTAATAAGTAAAGCTATGAGATAGGACTGGCATCATTGGTCGTTGCTATAGCATGGGAGTTAGCGAATGAAGTAGGCACGAAGGTAGTGGCTGCAGCGATGGCTGAAGCTAGAAGGCGACAGTTTAAGGAAGAGCTGCTGATGTAGGGAAGAGAACTTACATGTAGAACGGCTAGAGAGCTGTGGCTGTCAACAACATCAACTTGGAGCCGAGGTTATATTCTTCAATTCTTAGAATGGGTGAGTTTTATACTCATCACTATATTTATTCCTCTTGCATCCTATATAATCGGTGAATTTGTACAAGTTGATATTTTGTTTAATAATTAATGAACAGTATTAGAACAGATATAAAGCTAAATCATGAAGTTAAGAAAGATAACTCAAATTAGGTTTTCTTTTTGACATATATACAAGTAGGAAGGGTAGCATAAATAGTTTTTCCTTGCTTTTTTCGTTTCTTGAAATTTGATTGTTT
Source organism: Allium cepa (assembly GCA_030765085.1). Lineage (NCBI taxonomy): Eukaryota > Viridiplantae > Streptophyta > Magnoliopsida > Asparagales > Amaryllidaceae > Allium > Allium cepa. The sequence continues at coordinate 1,027,634,354 of CM060932.1, read as the reverse complement.
AATCGTATCAACTTTGTATCATAGCGATTACCCTTTAGCTTTTTAGGCTCATGTACAGAACAATAACTTTCTATTTCATATAAGTTTTATACTTTAGATGATAAAAATAATAATTTCTCTGACTATGTAATATACTAAAAGTAACTTCAGTTGAATTGGATGTGTGAAATAGTACTCAAGTGAGAATGCCTTTATATTTTGGATTTTGGTATGTTTATTAACAATAGTCTATCAAATTTGATTTTTTATCTTATAGATGATAAATTGAAATCCCAAGCATATGGAACTTTGTATAGTTAAACAACTTATATTTTAAATTATTGTTTGAGATGAACATAATGGAATATTTGTGATATCATATCAGGAAAGAAGAAGTTTCATTGCATAATATTTTGCATCCTCCCTTCATAATGATGGTCAAAACGAACATCCACTTTTAGATGTGGTAATAAGTCTTGTACTGAACAATAACTTTCTGTCTTCACTCTTGTTGATTCATTATCACTATAATCTTTCCATGTCAATACTTGAAATTTGTCTAAATTCCTTATGTTTGTCTAAGTTACTTCTCATAATCAACATAATCATTTACTTCTTAGTGCATAAGGCTACTCACATGGGCTAGATCTCTGATGGGCAAGTTGTGCGCAGTCTTAACCCATTATTAGATTTTTTTTTCGAAACTTGATCGTTAAACCAAGTGCTTATAATATCTAAGTGCAACGATGCATGCATATAACATGTATTTTTTTTTACTTTTTTTTACAATCTAAAACCAAAATTGCAGTGGGTTTACATATTTAAAGCAAACATTATCGCATATAACTTGTATTACTATACGTTCGTAAAGTGATTTGTCCAACTAATCATTGTATTGCTAAATGCACCTCGGCTTCCAAAGATGGCAGTAGAGGGTTGAGAAGACATGTTTGCTGGAATGGGAGGTGGCAGACGAATGGGTGGTGGTGGTTTTGGTGGCAGTTGAGGCCGAATGGGTGGTGGTGGTGGGTTCGGTGGTAGCTCAGGTTATAGCCGTGGTGGTGGTTTTTGGAGGTCATTCTGACTTTGGCGGGTCTCGTGTTGGTTTTGTTGATTCTGGATCTGACCGGTTTGGCTCCTTTGGTGGTGGTGGACATAGTAGTGGATTTGGAAGCTAAGGTGATGGAAGGTCTGGTGGTGAATTTGGAAGATCTAGCAACTCCAGTCGCTCTGGTTCTAAAGGGTTTGGATTTAAAAAGAGTGATGATGATTGGATAAATTTTAATCTGAATTGCATTGGATACAGTATTTGCGCTGTTAGGTTTGTGTTCTCTTTCACATTCCTCTGCTTCATACAGGTTAACCAATCTTCTGATCGGTTGTTCTTTATTGTTAAGTTTGTAGCATAAAAACGTAAAAAATTACCATTTCTAGGCATATTTATGTCCACACGGTCACATGTGCGCACTATATAAATTTCATATGATGTTTGCTTAAACGTCTCGAACATATATATGATTTTGTGCAATAAACTCATCTATAAACATTTTTTCTTGTTTATGCCAAAAATTGGGCACAACACTCTTCGGAAGTATTTGAAGAGATAAAAATGAAGAATATAAATGCAAAAAGAGGATTATCTAACAAACACTTCAAAAACAAATGAGCAAAACACGTAGAAACATAGGATTTTAGAGTGGTTCGGCATATGGCCTACGTCCACTATGAAGTTGATGATTTTATTGATATTTACTTGCTGATTACAACTGATTACAGTGGATTATAATGATGAATTTCGAGTACAACAGTAGTCTTGAAGTGCAAAGATCATTTCGGCAGAGTCTGGACGTCAAAGAGCCAAAAGATCCCCTTTCTGTTGGCCCTGGGTGCTATTTATAGGTGTAAACTGAAAATATCTCACTCATATCTTGGGAGACTTCTTCTGGAACGTGCGTGGGCCCACACAATCGATCCCATGCAATTTCGACTCGATCTGTGATCGGTACGAATGAATTTCATATCGATCAAGATTTGATCCAATCGAGTTGAAACTTGGCATGAACATTCCTTAGGTTGTACGTAAGCTCCTGTGAAAATTTCATAGCATTTGGACATGTGGATTGTAAGTTATGATCGATGCAAGTTTGTGCTTCTCGTATGCTGTTTAGTTTGTATCAGTCCCTTCGTATCGTTCTATTCGTATCGATCCGATCACGTGTCTGCATGTTGACATGGCGCTAAATTCTTGGATTGATCCACTTTCGCCGATTTGACCGAGTCATTCCAATGTTTTCGCCTTGTTTGTATCGATCTTAACCGTTTTGTTCGTATCGATCGGTCGCACTACCTTGTTCGTATTGATCGTTTGTGTTGTCTTGCTCGTATCGAATGCCGCGGCTCTATTCGTATCGATCTAAGTTGAACTGTCGTTATCGATTGTGTGGTCTTGTTCATATCGATCGAACTCGCTCCAACTTGATGATACGAACGATTGATGATGTGATGGGTATGAAAGATAATGGCTTTGTTTGGCCTTAATGGATATGAATAGCGGTTTCATGATGGATGCGAAGTAACGATTACTTGATGGGTACGAACCAAGGTCGCCTGATGAAAACGAACTACCGAAGCTTGATGGATTCGAACAAGGCTCTTCAGATGATTGATACGAAGTGAGGCTTTTTGATGGATGCGAAGTGATGCGTTCTTTGTCTTACATTGACTGTATCTTGAGCATACGAACTCGGATTGACTTGAAATTTGGAACGTTGGCTTCCTTAGTTTTGCTTGTCATGTCATATCAATTGTAGCTTGATCTGGACTTGGAAAAAATTTACCGACATCCATAATGAACCTGTATATAACCGTCGAGACGAACTGTCCTTGGTTTTTGGCCAATTCCTTGGTGTCGCGGCCTTGCCAAAAGATGGGATAACATTTGCCCCCTAAAGTACATCTTGTGTGAACATGACCTTCTTTGAAAAGTTACAATCTTCATTTCTAAACTATTCTATCTGACTTGTTGATCAATTATTGTTTTTTCGTCGAAAGATATAACCTTTGATTGACTAATAGAATCATGAACCATAAAATGTTGGTTGTCTATTGATGTACTGTATGCTATTGTAACAGAGTGATGTAGTGACAAGCTGTTTGTTGTTGTAATTGTTCATCAGGTGGGCATTCGACTTGCGAATTTTGAAAATTGAAAATTAGTCCGACATACATGCATATATGTTAACCCTACTCTCGTTAACGTTTGCATGCTCACAAGTCATTGTCAGTTTTTTTGTATCGAATTCCATATCGACCCTCTCCTGAATCGATGTGAAATTCAAGTTGTAATAACGCTCGTGGTTGTTTTGGAATATCCCTTCGTATCGATCCTTTCCTGTATCGATGTAAAAGTTCGAAAGATTGTTCTTGTATCGATGTAATTCGCATTGATGGATACGAAATAAACATTTTGCAATGATGGATACGAGTTTTGGCAAACTCCACAGCAGTGGGTATGAAGTTGTGATTTTGCATTGATGGACTTATGAGGGTGCGAATAGAGCAGCTAGTTCTCTGGGTACTATTCGTATCGATTGATACGAGTCTTCATAGGTTGTATGTTGATGGATACGAACAGTGCGGTTCGTATCGATGCATTTGAATGGAGTCAAAAATAGTGGATACAAACAAGTATTTCATATCGATAAATATGAGCTCCTGTGAGCTCTATGTTGATGGGTACGAATTGTGCTTGCTTCGAGTCAATAATGAATGGATACGAGTAGATCGCTTCACATCGGTTATACGAACCGTCTCTCCCCTTGGGTCGAACACATATAAATACTTTCTGGACTTAGAAAAATCTCACTTGTTTTCTGCTTTTATTCTCGTCTTCGTATCATTCCAGAAACTCAGAAAAGAAACCCACTTTCTAATCGAACCAATCGAACGAACTACCGAAATTAGGCAACTCATCAAACAAATTTAATCTTAGTATGACAAGACTCGAATTCTCATGTTATTCAAATTTGTGACCAAACATTTTGTAGAAGACATGATCTTGTATGAGGTCGAGTGATGCAGCGCACCCTGTTAAGTCGCTTGCAACTTATGACTTAAGTCATGACAATCATGAACAGCGACCTAACAAGGTACGCGACCTAACTAGCTTAAGCCACCAACGACCTAGAGAACTATGGTATAACGAGTTAACTCCTCCAGAAACCAAGACCAGCGACCTAACAAGATACGGCGTAACGGGAGGCAAAGAGGGGTTGAAGCATTACACCGGAATAACGAGCTATGCATTAGGTCGTTCAAGCGACCTAGCGAGATAATGAGCTATGCATTAGGTCGTCGAGGCGACCTAGCGAGTTAAGGCGTCTACCTTATACCACTTATTTTAAGTCGCTGAAGTTTATGTCGCATGAAGTTGTTTCCTTAAGTCGCGCATGAAGCTAATGCTTACCTGAAGCTTAGCTCGCTCAAATGGATAGGTCACTCAAGCTGTTATGATATTCTGTTATGTCGCAATGTTGTAGGAGTTGATGTTATAACTCGCCGGTGTTGTTTGTCCTTGAGTTGTAAGTCGTGACTCGGATGTTGTATGTGTTGTTATCTATACAAATGCTGTGTTGTTAAGTCGTGTGTGACTTAGGTCGCGAGTCACTGGAGTTGGGTCGCATGTTGTTAGGTCGCACTACTGTTAGGTCGTGAGTTACTGTATATGAGTTGTGTTGTAAAAACTCTATAAATAGAGGTGATGGGTCATTTGTAAAGTGGATTGATTTTGAATAAACTTTGTTTGAGTGCTTTGTGCCACTTTAAAATTGGAAGTTAAGTGTTATCTCCTTTCTCCATTTTTGGTTATTCGAGTGCGCTCGAATCAATGGATTTGAAGCCGATTCACAGAATCTCGTGCGCGAGATCAACGTAGAAGAATCGTAGATCTTTTAACATGGTATCATGCGCGATAAACGTGTTGGAGATAGCTAGAATCCGGTATCTCGCGAGATCAACGTATTTGGGCACTTGGGTATTTTCAATCCATCGATTTATATTGTTTCACCTAATCGTTTCATCGATTAGTTTGACACGAAATCTTCATTTCGTTGTCAACCGTTATATCCACTGCGTCAGTTTGGTATCAGAGATAGACTTAGCCAATCATAGCTAAACCGAGCTTATCGGGAGCCGAGTTGAAGTTTTGGAGTTGCGCACCACTTTGTAGATCAAGGCCGAGTTTGAATTAGTTGGAGCCGAGTCTAATAATGTCAGATCCGAGCTAAGTTGTTCAAGCCGAGAGTTAAGTATTTGGATTTGTTGAAGATTCTACCATGCCGCCGAGAAGAGATAATCGTCATCAAAATATTGAAGATTTGTATAAAAGAGAAGATACTGAACAAATGGAACAACGAATTAGCAATAAATTCAATGAGAAGTTGGATGAGGTAATTGGTAGATTGGAGAAATTGATGATCGATATGAATCAAAGTCAACAGAGAAGATCACCAATCTCGAACCATGGAGGAAACAGAGTTTCGCCATCGGTTACGGAAGCGAGGAGGGTGTCACCACAATCTTATTGAGATAGAAGGGAATCATTAGTTTCAATGAGACGAGAACACCATGAGTATAGAAATGAAGAGAGAAGAAATCCACGTGAGTTTGGAGATGAGCCATATCGTGATGATGAAAGATATAGTAGAAGAGATATGCGTGATCGTAGAGATGTTGATGGTCGAGATCGATATCGAAGTACATCTGATTATGATGAAGATGGTGATAGATGTAGTGTTCATTATCGAGATCGAGACCAAGTACGAAATCACTGTCGGGAGGTAGAAGATGATCGTAAATGGGAGTCGGGGATGAAAATAGAGATTCAAGAATTTAAAGGAGGAATGATAACTAAAGAATTTTTGGATTGGTTATCAAATGTTGAAGAAATTTTTAACTTTAAGGAAGTACCCGAGCATCGTAGAGTTAAGTTGGTTGCTACACGATTGAGGGGAAGAGCTGTGGCATGGTGGCAACAAACTAAACTTACACGGGAAAGAATGAGAAAGTTAAAGATTGAGTCATGGGAGAAGATGAAGAAGTTGATGAAGGCTACTTTCTTACCTTATAATTATCAGTCTTTTATGTATCAGCGCTTACAGAATTTGAGTTAAGGGACAAAGTCGGTAGATGATTATGCAGATGAGTTTTATCAACTGATTGCTAGAAATGATATCATGGAAACGGAGGAGCAGTTGACAGCTTGATTTGTTGGAGGATTAAGAATGCAAATTCAGGATATGGTGAATATGTTTGATCCAAGATCCGTTGCTGAAGCACACCAAAAGGCTCTAGCTTGGGAGAGGCAAGGTAGAAGAGGAGGTGGTGTGTTTACAAATTCCAACAATCAAGTGAAAGGGGCTAGTAGCAATACGAATGTTTCCAAGGCTGTTGGAAAACCGTTCGTCAATGAAGTTGCTAAGACTAAGGTCAACAATAATTTCAAGTGTTATAACTGTTAGGAGTTTGGTCACAAGTGCAATGAATGTCCGAAGCCTAAGAAGCGAGTGATGGTTGCTGAGGTTGAGGATGAGGATGCAGAAATAGAATGTTCCAATTCACCACAAGTTGAGGAGGAAGAAGAATTGTTGGCGGGAGATGAAGGATATTCTTTAATGATGAGGAGATCTTGCTTGACGCCAAAGCAGGAAGAGGAGACTAGTTGGTTGAGGAGTAATATTTTCCAGTCAACGTGCACTATCTTGGGAAGTGTTTGCAAGTTTGTTATCGACGCGGGAAGCTGTGATAACATCATTTCTACAGAAGCTGTAAAGAAGTTGGCGTTAAAGACAGAGAAGCATCCCAAACCTTACAAGTTAGCTTGGTTGAGGAAAGGTGGGGAAGTGAAGGTTAATCAAAGAGCTTGTGTAACTTTTTCCATCGGAAAGAAGTATAAAGATGAAATTTGGTGTGATGTGGTAGATATGGATGTATGTCATTTGTTTTTGGGGAGACCGTGGCAATACAATAGAGCTGTGCAACATGATGGGAGGACTAACTGCTATAGTTTCATGTTCGAGGGCACCAAAATCACTTTAGTTCCTAAACAGCGACAACAAAGAGAAAGCAAGTTGGAGGAGATTGAAGAACTAAAAACTCTGTTATCTTTGAAGGAATTTGTCAAGGAAGTGGAGGATGAGCCTGAAGTATTTCTGTTAATTGGAAGTGAAAGTAGTGAAGCAGTTGAAATTCCTGAAGAAGTTAAGCCGGTATTGAAGGAGTTTAAAGATGTATTTCCTGAAGAATTGCCAACAGAGTTACCACCGTTGAGAGACATACAACACGAGATAGATCTTGTTCCAGGAGCTGTGTTACCGCATAAACCACATTATAGAATGAGTCCAAAGGAGCACGAAGAGTTGAGAAGGCAAGTGGAGGAGTTACTTGAACAAGGGCGCGTACAAGAAAGTTTAAGTCCTTGTGCAGTACCAGCATTGTTAGTGCCGAAGAAGGATGGACTTGGAGAATGTGTACAGATAGTCGAGCACTAAACAAGATTACAGTGAGGTACAGATTTCCGATGCCTAGATTGGATGATTTGTTAGATCAGTTGAGCGAAGCTTCTATCTTTTCAAAGATTGATCTGAAGAGTGGGTATCATCAGATTCGAATTCGACCAGATGATGAATGGAAGACAGCTTTCAAGACACGGAAAGGATTGTATGAATGGCTGGTCATGCCATTTGGTCTTTCGAATGCACCAAGTACTTTTATGTGAGTGATGAATCAGATCTTTCGACCGTTCATTGGAAAGTTCATGGTGGTATACTTTGATGATATATTGATATACAGTGGGAGCACCAAAGAACATCTACTACATTTGCGGGAAGTGTTGATGATACTTCGTCAGGAGCAATTTTATGCGGCTACAAAGAAGTGCGTGTTCATGACGCATAGTGTTTTGTTTTTGGGGGTATGTATTATCCAAGAGAGGTATCCAGGTGGATCAAAGTAAAGTTGAAGCAATCAGAAATTGGCCACAGCCCAAGACTATAACTGAAATGAGGAGTTTTCATGGTCTAGCATCATTCTACCGAAGGTTTATTCCACATTTCAGTAGCGTGATGGCACCTGTTACTGTATGAAGGGCAAGCAATTTTCATGGTCAAAGGAAGCAGGATTTGCTTTTGAGCGAATCAAGGGACTTTTAACATTATCACCAATTCTAGTTTTGTCGGATTTTCAGTTGCTATTTGAATTACATACTGATGCATCTAAAGTTGGAATTGGAGGAGTGTTAAGTCATAGGGGCCGTCCAATTGCTTACTTCAGTGAGAAGCTTTCGGGAGCAAAGATGAGATATAATACTTATGACGTGAAATTCTATGCTATTGTCCAAGTCATAAAAAATTGGAGACACTATTTGTTTCATAAAGAGTTTGTGTTGTATACTGATCATGAAGCATTGAAGCATTTGTAGGGACATGATAAGGTTGCAGCCAGCCATGCTTCATGGATCGCATACTTGCAGTAGTTTACATTTGTTGTAAAGCATAAGTCGGGAGCTACAAATCGTGTGGCAGATGCATTGAGTAGAAGAAATCATTTGTTGACTACAATGAGAGTTGAAGTGACGGGGTTTGATCTTTTACCAGAATTATTTGTTTAGGATCCTTACTTTGCTAAGATTGTAGATGAAGTCGAGAAAGGGAAGACGGATGAGTATGTGCTGATAGATGGTTTTCTTTTCAAAGGAAATCAGTTATGTATACCAGAGGGCAGTTTGCGAATGAAGCTTGTGAAAGAATTTCATGAAGAAGGTCATGTGGAAAGAGATCGTACTTTGCAGTTGGTTTCTCAATCATATTTTTGGCCTTCCATAAGGAAAGAAGTTGAAAGATTTGTGGAGAGATGTCACATATGTCAAGTTTCCAAAGGGACAGCTACGAATGCAGGACTGTATATGCTATTTCCCGTGCCTACTAGACCATGGGTTGATATTAGCATGGACTTTGATTTGGGTTTGCCAATAACTCAACGAGGGAATGATTCTATATGTTGTGGTGGATAGATTTTCGAAGATGGCACATTTCATAGCTTGTAAGAAGACAGCTGATGTAGTCGTGTTGCTCAATTATTTTTCAAAGAGGTTTATCGACTACATGGGCTACCTGAAACCATAGTTTCGGACCGGGATACTCGATTTCTAAGTCATTTTTGGTTAAGTTTGTGGAAGATGGTTGAAACTAAGCTGAATTTTAGCAGCGCCTATCATCCGCAAATAGATGGGAAACGGAAGTGGTCAACAGATCTTTGGAAAATTTGTTGAGATGTCTTGTGAAGGATAATTTGAAGAGCTGGGATGTGAAGTTATGTCAATCTGAGTTCGCACACAATTGTGCTGTTAATCGAAGTACTGGATTTAGTCCATTTCAAGTAGTATATTCAGCAATGCCCAAAGCACCGCTGGATTTGTCGATAGTTCCACTTTAGAAAGGAGTTGTTAAACGAGCTTGTGATTTCGTGAATGAATTGCAAGAGTGTCACAGGATTGTTCATGAACGATTGCTTAAGTCAAATGAGAAGTATAAGCAACTGGCAGATAAGAAACGAAGACGTGTGGATTTCAAAGAGGGTGATTTTGTTTACGCAGTATTGATGAAAGATCGTTTTCTAGTTGGAACTTACAATAAATTGAAAGCTCGAAAGATTGATCCAGTAGAGATCTTGAAGAAAATCAATGATAATGCATATCAGTTGAGGTTGCCGGATCATATTCACACAATAGACGTTTTCAACGTTAAACATTTGATTCCATATCATGGGGATAAGCTTGTCAAGGAAGAGGAAGGTGCGAATTCGGGGTCGAATTCTCCTCAACCGGGGGAGGATGATGCAGCGCACCCTGTTAAGTCACTTACAACTTATGACTTAAGTCGTGACAATCATGAACAGCGACCTAACAAGGTACGTGACCTAACTAGCTTAAGCCACCAACGACCTAGAGAACTATGGTATAACAAGTTAACTCCTTCAGAAACCAAGACCAGCGACCTAACAAGATACGGCGTAACAAGAGACAATGGGGGGGTTGAAGCATTACACCGGAATAACGAGCTATGCATTAGGTCGTTCAAGCGACCTAGCGCGATAACGTGCTATGCATTAGGTCGTTGAGGCGACCTAGCGAGTTAAGGCGTCTACCTTATACCACCTATTTTAAGTCGCTAAAGTTTATGTCGCATGAAGTTGTTTCCTTAAGTCACGCATAAAGCTAATTCTTACCTGAAGCTTAGGTCGCTCAAATGGATAGGTCACTCAAGTTGTTATGATATTCTGTTATGCCGCAGTGTTGTAGGAGTTGATGTTGTAACTCGTCGGTGTTGTTTGTCCTTGAGTTGTAAGTCGTGACTCGAATGTTGTATGTGTTGTGGTCTGTACAAATTTGTGTTGTTAAGTCGTGTGTGACTTAGGTCGCGAGTCACTGGAGTTGGGTCGCATGTGGTTAGGTCGCACTACTATTAGGTCGTGAGTTACTGTATATGAGCTATGTTGTAAAAAATCTATAAATAGAGGTGATGGGTCATTTGTAAAGTGGATTGATTTTGAATAAACTTTGTTTGAGTGCTTTGTGCCTCTTTAAAATTGGAAGTTGAGTGTTATCTCCTTTCTCCATTTTGGGTTATTCGAGTGCGCTCGAATCAACGGATTTGAAGCCGATTCATGGAATCTCGTGCGCGAGATCAACGTAGAAGAATCGTACATCTTTTAACACGGTATCGTGCCCGATCAACGTGTTGGAGATAGCTAGAATCCGGTATCTCGTGAGATCAACGGATTTGGGCACTTGGGTATTTTCAATCGATCGATTTATATTATTTCACCTAATCATTTCATCGATTAGTTTGACACGAAATCTTCATTTCGTTGTCAACCATTGTATCCTCTGCGTCATTGAGAGAGGTCAGGGATGTTTTTGTTTAGGGAAGAAGAAGAGAGAAAGGTCAATGGCTCTAACTTCGTATTGGTGGAAGAGAAAAGAGGGCTTGTCTTCATATCGAGTCTGGACAGTAGATTAGTGTTAGCGAGTCACTGATCGATAAAATGGCGAACTTCGTGTCGATCTTGTAGTGATAGTGGTTCGTATCGATCAGAATCGATCGGTACAAAATTGAATAGCTTCCAGTTGATATGAAACCCGTGACAGGTAATCGATGTGAATTGCATAGGTTGGAATCGGTACGAAGCTGGTAGCTTCTAACCAATATGAACTTCGTCGCATTCTGATCAATGCGAAGCCAACGTGACTTGATCGATACGAAGCCAACACATTTCCTATCTATACGAAATGATAGCCTCGGACCGATACAGAATGGAATATCGATAGAAGTGTATCGATGTAAACAAATCATTCGGTCCAAATTTATGATCGATACGAATTTGAACTTTGGTGATTGATTACGAGTTGAACCTTGATGAATTCGAAAAACCCTCGTACGTTTGAACACCTGACTCCGACAAGCTTCTGCCCTGCATAATTGGACTTTACTTTTCTTCAATGCATATTTGACTATCATCCGAAGCTCATCGATCCCTAAAGTCTGGATGGCACGGTTGTGACGGTCTGCGATGACGGTCACTCCAGTTGAATTTCGAAGTCTTGTCATTTGCATTTTTTCTTATACTCTATAAAGTTTCTCAAGTAATTTGTAGCATTGCACTGCACAACACATTTACGCACTTCACACTAGTGAATGTATGGGCTTATTATCGTCTAATGATGGTTTTTTATAAGTTAGTTAGTTATGGAGTCTACAAGCTTACAATAGCAGGAAATTCAGAGTTCACTTCTCTTAACAATCGAGATACCGGCCATCGCGGCCAAAGTTATAGACCCAACTCCTGATGAGCTTCCAAGCGCTACTTTTATCAGTAATCTGCAAGATTCTGTACCGTCCAACATCTCCGAAGATATGCTGGGATGTATATGCCTAAGACATGGATTGTCATTGGATGATGTGCTATTGCCAAGACCAAATGATTGACCGCACGCTCCACTGGAGGGGTTTATTGCTTTCAATCACCATGCATGTACGACTGGAACGCTTCCTCCATTTAACCAATACATTAGAGAAGTGCTATCTTTCTTCGGAATTTCCCCTCTCAGTTACACCCCAAAGGATACGCTCTGTTGAACAGCCTGTTCATTGTATTTATGGAGCTTCTTTTTCAACCACCGATCCCGATCGAGATTCGATACTTATTTAACGTCAAGAGTCAGGGAGATAGCCCTTCTTTTACGTTCCTGGAATCGGTCAGGAATTATCAACTAGTAACGGGATCCTAGACAAGGTTGAGTTACTTTAAAATGGAATGGTTTAATGCCTGTTGCCCTCTAGGATTTGCTAGCCGATGGTTAGTGAGACGTAAGTTCCACGGTCTTTTCAAGTAGTTAAGGAGATAACTATAGCTGATATCAAAACTAATATCTCCTTTTCTTTACAGTTGTAGTTCCACGACCCAAGGGCATACACTTTAAAGAGATGGTTCATGTTCTTTAAGAAGTGCCGAATGAGATGAGGGAAATAGAGTCGATGTTAATAGTCTGAAACTTGAAGATAATTAGGCTGATCGAGCGAAATCAAAGTATAAGGCTCGAAGGGACATTGAGGGCGATCCCGACTAGACGGGTGAAGTGTAAGATGCCCAGGGTTGTTATAGCTGAAGAAGGTGATGGTGAAGATACACCCACCAATGATGAACAAATTGCCGGGCCTTCCAATGCCTTTCAAGATTCTGAAGGAAGGGGAAAAGGCAAGGCTGCAGCCCATAAACATTCTAAGTCTAGGAGATGGAAATCTGTGGTCGTGTCTCTCCCTGTTTTTGGTATTAGAATTTCAGATTCTCCTCCCTCGCAAGTGGAGAACCTTTTCGAAGGGGTTGCCGGCATCCCAATTCCCGATTATGTGTCACTCCAACACGACGTCGAATTGGAGGAGCTTTAGAGTGCCTTAGACCTAAGCGAGTCTTTTCCGACAAGTGTGGCTGACATTTCTGGTTGGTCGGGAGGTTGCACATACATACATACTTCACGGCACTGCACGATTTCCGATCGCAAGCTGTTTACTTTAAGAGATTACTAACTTTGCTTCTCGTACTTTGCAGGTACAATGTCTGGACGTGGGTCGATGTTAGGGAGTCTTCGCTCAGCTCGCTGAGCCTTTACATACTATGAATCACGTAAGAGAGAAGCAGAGAGGGATTACGACCGTGGATATTCTAGCCCAGAAATATATGACAGGGATAAGGATAAGGACTACAGACATAGATCTCGATCGCGTTCTCCACTACCTAGAATCCCTACACACCCTTCGAGCTATGGAAAACAAACTATAGAGCCTCCCAACCATAAACCATCTTCCTAAGCCTCTAGGCCTGAATTACACCGTCGCAGACACAAGGCCGAAACTCCCGTTGTCACTGGACATGCTATTACTGAGCCCACCGAAGAAGGGGCTATTAGAATCGCACAACTGAAGAAGGATTTCCCAAACATTTTCTTTGATGGCTACATCTTCCCTCCGCACTTAAAGAGAATTCCAGCGGAAGCGGAGAATACGATGCATGATTATATTCACGACATCTACACTTAGTATAAGGAGTGGTCGAAAGCCGCAGAGAAAGCATCGAACCTGGCCTTTAAGCAGGCGACCTACATAGAGAAATTAGAAAACGACCTTGCTCGGAAGGATCGAATCATCCAAGTGCTTAATGACGAAGCCGGATCCTCTTGAAAGTCAAAAATAGAGGCCACTCAAAAGGCCGACAAGGCGAACATGACCATGGAGAGGATGAGGCAGACACACTATGTCCTGGTGGAGGAGATGAGCCATCGAAACACCATGGTCACTGCCGAACGAGATGCCACTCTCAAAGAACTTAACAAGCTTAAAGCCAAATTCTCTGAAATTATCAAGGAAAGAGATTATGCAAATTGCGCAGCCCAAGAGGCATGTGAATAAGCCGTAGTGCTCCGGGGTGAATGGGATGTGGTAGTGGCTAAGGTTTGGGAGGTGGAGACTGAGGTTGAGGAGAAAGTCCGAAAGGAAGAGTCCAGGCTAGAGGCTGATATCGCAGATCTCCTCATCACTTATAATGCTAACGTGCCGAAGCACAGGAACCTAGCCTGGCTCAAAAATTATCTGATACATCTTCACAATGTCTGAGGCCGATTGGTTGAGGGGGAGAAGGCTGTGCATCTTAGTGAATCAATTGACAAGTTTGAGCTTGGGAATCATATGCTGAATGAAGATGAAAGAAAGATTCTCCACGAGTCGATGATTTTACATGAAAAGGAGAGGCTCGACACCCAACACTGGGAGGTTGGAGAAGGTTCAGGTGTTGAGCATCACGACGCAGATATTGAGATTCCTACGCCAACCCAACCTGAATCTACACCCATGGTTGATCCCTAATATGTCCCTTCTTACAATCCAGATCAGCCGCAATTGTCTCTGGCTAGAGAGCACACTTTTGAAGTCGTTCAACCTTCCATGAGCCAAACCGATGAAGGTATTCTGAACATTTGTCATACGTGTTCAAAATAAGGAGCTTGATTTGAAGCGTTTACTAACAGTTTTTTTTTTCTCTATTCAGTGCCTTGAGTTACACCGATTGCGCCTCTTGCAACTCAAGAATCGCATCAAGCTTAGAAGGCCATCATTAATAAGGAGACCACCACAACAACGACTACACCAATTGATGGAATGCAAGGGTGCACTCTCTTTCGACGAACAGATGATGGAGGAACCCGTCAGTCATCACAGTGACCCTTTAGCGGACCTACCATTTGTTATGGGTGGAAGCGCACCTGCTACTGGCTCTTCAATACCGACCACCGATACCCCTATCAAGGCTCAAGCAATTCGTGAAGAAGAGATATTGGTCGAAATTGACGTTGAAACGGAGGCAGCAGCTCGTGGCGGTAGTTCTGGAGGTGGAATGGCCGCACCTAGCCTAGCTCCGGCAAAAATGATATCACCTGGTGGCACAGTTATCGATACCAGCACGTCTATCCCGCCTAATGTAGTGGATCCAACCCCTCCAACTCCGTCTGTAGGAAGTATTCCTATTCATTTGAGCTCGGAGGAGGTGGTAGATATAATGCCATCTATTGAAGGCCAGCCACCAAAAGGTAAAGGCTCGAAGAGGAAAATTACTGGCGGCTCTAGGGAGTCCACACCGAAGGGGAAACCAAAGAAGAAAAGGGAATAGATGCTCCTCCTTCTCGGCTCATTTTTGAGTAGATAGGAATTTTCTTTTAGCCTTTTCGAGCCGTGTATAGATGCGGGTTCGGCCCTTGCTAGTAGGAATTTTAAAAATAACTTATACATGAATTTCTTTCATAAATATTTGAAATGAAATTTCTATTTTGGCTTCAACTCAATTATTGTTTGTTTGCTTAAGTGTTCCAGTATTTGAATCCCAGTTTGTGCACTTATGAAGTGTCAGCTTCCGAGTCAACTTTATGTTTATTTTTCAAGTCATGAAATCATGGACATGAGTCATAAACGGGGATTAAGTTGAATTTTGATGTTGCACTACTTCAGTTGATGGTTGACACTTAAGTTCTGCCCCCAATTTCCGGGATGAGTTGTAAAGATCGGCCAGCGATTGCATTTCGCCTTCATTTTGTCGAGCTTAACATCTTTGAATCAATGCTGTAACAAGTGAGAGTCGAGTGGTCGAATCACACTCGCTCACTTATTAATGATCGCATCCACGCTTCGGGGAGTTGCATTTGTACGTCGGCGGTCAATCATACCCGTTCAAGTTTTAAGTATGTGACATGCTTCCGGGACTTAAGTTAGTTTACGAGTGGTCATTGACACCCGAGCTATGTTTATACTCTGAACACACTCTAGGGATTCAGAGTTATTTACGGTCGATAAGCTGCTTCACACTCTGGGAATCTAGCGATAGTCAACGTTTGTACTCCAATTCGTACTCTGGGAACTTGAAGTTGGTTGATGTTTATACTCCAACTCGCATTCTGGGAATTTGGAGTTGATGTTTATACTTCCTTTGGGAATTCGGAGTTGGTGTTTGTACTCCATTTCGCACTCTAAGAACTTAGATTTGATATTCATACTCCAATTCGCACTCTGGGAATTTGGAGTTGGCGGATAGATGGTCAGTCACTTCTGTTTAGGCTTTTAGGAATTCGTTTGCAGTCCAGAAATGATAGATTTATCAGGATTGTGGATGAGCGATTCACATCCACTTCGAGTTAACAAATGAGGGCGTTAGATGGACGGATCCATCCTTCTTGAATTTGGTTAGGATACGGTCAGTCATTAGGTAGACGGATCCACCCTCTTCGAAACCGCATTCATAAGTTTATACTCCAGCTCGCACTCTAGAGACTGGAGTTAGTTAAAAGATTGTCGTGTGTCAATCCATTTTTGGCTTCGGTGTGATGGCTTGCCCCCGAGATTGGGTTTCACTTAGTGAGTGGCATGTCGTATCACAGTCACTCCCTATTCGAATAAATCCCACCATATGATGAAACTTAGCTCTTCGTGCATCGTGATGGTTGTATGACACATTCAATAAATCATAAATCTGTCTCGAAGAGATGGCATTTTATTGCTAAAATGAGAAAATACGGAAAAGTCAGTTGCCTTATTACAAATTCGAATTTCGAAATGCAGAAACAAATTGCAGATGAAAAATAGACTAAAATAAATAAAGCCAGTCATGTGTAATAGCAACGGAGATTCTCGCTGTTCCAGGCTCTTGGAAAAGTAAGACCGTAAAAGGTCGATGACTTAAATGTGCCATCTCTGATTTTTCATTCAATCACGTATGCCCCTTCCCACGTTGGTTTCGCGTGCGAAAGAACTGGGTAGATTCTTTTGAGAACGAGATCACCGAATTCAAAGGTTTAGGGTCGGACCTTGGAATTGTATAATCGGACGACTTGACTTCGGCAAGCGGCTGCCCTAAAATCAGTCTCTTCACGCTTCTCATCCAACAATTCTAAGAATTCAGAAGTAGTATGGCATTTGTCTTTGGATCATAAGTCACATAATGAGAAGGTACTTCCAACTCGATTGGAATAATGGCTTCTGAACCGTAGGAAAGAGAGAATGGAATGTGCCCAGTCGTTGATTTGTGGGTTGTTCGGTAAGCCCATAAAGCCATAGGAAGTTCATCAACCCACTTGACCCCGGTCTTTTTCAGTCGTTTCTTTAGAATATACTTGATAACCTTATTAACAGCTTCAACCTGGCCATTCGCTTGAGGGTGTGCAACCGCAGAGAATTTCTTTTGAATGTGGAATCGTTGGAAGAATTCCTTGAAATCAACACTGTCCAACTGGGTTCTGTTATCAGTGATGATGGTATGTGAAAGACCAAATCGGTAGATAATGTTGCGAGCTACAAATTGATCACTTTCTTTCGTGTTATTGTAGCAAGAGGTTCAGCTTCGGCCTAACTTGGTAAAGTAATCAACTACAACGATGGCGTATTTCGTACCACCTTTGACCAAAGGTAGAGAGTCAATGATATTGATGTCCCATACTGCAAACGACCATGGAATGACCATTTTGGTTATCTCAACAGGTGGGGTTCTAGGAATTCGATCATGCTTTTGACATTTACCATATTTCCTGGCGTAATCTGCTGCACAGCGATTTACAGTCGGCCAATAATATCCGTATCGGAGTACTTTCTTAGTGAGAGCTTGCCCTCCGGTGTGATCGCCACATTCTCCTTCTTGTACATCATGTAACACTCGCTTAATTTCATCATGGGCGATACACCGGAGTATAGAAACGGAGTACCCTCTTGTATACATGACTCCATTTCGAATAGTGAACCATGCAACTTTTCGGTGAATCTGTCTCTTCTCACTCCTGCGCTTAAGTAGCGTTCCATGCTCGAGGTAATTTCAAAATGAAGTCATCCATGACTCCTTATGTAGAGTGATTACAAATATCCCGTTTGTCTCCATCTGATCAATGCTTGGGGAAAATAATGTTTCCACAGGAACGAGTCCCATTTGTTGTGCTTCGCCCGTTCTTGCTAACTTTGCCAATGAATCAGCCTTTTGATTGCGCTCACGGGGTATGTAGAAGATGATATAATAATCAAACTGATTATGTATCTCCTAGACTCGAGCTAGATAAGCAGCCAGTCTCCGAACTTTTGTCTGATATTCACCCCGAACTTGACACACAACAATTGTGAATCACAATAAATTTCCAAAGCAATGATTCTCAAATCTCGGGCGAGTTTCAATTCGGCAAGCAAGGATTCATATTCAACTTCATTATTGGTTGCACGAAAATCAAACTTTAGAGCATAACATATGGATCGACCTTCAGGGGTTTCAAGTACAACCGCAGCACCCGTGCACCGGTCGTTTGATGCACCATCAATATGCAGCTTCCAGATATACTTAGGAGATTCACTAGTTTCGGACAAGTCCTCTAAGATGGTAAATTCAGCTATGAAATCCGCTAGGACTTGTCCTTGAATAGCTCGCCTCAGAATGTAAGTAATATCAAACTAGCTCAGTTCTCCATTTGAGTAACCAACCAGACGTCTCAGACCGTGTAAGGACCTGTCGTAACGGCTGATCGGTGTAAACTGTGATAAAATGAGCCTGGAAATATGGACGGAGCTTCTTTGAGGCAATAACAAGAAAATAAGCCAACTTCTCTAGCTTCTATATTTCTCTCGGCTCTGGTTAGTCGTTTATTAATATAGTAGACCGATTTTCGTACTCGGTCTTCCTTCCGAACTAAGGCGGCACTGATTGCATTTTCTGATACCGCCAAGTAAAGGTATAATTGCTCGTGGTCGATAGGCTTTGACAAAATAGGCGGTGTGGAGAGTTGCTTAATTAGTGCTCGAAATGCACCCTCACATTCTACAGTCCATTCAAAATTCTGTTTTCCTTTTCGATTCAAATCAAAGAAAGGAATGCATTTGTCAATGGACTTTGAAATGAACCTGCTCAGTGCTTCTACTTTCACATTGAGGCTCTGGACTTACTTTATGTTTCTTGGAGTCTTAAGATTTCTGATCGCCCAGATATTTTCGGGATTTGCTTCGATTCCTCGAGCGTTGACGATAAACTCAAGGAATTTTCCGGATGCGACCCCAAAGTGACATTTCAATGGGTTGAGCTTCATCTTGTATTCTCGAAGGATACTAAATATCGATTCCAAGTCTTTAATGTGATCAATGGAGAAACGCGACTTTACCAGCATATCGTCTACATATACTTCTATGGTCTTTATGATCTGGTTAGCGAACATACGACTGACTAGTCGTTAGTATGTTGCCCCAGCGTTCTTGAGTCCGAAAGGCATAACTTTGCAGCAGTAGAGTCCAAGATCGGTTATGAAGCTAGTATGTTCTTGGTTGAGTAAGTGCATGGGTATCCGGTTGTAACCGAAGTATGTGTCCATAAAGGATAATAATTTATGCCCAGCCATTGAATCTGCAAGCTGATCAATTTGAGGAAGTGCAAAACTGTGTTTCGGACAAGCTTTGTTTAAGTCTGAGTAGTCTACACGTTCTCAATTTCCCATTTGGCTTTCCGGCAAATACAAGATTGGATACCCACTCCGGGAACAAGGCATCTCTAATAAACTCAATCCATTTTGACTTATCGACCTCTTCTTTAAGGGCAACATATCTCTCTGAATCCATACCACACCTTTTTTGCTTGATCGGGATGTACCGCGGGTCAATATTCAACGTGTGGCTCGCGATGTCCGACGAGATCCCACAAATATCAGAATGTGTCTAGGCAAAACATTTCGAGGTTCTCCCGAAGAAATTCAACCAATTCCCCTTGCATTTGTTAGCTTAAATGAGACCGAATCTTTATCATTCTAGAATCGTCGTTATCATCAATCGG
The DNA here is from genome assembly GCA_030765085.1 of Allium cepa. Lineage (NCBI taxonomy): Eukaryota > Viridiplantae > Streptophyta > Magnoliopsida > Asparagales > Amaryllidaceae > Allium > Allium cepa. The sequence goes on along the minus strand of CM060932.1, from coordinate 1,027,614,440 downwards.
GACATCAATCGTCATATCGGCCTGAGAAGCTTGACTATCTTTACCTTCGTCTTCACTTTCGTTATCTTTCGGGTTAAGATCTCTTTGGAATTGGTTGGGGTGCACGGGCCGGGCCCATGCACCAATTGTCAATTATCAACAAACGGACGCAGAGAGATTCCTCCACGCCCTTTCTTTCTCCTTTCGCTGTGTCCCACGCAACTCAATAACATAACAGGCTCGCCCAGCAGCCTGATCTCCATGAATGACTCCAACTCCACGATTAGTGGGTAATTTTAGAGTCAAACACCATGTGGCAATGGCTGCCCTGAATTCAGCTAGGGTCGGTCGACCCAAGAAAGCATTATATGGCGAATCTATGTCTAAAACAACAAAAGACAGTATCCAGACTCTCCTGCGTTCTCCAACTCCCAACTCCACTGGTAATTCCACTATTCCAGTGGGTATAGTAGCGCTTCCATTGAAACCATGAATTCGGTTTTGGCAAGGTTTCAATCTTTAGCCTTCATCTTCATTTGGTCATAGGCTTGCTTGAACAAGATATTCACAGAACTTCCACTATCAACCAAGATCCTCTTCATCCAAGCAGAACCTACTTGAACTGATATGACAAGAGGATCAATAGTGGGGGCTTCGACCATATCAATGTCTCTATTTCGGAACACGATGTCATCAGTCATCATCTTCTGTTGTTTGGCCAACGCTCCATCATCACAACTACTACAACACTGGAAGTCCGCATGCCTAATAGAGCTGGCATACGACTCCATTTCCCTCTAGCTTCGGTCTGCTAGATGAGGACTACCACTTACAGTGTTTATTACCGACCTCCGGTTAGTACGAGCGGGTTCCTTCTGTCTCGCCTGATTAGGTACATTATTTTGATTCGATGGGCTAGCACCTCTAGATTATGGCACCCGCACAAACTGTTCTAGCTTCCTCTCTCTTATCAATTTCTCAATGAGATCTTTCAAATGACGACACTCATTTGTATTATGGCGGTAACTCTCATGGAATCTACAAAATTGCCCTATTTGGATCTGTCTTTCTGATGATTGCTTTGGAGCAAGCTTCTTGTACTGGATAGTATTAGAGGTTTGTAAAAATACATTCTCTAGCAACATATTCAGAGGTGTGTAATTATCAAACATAGAAGCTCTATATCGTGGACCACGGTTTTGATCCCGCTTTCTATTTTGATTCTCATTTTCTTTTTACTGAGTCTATTTATTCTGAATATTCAATTGCACTTTCCCGGAGCTCTCCCTGGACTATTTAACTGCAACTTTACTTTGAACCCCTTTCATGCTCGACCTTGATCGTCCTGCTTCCTAGACTGTTTCTCATCCTCCCTTATTAAGAATTAGGCTGCCTTGGAATAGAAATGGTCTAATGACGCAGGTGGTTTTTTGGCCAACCAGTTGCCGAATTCATAATCGGGGTCAATCCCCATAGTCAATGCCATAAGAATAAAGTTATCATTAGGGTTTCTGATCTCATCACACGCAGCATGGAATCTCTCTAAATAACATCGGAGTGTATCTCCAAGAGCTTAAGTGACACTAGAAAGAGTGTTAACATCCTTCAGCCTTGAGACATGTATCCGAAACTGCTAAACAAACTTGGTTGTCAGTTGGTCAAAACAAGAAACAGATCGGGGAGGCAAACAAGTGAACCACATAATAGTTATTCCCCCCAGAAAGATCGGGAAACTTTGACAGTTAACTGCATCGTTAGCTCATACAGCACTCATCGACCACTAATAATTCAGGATGTGTTGGTTGGGATCAGAACTTCTTTCATAGACTAGTAAAGTTGGCATCCTGGATCACTGAGATGGTTCAACATAGAGTATTTCATCGGTAAAGGGAGTATGACTCCAGAAGATTCCCTAATCGTCATTTGTGAGGCCTCGACTCTCTCGAATCATCCGACGGATCATTGTGGGGATGTCTGGCATCTGTACATTCTATGCATGCCGGGCCAAGGTGTGGTCGGGTTACATAATGCGAGGTTGGACCGATCGCAGTCGACAGTCTGTATCTCGCCTCCTTGGCTCGAAGTTCTTAGAACATAGGGTTCGGGAGTATGTCCATGTTAACGATGGTTCGGATCTGACTGATTCCGGGCATCAACACCCGATTCAACAGCAGCGGTGGTAGCGCGGTTGTGTATGGTGTAATGAGGAACGGTACCTCCCCGGGAGGAGGGTCTAGTCTGGTATCTGGTTGACAGGCATAATACTCTTCGGAAGTAAATGAAGAGATAAAAATGAAGAAAAGAATTCTAACAAGAGGATTATCTAACAAACACTTCAAAAACAAATGAGCAAAACAAGCAGAAACACAGGATTTTAGAGTGGTTCGGTGTACAGCCGACGTCCACTATGAAGTTGATGATTTTATTGATATTTACTTGCCAATTACAGCGGATTATAGTGATGAATTTCTAGTGCAACAGCGGTCTTGAAGTGCAAAAATGGTTTTGGCAGAATCTGGACATCAAAGAGCCAAAAGAACCCCTTTCTGTAAGCTTAGGGGTGCTATTTATAGGCGTCGACTGGAAATAACTCGCTCAGATCTCGGAAGATTTCTTCTGGCACGTGCATGGGCCCACGTGATTTCGAATCGATCCGTGATCGATATGAACGAATTCCTATCGATCAAGATTTGATCCAATCGAGTCGAAACTTGGCATGAACATTTCTAGGGTTGTACGTAAGCTCCTGTGAAAATTTCATAGCATTTGGACTTATGGATAGTGAGTTATGATCGATGCAAGTTTGAGCTTCTCGTACGCTGTTTAGCTCGTACTGATTCCTTCGTATCGTTCTATTCGTATCGATCCGAGCACGTGTCTACATATTGACATGGCGCTAAATTCTTGGATCGATCCACTTTCGATGCCGATTTGACCGAGTTATTCCAAGGTTTTTGCCTTGTTTGTATTGATCTTAACCGTTCTGTTTGTATCGATCGGTCGCACTGCCTTGTTCGTATCGATCAGTTGTGTTGTCTGTTCGTATCGCGTGCCGTGGCTCGGTTTGTATCGATCTAAGTTGAACTATTTGTATCAATTGTGTGGTCTTGTTCATATCGATCGAAGTCGTTCCAACTTGATGGATATGATCGACTGATGATGTGATGGATATGAATAGATAGTGGCTTCGTTTGGCCTTGGTGGATATGAACAGCGGTTTCATGATGGATCTGAAGTAATTATTACTTGATGGGTACGAACCAAGGTAACCAGATGGATACAAACTACCGAAGTTTGATGGATACAAACAAGGCACTTCATCTGATGGATACGAAGTGATGCTTTCTGATGGATGCGAAGAGATGCGTTCTTTGGCTTGCATCGACCGTATTTTGAGCATACGAACTCGGATTGACTTGAAATTTGGAATATTGGCTTTCATAGCTTTGCTTGTCATGTTATATCAATTGTAGCTTGATTTGGACTTGGATAAAATTTACCGACATCCATAGTGAACCTATTTATAAACGATCTTCGGAACAAACTGTCCTTGGTTTCTGGCCAATTCCTTGGTGTCGCGACCTTGCCAAAAGACGGGGTAACAGTTCTTGTCATTGAAAATTTTGGTTTAGGTGAGAGAGATATTCAGTTTCGCTCAAGATGATTTGATGGCTGAAGATATTTTCATACTCGACTATTGCTCGGCAATATATATCTGAATTGGAGAGCAGTTAGATTCAAAGAGCAAATTGCTAGCTCAGACGGGTATGGAAATGTTCCCTTTTAGATGTGGTAATAAGTCAACATTTTTTTGTTTATAATCCTTATTTATTTTATGATAATAAGATTTATATTTTTCGTTATTGTCTGATGTTTACTAAGATTGATGTTGTCAAAATGTGTTATATATTCTAGTCTATGGTCAAAGTATTTCATTGAGATGCCGATATGGATACATATGTACATGATGCATACATCAATGTACATTTTCCTTTTTCAGCTTATAAGATACTTAGGCTATAGTTTTTTTAAAGTGGCATGCTTATATACTTCAAAATATTCACTTGATATTCATCGTTTTTAGCGTTTAAGATATTTAAGTTAATCTTTTTAAGTTCACTAAGTGCTTGGTTAATATGCACGATCTGGTGCCAACTTATACATGCTTGTTCCATTTTACTCCTAGAAAGAATATGCATGCAAAACCATCCCAAAAAGAAAGCTTATTTGTAAAGAAGACAATAAAGATATTATGAGGAAATACATGCTAGGTTTCTATGCGTGATCCGGTGCCTACTTTCTTGTGCTTTTCTTAGATTGCACTTGCCTAGTTTGGTTCACTCATGCTCATTAAATGTAATTGTGAACTACTTTTTAGTTTGTACTGTAATTCATCACTAATTATTTCATTATTTTTGGATGAATTTTCTTCTAAAAATATTATACTGCATTGCAGGGATAAAAAGTCCTAGATGTCCTTGATTCTACAGAGATTGATATGGAAAATGATGGCATCAAAGTTAGTGATAGTGAAGTGGAAGCTTATGCTATAGAACCTCGTAATGATATTCCTAGCGAAGCAAATTTTGATGAAGAACAAAGATGGCGAGTGCAGATATTTCTCATAAGAAATTTCATTAATTATATCTTATTTTATTTACCGGTCGTTCCAAATTCATATGAAACTATATATTGACAAATATGATTAGTAATTGTAAGAAATGATAAATTGAGCTTATGAACGGTACATAAGTAAAAAGGGAAGTGTTACAAATCAATGCAAGCATGTGAAGCAAGCTCGTTCTATTGGCCATGCTAAGTTGTTTGACGTATATTAATGATACTCTCTTTGTAAAATTTAAATTGACGTATCAAAAAATATTTTAGTGCTAAATGCATTACTTTATAGTCGGATAACATGGACAAACTTCGTGAAATCAACTGGGATTTCTCAAACTTAGAGTTATGTTATACTTAAATAAATATATTAATGCATACTAGTAAACTAGGATGCACAGCTATGCTTCAATTGTGTGCTATCATCAATTATTGGTTACCAAAAAGAGTTTGAAAAGAATGGACTACTTTATGGGAAAATAGCTTACTTATTCAGTTGCATTGAACGAAGTGATTTGCTGCCCATTCCATATTTTAGTAATGTTATTATGTTATTGTAATTTTAAGTAGTTGTTTTCTTAATAGTATAAATTCATTCCAAAAGTAGATTTGTTACCATTGCCCATAAAGTGCGAAATAATATATATTGCTTAAATATGCATATTCATTTATACTCAAAATTAGTCAATAATAATGGCATAAAGCTTATAAAATTGCTCATGTTTGGGTTGCTTGTGTATGAAGAAATGGAGTTTGTCTATGTTATTGACAGTTATGTTTATGGGTACAAATATTAGTCTATACTATATGTTCTTCATACGTGCTATTCATTTATAAGTTAATGATAATGGCAAAGTATTGAAAAGAAAATCGAGCAACAAAAATGTTGGCTCTTTACATGGTCTGCTATTTTTTTTGAAATGGTACTTAGATACAATATGTTACTAAGACAACAAACCACAAATCATGTATTAATAAATGTTTGAATCACGCTATACAAGTTTCAAACTTGGCACTTCTCACACTAAAGTCGAATCACTTAACCATTGAAACAATGGTGCTTAGGTTTAGTTAGGTTTTGTATGTATGTGTAGTTAAAAATAGTTTCCAAAAAGAAATAAATTCTTCAGAGTTTTTAGTTTTGTGTTTTATGAATTAGTGTTTCATCATTTAGATTGTAAGTTTGAGGCACAGTGCGTAGTTGTGCTCTCTAATATAATGTTGCGCTCAATCATGCCTGCACTACTTCACTCTCGTACAAGTTGTTACAACACCTACTTTACCACTCACTTCAGATTTAGATCAAACCCCCACCCCCCCCCCCCCCCCCGCTTGCTTGCCCATACATTATTCCCGAATGATTAAACTATCCCCTCCTGCTATTATTACAATTAGATAATGGCTGAATTCATGGATACTGAATAGCAATCCACTTCGGTCCATGTTCCAAGTGTTTATGGTCTCGACAACTTCCTTTTCTGTTCTAAGGTTCACTGAAAATGAGGTGCCGATGCAATGAGATCTCAATTCTATAGCTTCTGATTTTTTCCAGTATTGCTTGACACATGCAACTACATCAATTTGTTTACTTCATTGGACCATTCGACTTTGCTACTATGCTTGACTTTCATTCATCGATATGGTTACTTAAATCATTATTTCATCCAGCAGTAGACGGATTTACAGCTTATTATAATTTCAATTTGTTTTTAGCATATTTTGGCAACCAAGTTGTCATTCTTTAGTTCAATGCTTTAATTCATCATAAATGCAGTTCTTCATTTGCAGTTCATTTCGATTTATCTACCTCATTGCCTTGTTCTTGTTTAGTTCAGACTAGCCTCATTCATGATGTTCGTGTTAGTGTACCGCATTTCATTGCATTGTCTTGTCATATTCTTTTCCTTGGTACTCAAATCTCCATTCCAGCCACACAACTGGTTGTAATCAATAAACATTGAGTAGCTCACCTTCCGTAGCACCCAAGCTTATACATCAGCTCACAAACATGTTCTTTTGTTGTACACAATACTCTGTCCTGCACAATGATATTTGATGGTAAAAAAAAGGAGAGTAATCTTTTGCAAAGTAAACTGTTCTGAAAATTTTGCGGAATCTAGCATTTAAAGTAGGAACAACTTTTAGGTTTTTGATGCTCTTATTACTGAACCAGAAGCTGAATGATCACTGCAAGATTACGATGCACTGTGCCAACTTATAAGCTATAAGCCGAATTTTTTTCATTGGTGAAGGGAGTACGCTTTAAATGTTATCACTGGAAACTTCTAGCTTATTTCATAGTTGGGTTGTAATAGCATACATTCAACTGTAAACTTCAGCCTTTTTAGACATTTTTTATTAGCATTTTGAGGATGTTTCTTTAAAAAAATAAAAATAAAAAAGAGACATAAACTTAAGGGCTAATTTAAACATTTTTAGGGCCTGTTATAGTGTACCGAGTTCTGTTACGGAGAGTGGTGCCAAAGGTTGCAAGATATGTCATTATTAACTTCTTCTGTGATCAATATATATTATAATAATATAAACATCTTACCATGTGTAGTTTGTAGATTATTACAGGTGGAAAACTTGGAGCATAAAGTGCTAAAATACGTAAAGTTCAAGTATGGATACATGATTTCTTTCGATTGCCTCTTCTTTGGCAGTGAGACCAATATAGACAGATTTGTAGGCGACTCCATCGTAAGAGTGACAGAGAACACCACAAGTGAAACCTTACATGAGTTGATGAAACCAACTATATAGCCATTTATGGAGGTATATGTGCTGAATAAAGTGTGCCATCTGTAGGAAATTAATTGCATGTACAAGTTGCATGTATGAGTGAAAATTTCATGTATCAGTTGTCATTTTTTACTATCAAAGCAAGTATTGAACTTTTTAATTTGTGGTTACTGACTTACTGGAGAGAAAATTTCTTCTGGCAGCATATGTTCATAGCATACTCAATATAATGCAGAGAGTATATTATTCATTGAACTGATATACAAAAATTTCCTTCCAGGTATGCATTTGCTGGATTTATGGCGATGAGGTAGGTATGGCCCAAATGGAAGGCGAGAAACAATGATGAAGATCAGGGCGAAGATCCAACTTTGTATATAAATGTGGTTTGCTCTACAATTTACTGCTTATTTAAGGTCAGTGCATGCACACTGCTTATTCAAGTCAGTGCACAGCATTGCCTTGTTCAAGGCTACAACGCTGCCTATACAAGGCATTGTTACAGCACTACCTATACAAGGCAGTGCACGCATTGCCTTCTTCAAGGTAGTGCACACGTTGCCTTTTACATGGCAGTGTTGAAGCTAGTGTTTGTACTTATTTTAAGATTTCTTCAATATTTTTGCAATCAATGAGTTATGGTTTCTACATTTTGTAGGGTAAGCAGGTTCTCTCAAATGTTGAAGACGATACATATTCAAGAGAACATCATTTCTTTGCTCATTGACCCATTATACTACCAACCACATGTAGAAGGATCTATCGAATTTTATTTTTTTTAATTTTCGATTGTTTATTTGTACATGTTATATATACTGGTGGAAAACTATAATATCCTTGGATAGGGTGCTTAAACTTATTTTGTAACTGATGATAAATTAGATTGTTTTGTTTTATCAAGTGTCCCAACAGAATCTAGATTTGTTTATTTGCATTTTGTCTTTTGGATTTCATTTCAGTACCATATCATTGAAGTATCATTACCGATGATGCAGTACTAAGATATGATTAGTGTAGATGTGAAAGGTTTTTAGTTCAATTGCAAAGAGCAATACGTTATGTGCTTTGATTAGTCTATTGCGACCGTTTTTATAAAGAACCGTAGCAAAAAAAGGCTGGTTGCATTGGTTGTAATAAACAACCGCAGCACATGCCAGTGATGCCACACATTTGAAGCCAAATGCTAGTCTATTGCGATGGTTGTTATGAAGAACCATAGTAAAAAAATAGGCCAATTGCGATGGTTGTTATAAACAACCATAGCAAAAAGTCGTTGCTTGCGACGGTGTAGAAATCGTAGCAATAGGTTTATACCTATTGCATCGTCTTCATTTGCTACGGTTGTTAAACCATCGCTACAGAGGGTGTGACTGCAAACAAGCACATAAAGCACATACAACCCATCACGAGTATTGAAGAACAGATCACAACTCAGCACAATGATAACGAAAGAGTTAACTATTTTACTCTAGGTGAATCTTGATGTGTTCGCTTGAACTCAATCTCATATATATATATATATATATATATATATATATATATATATATATATATATATATATATATATATATATATCTGTGTGTGCGCGCGCGCGTATGCGTTCGTGCGCGCGCATGGACTCTCGCCAGCTATTGAGAACCCTGCATTAAATGTCGGCTCGAGGCATGTCTCGGTGAATAAAAAAGATGCAACGTGAATCTAGAGAGATCGCATTTAAAGAGGAGGCGAATCTACTCAAAACCAATGAGTTTATTCACGATGCACTCTACCTAAAATGAGTGTCCAATCCTTTAGTTGTGAGAAAAAAACGGAGAGTGGCGGACTTACGTTGACTACTTAGATTTGTACAAGGCATAACAAAGCACAGCTTTCCACTTTCAAGGATCAACCAACTAGTGGATTCAACCATTGGACATGAATTACTCACTTCCATGGACACAAACTCTAGATAAAATCAAATATTGAGACATGTCCTAGACTAGGAATACAACAGTTTCGTTACTGACCTGGGCCTATAGTGCTATGTTGTAATCCCCATATTCAAACTTAAGAACACTAGTGCTACTTAACAAGGGACAGTTAATTGACTATACAAAAATCAGATCAGCCAATCAATGAAAGTATATGTTGTTAATATGCTCGTGAGATCACGACTATTAAATGACCACATCGACGACTTGGTAGAGATATTCAGTGCCCTTCAAAAAATGCAGAATGAAACTCGATCCTTTGAAATGCTCTTTCGGCGTTGCATAAGAAAAATTCTTAGATTTCCATCAATTCTCGTGGAATTGAGGCTAATGTCAAGAAAATTCCGACAATTAGAGACATCCTTGTACCGAGGACAACTAAGCAAGTACAGAGCCTAAGTCGGAAGGTTACCATCCTAAGCTGATTCAACTCTAAGGCTGTCTATGATACAAGTGTATTCACTTCTTCAACCTGACTAAGAGAGGGAAGAGAAATTTTGAATGGACTAACAACTACGTTAATGCAATTCCAGCTCTGATAGATCATTTAGAGAGACCATCCATTTTACCCAAATCGTTGGATCATGAAGATTTATATATCAATTGGGCTGTGTTAATACACGCCATAAGCACCGCACTATCACCCGAAGATAATTACATCCAGAAAGTCGATTTTACCTACAACAAATAACGAAGCTTAACATGATGCCATGACTGGCAGGCCCTAATTTGTTAGAGGACTGGGAGTGAAATCTCTACAGATGTTTTGTGAGTCTTAGATAGTAATATCTCAAGCTAGAGGAAATTATCAAGCTAAGGGGGTGAACGACTAGCTCCTTGTCTCATCCGAATCCAAAAATCATTGACCGATTTTGAATATTGTACCATAACACACATCCCCAAAGAAAAAAACGAAAGAGCTACCTTACCAGCCAAGTTAGCCAATTCAGAGGATAAGTAGTAAATGGGCTCGTTCCTAATTGGAGGACTTAATGCTCCAAGCATTGACCATATCGATATCGACAAGGTTTTAGAGATGGAGCTTTAAGAAGAAAAAAAATAGAGCCATGATGAATCCTACCAAAGATTATCTACAACAAGGAATCCTTCCTGAATAGAGGAATGAGAAATGACATATCCTCCACGAAGCTTCCCGCTACATCGTCCATAAAGGAATCGTGAACAGAAAGGGTTCCTTCGTATCCCTACTTTGATGTATCTCTTACGATATAATCAAACGAGTATCAAGAGAATTCCTACATAAAAATTCATTTTTGGTGGAGTACTATTTCTCTTGCCATCAAAAACGCAAATGATTGAATTGCATTTCACTAAATATGCAACAACCCATGAGCGTACGAGCATTTCCGAGAGCCAATGACATTAACGTGTGCATGAACGTGCATGTGTGCAACCTAAAAATTTGATTTTCTAAAATCGACAGGAATTGAATACTCACGTGAAATCAACCAGAAATAAAAACAGCAAATCGCCGACACTTGATATTCACCGAAGATGAAAACTTCATAATCATTGGTAGGCTACAACTCGGTACTTATACTACTAGAAGTCGACAGGAGTCACAACTACTGGGAACTACGACTCTTGATGGAAGCATAACGACCATTCAACGAACTGAATGGGATCCTTTCCGATTGAAGATTGTAGTTTTTCAAAGCATGTCATGTTCAAAAAAGATGTACTTTTGGGGGGGGGCAAATGTTATCCCACTTTTTGAAAAGGCCGTGATACCAAGAAATTTGGCTGATTCTAGTTGTTAACTTGTTTAAGAAAACAAGTATGCTTGAAACAACGAATGAAATACGTCCGACCGGGACCCCGATCCTGATCCGAGTGTAGTTGGTATGGAATGATTTACAGAGCTCCAGAAAGTCATATTTCAAATTTTGAGTCAATCAAAATTAGTATGCTCAAGTTACAAGCAAAACAAACACTCATGTACTCCATCTAGGATCGATACTAGAAACTGTTCAAATTAGCAAGGATCGATCAATATCTCAAAATCTACAAAACCAATCACTTAAAACTTTCAGAAAGCCAATAAAATAGTGTAGGAATCCCACCTAAAAAATTACAAGTCAAAACAATGAAGTTGGAAAATCATTCGTATCCATCATTTTCATATCGATCTTATGGATACGAAAATGTTGCCTTTTGACATGAAACAGGGTATATCTCACTCATTTTAGATCCAAACGACTCCAAACTTTGAGGATAGGCTTAGAATACTCGAAGAAACTTGCACAAATGATCTCAAGCCAAAATTCAACAGAAAAATATTTTCTATACTATCATTTTCGTGTTGATCATATGGATACGAAAAATGCCCATCCCGTTGAGAATCGATAACTAAACTCACTGGATCGATCTCAAACTTTCGAACAATGCTCCTAATCCTCTGGGAACCCACTCCAGTAAGTTTCGTCATCATATGACAAGTTCTCCTATCAATACGGAATTGATATGGATCGATATAAGGGCCTTACCTACTCCATTATTGCAATCTTGATCGATTAATAACTCCGCAACCACAACTCCAAATGCAGTGAGATATTCACAGCAAGTTAAAAAACACTTCAAAAGCCAAAACACTTCAGAAGCCTCCATGATCGATCACGGCCTGATCGGAGCATTTATTGATTGATACGAGATGCCATGGGTCGATCAAGGACCGATCCCAAATGACCCTTGATCAATCATGCGAGCCCACCTAGGCTTGAGAAAGAGTATTCCGAGATCCAAGGCAGATAGTTTTAGCTCCACACATATAAATAGCACCTCCAATGCAACTAAAAATGGACTTTCGATGGGGGACTCAAGATGCTGCTACTTTTATTTTTGATTTAATTGTAGTCAATCATTATCTATTACAAGTACTGGAGTAAAAAAGCAATAAAAGATTGATTTTCAAAGTGGACGTAGGCAAAACAACGCCGAACAATTATAGATCTTGTGTTTCTTATTGTTCATCTATTTACTAAGTGTGATTGCGATATTATCCTCATTTTAATTTTACTTTCTTCATTCATTTCTCTACAATCATGTTCAATGGGATTTGTGACCATTTTTGGCGCAAACAGAAACCACGCTCCTTAATAATTTATAATGCAATTATATAATTATGCAACATAGATTGCATATGAACCTGAACAAATGCAGAAGAATAGTCGACCTACTGCTTCAGTCGACCTCCTGTTTATGCAAGAATGCTCATGCTATATATCAAAATGCATGCGAGATACTAATGATATATAGATAATTCTATATGCATGATCAACCATACAACCATAGGCAACATCCAGATGCACAACATCCAAAATGACAACAAATCAAGAAACAATACGCCCATGATTTGAGTGTATGACACTGTTGGACTTACTATCCTAATGTGTAGAAATGTATAAATGCAACTAATACATCCGTAAGCATCCATATATATCCATTAGCATCCACCACTCATAGCATATCTTATTGACACATTTAAAATCATTCTTATAATCCAAAGGTCTCTACCTTAAAGGGTATACCACCTAAATCCTAAGTTCAAAGGTCATCTAAGGTTTTCTAACTAAAATGGCTTGGCTAAGGTAACTGGGCCACATAGACACTTCCACAAGTACCTAATGACGACTTCCCAATATTTATGTTGTATCATATATCTCTTTGGGGATTTTCTACTTGCCTTTTCTCTACCGTAGACTTGGCTCCATGGACTCTATATAGACTCATCTCCATAATCTACCATATGCCTCCTATTGGTGCTTACTTCTTGCCTATTTGGTGATGTCCTTGTCTTTCTATAAATTATATCTCGACTATACTAAACAAACTCACTACCATCCCAAAACTTTCCATTTCAATCATATGTGCATTCCTAACTTCAGACAGTCCTTGCTACTAACTCAAATGGTTTCATCTTGCACCATGCTAAATAACTCCAGCACGAGCTTGCTCTCGCTAACTATAGCATCATAAAATCTCCAATGCACAACATACCGTCTTAACTCTTTCAATAGTGTATCTAATCGCCTCTACCCTAGATACCAAGTGCAATAACTCAACTGTGGATTTCACTTCCTCTTCCTATGGTATTTTCCACTTAATCCTTCGCTATACTTCCGTTTCCCTCAAGGTAGCCGAAACTGGTGATTTCCTAGATGTAAATAGGATCTCACAACTTCATTTCCAAATTCAACTCAACATAAGACATTTTTCTTTACTCTTGGACTGTCTCCCAAACTCTCTAAAATTATGGTACCTCGGTATCATGTTTAAGGTATATATGAACCTATTCCAAATTAACCAAATGGAAGTTTAGTCTAACTCCCGGTATCCTTAACCAAAAAATTCCTCAAATTCATTAGAGTTATAATGTAAGATTATTCTAACCAAATAATATCAACTTAAGGGTTACTTCACACATGTGTGGTTGGTACGCACATGTCTATGTATTATATGTCAGACTTCCATAATTTTTCTTAGAAATATGACCTTCCTTCGATCTGAGCAATGTTTAAAAAAAAATCTTTTTATTCCCTTATCAAATCTTACCTAAAAAAATTTCGATCTTCTTTTACATGAAAAATTCCTTCGCATTCTCAATGCATGTTAACAACACCTTTTTCTTGTCTGAGACCCAAATTCTTGAATTTACTATCCATCCTAAAGCTTGACTATTACCATTTAGGATATTCTCTTTACATTTTGAATTTCAAATATTTTTTCTATTCCTAGGTATCATCTAAAAATGGGGTTTCTATCAGACATAGCTTTTTATTACTCCATTTCAAACAACCTATGGTTGAGACAACCAAATATGAGGTAGCCCCTTCCCATTTTAATCCAATAAAGAAAATATATAAATACTTTGGTTTATACTTAGGGATTTTTGCATTTTAATGCATTAGAAAAATATTTTTTTCTAAAAGAAAGCGTGAATGCTGTAACTTTCCATAAATTATTTAAAAGATGATTTGTGCTATGTTTGGAAATATAAGAATTAGCTCTTCTATTTTTTATACTTACGTTGAAATAAAAAATAAAATATAAGGTGGCCATCCCTATTTGTACATCTCTTTTTTAGGGTATATTCCTTGTTATTTTAAACAATACACTTTTATGCCGAAACTGGAAATTTATAGAAATTTACATTACTACATACTTCATTCCAATGAATTAAAATTCTACTTAAATCCCATTCCATTTTATAGTAACTTTCGATTTAGTGTTTACTATGCCATATCAATTATTCAAAAATTTACTGCAATGACTAATTTTACATTTTTGTTTGCTGAAGTCATGTAGGTATACAAATCTGGAACTTATAATACCATTTTCTTTATGAAGTTCCTCATTGGTTTAAGGTATTTTCCATACTCTAGTATATGCTATATTTAACCCTACAATTCCAAGATCTACAATAGGCATATGTGGATCACATCTACACTGATATTAACCACTAAGATAAACCAAAAGGTAACTTCCCTATTAATGTCCTCCTGATCCACCCGTAGCCTTTAGGTAAGCAACATAATACCTGGACTGCTCGTAGCCTACAGGTATCCTATCGTTGCCTGTATGGTATCAACCTCGCTGCTATAGTGTCGAGACTAAACTTACTATTCCAGTTAGACTTCCTAATGTAATCAAGGAAATGTTTATATGTTACTTAACATTCTCTATAAGGATCAAAGTAGACCCCCTCTTATCCTTTATACTGATTTTTTTTCGCATCTACAGCATCCTTGATGTAGTAAAGCACCTTAACCTACCATTTCCTTACATCAAAATATGTTCGTTCAAATTAAACTTTTCAATCTTCCATATGCATGGATCTTACAATTCCAACCATACTTGGGTGGGATGATATATGGTGGCATTTACTCTTCGCAATTTCAGAAAGATTAACTTACTACTTTTAACTACTGATTGGAAATTTAATTAACTTTTCATTTACTTTTTATCTTTGTCTCAATCATTCCAGTTCTTTCAAATTCCTTTGTTTATCTTATCTTAGTGGGCTGTTTAATTCTATTTATCTAATTCCAAATCTATTTCTTTTCTATTAAAGTTTAAGTGATAGTCAAAATATTCTCATTTACCTTTTTAAATTAAAATCTTTAATTTTTAACTTTCTTTTCTACAAAACTAGTAAGTTTTCAAATTGTAAAACTCTCTTTTCATTTCTACCATTTCCAGAAATTTAGTAAGTTGTCTAAAATTTTAAAATGCTTCATTCATTTTTTAAACATTTTCTTTTGTTAGGATCATGAAATTCTCTTAGATTATAAAAAATGATCAATCTTAACTTGATAAAAACATTCATTTCTAAGATCTTCCTTTGTAAATAAGAAACTTTCACAAAATCATTTTTAAGCCATTATTATTACTTTGTTATTTTCATTATCATTTTTAAAGTATGACAAAAACGTTCATTAAATATTTTCAATTACGTACTCGTTACTTAATCAAGAAAGGAGTTCAAAAGCAGTGCCTTATAGGCTTTTCAAAATTTTCCTCATAGTCTATTTTTAAAAGCAAAATATACATTGGGGTTAAGTGCGACAATGTGCATAAAAGAAGACAAAATAAAAGCTCTAAATCAATTATTGGAAAAAAAATAACTTTTCACCCATTGCTCTACTTTTACTTCTTATCAAATTTCATAAATTTGTCCAACTATTTTATATAAAATCATAAACTAGTTTTCTTTCTTCTTCATTTTACAAAAGTTTTGTTTAAAAACGCAATGCATATTGAAGTTAAGGACAACAATGTGCCTAAGTGACAAAACAAAGCTTTATAACAATTAGTAAAAAATTGGTTTTTGTAAAATTCTTTTAATCTCACTTTTCAAACAAAATTTAAATAGTTTGTCTAATTATTTTGTAGAAAACCACAAACTAACTTATTTATCTTTTTAAAATATCAAACGTCTACTGTTTTGCATTTTCCAGAAAGCATTTTCAACGTTTTACTACTTAATTTAGAGCAGACAACAAAGTTGCCCGAGCCCACATTTACCCAACAATGCCTTAAATGCACATTTACCCAGCAATGCCTTAAATGCATAAAATTTTCATTCTTCTTCCCAAAAGATGGTTACCTCAAGTTTATTTCCCAATATAGTGTCCATTTTAATAAGGAATGATTCTAATCATACCTTTAAGTAAATATAAGTTCTTACAACTATTCCTAATATGAAGATAGGTTTTCTACTTTAATTGGGTAAATTGGTCTTAAGTTTGAAAAATTCTCTTCCATGTCTCCCTTATATTTTCAACATCATATTTCTTAATTTTATGGGTCTCATTTTACTAATCTCCTTTATTCACTTTTAAATCTATAATTTACATATCACTGCTAGTTACTATAAGAAGCCTCTACTACCATTTCTTTATAGGGTAAACTAAAATAAATCCAAATGGTTCATCTTCCATCTCAACAGTTAAAATCTTAACATTTATTCCAACCCGTAACTGTTTGCTTAAAAAGGGGAAGTGCTCTACACTAATACATATACCACAAAATCATAATTAGCTACCTTAGTCAGACTTGGTTCATCCTATCTTCTAAAACTTGTCCTCATTCTCACTATCTGTGTTTAGGAACTATTTTAAACTTTCCCGTAGGTAACATATGCACGAATAGAAGAAACGTCGATATATAGATAAAATCTCTAGGAATCTCTATGAAACTGTTACTTATATATATATATATATATATCAAAATGCATTTTTGAATAACTTTTTAGAAAAAATTTTGAGAAAATTATTAAAAAAAAAATTTAAAATATTTTCAAGCATGTTCTCTCTCGGTACGTGCCTAAATCCTTGGGAATCCTAAACCTAAGCTTTGATACTAAATGTACCAACCCACACTTCCCGACACAAATTATGCCAAGAAATATAAGCTGCTGGGTTTGTAAAACATTACAGAGCATGATTACCGAGAAGAAGTTCTAATACATTCTGTACTTTCAGATCTCATAATGGAAGGAATTAAAATAAATATATAGAAAAATAGACATATACACTATCTCAATGTACAATATAAACTCTATAGATTTTTAATACAACAGATGACTATAATAGAAATAATAGATAATATGTGAACTCCATTATTGAGCTCTTCATTAATTCCCCCTAGTATGCCAATCACTGCTAATCCATCAGCCTGTAGTGGGGGAAACTGAAAAGGAGGGGGTGGGTCAGAGAAAAGGTCTGGTGAATGCGAACAAGACTAATAAGATACTTAAGTGTAATTTAAATCTACCCTAAGTGATATAGAGTGTGTACCATGTCTGTGCATACCTAAGAGCACATACCTAAAGGTCTCAGTCTAATACAACGAGTCCATCTACAAATTGAATCTCATCTGAATGAACAGTAAATTAGGGATCTACTATCCCATTCTGGCTCATACTATGCTTGGAGAGGAAGAATATAAAATGTAAACTCGCAAAGTGACTCATCGTGTACACTTGTACTCCCCCTCATGATTGTAGTGGCAAAATACCTCTTACATACCACTTTGGGGTCACCATGCATGTATTCCCGCCAGCGCTGGGCTCCACCTAGCTTCATGTCGGCCTTCAGCCTCTTACCATCCTAGCTAGCGTCCACCCGTCCGATGCTTACGCATGAAAAACATGTTATACCTGGATCTTCTGTTAGGATTGGACTGTAAAGGACGCCCTTGACCAATGCTATGCCTACTCGATCGTAACATCCTAAGTCTAACATGAAATAAATTGCCCATCTTCCAACAACTCTCTTTGTCCAACATGTTAACATGAAAACGCAAACTAAATTTGCACCAATGGTCCTAGACGAGCTTGTTTTCCTATCATCTCTCTTGCATATAACAAGGTCCATAAATAATTCAATGCAGTCCAGAAATCTCAAGGTTTCATTCATTTGTTGGGCTCAAGGCCCAAAATAGTCAAAACATCAAATTTAGCATATGGACGGTCCACCTGGGCTATCCATAGATCAACCACTTACAGTCTACTTATGGGAAGCAGGGTGGACCATCCTTGTACAATTTTTTTTGGATTATAGACATTTAAATTCCGATTACTATTTTTAACTACATTCGTTAGTTAATTTCAATTGATTTATTGACAAAGTGGTTAACCCTAATTTATAATTTAAAATCACAATTTCTTATTCAATCTGTGGTGTAATCTTGGGTTCCATAATTTTTTGTAATAAATTACAATTTTATCAAAAGGGTTTATAATTCCTAATTTCGATTTGAAATCAATTTGGGGTCTAGATTAGGGTTCTATATTTTTAACAATAAATTCTAATTAGATTAAAAGATCTACAATTTACAAATCTCATTTTGTAGACTAACAGTTCAACTTGGGTATTTAAACATCTAATCAACTTAATATAAATATAAAACTAATTGATTTAACTATTGAATTAATCTATGCCCAATTACCTCCATCCTTAGCTTTAGATCTGGTTCTAACTCCACTTGTTTCACCTATATCTGCTTAGCCGTCCTTCCAATTGCTTGATCTCTATTTTGGTTTTGGTTTAGATTGAATTGAGGTTTCATTTGGGGATTAGAAATTGATTTGGGATTAGGTTTTTAGTTTCCAATAAGCAGATCTTCGTCGTAATAGAGAAAACTAAGGATTTAAGTTAACCTTAGGTGTTAATTTATAGGGGAACTCAACTCATGCTATCCATTGAATACAAGCTAGAAAATATCTCAATCGATCATCGATACCGGGCCTGCATGCACTAATTCTCAACCATAAAAATCAAATAGATTGTAACGATCCAAACTTTTTGACCTCAAAAGTCGACCCTAATACGTTCACTGTAGAAGTTTCAAGCAATAGAACGCTAGAAATTCTAGATTGTTAGGGAAAAGAAGAAAGAGGTAGAAGAAGAAACATAAAACTACAGCACAAAATCTCACATCCGCAGTGCATCAAAATATAAAATCAAAAATAGCATTTACACAATGAAAAGTTGTAATTGTTAGTTTAGATTCAATATATCAGAGTACAATCATTCACAAATGACTGGATAGTTATAATAATCTGTCCCAGTCTACTATCAATACAATCTCAAATAAACAACGGTATATACTCCATATGTTCCTGCCATCCAGCTCGCCACCTGAGCTACAGAACGTCCTAACCTGAAAATCTGTAATACTCGGTCTGACCTGAGCATTACAATAAAATAACATCCGGGTCAGGCTGGAAACCAGCGTGAGTAAACCCATATAACATGAAATACTAAGTTATAAAACATACTTGCTGACCAGGGTAACTCGTACCTTACTACGAGTTCTTATCTTGTTATAATCAATACTTATTTCAATAAAGTTATATATAATCATCGTTACTCTGTTTAAATACCAAGTTTACTTGATTTGTTCCGTTCCAGCCTATTTGATTCTAAAATCAAATCCATAAAGAATTTGTTGTAGATTATTAATCGAAGTGGTTTCGGGTATTTGCTAATACTCGACCCCGGTCTCTTCGAATCCAATACCATCTTAAATCCAAGTTGTTTAAGTGAAACAATTCAATTTAACACAGGATGTCAATTTACACAGATATTCATCACCGATAAATAACCCACATTATCACAGTTCAACCCAAACTTATCATATCACAGAACATCACAATTTATCGGACTAAAGACATTAATCCAGTCATTCAATAATATAACATCCCCTTTTTTAAAACAAATTAATTTAGTAATTAATATAAATTTTTAGACTAAATTGTGAATTAAATTGAATTTTTCCAAAATAAAATAAGATTTTTTTGTTTATATATATATATATATATATATATATATATATTGATTTTAAGTTGAAATTTGGATTTGAAATTTAAATATAAATGTGTTGAAATATAAATTGGATTTAAAACTATACTTTAAAATTAATAAGAATTTGTTTTCTAATTTTAATATACATATATTTTGAAAGTTATGATTTGAATTTAATATAATAATTTTCAAAATCTATTTTTAGTTAAATTCTATATTTTAATATATATATATATATGTATGTATGTATGTATGCATGTATGTTTATTTATTCAAGTATAATTAGGGTTTAAAATCAATTTCTTTAAAAAGTTATAATATGTATATAAGGAAATGCATAAAATAATTATAGAAAAACATAAATACATATTAGAAAATGAAAAGGGTTAAATATAAAAATTAAAATAAAGCAGGGATTTAAACATAAATTTTCTTGTTTATGACATTTGTAAAGTTTTAAATGCACGCATTAACAAGTGTAAAATAAATAGACATACGGAATTACATGTGTTAGTTCAATTAAATGTAGCAAAATAAAATTTTCTTTCAATATGAATTTATAAACATTTTGTTATAGAGAAGAAAACCTAGTTATTATTCTCAGTTTAGAACTTCTCATCCTCTTCTCTGAGTTCTTCATCGTCTTTCAAAATTAAATCTAAAATTAGATCAAAAGAAAAGAGAAAAAAATCAAAATGTGATCACGTTTTTAAGCCTGGAAAATCAAAACTTCAACCTGGGAAACCAAAATCAAATAATTTGAAGCCATGATCAAATTTAAATCTAAGATCAGAGGATTCAAGTTCTAGAGCAAATTAGAGTTCCATTTTTTTTAAAAAGCCAACATGAAATTTAAATTAAAGAAATCAAGAATCAACTACAAAACAAAAGCGAGCAAATCAAAATACAACCAAGACAGTTCAGATCAAATCAAAAACAACTTGGAACTCAAAGCAAAAAAAATCGAAGCAAGGATTCAACTCAATATACAGGCAACTAAATCAAGATCAAGTTTCAGATCATCAAAACAAAAATTCCAGATAAAAAATCAAAAGCAAGGTCTCTGTTCTTTGCTTTCATTTCCTAGGTGAGCAAACTACCCTCAAACCTGTTTACGTTTTGATTGTGTGTGGTAAATACCAGAAGCTGTGATGTGGAATATGTTGCATAATTGAGTAAATATGCTTGCATGCCTGTGTAATATATATATATATATATATATAATGGAATGTATCTGTGTACAGTTGTTATATCAACAGAATTAAGGAACCACATATTGAAAAAAAATCATATATTTCTTTCCAAACAAAATTAAGCTTTAATTTATGAAAAGAAATTGTTTGTAACATCATGATTTCATTTTTAAAAACAATTCTGAGTGGAAATGTTTAGGAGATATTTAGAAAATTGGATATTACTGTGGTAATCTAATTCAGGTCAAAAATCAATGATTTCAATTTCATGTTTTGACTATACAAATAGATTCGTAATGTGAAATCATGATTTTTAATAATCGTTTAATAATTTTTAAGCTCATATTTAATGAGAAATTGCAAGTTGAATGGTGATGGGTATTTGATCAAAATCAGGCAATCGCGTTAATTGTTGATAGTGGGATCATGGCTGGAGGAAGGTTGAGGGTGAGTGGTCGTAGGAAAAATGATTAGAGCATTTATAGATGGTCGAGGATGTTAATCGATGATGATTTAGGGTTTCTTACCCAGTTTTGTTCAATAAAGTAGACGCGGCGATTTCATCGTTGACGTTGCATCTGGTTGCATCGCACCGATGGGAAATGGCGCATGGATAATTGGCGATGCTCTGACCAGAATTTCATGGTCGCCGGTGGCTCGAGGTGATGGCTATGGTGGATTATCCATCAATGGTTGGGTTCCAGGAAGGTCGATTTTGATTCTAGGTTGAAAACGTCGGAGCTGGGTGGTCGATGGGGTCGGGATTATTATCGCCGACATGTTGAAGGTAGTATCGACGATCAAATCATCGTCGTTGGCTCATACATGTGCACCTGCGCACATTTGTGCCTGTTGATCGAGGCATTTAAGAAGAAGAAGGAAATGCTCGGGACGATCTCGAGTTTGTAGCATGAGTGGCTCGAAAGAAAGTAAGGTGCACGAGTTTCTCAAGGGAATGATCGGGGACACGGGTTGAGCTCGGGTCTAAGATTTGGTATAAAAACACTTTTTATTTTTTAAAACCAAATTAAGTTTTATTTAAAACAATTCTGTTAAATCCAATTCTTTTGTAAATAAAAATGTTATCTAAGTTTGAATTGGTTAAAAGATTTAAAAATAAATTATTTCAAATTTATTAAGTTAAAAGTGTTTCAACCTATATAACTTTTGGTTTTACAGTTTATAAACTTAATTTTTGTAATTAAGTAAATAATTGAGAAAATGAAATGCTTTATAACCTTAATCTAACTTAAAGATTTTAAGTTAATTAATGCATTGATGATGGTCTATTTCCAAAGGATTATTAAATAAGGATTAAATGGTAACTAAAAATAATAAAGGTAAATGGTTTATCTTTAAACTTATTAAATCTTAAGTAATTAAAGAATTATAAATTAATGAAAATGATTAAGGAAGAATTGATTAATGAAGGTGGTTAAAGGATAATTATTTTAAAGGATAATTACTTAATTAAAGATTGATTAAGGTTAATAAACTTTATAATTAAGAATAATTAATTTCATGATTAAGGTTAATTAATTTCATGATTAAGGTTAATTAAATTCACGAATAAGGTTAATTTAATTACCTAAATAAGGTTAATTAAATATTGATTAAAAGTTAATTAATGGATAATCAAGGATTGATTAATTAATATTAAGGATTAACTAATTTGTCGTTAAGGATTAATTAATTTATAACTAAGGATAATTAATCATTATTTAACAATAACTAATGAAAGTAATTATGTGATTAATTAATTTGAATTAATAAACGACTGTAATTACTTAACTAAAACAGGGTTAGGTAATTCATTATAGTCAGATAATTAATTAATTAATCTTGCTTGTGGATGATTGATTGTATCGAATTGATTGTTATCTCTGATCTGTAATATTCTATGATGTGAATTATTTGAATTTAGCTGTATATGTAATTTATTTATCTATGATGCGTTTGCACACACACACACACACACATATATCTGTAACTCTATGAATGGAAGATAAGCGTTATACCGCTTATCGATATTGCTGTGTTTGAATCTGTAACGATTGATGATGTTGCACTATTGTGTAAAACCTCTGGACTACCCTATACACACACAAATATCGATTTCACGGGAAATCAGTTAAGTCACGGAAATTTGAATTTAAATATTATTTTGTTTAAAAGTTGAATTTTGAATCTGAATGGTTTGGAAGTGAAATTTAGTTGAATTTGAAAGCCTTTGAAAAGGAAAATTTGAAATTTGAAATTTAGTTTGAATGTAATATATCCTGTTTAAGCTTTAAAATTATTTCGAAAAGTATGGTTTGAAAGGGTTACACAAGTTATACAACGTATATATAGATTTTAAAGCATTTTGAAGTGTATTAAATAAATTGTTTTTGGAATTTGAATTTAATTCAAACTTGAACTTGCCAATGATACGGTAGTTCGTTGATTTTCTGGTTTATACTTTAAAGGCTAAAACTTATGTGCATTTGATCGGATTTTTCCAAAACAAAAGGCAATTGTTTTCAAATGATAATAGCTTTCATATAAAGAAGGAACTTCCATTTTTTGTTGAAAAGATTTCAAGTTGTGAACTGAAATTGTTTTGAAAGCTATAATTGAACCTTTGTGAAAGATTGGTGAAACTTAGTTTTCAAATTTAAGAGGATCTTAAAAGGTGTATATTTTGTATAAAAGATTTAGAATTGAAATAGTTTTGAAAGATATGAATGAATCTTTGTGAAAGATTGGTGAACTTTGTGAAGTTAATCTTTTTGTTTAAAGATTTGAAAATGGTAATTTGTTTAAACCATTTGAAGAAAAGTTTTGGACTTTAAGTTGTGACTTAACTAAGATCCCAATATATCCATACGGTTTTAAAATTTGCGCTCATTGTCAGTTTAACCGGGAGAGGACTTCATGTCATATAACCCATTTCGAATAATGATACGACGTTATGCATTGCATTTGAAGACCGGTGGTGAGAACCGGGTATTTTCGAGAACGAAAGGTTTACCTGTCGAATGTGTCTGCACTGAGTCGCGTTGGTATAGAGATCTCCATATGTGATGGGGAGTCCGATCGGGATTGTGAATACCCGGATTGTAAGGGCTTCTTTGAAGTTCCTTTTGTTCTGTTTGAACCCGGAACAGACTTTTATGGATGTATATCTGACATTACACTTTGAGATGTAAAGCTGGTTTCTATCAAATACATTTCTGTTTGGTGGCAGGGAATTTATTCTCTTAGCTTAACACCATTCTTTGAGACGTACTAGCTCAGAGGTTATTTAGTTGATGGTTACTAGTGACACATTCCCAATTTGGTAATATTGCTTTTATGTAAAGTGTAGCTTTGTGGACGTCACCTCGTCGGACCTCACAACCCGAAAATGGTCGAAACATGAAGAATGCAGCATGGTTATGAGGGTCGCGCCCTTGGGTTATGTCCATTTCCTCCTGGAAAAGGGTGGGATCATGGTATGGAGCCTAGATATTTAACCTATATGGTTACTACAAATTTATTACTTTGTGGTTGTTGGTGTTGAGCGCTCGGATAAAGGTCAGTAACGACTGGAGGATGGCATACTCGTGTAGCAGTTACCCAGGTACAGAGGTAACCCGGGCTTGAGTTGGCAGAGAGCTGGTTAAGTTCTCGGGGCATCCCTCCAGAGGCGTACCCATATGGCCCACGAAGTTGCTTAGCCTGACCATTTGTTGGAAATCCAAAGAAACAATACGATCCCTGTACGGTTTTAGTTGTATAACCTGCCATGGAATATGGCGGTAACCTCTTATTGAACATCGTAGCTATAGTAGGCATACAATAATGGTTGTATGCTGGCTAAGATTAATATTATACTTTCGAAATGTTTTCTCCACTATGCACTAATAATAATTCAAAAGATTTTTGCGTATCAAGCATGTTTGAATATCATAAGGAGAAATCTCCTCCAATTGTGCGTTTGCACTGTGTGTGTGGAGGGATGCCTTATGGTAGTTTTATTTTCCAAAAAGCATTGCGGATTTCTTTTTAAATTCTTTTGTTTGTTTTTATTCAAAGAAAACTATTTTTTTCCTCATACTAGTCCCATGACTAACCTAGAGTTTATTTTTCCCTTTCTAAACTCTGGATGCCCACAATTTTCCACACGGACAGCCTAGAGTTATATTTTCAGATAGTCAGCTAGTAGATATCGAGTCGATAGCTTCCAGCCTTTAGATTTTGGCAATCGCATCATGGATCGAGTTTGTTTAACTTCAGTATTACTGTTGGATCGAACTTGTTAGTTAGGAGTTCGTTAAGCTTTTGGTTTTGGATATGTTAGTCTTCGACCTTTTGGAGTTTGGAGTTTTAGCATTGAAGACATCGTCTTTCCACTGCTGTTGTCTTTGCTGTTGTCTTGTATCTCTGATATATATTGATATTCATTTTTTGTGTCATTGTTGTAATCAACTGTTGTGTATCAATGATATTATTCATTTTTCTTCCGCTGTGTTGTTGTACTTAATGTGTTATAAGCTCCGGCGAACCAGATTCGACGTTTGAATCTACGGTATTCGAATACGGGTGAAGTATTTGAGTGCCGATTTTTGAAGGTCGAGTCAGGGTCATCACATTTGGTATCAAAGCTGAAAGTTGAGGAAGAATTTTAGCTTAGAAATACAACACATTAGATGAATCATTAGAGATAGGGTTATATATGTCCTAGAATGAGTATATCCCTAAGATATCTTGTCCGTATGCCTTAGTAAATTCTCTTACTATTCACTAATAGTGAGTATGAGTGCAAGAAGAGGACGAGGTAGGGGATAGGGGAGTACCACTACAAATAGTCAATACCCTGCAACAGCAAGGAAACAACTCTTCCTTATCAATCTCTTTGATCTTATCCGATTCAAATTTTTTGATGGCTTCGTGGCAGTTCTAGGAAGAAGTTTTGGTATGGTGGTAGCTCTGCTATTCGTTGTAGATAAATTCCTGATTCGTATTCTCTTATCAGTTTCTTATCGTTTTTAACTTTAATAATGAATTTGAAATTCTATTTGAAATAAATGATTAATAAAATGTGAAGCTGAATTAATTGTATCTGTTTGTCTATTCTTTGGGGTCCCTATAAATTCTACAAATGGTTAGTTATCCCTTAAACTTATCAATGCCCTTGTACATTTCGTAGATCTGGTGACCCGAGTATTTCATAAAGTATCAAATGAGTTTGTTCTTATATCTATTGTCGATATTCTAATTTGGTAAACCAAATGAAGAATCAATATTTCAGTTTGATCTGAAAAACTGTTTCTCTACCTTTATGTGTCTATCCGTTCTTTGTTGTCTCCCTGTCCAGCAAATTTCGAGGTTTTCTTAAGGGGAGAATCTGTAACATCCCGTTTTTAAAACATGTTAATTTGGTAACTAATATAAAATTTCAGATTAAATTGTAAAATTAATTGAATTTTTCCAAAATAAAATAAGATATTTGTTTGTTTGTTTTTATATATATATATGTATATGTATATGTATATTGATTTTAAGTTGAAATTAAGATTTGAAATATAAATATAAATGTGTTGAAATATAAATTGGATTTAAAACTATACTTTAGAATTAATAAGAATTTGTTTTCTAATTTTAATATACATATATTTTGAAAGTCATGATTTGAATCTAATATAACAATTTTTAAAATCTATTTTTAGTGAAGTTCTAAATTTTTAATATATATATATATATGTATGTATGTATGTATGTACGTTTATTTATTCAAGTATAATTAGGTTTTAAAATCAATTTCTTTAGAAAGTTATAAATATATATATATATATAAGGAAATGCATAAAATAATTATAGAAAAACATAAATACATATTAGAAAATGAAAAGGGTTAAATAAAAAATTAAAGTAAAGTTGGGATTTAAACGTAAATTTTCTTGTTTATGACATTTGTAAAGTTTTAAATTCATGCATTAACAAGTGTAAAATAAATAGACATACATAATTACATGTGTTAGTTCAATTAACATGTGGCAAAATAATTTTTTCTTTCAATATGAATTTATAAACATTTTGTTATAGAGAAGAAAACCTGGTTATTATTCGCAATTTAGAACTTCTCGTCCTCTTCTTTGAGTTCTTCATCATCTATCAACATTAAATCCAAAATCAGATCAAAAGAAAAGAGAAAAAATAATCAAAACCTGATAAAGTTTTTAAGCCTGGAAAATCAAAACTTCAACTTAGGAAACCAAAATCAAATAATTTGAAGCCATGATCAAACTCAAACCTGATATCAGAGAGATTTAAGTTCCAGAGCAAATCAGAGTACCAGATTTTTTTAAAAATGCCAACATAAATTTAAATTAAAGAAACGAAGAATCAATTGCAAGGCAAAAGCTAGCAAATCAAAATACAACCAAGACGGTTCAGATCAAATCAAAAACAACCTGGAACTCAAAGGAAAAAAATCAAAGCAAGGATTCAACTCAATACATGGGAAACTAAATCAAGATCAAGTTTAGATCATCAAAGCAAAATTTCCAGATAAAAATCAAAAGCAAGGTCTTTGTTCTTTGCTTTCATTTCCCAGGTGAGCAAATTACCCTTAAACCTGTTTATGTTTTGTTTGCGTGTGGTAAATACTTGAAGCTGTGATGTGAAATATGCTGCATAATTGAGTAATTATGCTTGCATGCCTGTGTAATATATATATAGTGTATATATATATATATATGATGGAATGTATCTGTATACAGATATTAACTCTGTTATATCAACAGAATAAAGAACCACATATTGAAAATAATCATATCTTTCTTTCTAAACAAAATTAAGCTTAATTTATAAAAAGAAATTGTTTGTAACATCATGATTTCATTTTGAAAAATAATTCCGAGAGGAAATATTTAGAAGATATTTAGAAAATTGGATATTACTATGGTAAATCTAATTCAGGTCAAAAATCAATGATTTCAATTTCATGTTTTGACTATGCAAATAGATTCGTAATGTGAAATCATGATTTTTAATAATCATTTCATAATTTTTAAGTTCATATTTAATGGGAACTTGTGAGTTGGACGATGATCGATATTTGACCAAAATATGGCGATCGCATGGATTGTTGATAGTAGGATCATGGCTGGTGGAAGGTTGTGGACGGATGGTCGTAGGAAAAATGCTCAGAGCATTTACAGATGGTTGAGGTTGTTGATCGATGATGATTTAGGGTTTCTTACCCAGTTTTGTTCAATGAAGTAGATGCGATGATTTCATCGTCGACGTTGCATCAGATTGCATCGCACTGGTGGGAAATGGCGCGTGGATAATCGACGATGCTCTGGCCGGAATTTCGTGGACGCTGGTGACTCGAGGCGATGGCTATGGTGGATTTTCCATCAATGATTGGGTTCCAGGTTATGAAGAAGAAGGTCGATTTTGATTCTAGGTCGAACAAGTTGGATCTAGGTGGTCGATGGGGTCGGGATTATTGTCGCCGACATGTTGGAGGTAGTATCGACGATCAGATCGTCGTCGTTGGCTCGTACACGTGCACCTGTGCACATTTGTGCCTGTTGATCGAGGCATTTAAGAAGAAGGAGGAAGTGCTCGGGAGATCTCGAGTTTGTAGCGTGAGTGGCTCGAAGGAAAGTAAGGTACGCAAGTTTCTCAGGGGAATGATGGGGGAAAACACGGGTTGAGCTCGGGTCTAAAATTTGGTATAAAAATAGTTTTTAGTTTTTTTTAAAAATCAAGTTTTATTTAAAACAATTCTGTTAAATCCAGTTCTTTTGTAAATAATAAATGTTATCTAAGTTTGAATTGGTTAAAAGGTTTAAAAATAAATTATTTCAAATTTATTAAGTTAAAAGTGTTTTAACCTATATAAATTTTGGTTTTAAAGTTTATAAACTTAATTTTTGTAATTAAGTAAATAATTGAGAAAACGAAATGCTTTATAATCCTTAATCTAACTTAAAGATTTTAAGCTAATTAATGTATTGATGATGATCTATTTCCAAAGGATTATTAAATAAGGATTAAATGATAATTAAAAATAAAAAAGGTAAATGGTTTATCTTTAAATTGATTAATTCTTAAGTAATTAAAGAATTATAAATTAATGGAAGTGATTAAGGAAGAATTTATTAATGAAAGTGATTAAAGGATAATTATTTTAAAGGATAATCACTTAACTAAAGATTGATTAAGGTTAATTAACTTTATAATTAAGGATAATTAATTTCATGACTAAGGTTAATTAATTTAATAATTAAGGTTAATTAATTTCATGATTAAGGTTAATTAAATTCATGATTAAGGTTAATTTAATTACCTAATTAAGGTTAATTAAATATTGATTAAAAGTTAATTAATGAATAATTAAGGATTGATTAATTAATAATTAAGGATTAACTAATTTGTAATTAATGATTAATTAATTTATAATCAAGGATAATTAATCATTAGTTAAGAATAATTAATGAAAGTAATTCTATAATTAATTAATTTGAATTAATAAAAATGACTAAAATTACTTAATTAAAACAGGATTAGGTAATTCATTTTAGTCAGATAATTAATTAATTAATCTTGCTTGTGGATGATTGATTGTATTGAATTGATTGTTATCTCTGATCTGAAATATTCTATGATGTGAGTTGTTTAAATTTAGCGCTGTGTGTAATTTATTTTTCTGTGATGCATTTACATACATACACACACACACACACAGATATATATATATATATATAACTCTATGGATGGAAGATAAGCATTATAGGATTATACCGCTTATTGATATTGCTGTGTTTGAATCTGTAATGATTGATGATGTTGCACTATTGTGTAAAACCCCCGGACTTCACTATACACACACAAATATGAATTTCATGGGAAATAGGTTAGGTCACAGATATTTTGAATTAATTTTTTTTAAAAGTTGAATTTTGAATCCGAATGGTTTGGAAGTGAAATTGAGTTGAATTTGAAAGCCTTTGAAAAGGAAGTTTTGAAATTTGAAATTTAATTTGAATATAATATATCCTGTTTAGGCTTTAAAATTATTTTGGAAAGTATGGTTCGAAAGGGTTAAACAAGTTATACAATGTATATATAGATTTTAAACCATTTTGGTGTGTATTAAATAAATCATTTTTGGAATTTGAATTTAATTCAAATTTGAACTTGCCAATGATACGGCAGTTCGTTGATTTTCTGGTTTATACTTTAAAGGCTACAACTTGTGTGTATTTGATTGGATTTTTTCCAAACAAAAAGAAATTGTTTTCAAATGATAACAGCTTTCATATAAAGAAGGAACTTCCATTTTTTGTTGAAAAGATTTCAAGTTGTGAATTGAAATTATTTTGAAAGCACTAATTGAATCTTTGTGAAAGATTAGTGAAACTTTGTTTTCAAATTTAAGAGGATCTTAAAAGGTGTATCTTTTGTATAAAAGATTTGGAATTGAAATAGTTTTGAAAGCTATAAAGGAATCTTTGTGAAAGATGGTGAACTTTGTAAGGTGAATCTTTTTGTTTAAAGATTTTAAAATGGTAATTTTTTTAAACCATTTAAAGAAAAGTTTTGGACTTTAAGTTGTGACTTACTAAGATCCCAATATATCCATATGGTTTAAAACTTATGCTCATTGTTCAGTTTAGCCGGGGGAGAGGACTTTATGTCATATAACCCATTTTGAATAATAATACGACGTTATGGATTGCATTTGAAGACCGATGGTGAAGACCAGGTATTTTGAGAAAGAAAGGATTACCCGTTGAATATATCTACACTGAGTCGCACCAGTATAGAGATCTCCATATGTGATGGGAAGTCCGATCGGGATTGTGAATACCCGGATTGCAAGGGCTTCTTTTGAAGTACCTTCGGTTCTGTCCGAAGCTAGAACAGACTTGTACGGATGTATGTTTGACATTACACTTTGAGATGTAAAGCTAGTTTCTATCAAATACATTTATGTTTGGTGGCGGAGAATTTATTCTCTTAGTTTCACACCCTTCTCTGAGACATACGAGCTCAAAGGTTATGTAGTTGATGGTTATTAGTAATACATTCCCAATTTGGTAATGTGGCATATAAAGTGCTGCTGATCATTTGTTGATCAAAGCATGGCTATTGTGTAAAGCGTAGCTTTGTGGACGTGACTTCGTCTGACCTCACAACCCGGAAATGGTCAAAACAGGAAGAATGCAGCAAGGTTGTGAGGGTCCCACCGTTTAAGGTATGTCCATTTCCTTCTTGAAAAGGGTGGTATCATGGTATGAAGCCTAGATATTTAACCAGTTTGGTTACTACAAAATTATTACTTTGTGGTTGTTGGTGTTGAGTGCTCGGATAAAGGTCGGTAACGACTATAGGATGACATACCCGTGTAGTAGTTACCTAGTTATAGAGGTAACCTGGCCTTGTGTTGGTAGAGAGCCGGTTAAGTTCTCGGGGCGTCCTTCCAGAGGCATGCCCATGTGGCCCTGTAAGTTCCTTAGCCTGACCATTTGTTGGAAATCCAAAAAAACAATACGAGCCCTGTCCGGTTTTACTTGTATATCCTGCCATGGAATGTGGTGGTAGCCTACTATTGAACATGGTAGCTATAGTAGGCAAAAAATAATGGTTGTGTGCTAGCTAAGATTAATATTATACTTTCGAAATGTTTTCTGCACTATGCACTAATAATAATATCAAAAAAAATTTACGTACCAAGCATGTTTGGCTATCATAAGAAGAAATCTCCTTCAATTGTGCGCTTGCATATGTGTGTGGCGGGAGGCCTTATGGTAGTTACATTTTCCAAAAAGCATCGATGATTTCTTTTTAAATTCTTTTGTTTGTTTTTATTCAAGCAAAACTGTTATCGTTTGCTCGCACCAGTCCCATGACTAACTTGGATTTTATTGTTTCCTTTCTAAACTTTGGGTGCCCACAATTTTCCACATAGGAAGCCTAGAGTTATATTTTCAGATAGTCAGCTAGTAGATATCGAGTCGATAGCTTTCGGCCTTTGGATTTTGGCAATCGCATTGTGGATCGAGTTTGCTTAACTTCAGCATTGCTATTGGATCGAGCTTGTTAGTTGGGAGTTCTTTAAGCTTTTGGTTTTGGATATGTAAGTCTTCGAGCTTTTGGTGTTTGGAGTTTTAGCATTGAAGACATCGTCTTTCCGCTGCTATTGTCTTTGATGTTGTCTTGTTTCTCTAATATATGTTGATATTCATTTGTTGTATCATTTTTGTAATAAACTGTTGTGTATCAATGATATTATTCATTTTTCTTCTGCTATGTTGTTGTACTTAATGTGTTATAAACTCCGGCGAACCAGATTCGACGTTTGAATCTACGGCATTCGAATACGGGTGAAGTATTTGAGTGTCGATTTTCGAAGGTCGAGTAAGGGTCATCACAAATACAATTTAATCAATCATAAACAAGATTTATTTGTCACCCAATCAAATTAATTTAATTAATACAAAATAAATTAATTACCTTTAAATCATGCTTAATTATCATCAATTAAACTATTTAATTAATTATTGAATTAACTAATTATTCTTTAATCATTTAGTCATTCATATTAATTAATGATCCTCTAATTACTTACATTAATTAGTGACCCTTTAATTAATTTCATTAAGTAATTAACCTTTAAATACATTAATTAATTATCCAATGATTACCTAAGTTAATTAATTAACCCTTAATTACTTAAGTCCTTAATTAATTTAAGAAAAACCATTATCTTAATTACTTAATTACATTATTTAAATATTATTTAATTAAATGCTTGAAATTAATTTGCACAAATTTACTTGAGATCTTTTTTTATTAATTAAAAGCTTAAAAACACTTGTACTCTAAAAATTAAATCTTTGAACTTGTATGAAAATAACTTAAATAAATACCTTTTATTTTATTTTAAAGTTTTGCAAACCTTTTTTAATGTTTAGGTTTGAAAACTTTGTTTAACAAATTTGCTTTACATTTGCATTTGCTTTTTAAAAACTGGTTCACAATTTTCTTTTATTTTATATTTTTAAACCTGGTAACTATTTACTTACAAATTTTTAAACCGTGTATGAAATTTAATTTATAACTTTAAACTTGTTGTCATCAAACAACTAGAGACCAAGACTAACTTCCTCGATCAAACACTTGAGCAAACTCCCTATCTACCCACACACGAATCCGAGTTCAACCCTACTGCTCCTCTTCTCTCATACCTAATTCCTACACCAGCCATTACTAACACATGCCAGCATTGTGTGCACGTGCACATGGCATCGAAGGATCGCCCAACACCGCCAGCACCTCCACGAAGTCACCCTCGACCTCCTCGCTTCCCTTGGCCACTCGTATCTCCCTAGAAATTCCCAAATAAAAAATGAACAAAAAACCCCATGCCAAAAAAATGAACCGACCTTATTCTCGACGCCTACCCCCACCAATCGTTCACGATCTGTCCCAAAAACTTCATTAAAGCTACGCCACCATCTTCCCTTCCTTCCCCCCCTCACGAACTTCCCTGTCACCACCACGACGCCACAACCAATCGAAACCCTAACTTGTCTCATGACAAGCCTGAAACCCTACATTCACCTCCTCCAGTCACCACGGCCACTGAGAATTCTAGTCACCATTTTTCCTTCAACTGTCCTCACCTCAGCCTCCTTCGACCCGAATCCCTGTGCTCGAAAGCATCGGGGTTGCCAGAATACCCCAACAAGCAAAACCCGACCAACTCCCCTTATCTCAAACACTATTCAATTAAAAATCAAAAGAAAGCCACCTAAATTCATTGTTTTAAACATAGTTTCTAGTTATATAAGCGAAAACTTAAATTATACTGATTAATTTTCCTGCAAATATTGAGTATCCGTTGTAAATTCATTTTTTAGGCAATAGCTTAAAATTTTCACTTAAGACTATTTCAAAAAAAGATTTCATCATTACAAACACATTTCCTTTTGACATTATGACCTATAATTAATTGAGTGAGGAGAAATTAAATTTGAATGTTTTTAAGCCTGTTTTTAACTAGACAGAGACATGAATACACCTGTAGCGACCCAAAATTTTCGACCTCGAAGATTCGACACTGATACATCCACGGTAGAAGTGCCAAGCAATCGAACGTTGGAAATTTCAGATTGTTAGAGAAAGAAGAAGAAGGAAGAAGATGAATAGGAAACAACATCTCACATTCGCAGCGGATCAAAATATAATATCAAAATAATAGAATTTATACAAAGAAAGCTGAAATTGTTACTTTACATTCAACATATCAGAGTACAACCATTTACAAATAAACTGGACAGTTATATCAACCTGCCCCAGACTACTATCAATACAACTCTAATACACAGCGGTCAACTCCATACGTTCCTGCCATCCAGCTCGCCTCCTAAGCTCCAGAACATCCTAACCTGAAAATATGTAATACTTGGTCTGACCCGAGTATTATATCAAAGTAACACCCAGGTCAGGCTGGAACCAACGTAAGTAAACCCATCTAACATGAAATTCTAATGCATAAAACTTATTTAAAACCTGAGGTAACTCGTACTTCACTACAAGTTCATAACTTGTTATAGTCAACACTTATTTCACACATCCATATCTAAGTACCAAAACTTAGTTTAAAAGGCCCAGTTTAGTTAAATTATTCCATTCCAGGCTATTTATTTCACATATCAAATCTATAAAGAATTATTGTAGATTAAAAATCGAAGTGGTTTCGGGTATTTACTAATACCCGACCCCGGTCTCTTCGAACCCAGTATCATCTTAACCCAAGTTATTCAAGTGAATACAGTTCAGTTTTAAATACAGGATGTCACTTTAACACAGTAATTCATCAACGATAGATAACCACATTATCACTGTTCAACCCAAACATATCATATCACATAACATTTCATATCAGAGATATCAGCCAATTCAAGACATTCAATATAATTCAATCATCCATAAGCAAGGTTAATTAATCACACAATTAATTTAAGCCAAATAAATTAATCACCTAACCCTTCTTAATTAATATTAATTACACCATTCTTTAATCATCAATCTAAATTAATTATCCATAATTACTTTCATTAAGTAATTATCTCATTAGTTAATTATCCATAATTAATTAACCTTAATTATTAACTAGTTATCCACTAATTACTAATTAAATTAATTAACCCATAACAAATTAATCCTTTAATTACTTACAATTAAGTAATTATCATTTAATAATCACATTTAGTAGTTATCCATTAATTACTCACCTTAATTAGTGACATTATATCATAACCTTAAATAAATTAATCATATTTTATTTAATTACCTTAATTAATTAATCACATTAATAAATCAATCTTTTAAATTGATTTCTCATATTAATTAACCTTAATTAATTATCTTAATAATTAAATTAATTAATTATTCCTTATCTGGTTAAATTAATTAATTAACCATCCTTTAATACATTAAATAATTAATCCTTTATTTAATTACATCATTTAATCACCTTTGAAGACATTCTATAATTGCTTTTAAAACAAAAAAATTTAAAATAATTTAAAACCTTGAAAAAAAACTTGTTTAAACTAGACAATACTTTGTTTTAGAACTTGGTTATTATTATTTTTTTGAAACTTATTCATTTTGATAACCTATAAAACTTGATTACTACAATTTGCAAAAACCTGGGCCAAACCCATAAAATTCCCGAGCCAACCCCGTGAAATTCTCGTGTCATCTCAACTTCGAGGCAACTTCATTCTACTTCGGGTCTAACCCAAGAAAGCTACCCTCTTTCCTCCAAAATCAACAGCAACCCCAAAACACTGATGCGTCAACTGATACCGTGCACATGTACCAACGATCGGAGCAACTCCAACCAGAAAGTCGACCTTGACCTCACTACTTGATTACGACCATCAGTGCTTCAATTCGAACACAAAAGCCAGATCGAGATTGTGAACCCATACCTGGAACGAACCATCACCCAAAAAACTCCCCGCGACGCCACCACCGATCACCAGAAATTCCGACAACCTGTCCAGAGATTCGCCGTCGACTTATGCTCCTATTCCACCCATTCGACCATGTCCGATGCGTCGACGAACTTGGAATTGCCACACAAAGACCCTCGACCCAAACCTGAACTAAAACCCTACAATGATTCCACGCCGCCGTCACGGTGAACTAAAAATTCACCTGCCATTTTTGCCCAACTTGCTTACCTCCAGACTTGCTTCAACAGAGACCCCGACCACCCAAGTTCCGCCGTTCACCAAAAAGTACTCGAAATCCAATTTCCGTTCAACATACATTTTCTCTTAAATTAAAAGCCTAAAAATCATGATTTTATATTTAAAAATCATCAATTTCGATAACAAATCAGATTATATACATGAATCCACAATTTATTTAAATCGAGATTTTGATATGTTCATGCTTTTACCGTGGTTCTTCTTTTTGTTAAAAACTATCTTTAAATCTTGCCTGGAAATATTTTTAGATCAAATACCTTGTCATTGCAAACAAGTTTGATTTGTACATTTAAGTATAAAAGGAATCAAGAAAAGAGATTTTGATTTTTTGATTAATTTATTTTTTTGAAACCTGTGAAACTAATACAGAGTATTCATTTGTATGCAGATATTCACATCTGTAAAACCACATATACACACATAAAATTCATACTAGAAAAAACATGCAAACATTTATCAGACTTTGTTCCAAGTCATTACTGCATGCACAAGATTTTAAATAGATTGAAGGCTTAGTTTACTCACCTTTAGAAGATAACAGAGAAGCCTAGGAAGTTTTTGAAATCTGGAAATTGAGGTGTTGATACTTAGTCTTGATATTGATTTTGATCTCTGAGTTGAGTTTGAATTGCATGTTTGAAGCCTTAATCCTTGCTTTAAACTGAGATGATTTGAGGCAGTTGATTGCTTGAAATTTATTTTCTTTTTTTAGCTTACAGGTTTGTTTTTTTCTTTTACAGGCTTTGATTTTGTTCTGGTTTGTATATTTTTGTTACAGGCTTTGATTCTTTGAGTTTTTGAAAATTGAAGATAGAAAAAGAATGGAGAAGAGAAGATATTGATATATATATATAGACTTAATTTTATGATTATTAAAATAAAAGAAAAATAAAATAACATGGTGACACTTGTTTAACTTGCTAACATTTGTCATTAGCATATATTAATTGATTTAGATTTGCTAAACTATATACACTTAACTTACAATTGTAATTTCCTTGAATTAATAAGTTTTTAAATGATTTTTGTAAAACTTATATATTTTCTATTAAGTAAATACATTATCTTAATTTATATAAATAAATCTATTAAATAAAATAATATAAAACCAATTATATAAAAGAAATAAAATCGTATATAATATATTTTTAAATCCAAAATATTTTAAGATATTTATCTTTTCAGTTTCCAATTCAAATTCAATTTCAATTTAAAATCCAATTTAAAATCAACTCATATATAAATATATATACATATTTAAACAAACACAAATTTAGTTTGTTTGAAAATAATAAATTTTCTATTTAAAATCTTCTTATATCTATATGTGTAAACAATCATTATTATTTGTTTTTAAAAGAATAATTTGTCAATTTTAAGTAATTATATTTGGAGATTATCAAATATATATTTATCCAGATATTTATAATTCAACTTTTATTATATTTTCAAATTCATTTACATATCCAAATATCTTTTATTATCAGAATTTTTATCTATTCAATTGAATAAACCAGTTAATTATCCAATTATCAATTGTCCAAAATACGGGTTATCACATTCCTCCGCCCTTAAAATCTTTTCTTCCTCGAAAAGGAACGAAGCCAAAATTTTATTTAATACCTATATTCAGTTAAATTACCCCTTTAAACACTTTTAACTATAAAATCCTTTTATTAAGAATTTTTAAAACACTTTAAAATCTATAAACATTAGCAAAATAGTTTTATAAAAATACTTTTTGTAACTCGATGTCTCAACAAGTCAATCCTTGTTTTCATAGAAATTCGGTCGAAGTTGATCAGGCGTAGGACTGAAAATCTATGAGTACTTGATAAACCCGTTTTCAAAACCCAGTGAAAAAATACATGGGAAAACATTTTGTTGAAAATATAAAAAACATTTTTGAAAATTGAGGCAACATCTTTGGTGAGAATGCTCTGAAAATCATCACCCCCTCCATGGTCGCAGTTAACCTGATGGTTATGTTGCCATCTCGGCAAAATCCATAGATAACTGTAGGCACTCCACGCCCCTCGATTATGCCATGGAACTCGCCACAGATCGTAGTTACATCTCGATTTACGTTGCCATCATGGAAAAAGTCCATGTCGACTGTAGGCATCAACGCCCTCGGTTTTCGCTGCCAAATGAATCTTCACACTCCTACATAGGTCGCAGACTATATCAGTCAAGTACCAATGTAGCTTTAGGCTCTCACGGCCTCTCAACTTTCGCTATGTCTCCATAGGTCATAGTCTACCGATGTTACGTTACCACCACGGCAAAATCAAACGTAGATCGTTGGCTCTTACGGCACACACGACTTCCGCTATGGTCCACAGTAGATCGCTGTGACATCGAGTTACACTGTCGTCACAGCATAACCCAAATGTCTCTGTGGGCATCAGCGCCCTCGACTTTCGCTACCCACAACACAATATCCTCAGGAACTTCAGTTTGTCCGGACTTACTCCCAGGATTCAATTTAGAGCCTTCCCCTTAGGGCTCAAGGAAGAACCACCCCATGGATCTCCTATGAAGTTCATTTCAAAGGGAGTGCCTTTTTCTCCGGAGCCAATCTCAAAACAATTTATACTATACACTTATAGTATCTTTCAAATCATACTCTATATGATTCACATAAATCTCCTTTACACAAAATCGATTTCTCAAATCGATAGGTCCAAACTTGGCTTTCCAAATTCCCAAAATTTGATTTTCCTAAAAATCCAAAGCCTTTCCAAAACCTTTTCCAAAATCATTTATATATTTACATACAACATATCATTTCCAATTTGAGAATAATGTCTGGATCACTTCATACTTATATAAATTCCCTTTCAAATATTTTCAAAAGCCTTTTCTTCTGGTTTTAGATTCAACATAGGGGAGTTCATCATATATAACAAATATATATATATGTATGTATGTATATATATATAACTTTACTATGCAAATCAACATCAAATTTTGATTTTCTTTTATAAAGTTACTTACCATATCACTTACTTTTCATAAAGTGAATTTCAAAAGATATCCAACTTCCACCTTTATTCATATATATTTCTCAAAATATATTTCAAAAATCATTTCCATTTCTTTCAAAATTTCAATATCTATTTCATTTAAGCACGTATGATGTACATATACCAACCGTACGCAATATCAAATCTGATCCTCACTCGATCACACAAATTTCACTTTCGAACTAGTATCGTCCACCCGACTTTCTAGTGCGGATTCAGAGCTGCTTTCTTGATCAGAAACCGTCATTCTCCTTGCATAGTCATAACTATGATAGAGAATTCCCAGAATCAACCAAAATCCATATCCAGGGTTCGCCATCGAAAATCGAGTGAAAAATACTAACTCGGATCGATATACTAACTCGAAATTCTGTGCTCGGATCTGGATCAAATCATTATGCGAATAGAATAATATATGTACATCCTACGTATTTATCTTCATTGATCATTAGCTAAATCAATTCTCTTTTCTATTCAACTTCATTTTGATTCTATTCACTCATCCACAATTGCTCCTAATTTCTCTTTGGGTTAACACTTCAATTCTTATCTCAATTGGTATTCAATTATAGACAGTTTGCACTCTGACCAACTTGTATTAAGAAAATAGCTTGAAATTTTTTAAAATAGATAAGTAGTTATAAAATAGTTATTAGTTGTAAAATAGCATTAGAATAGTTAAGTAATTTTGAAATAGTTGTAAAGTAGTTAAATAATTGTAAAATAGTTGGATAGTTGCAAAATAGTTGTATAATAATAATTAGTTTGTAAGTAGTTGCAAAATAGTGATTAGTTTGTAAAGTAGATGTAAAATAGTAATTAGTTTTCAAATAATTTTAAAATAAGTATAAGATAGTTTGGGTTGTAAAAGGAAAGGTTATATAGTAAATAGCTAGGAAAATAGATTTAAAACAGTTTATATTAAGACAATTTATTTGGAAAAAATGGTTCAGAGCCAAACTGTTCAATTCCCAATCTCCTTTTCCAATCAATTTTCTATTTCCACTTCCATTTAAATTGATCCAACTTCAATCCAATTTAAATTAACTTCAATTCCTATCATAAATTCAAATTAACTCCCGTTTGAAATTTAAACTTATTTAACTTCAATTTCACTTCAAATTAATTCAATTCAAATTTTCCGTTGGAATTTTATATTTATCCATCTTCAATCACTATTCCAATCAATTCAAATCAAATATAATTTGAACTAATTCAGTTCAAAACTCAACTTAAAACCATCTCGAATTTCATAAATTCGAGTTAAATTTTTAAATGTTGATTTAATCCTTTAAATCAAACCAACCTTTATATTTAAATTAACAACTTAAATCTTTGAACAATTTAATTCCGAGTCCAGATTTCAAAAATTCCATTTTAAATTACCTTTACTTAACTTATTTCAAAGTTAAAATAAGAGTTCAAAAACAATTTTATCTTCAAAATCCAATGTATTATCTAATTTAACTTCAAACTTTGAAACCAATTCTTACACAATTTTAGTTTGCAAGTTCATTTTTAAACATTTAAATCTTAGGTTCAAAGTGATCCCTTTACATAAGTTCGATCTTATTTCTATTTTATTTCAGTAATGGATGTATGTCACCTCAATCCATTTCTTATTTAAAATAATCCGACTCTCTGTTTCATAGATTATTTCTAACAACACGTTGATATCAGAATAAGTCAAAATAAATAAACATCCAAATTATTTAAAACATTCATCAATAGCATCTAATTCCAATTTCCAGATCTCAAACCCATTTTGAGATCACACATACTCCCAATTCAAATCAACCATTTAACTTCCCAAGTTAAATCTCAATTTCATCTTGAAATTTCCAATTCAGGTTGTTTGTTCTAAACTTATTTAACTTCCCCTAAGTTAAATTAAATTCAATTTAATCCAGACAAGTTTACCTAATCTGAATTCCCATTTCAAATTTTAAACTTTATATTAATAATCTTCCCACTTACAAGTTCAAAAACTTATCACTTTGGGTTTTCATATCACATTCCAAGGAAAAATTTAAACTCAACACTTAGAGTTTATTTCAAATCA
The DNA here is from genome assembly GCA_030765085.1 of Allium cepa. Lineage (NCBI taxonomy): Eukaryota > Viridiplantae > Streptophyta > Magnoliopsida > Asparagales > Amaryllidaceae > Allium > Allium cepa. The sequence goes on along the minus strand of CM060932.1, from coordinate 1,027,572,743 downwards.
TCTTTGATATTATGTATATCCCTCATATATACATATTTATTTCCTTTGAACACCAATTTATACTTTAAATTTTAAACCACCTTTGTTTTTAATTCAAAACAAATTTCTTTAAAACTTCCAAACAACTCTTGTTTGAAATATGACCCTTTCATTCAAATACATTGTAAATAATACTATTTATTATTTCTTTTATCACTTTGAAACAATTTCAAATTTCTAGACCTAGATTTAAAACTTCACAATTTAAATTATCTTCAATTCCAATTTACAAGTCATGCTCACCTAAATGTTTGCTTCCCTAAAACATTTCATTTTGCTTAATCATTAACAAATATTTAATTATTAAACACAACAACTATTTATGGTAATAGCCAAGATTATCGTATCTGGATACCAACTCATTATTATCTTATTTTGAAAATACTTCTACAAATTCAGGATTTTAATTTCAGTTTGCATCCATTTCAAACTTATCTTCATTCAATTTTAATTTAATTGTATTTCTATTACCACTTAATTCTTATTATTATTTTAATTCAAATAATACAACAACCAATTACCTTAATATATTAGAAAAACTATTTCTTTATATGTATCAAAATATAAACTTATATTAAATCATTTTTAAAATATTCACAATGGCTTCCTTCTTCTAGCGATTCTTGCTCGAGGCGTTTTCATCTCCGTGATTTCCCCTTCTATTCGCGTCGCCCTTTTCATGTCCTGCTCTCCTTCTTGTTCCACTCCATCTCTCCGCCCCTCTCCCTCTTCGACAAGATCTGGCCGCCTTTTTAATTCCATGTCAGCTGTTAGTGTCGCGCAACCTAGAATTCATTCGTTTTCCGATTTTCCTCCTCTTTGTGCTTCCAGCCTAGCCACCGCTGTCCCTGATGCACCCCTTTCCTCGTGTAATGGTATTTAAGTTGCGGCTGCTTGTTGTGTCCCATCTAGTGCTGATTCGCGTTCACCTGGATTGCTGCATTTACCACCTCCTCCTGGAGCCATTGGGTGTTCGCATGTGAACTATAGTGGTGATACGGGGAACAATGATTCGAATGCTTTGATCAATGTGTGTGGTTTGGGTGGTCTGACTGGTAGTGTAGTGGGCTTGGTTGAGGCTACTGTTTCGAATCGATGCACGCCAAATGTTTGTCTAAATGCTTTTGGGGTTCTTGGTCCATTAATCAGTGACGATTGTTTGGTTGGGTCCAAGGCTGATGTTTCCCCTGTTTTGCCCCTTGATGAGGATCGTTCTAGGCCTTCAGCATCTTCGCCAACTTCCCCAAAGTCCTGGTCTTCTTTATTCACTTCTCTTCCGCGCAACGCTGGTGATTACATCCCCATTGATTTTGAAATTGTTGAAGTGGATGGAGTGAAGATCCCTCTACCTAATGTTATCCATACTGGAGTTGATTTTTGGTCTGATTATTTGGTTGGTTTCTTCCTGGAACCAAATCACCGTCTTCGTGATCCGTCCTCCGTTTTACGAAAGGTTTTGAAGCTGCTTGGTAATTTGCATGTGAAACTGATTGACTCTTTGTATTATCTCAAGTTTTCTTCCGCCGAGGATTGTCGGCTAGTTCTTAGTGCCGAGCCTTCTTTTATTGCTGGAAGGCCCTTTATTATTACTCCTTGGTCTCCTACTATGGCGCATGCTCGTGCGTAGGTGTTATCCATCCCCGTTTGGGTGTATTTCTCGCAGATTCCCTCTGCGCTTCAGCCTTTGCTTGGGTTGAATTAGGTAGCCTGCAACATTGGAAAATTGAAATGTTTTGACTCTAATACGGTTTCTCGAGATAAATTGATGTATGCAAAGGCTCTAATCGAGATTACCCCCTTCAAGCCCCTCCCTGATACTATTCCTGTTCAACTTGTTGTTGGGCATGTTGCGGAGGTCCGTGTCCGCTATGGATGGGTTCCAGATATTTGTTCCTCCTGTCAGTCTTTTGGCCACTTGGCCATCTCCTGGCTTCATTCCAAAACCTTTGTGGCTGCTCCGAAGATTCCTATGCCTCACCCCCCGCTCCGGAAATGGATTCCTAAGGTCCCATCTTCTACTTCTCATATCCCTCCTCTCCCTGTGTGTGATCTGGTCCCCTTCCATCTGGAGATATGTTTGTCTTTCCTGGTGTTGCTGTGGTACCATGTGTTGCCCCAGCTTCTCCTGTTCCTGTTCCTGTTTCTGCCCGGGTTGTTTAGGATGAGTCTGAAAGGTGTTGGGTTGACCGCATGTCTGATGTGAGATTTAGCCCGATTAATGGTTCATTTTTCAAATTTGATTCTGATGATCAGAAGGACCTTCGATGCCTTTATTATAGCCCATCAGGTGATTCATTACTTCTTGATTTGGATGGAGTGTATGCGAGTAAAAATTCAGACATGCTGGCTGATCTTTCTTGGGATCGTTCTTTCATTTATTCTTCTGATGCTGTGGGTTATGACCCTTGTCTTGCTTCCCGTTTCAGGCCCTTTGCTGGTCTTTGCGGGAATGTCCCTATGGAATATTATGATGATGGTGATTCTTCCTCTTTGGAGGAGTCCTAGGCTTGGTGATTTTTATAGTTACCGTGGCATGTCTGCCACATACCTGTGCTGTATTTTCCAGTTTTCTTAGTAGTTTAGGTGCTTTTACCTTACTCCTATACTTCAACTTTATTACTTCCGTAATAAAAGTGGACGACCCACTATAAAACCGGCTTGCTTTGCAACAAAAAAAATCATTTTATAAGAAAATAACAAATACGCCCTCGTATATACTACACTCAACTCATTCTTGGGTACTATTGACCTTATCCTTAATGAGTAAACCCCCAGAGATAAGGTTCTTGCTTAACCTTCTGCTCTAGTACCAAAATGTAACGACCCAAAATTTTCAACCTCGAAAATTCGACACTAATACGTCCACGGTAGAAGTGCCGAGCAATCAAATGCCAGAAATTTCAGATCGTTAGAGAAAGAAGAAGAAGGAAGAAGAATAAAAAACAACATCATCTTATGTTCACAGTGGATCAAAATGTAATATCAAAATAATAGCATTTAAACAAAGAAAGGTGTAATTGTCACTTTACATTCAACATATCAGAGTACAATCGTTTACAAATAAACTGAACAGTTATATCAAACTGTCCCAGACTACTATCAATACAACTCTAATACACGGCGGTCAACTCCATACGTTCCTGCCATCCGGCTTGCCTCTTGAGCTCCAGAACATCCTAACCTAAAAATCTGTAATACTCGGTCTGAGTCGGAAACCAGCGTGAGTAAACCCATCTAACATGAAATTCTAATGCATAGAATTTATTTAAAATCCGCGGTAACTCGTACTTCATTATAAGTTTATAATTTGTTATAGTCAACACTTATTTCACACATCCATATCTAAGTACCAAAACTTAGTTTAAATGGTCTAGTTTACTTAAATTATTCCATTCCAGCCTATTTATTTCACATATCAAATCTACAAAGAATTATTGTAGATTACAAATCGAAATGGTTTCGGGTATTTACTAATACCCGATCCCGGTCTCTTCGAACCCAATGTCATCTTAACTCAAGTTATTCAAGTGAATACAGTTCAATTTAAAAGACAAGATGTCACTTTAGCACAGTAATTCATCATCGATAGATAACCACATTATCACTGTTCAACCTAAACATATCATATCACAAAACATTTCATATCAGAGATATCAACCAATTCAAGGCATTCAATATAATTCAATCATCCATAAGCAAGGTTAATTAATGACACAGTTAATTTAAGCCAACTAAATTAATTACCTAAGCCTGCTTAATTAATATTAGTTACACCATTCTTTAAATATCAATCTAAATTAATTATCCATAATTACTTTCATTAAATAATTATCTCATTGGTTAATTATCCTCAATTAATTAACCTTAATTATTAATTAGTTATCCACTAATTGCTAATTAAATTAATTAACCCTTAACAAATTAATCCTTTAATTACTTACAATTAATTAATTATCATTTGATAAATCATACTTAGTAATTATCCATTAATTACCTACCTTAATTAATGACATTAAGTAATAACCTTAAATAAATTAATCATCTTTTATTTAATTACCTTAATTAATTAATTAATCACATTAATAAATCGATCTTTTAAATTGATTTATCATATTAATTAACCTTAATTAATTATCTTAATAATTAAATTAATTAATTATTCCTTATCTGATTGCATTAATTAATTAACCATCCTTCAATACATTAAATAATTAATCCTTTATTTAATTACATCATTTAAATCACCTTTGAAAACATTATATAATTTCTTTTAAAACATTTTAAAAAGTTGAAAAAAAAACTTGTTTAAACTAGACAATACTTTGTTTTAGAACTTGGTTATTATTTTGCTATTGAAACTTATTCATTTTGATAACCTATAAAACTTGATTACTATTACTTGCAAAAACTTGGGCCAAACCCATAAAATTCCTGAGCCAACCCATGAAATTCTCGCGTCATCTCAACTTTGAGGTACATTCATTCTACTTCGGATCTAACCCGAGAAAGCTACCCTCTTTCCCCCAAAATCAATAGCAACCCCAAAACACTGATACACCAATCGATACTGTGCACATGCACCAACGATCGGAGCTACTCCGACCAACATCACCATCGCTAGACAGTCGACCTTGACCTCCCTACTTGATTATGACCATCGGTGCTTCAATTCAAACACGAAAAATAGATCGAGCCTGTGAACCCAAACCTGGAACAAACCAACACCCAAAAACATCCCCACGATGCCACCACCGATCACCAGAAATTTTGACACCCTATGCAGAGATTCTCCATCGACTTATGCTCCTATTCTACCCATTCCGACCATGTCCGATGTATCGAAGAACTTGGAATTGCCACACAAAGACCCTCGACCCAAACCTGAACTAAAACCCTACAATGACCCTACGCCACCGTCACGGTGAACTAAAAATTGACCTGCCATTTTACTGAACTCGCCTACCACTAGGCTTGCTTCAACAGAGATCTCGACCACCCAAGTTTCACCGTTTACCAGAAAATGCTCGAAACCCAATTTTCGTTCAACATACATTTTCTCTTAAATTAAAAGCCTAAAAATCATGATTATATTTTTAAAAATCATCACTTTCGATAACAAATCAGATTATATGCCTGAATCCACAATTTATTTAAATCGAGATTTGGATATGTTCATTCTTTTACTATAGTTCTTTTTTTTTAAACTATCTTTATATCTTGCTTGGAATTTTTTTTAGTTCAAATACCTTGTCATTACAAAAAAAGTTTGATTTATACATCTAAGTCTAAAAGAAATCAGGAAAAGAGATTTTAATTTTTTGATTAATTTTTTTTTTGAAACCTGTGAATTCATTTGTATGCAAATATGCACATCCATAAAACCACATATATACACATAAAATTCATACTAGACAAACAACAAACATTTATCAGACTTTTTTCCAAGTCATTACTGCATGCACAAGATTTTAAATAAATTGAAGGCTTAGTTTACTCACCTGTAGAAGATAACAGAGAAGCCTAGGAAATTTTTGAAATCTGGTAACTTAGGTGTTGATATTAAGGCTTGATATTGATTTTTATCTTTGAATTGAGTTTAAATTTGCATGTTTGAAGCTTTAATCCTTGTTTTAAACTGAGATGATTTGAGGAAGTTGATTGCTTGACATTTATTTTCTTTTTTTTGGTTATAGGTTTGTTTTTTTTCCTTTTACAGGCTTTGATTTTGTTCTGATTTGTATATTTTTATTACAGCCTTTGATTCTTTGAGTTTTTGAAAATTGAAGATAGAAAAAGAATGGAGAGAAGAAGATATTGACATATATATATATATATATATATATAGACTTAATTTTATGATTATTTAAATAAAAGAAAAATAAAATAACATGGTAACACTTGTTTAACTTGCTAACATTTGTCATTAGCATGTATTAATTGATTTATATTTGTTAAACTATATACACTTAACTTACAAGTGTAATTTCCTTGACATGATAAATTTTTAAATGATTTTTATAAAACTTATACATATTTTTTCTATTAAGTAAATACATTATCTTAATTTATATAAATAAATCTTTTAAATAAAATAATATAAAACCAATTATATAAAAAAATTGAAATCATATATAACATATTTTTAAATCCAAAATATTTTAGGATATTTATCTTTTGAATTTCCAATTCAAATTCAAATTTAATTTGAAATCCAATATAAAATCAACTCATACATATATACATTTAAAAAAACACAAATTTAATTCGTTTGAAAATAATAGTTTTTCTATTTAAAATCTTCTTATATCTATATATATAAACAATCACTATTATTTGTTTTTAAAAGAATAATTTGTCAATTTTATGTAATTATATTAGGAGATTATCAAATAAATATTTATCTGGATATTTATAACTCAATTTTTATTTTATTTTCAAATTCATTTACATATCCAGATATCTTTTATTATCAGAATTTTATCTGTTCAATTGAATAAACAAGTTAATTATCCAATTATCAGATGTCCAAAATACGGATCTTCACATATCCACAGTACATTCAAACAGATAATCATATTGTTTCATTTATGCAAATTAGATTCAAGCCATTTCTAAAGTTAAATCTTCCATTCACACAGGAATAAAGAGAATTTGATTTAAAAATGATGTTTACTCACATAATAATGTTGAACAGAGAAACAGAGCATGAAACTTGAAATCTGGATATGCCTTTGGAATTTTGAACTGTTGCTTGAATGTGATCTGGAAATTTGATTTAGTTGTGTTGAACTTGAGTTGCTTATCTTCAGTTTGGAAAACTTTAAAGAGTTTGTTGCTTTTGATTTTGAACCAACAAGCTTGAATTTTGAATCTTTGCTTTTGTTTCAGTTTTGAAAACTTGAAAAGATTTGTTTGGTTTTTTTCTTTCTTTTAGTTTGATTCCTGGTTTTATTTTGGTTTTCAGTTTTGTTTTTCCTTTTGATCTTTTAAAATGAAGAAAAGAAAGACTTCTTTTGTTATATATACAAAAGTTATTAAAAGAAAGAATACCATTTATCTTGACACTTGTTATTTCAAGTTACATTAAGCTTACACATGTTTAATACATGTTTTTACTTTTTTACAAATGTCAAAACCCTTTATTTTATATATTTTCTTATGTTTTTATTAATTTATGTTTTATTGTTTTATATTTTTGTATACAAACTATATTTATTTCTTGAATAATTTTATCTAAATACAAACTATCTTTATTTAAAGTATAAAAGAAAGGGTATTTAACCTTTTTACAAATCTTATTTTAAACTTAAAATATTAATCTTTATTTAAGTTATTACTATTTGAAATAATAACTATGTATGAAGATTTATCTTTAGTGTTTTGAAAATATAGAATTTTAACTTTAAATATCCTTTGAAAATTTAATACATTAAATTCGAATCAATGCTTTCTATTCAAAAAACGTATATATACGCACATATATGCTTGTATATGAACACATTTAAAATTATCAATATTATAAAGTTTACACATATCTATTTGTATATTTATTAATTTACTATAAGATTCATCATTTCCATATATTTAATTTTAACATTTACTATAGTTTCAAATCCACTTATATACATCCAGATATTTTTAATTGTCAGAATTTATTTGTTCAACATACAAATTACTATTTTTTTATAATTTAATCCAGTTAATTGTCAATTAACAGATGTCCAAAAATCCTGGTTATCACATTCCTCCCCTCTTTAAATCTTTTCGTCCTCGAAAAGGAATGAAGCCAGAATTTTAATTATATTGCTAATTATCAGTTAAATTATCCTTTAAACATTTTGAACTCTCAATTCCCATTATTTAAATTTTTTAAAACACCTTTAAAATCTACATACTATTGCCAAAATAGCTTTATAAAAATACTTTTTATTACTCGATGTCTCAATAAGTCCATCCTTGTTCTCACAGATATTCAATCATACGTTGATCAGGCATAGGACTGAAAATCTATAAGTACTTAGCATACCCATCTTTAACACCCAATGAAAATACATCGAAAATATTTTTGAAAATATAGAAAATGTTTTTTTGAAAATATAGTTTTTTTTGAAAATATTTTAGTGAGAATGCTCTGAAAATCATCACCCCCTCCATGGTCGCAGTTAACCCGATAATTACGTCGCCATCTCGGAAAAAACTATAGAAAACTGTAGGCACTCCGCGCCCCTCAATTACACTATGGAACCCGCCACAGGTCGCAGCTGCACCCAGGTTTTACGTCGCCATCACGGCAAAAAAACATGTAACTATAGGTATCAGCGCCCTCGAATTTCGTTGTCAAATGAAACTTCACCATTCCTACATAGATCGCATAGTGCATCAGTCGAGTCCCAATGTAGCCTGTAGGCACTCAGTGCCACATGATTTTTGCTATGTATTCATAGATCGCAGTCTGACGATGTTACCTCGCCCTCCCAGTGAAATCAAACGTAGATTGTTGGCACTCATTGCCACACGACTTTCGCTATGGTCCGCAGTAGATCACAGTGACATCGAGTTACACTGTCGTCACAGCATAACCCAAATGTCTTTGTAGGCATCAGCGCCCTCGAATTTCGCTACCCACACACAATCCTCAGGAACTTCAGTTAGTCCGGACTTCCTCCTAGGATCAAATTTAGAGCCCCCCTTAGGGCTCAAGGCAGAACCACCCCGTGGATCTCCTATGAAGTACATTTCATGGGAGCGCCTTTTCCCCAAAGCCAATCTCAAAATATTTTATACTATACACATATAGTATCTTTCAAATCATACTCTTTATGATTCACATAAAAATCTCCTTTACACAAAATCGATATCTCAAATCGATAGTTCCAAACTTGGCTTTCCAAATCCCAAAATTGATTTTTCCCAAAAATCAAAATCCTTTCCAAAATCAGTGGGTTCCAAAAATCCTTTTTCCCAAAATCATTTTCATAAAAATTATTTATATATATAGTATATATATAATCTTGAAAAATCTTGGAATCACTTCATGCTTATATAAATTACCTTTTATACTTCAAATATTTGTCAAAGATAATTTCTTCTGGCTATAGAGTCAACAAGGGGAGTTTAACATATATAACAGATATATATAACTTTTTTTATGCTAAATCAAATATTCAAGTTTGATTTCTTTATAAAGTTATTTACCACCTTACTTTTTTTCATAAAGTGAATTTCAATTATAAAGATATCCAACTTCCACTTTTATTCATATATATATTTCTCAAAATATACTTTTCTTTTCAAAAATCATTTTTCATTTCTTTCAGAATTTCAATATCTATTACATTTAAGCACGTACGATGTACATATATCATCGTATGTAATATCAAATCTGATCGCTCACTCGATCACACATTTTCACTTCCGAACAAGTATCGTCCACCCGACTTCCTAGTGCGGACTCAAATCTGGTTTCTTGATTAGAAAACATCATTCTCCTTCCATAGCCATAACTATGGTAGAGAATTTTCCAGAATCAACCAAAAATCCATATCCATGGTTCATCATGGAAAATCGAGTGAAAAATCCTAACTCGGACCGATATACTATCTCGAAATTCTATGCTCGAACCTGGATCAAATCACTATGCGAATAGAATAATATACGTATATCCTACGTATTTATCTTCATTGATTATTAGCTAAATCAATTTTCTTTTACTACACATTCATTTAGAATTCTATTCACTTATTCACAATTGCTTCCATTTCCATTTGGATTATAATTCAAATTATAAACAGTTTGCACTCTAATCAACTTGAATTTAGAAAATAGCTTGAAAAGTTTAAAATATATAAGTAGTTGTAAAATAGTTACTAGTTGTAAATAGCTGTAAAATAGTTGGGCAATTATAAAATAGTTAAATAGTTGCAAAATAGTTGTAAAATAGTAATTAGTTTGTAAAACAGAAGTAAAATAGTAATTAGTTTCAAAATAGTTGTAAAATAAGTATAAAATAGTTTGGATTTTAAAAAGAAAGGTTATATAGTAAATAGCTTGGAAAAATAGATTTAAAATAGTTTACTTTAAACAGTTTACTTTAAACAGTTTACTTTAAAACAATTTATTCGAAAATAATTTCAGAGTCAAACTGATTCAATTTCCCAATCTCCACTTCCAATCAATTTCCCATCCCACTAAATTGATTCAATTCCAATTCAAGTTAAATTAACTTCAACTCCTATCCCAAATTCAAATCAGTTACCAATTGAATTTAAACTTATTCAACTTCAATTTCAATTAATTCAAAAAAAATTCAATTTGAATCAATTTCAATTCCAATCTTAACCTTTAAACCATCTCGAATTATATAAATCCGAGTTCAATTTTCAAAATGTTGATTTAACTTCTTAAATCAAATTAACCTTTACTCTTAATTTAACACCCTAATTCTTTAAACAATTTATTTCTGAGTCCAAAATTTTAATATTCATTAAAATTACTTTTACTTTACTTATTTCAAGATTCAAGTAAGAGTTCAAAACTTTTTAAATAATTTAATCTTCGAAATCAAATTTATTACCCAATTTTAACTTTGAAACCAATTCTCAACCATTTCAGTTTGCAAGTTTATTTTTAACACTTCAATCTTAAGTTCAAGGTGATTCCATTTCATTAATTTCAAATTTTATTTCCAAAAATCAAAATCTTTTAAATAATTTCAATTAAAGTTTTATTTCCAACTAATTTCAGTAATGGATATATATATATATATATATATCATTTCAATCTACTTCTTAATTCATTTAGAACAATCCAATTTACAGTTTTATAGATTATTAATAACAACAGGATGATATCAGGGTATGTCAAAGTAAATAAACATCCAAATTATCCAAACATCAATCAATAGCATCTATTTCCAATTCAGGTTGTTTGTTAAACTTTTTAACTTCCTCTAAGTTAAATTTAATTCAATTAATCCAGTCAACCATACTAAGTTTGAATTCTACATTTCAAAATTTAGACTTCTTATCAATATCGCTTCACACTTATAAGCTTAAAAACTTATCATATTTCAGGGAAAATTCAAAACTCAACACCTAGTGTTTACTTCCAATCAACTTGATATTATGTATATCTACTTATATATACATATCTATTTTCTTAGCCCACAAAGTCAGACTTCCAAATTTAAACCACCTTTGGTTTTAAAACAAATTTCTTTAAAATTTTCAAAACAAAACCTGTTTAACACAAGACTTCTTCATTCAAATACATTAAATACTACTATTTATTATTTCTTTTGGTACTTTGAAACAAATTCCAAATTTTTCTGGATTTAGACTTTAAAACTTCGTAATTTAAATCCATTCCAATTTACAAGTCTTACTTATATAAAATGTTTACTTCCTCTAGACATTTCATTCTGCTTTATCATTAATTATTATTAGGAAACAAACATCCCATTATTAGACGTAATAACCATTTTATGATAATAATCAAGATTATCATATCTGGAATCCAATTCACTATATATTATCTCTTAATTTTTTTTGAAAAATTAAAATTAGGTAACTTAATTCAGCATTCTGAAAACATTTCTATAAATTTCAGGATTTTATTCTCTGGTTTGAATTCATTTCAAGCTTATCTTATTCATTTAGTTCGTATTATCTAATTTCAATAAATATATTTCCACTTAAATTCTTATGATCTAATTCAATTTTTATAACCAACAACCAATTATCTTAATATATAGTAATTAGAAAAATTATTGCTTTATATAAATCAAAATATAAGCTTATATAAAAATCATTCACTTTTATAATCATTTTAAAATCTTTATATAAGAAAATGGTAAGTACGCTCTCATATATATATATATATATATATATATATATTACAATCAACTCATTTTAGGGTATTACTGACCCTTTCCTTAATGTGTAAACCCACCAGAGCCAAGGTTCTCGCTTAACCTTCTGCTCTGATACCAAAATGTAACAACCCGAAATTTTTGACCTTGGAGTCGACACTAATAAGTTCACTGTAGAAGTGCCAAGCAATCGAACGTCGAAAATCCGAGATTGTTAGGGAAAAGAAGAAAGAGGTAGAAGAAGAAATAGAAAACTACAACAAAGAATCTCACAATCACGGCGTATCAAAATATAATATCAAAGAATAGAATTTACACAATGAAAAGCTATAATTGTCAGTTTACATTCAATATATCATAGTACAATCATTCACAAATGACTGGACAATTATAATAATCTGTCCCAACCCATTATCAATACAATCTTAAATATACAGCGGTATATACTCCATATGTTCCTACCATCCAGCTCGCCACTTGAGATCCAGAACGTCCTAACCTAAAAATATGTAATACTCAGTCTGACCCGAGCATTACAATAAAGTAACCCCTGGGTCAGCCTGGAAACCAGCGTGAGTAAACCCATATAACATGAAATACTAAGTTATAAAACATACTTGCTAACCAGGGTAACTCGTACCTCACTACGAGTTCTTATCTTGTTATACTCAGTACTTATTTCAATAAAATTATGTCTAAGTATCATTACTATGTTTAAATGAAATGTTTACTTAATTTGTTCCGTTTCAGCCTATTTAATTCTAAAATCAAATCCATAAAGAATTTGTTGTAGACTATTAATCGAAGTGGTTTCGGGTATTTGCCGATACCCGACCTCGGTCTCTTTGAATCCAATACCATCTTAAATCCAAGTTGTTTAAGCGAAACAATTCAATTTAACACAGGATGTCAATTTACACAAAAATTCATCACCGATAAATAACCAGCATTATCACAGTTCAACCCAAACTTATCATATCACAGAACATCACAATTTATTGGACCAGAGACATTAATCCAATCATTCAATACAATTTAATCTTTCATAAACAAGATTTATTTGTCACCCAATCTAATTAATTGAATTAATACAAAATAAACGAATTACCTTAAAATCCTGCTTAATAATCATTGGTTAAACCATTAAATTAATTATTGAAATTAATTAATTATTCTTTAATCATTTATTTGTTCACATTACTTAATGATCCTTTAATTACTTACATTAACTAATGACCCTTTAATTAACTTCATTAAGTAATTATCCTTTAATTGCATTAATTAATTATCCTATCACTACTTGAGTTAACTAATTAACCCTTAATTACTTAAGTCCTTAATTAATTTAAGAACAGCCGTTATCTTAATCACTTATTTACATTATTTAAATCTTATTTAATTAAATGCTTGAAATTAATTTGCACAGATTTACTTGAGATCTTTTTATTTATTAATTAAAGCTTAAAAACACTTATACTCTAAAAATTAAATCTTTGAACTTGTTTGAAAATCACTTAAAATAAAAAGTTTTTAAGGTTTTGCAAACCTTGTCAATGTTTAGGTTTGAAAATTTTGTTTAACAAATTTGCTTTTACAATTGCATTTGCTTTTTAAAAACTTGCTCACAATTTACTTTTTTTATATTTTAAAACCTGGTAACTATTTACTTACAAATTTTAAAACCCTGTACAAAATTTACTTTATAACTTTAAACCTGTTGTCATCAAACAACTAGAGCCCAAGACTAACTTCCCGATCAAACACTCGAGCAAACTCCTTATCTACCCCCACACGACCTCGAGTCCAACCCTACTGCTCCTCTTCTCTCATACCTAACTCCTACACCGGCCATTACTGACACATACCAGCATCGTGTGCACGTGCACACGACTCCGGAGGATCCCCAACACCGCCGGCACCTCCATGAAGTCACCCTCGACCTCCTCGATTCCCTCGGCCACCCGAAACTCCCTAGAAATCCCCAAATCAAAAACGAACAAAAAGCCCCACGCTAGAAAAATGAACCGACCTCCTTCTCAATGTCTACCATCGCCAATCGTTCACGAGCTGCCCCCAAAACTTCACTAGGGCTACGCCACCAACTTCCCTTCCTCCTACCTCCCACGCTCACTTCCCAGTCACCACTGCGACGCCACAAACCGATCGGAAATCTAACTCGTCTCAGGACAAGCCTGAAACCCTACACTTACCTCCTACAATCACCAGGGCCATTGATAATTCCCGTCACCATTTTTCCTTCAATCGCCCTCACCTCAGCCTCCTTCGACCCGAACCCTTGAGCTTGAAAGCATCGGGGTTGCCAGAAATACTCCAACGACCAAAACCCGACCAACTCCGCTTATCTCAACCACTACTCAATTAAAAATCAAAAGAAAGCCACCTAAATTCATTATTTTAAACATAGATTCTAGTTATATAAGTGAAAACTTAAATTATACTGATTGATTTTCCTGGAAATATTGATTATCCACTGTAAATTCGTTTTTTTCAGGTAAAAGCTTAAAATTTTCACTTGAGACTATTTAAAAAAAAGATTTCATCAATACAAACACATTTCCTTTTTACATTATGACTTATAATTGATTGAGTGAGGAGAAATTAAATTTGAATGTTTTTAAGCCTGTTTTTAACAAGACAGAGACATGCATATATATCCACGATACATTCAAATAGGTAATCATATTGTTTCATTTATGCAAATCAGATTCAAGCCATTTCTAAAGTTAAATCTTCCATGCACACAGGAATAAAGAGAATTTGATTTAAAAATGATGTTTACGCACTTAATAGTGTTGAATAGAGGACACATAGCATGAAATTTGAAATCTGGATATGCCTTTGGAATTTTGAACTGCTGCTTGAATTTGATTTGGAAACTTGACTTAGTTCTATTGAACTTGAGTTGCTTATCTTCAGTTTGGAAAACATGAAAGAGTTTGATTGCTTTTGATTTTGAATCAACAAGCTTGAATTTTGAATCTCTGCTTTTGTTGTAGTTTTGAAAACTTGAAAAGATTTGTTTAAATTTTTCTTTCTTTTAGTTTGATTCTTGCTTTTTATTTTGATTTTCATTTTTTTGCCTTTTGATCTTCAAAAATGAAGAAAAGAATGACTTCTTTTGCTATATACAAAGGTTATTAAAAGAAAGAATACCATTTATCTTAACGCTTGTCATTTCAAGTTACATTAAGCTTACACATATTTACTACATGTTTTTATTTTTTTTACAAATGTCAAAACCCTTTATTTTATATATTTTCTTATGTTTTTATTAATTTATGTTTTATTGTTTTATATTTTTATATACAAATTATATTTATTTCTTGAATAATTTTATATAAATACAAACTATCCTTATTTAAAGTATAAAAGAAAGGGTATTTAACCTTTTTATTAAATCTTATTTTAAACTTAAAATATTAATCTTTGTTTAAGTCATTACTATTTCAAATAATAACTATATATGAAGATTTGTCATCAGTGTTTTGAAAATATAGAATTTTAAATTTAAATATCCTTTGAAAATTTAATACATTGAATTCAAATCAATGCTTTCTATTCACAAAACATATATACACACACACTTATATACTTGTATATGAACACACTTAAAATTTTCAATATTATAAAGTTTACACAAATCTATTCATATATTTATTAATTTACTATAAGATTCATCATTTCAAGATATTTATTTTAACATTTATTATAGTTTCAAATCCACTTATATACATCCAGATATTTTTAATTATCAGAATTTATTTGTTCAACATACAAATCGGTATTTTTTTTTATAATTTAATTCGGTTAATTATCAATTAACAGGTGTCAAAAATCCGGGTTATCACATAGATGCAGGTTCCCAACCCTGCCATTAATATGGGATCGGGTCGACCACTTCTAGGTCTAAGTCGACTGCCCTTGGTCGACTTGAGGCCTAGTAAGGGTCGACCTGACCCTTATTTGTTTTATAAATTTTTATTTTCTTTATTTTAATTTCTTACTTATATTTCTAATACTCGTAACTCTCTCATACTAACTCGGTTTTGACAAGTTATGTAGGAAAATCGTCGAGAAAATTGCTGCGAATGCAATGTTGCAGATTTCGTAGCCAAATTCGATAGTTTTTGAAAATCTTCATTTTGTCCTTGTTTAATTAAATTTACTTTTCCTATAAAATTTCCATTTTAAATATTTTCAATTTCAATAAATTTCCAAGGTGTTATATTACCAAGAAAATAATGATAAAAATACTCCATAATTTAGTTATCCCGCTAGATTTTGGGTGAGCCACCTATCATAAAGAGGAATATATACAGCTCTTCAACCCTTATTACCACTAAATTGGAAGTCTTCTCTACAAACTCTCCATTTCAGCATACACTAGCCGATAGACCCGAATACTCCCAAGTCCATTCTTTTATTTTTATGTTAAGGGAATGATGATTGTTTCCCTTATCCAATTACAATTTCTATGTTTTATATATGCACTTGGTCGACTTAGAATCCATGCCGATGGATAAGGACCCATCGAATTTGCCAATCTATCTAATAGTCATTGGAAATCCACTTCTTCTTATTGGCTTTAAGATTGTCTCATCATCCCTAACTTCTACGACAGGTGATGTAGCAACCCCATATATGTACCATACTACTCCAGAGTATTAAGTATTACCATTAAGTAATACGGAGAATGAAATGATATGGTGCGCACGGAGAATGAAAAGATATGGTGCGCACACACGAATATTCCCTTAGACCAACACCGACACATATCTCCATAATGTTTTACCATACTCGTACTGGGTCTCCATATAAAGCAATAAGCACGTGTATCTGTAGGATGAATAATACACAATCATAGGTAAATCAGTAGCGGTCAAAAAACAAAAAATTAAAATGCAACAAGTAAAATATTATATATATATATATATATATATCATATAATATAATACATAGTCCAGTGGGCTATATAATGATGGTCACTAGCCCAATACATCATGCATCATTAAATACATCAACTACTACTAAATACAATAAGGCTAAAAATGAGTAGGGAATGTGTCATCCTATTTCTTGTATTAGCCACAACAAAAGTCCACAACATGCTCCATCATCACTAAGTACCTGCACTAAAAGTCTCTCGGACTGACTCGAGTATGACAAAAACACATGGGTTAGACAATGCCTGATTATAATACTAAATAATATAGTGGAAATGATGATAAGCAATATAGTATGAAATATCATATATAACAAAATGTATAGTGGAGATGGCCTATCGAATCATATCATTCAAACCAACATTATATGTATCACAAATTTGAATCAATCACAACACAAATCACAAACAATAAACAAAGGCTATCTCTAAACATCAAATTGGAATAGTAGGGATATATATGGACCGACTACACTTTGACATAGTCTCTAGTATAATAAATTCATCATAGGAACAAGAACAATATATGTCAATCCACTACCCAAACATATATCAAAACCAGAAGGGAGACTGATGGCCATATTCCCTCTCCAGCAACCCAGGGTCCGCTACCGTATGCTTGTAGTTGGATCTATTCCTTCAGTCTTCAGTTACTTCGACGGACATCGTAACATATATCCATTAATGACTCGTCTGCGTGTAGTCTTAGTCATGACCCTACTTTGTCCCTATAAATAGACTGCTGGCCTAAGAGACACAAGGTGCTATAAGACACCTAGTCTATGGGTCACCTAACCCAACAATAACTATGGTGTCATGGATCTGGGGCATGACCCCACGATCTGGCCGCTAAGGTGGATTCTAGCCAATCCGGTTCACTCTCGAACAATTAAGGGAGCTGAACACGATGTGGAAGGTCATATAGTACTCAATTTTATTACTATACGCATCTCTAATAATAGGACGTCACATGGCTCTTATAAGTCATCTCGTGAAGATCAAATACTCACCGCAAGGAATATCCCCATATATACATAAGTATAATCCTTGTTTAAGTGACATTTACTTATAATGATTTAAACCACACTCGATCCAAACTAGGTATTTCTATACGACAAGTCCAATGAATAACCAAAAAGTGTTATTGAAAGTCCCGTACCAAACGATATCATCAACAGTATAAATAAGAAATACTCAATCAAATAATTACAATGCACATACAAATATATATATATATATTAAAATGTAGTTGTTAATAAAGAATTTTATAATTTTAAATCATCATAACAGCTTTAAGAAAGATTATAATGTAGTATAGAATAAACACGATTAATCACTAATTAAATATAAATTAATATATAATATATAAAATAATCATCATTTTCAAGATCTTAGGAAATTCACTGTTCCGTCAATTGCGCATTTATTTCAATCGACTGATCCAAGTCGACTGAACTCAATATATATACAGTCAATTAAATTGGGGCTTAATATCTGAAATGAATTTTATACCGATTCAGTTAAGTGGATGAATGATTCAGTCGACTGATTACCATTTATTTAACTAAATACCTAAAGTTTTGAAATGAATTTCAAAGCTTCATTACACTGATTCCACTCCATATTTCACCTTCATTAGCATTATTCCCTCCTGTTCTTACGAACTTCTACTACACTATAATCATTCACGATCAATAGTATTGATCAAGTATAATTCTTAGGTAAAGAGGAGGGAACACTACAGTATCAATGTATATATATGTATGTATGTATTTATCATCTACTTATGATCACTATATCGAATCAAACATAGTTGTTAATAGGGGGAACTAACCTTGATTTAAAGATCATTTAGCTTTTAATCCTCCCTCACTTCCCTCTTCTTGACCTCTCTACAAATATCTCTTCATGTCAATATGATGATCACTTGATCCTTATGATTGCTCGGTGTAGGTTATTATCAAAAAGCTTTGACTTAATCTGTAATATTTGTTGATATTTAATATTAATTATTTTCAGAATTTAAGGTGGAGCTTAGGAGAAAAGTTCAAAATTTCATATATGAAAATGGAGGGATTGGTTTCTATATATATAGAGATGGATCAGACTTCTAGAATTGGAAATCAAAACATTTATTTTATTGTTTTCTTTATATTAAAACAATATTAACACAACAAAACTATCTTGGCTTACATAAAGACATTTTGGACTTGGGCTTGTGTAGTAATGAGCCTTACTTATCTAATTTAATTTATTTATTTTTCATTCAAAATCATTTCTATATACATTTTAAATTTAAGATCTTTTCCAACTTCTAATTAAATTCCAATTCATTTATTCAAATCTCTTTTATTATAATATCCCATGAAATCTTATTTTATAAATTTATTTTAAACTATAATTAATAATTTCACATGTAAAAATATCTAAATCAATTTTCTTTTCAAGTTAAATTTTTTTCATTTTACAAACTCTTTTGCATCAAATTCTCCAAATCCTTCCTTTAATTTCATTCAAAATCCCATTTATTTCATTTTAGTTATCGATAAGTCATTAATTATTAAGTTCTCGACAACGGGTTGTTCTTGACTCCCTCTTGAAAAAATTGCATCCTTGAAATTTCTACTTAAGGAGAATCTATAACTAGCTTGATATACTCTAGCTCTCTACTCCTTTAACTAATGATAAATAAGAAAAAATTTACATATCTGACTCATTTTTATCTGTAAACAATTTAAGGTAAGTCCATACCATCTACTTCTTGGCCTCCCAAGTACAATCTGATGGGTTGTCAGACCACCACACTTTTACCAATGGAACCTTATTGCTCTTAAATTAACAGACTTTTGAGTCAACTATACAAATTGGATGTTGAACATGAGTCAAGTAAGGAGATATTTCGATCTCTAGAATGTCTCGAGGTTGACCGAGAATAAACTTGTCTCTAGTTTTCAACCAACATATAGGTGACCGACATGGCCTTCCATATACAGACTCGAATGGCACCATGCCAATGCTGGATTAGAAGATGTTATTATAAGCAAATTCGAAAAGATGGAGATGATCTTCCTAACTTTAGCCAAAATCAAGAACATGGGTACAAAGTAAATCTTTAAGTATTTAATTGACTCGCTCCATCTGCCCATCAGTTTGGGGATGATAGGCTGTACTAAAATTCAATTTAGTCCCTAATGCTTCTTGAAAGCTTCCCCAAAATCAACTAGTAAACTCCATGTAGTCTCGCTACTTCCTTTACATACAGCTTGGTCGAATACAATAGAGTTAGGAACTCTATGTAGTCTCACTACCTCCTTTACATACAGCTTGGCGAAGTATGATATGGTTCGAGTTGACTCACGAGAATAATGTGCTGATTTAGTCAGCCGATCAATGATTACCCATATGCTATCGTGACCAGCTTTAGACCTTTGTAACCTATCTACAAAGTCCATCGACACCTGGAATTATAAGGGTTAAAACTGTCGTAATGGGATATACATATAAGTTAACCACTGATTACTAATTCCCTCATGCCCGGTTCCATTTCCATTAGGGGATTTCCAATGGTTGTAGAAGAGCACTAGGTCTTTGATGTTATACCTTTACTAGTTGATAGGTCATACAGCCTTTCACATACTTCCTTATATCGTGCTTTATTCCTTTCCAATGACATAGACATTTCATGTCCATATACATCTTGCTTCCTCCAGGATGAATGGTATAACACGATTGGTGACAATAATATATTACCAGTTTACAGAAATTATTCAAATCTGGCATGACTATTCTGGCCTTCCTCCGTAAGAAACCTTGTGCATCCAAGGAGTGGTCAACAAGACCTTCATATATCTCACTAGTCTCCAACTTCTGTGTTATAGCAAGAGTAGGTAGGTCTCGCGTTTGAGCATCAGCTATCCGATCTATCAAAGATGGTCCGGCGATAAGACTTGGCAACATCACTACAAAACCCACATTGAGTCTCTGTCCCAAACATCGCACATGGAAAGAAGTTCTAAATCCTTCCACTCTGCTATCATCATCGAGACCATAGCTTGGTGCTTTCTACTTAATGCATTTGCAACATGATTCCCTTTACCTAGGATATACTGGATCTCGAAGTCGTATGTTGCTAAAAATTCCAATCATCACTGTTGTCTTATATTCAAATTTTTTGTGTAAATAGGTACTTCAATGATTTGTGGTCTATATATAACACAAATAGTTAACCAAGTAGGTTGGTTGTGTCGCCATTTCTTCAATGTGATTGTTATAGATGCTAACTCCAAGTTATGCGTAGCATTTCTAACTTCATTGGGTCTCAACTACCTTGATGTATATGCTACAACTCTTCCTTTATGCATAAGTACTGCACCTAAGCCTGAGCCACAAGCATTAATGCAAACTTCCAAATCATCATTACCCTCAAGCACTATCAATACAGGTGCATTTGTAAGTGGCCTTTTCAATTTCCTATAAGCTTCCTCACACTTGCCCATCCATAAAAACTTTACTCCTTTCTTGGTGATATTAGTTAGAGGCTATAATATCTTCGAGAAATCCTTGATGATCACTGATAGTAACTGGCCAATACCAAGAAACTTTTGACCTTTGAAACTGTCTTTGGCCTCTTCCAATTTTCATCACTTCAACTTTAGCTGGGTCTATAGAAGTACCTTCTTTTGAAACAACATGGCTAAGAAACTTAACTTGCTTCTACTAGAAATAGCATTTGGAGGACTTGGCTTTTAGCTAATTTTGCCTTAGAGTCTCCAATAGTGTCCTGAGGTGATTCTCGTGCTCCACCTTATATTTAAAGTATAACATATGTCATCAAGGAATAATAAGATGAACTTATCCCAATATTCTCTGAAGACTCTATTCATTTGGTCGATAAAATAAGCTAGAGCATTCGCCAGACCAAATGGTATCACTAATCATTCATAGGGTTATATTAAGTTCTGAAAGTTGTTGGTAGGATGTTCTCTTCAGTGATTCTAAGCTGATGGAATTCAGCTACTAGATCCAATTGGAAAAAGATCTTAGCTCCATTCATATAATCAAAAATATCATCAATCCTAGGAAGGGGATATTTATTTTTGATGGTCAAATCATTAAGCTTCCTATAATCGATGCATAAACTAAGAGAACCATCTGTCTTCTTTACAAATAATGGTGCGGCTTCCCAGGATAAACTACTCAAGCTGATGAAATAGTGAATTTTGAGCTCTGTCGGATGCTTCTTAAGTTCCTAATTCTCCTTTGCTGACATTCTAATCAAAGGTCGATTTACTGGTTGAGCTCTAGGAACAAGGTGTATTTAGAAATCTATAGCTTGTTTAGGAGGCAAATCCGTATCCCTTGATTACTGGAATCCAAGCACTATCATCTACATCTTAAGCATTTATAGCAAACAGAGATCCTCCCTTATCATCACTAATGCCTCTAAGTGTTATACTAATTCTTTCCTCAAAATCAGGATGATATAGGGTCATGATTCTTTCACGACAAAGAAGATGTGCTTCATAACGCTCAAGACAATCCATCCTGAGTATAAATCCAAAACCCAAGTATTCAAAGACATGTATTTAACATCTTTACATAACATCTTGAGAGTCGAGTATCCTCCAATGGGATTAACAATCCTTAAGAAGGTGACAAGATAAACTACATCAAGGTTAAATCAATCTACTAGTTACTTTGATATGAATAAGTGTGAGACACCCATATCAAACAAAATTCTAATATCATCAAATAAAAGCGTACCTTCAAGGATAGTCAACTTCTTCCTTTTACCCTGTGAGGTATCCTCTAGAGCTGTGCAGTTAAAGCGTCCTGCCGCTCCATAGCGTTTGAGGTTCGAAAAGTTACAGCGGAGATATATCGGGGATATAGCATGATATAGCGGATGACTTTAAAAAAAGGAATGATGAACATTCTACATTAAAAAGAGCTATAACTATTACTTATTATTTCCCACCAAGAAAAACAAGTTATAATAAAGTAAAGATAAACAAACAAAGTTGACACCAAAAAAGTTCGAACTAGCTATAATAACCAACAGCGTATATCATTGTTACCTCAACTTTGAAGTTACCATAAAGCATAAAAGCAAAACATCAAGAAAAATGCTTATTTATAGGAAAATGGGGTATAGCGGGGCAACAAAATTTGGGATATAGCAGATCATTGCCGCAATATATGGGATAATAGCAGATCCGCTATATTGGGCCGCTTTATAGGAATATCGTTTCCCCAAAAGTCCGCTATGGGGTATATCGGGGATATATCGGGGCATTATCGGAGAATTGACTGCAAAGCTCTATAGTCTTAAGAACATTAAGCTTTCCATATTTCCTTGTGCAATCATTAGCAAGTGTACAACAACTCTACAGATCTTACAAATTATCTGAGATGGTGCTTTACATGGCTACGTGCACGCCTTAGAGAATTGCACTTTCTCTCCACGATTATAACAACCATGTAATCTTTGAATTGTTTTTCGTCTTCCTTCTTATATGTCTTAGCTTTCTTTAGCTTAAATAACCTCGGCTTCTACTTCTTAAAAGGAAATCTATGCATTTGCACAACAATTGCCTTGGTTTTCGGCTCTTCCTCTTCACCACTGCCTTTCTCTTCTTCCTCGAGTCTCAATGCAGCATCCTCAAGCTTCTCAAATGTGGTTTCCAATTGAGGAGAGATTTCCTCAAAGTCTTCCTTAAGCCATAGTCAAATTTATGATCCCTCTTTATAGGTGTACTAATGAGCTCCATTTTGTATTTAAATAAGCTTCAAAATTTTCTATATATTCAACCGTGGACTTGGTACGCTACTTCAATCAACGAGTTTTCGAGCCATAGCTACTTCCTTTGCCTTTGGAAGGAACTTCACCTCAAATCCACCCTTGAATTCCTTCCAAGTATGTCTGACTCATTTGTTTCTACTACTACCAGCTCATACCGATCTAGAGTTCTATCTTGTAGTTGGCTCGAAGTAATTTAAACCTTCTATTGATTGGTAACACCAATACATGTGAAGATATGCTCGCAAGTTTTCGTCCAAGCTTGAACATCGATCACTCCTTCAGTTCCCTTTAGGGTATTCCTCCGAGTTTAGCATAGTCTCTACATAGTCTAGCAAAATAAAATCGGGGAGTGCGATAACTCGGTGGTGGAAGCACTCAACTGCTATATGCTCCTCACCAATTCCATAAGCCGCTCAGTAGTCATATAGACTCTACCATATCCAGTTCTAGATGACTGACATGGTTCTCTCTGACCTAAGCGTATTCTAACCATATCTCACAACTGCACTTGATTTGAGATGCAAATTAGATTATGAAATAATATTGATATGAACGTGCACACACATACATACATACATACATTCATATATATATATATATATATATCTGTATGTGTGTATGTGTATGTGTGTGTGTGTATATGTATATGTCTGGATGTATGTATCAATCACAGATAACGAGCACACACTCAGATGACTACACGCAGTAATCATCATGTACACATAGGTAATATTTAATTTACCTACTTTTTACCCCAAGGTATAAGGTCTCCTATGCCCATCTTGACCACAAACTCATGTCTCTTCTGATCTGTATTGTTCAAACCTTCTCTGATACCATTTTGTAGTGCTTCCACTTCTATACACAAACTATGCAAGAGAATTACTAAGTAATACTATCGAGTAATACAGAGAATGAGCCGATATGGTGCACACACGTGAATATTCCCTTAGACCAACATCAGTAGTCTTAATAATGTGTTACCTACCATATTTGTACTCGGTTTCGATATAAAGAAATTACCAAACATGCCTCTAGGATGGACAATACACAATCACAAATAAATAAATATCAATCAGGAAACACTAAGTCAAAATGCAACAGATAAAATATCTCACACACACATACAATACAGTACGTAGTTCAGTGGGCTACAAAATGATGGTCACTAGCCTAATAGATCATGCATCATCAACTACAACCAAAAACAATGAGGCTACAAAATGATAGGGAATGTATCATCATATCTCTTCTATTAGTCTTTACAAAAGTCCATAATATGATCCATCATCTCTAAGTACCTGTACTAGAAGTTTATCCGACTGGCCGGAGTATTATAAAAAACACAGGGGCCAGACTATGCTTGATTATAATACCAAATAATGGAGTGCAAATAATGACAGCTAATATAGTACGAAAATATCATACATAACAAAATGATAGTGAGATAGGCTATCGAATCATATCATCCAAACCAACATCATTTGAATCAATCACAACTATAACGACTCACAAATTTGCAAATTTCAAGCTGACAGCAAACCACACATATCAAATCCAAATTGAATAGAAAGACAGATAGTATGAGAAAGAAAGAATAAAGAAGAAGAGAAGAAACTAAAACAACATAGAATCTCATAATCGAAGTAGAACAACATATAATATAATCAATGATCTTTACAAAAGAGAAACTATAATGTACATACATCCATCAGAGTACATGTAACATCCCCTATTTTAAGGCTTGAAGCTAAGCACTACAGATGCTGCAGTCATCCATAGTATTAACTTCTGGTGAAAAAATATGGTACTGTTAATGACATCCAAAATATCAGAAGCACATGAATATGAAATAAAATCATCTCAGATTTAAAAAACTTTTCTAATTACATTCCAAATCAATATTTTATATTCAATTACATAATCCCATAATTGATTCCCAAGTTTTGATCAAATATAATCATTACAAATTATGCCAAGAGCGACATATGAAGATGCCCCCTTGGATGATCAGAGTACTAAATAGACAATCAATCTTAATACAACACAATGGAAATAAAACTAAATAGCTCATATATAGCTAGCTTTACCTTCTGCACGTCTTTAAAAGCTTATTCGTCCAACCTACTAAACCTGTAAAACATTAACTCTCAATCTACTCAAATTGTATTTTGAGCACCCAAGAGTTTAAGGGGAAAACATAAACTTCGAGTTAGGCATAAAACCTGGTGCAAATAATATTATACATCTAGCTATCTGATATTAAGGGAGCCCACGCCGCTTAGCGGAACAGGTTTTCCCTCACTATATACCTTTCCAAAACATATCATTTGCAAATAAAAGTCATACAATCAAACTGATTAAAGCAATAATAGCAATATCATATATGCATATAAATTAGGTAATCAAAGGACTATCTTTTTGAACAATATAGTTTTGTTTCGCTAACCACTAACCTTTGGCTGATTTGGGCCTACCAAACAAAATACATAATCTAACTTCTGTTAGACACACTCCTAGACGGTCTGTCCCTAACTTACTTCTCCCAGGGTCAACTAAATCTAATGGTTTTGCGGGCTAACCGATAACCTACCATTACTCTGTATGTTCCTTTCTGTATGTAACATCATTTTAGTCTTACTTGTGACAAATCCCTACACTAGAATTTTGGACTTCTATTAGCTTGGGGCTATTAGCTAAAGTATAGGACGCGACCCTATACCAGTCCCATTGGTATTCTAATATCTTAGTCATTTTACTTAGGGTTAACTATCCCATCAAATTTTTCTTGAAAACATTTCTTTCAAATTGATTTAACCCTTTAAATCATACTTAAACAAGGAAAATATACTATTTGCTTTACTCAAATCTCTTTGCCATGTTATATATATACTTTACACAAAACAATGCTAATGAAATATAACGAAGTTATCTATCCCTCTAAAGTAAACTAAAACCCTTTTTAACTTAAACATACTTAAGCCATAAAGCCATGGTAAACCATTGGAAACCTTAAAACAACCCTTTCGCATTCATTGAGAGCACCCCTTTTAAAATATGTTAACTATTATACCTCGTAATACTAGGCAGAAAGGCTAAAACATGCATTTCAAAACCTTTAAAATAACCTTTCAAAATCATTGAAGATGTCCCTTCGAAAGCTTTATAATAGACATCCGCTTTTCAAAACACTTTAAACTTGCATTTCGAAAGCATTGGAAACCTTCCAATCAAATACTTAAAGTACCTTTTGAAAACATTATGGAACCTACACTTCGAAAACTTTATTATACACCATTTGAAATCAATAAGGTCCTTTAGTTAAAACAAACCTTTCAAAAGCATTGGGTACAACTAAAAGTTTATGAAACATAATTTTGAAACCATTTAAAACCATCCCATTCGAGACCTATGGGTTTATCTTTTTATAGAACAAAGGGTCTTAAAACAACTAGGGCGAAAGCAACTCTTTCAAAAGCAATCTTCCTAATAAAAATAGTGGATGGTTTCGAAACCAACCTTGTCGAAAGCATGGAGAAGCCACTTCTCATTAGAAGCAAAAGCAACCTTTTGAAACCATTGTTTAAAAGAAAAATCGGCCTTAACTTGGTCGAAAGGTAGAATGTGACAACAGGGGTTTCGACTCCTTCGAAAGCTTGTTTTAAAACAAAGGGCAGTGACCCATTCGAAAGCCTTTTTTATGTAAACTAAAGCAATTGGACTAAGTCGAAAGCTATCTCCTTCGAAAGCCTTATTTTATAACCAAAATAGTTCAAATACCACTCATACCCCTTCGGAAGCACGTTTCGGCTCTAAACCTTTCGCTTATCTCCAACCCACTACATACCAAGACATTGATACCATATATATTAGTTCCGATTTGATCAAAGGCAAAAGTATATGGTCGAAAGGTGGCTGCCAAAAGTGGTGAAACAACAAATATTCACAAAATTGATTTTTAACTTTATAAAGTAATATCTTTCCAACTAACTTGCTTACTTGTCAACATATAATTGGTTGCCGATTCTTTTCCAAAATTCTTTTCTAAGAGTGCTGCCAAATTCAGTAATTAATAATTTAAACATTTAACAAATTGCCCCTTCTCCTTTTATAAACATATAAAACATTTGAGTCTCATACCTTAAATAATTTTATATCTTTAATGAAATACTTAGGAAAATTCTTCAAAAATTCCCATTAATCATTTTTAATATCTTTTCTAATATATTTAAATTTCTGACCCAAAACCAACATATAATGATCGAAATTAATTTAAACCTAATCTACCATTTTCTTTACTAGAAAATTCATAGTCAATCGACAATAACTTAGGACATATGAAACTTGAAACCCATCTCTAAAATAATATTTCTACCTTTATGTAAAAAAGCAAGCCATTTTGATGTCATTTAATATATTTTCCAAATTACTTCTTATCGTAAAATTTATATGAAATAGCACAGTTCATCAACAAGCACACACACATACATATCCTTTTAAACAATCAAAATATGTCCAGTTTCAACCCCGCTTAATCTGTTCAAAAAAAAACAATCAAAATATGGTAATATTCTTGCAAAATAATTTTGGAACCCATCTAAAAGCCAAAAACAATAAAATGAGATGTCATATATTATTCACCTTAGCTTGTTATTAAGGAGGGTGAGATTTTCTCTTTGATTGATTAGCTTAAGCTTCCTTCTTGAAATTTTGCTTATCTTCCTCTTGATTTCTTCTAATGGTGGTCGGCTAAGCTTTGTATTTAATTTTGTTTATGAATGTTGCAAATGAGAGTGGGTTAAGGGTTTAGGGTATAAGAATATAACCTATACCTACTTTTCCCTTATCTTATTGCCTTTACTTTCATTTTAAATTGTCATTTGCTTATTCACTACTTAAGGCATGACTACCTTATAATTTTACAAATCTCAATCCCTTAACAACTTTAACTTCACACTATTGTATATAGTTTATCTAATTAAATATCCTGAATAATATTATTTAAAACTAAGGGTGTTACAGTACAATAACAAACATAATCATCAGCCTGGACAGCTATAACAACCCATCCTTACAAATGCTAATAACTTAAACTATAATGCATCGAAAAAATAAACACATACGTGAATATGACCTGAAGATCACTAGCTCGTCTATTGAAGCTCCAAAGCATCCAAATCTAAATATGTAAATATGCTCTGTCTAGCCCAAGCATTGAATAGGAAGAACGCCGGGATCAGTCTGGAAAACCAGCATGAGAAAACACATTTCAACTGAATTTTAAAGTTATAAAAACATTTCAAAACAAATGTATCTACCTACCGCACATAAACATGGATGGATTTTTACCTATGATAACCAAAACATTTCATATCAAATTCTGTTATATTATACTAAATTCTAGTATAAAATAATATTAAATATAGCCGAAATTGTTACCATTATTAAATTCCAGCCTACTAGGCTCTATAATAAAAATGGTAGATACGTAATGGAGAATGGATTTCCAAAAAATGACCAGTTAAGGGACTACCTTTCGATAGTACATCTCTAGAGGAATGTACCGAGACCCAACTGATGGTCCTCTACCAATACAAGATCGGCCTACCTCTAACTAGAAAGTACCAAATATGTCATCACCCCTGTCATTACCCGAGAGCCCTCTTCGCATACACCGCAATGATTTAAAAATCAACTTCATAGCGAGAATAAATATATTTAGAAGGAGATGATTATACTCTAATGGTTGCGAACTACATAGCCTTGCCACATCTACCCTGTTTTGGTCATTTTCAGGTGTGAGGCCTGAGGTAATGATTACCTTTCACATCGCACATTTCACTTTGAATGCCACCTTTCCATTCCATAATCACACAACTGATTTCGACAAACTTATAACTCCTGAGCTTGTACATCTTAGGAAAGGGTGTTAAGCCAAGAAAAGTTTTCTTCTCCGCCACCAAAAAAACGATACATTTATAGAGATCAATCAATGTGATGTTAAAATGCAATGTCAGACATTCATCCATACAAGTTGTCAAGAAACATGACAAACCGAAGGCACTCTCCTTCCACATTCTGTCTCGAGTCACCGCTAGGATTAGTAGCGAGAAGCCCTTGCATATCGAATAGTTGCATAAAAGAGCACTACTGCCATAATATATATATATATATATATATATATATATATAATATGCAATGTGGGTCCAGTGGCAAGTAGCCCTGCGCCATAAAGATCTCTGTCTTCAAAAATAATCATCATAAACCTATACTTCGAACGCGTACATTGGTCCAAATTGGTTTTCAGATAAATCTGATCCCGGTCTCTCCAGACCAACAATGAAAAGAGTCCCTCAACCTCATATGGAAACCAAGTCTTATAGACTTACCATGTTTCCAACTCTCAACTTGTTATCCTTTGGCCAAGAAGGAAGTCAAGAAAATTGGAGTACCAAAGTCACTCTGCATCACTTGGATCAACATTCTTACCCCAACGATAATCAAGCCTATACAGTTGGCTTCGTGCTAAATATAAGACTAATCAGTTCCTATATCAAGTCAAGGAACCCAAAATGGCTAAATTTGGTAGTCGTTTATTTAACTATCAAAGCAACAAATAAAATCTAGCATATAAGCAGTCACTAAGCCCATTTAATTAATCTTTTACTAATTAAATCAATTTTCTAATATTTACTTCAAATTATCTTTAAAAATTTATATTCTCAAAATCATTTCAAATATTCGATAAGGGAAAACATTCCCATATACGTAACAACCGTATAAGTATATTTAATAACACTACCATTTTAGAGGCAGACTAAATAGATTTCTATAACCGCACAACTCCAGAGTTCATACACCTTCGGATGGGTGTTAAGTATAAGAAGGAATACTTCTATACCACTAAGCCTTTAGTACAATCATAAGAACTAATTCGTGTATTTTACAACGGAAGGTCCAAAACATAATTTATAGGGTCAAAACAAATGTTGCATAAAACACCGTTACGACAAACCCATAATCATTAGTATAAGGATTCGATTAATTTTATTTAACTTAATTTTCAATATCGAACTTCAATTATTATTAGTTAACAATGAAGCCATTCAAGTTGGGGTACTGTAACAACCTTGATTTCGAAGATTACTAGTTAATATTAAAATATAATAGAAGATATAATTTAATATTGTGAATTAAAACAAATAAGAGATTTTTAAATTGTTTATTGGGAATAAAAAATAAAAAATTTGAAATTTAAAATGTGAAAAATAAAGTTTGGAACTTTATTTTATTTATTTGGGTTAATAATGATTGGAAAATAGGTTTTATTTGGAGAAAATGCAATATTAATTATTGCCCACTACTTCTTTTAATAATTTTTAGAGAAGAATGTGATTTTTAGAGGTTGTTTATCTAAATAAAAAGATGGAAATTGGTTTAAAAATATTTTTTAAATATAAACTTGAGTTTAAAGTGGTTTATTTTATTTTTCAAAGTAAGAAAACTATTTTTTTGAATTTTGAAAATTAAAAATGTTGACTTTTACATTTATTTGGTGGAAATAGTGTATTTTTGTAAATCAACGGATTTAACAATAAAAATATTTTAAAAATATAAACTTATCCTTTTATATGATGTAAAATGTTTTACTTCATATGTATATAAGTTTACATATTTTGTTTGATTAAAACTTGAACGAAAAATGTAATTTATTCAGTAATATTAAGTTACTTGTGCATAATTGTATATGTACATGAATTAATTCCTTGGGGCATTTGATTTTTCTTTTATTTTTTAGTCCATTAGGCCCATTAGTACACTTAACATGATATTGACAAAGAGGAAAATATTGCCATTACATTCATTTACTTCTTTTCTTCGTCTTTTCTAAAATAATAAAAACAGTAAACCCACTTTACAAATTTCTAATTTCAAGCTAATTTCTTCAAATAAATTCAACAAACTGAAATCTTTTGCAATCTAGAGTGTTAATCAAAAGGTAATAAAAGTCCAAACTCAATAATTTCATCAAAATTTTGATTTGAGAAAGAGATTTCTAATTTACTGTATATTTTTGCTTGCATGTATTGTATCTTTCTTCTACATGTTCCTAGAGGCCAATTTCTCCACCAAAGCTTCAATCTTTTTGCTTATATCTGGGTGTTTGCACAACTACAGCAAGATGAGTCATAAAAACTCACAAATTCTAGCTGAGCAAAGCTCAAATCGCTAAAAACAGTGGATAATTTGCTCTTTCTTATTATTTTATCTTAGTTGTAAATTGTTTTCTAGGCTTCCTTGAAAGTTTATAACTTTTGGTTTCGGTAACGAAATGCTGTCGGATTTCTTCCAAATAGTAGTTTATATGTTGAGCTTTGTCTTTGAAAAATATGATTGAAAAATATTTTCATTTGAGTGTTCAAAACTTCGCTGCAAAATCAACAAAAACCTAGATTTTTGGCCTGGGTATATTTTGTTTCAATGTTGCTGCAAACATGGCCTGAGTCCATGTTTGAGATAGTATAACTTTTTCATTCTTATTGGAATTGATCGATTCATTTTTGTTTAAAAGATAAAGTTTTATACTATAAGAATGACAATTTCCAGCTCAATATGAGGTCATTTGATTCTCTATTTCATGCCTGAAAGTTGAACCCGAGATGGTTTTCAGACCTGTACATTTGTTTTTTCGAACTGTTGCAAACATGGCCTGAGTTCATGTTTGAGATAGTGTAACTTTTTCATTTCCAATCGAAACATTGATTCTTTTTTGCTTGAAAGTTGAAGTTTTCTAGTATGTGCATATCATTTTTTAGCTCAATAGAGGTCGTTTGGTCCTTTGTTTCAAGCCTACAAGTTGAACCCAAAATGGTTTTCAGGCTTGGCACTTTTTTTGAACTGTTGCAAATATGGCCAGAGTCCATGTTTGAGACAGCATAACTTTTTCATTTCCAGTCGGAATTCATCAATTCTTTTTTTGTTTAAAAGATGAAGTTTCCTACTATGTGCATACCATTTTTAGTTCAATTAGAGGTAGTTTGGCCACTTGTTTCATGTTTGAAAGTTGAATCTAGAGAAGATTTTAGACCTGGGTATTATTTTGCCTATGCATTTTTATGTTCTTTTTCCATCTGATTTTTGACTTTTACTTAAAGTTTTTGTGATATTTCCGATCTGTTTGAGGGCTATGATGCCTAACAATTGTTAGCCTAGTTTTTATGAATTTGAAATTCAAATTTGAATTGAATTTGAATTGAATTAGAATGACGGTTTTGAGTCATTTCTATGATTTCGAGCATAGATTTTTCCAAAAGATTTTGAAATAATTTTTAAATAAATTAGCATTTAAATAATTATTATATATTTTTAAATTATTTTAAGCTATAAAATCTACTTATTCTCTATAATAAGGGAATTTTCATATATTGTTTTCAAAATTGATTTCGAAAAATGGTTTTAAAAACTTGTTTTCTCAAGAAAATTATTAATAGATATAAAATACACATTTTTTCAATATTCGAGCGAATGAGAAGGAAAATTAAATGGTTTGGTAAAACATGTTGTACGGGACATGTGCGTTTATCTTATCGGTTAACTTCTAAATTGTTCATTTGATCGTTTTGACCTTCGGGTCGAATTTACCGATGATGAGGTAAAAATTTACTGCTTTGAGTGTGAAATTTACTAGCGGGGTGTAAACCGTTGGGTGCGAACATGTGGTATGGGACACACGTTAACACTGTTCGAGTTCCTATCCGATTGTTTGTGACACATTTGTCTTCTAGACGTATTGCCAGTACCGGACCTTTGGGTCATTGTCCTAGAGATGTTTTCCATTGCGGCATATTTGTTTTCGAGACGTTTGCCATTGCAACGTATTTGCCATTGTGGCGTATTTGTCCAATAAGACGTATTTTCCTTTGGGCGTGGTACCATAGTTGAGAGAGAGCGGTACTTGGCGGGCATCGGCCATAAGCACGTATAAATTTTTGAGATGTTTTCATTGATTATTGTGATTTCCCAAGTGTTTCGCTCATGCATTATTAGCCTTTCGAGTATATATATATATATATATATATATATATATATAGTGATTACCTCTTTAGGAATTTGAACCCTTTTGAGTTCTATCTTTGAGATTTGAGTGCCACATTGGCGTTTATATTGAGATTTAAGATTGTCATTATGGCATTTATTTGGAATTTAAATTCTCCTATTTGGAGACATATCTATTGCCATTATGGCGTATTTTGAGTTTGTGATTTCTTTGAGTATGCATTTGAAATTGCCGATATGGCGGATTTGGAATTTCTCCTTTTTAGGAGCTATAATTTTCCCTAAACCATTATTGATGATTTGTGATATGCCAATGACACGAGGCTTGCTACGTTTAGCATTTTATGAATTGTTTTATCTCTTTTGAGATTGTATGTTTTGTGTAGTGATACCATATTATTACTTGATATAAGCATACACTTTAAATGGTCCCTTCTTACTTGAGAATATCATCACATTATCCTTATGCTCATATTATCGCTTATCCTTGTAAACTAATTTGTTTAGTCAGACTGGCCCGTGTATTTTATACTAGGGCCAGATCGAGGTATTTAGGGTTAGGTACATTTGGACATAGCCTATTCTGCTTCCGCCTGGACTTATCTGCTGGACCTTTCTGTTGTAGCTTTTGCGTAGTCCTTTTTGTTGGTACTCTGATATGTATATTCTTTTGACTCGTATTCGTATTGTGGTAGTCATACCACATATGTGATGTATCATTTTGTATACTCTATGATGTATCTGTGTATGTGTGTGTATATGAGATTATCTGCTGTTCTATGATATGTTTTGCATTTGAGTTGTTGTATTTTGTTTTGATAGATCCGATAGCCACATACGGCTTTGTATTAAGTATTTATTGGATATGTCGAGCCACTTGAGATAGAGAAAAAAATATAGAGCATTAATCGATGTATTCAATAGATATTTAAGATAAGACTACAGATGGTCGCTCCTAAACAACCTTATTCTTCGCATTAGTAGACGATATTACCCACTAATACTCTTTGTTAATGTGGGTCTCGAGGTAGGGCATCACAGGTACCATTACCTCTCAGACCTTGATTGAACAACATTCTTAACTTCTAGTTAAATAGACATCTCAAATATTAATATCGAATATAGGATATACATATATATCCCATATACTGTATAAAACATTTCCTTTTGGAAATTTTTTTTACTATAGCAAATGTGTTATAGTCCATCTCTTCCTCACTTTCCCAAAAACTTCTATTACAACAATAAATGTTGAAATCTATGTTTTCATCATTTAACACATTTTAAATGACTTTTGAAACCCTTAAATACCATTTGAAATTATTATTTTCAGACATTCCTTTAAAAGATTTTTTCACTTTTAAAATGTGAATGTATTTCCTTTATAAAAGTCCATATTCAAATCTCAACATAAATCATTTCCATATTCATAAAACTATGTTTATAAATCTCATTTCTATTTTATAAAACTTCTACTTTTATAAAATCTCTTTATTTATAAAATTCCATTTATAAATATATTCATTTCTAAATCTCATTTATTATAAACACTCCATTTATAAATCCTTTTCTTTGTAAATCTAATTTGTCTCTAAAAACCATTTATAAATCCATTAATAAAATATCGATTACAAACTTATTTTATAAATATTAATAAACTCCATTTATAAATCTATTTCTTTATTTATAAAATACAACTTTTATAAATCCTTTATATAAACCATTCAAAAATCCCTATTTAACATACTTCACAAAGCAGTTAATTTAGAATACCAAAAATCATACTTTTATTTTATTAAAATAAATTCCTTTCTTTAATAATTCAAATTTTCTAAAACATGTATACTTTTCAAAATAACTTTGAAATCCCTTTTAAATTAAAATTAGTATAATTTGATGGTATTTTAAAAATATCAAAAACAAGGCCTAGTGTTATTAGAGCACTAATTAAGTCAAATCATATCACTATCAACAATATGGCATCCAATACATCATATATCATCATATAAATGAAAAGAAAAATCAACAGTGGTGAGGAATCCTATTGGATTCATCCAACCTATCACCCTACATCACAGATAGTATATACTCAAATAATATAAATCAACCGCTTCGAGGTGAAATCGTATACAAAGAGTCATCCGCTCATACACGGGAACGTATAATGTCCAATCCGCTCCAGGGGTGGAAATATAACCAAACCAACTAATAAAATAGTGTATCATCCAATCAGTCAACAAATAGTTAAGAATAAAATTATCCATACTTATATAGAAAATAAGTGAGCCAATGAGGTGAGTTAACACACCGAAATTCTAGTAATTGCTAAAGCGCTCCAATTTGAATTAAAGTTAAACCGAAATTAAAATTTAACCCAAATTTCTACTAGCTCCGAATCTAACCAGTCTAACTCCATAACATAGCATACGCTGATACGATCGCAATGCAACTTGTTGCGCTCAATTTGGACCTCGTATGAAAAAGTTATGAATTAATGAACGTTGGGATTATTAAATTTTAATTAACAAAAATTTAATTAAGTTTAAACTTAATTACCCTCCCTCTCTCCCAATCTCACGCCCGTTTCCAAAGCTACCCAACTCGAATGCTTCTTCCATCAATCACCTCACCTCCACCACATCTCGGACCCCGCCATGTTCTCACCTAACCTTGCCCTGCCTCCCTTTTCCCTATCACCACCATCGTCGACCCCAAATTCGCCGGCGTTCACCTAGAAATCGAACCCAAACACCGCCGCTTTGAAATGAAATCATCATCGTCCTAGTTTACCGATGGTTGATTGGTTGGTATGGATGAGTTCGTGGTGAGTAGAGCAACAACTTTTATGTGGAACATTTCCCCTAATTTGGCCTTGATCGTCTCGTGCAATCTTGACCATAGGATGAAGCTATATTTAATGGCTGCTAGGTTTTAGTTGGTTAGGATTTGAGCAAAAGGAAACGAAAACGTCCTTATAAAAAATTTCAAAGCACAATTCATTTGCTAAAATTTCAAACTCTAATCAAGGCATGCCACCTGGCGTTTTATATGTAATACCACTATTCCAAACAAAATGAACTAGTATCAAGAGCCAATTTCTTCGTATACAGAAGTTAGATTTTCAAATAGAATTATGTTAAATTTAAATTCCTTTAATTAATTTCTATGCGTTCGAACTTGCATGACTAAATGATACATCGAATCGCCACAAAATTCGATGGCATATAATAATTCACTACTACAGATCCAATGAAACTGGTTTCGTCGAAATCCAAGACGGTGTCCCCAAAAGCTATTTTCGCATGTTAATTAAAATGAATTATTATTTACAATAATTCAAATCACTTTAATATCATAAATTAAAGTTTATTATCTTTATTCTTATTCAAATAGAATTTAAATCAACTTCTGAAATCATTTTCATTCATATTAAATTCAAGAATTAGTAATTTTAAACAATTCCAAACATTAAAGTTAACAATTTAATTATCAAATAAATAGCTATATTTGAAATCCAAGCTATTTAACTTATAAAATTAATTTTTCAATATTTAAAATCAATTAAATATTTCAAATTTGAATGATTGAAATTCTGGATCGTTACATTCTCCACCCTTAAAAGAATTTCATCTTCGAAATTAGCAAGTAAGAAAAATGCCCCAAACCCATTAACTTTTCAAAATTAATTAGCTAAAATAGATTACTATATTCTTTTAAGACTTTAACTTTTCAAAATCAATTTGTTGAAACTTTGTTATCACCTTTTGTAAGTCTCTAAATTCATTCATAGTTACCAACTAATACCATTCCAAGTTATAACATAAAAATCAAATTTTAGTTATCAAAAATTTTCCAAAATTCCAAAAAAAATTACAACGCCTTGAATTTACAGAAATTTCTGCCAGCGTCTCCATTGCACGGTTCGATCGAAATTTTATACAATATACATATATATAATCACAAATCTACATCTCATCTTCAAGGATGAGACATCCCATAGGGAGAAAATATAAAAATACGATATGTAATCTGAGATGTGTATCTTTTATTAGTATTAGCAAGCATATACAATCAATGTAATACGAAAGCGAGCTCCTAAGGTGAAGTGTATGTCATCTGCACCTATTAATCACTCAACAACCAATGATAACTAATATATGGGAAGTAATATCAACATGTTCTTATACAATAACTATATGCAAGTGTAGTAAGAGAAACTATCCAACAAATAATATCCGTTAAATTAATTCATAACCATATCAATTTGCATTTCCCAATGTCAACATTTAATTTATTAAACCCACAAGATGTACATCCACCATCCGTATGCAAAATCATACCTGATTGCTCGCTCGATCATAAAATTGCACTTCTGAACTAGTATCGTTCACATAACCACTCTATGCGGACTCGGATCCGGTTCCTTGATTAGAAACCATCATTCTCCTTGCATAGCCATATATTATGATAAAGAATATCAGAATCAATAAAAAATCCATATCCATTTTTCGTCGTTGAGAATTGAGTGAAAAATCCAAACTCGGATCGGTGTAAATCATCTCGAAATCGTATGTTCGAATTTGGATCAAACAGTTATGCGAATAAAATGATTTACATACAAGTTACGTTGTTATTTCAATTGATTTCTTATCATATTCCATTCCTTTTTTCCCAGTTATTTTACTTACATTTATTTATTCTTAATCATTACTCACATTGCATTATTCACATTCATTCATTTACTTTCATTTTTCATATTCATTTACATTTGTTTTTTATATTCATTTACATTCATTTTTATATTTGATAATATTTCACTTCATATTAAATTCATTTATGGATCATTTTCATAAAATTTACTTAAGTTTATAAACCTTTTCTTTAATACTACTACCATTTATAAACCATTACTTAAGTTTATTACAAACTTTATATACAACACTTATGTTTATTTTCACTTTACAACATAAGTTTATATTCATTTCTATCAAATAACATTCTAAAGATATTTAATTCATT
The DNA here is from genome assembly GCA_030765085.1 of Allium cepa. NCBI lineage: Eukaryota > Viridiplantae > Streptophyta > Magnoliopsida > Asparagales > Amaryllidaceae > Allium > Allium cepa. The sequence continues at coordinate 1,027,533,995 of CM060932.1, read as the reverse complement.
TCTCGAAAAGTTGAATTTCATTTTATAACTCAAGTTCATATCCATTTCATTACTTCATTTCATTAGTTCATTTCATTAGTTCATTTCATTAGTTCATTACAAATCAATTTCAATTTTACTTAACTTTGCTTGAGTTAAATTCCATACCAAAATTCATTTTATTTAACTTAAGTTAAATTTCATTTTATAGTTCAATTCCAAATATACTCTTCTTGCCATTTATATTCAACAACTTTAAATTTTTTATTTTAACTTACTAATTCTCAAAATTTTGTAACTTATAAAACTTATTTTCTTATATTTATCAAATTACACTTATATATAATTTCACTTTGGTTATAAAAGACCATTTTTAATTGTTTATTTTTGTTTAATAATAGCAATGTTTATTAGAACCCAAACAACAAATGATAATAACCAAATATTATTAAATATTCTTAATTTATCATTTTCTCCAATTTTGCAAGTCTTCATCAACATGGACTAGGGTTTTTCTTCCCGCTGCCCTTTCTTTTTCATTTCATCATCTTCTTATCTCTTCCTAAATTTTCACTCTGATCTCCCTTAACCCCAGCTTTTCCTATTGCTGTTACTTGCAATCCTTACCTTCCATTATCCCCTTATTTTTTCTTTCTCAGTTGCAACGACTTGTTTTCCCTACCTCGCGTCACCGCTCCAATTTCGTCCTTCTTCTGGCTAGATTTCTTTGGTCCTGGTTTCGAATCTTCCCTCCTTGCCTTGTCTCAGTTAATCTTGCCATTGGCGATGCCTGTAGTGGAAGTGGCGATTTTTTTGTTCTGGGTAGGTGCTTTGGTTTCGGTCGACTTCGCTCAGGACCTTATCCTCCTTCAGGTTGGGTTGTTGTTGGTTCTTTTGATGCCATGTATCGAATCAGATTTGTGTTGTTTTCTGGTTTTGGGGTTTTGTGTTGTTCGATCTGTCTTGTTGTCTTTTTCTGGTGCGAGGTGGCTTCGTGCAGTGCTTCTGGCGTTGTTGCTCTTCGTTTGTTTCACCTCTTTGGTCATTTTCTGGATCATGGTGATGGGTTTCTGAGTCGCTTCTTCTATTAGCATTTGGATCCTTCATTGGTGATCGGGTCTTGATTTCTTCCTTGTCGTTTCTTCGCAGTTGTCTATTGGCTTATTGGAGATTTCTTCGGCAACGAAGAGTCTTTTGGATGCTTTCTTGTGGTGTTTCATTTTGGTTTTGGGCAGTTTTCTCTTGGTCGTCTGCTTCTCCTTTGGTTTCTTGGCTTTCAAATTCTTGCTTTCTCGTGCTCTTCCTTTGGTGCCTTTTGGTTTTGTTTCTGTGATGATTTTCTGGTCTTGGCATTGCTATGGTGGTCTTTGCTTTGGTGATCCTCTCGATTTTGTGATGGAATGTTCCGCTCTAATATGTGTAATTGCGTTGATGTAATGTTGGTCTATGCTCTGGTTTGCCCTGTTGGATCGTCGCCTCTGTTTTCCATCTTGGTTATGTCATGCTACGTGCATTTGCAATGCTGGGATTGTTGTACCTCTGTGCTTTGCTATGATGGACTTTTTTGTTGTCTGTTTCAAAGCTTTTGAGTTTAAGTTGGTGTTCGTTTTTGGGACTGCCTTTGCAGCATGTATGTCTTAGTTGTTGTATCGTTTTGTGATTGCCTTGTGCAACATGACTGTCTTAGTGTGCACCCTGTGCGGTGCCTCTGTAAGAGTTGTTAATGGTCGGCACATTATAAAACCATGCTTTGTAGCTTAGGTGATCAGCCTAACTTCTATTCTTTATTTGTTTTTATTACTTTTGTTGTAATAAAATGTGGACGGTCCACTATAAAAACCGGCTGGCCTTGCTAAACACACCATATATAACTATAATAATTTTCGAAAATTATTCTTTTATAAATAAAATATAATTTAGGTAAAATTATTTCATTTACCCAATTTCTCAAAACAATACAGTGTCAGTTTGCCTTGTTTAAGCATTTAGAATCTCCTATCGATATCACAGCATCAAACATACCAACCAGAATTCATAAGCCATTCAACAATAAATTAACATAATATAAAACATCTTTATATCACTAACAAATACGCACTCATGTATATATAATACAATCAAACTGAATCTAGGGTATTACTAACCCTATCTATATTGAGTAACCAACCAAAGCCTAGGTGTTCGCACGACCTAAGCTCTAATACCAGCTGTAATGACCTATAAATCCACACAATTTAAGCCGACAATAAACCAACATATCCAACCCAAATTAAATGGAAAGGCGGATAGTTATGGGAAAGAAAGAAGAAGAGAAGAAGAGAAGAAAAGAAACTAAAACAACACCAAATATCACAATTGCAGTGGAACAACATACAATATAATATCAATGATCTGTACAAAATGAGAAACTGTAATATACATACATCCACAAGAGGACAAAAAAAAATCATCAGCCTAAACAATTATAATAACCCGTCCTTACAAATGATGGTAATTTAAACAATTAGTGCAGGGGAAAAGTAAACACATATTTAAAAACAACTTGGAGATCTCCAGCTCGTCTACTGAAGCTTCAAAGCATCTAAATCTAAATCTGTAAATATGCTCGATCTGGCTCGAGTATTGAAAGGGAAGAATGCATGTATCAGTCTAGAAAACCAGCATGAGAAAACACATCTCAACTGGATTTTAAAGGTATAAAACCTTTCAAAACAAAGGTATCTCACAAGACAACACTGCACATAAGCATGGACGATTTTTACCTTACGATAACCAAAACATTTCATATCAAATTATGTTATATTATACCAGTGTGTAGTAAACAAATAATAATAATCATAGCCCAAATTGTTACCATTATCGGATTCTAGCATACTAGGCTCTACAATCAAATTGGCAGGTACGTAGTGGAAAATTAATTTCCAACAAATAACCATGCAAGGGACTACCTTCCGATAATAAATCTATAGAGGAATGTACCGAGGCCCAACTGATGGGTCCTCTACCAACACTAGGCCGACCTACCTCTAACCAGATAGTACCAAATATGTCATCACTCCGGTCGTTACTGACCTATCCGAGAGCCCTCTTCGCATACACTACAATAATTTAAAACTTGACGTCATAGCGGAAATAAATATACCTAGAAGGGGATGATCATACCCTAATGGTTGCGAACCACATAGCCTTGCCGACCCTGTTTTGGTCATTTTCGGGTATAAGGCCTGAGGTAACGATTACCTTTCACATAGCACATTTCACTTTGAATGTGACCTTGCCATTCCATAATCATACAACTTATTTATACAAATGTATAACTCTTGAGCTCGTACATCTTAGGAATGGGTGTTAAGCTAAGATAAGTTGCCTTCTCCGCCACCAAAATGATGATACAATTATAGAGATCAATCAATGTGATTTTAAAATGCAATGTAAGACATTCACCCTTGCAAGTTTTTCGGGAATAGGACAAACCAAAGGCACTCTTCTATCACTTCCTACCGGAAGTCACCCCTAAAATTCATAGTGAGAAGTCCTTACGTATCAAAGATTTTCATAACAGAGCCCCACTGCCACAAAATATGTATATGATATGCATTCGTGTCTAGTGGCACGTATCCCTACATGATAAAGATCACTGTCTTCAAAAATCATCATCATAAATCTACACTTCCGAACGCATACATTGGTCCAAAGTGGTTTTCGTATAAATCTGATCCCGGTCTCTCCAGACCAACAACGAAAAGAAGCCCTCAACCTCATATGGAAACCAAATCTTGTAGACTTACCATGTTTCCAACTCTCAACTTGCTATCCTTTGGCCAAGAAGGAAACCCAATAGATTGGAGTACCATTGTCACTCCACACTACTCGAATCAACAATCTTATCCCAACGATAATCATGCCTACACAGTTGGCTTCATGCTAAGTGCATGACTAATAAGTTCCCATATCAAGTCAAGGAACCAAAAATGGAAAAATTTGATAATCGGTTATTTAATGTCAAAGCAACTAATAAAATCTAGCACATAAGCTGTCATTAGGCCCATTTAATTAATCTTTTATTAATTAAGTCAATTTCTAAATTTTTACTTCAAATTATCTTTAAACAGTAATTTTCTCAAAACCATTTCAACTATTTGATATGGAAAAACATTCCCATATACTTATATCAACAGTATAAGTGCATTTAATAACATTCCCATTTTGGAGACACACTAAATAGATTTCTATAACCGTACAACTCCAATGTTCATATGCCTTCAGACGAATGTGAAGTATAGGAAGCAATGCTTCTATATCACCAAGCCTTGGGTATAATCGTAAGAACCAATCTAGTATTTCAGAATGGAAGGTCCAAAAGACAAGTTATTCGATCAAAACGAATGATGCGTAAAACATCATTATGACAACCCAAAAATATTAATATAGGGATTCGATTAATTTTACTTAACCTCGGTTTTCGATGTAGAACTTCAACTATTTATTAGTTAACAATGAAGCCACTCAAGTTGGGGTATCATCACCTCTTAGACCTTGACTGAACAACATTCTAACTTCTAATCAGATAGATGTTACACACCTCGAATATTAACATCAAATATAGGATATATATATATATATATATATATATCCCGTATACTATATAAAACATTTACTTTTGGAAATCAATTACTATAACAACAGTGTTATAGTCCATGCCTTCCTCACTTTTCCAAAAACGTCTATTGCAACAATAAATGTTGAAATCTATGTTTTCATCAGTTAACACTTTTTAAATTTCTTATAATATCCTTATATTCCATTTGAAATTATTATTTTCAAACATTCCTTTACAAGAATTTTTCACTTAAAATGTGAATGTACTTTATAAAAATCCATATTCAAATCTTAACATAAATCATTTCCATATTTATAAACTATGTTTATAAATATCTTTTTTATTTTATAAAACTTCTATTTTTATAAAATCTCTTTATTTATAAATTCCATTTATAAATATATTCATTTCTAAATCTCATTTATTATAGACAATCCATTTACAAATCCTTTTCCTTATAAATCTAATTTATCTCTAAAAAGCATTAATAAATCCATTTACAAAATATCGATCACAACCCATTTTATAAATATTTATAAACTTCGTTTATTAATTTATTTCTTTATTTATAAAATATCACTTTTATAAATCCTTTATATAAACCAATCAAAATCTCTATTTAAAGTACTTTATAAAATATTTAATTTAATACCAAAAATCATAATTTTATTTTATTTAAAATAAATTCCTTTCTTTAATAATTCAGATTTTTTTAAACATATATACTTTTCGAAATCCTTTTGAAATCCTTATTAAATTAAAATCAGTATTTTTATTGTATTTTAAAACGCCAAAAATAGGGCCCATTGCTACTAGAGTACTAAATAAGTCAAATCATATCGCTATCGAAAATATGGCATCCAACACATTATATATACCCTATGTATAAAAGTAAAATCAATAGCGGTGAGAAATTCTGTTGGGTCCCTCCAACCTATCCTCCGCATCACATATAATATATAATCAAATAATATAAATCAACTGTTTTGAGGCGGCATCGTATATAAAGAGTCATCCGTCCATACACGAGAATGTATAATGTATCATCCGCCTGAGGGGCGGGAATATATCCAAACCAACTAATAAAATAGTAAATCATCCAAACAATCAACAATAAAGTTATCCACACTTATATAGAAATATAAGCGGGCCAAAGATGTGAGTTAACTCATGGAAATTCGAATAATTGCCAAAGCGCTCCAGTTTGAATTAAAGTTGACCAGGCATTCAATTTTAACCCAAATTCCTACTAGCATCGAATCCAACCAATCCAACTCTATAATGTAGTATTTGCTAATACAATCGTAATGCTACTTTTCGCACTCAATTTGGACCTTTCATGAAAAAGCTATGAATTTAAGAATGATGAGATTATTAAATTTTAATTAACAAAAATTTAATTAAGTTTAAACTTAATTAACCTCCCTCTCTCCCAAACTCACCCTTGTTTCCTAGGCTACCTAACTCGAACGCATCTTTCATCGATCAACGCGCCTCCACCACATTAATGCACCCCGTCGGGTCCTTGCTTAGCATCGGCCTGCCTTTCTCCTCCACATCGCGACCATGGTCGACCCCTAATTCGTCTCTATTCACTAGAAATTGAACCCAAATGCCATCGCTTTGAATCGAAATCGTCGCAGCCCTAGTTCACCGATGGTTGATCAGTTAGTATAGGTGGGTTCATGGTTAGCAAGCAACAATTTTCATGTAAAACATTTCCCTTAATTTAGCCTCGATCGTCACGTGCAATCTCGGCTGTAGGATGGAGCTATATTTACTGGCGGCTAGGGTTTAGTTAGTTAGGGTTGGAGAAAAATTGGAAATGAACATGTCCTTATATAGAAAATTCCAAAGCATTATTCATTCGCTAAATTTTCGAACTCCAATAGAGGCGTTCCACCTAGCGTTTTATATGTAATATGCTTGTTCCGAACATAATGGAACTGGTATTGGGAGTCAATTCCATGATATACAGAAGTTAGCTTTTCAAATCGAATTATATTAAATTTAAATTCCTTTAATTAATTTCTACGTGTTTTGAACTCGTATGACTAAACGATATGTCCAATTGCCACGAAATCCTATGGCATATAATAATTCACTATTACGGATCCAATAAAACTAATTTCATCGAAATCCAAGACTGTGTACCCAAATGCTATTTTCACACGTTAATTAAAACAAATTATTATTTAAAACAATTCAAATCACTTTAATATAATAAACTAAAGTTTACTACCTTCATTCTTATTCAACTAGGATTAAAATCAACTTCCGAAATCATTTTCGTTCATATTAAATTCAAATTTAATAATTTCAAACAATTCCAAATATTAAATTTAACAATATTAGTAAATCACTATATTTGAAATCCAAGTTACTTAACTTATAAAATTAACTTTTCAATAATCAAAGTCAATTAAATATTCCAAATTCGAATGACTAAAATTCTAGGTCGTTACAACAACCCATATCATAAATAATAAAAAAAGGGTATCTCAAAATATAAAATCAAAAGAGTATGGATATGAGGGGCTAACTACAATTTAGACACAGTCTCTAGTATTGTTAACTCATCATAGAAATGATAATAATATATGCTAACTCATCGTGCGCACATATATCGGAACTAGATAGGAGATTGATGGTCGTATGCTTGTAGTTAAATCTATTCCTACAGTCTTATATTACCTCGATGGACATCGTGACACATATCCACCAATGAATCTTCTATGCTTAGTCTTGGTCATGACCCTGTTTTACGTATAACTAACCAACAATAACTAGGTGTGGTGGATCTAGGGCACGACCCCACGATTAGGCTGCTTGGAAGGATTTCAGCAAATTTTCTTCACTCTCGAACCATAAAGGAAGCTGGATACGATGTAATACTCATATCCTATTGCTATACAGATATTTAATCATAGGTTATCACACGGCTCTTATAAGTCACCTCGTGACTATCAAATACTCACCGCAAGGAGTATCATCACATACTCATAAGTGTAATCCCGATTTAAGTGACATTTACTTATAATGAATAATCAAACAAATAATATAACAGCATCTCATACCATCACATATTATTCGAATAATCATTCAATTCTCATAAACTACGCTAGATCCACAATAGATATTTCTACATGACAAGTTTAATGAATAACCAGAAAATCTTATCGAAAGTTCCATACAGAAGGTATCGTTAAACCGTTTGATCTGATTTCTTATTTAATAAAAATGAGAAATACTCAATCAAATAATTACATCATGCACACGTGCATATCAAAATATGATTGTTAATAAAGTACTTTCATAATTTTTAAATCATCATAATAGCTTTCAGAACGATTATAATATATTATATAATAAACACCATTAATTATTAATTAAATATAAATTAATAAATAATACATAAAATAATAATAAATTTTCGTAACTCAAAAAATTCATTGTTCAGTCGACTGAGCATTTATTTCATTCAATCGAGCCAAATCAACTAAACCAATATATGTATATAGTCAACTAAATTAGTGTATAGTCTGTGGAAAATTCTTTATACTAATTCAGTCAACTAGATGAATAATTCAGCCGACTAAATATGGTTTTAGTCGACTAATCATGTCATTCAGTTGACTGAATATAAGAAGTTCCAAAATGAATTTCAAATCTTCATCACATCAATTCCACTCGATTTCTCACCCTCATCGGCATTATTCTCTCATATTCGCATACTATTCTACTACACTACAATCATTCATGATTAATCGTATTGATGAAGTACAATTCTTAGGTGAAGAGGAGGGAACACTATACTATCAATGTGTGTGTGTGTGTGTATAAGTCATCTATTTATGATCATTATATCGTATCAAGCATAGTTGTGAGTAGGGGTGACTCACCTTGATTTGATGATTGCTCAGTTCCTAATCCTCCATTGCTTCCCTCTTCTTGAACTCTCTACAAATATCTCTTCAAGTCAATATGATGATCGCTTGATCCTTATGATTGCTTGGTGTTGGTTGTTGCTAGGAAGCCTTGATTTAATTTGTATTATTTGTTGATATTTAATATTAGTTAATTTCAGAACTAAGGGTGGTGGATTTTAGGAGAAAAGTAAAAAATTCCATATATGAAAATGGAGGGTTCGATTTCTATATATAGAGACGGATGAGACCTTTAGAATTAGAAATCTCTTGAACTTAAGCCTCATGAAAACAAATATACATATACATATACATACATACATATAATTGGGTTTGGATTTATACTAATTGGGCTCAAACCATTTCTTTTATTGTTTGGTTTACATGAAAAAAAATATTTACAAAAAAACTATTTTGGCTTACATGAAAACACTTTGGACTTGGGCTTGTGTAGTAATGGGCCTTACTTATCTAATTTTATTTAATTTCTTTCTTTTTCATTCCAAATCATTTCTAGATACATTTTAAATTCTTTTAACTATATAAAAATATTTTCCCACTTCCAATTAAATTCTAGTTCATTTTTTCAAATTTCTTTTATTAGAAAATCCCAAAAAATCTTATTTTATTAGTTTATTTCAAATTATAATTCATAATAACAATATATAAATCAATTTTCCTTTCAAATTGAATTCTTTTCGTTTTAATCAAACTCTCTAGATCTTCCTTCAATTTCATTTAAAATCGCATTTATTTCATTTTAATTATCATTAAGTCATTAATTATTAGCTTCCCGACAGCAGGCTGTTATAGGTGATATCTTTTCAAAGGAAAAGAATAGGAAATGAATGGAGTCTAATGATGCCCATACTTCTTTCGAACCTTCTCTTTCGAAATCTAAAGGTATTGGCTCTGCTCCAATACTACCTTTGGTTCCTACTTTTGATGTCGTCACTACTTCTTCTTCATTACCTACTCGCATCCCGACGATTTAATCACAAGTTTTCCGCTAAAAAAATTCCTTAGCTTTCCTTCGCCATGATCTGGGACTTTACTCGCCCCTTGTACAAGATGCTCCTCTTCCAGGACCTAGTATATGGACTTCTCATCCTTTAAGTTTTGAGGAGCTATTAATATTTATCCTCCAATCACTTGCCATTGCTTCTTTGGACTCAATTAAAGCTTTGCTTTCTCTTTCAAGAGGGGCTCGTGTCTCTACATTTAGAACATCTTCGATGAGCACGTAAAAGTGCATATTTTTACTTCCATATTTGATATACTTTTATTTAATAAATGAGCACATGTTCGAATAAAAATTTCAATTGTTTTCAAATCACCATTTATTCGTCTTCATTTAGGAGATAAAATAGTAATTTTGTATATGATTTAATTTGAGAAAATTTACTTTCACATTTTGATGTTGTTTTATAGGAATTTGGATCCAACACGGAAGTGGGTTTAGAGAAATAAGCATATACAAGAGTTGGAAGTCAAAGAGATGAAGAAATAAAAGAATTCATGTAATCATGGAAGAGTCCACTTACGCACTAACCCATGGAACACAATTAAAAGATAATTGAGATTAAAAGTACATGCACATGTCCATGAAGGTTTACAGGCATATCAATGGGGATCAATTTCATGCTAATGATTACTTTGAGGTTACACTTCTTAAAGGGTAATTTGGGTGGCTCCCTAAAATATGGATTGATGTTTTAGACATATGTAAATACCCCTTTATGTTTCATGTAGAAGCTCTTACATTCTCTTTAGTTAGTTTAGTTGTAGCCAAAAATTGTAAACATAAACTTTCTTTCTCTCTTTAATGGCTTCTTTGCCTTTTACTCTTATGCAATTTTATTTATGCAATTTAATTTCATGCTCTTTTAATTATTGTTCTTTACTTTATGCAATTGGTGTAGTTTTATTTCATGTAAGAAGATTAGATTTATTTATATGCAATTTAGTTAGCTCTTTTCTTCTTCTTTTGTTTGTGTTGAAATCATTGTGTTATAATGAATTCAAATATGAGAACCTAAGCCCTTTTAATTTAGGGGTGATGGAGCTATTAAGAATCATATAAAGTTAACATAGTGATTTAATTTGATCTCTTTTTGTGCTCAATAGAAATTTTTGATGTGATAAAATTTTATTGTTTAATACTGAATTTGATAGCCCATGTTATTGATACCAAATCGGCTATGCTTAAACAAACATAAACATAATTACCTCTTCATCTGCATATGATTTTGGTAGAGAAGTGGATTTAGAATCAAAATTTGATGGTTTATATTACTAATGAATAGTAAATAGATTATGCTTAGAATATATTCTATTTTTAATCTCATTATCATTTTCAAGAGAGTTGACAAGTGGTTTGGATGGCGTGTTAAAGTTTGATGGTTTATGTTGGGCTAATTAAAAGCACACATCAACTTTACTTAGGATAAACACATCAACTAAATTCACAAATGGCTAAAAAGAGAGATCATAATTTCATTGTGTTGATTTGTGTGTGGTCATGAGAAGGGATTTGCCTTTAAATTGTTTTCTACTCTCATATTTTTGTTCACTTTTAATTTAGTTAATTTTTACATTCTTTTAGCTTAAAATAATTTCTAACTCTTTGGTTTAATTTGATTGAGTAGAATTTAAAATTAATTCATTTCTATGTAGATCGACCCGTACTCGCTACGTACTAAAATTGACGCCGTACGCTTGCGTTATTTTTATTAAATTTCGGCAATTTTCTAACCGATAGAAAATTCATCATCAAACAAGTTTTTGACATCGTTGCCGTAGAATTGCATCTTTATTTTAATTCTGTTCTTCGAATTATTTTTTTGTTTGATTCTAGTGTGTTTTCACCTAGTGTGTTGAGTTTCAATTTAAAAAAGGAAGACTTTGCATTTCATTTAAAAAATAAAAAAATTTACATTACAATTTTGCATTTCATAATATACAAATCTGCATTAATACATTTCATTACAAAAAAATTCTCTGTCACATAACCTTCTCTGTGCACATTTTCAATCTTACTTCTGCATACCATTGTCACCGCTACCTTACTACCTCCACCACTCACCAACACCTACATATCACTACTACTCACAAATTAACTGTATGTGGCTCATACTTCAATAACTCCATTTGCATTGCCTACATCAACATATCTCCCCTCCCACTGTTGCCTACTGAGTACTACTTCATATAACTCACACTCCTCCATATAACTACTCATACTCAACCAAACACCACATTCACTTCAAAAACCAAACAAGCACAAACATAACATCCAGACTACTACAACTACACATCATCTACTGTTCCATCCCTACTGATTACCACATTCACAACTTCTTATCACCATCAACTACTTATCACTACCTAACCATTTCAAACCACTGCCATACCACCTAACCTACTTCTTCCATTACCAGAAAACATGTACCTCCCATGCCTATAACCAAACCATCACTTCCTTCATTTGCAAACAGTGCCATTAACTCCTTGCTGCTACCACTGTTGCCCTACCATCAACCACATTGGACCTCCTTCACACACAAACACTTCGGACATTTCCTCATCCTCAACCTGCCTGCCTGTTACATCAACCTCCACTTCATACCATGTTAGTGCAAAACCACCTAAACACTATCTCTGCCTCACTCTAGCAAATCCACTTCATCACCCTTAACTTCAACCTCAAACAAAAATTGCCTCACAATACCTTCACTTCTTCTATAACAATTACAAACCACCATGACCCAAACAACCTCCCTTCCATCTATATGCATCAACCACCATTGCAACTCCATCAACTACACCGCTACTCCATAGTCAAAGCTCCTGCATACCTACAACACATCATAAACTTCAGTCATACAACCTCCAACAACCATACCTGTCGCCAAACAACATATCCATCCCCTCCCTTTTACAAACTTCTTCACCAAACCAAAAATTCACTAACTCCCCCCAAAAATCAGTTCTACCTCAATATACTACAACCTACATCTTCTAAAAACTCATCAACCGCTTTACTACTAACATCCTCCTTTCTACAATATACATTTCTCTGCCAAATTCCTCTGCCAACTCAACCTCACCGCAAAACCGTTCACCATCCTCAACCAATCGATAACCCAATCTCTCACCAGAAATCATTGTAATCACTTCAATCGCCACCTCTCCCTAACACCTAAAATCAACTCACCGAAATCCTCTACCTGAACCTCACCGCAACCCCAATCGCCCCTCCCAAAAACAACACAAACACACGCAACCTCACCACCTTTCGAACACCCTTGATCTCATCCAAACCCAAAACAACCACAACCACCAACCGCAATCACAAATTCACAATCATGACTCCTCAAACCCGCCACTAATCAACACATGCACCCCACAACCTCAACTCTGACCAAACAATCACCTGCAATCAATCTTGAAATCACATACCCAAAACTCGCAATGACCCAAAACCCAAATTCCCTAACCGTGAACCACTGTGATCAATTTTGATTTCGATTGTGAGAATTTGTTTGTGTTTTGAGTATTTGTTTTGGTTGTAGGTCTTGAGTTGTGAGTATTTGTTTTTCAAAGGGGGTTGGGTATTTGTTATTTTAGTTTGTCTGGTAATTAATTTTTTTTTTCAAAAAAAGCTTTCTTTTAATTGCCTTGTTTTTCCTTTAAAAAATATAATAACAAAATAAGTTCATTGGGTTTCGTATATATCTCATTCAAGTTTTCAGGTTGTAGAAGCAGAAATTCAGAAGGAGAAAACTTGCTTGTTAAATTTTTTTTGCTTTACTTACTTATATAAAAAAATTACCACTTTAAAATAAACTGTTAATAATTCTGCACGCTCTGGTATCGCGCTCTCATCTCTTGTTTTTTTTCCATTGCATTGTTGGTTGCTTGCATTTAAAAGAAATAAAAAATAAACAAAAATAAAAATCAAATTTCATTCGTAGTTGCATCGTTAATTCACGTTTAATTTCTGTTTTGTATTCATACCATCTTATTTTCTTTTTTAAGGATGCCACCTAAATCCACATAAGGTGAGGGATTTTATCACCCCTTCCTTGGCCTATAAATTGCATTTCATTGTAGAATCTAACTAATAACAATGATTAGACATTAGACTTAAGAGAGTTATGAGTTCATCTAAGGATTAATTGTATCTTAACAAGTTTTCTTCTTTGAACAATTTATTTTCATGTTGTCTATCGTATGATTGTTCAATAATCATATATAAATATTACGGTGATTTGTAAATATTATAGTGATTGTTTCTCTGAGGTACTTATACTATCGGCTGCATTGCTACGGTGATTCGTGGTGCACTAATAATCATGTCCATTACTTGGCTAAGAACTATTTTGTTGAACTAAGACAAAGTGTGACTATGCAATTTTGGGTTAGGAGCTACTAAGGACAAATAATTTGTAATTAAGTCTTTGCATTCATCTAGTAGCATTAGCTCATGCATTTTTTTAAAAAGGAAAAAAAATTAAAATCCAAAACTAAAATAATTATACATTTTAATTAACTTACTTTTTTAATCCAAAATAAAAAAATCTTTTTAAATCTTTTCCTTCAAAAAAAGAAAAAAATTTCAAACAAGATCAAAAATCCCAAAAAAAAAAATTTGAAAATGTTTAAATTTCCCCCTGCTCGCAAGAATTTAACAATAGTTGTGAAAATCAAGATAATCCATATAGTTTCACATCGAACTCTTATGAATATTTTAATAACAACTATTATATAAATAATTCAAATTTTACATTACAAAGTTTTCAAAATGATGACCAACCCTCCAAACTTGAAAAGAGTATTGAAACGATTTGGTCTTTACTTAAGCAACGAAATTAAATGAGTAATTTGTGCAATAACTCAAATCAAAGATTTCAAATAATCAAAATATGAATTCACTTCAAAATTCTAATAATTCTGATTATAACAATGCCAATTCAATTTCAAACTCCAAAATCAATTTCAAAATCAAAATGGAAATGTGAACCACTATTTAAATTATTTTGGTAATGGGAGTAATGTCAACTGCGGTGCAATCGTCAATTTTTTTTCTCTGTAAGTTCAAATTGAAAATTCTCAAATTAATAATTATAAATTTGATTTTTTTTTCCAAAAATAGGATGAAATTCACAAAAATCACACATTTTTGTTATTTGAAAATAAATGAAACAACATGAGAAACAAAATCAAATCCCAATATGTAACAAATCAAGTAATAATCCATCTTTTACCAAAAATGTCAATTTTCAAACAACAATTTTTGAAATTGAACACGACAATTTTTAATGGATTTGTCGAAAGTGCGGTAATTGATTTGGATTTCAATTCTTTTGAGGGTGAGAAACTCGATTTTAAATTCGATCTTTCTTTTCTTGACCAAAACGAATTTCAAATAAGAACTTTACACCTTGAAAACGATGAAGTTGTGAATAACTCAACAAAGGAAGATGAATTTAGTGAATATAAATTTTTTGGACTTTTCGAAGATGAGTTGTTGAATTCTAAATAGGTAGATTTAAATCACCATTTTGATTTTGAAATCAATAATTTTGATGAATTTGTCAATGATGAGTTTGAATTTAAATTTGGTGAAAATAAACTTGAACTTCAACCGATTGTTCTATCTACCCCAAAAATCACCGAAAATAAACAGCTTATACGATTTTTAATAAAAAGACGTTCATTTTTCCAAATCAACATTCAAATTTGAAATCTTTTATGGTTTAGATTTTTGTGCTTAAGCTATGTTTCTCATACTTGACGAGACAAATGAATTGCTCTTTGAAAGTCCGTTTCATTTACTCTTTAACGATATATTTTTTGATGTCGTGTAAATAATAATCGTTTCATTTTCATGTAATAGGTCATATTTTGTTTTCTCCTTCCACTTGAGTTGACTGTGGGGACATAGTCAAAATTAAGTGTGGGGGAGTCTCATGCTTATTTTTGATTTTTCATGTTTTATTTTTTGCATTTTCTTCCAAAACTTAAAAAAGTCTCAAAATTTTGATTTATTTTTAAAAGAAATAATATAGGTTAAGCGTATAATTTTGGTCATTAAAGGGAAATTTTTGAAAATTACTTGTCTTAACAAATAATAAAAAGAAAAGTTTGAATTATAATCAACTTTAGTTTAATTTTTATATAGGGCGATTCATAGGTGACGGGTATGAAGTATATTCTGAATTTAGTCTTTGTTTAAAGAGTGGTTGATTTTAAAGTATAGAAGTTAACATTTAAATCATTGATGTTAAGTTGTGCTAAGTTTATTTTGCAAAACTCTCTCTATTGAAAAAATCAAAAAAAATCAAAACATAAAAGACAAGTTTGTATATAAATAATAAACATCTAGATTCATGTGTACACACGTAAGTGTGTACACTTGCCGCGCTCTGTACTCTTCTCAAGTAAGTTCGAAAGGCAGTGCATGAACGGTATATCTGGCCTCAGTATATCTGAGTTAGATGTATGTATATAAAAAAAATCTTTTATTAATAATGCCTATAATTGATAGGTGTATACACTTATGTGTTCACTCGCCATGCTCTGTACCGCCTCCCTACGTAAGCCCGAAAGACAATGCACAGGTGGTATATCTGGTCTCAGTGTTTTGAGTTAGGCATATGTAAATAATGTTAATATCAATAACTTTTTCAAATAATAAAAGAGAGCAAGCAAATGAAATTCAAACACTATCTTAACTTTACTAGTTTGATTGTTATACGAAAATAAATAAAGATGTCACTTTGCAAGCTGTGACAATTAATTAAGAATTTATTTCATAATTGCACTATATTTTCATCTGAAACAACTAGCCAAAATAGAGATGAATGTGATGATAACTTAGCTTTCATTGTACGTTTTGATTACTAAAGGACTGAAATTTTCAAGATAATGATCAAAACCTGTATATAATGAACTCATGTCGATTTAAAAGAAAATTCTTCATTTGTAAATATTTTTGAAACTTGCATCATGTAGTTGCATAAGAATATGCATATCGCATTTGGATTTTGTAGGTAGTATCCGCTAAAAACCCTCATGAGACAACACTCATCCTACTAGAGACACCTAAAAGTTTAACGGCTTGTTGCATACGCTCAATGCAATTGTGTTTTCTATGAAATGGATTTATCTTAGTTTAGTTTATTCGGTAATGAGTAAAAAGATAAGTGTGGAGGTATCTGATGTGCATGTCAAAGTGCATATTTTTACTTCCATATTTAATATATTTTATTGATAAATGTGCATATTATGGTATTTTACATGTTTAAACCAAAATTTCAATTATTTTCAAATCACCATTTACTCATCTTCATTTGGGGGTAAAATGGTAATTTTGTGTATGATTTAATTTGAGAAAATATGCTTGCACATTTTAATGTTGTTTTGTAGGAATTTGGATTCAACATGGAAGTGGCTTCATGGAAATAAGCATATACAAGAGTCGGAAGCCAAAGAGATGAAGAAATAAAAGAATTCATATAATTATGAAGGAGTCCACCTACCCACTAACTCATGGACCATAACTAAGAGATAATGGAGATTAAAAGCACATGCATATGTTCATGAAAGTTTAAAGGCATATTAGTAGGGATTAATTTCTCGCCAATGATTGCTTCAAGGTTACACTTCCTAAGGGGCATTTTAGATAGCTGCTTAAAATATGGATAGGGATTTAGGCATGTATAAATACCCTCTTATGTTTCATGTAGAAGCTCTTACCTTCTCTTTAGTTAGTTTAGTTGTAGCCACAAATTGCAAACTTAAACTTACTTTCTCTTTTAATGGCTTCTTAGTCTTTTACTCTTATGTAATTTTATTTATGCAATTTGATTTCATGCTCATTTAGTTATTGTTCTTTACTCTATGCAATTAGTGAACTTTTATTTCATGCAAGTAGATTGGATTTATTTACACGTAATTTAGTTAGCTCTCTTTTCAATTTTGTCTATGTTTATGTTGAAATCACTTTGTGTTATAATGAACTCAAATATGAGAAGCTAAGCCCCTTCAATTTTGGGTGATGAAGCTCTCATGAATCACATAAAGTTAACATAGTGATTTCATTTGATCACTTTTTGCGTTCAATGGGAATTTTTAATGTGGTAAAATTTTTATGTTTAATATTGAATTTGATAGCCAATATTGTTGACACCAAATAGGCTATGCTTAAACAAATATAAACACAAATTACCTCTTCATTTACAATGATTTTGGTAATGAAATGGATTAGAATCAAAATTCGATGGTCAATGTTACTAATCAATAGTAAATAGATCATTCTTAGAATAGATTTTATTATCAATCTCATTATCATTTTCAAGAGAGTTGATAAGTGGTTTGGATGGTGTGTTAAAATTGGGTGGTTTATGTTGGGCTAATTAATAGTACAAATAGACTATACTTAGGATAAACACATCAACTAAATGTACAAATGACTAAAAAGATGTCATAATTTCATTATGTTGATTTATGTGGTTATGAGAAGGGATTTTCTTCTAACTTTCCTCTACTCTCATATTTTTATTCACTTTTATTTTAGTTAGTTTTTACATGATTTTAGCTTAAAACAATTTCAAACTCTTTGGTTTAATTTGATTGAGTACAATTTAAAATTAATTCATTCCATTACGGATCGACCTGTACTCGTCATGTATTAAAATTGTACGCCATGTGCTTGCAGTTATTTTTATTACATTTTTCGGAAATTTTCTAACCGGTAGAAAATTCATCATTAAACAATTTTAATCTGGTATGTGCCTTATTTTTTCTTACGCGTTAGATCATTTGAGAGATTTAATTCTAACATTTGAGATTCTTTTCAGATTGGAAAGAGTATATTTCATCTTCAGCAACGATCTTTTGATTCCTCTCAGGATATGTCATCGTTGCAAGAAATAAACTCCTTGCTGTTCGAGAAGGTGAATACTATTAGAAATCTCCAGTCCGACAATAGTTCTTTATCCATTGAAAATGTCTAAATCTCTACTTTATTTGACTTAGAGAAGAATAAAACTCACAGTTTGGAAGACAAGCTAAAGATTTGGAGAAAGAGCTTTCCTCAAGTAATGAAGAAACAAAGCAAGCCCAGCCCGAGGGTTTAGTTAAAGTTTCGACTTTAGAAGAGAATTTAGCAAAGAAGAATCTTTTTATCAAGAAGTCAGGGGCATCTTTGCCCAATGTTACGACCAAGGAGTCTTCCTTTGTAATTGAAGCTCTCTCTTGTTGGAAGGATTAGAATTTTGAAGCCATCCTATTTACCACTTATAATGACAATATTGAACAATGCCCGAAGATGGACTCCCTTTTTTTCATTTCACCGGAGTGGACTACAAAATAAAGTTTGATATCCTTCTTGATCACAATCCAAGAGACTTTTTGGATTTTGGAGATGATGACACCACTAAACTTCTGACTTTTTATGACCTTCCATCATATAATGACAAATCGACAAGTGGAGAAGAAGATAAATCTGGTGATGATATTAATGATAGTGATGACGATAGGGATGACAGTGCTGATGATCATGCTATGACATTTTGCCAAGGAAGGATTGAGATGGTGGTTCTAGCCAGGTGGGTCAAAAGCTCCTCATGATTCAAATCACACTACTGATTTTACTTCTCCTCATGCTGATTATGGCACTAGTGGTTCACCTCCATCAAAGAGTCCTTCTGGTGGTCTGACCCCTCTTGGGTTAAGTGAGCTTGGCCAATCTTCTCTTGGAAATCAAAAGGTCCGGCCCATCAAGCCGAGTTCTTCAATTGCCCCTCTATAGGTAATTTGTCTCCCAAATTTTATTTTCTTGTATATCTTATTTTATAGTTGAACATCTCAATATTACTTAACTACCAGAATAAAAGGAGAAATATAAACTATGTTGAGATTTTATTAGACAAATAGAGAGATAAGTTTTAATACTCAATAGAGAAGTAGAAAGGTTATGGTGGATCTGAGTGAGTCAGATGACAGATAAATGAAACTCTTAAAATGCCTCAAGTACCTTGAGGTCTTTAAGATTAAATTGGTTGGCTCTCTTCTTCAACAATCTCATTTTCATCAATCTAACTTTCATAAGGAGAACGAAGTACGTACTAACCTCTTCTAAATGTTGATCGGGGACAGAACCAAATAATGGAATGCCTTTATCGAGTACACGTTAGGTTTTCCATGACCGACTTTTCTTTCTTAGGCGATGATTTTGAGGCCTAATTAGACATCTTCATAAGAGGTCCTGGATGAGCATGGATCAGATCCACATCCCAAAGAATATTGGAACTTACCTAAAGTTTTCTCTACTTCTTTAACTATTGACTCCCTTCCTCTAGAAAAGATCAAGTTCAATAAGGTAGATTCATTGTTGAATATTATAAGGAGTCCATTCTTTATGAACCTTCATAATGTTGTTGTGCACTTTTAAATTTGTATTTAAATATATTTTGTAATGATATATTCATGTAAAATCTATGTTTTGGCTTTTAACTTTGTTATATCATCGACATGTAGGTTTCTAAATTTTCTTCTATTTCTTCTTTAATCCCTATCTCTAAAGATACCCTCGGTAAATTGGTTAGACTAAAAAGGTCTTTTAAGCAAAATTCTTTCTTAATTAACAAGTCTCATTTATGAAATACTGCTTCCTCTGCAACCTTCATCATTTGTACACCCAATTTTCAAATCTGGACTTCAATTTCCTAGACTATATCTTTTTGAAATTCGAATTAACTATGCAAAATTATTGTATAATGAACTTAGCCTCCTCCCAAACAACAAGATAATCGAGGATTTCCATCACCTAACACTCCTCCTGGCATTGGAACTTTTTTTAGCACTATGTTTTCCATCTCTCCCATATCCTTTTATAAAATTCGAGCTACCCACTCTTGTCTTAAGAATAAAAAATTAAAGACCACATGTAGTTACTGCTATTGTTGTTTCCATGCAAACTTAATGATGTTGGTTGTACTTTAAACTATAAATAAAGTATTTTGTTGTTGTTTCTATCTTCTTACTAGAGATTAATTATTAGTTATCTCTTAATTTAGGATAAGGAATTGCCTTTATCTCTCGATGATCCAAACCTTACTCAACGTCTTAAGAACATCCAGTTTAAGTTAGCGATAACCATGAAGAATCGCTCCACTTATTCCATTTTAGGTTTATCGACCACCGACAATGCTGAAGCAACAAATTGTATGAGAAGTGCACCCAATTGATGATGTTGAGAAGAAAATTTCTTCCAAAGACAATGAAATTCTAGATTTACCTAGAAAACTTAATTCATGCTTTGATCCTCTGTGGTTGGAATATGGGAAAAAAAAATTCCAACTTAATCAATGTATTTTTATTTGGAAATGAACCTACTAAAATAAAGGAATGATTGTCAATCATACGAACTCACCTTGACAACCAAAGGCAAAAAAGGACTTCCTACTCCAACAACGATGAAATTCTGTAAAAAAAACAATTCTATCGTGGACTTCCTCCTCATCTTGAGGCCACTCTACATGTAGTGGCACTATGGCTAATCAAATACCTTCGTTATCGAATAATGAATTTGGTGACCTCGTTAGACCAAGCAAGTCATTCAAGTTTGAATGTAATCAAAAAGTAAAGGAGTGTTGGAGCAGGAATTACACTAAAGCACTTTCATATCTTAGGTTGGAGGTTGAAATCTTGGAACGTAAAAGTGTTAGTTTGCGAAACATATATCTTAAGGCTAGTTTTACACAAGAGGTGGGGTGAATAGTGTTTACCGATTTTGTAAGTCCTTTTAAATTCATTCAAGTTATAATTAAACAATGCAGAACTAATAATAACAGATGCAAACACAGACATATATTAATGCAGTAAAACTAAAGAGTAAATAGTTGGAGAGATCACTCTACATCCAATCCTATATAATTTCTTGTACATATTTTTTTCCCAATATCAAAGTTAATACAATCTCGATTTCATTGCTATGAAACACACCGTCTAGATTTTTCAAGCTCTAGGTACACTCATTAGGTTCAGATAGGACTCTAGCACACCCACTTGGATTCAAATGGGGCATCAAGCACACCCACTTAATTTAAACGGGACACAAGCACACCCACTTGGATTTCAAGGACACCAGGCACACCCAAGAGTGTAAGTGTATGATTTGATAGGGTTTACAAATTTCTTGATCTGAAATACAAATGTTCCTATAATTTCTTGAATAGCACTTTGATCTTGATTTGAGTGAGAAAGATGAGAGAGATCATAGGGAAAATAGTAAAGAATCAAACTAGTAGAGTTTGAATTTGATTCTAGTTAAATTTGAGAAGATTTTGTGGAGAGTTTCTTTTAGAAATCAAGAGAATGAAAGAGGAGAGAAAATATGAGAAAGTAGTTAAAATAATTCATTTAAAAATCCCCTCTTTATAGAGGAACAACAGTCATGTCCATTCTGAAGAGATATGACGAAAAGATAATTCTATTTAAATTTGAATTTTGAAATTCTTAACCTATATTTTAATATACATGATGCAAATATGTCGACATATCCTTCGCCATTTTGAAACATCACTAAATAAAAACTATTTTGAAATTATATTTTGATACTTCGCAAAACCATTTAAGCATAGTGTATACACATTTTAATCATAATACACATTTTAAGCATTTAAGTATATTTGAAATATTTTAATATATAAAGTATTTAAGTATGAGTTTCTTTTGAAAATAATATATATAAAGTATAAGCGAATATATATTAAAAATCAAAGTATTAATAAATGTCAAAATATATTTCCAAATACTATTAACAGTAGAAAACTAAAACTATATCAAAGTATAATAGATTAAATGCATATTTAAAATATAAATAGTTAAAAATTTAATTACTCAAAATATAATAATCTTATAAACAAATAATCATAAAATTAGGAATCATTTGAAGGCCATTTTTAAAAATCATTTTAAAAACTGGGATTCTTTAAAATCATTTTTGAAATTGAAAATCATTTAAAATTCTAAAATAGATTTTAGAACCTTATTGAAAAATAAATGGAGATTAAAGAAGTGGTATCAGGGTTTTAACAAAATAATATATGACTCTATAACTTATTTGGATATATTAAATCTTCAAAACGCATGAGTCTTTAATCTCTAACTCTTAAATCTCTATATCAGCCTCTTAAATCTGCTCTTAATAGTCTTCTAAATCAGAACCTGTCTAATATCCTACACTATATACTATATATAACTTGATAAAAGCATTAGTGTCTATATTGTATATATTATCATATGGTTGTTGTCTCAAAACCAATACCTCAGGTACTAACAATTTCCCTATTTTTGACGATAATAACCATATTTATAAAATATGATATAACTTCCACTGAGGTAAAAAAACTCCTCCTCAATCTATAGCTAGATATTTTTTATATATATTTCCCCCCTTATCATCAATAAACATATAACCAAAACTCCCCCTAACTAAGATATCTTATTGATATGTATATAAGAAGTGATAACACAAACTAATTTTATTAGTTCCTACAATCCAATACATTCATTCAAATCAATCCAAGTCAATACAAATATACTTTTAAATCAATCCAATATAAAAACAAATCAAACCAAATCCCTACTAATCCTAAATATGTCTATTCACATTAATACGTCGTATTCCAGTGTAATATTTTATTATAAAAACCTAAATCAAATCTTAAAAAGATAAAATAATTATTTTAAACTTCCCTAGAACTTCTACCGAACCATTGGTTAAAAATTGGATCTAATTTGATGGCATCCCAATATTCATTATCTTCGTTGATGGTACAATCTGGATTGTTGTTGGTTCATCTTTAATAAGGGAAGAAATCATGCATTGAATCATGTAAAAATGCTTTTCTTTTTTTTATTATCTGCATTTGACTTAGTTATAAGTGTCTTTGATTTCTAAGGATTGTAGGATCAATTTCACCCTAGAGGGGGGGTGAATAGGGTGATGGTATTAATTATAAAAATTAATTGTGGAAGCTTATAAAATTATTTCAACACAGATCACAAAATAATAGCAGCACGGATAATAGCAGAATAGTAAATGTAGTAAATAGAACACGTAGATTTACCCAGCTTCGGCAAAACCCTGCCTACGTGCTGCCCCCAAGGTTTCTACTAGAAATTAGATAGTCAGACGTTTACACACGTAAACTCGCGACACCCGCTATCGACTAAACCTAACTCTACGCTCAAAACCCTGCCACAACTCAGCCACTGAGTTGCGAATTCTCAAACTACGCCACGTAGCTTGTTCCCTAGTCACACGACTAGAAATTTAAACGTTTTAAAAAGAAAATACAAATTAAAACAAATAAAATAACCCTTATTAAAAATTTAAAAGCCCTTATTAAAAAAGAAGAAAGCCGACCCCTTTTATTCTTTAGCCCGTTCTACTTTTATATTTTCACAATTTTGTGGCCCATTCCTTAATTAAGAAAATGGCGGCTCTGTCTTTGCAAATTAGGGCTTCGTCCCTTCGATCCAATTCAGGGTTTCGAAACAGAAGCTGCCGATAGTTGATCGAGCGTATGATTGATTCTGGTCCTCTCTTTGTCGATCGTCTATTACTTTGAGTTGCTCACTGCTGCTTCTATTTGATCGAGTTCAACGTTTGCTTAGGTATGTAATTTTCCTTTTTGTGCTTTTATGATTTTCGTATTCGAACTCGATGCACATTGCCGATGATAATTATTGCAATTTATAGGAGTCGAACTCCTAAATTTTCGTTCGTCTGATTCTTTCAATATTATGCTTTCGGCCGTTTGATTATTGCTTGGATGTTTGAGATTGATTCTGACTTCTTCAATTTACATGAATCTTACGGTATTGATGTTTAACT
The DNA here is from genome assembly GCA_030765085.1 of Allium cepa. Lineage (NCBI taxonomy): Eukaryota > Viridiplantae > Streptophyta > Magnoliopsida > Asparagales > Amaryllidaceae > Allium > Allium cepa. Next base: position 1,027,509,577 of record CM060932.1, on the reverse strand, counting down.
CAGTCAATTTTCTTGGCAACCATGATTTTGACTTGTTCATCATATTCTTGTTATCCACGGCTTGTTGATTGTTTGATCTCCTTGGTCATTACAGTTTGATTTTCATTTGACTTCGGTCTTGATTTTGATTTGTGAATTCCACTCCATGAATCTCAATTCCATTGCGTTGATATCAGTAACTATTACTCGGTTCGAAACATGCCTTGTCTGGTTTAAATTCTGTAGATTTGAATATGATTGATTTGCGGCTTCACTTGCTGCTGTTGGTCTTCATATGCCCAGTTGATGGTTTTCTGGCTTAGCTTTAATTTGTTTCATGGCTATACATGACTTTTTTATTTTATTTTTGTTCATCCATAATAGCTTGTCCAGTTCTTGTGCATCACTGAAACACTTTGTATACAGTTGAGTTTTGTTCATTCAATTCATTGAAATTGATATTGTACTTCACTGTGTATATTTGTCTGCACTGTAGCATGGTCGTGGTTTTGAGGTCTGTGGTTGTAACTTGGTCATGCCATGATTTTGCTTGATTGCTCTGGTCTGGTTCATCTTGTATGTGGAGTCTTCATTGTTGTGGCTCTTCACCGAGTTCATTGTATATGTATACAAGTGTTCACTGCTTGTAGTCTCTGTTCGACCTGGTTTTGCTTTGACTTTGGTCGCTGCTGCATATTGTTTAACATGTAGTTTGCTGCCTGATTTTGTACTTGTGTACTTCATATATGCACTGTGTATTGGTTGCTTCCCTGACCTGTGCATGGCTTGAAGTCTGGTGCTTCATCATTATGTACTGGTTGAAGTTCTGATCTGGTTGTTATGCATATGTATACTTCATGCTTGATTTGGGTTCATATGCACTTGATTCATGCTATAGCCGTATCACCATATGTACACATGCATATACAGCTCTGCATACTGGTCCTGACATCATCCTTTGTAGTGTTGTATAAACTGCTATTGGTCTTCACGCATGTATATTCTCGAGCTCTGTTAGGTTGCATATGTGTGAGTTGTTCGGTGCACTGTTGTTTGCTGTCATGTTCGTTGTGTCACTTACTTGGTGCATTTGTTTTGCACTGTGCATTGAGCATTGTCACTTGTATCACTTGAGTCATTCATACATTATGTCATTTGTTTCTATGACTTGAATGCACTGTGTATACATGTGCCATTTCATTTTCTTCTCTGGTCTGTTGGCACTATTGTATTATGATTTGTACATTGAGTTGAATCCAGCTTAAACGCTCGGGTTTGACCTTGTGCTCGTGTCGAGATTTTATTTATATTGCACCTGAGTTGAACCCGTCCTTTTATTTTGGGTTTGACCTTGTGCTCACCTGTCCCTGTAACATTATCAAGTGTATATCGGTGTGCATGGCCTTGTGGCATGTACAGCGATACACTGTGCATGTCACATTGTTCGTGTGTGATGAATTCAAATGTAAATGATGACGAACAACCCAAACAACTGAGGCAAATAATATTTTCAAAATCCATATTTTATTTTATATTGCAAAAATATTTCTTTTTTAATTTTACTGCGTTAGTGTATATTTTTGCAGATTGCTCAGATGCTGGATTCTAACTAGAATGAAGTTGAAGATGAACTACGAGTGTGAGTGATATGTAGTGAGGAATTGTATATGTAAAATTGTGATGTAATGTAATTAAAATTGTATATGTATAGTGAGAGCTTGAATTTGTACTATTCAAAATTGTAATAAATATTTGTTTGAATAAAATTTCTGTTTGAATTCAAATTCTGTGTTATTTAATTTTATTCAGCAATATTTATTTAATCTGTGAAAAATAAAATAGTACATTACCAAATACATTTAAACGAATATATATATGTTTATTAGCATCAAACAAAAAATCATATAATCGCATATTCAACAATCTCCCCCTTTTGATGATAACAAACATATATTTAAGATTTTGAATATGTTAAATGTATTTGATCATAGATATGCTCTAATTGCTCCCCCTATTTAAATGCTTCCTCTCTACACAAAGCTCCCCCTACATATATGCATACAAATAATAATATGCAAATGACCCTAGATGCAAATAGAAAATTATTTCACCTTTGCTTGATTTTATTTGACAAAATCTTAACTTTTCTCTCCCCCTTTTGTTATCAACAAAATAATAATAGTGTTAGAGAAAATAGAGTTAAAGTGATCGATATTAATCCAACATTAAAACTCAATTGAATATAAATATTAAATTTCAATAAAAAATCATAAATATTTTGTTAGGAGCATATTCCACTTTTAGAATGATGGGAATTATGTCATCATATAAAACCATACGGTTGTGTCTATTTGTGGTATATTTATATCAGGAATTTGAATATCTACTAACCATGCATAACTATTAGGACTTTTAATTGAGATTAGTAGTATTCCAATTTTATTTTATTTTAAAAATGAATTCAAGTATCTTCTAACCACGCATAACCGTGAGGACTTTTAAATGGGATTAGAATCAACTTGTTTATTTAAAAATCAACTTTTGATATGCGTTCCATACATGCATAACCGTGAGGACTTTTAAATGAGCATGGAAGCACATAACAAATTCCAAGTAATTCACCCATGCATAACCGTGAGGACTTTTAAATGAGAGTGAATACTTTGGAATTTATTTATTTATTATTATTTTTCACTATATAAATTTTTTCTATTATTTTTTTTTAAAATGTAAAAATTAAAAACGAACGATTCCTGTTTAAAGTACCACATATCGACAAACTATATAGAATTTTGATGAGTGGTGGTCGTTAGAAATATGATAGATGCAGAGATGGTCATGGAATTTTTACCAACAAAAAAGTTTTACAACTCTTGTTTAAATTTCTAAAGAAATTTTCTAATTATACCGTCTCGAGTCATAATATATAATAAATATCAACACTCATCACTTTTTCAATCACTATTCATCTTTTCGATAATTATTAGGGAGTCAGATTAGTCAAAATAGTCTTTTAAAATCAAATTCAAAAATAATTATGAAATTAATTTTTCAAAATGACTAATCTGAAAATATGGTCAAAAATGATTTTCTCGAGGGGGTTTTATAAGAAAATTTTCTGCTATTTGAAAATTATTTGAAATGAAAAATATGCAGATATTTTCTTTGAAAAACGATGCAGCTACTAAATGTCTCAAAAATCACGTTTAAACAAGTAATTTTTCTATCTTACCAATGTAATCTGCATCAGAATTTCTCTTTCACTCAAAATTATCATTAATTGAATTTGATCGACCGAACCATGAAGTGTGCACCAAAAATTTCAAACTCAATTTTAACAGCAATTTAAATGACATTCTATTTAATTTGAATTGAAGCCGTGTTAATAATCAAAAACCGTGAATATTGAGTTAGTCATATTATAACCAAATGTATATCCAACAAAACACTATTTTTAATCCAAATTAATATATATGAAGTAATTCAAAGAATCTAGAGAATTTTATATTGTTTTTGGCATAAGAATATAATTTGGCCAACTATGTTGAATAAGTCAGAGTCAAAAAATCATCATTATTTCATCATTTCATTATTGGCTGATTTAATTCAGAATATGGTGCAGATTATGACATTTAATATATCGTTCAAATAAATATACCATTACCTGTTTTACCTTTACGATAATTTTTCGTGGTTGTCTGTTGCGATTCTGTCACCTTTATACTAGGCTAAGAAACTTTGCTTTGTTGCTCGTTGTGTCCTTGGAACAACCAAAATCCAGAGAACACTATTGTAGTTCCTTAGCCTGCCACCACACCTACACGGGAAAAAATTTATGTGACCTATTTGTTTTTATAGGTCCATGGTTGTTAGTGGTAGAATATATTGAAAAATAATTTTGTAGAGACCCAAAACTATTTATATATGTTCCTTTCGGCACCCAAATTTGTTTAACTTTGAGAGATTTTATATTTGTGCCTTTAGGAACCCAAATCGGTATAGTTTTCACATATTTGGGTCTATACCAACAATTATTGTGATTGTGTCATATTTTCTACAAATTGTGCACATTGAATTTTCTTGATTAATATTTCTTTCAACAATTTTCGAACTACTATATCCAAGTCCTTGTCTAACCGTATTAACAGTTTGCTTTCCTAATAGCATATTCAATTATTTTTCACTTTTTGAAAACTTATCTAAAGTCGTTGACAATTGTTGGACTTGTGTTTTGAGAGATTCGTTTTCGTTTAACAATTGTGTGCACTTTTTAATAGAATTCTCTCTCCTAGTATTTTCATTCTCTTTTAAAATCAGAATTTCATTTTTGAGCGATTTCATTTTAATTTCTGATTTTTTAATTTCTTCATCAAAAATGTTGGACACTTATCACACTTAGAGATCCTATTTTGATAGGTTTTAACTAATTGGTCAAGTTGTTCATTTAATTCTATCAAAGTGTCTTTTTGTGATTCAAGTTTAGCGTATTTTTCCCTAAGTCGTTCAAAACAGCCATTTACTTCATGAAAATATATAAGCAGCTCTGAATGAGTAAGTTTTGATACCTCACTTGGCTCATCGTCATCACTGTCGGTTATATCACCTTGAAGGCACAAATCTGCTTTTTCGCTCTCACTGCCAGTGCTTTTATCATCCTCATCCATTTCATCCCAAATGGCTGCAAAACTTTTCTTTTTCTGTTTCTTTCCAAAGTCGTGTCGATTTCGAGGACAATTGGGCTTGATGTGTCAGGGTTGGTTGCACTTATGACAGATGATCTCCTGTTCTTCCGAGTAGTCAAGTGCTTTGCCTATTCTGCTTTTCAATTCCTGATTTCGAGCTGGATTTCCATATTTGCGATTCCACCTTTTGAATTTCTTTATTAGTAGTGCCAGCTCTGCTGCTCCATCATCATCATCGTTATCATCATCACTTTCGGTTGTTCCTTTGAGCGCTATTAATTTCTTTCGAGTGTCATTTCCTTCACGCTCTTCCTTGAATTTTATTTCTAGCTCATAAGTGGTGAGATTACTGATGAGTTCTTCAATTTTCATCTGTTTTAAATCTTTTGATTCTTGAATGGCGGTCACTTTTGATTCAAATCTTCGTGGAAGGACTCTGAGGATTTTTCGAACTATTTCCAATTCCGTGTATGATTTTCCGAGAGCTTTTGATTTGTATACGATATTGGAAAGTCTTCCATACATCTCTTTGACATTTTCTTCCTTTGCCATTGTGAAATTCTCGTATTCGCTGCTTAACATGGCAAGGCGAGATTCTTTGACTTGAGATGTTCCTTCGTGAGTCACTTCTAGTGTGTGCCATATTTCCTGCGCAGTTAGGCAATGTGAGACGCGATTAAACTCAAATTGATCGAATGAACATATAATAGAATTCATAGCTTTAGCATTAGCATTTTGTAATTTATTTTCTAGTTATGTCCATTGATCCTTTGGTTTCTCTATTTCCTGATTATCTACAGTTATAGTTGGTATTCTATAACCTGTCTCAACAATATTCCAAGCGTCAATGGTTTTCAGAAAAATTTCCATCCTATTTTTCCAGTAAGCATGTTCACCATTGAACATTGGTGGTCTAACTATGGACTGACCGTCAGCAAAAGCATTATTAAAAGAAGCCATTTTAAAAATTCAAAATTTTAAAACAAAAACCGATTTTTGAAACACGAATTTTTTAAAAAAATTGACTTCTATTCCTAGCTCTGATACCACTTGTAGGATCGATTTCACCCTAGAGGGGGGGTGAATAGGGTGATGGTACTAATTATAAAAATTAATTGCGGAGGCTTATAAAATTATTTCAACACAGATCACAGAATAATAGCAGCACAGATAATAGCAGAATAGTAAATGCAGTAAATAGAACACACAGATTTACCTAGCTTCGGCAAAACCATGCCTATGTGCTGCCCCTAAGGTTTCTACTAGAAATTAGATAGTCAGACGCTTACACATGTAAACTCGCGACACCCGCTATCGACTAAACCTAACTCTATGCTCAAAACCCTGCCACAACTCAGTCACTGAGTTGCGAATTCTCAAACTACGCCACGTAGTTTGTCCCCTAGTCACACGACTAGAAATTTAAACGGTTTAAAAAGAAAATACAAATTAAAACAAATAAAATAACCCTTATTAAAAATTTAAAATCCCTTATTAAAAAAGAAGAAAAGCGGGCCCCTTTTATTCTTTAGGCCGTTCCACTTTTATATTTTCACAATTTTGTGGCCCGTTCCTTAATTAAGAAAATGGTGGCTCTGTCTTTGCAAATTAGGGCTTCGTCCCTTCGATCCACTTTAGGGTTTTGAAACAGAAGCTGCCGATAGTTGATCGAGCGTATGATTGATTCAGGTCCTCTCTTTCTCGATCGTCTATTACTTTGAGTTGCTCATTGCTGCATCTATTTGATCGAGTTCAAAGTTTGCTTGGTATGTAATTTACCTTTTTGTGCTTTTATGATTTTCGTATTCGAACTCGATGGATATTGCTGATGATGATTATTGCAATTTATAGGAGTCAAACTCCTAAATTTTCGTTCGTCTGATTCTTTTAATATTATGCTTTCGTTCGTTTGATTATTGCTTGGATGTTTGAGATTGATTCTGACTTCTTCAATTTACTTGAGTCTTACGGTATTGATGTTTAACTCGGTCAATTTTCTTGGCCACCACGATTTTGACTTGTTCATCATATTCTTGTTATCCACGGTTTGTTGATTGTTTGATCTCCTTGGTCATTACAGTTTGATTTTCATTTGACTTCAGTCTTGATTTTGATTTGTGAATTCCACTCCATGAATCTCAATTCCACTGCGTTGATATCAGTAACTTTTACTCGGTTTGAAACATGCCTTGTCTGGTTTGAAGTATGTAGATTTGAATATGATTGACTTGCGACTTCACTTGCTGCTATTGGTCTTCATGTGCCTAGTTGATGGTTTTCTGGCTTAGCTTTCATTTATTTCATGGCTATACCTGACTTTGTTCTTTGTTTTTATTTTTATTTTTGTTCATTCATAATAGCTTGTCCAGTTCTTGTGCATCACCGAAACACTTTGTATACAGTTGAGTTTTGTTCAATCAATTCATTGAAATTGATATTGTACTTCACTGTGTATATTTGTCTGCACTGTAGCATGGTCGTGGTTTTGAGGTCTCTGGTTGTAACTTGGTCATGCCATGATTTTGCTTGATTGCTCTGGTCTGGTTCATCTTTTATGTGGAGTCTTCATTGTTGTGGCTCTTCACTGAGTTCATTGTATATGTATACAAGTGTTCACTGCTTGTAGTCTCTGTTCGACCTGATTTTGCTTTGACTTTGGTCGCTGCTGCATATTGTTCAACATGTAGTTTGCTGTCTGATTTTGTACTTGTGTACTTCATATATGCACCGTGTATTGGTTGCTTCCCTGACCTGTGCATGGCTTGAAGTCTGGTACTTCATCATTGTGTACTGGTTGAAGTTCTGATCTGGTTGTTATGCATATGTATACTTCATGCTTGATTTGGGTTCATATGCACTTGATTCATATTATAGCCGTATCACCATATGTACACATGCATATACAGCTCTGCATACTGGTCCTAGCATCATCCTTTGTAGTGTTGTATAAACTGTTGTTGGTCTTCACGCATGTATATTCTCGAGCTCTGTCAGGTTGCGTATGTGTGAGCTGTTCGGTGCACTGTTGTTTGTTGTCATGTTCGCTGTGTCACTTACTTGGTGCATTTGTTTGCACTGTGCATTGAGCATTGTCACTTGTATCACTTGAGTCATTCATACATTGTGTCATTTGTTTTTATGACTTAAATGCACTATATATACATGTGCCATTTCATTTTCTTCTCTGGTCTGTTGGCACTGTTGTATTATGATTTGTACATTCAGTTGAATCCAGTTTAAACGCTCGGGTTTGACCTTGTGCTCGTGTCGAGATTTTATTTATATTGCACCTGAGTTGAACCCGTCCTTTTATTTTGGGTTTGACCTTGTGCTCACCTGTCCCTGTAACATTATCAAGTGTATATCGGTGTGCACGACCTTGTGGCACGTACAGTGATACACTGTGCATGTCACATTGTTCGTGTGTGATGAATTCAAATGTAAATGATGATGAACAACCCAAATAACTAAGGCAAATAATATTTTCAAAATCCATATTTTATTTTATATTGCAAAAATATTTCTTTTTCAATTTTACTGCGTTAGTGTATATTTTTACAGATTGCTCAGATGCTGGATTCTAACTGGAATGAAGTTGAAGATGAACTACGAGTGTGAGTGATATATAGTGAGGAATTGTATATGTAAAATTGTGATGTAATGTAATCAAAATTGTATATTTATAGTGAGAGCTTGGATTTGTACTATTCAAAATTGTAATAAATATTTGTTTGAATAAAATTTCTATTTGAATTCAAATTCTGTGTTATTTAATTTTATTTAGCAAATATTTATTTAATCTGTGAAAAATAAAATAGTACATTACCAAATACATTTAAACGAATATATATGTTTATTATCATCAAACAAAAAATCATATAATCGCATATTCAACTAGGATAAAAGTAATAATATTCTTCGACAATTCAAGAGTTTATTCAAGATTTTCACACAATTTTTGGTGTGGAGTAGCCATTTTGAAAAGTTAAATTTATAAATTAAACGGAGAAGAAAGAGAGTGGAAATGGTATTTTTCTAGAGCGAATAGGTTTACATAGGGGTGAATAGTCGTTTGAAATAAATAGGTGGTTAGTAGTTTATTTTATTTTGAAATTTAAATTTTTTTGATTTCTACCCATTATATATCGACATATAGGTTATACATATGTTGACATTTGAACCTTTTTTGCAAAAACAACAATCTTGCTATATTTTGATAATTAGCCTAAAGTATTGTACTTTTATGGATTTCCAAAGTTTAATAACAATATATAACAGTAAGGAACAAGATTTCATTGATGATCATTGATGCGGACATGGAATTTCAAAGATAAACATAAAGATACATGGATTAATACTAAGATAATGCGAACTAATAACTAGAAAATCAAAGGAAATACAACTAGGAAGAAGTATATGAAGCTTTTATACTAATCTTGTGAATGATCTTTCCAAAGTTCTTAACTACCTTTTTGGAAAGATAAGTGAATTTCATAGAAAATGATCTCTTAAGCTGCTTTTGGTTATTAATAATTTTTTCTTGATTTTTGGGAAGTTCTTTGTTGGATGGATAAGTTAGCATTTTCTATACTTTTCAAAGTAGTATCTTACTCCTCTTCTTGTTCTTCCTCCTCCTCCTCTGCTTCCACTTCTTCTCCTTCTTCTTCCTCTACTTCTGTTATTTCATGCTCCTCCTCTCAAGCCAATCTTTCTTCCATTTCCACAAGTGTTTCATAATGCTCAAATATGGGTGAAATTTTCATGAGAGAGATGTTGGCCTCGTTGTAAATTTTTCGAGGAATGGTTTCCTTACCTCTTAGGTCAACACCAAAATATGTGAATATTCTAGTGAGATACACACCATGAAAGAGTGTGTTCTCATGCATAGAGATATTAGCATTTCTTCCGATATGGATTTTCCTATGCTCTCAAGGAGATTGGTGGTTTAATTTTTCAGTTTGTACAAGAACGCGTGTTCATCTAGCGTGTCCCACTCTTGCGTTTTGAGGTTGAAGGAAAATGAAAAAAGCAAGCCTATCACCTCATCCTCTAGAACCATGAACTTTTGTAAAAGTCATTGTAAAAGAAAATTAGTTTTGGTAATATAATGAATTTGTAATAAAAATTCTTTTTGAGTACAAGGAACTATCCATTTGTACCTTTGATGGAATTTCTTAATGATTCAATTTCCTACCTTATAAATGATTCGACCGGACCCAACGGTGGGTTTAAAATTCATTATTAGCTATATTACTTGGATACTTGCTTTTTCTAGGCCTTGTGGTGAATCCCAAGGCTTTTGATAATCTACCTTAGATTGGTGCTTTTGCCAGGCCCGACATTGGGACTAAAGGATCACTCATCGAAGGGGCACTTTGGCTAAGCCTTATGGCAGGACCGAAAGCTTTTTGTACATCTTTCTTAGCTGGGTGCTTTGGCAAGGCCTAATGGTTCAACCAAAGGCTTAATTGACCATCACTCTACGGATGGATGACTCGGCAAGGCCTTACAATGGAACCAAGGGATTATCGTCCATCTCCCTTGATTGTGAGCTTTGGATAGGCCTTGTGGTGGAAAAAAAGGCTTAATTGACCATCACTCTTTGGACGGATACTTCGATCAAACCTTGCAGCGGGATTAAGGCTTATAATCTATCTCTTTTAGATGGGTTCTTTAGCCAAGCTTTGCGATGGGACCAAAGACTTAACTGACTATCACTCTTTTGATGGGTGCTCTGGACAGGCCTTTTGGAAGGAGGAAAAGCGTTTCATCCATCTCCTTTGGATAAGTGATTTGGCCAGGCCTTGTGGAGGACTAAAGGATTTAATTAGGTCATCATTCTAATTGGAGCCATCTCTCTTCAAAGTCATGCTATAAGAAATTATATCCAAGATGTACAACTATCATATCTGATATCTTATCTATCCCTTTTTCTAGTTTCTTAAAAGTTCATTTTCCATAAACTCCTACAACTCCCCTTTTATGATGTAATATCCTATGATTGTAGACGAAGCTTTGCAATTGTTAGTATAACATCCATTTACTTTATGATAGTAGAAAAATTCATACCCTTCATGTCTTTTTCTTCTTCTCTCGTTTTTCCTAGAAATCCAGTAGTTCACTTTTTCCTTGCTCGCTATAGTATTTTTTTGCAAGTCTATAACCTCTCTTTGGTTTTCATTTGATTTCATTTTCATTGTTCGAGGGCCTCTTTCTTTCCCTTTAAGAGATGAGTTAATGACGTCCTTTCATTTTCGATAAATTTGTCAAAATCAAAATTTAACTCTATTTCAAATATTGTTCTTCTGGCTTGATATTGAATAACTCATCTAATTTGGGCATAAGGGTCGTCTATTAACTTGATATGTTTCATCTATCCTCAGGTTGGCTCTTCCCTATTTAGTTAATTTTCTAAGGCAGAAATTAGTTTTTTCCTTATGTGGAATGCCTTTAAACTCCATTTACTTGGGTTACATAGGGCAACTCTCTTCTTTTCCTCTAAAGTACGAAGGGCTAAATTTTTTACTTTTAGTTCTTATTCCTTACCAAATTGTGAAAGTGACTAAGGATTGTGTAATATGGATATTAACTAAATTATTTATTTGTGTGTAATATAAATATAAAAGTAAAAGTAGTAAAGTAAATGACACTAGAAATTTTTGTGTTGGTTCGAACTTCCTGTTCTACGTCTAGTCCCTGACTGCTTTTGGATTTAATCGAAACCCTCACTTAACCCGGAGGAATGGGTATTACACCTCTTGAGCAATCGAATAGGACTTCAACCACTTTGACCACCGAATAGGACTTCAACTGCCTGAGGATACTACAACAGGACTTCCAATATAAATAGTAGAAATTTTTCCGACTGAGCATGCTGTTAAATAGCACTGATAAGTCGATAAACTATAATCTTCTCCTTTGCGGTATATTGTGTAGTTCATGAAGAAAGGAAATTTATTTGATCACAAGAGTAGTAAGCTTGAATACACAAGTCATCAAAATAGAGTTTTTATGTATAGAATGCTTTAGAGTTAAATAGCAAGAATAGATAGAATTTAGAATAAGGAAAAATTGATTTGTAAGATGTTGAAATTCTTTGCTATTTATAGAGGTTAAAAGTTGTATATGTTCATGAAGAGTAGCTAAGAAGAGATATGGAAGATACTCTTGAATCAGGAGTTATTTCTATTCATGAAAGAGATGCATCCATTCAAAAACTAGCCGTTAAAAATATTCAATCGTTTGAACTAAACGTTTCAGCCGGCTGAATCGAGTGAAAATCAAGACAGCAAGGAAATAGTAAAAAAATAGCCCATATTCAATGTTTGAATATTATACCTCAACCAGCTGAATATTGTAAATTATTTATGCATGTGCATAGCATTCAAACGACTGAAAGTGCATATTCAGCCGGCTGAATTAATATTTTGAGCAGTATTATTTATTTTATTGAAATTTATATTTTGTGCGTATGTGTGTATCTCTTCAGAGAGATTTTAACATATTTCTACTTCTAGACTCAAACTCTATACTTAACAATACAATATAGATACAATCTGAAACCTGGTTTCCATTTGTTTATGACCATCTCTCTAGCGATTGCTTCTCCTGCAAGTTTGGTTGGTTTTAATAATATTTACTTATTTAGTTGTCACAATCAAAATTCAAGGTTCTAAAACTCTCCCCCTGACTTGATACTTCCCTTATCGATATGGCTACCTTACTCTCCCCCTTTGTCATCAGCAAAAGGAAACAATTATTCGATAAGAGAACTATTATAAATAAGTAATAGAAAAGATATTACATAGACATGTTCTTGAAATATTACATAGATATGTTCTTGAATTAAGTAGTAGAAAAGATAGAGTTATTTGTAGATAATAAATAAAAACATACCAAATCAATCTTCCCTTCCTTCTTCTTCTTCCTCCCCTTCTTCCTTCGAAGATGTCTAAGTAAACGGTGCCAGATTTTCAGTGATTTCCATTGATGTGGATGCAGAGCAAGATACGCCTTCCCAAATCTTGTTCAAAAAACCTTTTATTGAGTTTAGCATTTTGTTTATCTTGGAAACATTTTTCTCAACTATAGCTAAATGGTGTTTGATCTTGCTTTGATTTTGGGATAATGTGACGAGGGCTTGTTTAGGAGGCACATCAACATTTAATTCATGGACTTCATCATCTTCTTCTTCTTCTCGTTGGGTTAGTTAAGAGGAAGAGGCAATATTTGTGTCTTGAGATTGTGGAATGCCTTGATTACGATTGGCGATCCATTCTTGAAAACTAATAAGTTATTTATTCGCAGAATGCTATGGAAGACCCATGAGGGTAAGAATTTTAGAGTTAAGTTCACTTATCATTATGAAGTTGGAATCGGACAAAGGAACTTAAAAATTTTGTAATATCCTTACTATATAAGCTTCATGATGAATGGTTTTATAACTCCTATTTTTAACACTTTGAAATTCATCCAATGTAACCTTTCCCCAATTGACACGTTGATATGAACAAAAAGCATATAGGGTTTGGAAATCATGCTTATAAACCTTTTCATAGCTATTGGTTCTTGTTTGAAAAGAGCGAATGAGAGCACGATGAATAATTTTTGCCTTAGGATGTAAGGCACTAGATTTTAGTTCGGTTAGATCATCCGACAATAATCTATATGACACTTCTCACATTGGTACATATCAGCGTCAGCCATATCAGTGTCTATGCCTTCATATGCACATCTTAAAATATGCCCTAATCTTTGTAAAGGTAAATAAATGTTTACTCCATATACCAAGGTCCAAATGCAATCGTTCTATTTTGAGGATTTTGGTGGTCTGGATTCATATTTTCATAAAAAAGCTTAATCAAGTCAGGATAAATCTTAGCATTATCTGCATCATACCCAATAAGAGAATCGAATGGTTCCACTAATTCTCTAATTGCATATCCATAAAAATTCGGGAACTTCATGAAAGCCCCTTCAAAAGGTTTGGAGTTCTTAATGCTATTAAATCGATTTATAGTCGTGTCATTATGGAGCCATTCCCTAATTTGGCTTTGATATGGACCGTAAAAGACTCTTATTCTTTTTGATCAAGGAGGCATTTTTGTTTAAAGGAATGAAGAAAGATTGTTTTTTTATTAAGAGAATTTATGGTTTCTTTTGTTATTTCTAGAGAGTGTAGAGGTAGGTAAAGAATGAATAGGTAGGCTTTGAGAATAAGTATTGGTTTGGATTTTGAATTTTTCTTTAAGAAATGTGCAAATGTCTTTTTAAAAAATAGAAATTTGGCCATGCAGCCAGCTGAATCTATCAAGGCAGCCCGCTGAATCTATCAAGGTAGCCCGCTGAATTGAAAATTTTACAACCAACAAGAAAGCAGTTCATTTTTGCAATGATTTTGCCGTCTAAATTTGAGGTTCATCCAGCTGAAATCTAGGTGAAATAGATTCTTATTTTGAAGATTCAACTGTCTAATTGGTGTCTTTCAGCCAGCCGAATCTGCTGACTTGTACAGGTTAGCCTTTTCTTAGAATAATTTAAATTTTAAACACTGTAATCCACACATTTATTAATTTTTAAGCCTCATTCTCATATTAAATAGCTTTATTTAATTTTTATTTCAACAAAGTTATTATATATGCAAATTACAAAATCAGTATTATAAGTACACAAATATAATTTTTAATTATTTCCAGAGGTCTTGGATTCGTCTGGAGAAAAGTTTCGAACGAGTTTGGTTTAAATTTGGTTTCTTCTTATAATGGATTAATTGTAGACCAAGTATTACGTCAAATTAAAATATATTTGTAGCACCCTGATCCTAACAGTTTGAAGATATGTGAGATCGTTGAGGAATGGATTGTGCACAACCTTTTAAGGGGTAGTTCCACAAAATTATAGAGCAAATTCTTTGAGAAAATTTAAATGTCTTCCATGGTGTTTTTGCTCGTAATACACCTCACGTTGTATACTTAAAGTTTCACGCTGGTAGTGATGAATGTCATCGATTATTTCCTTGGTAGAAGGTGATCCAAATTCCATGTTTCTTTTAATTGTTTTGCATATTGGTGTATGTCTGGTATGGTGATTAGAGATGGAGCAATGCTCGTAGGGACATAAACTGGAGTAGATTTGTTAGACGAATCCGAAGTCGGTGTGTTGCATGCAATTGACGAGTAGTCGAAATTTTCTTGAGATGACATTTTTATACGAATTTAAGTAGTTTTTTGTTTGTTTAGTATGAATAAAAAAACTTATTATTCATGTGTGTGTGTGTGTATTTCATTTAGCTATTTTTGATTTAGAGTTTCCTGGTAATTATTAGTCTGTAGACTTTAATTTACGTCTATGCTATAAATAGTTAATGTGCCTCTCAGTAAGAATAAAAATTATGATTATAGCCGTATATAAAATAGACGGGAGGAGAGGTTTTAATGTGAAAATTGAAATAGAAAAATGGAAAGTCATATTCCTATCTCCCAACAGTGTAGAGTTCGTGCCAGCAGCTCCATTTTAGAAAAATATTTTTTTTTAACTTTCATTATTTTATACACTTTTAATTATATGTACTTTATTATAAATTTATAAATCATGCAACGATGTAATTTCGAGTTCAATTTTAATTTTAGAAAAATATTTTCATTTAATGGTTTTGTAAAATATCAGCTATTTGATTTTGAAAGAGACAAAATCTAGCGAAATCGAATCTTTTTCTATGTTATCTCCTAGAAAATGATGTTGAATGTTAATATTTTTCATTCTTAAATGGTTTATCGAATTCTTAGATAAATTTACAGTACTCATATTATCACAATAAATTGTTCATTTAGTCAAATTTATACCAAAATCTTGAAGTATTTATCGCATGTAGATTACTTGAGCACATGCAAGAGTAGTAGATATGTTTTCTACTTCACATGTCGAAAGTGAAACAAAATTTTGTTTACTACTAAAAAATGATACTAAAGACTGTCCAACGAAGTGACATGTATTGCTCATACCTTTTCGATCCGTTCGACATCCTCCAAAGTCAGCGTCACTATATGACACCGACTCAAAAGGACATTCTTTCGGGTAAAAAAGTTCATAGTCTTTAGTTTTGCTTAAGTAACGCAAAATCAGTTTCATAGCTCGCAAATGTGATTCTTTAGGGTTAGCTTGAAATTTTGCGCACAAACAAACACTCATGATAATATCAGGACAACTAGTAGTAAATATAAAAGAGAACCAATTATACTTCTGTAAAGTTTTTCGTTAATACTTTTGTCATCTTCATCTTAATCAGGATGAACAGTAATATTCAAAGGAGTCGATTTGACAGAAGTATTTTCCATACCAAAACGTTTTATTAAATAATTACAATATTTTCCTTGATTAATAAAAATCCCATTTTTTTAATTGTTTAATTTGCAATCCGAAAAAGTATGAGAGTTCTTGTATATATGACATCTCAAATTCACTTTTCATATTATTTGAAAATTCTTTACATAGTTTCTCATTTGTAGATCCAAAAATGATATCATCGACATAAATTTAAGCCATTAAAATGTCCTTTTTATCTTGCTCAACAAAAAGTGTTTGATCTACCCTATCAATTACAAATCCTGAATTTAAAAGATATTCTTAAGACGGTCATACCAAGCCGAGGTGCTTGTTTCAACCCGTATAAAGCTTTCTTTAATTCATAGACATGGTCTGGAAATCTTTCATGTGTAAATAAGTGTGGTTGTTCTATATATACATTTTACTTTACAAAACCATGTAAAAATGCACTTTTGCATCCATTTGATATAATTTAAAGTTATGAAAACATGAAAAAGCTAATAAAATATGTATTATTTCTAGTCGGGCGATAGGAGAAAAAGTTTCTTCGCAGTTTATTCCTTCTTCTTTACAGTAGCCTTGAGCGACAACCTAGCTTTTTTTCCAGTGATATTTCCTTGCTAATCAGATTTACACTTATAAACCATTTAGTACCAATGATAGTCAGATCACCAGGTCTAGGAACTAGGTCCCAGACTTTGTTTCATTTCAAATTGGTTTAGCTCTTCTTGCACAGCTATAATCCAATAGTCATCAATTGAGGCTTCTTTAGCATTTTTAGGTTCAATATTAGATAGGAAAGCTACACGACCCATTTGATTTAACTGATTTCTTGTTCTTACATTAGAATTTATTTCTCCAATAATTTTTTCGATTGGGTGATTTCTTAATAATTTGGGTGGGGATCATATTTCATTTTCATTAGGTAAGTTGTTCTCAATTTCAGTATTATTTTCAGTATTATCATCTTCTGTCGTATTTGATTTTGAAATTATTTCTTCATCTTCATTTTTATTATTAGGTTTGAAATTTTCAACGAATGACACATGAAGTATTTCTTCGATTACTTTAGTTCTTTTCTTAAAAATTCTACATGCATTGCTTAGTTTCGAGTATCCTATGAATATCCCTTTATCAGATTTTGGATCGAATTTACCAAGTTGGTCTTTTGTATTTAATAGAAAACATTTTGAACTAAAATTTTTAAAATATGATAAGTGGGTTTTCTTCCATTAAAAATTTCATATAGGGTATGTTTCGTTAATGGTCTAATGGAGTCTCTATTTAAAATATAACATGTAATTGCTACAGCTTCTGCTTAGAAATGTTTAGGTAGAGTGCTTCCGTTTAATAAGGTTCTAGCGTATTCTCGAAGTGTTCTATTTTTCTTTCTACAACTCTGTTTTGTTGTGGAGTTCTGGAAAATGAAAAATTGTGAAAAATTCCTTTCTTATTACGATATTTCTAAAAAAATATCATTATCGAATTCACCTCCATGATCGCTTCTGATGTTTTTAATTTTTACATTTATAATATTTTGTATTCTTTTAGAAAATTTTACCATTTTTATTTTTCATAAATATTGTCCAAGTATATCATGAAAAATCATCTACAATTACAAAAACATATTTATTATAATTTATAGATTGAACTTGAGTTGGTCCAAACAGATCTAAACGTAATAACTCAAGCAGCTATAATGTAGAAATAATTTTCTTTGATTTAAAGGATGATAGTTAATTTTCCTAACCGACAAGCATCACATATACTATTTACTTTAAAGTTTACCTTTGGTAAGCCTTTTAGTAAATTATTTTCGAATAATTTGCTTATAGCTTTGAAATTGATGTGACAAATTCTCCTTTGCCATAACCAAGGATCATTTTCTTTGGCTATTAGACACATGTTTGTGTTTTGATTAATTTTCATATTTAACACGTATATATTTCTTTCTCTAATCCTTTCAAAAATAAGATTTTTATTTTGATCAAATATATTGCATTTATTTTCTGAAAATGATGTATTAAATCCTTTATTGCAAAGTTGACTTATACTAAGCGAATAATGTTTTAAGTTTTTAATAAATAGAACATTTGTAATAAGAGGTAAGTTAGATGTACCATCATTGCTCACATCGCTTTTGCCGACGATATATCCTTTGGAGTTATCTCTAAATGTGATAGATCCTCCATTTGAGTATATAATGTTAGTCAGCATGTCATTGTTTTCTGTTTGTGTTTTGAGCAACCACTATCAAGTATTCATTTTCCTCTTTTCTTAAATGGTACCTGCAAAAAATAGAGAAATGACATTGGTGCCCACTTTTTGTTAGGGTCCTAAGAGTAAGGTCTTAAAATGCCAAAGCCAAGAAGGTTTAGAATTCCTTTTATAAGTAGAATTTTTACTTTCATGAACTGTATCTATAAAAATCTTTACAAAATTATTTCTGATTAAAAGATTGTTTGTCTTTGAAATTTAAATTTTAATATATTTTGGTTGCAAAATACTTTTCGAAATTGGTTTCACAAAAGAATAGTTAGTATATAAACAATCATGTTTAGGATTAATTTTGGTCATTTTCTTGTATCCTAAGCCCTTTTTATTTGAAGTAGCCTGTGAATTTTCTATAATTCTAGAAAGATTTTCTCTTCCTTTATTAAAATTAGAAACAATTTTTGTAATATTTTCTAATTTTGTTTTAAGACCGGAATTATCTAATTCTAAAATTTTCATAGTAGATTTTAACTTATGATTCTCAGTTGATAGAATGTCATTCTTTTCATTTGAGTTTCTATTTTACCACTTAACATAGTAAGCTGAGAAGTAATACTAGCACATGATTTTTGTATATTTACAAGTTTTTCTTCTAAGGTTTTCTTCTCATCTCTTAGAATATCAACTTCAATTTCTGTTCTTTTTAATTTTTATAGAGAATTTCTATATTTTCTTTTGAGATTCTTTAGTTAATATAGTAATTCTGAGTTTATATCCACTAAATCATCAAAAGAGAGATCACTTACATTGTCATTTGTGGCCATAAACATACATAGGCTTGTTCAGTGTCGCTACCACTTTCACTGTCCGATGTGGAAGATGAATCTGAATCATCCCATGTAATAGAAAGTGCTTGCTTCTTCTTGTGTCTATCTCTTTTGTTCTTGTAGTTATATTTTTCGTTCTTACTGTTAGGACAATCTTTCTTCATGTGACCTTTTTGTGACATTCATAACATTCGAGAGGTTTGTTATTTTTCTTGTTATTTCCAAATTTATTAATCTTTCTAAATTTCAAAAACTTTCTGAAACTTTTAGCAATATATTCCATATCACCTTCATCTGAATCTGGCTCTTCTTTTTCAGCTTGGAATGCAATTGTCGTTTTATTATGTGTCTGAATACGTTTTGGATGCAAATTAACTTCATATGACATTAAGTTTCCTATCAACTCTTCTGGCTTTAAAGTTGAAATTTCATTAGCTTCTTCAATTGCTAATACTTTTTATTCCCATTCATTAATTAAAGATTAAGGATTTTTGAAATGATACCAAAATTTGTGTATTTTTCTCTTAATCCCAAAAGTGAATGGTATATATTGTGAAAACTAGAATACATTTCATTTATTGTTTCATCTTTCTTCATTCTAAAGTTCTAGAATTGGTTCTTAAGCATGAATTATAACATCACCCTATTTGGAGGCTCAAAACTAACAGCACGGATGCTGCAATCATCCATAGTTATTAATCCTCGACAACCAAACACGGAGATATTAGATACATTGATACACAGAAACATTAGAATATGGAAAAAATTTAAATAACAAACAAATTCCATTTTAAAATATTTCAAATTGATTACATAATCCCAATTCACAGGCCACGTTCAGATAACATATAATTATTACAAAATATGCAAAGAGCGACATATGAAGATGCGCTATTGGTAGATCAGAGTATATAGATAAGCAAGAGAACTATTTGCCTTTACAAACAAAACACACAGTGGAAATAAAAGAAATCTAATAACGATATTTCCTTCTGCAGGTCCTTGGAAGCTTTTATTCATCTACAAGAACACCTGGAAACCTTAACTCTTAACCGACTCAAAATCAATCAAGTGCCCAAGAGTTTAAAGGGAAAACAAAAAACTTGTCAAACAAAAATCCTGGTTTGAATAAGAATTTACCATCTCAAACCATTTGAATATCTAATGAGACCACGTCGCTTAGCGGAATGGCTTTTCCCCTCATTAGTGTCCTAAAACATTTATAAAACCATATACCGTGCTCCTGCATCCACAATGGTTAAAACGTAGTATTTCAAAACATTATGATGATATGCAAATAAAATCAATTCTGAATTACCCACCCCCATTCATTTTGACTATTTGTCTCAATTATAGTTTCTAAGGTTACTATTAACCTATTAAAATGTTAAGGACTATCTGTCTAATTACTTAGTTTTCATGGGATCACTAAGAACCTATTGGTAACTCCAATGTCTTATTCCTTATCCTAGTTTTCATGGGCTATCTAGGAACTTATTGGCTGACTGCCAATATCATAATCTGGATATAGTTTTCATAGGATAACTACAAACCTACTGGCCCCTGCCAGTAACAAATCATAATTTTCATGGGCTGACTGTGAACCTATTCGACCCTGCCAATATCATATAGTTTTCATGGCTTACTGTAAACCTATTTGCCCATCCCAATATCTTTAATTAAAATTTTAACATATGTTAAGTTATATTCACTACTTGGTTAACCTAACAGGTTATTCCACCTTTTCTCCAAAATACAGTTATGGGTTAATAACAATGTGAATAACATTAAAACCTTTATTTATGCCACAGTTACTACTTTTAATTGAGATTGGGTTTATGTTTTGAAACCATAAAAACATCTCTTTCGAAACCTCTGGATAACCTCCTTCGAAAGCAAAGACTTCTTATTAAAACATAATATGCATACCTTTCGAAGCCCTTAGTAGAAACTCTCTTTTGAAACCTATTGTACCCTTTGATGGTATCAAATCATCTTTTTTAAAATATAGAGCTTCGAAACAAATGAAAGTGCCCCTTTCGAGGGTTTACTCTTTGAAAATACCATTTGGATCAAAAGGTTATATACAAAAGTATCTCCTTCGAAGCCAGCAAAAATTAGTTTGGGGAAAAACTGATGGTGTTGGAACCATCTTAGTCGAAAACATAACTTTAAAACAAAAAATTTGTAGGAGAGGGTCGAAACCCCTTTCGACTCCATCACCTTCGAAACCTCAACCCCTTCAAAAGCATTCAGGAAAATGGATTAAGTGAAATAGAAGTCACTCCTTAGACAACATAGATGACTTCAATGTAGTTGAAAGGGGAATTTAGCAGCTTAGTTTTGACTGGGACGAAATCTATCATTTCGAAAGCGATTAATTAAAGGGACAAATGTGCTCCTCTGAAAGAAAATGATTTAATAAAACATGACAACCTCCTTTTAAAGCTAAGTAAAAATATTTTCTAAAGCATAGTTTGCAACTGTGTCGAAAGCTTTAGGTAAAACTAGACGAGACTTTAACTTTTGAAAACAAAGCAGGCCATGGACCCCTTCAGAAGCTACCCTTTCGATTATGTGGCTTCCGCCTTCCTTCCAATCCACTGCATACCGTCTAAGTGATATTTTGCGTGTTGCTTTCGACGACATCGGGTCGACTATGTTGGTTTCAACTGGGATGAGGCGGAACAAAAGGAGTCGAAAGGTCCTTTACTAATAGGGGCCGAACACCTTTTTCTGATGTTTAAGTGCTAGATTTTCTTTTTTAACTGCCACATTTACATATCCAAATTAAAGAAATTTAACATTAAACCATTCTATATAACAAAAATCGACATTTGCAGAATAACCTTTTGTAACGACCCGCTATTTTGGACCATTCAAATCGACAATAGAACCGTATATGTCCGACTTGAATAATTCAAAATACCGAATTGTTAATAAAAATTTGGCAAAACTTAAAATATACAGTAAATAAATCAATCACAGATCACAGACACAGAGTAATATAAGGCAGCGGAATAGATACAGAAATAGTAGTTCATGAAGCTACTATATACCTAAGAGTTAGAAATAAAATACAACCGAATAATTCAAATGCAGTGAAGTCTCCGATGCCACAGATGACTTCTCTGAACCAATCAACTGGATGACTGAAGGGATAGATAGCTGGATCTTCAAGCAAAGCTCCAACTTCGAAGGTGAGTCTCAAATGCTGTATCACTCAGTCTGACCCGAGCGTAAAGCAAAACACAAAACACTCGAGTCAGGATTAACATTCTTATATCAATAAATTCAACTCAAATGAAATATCAACTGAAATACAATATAACTTAAAGGATGTTTGGGATGTCCATCCTCTAAGGGTCCATAGAACTATCTACAGGGTGGAAATATACACTATTACACCGTGGTCATTTACTTAATTTATACCTCAAACCCAAATATCAAATTCGCTTTAAATAATCATATTTCCCAAGATAGTATTTATATATTTTAATAATGTATACAGTAAAGTACTTTCAATTTCCTTAACTTAACAAATCGTTTCACATCAACCCGACCTTCCCATTTAAATTAAATCCAATCTCATTTTATTAGTTTAAATCTTCCTAAAATAACCACTTAAATCTATAATTCCCAAATTTGGATTTGATATCCCAATTTCCCCGTTTATTTCAATATGTTTCCATATTTTAAGTATTCAACATTTCAACTAAAATTTTCCCAATCTAGTTTTCTAAATAAATTTTCCAATCTAGTTCAAACTCAAATTTCACTAAGTTCGGTTAGTTATCTACATAACCAATTCAACTATCTTGGTTCCAAATACATACTGAACCTCTACACCATTTAATTACACTATGGTTCATAGCTTATATATAACCATTTAAATTTAACAGTTTCATATAGATTCTCGATTTTTACATCGTTATTATCTAGCCTTGAACCCTCCCTTATTTGATTCAATATCATTTTAGTGACCTTAAATTACATTTTACTCAATATTTCTTAATTTATTTAAACGTGAAATATCTCCTTCGAAAAATTTCAAATTGATTTAAATAAATAAATCCTTATCTGAATACCATTAAAAATAACCCAAATTTATCTCCCAATCTTAATTGTTCAATATTATTGCAAAATTTTTCCGAATAAAATTTACATAGATATTTATCATGATTTATGTATTAAATCAAATCTTTGATTAAACTAGACAAAATTAACTCTATCTTTATCATTACCCTTTATACATGTATTTAAGAATTTACATTAAATAAGACCATATATTTCTTATCACATAGTCAAGTGTTACGGATATTATCATTTCAATCCGTACACTGAATGTATACGGGTGGATAACATTTCAACCCGTAATTCCAAATTAAATTAAATGGAAACTACTTGGGTCTATCTTTTCAACCCATTTCAATTCAAAACAAACATAACAAAGGGAACTTGCAGTGATGACAGGGATGGTGTCAAAGTAAATAAACAGGCAATAACAACAATCAATAACAATTCAATAAATAAATCAAATAACCCCGAAATAATCGTATTAATTCGCATTGCTATTTGTATGATTACTTCTAGAATCTACACTATCATTTCATGTAGATTAAAGATTATTACATTACAGTTTTTCACTTGTCGTTCCTTTTTAAATTTCGTTTTAAACTACAACAATTAATCCAAACTACGTTCAAAAGATTTAAAGTATAAAATTTTCTATTTCTACGACAATTAAACGGTCAAATTTAACTAATCAAATTTACATATGTCGGGGTCAGGTTTTAATAAATTAAGGTCCATCATATATAATCCGTTTAATTTGTAAACTATACTACCCAAATTAAACTAGCAACTAGTTATCACTTAACAATAAAAATTAACATCCAATTTAAACAACAATCAATCAAACAATCAATTATCAACCAATCTGTATTATTATCACATACATAATTAACCGATAATGGTTTCGGGTGTCATAGGTGAACAGATACAGATAATAGCAGTCGTAACAGTAAAACAACTAACAGCAGCATATTTCAATTGTCGTTTTAATTGAAATCAAATTTAATAAATAAAAGAATGTTAATCGTGAGTGATTGCTCACCTTCCGAGGCTGGAGATGAACGAGAATAAGATGAGTTACGAATTCCGAACACAAATCCCAAATTAGAGCGAAATGGGCATGAATCGACGAACAAAGCTGATCAATAGAAATAGGCGAAAACAAATCAGGCTAGATTGACGAAGATGGTTGACATAGCTAAACTGGTAAGAATATAACTATATTTAGAGAACCATATTCTAAAGTTAGACGTATTTTAAATTAAAACGTACATATTTACTTTCAAGCCAAAATTTTATTTTAATAAATACACATGTATATAAAACTGACCTCCTACGTACTTCCCACTGCAACTAAAACAAATATGTTTTAATATCCAGTTATTATAAAACTATATTTATGTAATACTTCTCTTCTATGAGCATTCGACTGATCTACCTTTATAACCCCCTTAAACTACCCCATTAGCCATCATAAGATAAATAGAATCTAACATATTGTATGAGATGTTCAACATATTAACACACATCTTAAAGTATCAACAAACTATGGTATAACCTCACAATACAAGCCTACAGACATACGGATCGGACCCAAAATACATAGTATACCTAAATAATAAAATTTACATTTCCTTTCACAGGTCATAAACAAATTCATCCATATACTGTATATAACTAGAGATCCAAAATGGGTACATGTTTAACTTTATAGAATATTTTCTTTAAAACAATACTTGCCTGAAACAATATATATGCATCTACACGTATCAACTGTAATACATATATACCTATACATATACGCACACAACACACATAACAATACATATACACAGCACACGTATATAATACACAACGGTTCTATTATTATATATAAAGTAATATAGCATATATAGTTTACACAAATCTACCTTGAAAAGTAAAACAAGATATAATGACTTACCAGACTTAGTAAACTAATAATTTATATCATATACAACCTATGTATGGACACTTGCGAATTAACTAACAGGTCATATATCTACCAATATATATGTCTACACATACCATATATACCTAACTAAAACAGCAGATCAAAGATATAAGATAACTAACCTATATACAACAATAGTCAGAGGAGAGGCATTGTTGAAGCCGTAAGAGATCGATGGAAGAACGTGAGGCCCGAGGTGAAACGGTGATATGGGGACGGAACTTGATGGAGGTGGCCGAACTGGATCTCGCTGAGGGCTGCACCGAGGGACGGTGATGGGGTTTGAGCGGTGATGAGGCGGCATGAAGGGAAGGTGGCGGAGGAACGTGGCCGAGGGTGGAGAGTTGTGACGCTGGGCTTGGGTGGTGGGTGGATCGGCTGTACTGGTGGCAGGCGGTTGTCAGTGGGGTCGGTGCTGCCGTGGTTGATGGATGCTCGTGAGGCGGTGGTGGCTATGCCGGTCGCATGAGGAGGAGGCGGACTGTGAGGGGCACCGGGTTAGATGGTCGGTAATAAAGGAGGAGGGGAGGCAAACGGAAAGGTGGATGGTGATGGCCCTGGTGGTGAGGTCGGTGCAGTTGTTGGATCGGCTGTGGAGGCTGGAGCAACGGCGAAGGGTCGGTGGCCGTGGGTGCTTTGTTGTTGGAGTGGGAAGAGAAACGAAAGGTGATGGAGAGGAGGGGAAGAAAGGAAGTGAGCTGTTATTATTATTTTTTTCCTGAAGCTCTGAAAAGAAAAAAAGAAAAGAAAAGAAGTATAGGAATATGGAAGAGATGGTATGGGCATAGGCTGAAGCTATAGGAAACTTATACGACTAATAATAAAATCGAACGTTGGGAATAGGAATGTTTACCCCTTAAATTCAGCTGGAAGATATAAAGCTAACGGCTACACGTTACAATTCAGCCGAAAGATTTAAACCAAATGTATACAAATTTATACGAGATGGAAGCAACGGCTAAATTTTATAAATGTTGAAATAAATGTTATAATAACAGCTAGGGGTCATAGATATTAACTGAACGGACAATTGAATTTTTGAAAGTTCAAAGCGGTACCGATACGTATAACTAATACGTAGATTCCACTGCGTATCGGACATCAAAATACAGAAACAAATATACCGCAGCGATCAGCACGACGAGGTAATCAAAACGGTATACAGATATTGATGGTAGGATTGAATTATAAAAATCCGAATTTTCTACTAGCGAAAAGTGCAGCAAAAATATAGAAAATAAGATCGACGGAGCTAAAAAAGTCCGAATTTGGAAAAACGAAAAACGATGTCTCGGTCAGAATATGATTTAGAATTTTCCTACGTAAAAAAATTCAGATTCAGAAAGTATTTTATTATCAGCAATTTTTAGCTAGCTTGAATTTAATAGAATTTCACAATGAAATAAACTTTTCATAAAATTAATTGAAATGTACAAATCTGCTATATTTAAATATATGTATTCTAAATATATAAACATTTTATTTAAAATTCAATTATTATAAAATTCCATAAAATATTCAATTTAATACGTTATAAAATCAATTAAAAATCCTTAAAATTTTTTGGGTCGTTACACTCTCCCCCACTCAAAACTTTTCGTCCTCGAAAAGGAAGGAGGTGGGAGACTAAAACAGCCAGAAAGAATATATATTAAAAGACAAGATGAACAATAAATTTTAAAACTACACAAATTTTATTTGAAATATTTATTTGAAAACTTCATTTGAAATTCAATTTTCTTTTATACTTTAATACTTACAAAACTCCTCTGAAAAATAATTATTTACAGTATTACTCATAATTACAAAGAAGCTATTGAAAATATAAAATAAAAAAAAATATTCATAAATTTTTATAAATTTTATCTTAAGATACTTTCAAAATATTATTACTAAATCAATAATCCTTTACTTTAAATATGTTTTATTTAATTAACCACTTCCAAAATATTTAAATTTTCTATTAAACCTTGTAGTATATAAATAAACAATATTTTAAAAGGATATATTCAAAGGGAAAGGAAGGTAGATTCTGAAAACGGAATCAAGGTGAATAAAAGCTGAGCAGATAAGGTAGGTTCAAAAGAAAGAATCGGGCACGAATTGCTAATTCACCAAAGGAATTTAAATTCCAAAGATTATACACAATTTCTTTGTTGGGAAAATACCTTTTATAATAATACCTTTATAATAAGATATTGTTATATCAAAATAAATTTTCCTTTCGAAAATACTTTTATAACTCGATGTTTCAACAAGTTTATCCTCGTTCTTGCAGACTCTGGCCATGCGTTGATCAGGCGCAAAGCTAGAATTCTTCAAGTGCTTAGTAGACTTGTTTCAACAACCACTGAAAATACTAAAAAAAAACCTTTTTAAAACACAGATATGGAAAGTACGATCCAGACAAAACAATCAAACCAAAAACCTTTGTCCGATCATGGTTCGCAGATACACAATGGTTACGCCTGGGTCCCCCAGGAAACAATCCATATCCGTAAGCTTTCTCAGCCCTGCGAGTTACGCCATGATGACTAGTAGAGTGCAGGATACACAATGGTTACGCCTGGATCCCCCAGGAAACAATCCGTACCCCTAGGCAAGACTCAGCCAGGCACTTGCGCTACTATTCGCGACCTACACAGATTGCAGGATACACAATGGTTACGCCTGGATCCCCCAGGAAACAATCCGTACCCCTAGGCAAGACTCAGCCAGGCAATTTCGCTGTGCATTCACGAGAGAAAAAGAAACCGTGGGTTACGCCACGGTGGGAATACTCGAGTATTACATCCGGAAAACCAAAAATCAGAGAGAATAAAATCGATAGAATGAATCCACGCTGTGGCCACAATGCGGATATCAAGCAGAAGGCACTTTCCATATCTTTACTTGGAAAATATATGTCATATAGTACCTTTTCAAATACTTTCAAATATCATATTTATATAAAGTCCATAATATATAGGATTCCTTTCTAAATCGGATACTTTCCAAATCAATAGTAGATCAAATCATACTTATATAGACTTTGATTATATAAAATTTTCTTCCCAAAATTGAGTACCTTTCAAGTCAATAGATTTCAAATCAGCTTCATACTTATACAAATCCATTTATATAAGTTCGACCACTCCCAAATCAAGTACTTACTAATATAAGGTTCTCAATTTCAAATTATTTCAATATCAATTCAGTTTCAAAATCATATATGATTTCACCAAATTTTCTTCCAAATTTAATATCTCAATTTCAAAGTTCCCAAGAAAATAAGCTTATAAAATAATCCCAGTTTCCAAATTAAACTGATTCAAGTCAAACAAATTTATTTCCAACATCACCATATTAGTACTGGTTTTTTTTTTTTCAATTTAATTTCAAAACCGAGCATTCTCAAAATCTATTACTTAAAATGGTTTCCAAATTTATAATTATCCCTTTAAAGCCTTTAAGCTATCTATTTTTTATTTGAAATGTCCAATTTACCTTTTTGAAACCATTATTTAAAACTAATCATTTTTTCCAATATTTCAAACTAAATTCCATATTAGTATAATAGTCATATTTATTTTCTTAACAAAAGGTTTCAAACTTAAGCATACAAAACACAACTTATATGCTTTATCAATATTTTATACGTTTCAAAATTTCTTAGTCTTTAACCTTTAGACCTTAGTTTGGGAGTGCTCGAACATTCAAAATAGTTAGGGAAGTCAAATTCCCAAATTCAAGATTCATAAATCAATAAACCAATCATTAAATCTGAAACTCGAGGACTGGACACCGGTCTCATTTTAAATTGTTTCAAATATATACCTATATCTTTCTAAATATCAAATTATACTTCGGACTTTGTAATCAAAAACGGTTTTACAAAATCACTCGCATAGCGAAGCTATTAAAGTGGCCTCTCCCCCACTCTGAAACTCGAAAATCAATGTCGATGATGCGTGCACTCATCACCGAAATTATTCTCCAGCGACATAAGTGAGTTCTGGACTTCTATTTTCTTGAAAACTTCTTTGAAATTTCTTCAAAATTATTGGAATTCATTTGAATTCATTTGAAATATTTCTTATTCGGAAAAATACTTTTAAATCGTATTATTTATATATAATTTCCAAAATCTTAAAACCAATTTCAAAATACTGGAATTCAATTCTCGAATTTCAAATTTAACACTTCAATTATAAATCATTTTTATATAAATCAATTTCTTATAATTTTTTCAAAATTTCAAATCCTTTCAAAACCCTTTTTATATAGAATAACATTTCTTATTTGCTTTATATATAGGTATATAATCTCTACCGAAAACATTTTCTTTATATATATAGAATAAAATCATAGTTATCAAAATAATAATTTCGGTATAAACAATTTCTAAAATACAAACAAAACCCGATTTTCAAAGGATGATTTAAGGATGGATTTCAAAACAAAGATAGAGATTTAATTTAAAGGAACTCTAATCAATAGAATCCTGATTCGAAGATAGACTCGATCGAAGATGAGATAATTAAGTTACAAAATAGAAGATGGATATACTTCTATAAATCGCGGGCGACCTTTACCTGTCAACCGTGATTCCAAAATTAGATCGGTGCGGAATTTCCAAGGCAAATCAACATTCGAACGCCAGAGATAGAATTCAGCATACCAAGATAAAGCAGCATCGTAAACCGAGGGTACAACGATCTTCGGTGAATCAATGCCAATGGAAAAAAGGAGTTTCATCCCTTTTTACTAATTTATTTAGTGGAGCTATGGAATACTCCAGAATCGAACGAATATAAATGGGAAGAGACAAGCATGAATTTCAGAACCGAGGGGACATTCCAAAATTCAAAGGAAGACGAGTCAAAAAGGAAGAGATTCAACTCGAATGAAAGTGATTCTGTAAATAAATTTACCATATATGATAAGCTTTGCCTAGAGCCAAAGCTCTGATACCAACTGTAACGACCCGCTATTTTGGACCATTCAAATCGACAATAGAACCGTATATGTCCGACTTGAATAATTCAAAATACCTAATTGTTAATAAAAATTTGGCAAAACTTAAAATATACAGTAAATAAATCAATCACAGATCACAGACACAGAGTAATATAATGCAACGGAATAGATACAGAAATAGTAGTTCATGAAGCTACTATATACCTCAGAGTTAGAAATAAAATACAACCGAATAATTCAAATGCAGTGAAGTCTCCGATGCCACAGATGACTTCTCTGAACCAATCAACTGGATGACTGAAGGGATAGATAGCTGGATCTTCAAGCAAAGCTCCAACTTCGAAGGTGAGTCTCAAATGCTGTATCACTCAGTCTGACCCGAGCGTAAAGCAAAACACAAAACACTCGAGTCAGGATTAACATTCTTATATCAATAAATTCAACTCAAATGAAATATCAACTGAAATACAATATAACTTAAAGGATGTTTGGGATTGTCCATCCTCTAAGGGTCCATAGAACTATCTACAGGGTGGAAATATACACTATTACACCGTGGTCATTTACTTAATTTATACCTCAAACCCAAATATCAAATTCGCTTTAAATAATCATATTTCCCAAGATAGTATTTATATATTTTAATAATGTATACAGTAAAGTACTTTCAATTTCCTTAACTTAACAAATCGTTTCACATCAACCCGACCTTCCCATTTAAATTAAATCCAATCTCATTTTATTAGTTTAAATCTTCCTAAAATAACCACTTAAATCTATAATTCCCAAATTTGGATTTGATATCCCAATTTCCCCGTTTATTTCAATATGTTTCCATATTTTAAGTATTCAACATTTCAACTAAAATTTTCCCAATCTAGTTTTCTAAATAAATTTTCCAATCTAGTTCAAACTCAAATTTCACTAAGTTCGGTTAGTTATCTACATAACCAATTCAACTATCTTGGTTCCAAATACATACTGAACCTCTACACCATTTAATTACACTATGGTTCATAGCTTATATATAACCATTTAAATTTAACAGTTTCATATAGATTCTCGATTTTTACATCGTTATTATCTAGCCTTGAACCCTCCCTTATTTGATTCAATATCATTTTAGTGACCTTAAATTACATTTTACTCAATATTTCTTAATTTATTTAAACGTGAAATATCTCCTTCGAAAAATTTCAAATTGATTTAAATAAATAAATCCTTATCTGAATACCATTAAAAATAACCCAAATTTATCTCCCAATCTTAATTGTTCAATATTATTGCAAAAATTTTCCGAATAAAATTTACATAGATATTTATCATGATTTATGTATTAAATCAAATCTTTGATTAAACTAGACAAAATTAACTCTATCTTTATCATTACCCTTTATACATGTATTTAAGAATTTACATTAAATAAGACCATATATTTCTTATCACATAGTCAAGTGTTACGGATATTATCATTTCAATCCGTACACTGAATGTATACGGGTGGATAACATTTCAACCCGTAATTCCAAATTAAATTAAATGGAAACTACTTGGGTCTATCTTTTCAACCCATTTCAATTCAAAACAAACATAACAAAGGGAACTTGCAGTGATGACAGGGATGGTGTCAAAGTAAATAAACAGGCAATAAAAACAATCAATAACAATTCAATAAATAAATCAAATAACCCCGAAATAATCGTATTAATTCGCATTGCTATTTGTATGATTACTTCTAGAATCTACACTATCATTTCATGTAGATTAAAGATTATTACATTACAGTTTTTCACTTGTCGTTCCTTTTTAAATTTCGTTTTAAACTACAACAATTAATCCAAACTACGTTCAAAAGATTTAAAGTATAAAATTTTCTATTTCTACGACAATTAAACGGTCAAATTTAACTAATCAAATTTACATATGTCGGGGTCAGGTTTTAATAAATTAAGGTCCATCATATATAATCCGTTTAATTTGTAAACTATACTACCCAAATTAAACTAGCAACTAGTTATCACTTAACAATAAAAATTAACATCCAATTTAAACAACAATCAATCAAACAATCAATTATCAACCAATCTGTATTATTATCACATACATAATTAACCGATAATGGTTTCGGGTGTCATAGGTGAACAGATACAGATAATAGCAGTCGTAACAGTAAAACAACTAACAACAGCATATTTCAATTGTCGTTTTAATTGAAATCAAATTTAATAAATAAAAGAATGTTAATCGTGAGTGATTGCTCACCTTCCGAGGCTGGAGATGAACGAGAATAAGATGAGTTACGAATTCCGAACACAAATCCCAAATTAGAGCGAAATGGGCATGAATCGACGAACAAAGCTGATCAATAGAAATAGGCGAAAACAAATCAGGCTAGATTGACGAAGATGGTTGACATAGCTAAACTGGTAAGAATATAACTATATTTAGAGAACCATATTCTAAAGTTAGACGTATTTTAAATTAAAACGTACATATTTACTTTCAAGCCAAAATTTTATTTTAATAAATACACATGTATATAAAACTGACCTCCTACGTACTTCCCACTGCAACTAAAACAAATATGTTTTAATATCCAGTTATTATAAAACTATATTTATGTAATACTTCTCTTCTATGAGCATTCGACTGATCTACCTTTATAACCCCCTTAAACTACCCCATTAGCCATCATAAGATAAATAGAATCTAACATATTGTATGAGATGTTCAACATATTAACACACATCTTAAAGTATCAACAAACTATGGTATAACCTCACAATACAAGCCTACAGACATACGGATCGGACCCAAAATACATAGTATACCTAAATAATAAAATTTACATTTCCTTTCACAGGTCATAAACAAATTCATCCATATACTGTATATAACTAGAGATCCAAAATGGGTACATGTTTAACTTTATAGAATATTTTCTTTAAAACAATACTTGCCTGAAACAATATATATGCATCTACACGTATCAACTGTAATACATATATACCTATACATATACGCACACAACACACATAACAATACATATACACAGCACACGTATATAATACACAACGGTTCTATTATTATATATAAAGTAATATAGCATATATAGTTTACACAAATCTACCTAGAAAAGTAAAACAAGATATAATGACTTACCAGACTTAGTAAACTAATAATTTATATCATATACAACCTATGTATGGACACTTGCGAATTAACTAACAGGTCATATATCTACCAATATATATGTCTACACATACCATATATACCTAACTAAAACAGCAGATCAAAGATATAAGATAACTAACCTATATACAACAATAGTCAGAGGAGAGGCATTGTTGAAGCCGTAAGAGATCGATGGAAGAACGTGAGGCCCGAGGTGAAACGGTGATATGGGGACGGAACTTGATGGAGGTGGCCGAACTGGATCTCGCTGAGGGCTGCACCGAGGGACGGTGATGGGGTTTGAGCGTTGATGAGGCGGCATGAAGGGAAGGTGGCGGAGGAACGTGGCCGAGGGTGGAGAGTTGTGACGCTGGGCTTGGGTGGTGGGTGGATCGGCTGTACTGGTGGCAGGCGGTTGTCAGTGGGGTCGGTGCTGCCGTGGTTGATGGATGCTCGTGAGGCGGTGGTGGCTATGCCGGTCGCATGAGGAGGAGGCGGACTGTGAGGGGCACCGGGTTAGATGGTCGGTAATAAAGGAGGAGGGGAGGCAAACGGAAAGGTGGATGGTGATGGCCCTGGTGGTGAGGTCGGTGCAGTTGTTGGATCGGCTGTGGAGGCTGGAGCAACGGCGAAGGGTCGGTGGCCGTGGGTGCTTTGTTGTTGGAGTGGGAAGAGAAACGAAAGGTGATGGAGAGGAGGGGAAGAAAGGAAGTGAGCTGTTATTATTATTTTTTTCCTGAAGCTCTGAAAAGAAAAAAAGAAAAGAAAAGAAGTATAGGAATATGGAAGAGATGGTATGGGCATAGGCTGAAGCTATAGGAAACTTATACGACTAATAATAAAATCGAACGTTGGGAATAGGAATGTTTACCCCTTAAATTCAGCTGGAAGATATAAAGCTAACGGCTACACGTTACAATTCAGCCGAAAGATTTAAACCAAATGTATACAAATTTATACGAGATGGAAGCAACGGCTAAATTTTATAAATGTTGAAATAAATGTTATAATAACAGCTAGGGGTCATAGATATTAACTGAACGGACAATTGAATTTTTGAAAGTTCAAAGCGGTACCGATACGTATAACTAATACGTAGATGCCACTGCGTATCGGACATCAAAATACAGAAACAAATATACCGCAGCGATCAGCACGACGAGGTAATCAAAACGGTATACAGATATTGATGGTAGGATTGAATTATAAAAATCCGAATTTTCTACTAGCGAAAAGTGCAGCAAAAATATAGAAAATAAGATCGACGGAGCTAAAAAAGTCCGAATTTGGAAAAACGAAAAACGATGTCTCGGTCAGAATATGATTTAGAATTTTCCTACGTAAAAAAATTCAGATTCAGAAAGTATTTTATTATCAGCAATTTTTAGCTAGCTTGAATTTAATAGAATTTCACAATGAAATAAACTTTTCATAAAATTAATTGAAATATACAAATCTGCTATATTTAAATATATGTATTCTAAATATATAAACATTTTATTTAAAATTCAATTATTATAAAATTCCATAAAATATTCAATTTAATACGTTATAAAATCAATTAAAAATCCTTAAAATTTTTTGGGTCGTTACACCTTTCTTTTGAAATGAATTATTTCCCCAAATAAATCGATTGGGAAAAATCATCCAAAATCACAGAAAATTGATTTCATCATGTAATCTAACATATTAAATTTTTTGATATAATTTCTTCATGAAATTCTCGAAATAAATTTCAAACCCAATTATATCGTATCTTTCATTAAAAATTCATAATAAAATTTTCATTGCTTGGAAAATTTTGAAAATTAAAGCCTTTCTCTAAAATCATGTTCTACTTAACATGAAAAATTTCCATGGCAATCTAAAATCATAAATTCTCAATTTTATACTAAAGTCATAAAATTCATATGCTTATGAATTATAACAAATCATTGTAATATAACTCAAGCATATCATCATCTGTTTTATCACAAAAATGAATTTAAATGATAAATTTGAAACCATATAATCATAGAATAAAAATAGAGCTCGTAGAAGATTATCATTCACCTTAAACTTGATAAGTAATTTGAGATTTGTTGTTGATTAATCCTCCCTAGTTTTTGGTCTTTAGCTTTTGCTTAAAATTCCTCTTCTCCTTTTTTAATGGTCGGCCCTATTAGGGTTCTGCGTTTATTTTGATTTGACAAAATAAAATGAACGTGAATGGACAAAATGAGAAGCTATAGCCATGTATAACTAATTGGTTAATTTACTAATATTCCCATGAGTAGTTTAACTAATCAATATACCAATTTAAATCCCATTTATTTTATTATTAAGGACAGCCCTATAAAATTTATTCAAATATCAATTTTCTTATCATCGCTATTCTATTTAATTTATCTAATTAAATTTTTTAAATAATGTTATCAAAAGTTAAGGATGTTACAGGCTCCCCCTTAAATAATTTTGTCCTCGAAATTCTGTAAGGACTAAATACTAAACATAGCAATCATCTGTAACAACTCCTAACAACCATACTAGTTTAGCTGACTAGCAACTAACTATATAAATCTCTATTGACATATACTCAAAGCAGATCAAGAAAAGTATATCTAATCATGTCCTCTGTCTCCCAAGTACATTCCTTCTCATTGTCGCTCCACCGAACTTTCACCAACTTGATTGTCTTGTTTCTTAATCTTTTCTCATCTCTAGCTACAACCTAAACTGTTTGTCTAATAAAATTCAAATTAGGCTCTACCACTAAGTCATCCAACCCTATCGAAGGAATAGTAGTTTTTGGATCATGCGCATACTTGCAAAGATGAGACATATGAAATACATTATGGACACCTACCAAACTGCTCAGCAACTCTATTCTGTATGCAAGCTTTCCAATCCTCTCTATAATCTGGAATGGACCTACATATCTTGGGGCTAACTTCCTCGACTTTCCAAATCGTAGCACATCCTTCATAGGTGATACCTTAATGAAAACCTTATCTCCAACTAAGAATTCAAGGTCCTTACGCCTCTTATCTACTAACTCTTCTATCTTGACTGAGCTTCCTTTATCCTTCCTTGGATTAACTCAATCTTCTCTGATGCCTCACTAACCAAATCTGGACCTAAGACTAATCTGTCTTCAGTCTTCAACCAACATGCTGATAATTTGGATGGTCTTCCATACAAGACTTCAAACGATGTCATTCCTATACTAGTCTGATAACTACTATTATAGGAAAACTCAACCAAATGTAGTTGATCTTCCCAAGATCCTCCAAAGTCTAATACACAATCTCTCACTAAATCTTTGAGTACCTT
Organism: Allium cepa; assembly: GCA_030765085.1. NCBI lineage: Eukaryota > Viridiplantae > Streptophyta > Magnoliopsida > Asparagales > Amaryllidaceae > Allium > Allium cepa. The sequence continues at coordinate 1,027,473,062 of CM060932.1, read as the reverse complement.
ATTGATTCTCTCTATCTGCCTACCTGTTTGTGGGTGATACGTTGTACTCATATTAAGCTTAGTATCCATCATTTCTTGCAGACTGTTCCAAAATTCACAAGTGAACAATGCATCTCTGTCACTGACTATACTACTAGGAACTCCATACATCCTAACTATGTTCTTAAGGAACAACTTAGCTAAAACAGGTGTCAACCTGGTTGACTTAACTAGAATGAAATGGGTATTCTTAGTCAAGCTATCCACTATAACCATATACTTTCATTATCTTTATTTGGCCGTGGCAACCCATTTATAAAATCCATGAATATCAAATCCCATTTCCAAACTGGAATCTCTAAATGATGTAGTAACCCACTTGGTTTTTGATGTTCAGCTTTCAGTTGTTGACAGCTTACACACTGCCTAAGCCACAAGCCAATATCCTTCTTCATACCTTCCTAATAGAAGCTTCTCTTCATATCCTGATACATCTTGGTTCCTCTAGGATGAACCGTAAACTTAGATCGATGACATTCTCCAAGAACTTCTTTCCTTAAGTCCTCCATATTCGGAAAACACAACCGTCCCTTCTTTCTTAGCCATCATCTCTGGTCAAGGATTAAATCCTTTAAATCATCGACCTTTTTTCTAACCTCTATTCTTTTGATCCTCTCTGCTAATACTGGATCCTCCTTCTATTTAGAAGCAATTCTCTCAATTGATACTTGTCGTATTTCTAAACAAGACAACCTAGCGGTACTCTGGCTAGAACCAGCACTCGACCTTAAGTGTACATCGCAACCGAGTAAAGCTTCTAAATCATTCCACTCTGCCAACATAGCCAACACCTTATTCTGATGTTTCTTGCTAAGGGCATCAGCCATCTTATCACCTTTCCCTGGTGTATATTCTATACCAAAATCATAAGCAGCAAAAAACTCTAGCCTCCTCTACTGTCTCGTGTTCAACTCCTCGGAGAATATACACCGTAAAAACTTATGATCATTATACAAATTAAATATCTCCCCTAACAGATAATATCTCTAAATCTTCAATACAAAATTATAGCTTCGAACTCCAAATCATGAGTAGGATATCTAACTTCATGCGGCCTAAGCTACCTAGATGTGTAGGCAACGACTTTACCATTCCGCATCAATATTGCTCCTAATCCAGTTCCACATGCATTTGTATACATCACCAATCTTTGGTTCCTGTCTGGAACTACTAACACAGATGCATTCGTCAACAAATGCTTTGACTTAAGGAATACCTCCTTACATTTGTTGGGCCAAAAAAATCTCACTTCCATCCTAGTTAGCTTAGTTTATGGTGCTGCTATCCACGAGAAATCCTTAATGAATCTCCAGTAGTAGCCAGCAAGTCCAAGAAAACTCCTGATCTTAGTCACCGTCTCTAGTCCCTTCCAATTATTCACAGCTTCGATCTTATCTGGATCGGCTAACAATCCTTTCTCTGAAATCATGTAACCAAGAAACTTTACTTCTTTCTTCTAGAAATGATACTTGGTAAAATTCGCCTTTAGTTGATTCTTCCTAAGCGTCAGAACCACTCTATGATGAACTTCATGCTCTCTCTTATCCTTAGAGTATACTAGAACGTCATCTATAAATACTAGTACAAACCTATCCAAGTACTCTTGGAAAACTCGGTTCATCAAATCTACATAGAAAGCAGATGCATTCGTCAATCCAAATGGCATTACTAACCACTTATATGAACCATATTTAGTTCAAAATGCTGTCAAAGGAATACTATCCTTCGCCAATCTTAACTGATGGAAACCTATCGCCAAATCCAACTGAGAAAACACTCTGGCTCCACTCAACTGATCAAATAGGTCATCTATTCTTGGCAAAGGATACCTATTCTTAATTGTCCTTTCGTTTAACTTGCAATAGCCAATACACATCTTTAACAACCCATTTGGTTTCTTCACAAACACCATGGCTGCTTCCTAGGGCGAACTGCTTGGTCTAATAAAATTCTTGCCTTATAGATGCGCTAGCTACACCTTCAATTCCTTCATCTTAGTTGGTGTCATCCTGCTAAGTGGTCTACTTAAAGATTCAACTCCTGGTACAAGATCTATTCTAAACTCAACAGCTCTTTAAGGGGGTAGTTCAGTGATTGGCTCAAAAACATCTGCAAATTCCCTTGCTACCTGAACCTGACTTAATTCATTTCGTACATCCATAGCTTAAGCATAGAACTAACACTTTGATCGGTATTCACTACTGAGAATATCACTCGATTATGACTATCATGGAATCTCAGTGAAATTTCCCTATCCTGGCAAAGTATTCTAGCCTCATACCTACTCTTCCAATCCATACCCAAAGTGATCCTTAAATCTACGAAATCAATAACGTGCAAATTGCATGCAAACTTATGACCTATCAAGTCAAGTTCTAACTGGTCATACTTTAACCCTAGAGTTACATATCCTCCTTTTGGGATCACAACCCTTAAGGAAGTAACAAGGTAGGTGGGTTCTATACATAATCTATCAGCCAAACACTGAGATATAAATGAATGTGAGGCACTAGTATCAAAAAGTACTTTAATTGAAATACTCTAAATCAAAAGCATACCTTCCATCACATTCTTTCTCTTATCTGCTGCAGTAGGCATAGCTGGTCCGATAGAAAAAACTTTTCTTTTATCGTCTCTAACTGGCTCTGGACACTGATTCTTGTAATGCCCAATTTGATCACAGTCGAAACATTTCACATTCTTCGTAAATGCAGCTTTCCTCCCATTTCATGTCCGACATTCATTAGCAAAGTTAACCTTCTTGCCACACTTGTAGCAAACTACCATAACCTTTGACTTCTTGGTGGTATCTTCCTTCTGGGTCCCTTTCTTCTTAAAAAACTTCATCTTCTTCCCTTGAGAACCCTAGGTTTCTACTGGCTTCTCCTTAACTAAATCAACAAGCAATTCCTCATGGCGAATAGCCATCTCCACCACTATATTGTAAGGATCACAGACATATGTCATGGTCATCTTAGCAAAATCGGGCCTCAGTCCCCGGATTAACTTCTTCTTTTGATGTCAGTATCTATAATAGCATAACCGTATCTAGACAACTCTTCAAACATAGTAGCATATTCAACTACTGACATCACTCCCTAAACTAAGTCCATAAACTTCCTCATCAACTGAAACATGGCAAACTCATATACAATCTTCTGCTCAAATCTCATCTTAAAATCATTCCAAGTTAACTGCTCTTATGGCACTCCGACAGTGAAACTATTCCACCAATGCAGTGCTGACCCATGCAACTGTCTAGAGGCCAACCTCCTCTTTTGCCCATAGTTTAGACCCAAATCAATAAATATACGCTCATAATGCAAAAGCTAATTCTGAACTTCTACGGCAATCTCTGTTCCCAAGAATGGCTTCCCACTGAAACTGGTGTAATATCTACTCAATAAAGAAATATTCCCAACTGAAGACACCAGATTAGCTCCTTCTCCATTTCCAGCAACTCCAGCAGCAGCTCCAGCTTGTATCAAATAGGCTTGGAACTGATACATTGCCCCCAATCTACTGCTGGATTTCCAACACCTATATTGGCTTCAACATTTTGGTTACAAGCATTAGCCGGTCGACTTGTGTTTATTCCGGTAGCGGGTCGAGCATTTCCATTTGTTGTGGTGCTTCCTACATCGAGATTTCCTCTTCAAGTTTCCTGCTTCTATATCTCCTTTCTCGTAAATCTGCATACGAGCCTTAGTAAGGTATAAAAGAACGGTGTAAGAGAGCTTAACGGCAAGGACGCTGCAGTCATCCATAGTTATTAATTCTCAATGACCAAACACGGCGATATTAGCTACACTGATACACAAAAACACAAGAATATGGAAAAAATAAACAGCAAACAAATTCCACATTCCATTTCAAAATATTCTAAATTTATTACATAATCCCAATTCGCAGACCATGTTCAGATAACATACAGTTATTACAAGACACGCCAAGAGTGACATATGAAGATGCCCCCTTAGTAGATCAGAGTACATAGATAGGAAATATAACTATTTGCCTTTAAAAACAAAACACACAGTGGAAATAAAAGAACTCCAATAACAACCTGGCCTCATGCAAGCTTTTATTCGTCTACAAGAATGCCTGGAAACCTTAACTCTTAACCTACTCAAAATCAATTGAGTACCCGAGAGTTTAAAGGGAAAACCAATCTTTCAAGTCGAATAAAAAGCCTGGGATAAATAATAATTTACCATCTCAAACCATTTGGATATCTAATGAGACCATGCCACTTAGCGGAATGGATTTTCCCCTCATTAGTATCCTAAAATATTTATAAAACCATATACTATGCTTCTGCATGCACAATGGTTAAAATATAGTATTTTAAAACATTATGATAATATGCAAAACAAATAAATCAATTCTTGATTACCCATCCCCGTTCATTATGACTATTTGTCTCAATTATAGTTTCTAGGATTATTATTAACCTGCTAAAATGTTAAGGACTATATGTCCAATTACTTAGTTTTCATGGGACCACTGAGAACCTATTGGTAACTCCGGTATCTTATTCCTTACCCTAGTTTTCATGGGATAACTAGGAACCTATTGGCTGACTACCAATATCTTAATCTGGATATAGCTTTCATGGGCTAATTACAAACCTACTTGCCCCTGCCAGTATCAAATCATAGTTTTCATGGACTGACTATGAACCTATTTGTCCCTGTCAATGTCATATAGTTTTCATGGTCTTACTATAAACCTATTGGCCCTTGCCAATATCTTTAATTAAGATTTTAACACCTGTTAAGTTATATTCACTACTGGGTCAATCTAACTGGGTTATCTGCCCTTTCCCCAAAATATAGTTATGGGTTAATAACAATGTAAACAACATTTCAAAACCTTTATTATGTCATGGTTGTTACTTTAAATTGAGATTGGTTTTATGTTTTGGAACCATAAAAACATCTCTTTCGAAACCTCTGGATAGCCTCCTTTGAAAGAAAAGACTTCTTTTCAGAACATATTATACATACCTTTCGAAACTCTTAGTAAAAACTCTCTTTCGAAATCAATTATACCTTTCGATTGTATTAAATCATCTTTTTTAAATATAGAGCTTCGAAACAATTGAAAGTTTCCCTTCCAAAAGTATTGGGTTTACTCTTTAAAAACATCATTTTGGTCAAAATGGTAATATACGAAACCAACAAAATTAGTTTGGGGAAAATTGATGGTGTCGGAACCATCTTAGTCGAAAGCACAACGTTTAAAACAAAAACTTTAAAGGAGAGAGTCGAAACCACTTTTGACTCCATCGCCTTTGAAACCCCCAACCCCTTTGAAAGCATTTAGGAAAAAGGCTTAAGTAAAACAGAAGTAACCCCTTCGATAACATAGATGACTTCAATGCATTCGAAAGGGGGATTTAGTGACTTGGTTTCGACTGGGACGAAACCTATCCTTTCGATAGTAATTAATTAAAGAAAAAAGATACTCCTTCGAAAGCAATGCTTTAATAAAACATGCCAACCTCCTTCGAAAGCTAAGTAAAAATCTTTTCGAAAGCATAGTTTACAACTGTATTGAAAGGTTTAGGTAAAGGCAAGACTTTAACTTTTCAATAGAAAGCAGGGTTTCGACCCCATCGGAAGCTACCCTTTTGACACTATAGCTTCCACCTTCCTTCCAATCCACTACATACCATCTAAGTGATATCTTGTGTATTAGTTTCGATTACACGAGTTTCGTCTATGTTGGTTTCAACTGGGATAAGGCGGAATCAAAGGAGTCGAAAGGTCCTTTACTAATAAGGGCGGAACATCTTTTTTGGTTTAAAAGCTAAATTATAGCAACTTTTAGAAATTTCTTTCTAACCACTTGCCAATTTGTAAACTATTGGTTGGTTGCCATAATTTTTTTTCAATTACTTTGCCTTTTTAATCGCCTCATTTATATAGATCCAAATTAAAGAAATTTAAAGTTAAACCTTTCCATATAACAAAAACCGACATTTTGTAGGAAAACCCTTCTTTTAAAATAATTTATTTCCTCAAATAAATCAAGTGTGAAAAATCCATAAAAATTAACGAAAATCGATTTCATCATGTAATCAAACACATTAAAATTTTATACCTAATTTCTTCCTGAAATTCTCGAAACAAATTTTAAACCCAATTATATCATATTTTCCATTAAAAATTCATAATAAAATTTTCAAAGCTTGGAAAATTCTAAAAATTAAAAATCATCTCCGAAATTATGTTTTACTTAACATAGAAAAATTTCATAGCAATCTGAAATCATATATTCTCAGTTTTATACTAAAACTGTACAAATTTATATGCCTATGAATTAAAACAAATCATCATCATATAATTCAAGCATATCATTATCCATTTTATCACAAAAACGAATTTAAATCATAAATTTGAAACCATAGTCTCATAGAATAAAAATAGAGATGGTAGAAGATTATTATTCACCTTAAACTTGATAAGGAATTTGAGATTTGTTGTTGATTAATCCTCCCTGGCTTTTGATCTTTAACTTTTGATTAAAATTCCTCTTCTCCTTTGTTAATGGCCGGCTCTATTAGGGTTTTGCGTTTATCTTGATTTGAGAAAGAAAATAAATGTGAGTGGACAAAATAAGAAGTTATAGCCCTGTATAATCAATTTGTTAATTTAAGAATATACCCATGAGTAGTTTAACTAACCAATAAGCCAATTCAAAGCTCGTTTATCTTATTATTAAGCACGGTCCTGTAAAATTTATTCAAATCTCAATCTCCTTATCATTATTATTCTATTTAGTTTATCTAATTAAATCTTCTGAATAATGTTATCGAAAATTAGAGATGTTATAAAAATCTTGCTTTGTTTAACTTTGTTAATACCTTCATGTGTAACTTTAAGTGTACGCCAAAATTTCATATGCCGAATTACACATACTAACTCTATTAGACTTATTTTTCTCTAGTGAAAAAAATAACATATTCATGGTTTTAGCATTTGCAGTAACATCTAATTTTTGTGTGTTAGATCATTATTAATATGGTATAGTAGGTACAATGTACTCATCCTGAGCGATGTTCCAAGTATCATATCCATTTGCTTGCATGCAAATTCTCATTCTAGTTGACTAATTATAGTTTAATCCATTAAATAGTGGTGATCGTGTAGTGGATTCACCTTCAATAAAACTTGTTCTAGTGCAATTATCTGTATTATTTGAATATCAAACAACTGTGTTACGGTTATATGATGACCTGCTATGATACCAAATGAAAGTGACTAAGCATCATGTAATATAGATGTTAACTAAATTATTCATTTACGTGTAACATTAATATAAAAGTAAAAGTAGTAAAGTAAATGACACTAGAGGTTTTTGTACTGGTTTGAACTTTACGTTCAACATTCAATCCCAGACTCTTTTGGATTTAATCAAAACCCTCACTTAACCCGGATGAATGGGTATTACACCGTCTAAGCAACCGAATAGGACTTCAACCGCCTAGACAATCGAATAGGAATTCAACTGCCTGAGGTTACTACAACAGGACTTCCAATACAAATAACAGAAATGTTTCTGATTAATTATTTCAAATAGGAGAAATGTTTCTGATTGAGTATGCTCTTAAATAGCACTGATAATTCAATAAAGTACACTTTTCCTATAATATTCTCCTTTGTGGTTATTGTGTAGTTCGTGAAGAAAGGAAAATTATTTGATCACAAGAGTAGTAAGCTTGAATATACAAGCGATCAAAATAGAGTTTTTATGTGTGGTATGCTTTAGAGTTAAATACCAAGAATAGATTGAATTAAGAATAAGAAAAAATGGACTTGTAAGATGTTTACATTCTTTATTATTTATATAGATTAAAAAATTTCTACATTCATAAAGAGTATCCAGGAAGAGATATGAAAGCTACTCTTGAATCAGGAATTGTTTCCATTCATAAAAGAGAAGCATCCATTCAAAAACTAGACATTATAAATATTCAGCCATCTGAACTAAATGTTTCAGCCAGCTGAATCGAGTGAAAATCAAGACAGTATGGAAATAGTACAAAATAGCCCTTATTTAGCCATCTGAATGTTATACCTCAGCCGGTTGAATATTGTAAATTTTTTGGCATGTGCGTAGCATACAGATGGCTAAGGGTGCATATTCAGTCGGCTGAATTGTTATTTTGAGCAGTATTCTTTGTTTTGTTGAAACTTATATTTTGTGCGTATGTGTATACTACTTTGAAGAGATTTTAACATATTTCTACTTCTAGACTCAGACTCTTTACTTAAGAATACAATGCAGGAACAATCTGAAACCTAGTCTTCATATGTTTGTGATTATCTCTCTAATGATTTCTTCTCCAGCAAATTTGGTTAGTTCATGTAATATTTACCTATATAGTTATAAAAACATTAAAAATTCGAGGTTTTAACAAATTGTAGGATGTTCCATGGATAGGCCAAAATGTTCATGTAAGTTTCAGAGGATCCTTTTTGAGATTTAATCACCATGACTAAGTTTTGGATGAAGATGGATTTGGTACTATGTTCAAAGTTTACCATCGTCCATGAGTTTCATTCATATTAAATGCATTTCTAATGTTAGGCTAAAAATTAGGTCTTGTCCAAGGTCAAACATGCAAGTCAAAAGAGATGAGTCCTTTGGGTACAATGTTCTTGTTAAGGAGGCAAGTCTTTTTGTTCAATATGCAAGTTACAAGTTAATTATGCAAGTCAAGAGTCCACATGAGAAGAAAAATACAAACTGGAATTCATTCAAACTTTTGATTAATAAACCTTGATTTTAGTATGACTTAACAGCCACTAAAATCCCAATCTTAAGCTTTTCAGTACACACTCAAGGAAAAAAAAGGTAGAAGAGAAACATGGAATTCATCCCTTTCTAGTCAGGGTTCATGCCTATTTATAGAAAACTTCAGACCTTGGATTCATGAAATGTGTCGTTTATGAAAATTAATGATTATGGTTCATTAACATGGAACATGCTCAAGATGACATGTGGCTTAGTCCTTCTTTATCTTCTTCATAATGATGTAGCATATTCAGTCCAATAGGAGAAAACCATGCGGTCAGATAGAGTATCGATTTTGGTATTGAAGTCCTTAACGTGCAATAGTTCTAGCTGCCAATATGCAATAGCTACTTAGTTCTCATTAGGGCATAGCTTTCTTTAGTCATTAATATACAATGTCTGTAGAGCATCAATATGCGATAACTTCGAAACATCAGCCTTCGGCGGCTCATGTAGTTAACATGCGATGTCTTTGGAGACATCATCCATCAATAGCTTAAGTAGTAACATGCGATAACTCTTAAACATTAGCCAGCGATACTCTCCCTTTAATGTTATCACACATCAATCTTGTCCATATCAACTTTTGATAACTTCGTCTGGTCATCCTACAATGACCTTATATGTCAAATATCGACAATTTTTTCTTTGTCAACCCGCGATGACTCATTGCTTTAACATGCTATTGCTTATGGCTATCAACTTGCGATAGCTTGCTCAAGTCTTTAACACGTGATGGGTTTGACCCTATCAACTTGCGATGGTTATTTCATCTTCAACTTGCGATAACTGCTTCTTTGACAACTTGCAAAAGCTTCCTTAATTATCAACTTATGGTAGCCTGCCGAAGCCTCAACGTGTGATAGTTCTATTTACTATGAACTTACAATAGTTTGCCTAATTCTCAAATTGCAATAGATTTTCTTTGGCCTTCATTTTTTTCCAACTTTATCTTCTATAAACTTGTGATGGATTTCTTTTACCTTTATCTTTCGATAGCTCTTACTATCATCAACTTGAGACATCCTTTTTCCAACCTGCATAACTAGCATTTTTAGGTATGATAGGTGCTTGTTGTAGAGCCATAGGAGAGGGTACAGTATGGATTCGCATGTTGGATGAAGTTATTCACACTTTGACAAGTATCCGCTGTATTCTAGGTCTTAGAAAGCTATTGATCTCTTTGGGCTAGTTAGAATCCATGGGATGTAAGATGACTATAGGGAAAGATAGCTTGAAGGTTTCAAGTGTAGCATTAGTTCTAATGAAGGGTGATGTGCTCCGGGTTCTGTCTCTATTGAAGGGAACCATGGTACTTGGGGAGTTTTGTGTTGAACTAAAAAATTCTCTGCTTTGGATGCTACCAGATTTTGGCATCTTACATTAGGTCATATTTAGAAGAAGGGTTTGGAGTTGCTTCATATATGGAAGATGATCCATGGAGAAAACTTTGACAAGTTAGATTTCTACAAGAAGTATGTGTTAGGAAAGCATATGAAGGTATCTTTTGGAATTGGACTTTAAAGATCAAAGAGAGTACTTGATTATGTACATACTGATGAATGGGGTCTAGTTGCTATAACTTCCACTGGGGGAATAGAGTATTTTATTTCCATCATTGATGACTTTTCACGGAAGTTTGTATATATGTGATAAAGGCCAAATAAGAAAATTTTGTGATTTTAAAGCTTGGAAGGTGGAAGTTGAGAACTAATCTAGTTGCAAGTTGAAGGTGCTTAGGTCTAATAACAGAGGGGAATTTTCTTTAAGGAGTTCCTCGATTTCTATAAGCAATAAGGTATACAGGGAAGTTTCACTATACACATTGATTCGTAATCCAATGATTTTGCTAAGTGGATGAATTAAACTCTATTTGGGAAGGATACTTGCTTGAGATTAACTGCTAGTTTATCTAGAGGATTTTTGGCTTAAGCTTTGTCTACTTTGGTGCATATTATAAATTGAATTCCATATTCAACCATAGATGAGAAGATTCAAAAGGATAAATGGAGGTAAAGCGTTATATCTTTTCCCTTTTTGCATTTTTGGTTGTCCTGTGTGTGCACCATACGCGTGATGATAAGTTGGAGACCAAAGTATATAAGAGCATTGTTTTAAGCATATTAATTTACTTTTAAAGAAACATTATAGGATAAATATATATTTTTTATTACAAAATTGAAATTTTTGAAAATTTATTTTCCTCGACAAAAATAAAAATAAAGTTTGATTACAAGTAACTATAGTTTAACTAGTATATAGAAAAATTCATAGGTGATAATTATGAGGTATATCCTAATTGAAATCCTTATTTAAAAGAGTGGTTAATTTAAAGTAAAGGATATAACGTTTTTGATCTTCTAAGTTAAATGGTGCTAAGATTATTTTGCAAAACTCTCTCTTCAAAAAAAGTAAAAGCTAATGAAGATGGAAGAAGAAAAAGAACTAAGCTACTTGCATAAAAATAAATTAAACTAGATGCATAGAAGCGGAAGCTAATCTACTAACGTTAGACTGAAGAAAGCGTGTAAATAAAAATGAACATAAAGTAAAAGAGCATAAAGAAAAACAAAGAGGCTTAGGAAGCCATTTTATTTCTTATTTGATTTGAAGTTACAACTTGTGTTCTAATGATAAGTAAATTAAAAAGAGAAGAAGATCATTTACATGTACATAAGAGGGCTATTTATACATGCATAAAACCTTAATTCAATTTTTAGGGGGCTTTCCAAAATACCCTTTAGGAAGTGTAGCCACCAAGTAATCATTAATCTCTATTTAATCCATCATCAAGTATGCATGAAACATTAACCTCCACTAACTTGTCCATTAGCTTCTAATTATAGATTAAGACAAGTGGGGTTCTCCATGATGCATGGTTTTGAATTATTTCCATCTTCATTCCTTTGTTCCATCCTTGTGTATAAATATTTCCATGAGAACACCTTCATATTTCCTTCCAAAAATTCCTATAATTAAAGAGAAAATGTGCAAATAAACATTCACCAAATTAATTCATATACAAAATTACTATTTTACCCCCACATTGATGTATTAACGATGACTTGAAAGCATATTTGAAATTTGGTTTAAACATGTAATAATACCCAATTATGACATTTATTTAAATAAAAATAGATTAAATATGGACGTAAAAATATGCATATTTACGTGCACATCAAATACCCTAAACTTATCTTTTTATTCGTGCTCAAATAAAGAAAAGCTAAGATAAATCTGTTTTCGTAGGAAACACGATTGCATTGAGCGTATGCAAAAAGCCGTTAAACCTCTAAGTGTCTCTAGTAGGATGAGTGTTGTCTCGTGAAGGTTTTCAGTAGATACTACCCACAAAATCCAAATGCAACATGAAAATATTTACAAAATGCAAGATTTATTTACAAAGATAAATGTAGAAATATTTACAAATGATGGATTTACTTTTAAATTGACATGAATAAGTTAAACATAAGTTCTGGTCATTATCAAGAAATTTAAATCCTTTTACCCATCAAACTTCAAGCAAAAATTAAGTAATCATCATAATTAGACTCCAGTTTGGCTAATTGTTTCGGTTGATAACATAGTGCAACTATGAAATAGATCCTTAGTTTAATATCAAAGTTTTTCAAAGTGGTATTTTCATTTATTTTGAATAACAAATCAAATCACATAATTAAAAATTGTGCTCAGATTTTAATTGATTGGTCCCACTTTATTTGAAAATTTTATTGATATTAACAACATTTACGTATGCCTAACTCAGATAACTGAGGCCAAATATATGAGTCATGCACTGACTTTCGGGCATACGTGAGGGGAATATAGAGCATGGTGAGTGCACACATAAGTGTGTACACCTATTGACTGTAGGATTTATTAATCAAAGAATTTTTATGTACATATACGTAATTCAGATAAATTGAGGCTAGATATATCGATCATGCATCGCTTTTCGGGCTTAAGTGAAAAGGTACAAAGCATGGCGAGTGTTCACACTTGCGTGTGAACCCATGAGTCTAGGTGTTAATATATGTATATATATACATATACGACAAGAAAATTCTTTTTTCTTTTTTCTAATATTTTTCTAGAATGAGAGAGTTTTACAATATCATCTTAGTACCACTTAACTTAAAAGATTTAAAATATTATCGGCTTTACTTTAAATCAACCACTCTTTTAAACAAAGATTTTAATTAGGGTATACTTTATAGTTAACACCCATGAACCTTCTTATATACTAGTTAAACCATCATTAATTGTAATCAAACTTTATTTTTATTTTTATTAAGATAAATAAATTTCAATTTAATAACCAAAACTTATACTTATCCTATAAATCAAAATGCTAAAAAGAAAATATTTTTTGGATATAGAATTTTGAGCTTTGGAAAGAAAATAAAAATTCAAAAATGCCACGAAAATTAAACATAATGAAGATGAGACCCCTCCCTCCCACACTTAATTTTAATTGTGTCCCTACAGTCATGTATGATATAATAAGTATAACACGGATAAAAATGTGCATATGTACAAAAGAGGGTTAACATTTCTTACTAGACGTAGCTTGGCTCTTGAAGAATCATAATTTCCTCCTCTTGGTTACTTGGAAATTCCAAGAAATGTTTCAAACGATGACCGTTGACTTTAAAAATCGATCCATTCCTGGGGTTTTGTATTTCTATGGCATCGTGTGGAAAAATAGTTCGTACCATAAATGGTCCGGTCCATCTCGATCTTAGTTCCTAGGCAATAAATGAAGTCTAGAGTCATATAAAACAACTATTTGGTTTGGTGAAAACATTTTCCTTAGGATTGATTTGTCATGAAAAACTTTTGTTCTTTCGTTGTAAAATTTTTCGTTTTCATATGCATCGTTCCTAATTTCTTCTAATTCGTTGAGTTGTAGTTTTCCTGTTTTCACCAGCCTTTTCAATATCAAAGTTTAAGTTCTTTATTACCCACTATGCTTTTTGTTTGATTTCAATAGCAAAATGGAAAGCTTTTCCGTAAACTAGACGAAATAGAGATATTACAAGGTTAGTTTTGAAAGCAGTACGGTAAGCCTAAAGCGCGTTGGTTAATTTCTGAGACTAATCTTTACGATTTTTGTTAACTCTTTTCTCCAAAATTTGTTTTATTTGTCGATTTGAAACTTCAACTTGGCCATAAGTTTGAGGATGAAATGGGGTGGATAACTTGTGGGTTATAGAGTATTTCTTCATTAAAGTTTCAAAAGAACAATTGCAAAAATGGGTGCCATCATCACTTATTATTGTGCAAGGTGTGCCAAACCTTGAAAAGTGTTTCTTTAAGGAATTTCACAACAATTCTATGGTCGTTGGTTTTGCACGGAATAACTTCGACCCATTTCGAGACGTAATCAAAATCGAGAAAAATGTACAAATTTCCAAAAGAATAGAGAAACGGTCCCATAAAGTCAATGCCCCAAACATCAAAGATTTCGATTGTAAGAATGGGGTATAGAGGCATCATATTTTGTTGAGAAATTCTTCCGAGCATTTGACAACGATCGCAAGTTCTGCAAAATTCGAATGAGTCTTTGAAAAGAGTGAGCTAACGGAAACCAAACTGAAGCACCTTTTCCATAGTTTTTCGAGGACCGAAATGTCCGTTGCTGGTTGTGACAAAACGAAAGAACACTTTTGATTTCGCAATCTGTGATGCAACGTCGAATGATTTGATCAGAATAGTATTTAGACAAGTACGAACATCCCAATAGAAGTACTTGACTTGGGAAAGAAATTTACATTTATCATGTTTCAACCAAATTGAGGGAGTTTCTTTAGTGACTAAATAATTCACTATGTCGGCATGCCATGGATCAACAGATACAGAAAGAAGTTGTTCGTTGGAAAAGTTTTCATTAATTGGTAAAGGCGATGGTGCTTTAGGAAGATAAGACAATTGATCGGCTATGACATTGTCGAATCCTTTTTTGTCCTTGATTGTAAGATCGAATTCTTGTAGTAAATGATCTAACGAATTAAGCAAAACTTAGCATCATTTTTAGCGAAAAGGTATCAAAGAGCGGAATGGTCAATGTACATAGTGATGTGTAAGCCTATTAAGTATTGTCGGAATTTTTCGAGAGAAAAATTATCGCTAGAAGCTCTTTTTTAATAGTTCTGTAACTGAGTTGAGCATTGCTCAGAGTCATACTAGCGTAGTAGATAACGTGGAGGATCTCACTGATGTGTTGTCCTAAGACAGCACTAACTGCAAAGTTCAAAGCGTCACACATTATCTCAAATGGAAGATCCCAATTCGATGAGCAAATTACAGGAGTAGAAACAAGTTTGCTTTTGAGATGTTCAAAAGCAGAGACACAATCAAAGTTAAAATCAAAAGGAACATTTTTTTCAAGAAGAGTCGTAAGAGGTCGAGCAATCTTGCTAAAATAATTTACAAAGCGTCTATAGAAAATGGCATGGCCTAGGAATGAGAGAATGTCCTTAATGGATTTTGGAATGGGTAGATTTGCAATGACATCGATTTTCACTTTGTCTGCAGCAATGCTTTCTTTTGAAATGACATATCCAAGGACTATGTCTTGAGTGGCCATGAAGTGGCATTTTTTCCAATTTAGCATTAAGTGTTTATTCTTGCATCGTTTAAGGACAAGTTCAGGATGGTATAAACACTCAAAAAAAGGGTTTTCAAATATAGAAAAATCGTCCATAAACACTTCAATAAAACATCCAATCATATAGAAAAGATGATGACCATGCATCTTAGAAAAGTAGCAGGAGCATTACAAAGGTCAAAAAGCATACGACGATAAGCAAAAGTGCCAAAGGGACACGTGAAAGTTGTCTTCTCTTGATCTTCGAGAGCGATTAGAATTTGGTAATAGCTGGAATAACCATCAAGAAAGCAATAGAATTCATGACTAGCTAAACGTTCGATCATTTGTTCAATAAAAGGAAGAGGGAAGTGATCCTTATGTGTTACGGCATTTAATTTTCGATAGTCAATGCAAACAAGCCAACCCGTTTGAGTATGAGTTGGAATAAGCTCATTAGAGTCGTTCTTAACAACGGTAAGTCCAGAATTTTTATGAAACATGAATTGGGCTAACCCACGAACTATCAGATATTGGATAAATAATTCTGTTATCAAGAAGTTTGAGAAATTTGTCATGCACCGCATCCTCCATTTTTGGGTTAAGCCTTCGTTGCACGTCACAAACAGGCTTGGCAGCGTCAATCAAATGGATGCGATGTTGAACAAGAGCGGGACTGATTCCCTTTATATCAGTGATCGACCATCTAGTATCTTCCTTTTTCGAAAGGATTGAAAGTAAGGATGTTTCTTGATCAAGAGGGAGAGAGAGAGTCGCATAAATTATGATGGGAAACATTTCGTTGTCACCTAAGAATGCATACTTAAGGTGATCAGAAGGGGTTTATGGTCCAACTTCGAAGGTTGCTGTGTCAAAAAATTAGGTTGAGTTTCAGACTCAAATTGAAGGGATTCAAAGGGGAGCGTGTATTGAATCTCGTTGGGGACTTTTAACGTTTGGTTAAGGTTATTCGTTTCCTTTTAGAATTTTTCGTGAATTGCACTAACTTCTAACGTTTGGTCACAAGGTTCATTCAATTGGTTTTCAAGATTGAAACTGTTTAGATCCAAAGTCATGTTTCCAAAAGAAATTTTCATCGAACCATTGTGAAAATTGATTGAGGCATTTAAGGTGGCTAAGAACAATTGGCAAAATATCAAAGGGATTTGACTTGCAGGGTTGGTCATAGGTTGTGTTCCGAGAACAATAAAATCGACAGGGAATATGAATGTCCTTCTCTAATGAACACGTCCACAATTTCTCCCACGGGCTTCTTAATGGAAATATTAGCGAATTGAAGCAAGAGCTTTGTGGGTTTGAGCTAACCTAATCCTAATTGTTTGTACACAGAGTATGGAATCAAATTGGCGCTTGTGCCTAAGTCTATCAAGCATTTGTTAATCGTTTTATCTCCAATTGTGCACGAGATTGTTGAGCAGCCGGGATCATTGTATTTAACGGGTATGGATTGGGACAAGACTTCACTCAAACTGGCCACTAAGTGGACTTTTTTCTCCACTTGAGTGTGTCGCTTTTGGGTACACAAGTCCTTAAGAAATTTGGCGTAAGTTGGGACTTGCTTAACAATGTCAAGAAGTGGAATGTTAACTTTCACTTGTTTAAAAATTTCCAACATCTTTTCCATTTAGTTCGAGTGTTTCTTCAGTCGAAGACGAAGTGGAAATGGAACACGATACTCAGCGGTCGGATCTACTTGAGTAGAAGAAGAATTTGGATTGGCATTCAATTCGACATTTGGCTCCACGTTATGTTCAGATTCCTTTGTTGTTTTAGAAGTGTCTAGAAAGGTTTTCGATAAATTGTTTGGATTAACGACTTGATTATCGATTTGCTTACTGGAACGCAAAGTTGTGATTGCATTCAATTAGGTAACGTTGCTATCTTGATAACATGGGCTTGATTCGAATTTGCATTTTTATTTCTGGGATTTGGAACCGGCTGGCTTGGGAATGTGCCTCGTTCACATTCACTTACAGATGTGGCTAATTGACTCATTTGCATTTCAAGTTCAACAATTGATTGGCCTATGTTTTGCATATACGTAGTTATCAAATTTTGCAAATTACTATTTGATCGGAGGCTTTGGGTTGTTGGTTTAGCCAATGTTTCAAGACTTTACTAAAGTGAACTTAAACATTTATCGTCTTGGGGAGGAGGAGCAAGATTTGGTTGAAAATTTGATTTTTGCGGTTGATTATGAGATGAACCCACAAAATTTGGTTGAAAATGATTGGGTTGAAATGGAGGATTTGAAGCATTATTCGAGAATGCTTGAAAATATGGACAAACCACATTCGTGTTGGGATTTTTTTGATTCCACGCAAAGTTCGGATGATTACTCCAATCAGGATTGTACGTTGGAGGAAATAGATCATTTTTAGTTTTATTGAAAGCATTGATTTGTTTGTCTTGGCTATATGATTAAGATCGTTGCATATAGAACACATGGGTTGTGAAGCTTGATTCATTTGGTTCGATGATAAAACGTTGTCGAATTTATAAATCATTGCATCGATTTTAGCTTCCAAAGCCAAAGAAGATCCTATCTAGTGTGCGCTCGATCGTGAGTAAATTGATTTCTCATTTGAACGCACCCATTGGGATGATTTTTCGGCTATGTTTTCAAGAAATTGCCAGGCATCATCGCGATGTTGGACGAGAAAGTTTCCTTGGCATATTGATTCAAGCATGGTTCATGAGCTGTTTTCGAGTTCATTGTATAAGATTTGGCAAAGCATCCATTTTCAAAGTTATGGTATGGACATTTTATCAAAAGCTCTTTTAATCTTTCAAAATATTTTCCAAATGGTTCTCCCCTCAATTGATGAAAATTTACGATTTCATTTTGGATTTTACTCGTTTTTTCCATGGGGTATAACTTTTGTAACAAAACTTTCACAAATTCAACCCAAGTTTTGATCGATATGGTAAGCTGTGTGACCATTTTTCGGCGTAATCCGTAAAAGCAAATAGAATTAATCGAAGTTTGATTCCGTCATCAGAAAGTTGTTAGAGTTTCATGGTTGCGCAAACTTGTTTGAATTTTGTTAAGAAAATGTATGGGTCATCATGTTCAAAATTGCCAAATTTTGAAAGTGTGGCAATATGTTTTGAGTGAATTTTGAAATGGTTACCAATAGGGGCGGGTAACGTGATGTAAGATGGAATAATAACTCTATCAGAAAGATTCTATCCATAAGAGTTCGAGGGGCGTTATCGTTCTCCATTTCAGGAGGATCATTTTTCAAGTTAAACAATTTGTTGTTAAATTACGAGTCCAAGTGTTCGTTGTTGTGTCACGAGTCTAATTACTCATGCATAACTAAAAGTTGAGAAGAGAAATAAGTTAGAATCGAGATTTTAGAATATGAAACAAGAATCGAAAAATGAAGTAAAAAATTATTTTTGTTGTTTTTTATTTTATTTTTTAAAAAAAAAGAGGAAAAAATATCTACTAAGAGAAATTTATTTTATCAAAAGAGAAGTTTGATTTTATTTTTTTGACTTTTCATTTTTTTATTTGTTCTTGTATTTTTATTTTTTAAAATTTTAAAATTTATTTTTAATATGTTTGTTTTGAAAGATTATATTTTTTTTTCTTGGATTTTTTTTCGAAAAAGAAACTTAAGAATTTATTTTTTTGGATTTTTGATTTTTATTGAAAAATTTCAAAGGAAAGATTTAGAAGGATTTTTTTGGATTAAAAACTAAGTTAAGTTAAATTTACAATTTTTTTTGATTTGGATTTTTGATTTTTTTCCTCTTTTTTTTAAATATGCATAAACTAATGCAACTAAATGAATGCAGACGACTTAATTATAATTTTTTGTTCATAGTAGCTTCTAACTCAAAATTGTATAATCACACTTTGTCTAAAATCAACAAAATGTTTCTTAATCTCGTAACGGGAAGGAGTTATCTGTGCATCACGAATCACCGTAGTAATTCAACCGAAGGTTTAAGTACTTTAAGGGAAACAAGTTGTATAATATTTTCGAATCACCATAAATTTTATGACTGGTTATTGCTCTACCGTAGCCTAGGCACCAAGAAATAAAATTGTTCAAAGAAGACAATTGTCAAGATACAATTAAGCCCTGTGCGAGCTCGTGACACCCTTAAGTCGAATATCTAAACGTTATTATTAGTCAAATTCTACGATGGTAACGAAATTCCCCACCTTATATGAATTGGGTGTTGCCTTTAGAAAATAAAAACAAGATGAGATGAATGCAAAATAAGAATTAAACGTGAATTAACAATGCAACTAAAATGAAGTTTGTTTTTGTTTTTGAAATTTTGATAAATTTCCTATATATAAATGCTAATGCAAGCAACCAACAACACACTTAAATAAAGCGAGAGATGAAAGCACGATACCAAAGCGTGCAGATTATTAGCAATTTATTTTTTAGCGATGAATTTTTTTATAAGCAAGCAAATTTTTTAGCAAGTGGACCTTCTCTTTTTGCTATTTTCTACTTTGGCAACCTGAAAATAAAATGGTTTAGATACAATTTCTTTTAATATACAAGGACGGAACTTAAAACAATTTTAAAAAAACAAATTTAAACTAAAACGAATATGATTCTTTTATAAAAAAACTTGTTAAAACTTGCTATGAAAAAAAATGTACTCAAAAATTTTCAAAATTCATACAAAAGAAAACAACTAAAAAATATGTACTCAAAGACTTCAATTTAGCCCGTCCCCAAATCAAATTCTCAATTCCAAAACTCAATATACAAAGCTCGTTCGAATTTTGCTGTTGTCACGAAATCAATTCCCAAAATTCAATCAATCTGTAAAACCGAAACTTGTTCGAAGGCAATGGTAATATGGTTGTCATGATTGGGCAGTGAGTGTTCTCGATTTGTTGGAGAGGATTTCGAGTGTCGCACGAAGGTTGCTTGGTTCAAGCGAGTATGTGGCAGTGATTCAGATGGTAATAGCAGCAGTGGTGGGAAGAAATTGGTCGGTTGAACTGTTTGGTGAACAGTAGCTCTGTGATGAGGTAGTGGTGATGGTGGAGGGTTGTTTGGCTGTCTGGTGGTTCGGTGGCAGGAATGGTATGGTGAAATGGAGGTCAGAAGGGAAAGTTTTTATATACTGCAGAAGTTTGTGAATATGGTAGTTATGGATGGACGTGGTGTTTGGGATGGTGGCTGGTAAGGTTGCAGCGTCTGGAAGTACTGTAATGGAAGTGAAGCAGTTAACAGGTGGTGTCAGATGTTTAATTCTGGTATGTTAATAGAGGGGGTGGTTAACAGGGAGGGGAGTATGAGAATGCAGCAGTTTTCTTTTTTTGGCAGTTTGAGGTAAGGAGTGTAAAGCAGTTATGAAAGAAGTGGTTGTTGGATATTTTTTTGATATGGAGTGGTAGGGCAGTGGAATGACAGATGGAAGTGCAGGCGGTAGATGGTGGTTTGATGGCAGCGCAAACAATGATGAATGATGGTGTTGTCTCCATGATTGCAAGTTGATGGGTTTGTAGGTTGTTCGCATGCAACTGGTAGATTGGGATGGTTAAAGTTTGTATGGAGATGATGGGTGATTGTTATTATGTGGATGGATGAAGTGTAGTTGAGATGGTCGGTAGGGAAGCAGTGACAATGGATTTTTGATAGTTTTGAGGAGGTGTAATGTGGCTGGAGGCACTGGTATGATTTGTATGCGAAATGTTGCAGCAGAAATGAGGTGTCACTGATGATTGTAAGTAGAGGTAAAAACTTTTGTGGTGGGAAAATTGTTGTGGTCAGTGGTGAAGGCAATTTGTATTTGAGTATATATTAGTGATATGGTAGATTGATGGAGACTGGCAGTAAGTTGGAGTCTCTGTTTGAAGTTGAATATAGCAGTTTCCAGTTGCTGATGGTAGATGTGTAAAGGGGAACATTGGCAGATTTAAGTTGGAGTGATTGTAGGAGTTTGCTGGGTTAGTTGAAGGAAGAAATGGAGAAGGTGGAACAGTGGCACTTTGGTATATTTGTAGTTATGGCAGTGGCAGTTTTATGGTATGATGAAGTTTTCAAGTGTTGAATTATTGTGGTATGTTGTCGGTGGATGTTATGGAAATGGTAGAGGGTGATATTGATCAGAGATGATCAGTATGCTTGTTGAATGGTGATAGAGATGGTTGTTGGTATTTGTTGAAGTAGCGGTATTGAAGGAAGTGGTTTTGCTTGTGGTTAGAAATGTGAGTGCAGTGTAATGAATGTTGATCAGGTGAATCAGAGAGAATGTTAGTTGTGGATGTATGGTTAGTGATATTGGTTTGGTGGAGTGGCAAATGTAGCTAATGGTTGATGAGAGTTGACTGGAGATGGTTTTCAGAGTTTGACATTGGGGATGTAAGAGCAGTTTGTGCTTTGGCATGTGGTCAGGATGATGGTAAGGTTGGCACTGTGTTGTTGATGAAGTCAGTGCAGGCTATTGGTAGGTTAGGTAGTGGAGAAGGTTTGTGATGATGGAGGGACTGAGTGCACGGTGTTGATTGATGCACAGAAGTGCACAGTTAACAGTAAATAGTAAAAAGAGGTGCATATAAGTGTAAATGTAAAACAGTGAATTTATTTATACAGGAAATTATTGTCAAAGACAAAATTTCACAACTTTTTTGCCTCAAGGACATACCTTCAATATTTTATCCTAAATGACAACTTTCTGTAGGTATCAGTTTTTAGTTATTGATAGCAGTTTTTAGGTATTAGTTTGTAGTTATCGACAATAGTTTTTAGGTATCAGCTTTAGTTCGGTAGCAGTTTTGTTGTCCTTATGAATAATTTTGGAAAATGTTTGTCTTTATGAATAATTTTTAGAAGAATGTTTGTCCTTGTGGTAAAAATATTGAGGTCGTGTACTTGAGGCAAAAAATATATCAATCTTTGTCCTTTAAATTAATTCTCCCTTTTTTTATAATACAGTGAAGAAAATGTAAAGGCTAGAAAACGAATGTAATTGTAAATGAAAAATGCAATTGCAATGAAATATTTTTGTTTTTGAAATGAACTTGTGATGTTTTTAAAAAAAATAGAATTGCAAATGCAAATGAACTAGAAAATAACAAATACAATCAAAATGCAATCAAAAATCACACACCACACAACATAAAAAAAATTTATAAATAAAATGCAAATGAACACACAAAACAAACACACAATAACATCAAACAACAATAATTCAAAAAACATAAATTAAAATCAAATTAAATTTCCTCGCAATGGCTCCAAAAACTTGGTTGACGATTAATTTTCTATCAGTTTAGAAAATAGCTGATAAAAATTTACCACAAACGCACGACATACAATGCTAGTACGTGGCGAACACGGGTCGATCCGTAGGGAATTATATAGATTTTAAAATTTTCTATTCAAACAAATTAAACCAAACTTGAGATTATGGTTAGCTAAAACGTAGAACAAAAGTGATGTGAAATATGAGATTAGAAAATAATTTAGAGGCAAATTCACTCTCGTATTTTTAAAATCAACATAAAAAATAATCCGTGATCTCTGTTTTTTATATTAAGTGAAATTAGTAATGTATTTATCATAACTATGGTTTATTTGTGTTATTGACAAATATAACTTAAACCATCAAACTATATTACAACAACCAAAGCCACTTATCAATTATCATAAAAATGAAGTCAAAGCAAAAACTATTTTGAGTATAATCTATTTACTATTATATTTAGTAACATAGATCATCAAATTTTGTTTCTACCTTGATTTCATAATCAAAAATCAATTAGTAAAATGATGATGTAATTGTATTTATGTTTGAATAAGAATAACATATTTGTAAATACAACATAAGCTATTAAATTCGTTTTTATAAACTTACATCAACATTTACTTCTTATGAAGCATAAAAGAGACCATAAATTAAAAGAAATGTTGAATTTACAAAATATTAAAGAGCTTCATTACCCCTAAATTGAAGGGGTTTAGCTACTCATTTGTGTTATCAAATCAACACATGTAAATTTCAACATTTTAAGCAAGCAAAAAAGTAAGAGCTAATGAAGATGGAAGAAGAAAAGGAACTAAGCTACTTGAGTAAAAATAAAATAAACTGTGCATAAAGGAGGAAGCTAATCTACTAACATTAGAATGAAGAAAGCATGTAATAAAAATGAACATAAGGTAAAAGAGCATGAAGAAAAAGAAAGAGGCCGAGGAAACCATTTTATTTGTCATTTGATTTGAAGTTACAACTTGCATTCTAATGATAAGTAAATTAAAAAGGGAAGGTCATTTACATGTACATAAGAGGGCTATTTATACATGCACAAAACCCCAATCAAATTTTTAATGGGGCTTCACAAAATACCTTTTAGGAAGTGTGGTCACCAAGTAATCATTAATCTCTAATTAATCCATCATCAAGTATACATGAAACTTTAACCTCCACTAACTTGTCCATTAGCTTCTAATTGTCGATTGAGGCAAGTGGGTAGATGAGGTCCTTCATGATGCATGGTTTTGAATTATTTCCATTTTCATTCCTTTTTTCCATCCTTGTGCATGCATATTTCCATGAGAACACCTTCATATTTCCTTTCAAAAATTCTTATAATAAAAAAGAAAATGTGCAAACAAATATTCTCCAAATTAATTCATGCACAAAATTACTGTTTTACCCCTACATTGATGTATGAATGATGACTTAAAAGCATATTTGAAATTTGGTTTTAAACCTGTAAAAATACCCAATTATGACATTTATTTAAATAAAAATAGATTAATATGGATGTAAAAATATGCACATTTACGTGCACATCAGGCATGTTTATGAGATACACAGATGGAATTAAAAGGTACTGCATTTAAAACCCAATTGATACAAAGATTGTACACTTCAGACATGTTACATTTGATGAGTTTGTAATGTCTAAGTCTTAAAGAAGACTTACCCACCACATTAGTTGATTCTAATAGACCTAAGGAGGTGGAAGAGGCAAGTATACTTTAGACTAGTATTAGATTTATGGCTTTTATTAGTAGAGCTGAAAATGTAGTTAATGCGACATCACGGAGTAGTTTGCATGTGCCTTCTTGTAATGTTGGTGATATGTACGAAGCTAGAGGAAGTTACGCTTAAGGTAGAGCTGAAAAGAGTTTAGGCAATGCTATACCTATTCGAGCTATTCGTAGGACTATTGGGCCACCCGAGAAGTATGGAGATTGGTTATATGTAAACCTCTGCCTCAGTAATCGGTTTGACTATGCCATACATGTGGTTTATAATGAGCCATTTGACATTCAAGATGCCATGAAGTTGAGAGATAATTTGAAGTGAATTTGCACTACGAAAGAGGAGCTGTGGTCTTTAAAGAATAAAAAAACTTGGATTTTGGTACCACCACCTCAAGGAAACCAAGCCACAAGTTACAAATGGGTGTTTAAGGTGAAGGGTGATGGGAGACGGATGGCTAGATTAGTTGCAAAAGCATTTTTATAGAGGAAGTGAATGGAGTATGATGAGATATTCATTCATGTAGTGGGACATACCTCCATCTAGATTTTTCTTGCATGTTTGCTACTCATGACTTGAAATTAGAGTAACTTGATCTTAAGACTGCTTTCTTGCATGGTGACTTTGAGTAGACCATTTACATGAAGTAGTCAGAAGCATTTTTTGTGAGCATGAAGGAAGATAGGGTTTTCTAGTCGAAGAAGTCTCCTTATAGACTTAAGCAATTACCTAGACAGTGGTACAAAATGTTTGATTCTTTTATGCTTTCACTTGGTTTTGATCGTAGTATCAAAGATACATGTATTTATTTTAAGCATTTAAAGAATGATAGTTGAGTGTATTTACCCTTGATGTGGATGATACATTGATTGCTTCTAAGGATAAAGCTGAAATCAATAAATTGAAGTTGAAATTAAAAGCGAGATGAAAGTCCTTGGGAAGACAAGGAAGTTTTGGGGATGGATATCCAATAGAAAGCTTGGACTTTTGAGGCTCACTCAAAAGGAATATATTCGAAAGGTACTTGCTCGGTTTAGTATGGAGGTAACAAGACAATTAGTATACCCATGCCTTTGCACATACAGCTTTCTGGCAAAGGCTCTTCGATCTCAGAGAAGGACAAGTCCTACACAGAGAAGGTGCCATACATGAGTTCAGTTGGTAGTTTGATGTATGATATGGTTTTACTAGGCCTAACATCGCATAAGCTATTGGATTGGATAATACGTGTGTGTGTATGTGTGAGTGTGTATGGAAAATCCAAGAAATACAAATTGGGAGGTGGTTAGGTATATTTTTAGATATCTTAGAGAAACTCCATACCATTGACTTATTTTTGACGGTAGAGGTAGAGATTTCAGCTTAGTTGGATTTTTTGATTCTGACTATGCTGGGGATAGAGATTGAAGGAAGTCAACCTTAGGTTATGTGTTTACTCTTTAAAGGACAACTATTAGTTGGATAGTGAGGTTACAGATGATAGATTCTTTGTCAACTACAATGACAGAGCTTATATCCATTGTTGAAGTAGCAAGAAGACAATCTACTTGAAGCAGTTTATATATGATTTGGGCTTTGTATTTGATGAAGTT
This sequence comes from Allium cepa, assembly GCA_030765085.1. Lineage (NCBI taxonomy): Eukaryota > Viridiplantae > Streptophyta > Magnoliopsida > Asparagales > Amaryllidaceae > Allium > Allium cepa. The sequence continues at coordinate 1,027,447,037 of CM060932.1, read as the reverse complement.
ATGGAAAATTGTGATAAGGAAAGTATAATTCACTTAGCTAAAAATATGGCTTTTAGCTTGAGGACGAAGCATATAAGGTGAAAGCGTCCTTTCTTGTCTCGATGAATGAAGAGAAGCTAACTCGTCTTTAGAAGTTTAGCAAGGAAGAAAGTGTAAAAGATATGTTTACCAAGTCCTTGCCTGTTTCAAAGTTCGAGCATTGCTTAGTGTAAAGACTTGGAATCTCAAACACTTCTTATTTAAATATCTAAATTAATAAAATCTTATCTTGAATTTAATATAATTAAATAGATTTTACAACCTTGTTAACCCCTTGTAATTGATAACTAATGATGAAAAACTTGTTTTTGGAAAATGTTTACAAAAATCAATGCTTCGAAAAAATATCGATAGTGTGATCGAAAATTTGTTTTATTGATAAATAAATTTTTACTTGGTAAATGCTTTCTTAATATATTAATAATTAATTAATTAGCAAGTAAATTTTTTTGCACTAATGGTAATTTTTGTGGTAGGGTGATGTAAGCAAAGGTATTATAAAAAGATATTTTGGAGGAGAGATATTTGGGAAGCCTTAAGGGCTAAGGAGAGAATGAGGTGTAAAGTGAAAAAAATGAAAGGAGCATGCATGCCGACCTTTCATGGAGAGTAAGAAATAAGTGGTTACCTCCTGGTCACTTTTACATAAGGCACTTCATGGTTACATTAATCCATTTTAGAAATGCCACATGCTTACTGTAAGTGGGAAGTTGATATGTTAGTGAATATAAATTTTACTATTCAGCAAGATTGATAGTATGTAAAACTTAGACGATAACAAGGGAAGAGCTGTTATAGCTTTGGAATTATTTTTCCATACCTTGTTGATAGTTAAACAAAACTTGTTTATAAATATTTCCATTTAAAATTTAAAAATAAACTTCCTTATGCAAACTGTACTTGGAAAAGTTGAAAAATATTTGAAGGCAAAATGGAAGTTTCCAAGATAGAGTTGAATGGGTACATGACAGAAGGATGGAAATATGGAATTTTCCATAAACTTCTTTCTGAAATAAGAGTACAGATATAGGAAAACTAGGATTTCAAAATTTTGAATGCTAGAAATTATGTGTTAGGTGTTGAATTGTAAGATGCAAAATTGATTGAATCATACTTCTATTCACAGGAGTATGGGAAATCGTTTTGTGAAAAATGATTTATGATTTTTCAAACTTGCATACATATAGAACTACTAGTATGTATATAGATAGTTTGCACCATATTTTCCAAGTTATTTTGAGAAAAATGCATTCATATAAAAGGTTCCAATTTCATATTCTTCAGCACATATACCATATGCAATGCACTGTGCACTTATGCACGATTGACTGCAAAATTGATTGAAAACAAATTGGTTGGATAGCTTAGAATAATTGCATGCTATGGTAAATGATTTAGTCTTTAAGGAATTTCGGGGGTGGATTTGTTTTAAGAAGGAAGAATGTAACACCCCATAAATTAAGCAGTAGTTGATTAAAAAGATTAATAAATAGTTATTGAAGCCCAAAATAGAATTTTTAAAAGCTCAAACGGAAAAGTTATTAGTGTCTGAAGATTCTCGAATTAAAAAAATTAAAAATGCATAAGGAAATAAATATCATTAACTTGACGTTAAAGTAAACATTAAACAAAGGATTAAAGATAATGTAATTGTTATAGTTAAATCAAATTAAACCTAACATAGAAGGAAATAAAGCAAACAAAATCAACAACTAACATAAACAATGACCGGTTGACTCCTTTGTTGATCCCAGTCGACTGCCAGTAGTTGATTGCTGAGAGTAGAGTGATCGATCAGTTATCGAATGGCGGTTGATAATGAACCTAGGTCAAACTACTCAAATTTAATATAATCTAATCTGATGGATAGAATTGATTCGAGCACCTATAAATACAGACCTAACATCTTACTTTACTTTTCCTATTTTCTAAATCATAGAGTGAAGCACTGTCATTTTCACTTCTCCCTAAATTCTAAGGATTGTGGAAATTAAAATTTATTATATGTATAAGTGGAGAATAGCGAAAAACAAAAGAGAAGAAGAATAGGGTTGAATCGTGTTAAATTTTGGTGATACAAAATCACAAATAGAAGGAAACAAATATGCAAAAGGGAAAGTAATCACGTTTGTTCATTATGGAAATGCATAAATAATTGGATTGCATTTGAATGAGATGGTAAGGAATATCTGCATGCGCATGTTGTGGAATAATATATATGCAAAATGATATGCATATTATTTCTTTCTTCGTAATCACATTGCTTTGGGATTATTTTCTTCCATCTTTGGAACGAGTGAATTACTTGCTATGTTTGCGCGATTTGTTACCATTGTAATTTGCCTCCATTATCTTCTAACCATATTTTGGTAATTTGATTGATGATTCACATGAATTTATGTTGAATATATATTGAGGGTAGACTTCATTGTAAACCCATCCTGGTATTCAGCCAGCGATCTCCAGATAGAGTGTCTCTTCTTGTTATCCTTAATTTGGGGCTTTGGTATGTAAACTCTTATTTTGTAATCTCTTGTAATTCTCTCAAGTGTAATAAAATCTCTCTCTTTTAGACTGGACGTACACTATCTAGATGATAGTGGAACCAGTATAAATATTGTGCATCTTCTTTTTTCTTTATAGTTAAGTACTATATATTTGGAGTATAGAATAATTGCTGCTGATTACGTGATGTTCAAATTGGCAAATCTAGATCCTATGTTTATTGTCTTTCCGCATTTGTGCAATTTTTTTGCACAACAGATTGGTATCAGAGCTTGGCGATTTGTTCAAATTTGTGCATCAATGGCTTCTAGAAAGAGCGGTAGATCTGGTGGTAATTATGCTATTACTCATATGGATGAAAAAAGGAGATTTTGTGCAATATAGAAGATTAAGACAGAGGAGATTATGTTGAGAGAGAAGAGCGTTGTAGTCTTGGAAATTTGGTGATAAGGAGTTTACTGTGTTGAAGAGACATCTGGATTTTGGAACTTGTATCTACCTTATGGCTCGATGTTGATGTGAGAGTCTTATGTTGATTTCCATGGGAAATTTGTTGTTTGGCAGATAAGTGGGTTTGGAAACTTGTATCTGCTTTATGGCTCGATGTTGATGTGAGAGTCTTATGTTGATTTTCATGGAAAATTTGTTATTTGGCAGATAAGGTATGTGGAAGAAAAGAGATTTGTCTTGTATACAGAGATTTGATTAGCCTTGTTATGTTCATTGGCTTTTGTTTGTTGGCTCTGTATTTGGATTGGTGATTGAGAGAATTTTTGGCCTTGGTGGCTTTGAGATTATTTTGGTATCTACATTCTTTTGATTTTGGATATTTGCAACATTTTGTTGGCGGGCGGGGACATAGTCTGAGCTCGTTAGTAAGGTGTAATGGGGGGTGGCCTTGCCGGAACCCATTGGGAAAATATTCATTTTTCTTTTGTATCTCGTTAAGAGATTTTGGTTGAAGGTGGAGTTTGATTTGAAGAGTTTTACGTTGAAAAGAGAATTTGACTCGAGGTGGAGTGTTGGAAATATGTGATTTTGCATCAAGGTGGAGTGTTAAATTTTGGTGATACAAAATCACAAATAGAAGGAAACAAATATGCAAAAGGGAAAGTAATCACGTTTGTTCATTATGGAAATGCATAAATAATTAGATTGCATTTGAATGAGATGGTAAGGAATATCTGCATGCGCATGTTGTGGAATAATATATATGCAAAATGATATGCATATTATTTCTTTCTTCGTAATCACATTGCTTTGGGATTATTTTCTTCCATCTTTGGAACGAGTGAATTACTTGCTATGTTTGCGCGATTTGTTACCATTGTAATTTGCCTCCATTATCTTCTTACCATATTTTGGTAATTTGATTGATGATTCACATGAATTTATGTTGAATATATATTGAGGGTAGACTTCATTGTAAACCCATCCTGGTATTCAGCCAGCGATCTCCAGATAGAGTGTCTCTTCTTGTTATCCCTAATTTGGGGCTTTGGTATGTAAACTCTTATTTTGTAATCTCTTGTAATTCTCTCAAGTGTAATAAAATCTCTCTCTTTTAGACTGGACGTGCACTATCTAGATGATAGTGGAACCAGTATAAATATTGTGCGTCTCTTTTCTTCTTTATAGTTATTTACTATTTATTTGGAGTATTAGAATAACTGCTGCTAGATTACGTGATGTTCAAATTGGCAAATCTAGATCCTATGTTTATTGTCTTTCCGCATTTGTGCATTTTTTGCACAACAAATCGATCCTCCAAACCAAAATGTAAAGTATAAATCTAAATCTACGCTTTATTCAATTCTCTTCACAGATTTATAATGCTAATAAGTATGTGTATACTTTTGATACATAATTTGATAGAAAAAAAGAGAGTCGGTAAGGAGTAATAGATTTCGATATGGAAATTTGGAAGCTAAGAGGTAAGGTAATTATATATTTTTATATAATATTGGATTTATATCGTTGTTTATCCGTTCCCTTATGCCTAAATGTAAATTTTGGAATTATAGGCTTATACATATATATACACACACAAACACGCATAATGAAGTATGAATAAGGCAATAAGCGATGAAAGCAGCAGTAAATTATATGTTATTTAAGATAAGTTAGAAGTAAACAATAAGCAATGAAAGTATGAATAAGACAACGAAATATGGAATTAAGAAAGTTATATTCATCAAGAAAGGTAGCTATTAATTAATACGAATCAGTGAATTATACTTGATTGTAATAGTTGAAAAGGAGCAGTAAATTATATAAAATTGTAACTGTAAATTAAGTAGTAAAAGGTAAATAATCCATTAAATTGAAAAGAAGTTGTAAGTGGCATTTAATGATGACATTAATGAAATAGGAAATAAGTTCATGTAAAAGTAAATGAATACTAATAGTTGAACTTAAGAGGCATAATAATTCTCCAACTAAAATTATATAGCCTCAAATGTACGTTTATGACGAGTTGAATTATATGATCTAGCCAATATTTAGATTAACTATAAATGACGTGGTCATTAGTAAAAGTTGGAACACAAGGTCAGTAATGTTACATAACAAAAGTCTTTCTTCTACAAGGAGCTACCAACAGTGGTGTATAAATTGTAATTATGTGGGACATCTCAAACTGTAGTACTGATGGGAATATATGTTCGCATGTAGATGTAGGGAATATACCAAAGCGGGTTTGCCTTGGGTTTGAAGTCTTAAATAGCCAGTTAGGGTTTGGTTCAATCCCAACATGGGGTACAAAGATACCAAGTTGGCATTTTCTTGATTTCCATTAGGAAATCTATTGAATGGTAGGTGTAAGCTTGGTGCTGTAACGGCACTATTGGTACAATATATTTGAGAAGTAGGGCTATATACATTACATCTAGAGCATCATTGGTCCTATAGCGGTCATTGGGTTATGCCTACAATGGACTAGACCTTACACCAGTGTAAGTTCTGTATAGGATATGCAATTTCCTCAAAGTTTATTTGTTAGTTTGTTTGTCATGAGTAGGTGGTCTAGATAAACCCTAAATACGTCTTTCAGGCGAATTAGAATACAACTAAATAGTTGTAATCCCGTTATTAGGCACTAACAAGAGGTTCCTCGGTGTACGAATCCAATTTGAGCTAGACACTATTACTGGATGACCGACGTGGTGCAGAGTTACGAATACTATTCATATACACACACACAAATATACATACATACATACATATATATATATATATCTGTGTGTGTGTGTATAGCTAATTTATACTTCAAGTAGGTTGGGCGTATCTTACACGTACATGAATTCAAAATAACTAAGCTTTGACTAATAGAGTAACACGTAATGGAAAAACAATCGACATAAACTAGTGTTATGAATAAAGTATGTAATTTAACAATCACCAGAATATTGTCCAGACCCCCTCCTCATTACAACTTATCGAATAAATTCAGAGGGACGGGTACCGATATAAGGCGAGAATGATGGGAGGATAGATTTCCCCATGCATTCTTTGCACTGACATGGGCACTAAATACTAGAGGTATTAGCCTTGGTTAGTGTGTATATCTGTTTTATTATACTTTATTATTCCATTTTAAGTTCTTATCGATGGTTCTCTAATATACTTTTGTTTATTATAGGATACCAATATCAACGATCCATACCCCAGTCGACTTAGATTTTTGATTTAGCGAAAATTCAGAACCACTAACATGCAGGTTATTGCATTGATAGTTGTACCAGAAGGGATATGATCCATCAACAACAAATGTTTCTCCAAGAAGAAGACCAATGTAGTTAGAATATGTTAAACTATGTTGATATAAAAACATCATAAATATCAATTTTTGGAATTAAAGTAATAGATTCGTCATTCACCGTACTTAAGTTAATTCACATTTTACTCAGAAAATTATTGTACGATATGTTTTTGAGTTTTGGTATATGTGTGTTGAAATAGAAATTGTAAAACGATTTAGAATGTGTTGTTAGCGCTTAATATTGAAGTCTTTTGAAGTCAGTGGGATCGATTATGAGTTTGTCGGTTATTGGATTTGATCTAAAGAGTGATACAAAAGTATTATTCAATTTGTATTAGAGTTAAGCAAAAATTTTGATAATGAAATCAGATAGTTTGATTTTTACTAAAATGAGGAAACGTATGTCTGTAAAATAGAATATTAATAAGTGCAAAAATATTTCTAAAACCTTAAGTAAATAATAAACTTACGATTAATAATGATGTATTCATGTTAAAATCATTTCAGTTTGGTTGTTTAATTCCTGGTATAAGATCATTTGTAATCAACATAAAAGGAAATTGAGACATCCCAAAATAATATATCAAATACCATATTAAATTGTTTAATATGAAGCATGTAAGTTGGGTTCCTTATGCGTTGGCAACGAGAATTATCATAAATGCTATATTTTCTAAAATATTGCATTTCACTTATTTATTTGATACATAAAGCAAGTTTCAAATCCAAATTAAGATCACTAAATGATAGTTTAGAATGATTTTTGGTATTTATGGAACACTAGAGAATTTTTTACAAAAATGACGAACTCCTTATGAAGGAGTGCACAGACTCGAACTTCAAATGTAATATCGAGTACTATATGTCAATTCTAAGTTCATGTTGTATTTTAAGTAAATAATTTTAAAAACTGGAAATATTCCAGACAATAAGAAATGGATGATTCAACCGAAGGTTGAGTATTGCCTTAAATAAGCATTGCACTAAACGAATCCTAAATAAATGCACAAATTTATAACTGAGTTAGGGGTGATTCCAAATGTTAAAAATCTCATTGTTACGTGATAATAGTGCTATGATAATACATAAAAATAGCTGCCATGAAAATAAAACCAAATCCAGTCTTCATCGATGAGTGCCAAGATAAGAATAGGGACTCACCTCCACCTCGGATTACTCCTCTACAAAATCGTAATCCACCTTCATGACAAAACCCAAAAGAAAAGCGCCCGAACATTGATGATGAAGGTTTCCAGATTGTGAGAAGCAACAATGGATAAAGCTAAGGAAATGGAATCACTACAAAAAGCTTCCGAAGTTAATTTTCCAAAAGGATCAAAAAATGTAAGCACTTATGAAATAGAGGCTCATATCAATTAGGGTAAACAAAAGACTGATAATAGAAAGGCAGATCAAATACAAATCAATGAGCTTACTGTAGATAATGAATACATGAACCTGGATGATAACATAAACCTTTTCTCACTACTGGTCAAGGAATATGTAGTAGGCAATGTAGATGATTTAAATACATCAATGTTATCTAGAAATTTAGATAATCAATCAAGGAAAACAATATCAAACCAAGCAATTAAAAGTGCTATAAGTCAGATAGCAATTGCCTCTGCAATAGCAAGTAGAAGTAAAAGAAAAAAGAATATAATAAAAGACAAAAGGACATTATATTTACTACTAGCCTAGAGGAGGTAGATGATAATGATTTCAAGAAAAAAATCATAGTGAAAAATGCAAGTTGGAAAAGAGAGTTGAAAGTACAAGACCAAAAAACTTGTAAGAAAAGTAGAAAAAAGTTCATGGTGGTTGATGATGATAGTACTTGTAATCTTTCAGTGTAGCATGGGATAGTATCCTTTTGAATATCCATTATTTTATATACAATATTTTTTATATCATGTCTATAATTGCACGGAATATAAGGGGGCTTAATTCCCCTAAAAGAAAGTTAGACTTATCAAATCTATTATCATCAGTTAAACCTTGCATTATTGGGTTGTTAGAACATAAATTAGAGTCTAGCAAAATTGATGATTATCAGGGTAAAATTCTAAAAAACTGGAATAGTATAAATAATAATAACATGGGAGTATATGGTAGAATCATGATACTTTGGGATCCAAATGTGTGGGATATTAACCAAAACTTTTTCAACTTACAGTACATTCACTATAAATGTAGGAATAAGGGAGGATTCCTTTTGGATATTACTTTTGTATATGCATCAAATAGTAAGAATGAAATAGTAAGAATGAAGCAATGATTTTATGAAATCATCTTGACCAATTAAATTAAAATATAAGAAATCCCTGGGTAATCATTGGAGATTATAATACAATCTTACATTCTTTTGAAAAGTGGAGGAGGTGGGTAATCCAATTTCTTTCAAAAAATTAGAAAAGATTAACAATTTTATTTTAAAGATTAGATTAATTGAACCAGTTATCTTTGGTAATAAATTCACAAAGAATTCTGGGGAGTTTAGAAATATTCACTGCAAATTGGATAGAATTTCAGTAAATCAAAATTTTGTAAATATATTTCCAAATTTTAACTGTTGTACTTTGCCATAGGCTTCAAGTGATCAGACACCAATTCAATTATACCTTTCTCACAATTCTTTATATAGGATAAATCCCGCTTTTAGATTTACGAATTGGTGGATTTATAAAGAAAATTATAGAGAAATGGTTAATAAAAGTTTGACAATAAATTTACGCTGCCCAGTATAATTTCAATAAAATTCTACAAATCACTAAAAAAAATCTGAAAAACTAGAATAAACATAGAAATAAAAATGATTGAAAATAAATTAGGTAGGAATATGAGATGTTGCAAAAAGAATTAGATAACGACTGCTCAGACTTAAATGAGGTCAACAATTTTTTTCAAGCTCAAGATAAATTAGTTCGATCGTTACACGTGCAGTCTGTCAACTTAAGATAGAAGGCTAAAGTGGATTGGCTTACTAATAGGGATGAAGGTAGCAAATTCTTTTATGCTAAAATGTTCAATAGAAAACATAAAAATGATATAGGAAAATTAATTGATGCAAAGGGGAATATTATAAACGATGCTACATTTACTGAAAAGGAGGAAGCAAAGTATTTTACACAACTATAACACCGACTCTTATAGATATAATTTTCCAAAAATTAATCCAAAGTATATGCTTCATGATAATAGTCAAGAAATATTACTTGCACCTATTATAATAGAAGAGATCAACAACATAGTTTTCAATGCAAATGTAGATAAAAGCCCTGACCCTGATGGGTTTGGAGCTAAGGTTTATAAAATTCATTTGGAGCTAAGCCCTGACCAAAAGTAAGTATCGCCAATGGTTTAAAGGATATAGACCTATAGCTTGTTGTAATTTTGTATATAAAATTATTTCTAACATATTATGTAATAGAATGAAAGTTTTTTTGAAATACTTAACCTCAGAGAATCAAAGTGCTTTTGTACTTGACAGACTTATATCAGAAAATACTTTACTTGCACATAAGCCGATCAGGAACTTTAATCATAAATATAAAAAAGTCATGTGTATAAAAATTGATTTACATAAAGCTTTTGATAAAATCAATAGATAATTTATAATACATGTAATGATACAATTGGGGTTTCATGAAAATTTTTATACTTCAGCAAATGAATGTATAAACAATGTTACTTTTTTAATAAATATTAATGGGTCTCCCAGAGCTTTTATTCATAGCTAAAGGGGTATTAGGCAAAGGGACCAACTTACTTCATACTAATTTACTATTGTTATGGAATTCTTTTCAATTCTAATCAGGGTTGAATAGATAAATGGAAATATTAAACCTATAAATAGAGTCAAAGCAAACATTTCTCATTTGCTGTACGCTGATGATTTATTTCTATTTTTAAATGCTGACTCACAAAGTGCAGAAGCTATTGATAGGGTGTTTGGTAAATTAAAAGAATTTTCTAGCTTGTAAGTCGATGAATATTAAAGCAAAATATTCTTCAGCAAAGCATGTGATAAAAAGGAGGAAATTTTGAATATTCTGAAATTCAAAGAGAGATCTCTGCCAGTAAAATATTTAGGACTACCTCTAAGTATGAATCAATTAAACGATAGAGACTACACAAGATTGTATGATATAATTCAGAATAGACTTGAGGGATGGTCTAGTAAGTTGTTTTCGTTAGCTGGGAGAATGGATCTAACTCATACTACCATCACAGCAATTATAATAATTGGATTCAATCTCACAACATCCTAACAAAAGAAATACATAAAATAAAAACAATATTTGCAAACTTTATTTAAAGAGGAAAGAATCATAAAGTGGCATGGTCAATAGTTTGCAAATCAAAAAAATCAGGTGGATTGGGGCTAAGAAACATAAGTGATTCAAGAGAAGTTTGCAATCTCAAGCTAGTTTAGAAATTTTTTGAAGTAAAATCATTATGGGCAAAATGGATGAAAGGGAAGTATCTTAAAAACAAATTTTTTTGGATTATGAGTATTGAAAATCATCATTCTTCTACATGGAAAAATATACTTAACCATGGAGAAACAACCCTTAAACTACTGGAAAGAAGATTCAACAGTGGAAAGCAAACCAGTTAATGGTTTGTCTATGGATTCATGGAAAAACATTAGTCAGTTTGTTGGGTTGGCAAAATATTTGAATGTTTGGAGGAACCAATGAAAAATTTCGAAGCATTATTCAAAATCAACAATGGAATGGATACAATCACCCAGCAACTTCAATATTTAATACATCAATTGAGAAAATATCAATATATCCAAATATATGAAAAGATACTTAATATTGTAAACTATCATGAAAAGAAAGATTTTTATTTAATGGGAGTATATAATAGGAAATGAAGCAGAGGAAGAGAGGCATAAAGTCGTTTGGAATAAATCAAATTGCCCAAAAATGTCTCTCTATGCACTTTTTTCCATTTTAAACAGATTATCAACTAGAGATTACTAATACAAAAGGATTAACACCCTGAATTGAGTGTGAAAGCACTAGCCTTATTTATCAAAGCAAATAAAATAGAAAGAGCAATTACATATCGTAGAAAAATAAAGGAACAAGAAGTTTTTTAATAGCTAAAGCTTACATCTACTTTGTAACTTTCTATTAACCAACTATTGTTACAAGTGAAATCAAATTACAATATGATTGAATCTCCTAAGTTAGATCAAGTCACAAGTGCAAGCATTCACCGGAGAATTACGGTGAACCCCAATATGGCTATTGTGTGGGAGGAGAAGAGTGAATAATAATCTCTGCAGAGCTTCAGCAGTCAGTTCAAAAGATCCCCTTTATATTGCAGATATGTGAGTATTTATAGGGATTAATGGAGAGCTATTGGGCTTGGCCGCGTTGCCAGAGACCTAAATATCATGATACAAAGGTGCTCCAGAAATTTCATTACGACCCAACTTAATATAATGGATTGCTAGTGATCCACTTACTTAGCGATTTTTTGGATCGTTTCCTTTTGGGTTGCATTCCTTGCCTTAAGTAAATACTTTCCATGTAGTTTGGTAACTAGTTTCCTTGTTTCGATGGTGATTCATATACAGGTTGCATTGAACTATGACTGGAATCAGCTGAATGCTTACTTCTCGAACTAGCTTGCTTGGAATATCATGAAACTTGGCAGACACCTCTAGAAAAGATACTAGATCATGGTGTACGAAGCTTGGAGGGCCCACGGGCAAGCCTTATGGATCGCTAGTGATCCATAGGTGATGGATTGCTAGCGATCCATCACTTTAGCTTGTTTTGGCATCTTTTCTCTTAAGTCTTTCTCTTCTTTTCCTTCTGGTCCTTTTGCTTGATTCTTAAGATGTTTCGACTTGTCATAGATGTTCTAACTTTCTTTTAATTCTAATTAAAACCGATTATCATTTGCTCCCTAGAGTATGCCTTCATTGGAAACAAGGCATTTTCTAGAAGTAATTGCTTCTAATTTCCTATTTAGTGAAACAATTGATCATGTTGAGGCTACCGTGCGAATTTGGTTTGGCTATTCAGTCGTCTGTTGAGTTTCGACATGAATCGTTGCTGCTCGTAACAATGAATCAATTTCGACCCCATAACTTTCTAGATGCTTGCAAATGACAGTTAGAACATACCTAGTGAGTATGAAGAAAATTAGCTGCAACTTGGTGGATCGCTAGCTATCTAAAAAATTAGCAGAATTTTTTCCATGGAATCTCCTACTTAACTTCGTTTAAGCAAACTTTCCATCATTCCATGTTTTTGTTAGCAAACCGAGCCATTTGCCTTACAACCTGATCCAAATGCCTCCAAACCCTAAACTCACTCCTACCATCACCCGGTTGAAGCTTCTTGCCGCTGACCCCACTTGAATTTGCTGTCATCTCAAGCTATCTCTTAGTGCCCAAAACATCACCTATCTAGATCGCCGTCGATCTTGCCCATCTTGGATCGCCAACAATTAAGATTTACAGTATTCGCCTTCTAACTTGAGGTTGGTGATGTGGATTTTGTCATTTATTTAGCAATTTGGTGATGAAGTTGTGTTGGTTATGGATGCAGTGGAGAATTCAAGTTGATTGTGACTTTGTGGAAGAAGACAATTAATCAAGTCTTGAATTCTTCATGGAACGAAACTCGGTTTGACCCGGCATTTGACATGTTTTGCTATCTTCATCCATAGAGTTAGAATTAACTTGCACCATGTTACATCGTTAATCCTGCATGGCATCTTGTGATTGATTTTGGTTTTTCTGGAAGGTGATAATAGCTTAAGGCAGTGTCTCGTATGTAGCTCATGCTATTATCATTTTCCAGAGAACTAAAATCGATTTGTGCAAGAATTCTCTACTCGATTTGTACCCATTGATCTGTAGTTGCTCACTTTAGATTGGTCCAGTCATTGCAAAGTCAATGTAACGAGATCAAGAAGAGCTTTTCATATTGTATCAAATAATAGATCCATTATCGATTGTTGGTCGGTAATGGGTAAATGTAGAAGAAATAACTTTAATGAATGATATGACAAGCTTTTTCCTTTCTTCACCGCGAGTGAACTATCAACACATGATAGAGCATTTGTAGTGTTTAGGACACCGAGCCCATCCTGCATAGATAACACATTGCACTTGTCCCAGTCAACGCTTGAAAATCGATGAGTTGGCATAAATAGATATTTTATTGGCATTCAAGTGTTAAGCATAGGGGGAATTTTAGTTATAAATTGGATTACCTGACTGTGTTAGATACAAGTTCTATTGTATAGAATGAAGCACCTGTCATCCCATCATAAATCTAGTGGAGGAAGTTTGGCGCTCTCAGAAGTCATAGAGACATCAGTTATGCCTTCACAAACAATTTCAGCGGCACCTACTTCTTCAGCACCACCAGCTGAATATGGTCAATAGGGTCCAATTGATCTGATTTTAGATCGAACTCCTCCAAACTTTAGCAGTTTAGTCAACCCTTCAAAGAGAGATTCCTACAAAATCTCTGCTAAAGTTCTGCATAACATTTGTTTACAGCATGACATTCTGGATGATGGCGTATGCCTTCCATTAAAAAATAAGTTTTCATATATGCCACCTTCGGGGTACACCATTTGCCATCGGTACATGTGCTTGAATGGAGCAGTCCCTCCCTCCCTTCAATAACTTCTTGAAAGAGACACTTCTGAACTTGGGAATTTCTCCATTTTATATTCGCCCCAACTGGTTCACGATTTTTACTTGTCTTCACCTTTTATTTATGCGAACATTCAATCGGACCCTAAAATTTGATAAGTCAAGATATTTCCCCTTATTCAAGAAGAGAGACGAATGTCCATCCCATATGATCATCGAAACTCAAAGAAACCACAAAAATGTGTTACAGCTTCAAAGTAACCTATCCCAGTTCAAGATCCAATATTTTTTCGCTGGGTGTTCTGAGGGATTTAATCGTCTTTGGCGACAGGGGTAAATCTTCTCTTTTGCTCATCGAGATTTAATATGATGGCGCAGGATTTCTAATAGGCTGAATGCTCCTTGTAGTTAGTCTGATGCCTAACAAAGATCTATCACTTGATCCCATCTTCCATACTCTAAAGCCATAGACGTTAAAGAGAGATCGGTCAAGTTTTTACTAATGGATGAGAATTTTCTTGGGTATGAATTTTTGCATCTTAAGAGATTTACTATAGCCGTTGGAGTTGCATCTCCTTTCCATTCTAGGATACGAACACGCTCCACTTCTTCATCGCATGACTTCGAAGAGGGCGATCTACTTGAAGGAGAAGATCCATCTAGCGGATCAACTGAAGAAATTCATGAAGCAAAAGGTGTTACGACTGGAGCTAGGTTCTCGATTAGGATGCCTCCAATCCTGGAGGAAGGGGACAAGGAATTCAAGTAGAGTGAGGACAAGGCTATGGTGATCACTAAAAGGAGGGTGAAATTAAGAATAGTAGCAGCTATGATTCCCCCCTCTATTGATGAGGAATTTGATGCAAGTTCAGTGAAGGAAACTTTGAATCATGTGACAAAACTCCGGGAATAAGTCCTATTCTCCTAGATTCACCTGCCCAAGAGATTACTGCTAAAGATGCTCCCCCAACGGCCAAACAACTTCATGGTTCTCTGCTTAAGGAAACCGATATTAACTGTGGGGACTTGGGCAACATTTAGGTTGACACCGATGAACTTATGGGAGGTAATTCCAAGTTCGAGGGATTGTCTTCTCGCCCATTCGTGATGTGTTTAGACTTTGCCTAACTCCTACTATAGTCACTTCTCGATCTGGTTTGTGAAGTTCTTTTAGGCCACCTGCGACACGTTATGCATTTTTCTGGGGTTATATATGATTATGTATTATTTGAGTTCATTTTCTATAGCCAAAACTCTTCGTTCATATCTTTTACAAGGTATTATGAGAGGTCGTTGACTTTATGAAAACCTTGAACAATTTACTGACGCACAACACTAGTCAAGATGGACTTCGAGCCACCATCAGCCTCGAGAAACTAAGGAATGGTGGAGCAGGAGGAAAGATTTGGAAGCCAAAGTTCATCGTTGAGGCGACAGGGACAGAGGAAGAGTTTACATGAGTGGTTATGAGAAGAGGAAATCCCCCGAGGACTGAGAGAGCCATCTAAGAAATCAAAGGTAGACCATGGTTCTCATCCTTCCGAGAACCAAGCATTTGACCTGACTTCAGTCTTTGTTGGAATTGAAGTCCCGACTTCTATTATTCAAGTCTCTTCACCAACCCAAACTCCATCAACTCATGTAGTACCTGCTTTTGGTTCTTTATGTACCCCTAGGAGGCTGGCTTATATTCTCCCGCCTGGTCCTTCTAAGCTCAAATTTGCGCTCCCCAAATGGTTTCTGAAGGGAGTTAAATTTGATCGTGATCTATGACCAATCCGTAAATACTCTTATATGTCCCATCTTTAGGCAATTCAGAGTGATTTGGATCAAGCTAAAGGATGAGAGAAGTTATGTAAGAAACTGGCGGACATAGACCATAACAAATTACCAAGAGATCCTTTCCTTTGAGTTAGAAAAATATGATTATGAGAGGATATTCACGGAATGTGACGCCAAAATTGAGTAATTGAAAAAGGAGAGGGATGTTACACTTAGAGAAAGTAAAAAAAATGCTACTTTCTGCAAGGAATTGAGAGAGGCCCACACAAAAATCGAGATCATGTTTGGAGACGAAATCAAGAAGGCTCATGCTGATGAGGTTAAGTTGAAAAAGGAGCATGAACTTTGAGACGAGATCATTATAGCTCAGAAGAAAACTATTGCTGGTCATGATGTAGCTATTGAAGCTCATAAAAAGACAATCGCTAATATGTGAAAATGGTGGAATCCTATGACAAGACCATTTTTGACCAAGCTCAAATGATTGCTTCACTTTAGGAAAGAGTCGTGCATCTTAACGTTGAAAAGGCCCAAGTTGAAATTGACAAGGCCGCTATGACGGTGGACTACTTGGATTGCAGGATACTTTCAAAAGGAAGATGGATGATACCACCTTAAATTTCTATGTTTACTCCTGCTGCATTAGGTCAGCCTTAGCTATCTGGCCCCAAATTCCCACATACTCTTGATGTGGTTTTGGAAGAAGTTATGACCCATTTTCGAGAAAACAGGGATGTATACACCGAGCAAGAGCTGGAGGATACCTATCTTGATGAAGAGTCGAAGAAGTCTTTGGTGGAGGATCGAGAGATTATTCAAATTGTGAGGGAGCAGGAGGCCGTCAATGTAAATGTAACTGCTAAAGCGTTGTTAGAGCCCTTCAGTTCCGAGCTTGGCGAATCATCGAAGCTGCCTCATGATCAGTCGGGAACTATTTCGGGTTAAGACGGTACTGCTTTGTTGTTCGCCCCTTCAGTAGCTTTTTCAGATGTCTTGGGTGGTCCTAGAACTTCACCAAAGATCATGCAGCTATCCAAATAAGGAGACGGCAAGGAGTATGAGATTGAAATTTTCAGTAACACTTCTAATGTTGGTAACCTTCTTGTTTCTTCCGAGTTTGAGAATTTTCATCTCAGCTTGGAAGATCAAGATGAATTGAATGCTATCGTTTTTGACCTTATAGGTCCGTATTCTTTGCCTATTGAAATGTCAATTTCCTTCATCCCAGGTCCTGTTGCTATTTCGATTGCCTCGCCGCTTTTGTCTATAGCTACTTTGATCACCATGCCCGTGTCTAGCTCACATTCAAGGCTGAAATACAAGAAGATTGCTGCGTTGCATGGCCTTGATGGCCCTTCTGTATCTCTAGAGGGCAATTTAATAGCAGTTCACACTCGAGAGCAGTCAGACCAAGCTGGCTAGCTAAGTAAAATTAAAACCAGATGATGGCAGTTAAGAAGGAAATGATTGAGGAGAGAAAGTATTCAAGGAGCTCCCACAAGTCCCAAAAGCGCAAAACCAAGAGGGTCTTCTAAAGGGGTCGAAGAGTAAGAAGGAGACCTAGGCATGGATTCAATAATTGATATTTCAACAGTGACATAACTCTCGGCAGAAATTATAAGAATAAGAATTAACTTCTGACTAAAGGCGAGAAGGGGAGTGGTGGAATGAAACATTGATAGGTTCGAGTGATACGGGAATTGGATATTGGGACAGTCTGATTTGTTTGACATGTATTTTGTACAAGTGCAGAGTCTGCACTTAATACTTTTTCTATTGTAGCCTATGTACTATTCTTTCTATTGGCCGATATTGAGTAGGCAAGACTCCTACATTTTGAATTTGTATAGAAAATGTTATAAGGAATGAAAAGATTGATGTTTCAACTGTTATCTCTTCTGTGTTCTTCCTTATTTGTCATGTACTTAATTTGCTTTTATACTACTTATGTGTGTACATATCATGATTTCTTGTTTTGCGATTTCTACACTTCACATTACCATGACGTGTTTCTGCAATTTATTACTAAATGTTTGAAGAAACAAGCCTGTGGAATAGTTTTCCTTTCAACTAAATGTTGATATGTGTGCGCACCCTACTTTATAGGGTTGGTTTCTCCGAATACTTGACAAATGATCGGTTGGTCCGAGTGATTCCTCGGATGTCTACATCTGAATCCATCTTGCGATTCCTATTTTCAGGAAAATGTGGCTTTAGCGTCTTGACTCTATGGATTTTGTCGATCAATGATCAGAATTCTTTGCCGACTTCTATTGGTGTGAAAATTCTGCATTCATGTCAATTAATTTTGATAGTGGATTCTTGTTAGTCTTACAATAAGCAAGCTTCCTGGTGTTATCAGGACAATACCAGTACTTACAAGATCTTTATGATCTGTTGATGGTGCTTCGAGAGTGTGGTTCCACGCCTCACGAAGTGATGCGCGACTTATAGGAGCATGCAACTTTAAGAGTGCACGGCTTTTAATAGTGTATGTCTTATGGGATATATAAGACACGTCAATCTGAAATGATTTGGAACTTTTTGAAGTTGCCATTCTTCAGGGAACGTGAGGAGTTCGTGCTTTAGAGCATGATTCCACAGCTCAAGAAGTGATGCGTGTTTGTGGGGGCGCATGGCTTAAATATTTATATTTGCTTGGACGTAATTCCACAACCTAAGAAGCGGTGCATGGCTTACGAAATGTATGGCTTTGATTTTAACCTTCTCGGTTTTGTCGAAGCAACACCGATTCTTAGAAGACAAGGACCGAGTTACGTCGATCCAACGGTTTGAGTCGATTTGCTTCCATCGACTCGATGGGTAGATAAAGTGTGCCTAAGCATAGTTCCACTACCTCAAGCAGTGATTGGATGGTTTTGAGTCGATTTCACCTCGTCGACTCAGCAGGTTACTTTTGTAAACATAGTTTTATTGGTTCAGAAAGCAATGAAATTTTATTAATAAAAGTTCGGCATGTTTTGTTTGTTTACAATGCCTCCAGTATTCTAGGATGGCTTATTTGCTAGAAATAGAAAATGCGTAAGGTAGTCTTAGATAAAGTAATGACACAGCGATTCCGTGTTCCAAGCTCGAGGAATTTGGGTTCCATTAATGGTTGTAGCTTGAATGTTCCATCCTAAGCTTGTGATCGATCACATAGGACCCTTCCGAGTTTGGTCCGAATGTTCCTGGTAGAGGGTAGACCCATTTGAGTGCAAGGTCTCCCACTTGGAAAGTACGATTACGGACTTTGGAATTGGATTACTGTGCGACCCTTTTCTGGTGAGTAGTAGTCCTTAACTCGGCTTCTTCCCTCTTCTCATCAACTATATCGAGCGACTCGAGTATGAGCTACTCATTTTGCCTTTGGTTGAAGTTTTTCCTTCGATGAGAGGGAACTTCTAGCTCAACTGGAATCATTGCTTCTCAACCATATGCCAGGGCAAACAGGGAGTGTTTGGTTGCAGATATGTGCGTTGTTCTGTAAGCCCATAGCATAAGTGGAATCTCATCCATGCAATTTCCTTTGGCTTTAGCTAGTCAATTTTTGATGGTTGACTTCATAATATTGTTCACTGCTTCCACATTCCCTTTGCTTGCGGATGTGCAACAATAGAAAAGCATTTCTCAATTCAAAAACGTTTGCGAAAGTCTTTGAAGTCGACGCTTTCAAATTGAGTCTTGTTATCCATGATGATTTTTTATGGCACTCTGAACCTACAAATAATATTTTTAGTGAAAAAATTAATATCTTTCTTTGTGTTAATAGTGGCAAGCGTTTCCGCTTCGATCCATTTAGGGAAATAGTCAATAGCAACTATGGCATATTTGGCTCCTCCTTTAGCCATTGGTAATACACCAATCAGATCGATTCTCTAGATTGCTAATGGCCATGGGCTGACCATCTGTGTCAGCTCTATTAAAGGAGTTCTTTTGATCTTTCTAAATCTTTGGCATTGGTTGCATCGCCTGGCATAATCTGCTACATCGTTGTTTACTATTGGCCAAAAAACCCATATCGAAGAACTTTCTTTGCAAGAGTTTGCCCCTAGTGTGATCTTCGCAGTCGCCTTCTTGAACTTCTTAAAGGATTCTTCGAGCTTCGTCATTGGTCATACACCTGAGAAAGGGGTAGAGAATCCCCTTCAGTAGAACATCCCAACATGTACTACAAACCGCGGTGCCTTCTGAAGGATTTTTTTCCGTTGATTATGTCTATAAGGAGTGTTCCTCTAAGCAAGTAGTCTTTGATTGGTGTCATCCACGTATCTAGTTCTTCGATTGTTTCAAAAATCCAGTCGATATCCATCTTCCTTATGCTTGGAGCGTTCATATTTTCGACTGGGACTAGCCTCAAGGACTGAGCTGCTCCAGAACTGGCCAGTTTGGAGAAATAGTCTGCCTTTGTGTTTTGTTCCTTCGAGATATGAGTTATGGTGTAATGTTCGATGTCATTCAATAGTTCATGCACCTTAGATAGATACGGGGCGAGGTTATCTCCCCGAGCTTGGTATTTTCCTTTCACCTGGCTGATGACTAGCTGAGAGTCGCTACAGATGTGTATGAAATTTACTCTGATTTCCTTAACAACTTTCAGCCCAACTATCAATGCTTCATATTCCGCTTTATTATTCATTGCAGGGAATTCGAAGTGTAAGGCATAGCAAATGGATCATCCTTCTGGAGTTTCGAGCACTACTCCTACCCCCGAGCAGAAGTTGTTAGATGCACCATCGATGAACAATTTCCAATGTATCTCCACTTCCGAATTAATTCCTTCTTTGTCATCTCGTATCATGAATTTGGCAATGAAGTCTGCCGGTACTACTCGTTGATCGCCCTTCAAGGATGGTAAGTAATTTCATATTGACTCGGTTCGATGTTCCATTTGATAAGCCGTCCGGAGGTCTTTGAGTGGTGCAACACTTGCTTCAAGGGTAAATCAGTTAACACTTTAATTGGGTGTGCCTGTAAGTATGGTCGAAACTTTCTAGATGCGATCAAGAGGCAATATGGTAATTTTTCCAATTTTAGATAGTTATTCTCAACTCCAGTGAATCGTTTACTGATGTAATATATAGGTCATTAGGTCCTAGCTTCTTCTCGTACAAGTGCGACACTTAATGCATGGCGATGAGACTACTAAGTAGATAAACAAGTCTTCCCCATCCACTGACTTGGGCAGAATTGATGTGGTTTCCGTACTTCGTAACAGCTCTTCAAATGCAGTTTGACAAGCTTGATTCCATTCGAAGTTCTTCTTTTCCTTCTTTAGCGCGTCAAAGAATGGTATACACTTGTCGATTGCTTTTGAGATGAACCGGCTTAGTGCTGCAGTTTTCCATTCAGGCTTTGTAACTACTTCTTATTCCTCGACGCCTCAACTTCCCGTAAAGCGATAATTTGTTCAGGATTTGCCTCGATGCCTCTTCACTTAAATGAATCCCAAGAACTTTCCAGAGGCTACCTTGAAGTGACATTTAAATGAATTGAGTTTCTTTTCAAATTTGTGGAGTATTTCAGACATTTCGGAGAGGTTGTCCAAGTAATTAGCATCTATGCATGACTTAACCAATATATCATCTACATAAACTTCCACAGTCTTCCCGATCTACCGTTTGAACATGGCGTTGACTAGTCAATGGTAGTTTCCCCAGTATTCTTTAGGGCGAATGACATTACTATGTAGCAGTATAATCCCAGATCGGTAATGAAACTGGTATTTTCCTTGTTAGGTTCATGCATCATGATCTGGTTGTATCTCCAGTAAGCATCCGTAAATGATAGTAGTTCATGTCCAGCTGTCTCATCCATAAGTTCGTCGATTCTTGGCGGAGGAAAGCTATCTTTTGGGTAAGCTTTTTTTAGATCCAAGCAGTCAATACAAGTTTGCTATTTTCCATTGGACTTCTTAACCAAGACCGGATTGGATACCCATTGGGGGTAGGTTTCATCAGATAAAACCATTCACCATCAGCATATCCACTTCTTCACTCTGTGCTTTGGATCGTTCGGGTCCTAGGCTGCATCTCTTCTGCTTCACCGATGCATGCTTGGGATAAATATTAAGTGTGTGGCATGCAATCTTTGGAGAAACCTCACACATATCGACATGTGTCTAAGTGAATACATCCAGGTTAGCACGAATAAATTTGATGAGTTCCAGTCGCATCTTGTTTCCAAGATGTGATCCAATTTTCAAGATCCATGTTGGGTCATCCATATCGTGTGGGACACACATCGTCAATTCTGTCGGTGCTACCCATTCCTCCCCTAAACTCTTCTTTCGAAGGTCCAAAGCCTTGTCGAATCGGCTGTGGTCCTCAAGCTACACTACAAGAAAAAGAGTCATCCATAGCGGCATATAGCCGCTATAAAAGAAAAGCTAGCAGTTTGATAAACGCTGTATATCGACATGTTATAAAAAGTCAGTGGCGCATTTATGACACATAAAATGCCACTATAAAATAGTAAGCTTTC
The DNA here is from genome assembly GCA_030765085.1 of Allium cepa. NCBI lineage: Eukaryota > Viridiplantae > Streptophyta > Magnoliopsida > Asparagales > Amaryllidaceae > Allium > Allium cepa. The sequence continues at coordinate 1,027,424,829 of CM060932.1, read as the reverse complement.
ATAGCACAAGTTTGCCGCTATAATATTCTTTTTTATAGCGTTATATGTCCGCTATTTACATATTACTACAGCGTGAATATGCCACTAAAATGCATAGATACAATAGTGCTTTTATTCCGCTATCCTTCAACTGTAAGCACCTGCATTACAGTACCATTTTATAGCATTTATATTATATAACTATAATGCTTTATAAGTGTTATGGTTTATTTTTCTATGTGTTTGATGCATCCTGCTATATATTACAATTTAGTAATAGCATATCAAAAATGAATCTTTAGACACATAACAATATGAACAATGTAAGAGTCGAAGAATATAATAATCAGAAAATGTAACGCACTGTGATTATTATCGTTTGTACAAATTTCATATAATTCATATATCTATTCTTGGAATGTATATAATTCATATCATAGGCCCACCAAATTTCATAAATCGATTCTTTTACCCAATTCGAATATAATATGTGATTACATGATAATCTTAAGAATCTAATATTTGAATTGGTCTTTAACCATTATCGGTTGCTTAAGCATCTCCATGAAAGATAGTCGGAACAATAGCATAGAACTCTAACACTGCAACTATGTCTTCTCTTTCCTATTTAAAATATCTTCTACATTTAAAACAACCCCAAACATAACATAAAATACCAATCATTAAGTATCATTATTATCTAGCATGGTAATGTGAACACAATTTTCAAAACAAATATCCCACCTTAAATTTGGATATTCTAAAATATAACAGAATCGTATTAGCGTAAGAACATGCATTGTATAGTGATTGAATTGAACCTATGTAATAGAGATTATCCATTTAATATTAGAAGAAATGTATGTGTCTTCAATGTCTAGTATATAAATAAGGTTGTAAAAGTGCAAAGAAATACATAAGTGGTCAAAAAGATATTGTAATAGTTGTTGATGGAAGTGGCAAAAAGAAAAAAAAAAGGCCAGAAAAGTATTAGTTCTCAACAAATACACATTATAATGGCGTAATGTGGGCGTATTGCATATATAAATAAACTTATACTAGATGCTTTTCTGTATGTCTGTAAAAAAATATTTAGTTGAAAGTACTTAAAAGTTTACAAACACATTTAAGCACATGTATGTTTGTACATCATTAAGTACCATACTCCAATTGAAGTAATATATTGTGTAATAATGGATATGAGTTCGACCCTGTGGCATTGCAATTTGTAGTTTATTTTAGGTATTTACTGTAAATTTAGTGCATATTTTCTAAGCTTTATGATAATAATGAATTTTCCTTTGAAATTGCATCATTGAATCTTATGTTGACGCTATTTTTAAAATAAACTCTGATAAAATATAAAATCACCGCTATTAATTGACAAAATGATATATCAAATATTGATCAAAAAACATAAAGAAAAGGGACATAATTACAGTATTATACAACCATCCTTTCTCCTGAATGGCTGCACCCTAAACAAAATCCTACATTCATTTATAAATAAGGAACATAAACTAATAAAAAAGATTCAATCAACACAAGCGATTTGTTTTTTTAAGAAATAACTCAAGAATTTCATGAAGAAAACATCTGGTATAAGTTTACAGACATATCTATAGTCCTTCTAATGCATATATAAATAAACTTAATGCAAAATGTCGGCGTAATGTATCCATTATAGATAGGAAAAAAGTACAAATGATGCAACGACATCATCCAAAATCGAGTATGTGGTAGCTGCCATTTTCAGTTTCAAATTCTTGTACTTTAATTTATTATCAAGTAGAATAGTATAAAACTACTAATTATATTGTTTGAATATCAAAATACTACTAGCTAAAAGTTATAGCAGTTGAGACTTGAGATGAACAAGGCCATGGAACTTAGTTAATTGCTATGAAACTTAGTTTATTTATTGTTATTTTTATTGCTATTATGATTATTTTCGTGTTGTTAGTGTTATTATTATAAACTTAATAAAGTTTTATAAATATTAGTTAAATTATTATTATTGTTATCATCAAAGGATTAGTTAATTTTTATAAACTTGCTTAATTTTTATTAAACTTAATTATCGAAGTTAATTTTTATAAATTTAGTTAATTTATTTTTATTTCTATTATTATATATATTTAGTTAATTTTTATAAAACTTAATTAATTTGGTTAATATTTTATAATTTATTATTATTATACACTTAGTTATTTTTTATAAACTTATAATTAATTTATTATTATTGTCATTATTATATGAACTTAGTTAAATTATATAAAATTAGTTAACTTAGTTAATATTTTATAATTTATTATTTTTATTATAAAGTTAGTTAATTTTCATATACTTTGTCAATATTATATTATAATTATAAACTTATTTAATTTTTATAACTCTTGCTTAACAAACAAGGATATTAATAGGTTCCTAAATCAAATTCATTTTAATAGTAGCAATTGATTATACTAGGCAGCTTGTAATAGTAGAAAGTAAAAAAAATAACAACGGTACCCCATTTGATACCATATCCTATGATCATCACCTGCAAGAATAAAGAATTCAAGTAATTCATCAACCACCTCCTCCTGCATTAGCACAATAAAAGTCCTAAAATCATAGAAATTATCCGATAATAAGCGATAATAAGTAGTATATGCACTTCAATTACAAAATTATGCATAACTAGAATATAACATGATGAAGAAAATACCTCACCTATAGTGAAGTGTAAAGCAAACTTGTGTACAAAAGAGTTACCAAAATACCATTTGTGTTATCTGTTTTATTCTATTATTGAAAAATGGTAAATTTGTAAATTCAAAAGCTTCGAATCAAGCTATTTCTATTATATATACAAGATTACATTGATAATCCTATTTTTGGCCCAAAGGCTCTTTCTCTTTTGGGTAGTTGTGTACAGTTGAGTTGTAAATATTTTTAAAATTTTAAATAGTAATGTAAAAGAAAACATCTTGGTGGAACTTATCCAAACCGTAATTTGTGCAATGGTAAACATAATATGTGCACAGTAAGATAATGCTTCACGCGTAGTAAGTGTCTATAATGAAATTAAATATAGACATGAATATGAGAATATATTATTAGTTTGGCAAGCCAATTTAGACTGGGTTATATATCCATTCCAATTCTAGTTCAACATTATCTAGGGGAAAGAGAAATGAGTATTGTGACTGCCTTCGTGTAAAGGAACTGATTAACATTAGAAATTTCTTAATGATATAAAAATTGAACCGATGACACAAAAATAGAGAAAGAGAATGCAAAGCCAAATGCCTTCTAGGAAAAGGAAACACTTCCAGTACCACAAAGGTACAAAGTCCACAAGTTAGATATCAGAAGTTAAGAATGCAATACTTCAGTGAGAAAACAGTACTGTAATTCTCCATTATAACTGATTTCAATGCTGCATTCCCACAAGTCCTAACTATTTTATTACAAATAACAGTGAAATACACTACTGTATTTGCCTAAGTATAGAGTATTACGAGCTATACAAAAACTAGTAACTTTCATTTGGTGGCAAAAGCATATGATATAAAAATATCCATCGAGACATACCTGCACGGGGACCAGATTAGCTTGAAATTTGGATGTACGTGAGAGAACTTGATTGTTTGTTAGAATTTGTTTACTTATTATAGAGCCTCTTGCATCCATACTCACTACATCCCTACTTACTATTAACACACATTTAACTCACTTATATACTATTACTCTCTTATAGGCTCCTAAGCTTTCATTATTTTCCATCACCATTTACATATTTATTTGATCTTTCGGTCCTGTAACATGACTTGCCACTACAAAAAAATCACAAGTTGAATTAATTACGTGAAAACACTATTGTAGGACTGCAATGCAACGGCCCAAATTTGAACGAATGGTTGCTCAATATAAGTTAAACTATTAAGGATAAACTGTAAACATAAAACGTACATTGTGCTTACCATATTCAGTGCTTGGGGGGAAGCATGAAACATCCGATATACATGCAACTCTAGTTTCTATCCAAACTGAAAGTCCAAAATGATGTAGTTCTCTCCATGCAATTACCTACATTGATACTAAATGTAAAGGAAAAATAAATAGAGTACAGGGGATACAGGATAGAAACTAAGAATTCAAGCAACTAACTGGTAAAGGAGAAAAAATTAGACCAGATGATATAAATGATTTATCAATGCGACTTTCAGTTACTTTCTAATCAAATTGAGCAGCATGCCTCACTTCTTCGCCTTCTATGAATCTTTTTGGGATCAAGTGTAGAATTTTATTTTGTATGCTGTTTTGGAAGTATAAAATTTGTTGTCAACTCTTTCTTTCTTCGAATACAATGTAAATGGTGATATCAAATATTACTATTGATGCCAAATTTCAATCTTTGCTTGTATGGAGGTCGAGAAACTAAATTTTGCTCTCTTTTCCATTTCGTTTATCTCTTTCTCCCACTGATACATGCCATAACCTTTCATCTTTTACTTTAAATTCCTATCTGTTGCACTTCTCTTCTTGAAGCGGTGTTTTGTCTCCACCATCTCTCTGACAACACATAGATCCAAGCAAGCTTATACTTGTTGACTTAAGAAACACATCGATATTAGAAGAGTGCTTGCATTAATAGACCTGTAGCGGATTTGATGAGCTTGCAATTTGCATGTGCTTCTTCCATGCGACATTTTCATACGTGAGACATAAGTTTGATTCTAGCTCCCAAATTACTGTGTAATGATTTAATTGGATATCCGTTCTTGTCAATTTCACAAGTCGATTAGTTTTGATCCGCGGTTTAAAATACCAAGCTAAGTGCTGCTCGCTTTTATATTTGTTCAGCTTCCATGATTTTATGCTCCTTCTGGACTCATAAATTATTATAATTAATGCTACCTGCTTATTTTCCTATGAGAAATGAAGCGAATAAATGAGAAAAATATATGCTTGTAGAGGACTAGACAATACCAAAGTTTTTGATCGCCATTGAGTTTGAGCCCCTAAGTAGAATGACTGCACTTTACAGAGATGTTTATTTTCTAGAATCTGGTTAAGACAGGCTTCAGGTATACGTTATTCCTACATCATCTTGTTGATCAACATTTGTGCTATGTTTGAACTCGCTTCCTCTGATTTTTACCAGTTCCACAATCTAATTTTTACCTGGTCCAAAATTGCTCTATTGCTATACTAATATGTTCAAAACCCAGGCCACTATCTTCAACACGATGTATGTCAGTCTGATAGCTTCATGCGCCTCTTGCGCATAACAATAATTAAGTAAATCCAATAATCCTATCGTTTAGAAAGAATGGAGTAATTAATTCGACTCTAATAATTTCACTTTATTCTCATCTATACTTTTAACAAAGACAATTCAATGAATAACACAATGTATTTTTGAAAATTTGAAAATATTTACGTCCACCAATGGAATCTTACCATCGATTTAATACCTCCACTAAATATCTATCAACGAAATTTTACTATCAATTGTCAACGACACTACTAACAAAACAACTTAAAATTAAACTATTGTGACTATCAAAATATTTACACTTACAACACACATCCATTAACTCATTTTTTATTATTAAATAAAATATAAATATCTTTACCTATTAATGCAAATATGTGAGATTTATACTAGTGTAAAATAAGTTCATTTATTTGATGTGATAATGCAACGCTGAGATTACTGATTACAAAATTTTGTTGGCCCCTTAAAACAAATGTTTGGGACAGAGACCCAAAAAAATTATCAAAAGGACAGGCCCAGCAGGGTTGATAAAGGATCGACAACTCAGTTGGCAAGATATAAACCTTAGTGTCATCACCACAAAATATGCTTTATTTTATATGAGCCTTCTGACTTATCAATTGATAAACTATAAAAATCATCCGCCTTTCTTTAACAAAAGGTTTATTTCCTCTACAGCCTCAGTTTAAACCTAGTGTGGGAATATTTTAACTGTTCACATAGAAATCATAACAAAACATATCTAAACATATATGGATACAAATTAAGCAAATCTCTTTAGGTATGTTCATACATATAATGAATATTTATATTAATTTTAACAAAACAGATAAAAATTTCGTTTTTCAAAATAGTATATTCAAACATACTATTAATTATTCTCTACCCTAAGCCAATAAAGCATGCTACGGAAAATATAGCGTCAAAGAGAAAGTAGAAAATTTAAGTAGGTGTGATTACATCAATCAAAAGATATCAATTAAATATCAAACTGGAAAAAAAATGAAAACATCAATCAAAAATATATCAACCAAATACCAAACCAGAAAAATGAAAACATCAAAATTTAAGGAGGAGCAGACACATCTAATAATTAATTAGATAAAAAGAAATTTTAAAAGTTTAAATTTGAACATAGTCCAAACTATTGAAGTGTGAACTACTGAATAAACAAAAGTAGACATGAATACATAAAATTATACCAACATGTTGTCTAACTGACTACATGTTTAACGGTTAGAAATTTTGATTTGTTAATAAGTTAGTTTTGATTTGAGTTTCTTAAAACCAGACCTTGACTCGGTTACTATAATCAAAATCCAAACCCATCTAAAGTCTACCGAGTATTTCCAGTCCATTATCCAAGCCTACTATGTCTCGCTTTTCAGTCCCCTTTTTATACCAGTCTATTAAGAAAGTTATGCAACATAGCCCTTTATAGCGTTAGGTTATGTATAAAAACATAACATATTTCATATTTACGAACCTAGCAAACAAACTAGAAAGGAAAAAAAAACATATAACAAGACTTTTGTCAGATTTGAAAATTGTAACATTTTGAACTAAACAACACTAACTTGCACGCATGTTTACAAAAATGTTGAGCTCTTAATATGGTCTTACAACCTAAACTACATTATTGTAACGTCCTAAAATTTATTAATTTAAATTTGGTAACTTATTTAAACTTTTGTAATTTAATTTGAAAAGTTTCAAAACAAAATAAAATATTATTAATATTAAGTATTACAAAAATATATGGATATAAATAAAGTATTTGGTAATTTAAGCTTTAAATAAATGATAATAATAAAAATGTAAGAAAACAAGAATCGTGTTAAACATAAATATATAAGGTATAAAAACTATAAAAATAACTATGACAATTTTATATTAAGCAAAGCAAAGCAAATCAAACAAAAATGTATGTATGTGAATTATGCAAGAAAGAAAATAATATCTATATACAAAAATCAAATGCATAAGTATGTAAACTTGTAAGGGAGCATATGCATTAAATAACATCATCTCAGCACAACAAATATCATTTCAATATGCAGTAAATAAGAAAAATCTCTGACCATCAAAGAAATAGAAAATATCTTGTACAGCAAGCCTTCCCTGCAGAACTGTTTTCTATATATGCAATTCAACTTAGTCTTGTTCGTTCAAAAACATAACTTAGCAAATCAGAGAAAAAATTATAAATCTCACTAAACTTTCAAGCTCAAATACAATCTGCTGAAAAGAAAAAAATACAAGAAGATTAAACTGCAGGTTTTCAAAGACAAAAAGTGCTCTCTGTTTCAAAATCTTTTCATGTGAGTAAACTTTTCTTTTTAATTGGAACTGAATCTTGTTGTTGTAAAAATATGGAAGTTTAAATTGAAAATATATGCTGCATGTATATAAAAACAAGAAAATTGGGTTGTGTGTATCTGTGCACTTGGAAGTGGGGTTCTGTCCTAGGTTGACAGGCTCAAATTTGATTTCTTCTTCCTCAATAAATATTAAACCTTAATATCTAAACAAAGTTGTTTGTTTAGGCATAATTCAAGTATTAAAAATGGTTTCAAGCAAATTTAATTGAAGAGTGGTCTGGAAAATCGAAATTATAGGCAAATTTAAAACTTGTTGAAAATTTGGTTATCATAATTTTGGTTTCAGGCATATCAATTGAATCACTCTTGGAAATAATGATTTTTGAAAGGAAAATTTGAATTTTTAATGCAGTTTTTAGTGAGAAATCTTAACTTGATCAGGAAATGAAATTTTATAAAATTCTGGTGATCGGTGGGTTTGTGGTCCTCGAGACTGAAGTCGTAGCTAGGTTGAAGGTTCGAAATCATCAGAAAAATGCGAGTCGAATTTATAAATTATCGTAGAGTAGTGATGAGATCAATTTAGGGTTAAATGTTCATATTGGGTCAGGATCGGAAAAAATGTTGTCGCGTCATCGTCGATGGACCGGAGTCGTTCGCACCAGTGCCGATCAAAGCGTCTGTCATCTGCGATGTTTCAGTTGAATTTTCGTGACTGTTGACGACCTGAGGTGGATGATCGAAGCGATTTCGTGTTGATGGGTTTGGTTGAAGTTTGGGGTCGACAGTAAAATTTTGATTTCGTCGACGTGATGGGTTTTGGGTGCTCGTAGGGTTCAGGTGGAGGGTCGTCGACTTGATGGTGGCTGGAGATTCGACCAACGGTGGCGAATTCAACTATGCATGGTTTAGGGAAGAAGGATATGGACTCGAAGCAAGCATGGGAGAAACGTTTGGAAGCTCGAGTGTTAACCCGGGTAAAATTATTGAAGCACCGGGTAAAAATACTTGAAAAAAATTTTAAATTGAAAATCTTGGCACTCGGGTTGATTTTTAATATAACCCGTAGTAAGCAAGAAAAATTCTCAGAGGTGACTCGAAGCAGGTCTCGAGCCTGATATATTAAACAGTTTTTACTTTAAAAAAATTTACATTTTTAAACACTTGTAAACCATGTTTTCAAATGATGATTTGATCGAATTTTTGAATTAAATTCAGGATTTGAGTAAGATGGTTTTAAAGTAATTAATTTTAATTTATTTAATTTTTGATACATCATTTTATAAAGTCATTTATATTAAATAATGAAATTTAAAAGGAAATTAAGATAGAATGTTATTTAAACTAATCTTAACTTTCCAAAGCAACCAATGTATAAGGATAATGATTTAACAAGGTTTAAAAGGATAATCAAAGTAATTAAATTATCTTTTGGTTTATTAAAACAATTAATGATTTTGTTAATATAATTTCTTAAGAAATAATTGATTAATTATTTAATATTAAAGTTTAATTTAATAAATAATTAAGATTAATTAATTGTAATAAATTATTAATTAATTAAGAAGTAATAAATCAATAAAAGTAATTAAGAGTTAATTAATTAACAATTAAGGGTTAATTAATTAAGATAATTAACTAAGAAATGATTAATTAATGAAGGTGATTAAGACTTAATCAATAGTAATTAATCATTGATTAAAGATTACTAATGAAAGTAATTATGCGATTAATAAATTTAAAACCACATGATTTATTCATCTTAATTGAAGATGTTTTGTTGTTCTTGAATGCCGTGTATTGGATTTATTTTTCCTGATATGTGAGGTGATGCTATGTAATATGAAATGCTTTGTGCTGAGCTATGATATTTGTATTGAATATACCGCTGTGTGATTGTGAAAACCCAGTGGCCCGTAAAAAAGCAATTGAATTTCGATGCGACAGGGAGTCGGATTCCAATTGGTTATCCGAAACCCACATCAAACGTGTGAATCTTTGTGATTGATACATCCACGTGTTTTTAAATTAAAACGCTCACTACTCGGTTTAGCCGGGAGAGGACCTTTGTGTCGTATAACCCATTTTGAATATGTGATACGACGAAATGGATAGCAATTGAAAACGGTGGTGAAGACCGGGGGTCTTCGAAAACGATAGGATAACCTGTCGAATGACTCTGCACTGAGTTGCTCCGGTATAGAGATCTCCATATGTGATGGGGAGTCCGATCGGGATTGTGGATGCCCGGATTGCAAGGACTTCTTCGGAAGTGCCTTCGGTTCTGTTCGAACCCGGAACAGACTTGTATGATTGTATGTCTAGCATTAAAATTTGAGGTATAAAGCTGATTTCTTTCAAATACATATCTGTTGGTGGAGGAGAATTCATTATCTTAGCTTAACACCCTTCTCTGAGACGTACGAGCTTAGAGGTTATGTAGTTGAATGTTATTAGTGATATACTCCCAATTTGATAATATGGCATGCTGGGTGCTGCAGATCATTTGTTGATCGAAGCATGGCTTTGTGAAAAAGCGTAGCTTTGTGGACGAGACTTCGTCGAACCTCACAACCCGGTTATGGTCGAAATAGGAATCGTGGTAGCAAGGTTATTTGGGGGTAGCACCTCCTTAGGGTATGCCCATTTCCTTCTGGATTATAAGTGGTATCATGGTATGGATCCCAGATACTTACTTTGTGGTTGCTGCAAACTTATTGCTTTATGGTTGTCGGTTGAGAAGCGCTTTGGATAAAGGTTGGTAACGACCAGGAGGTGGCATACTCGTGTCAGTTGTTACCTAGTCACAGAGGTAATCCGGCCTTGTGTAGCAGAGATCCGGTTAGGTTCTCGGGGACGTCCCTCCAGAGGCGTTCCATTTTGTGTGGGAAGTTCCTTTGCCCGACCATTTGTTGGAAATCCAAATAAACAGTACGAGCCTATACGGTTTTAAATTGTATAACCTGCCACCTCAGGTTGTAGCTATAGTAGGCATAGTATAATGGTACATATGCTGGCTAAGATTAATATTATACTTTTGAAAATGTTTTCACACTATGCACTAATAATAATATTTAAAAGAGTTTTCTCGTATCAAGCATTTTTGAATGTCATAAGGAGAAATCTCCTCCAAGTTTGCGCTTGCATTGTGTGTGTGGCTGGAGGCCTTATGACAGTTTCATTTTCAAAAAGCATTGCGGGTTTCTTTCAAAATTTTTTTTTTGTATTTGATAAAAATGAACTGTTTTATTTCAAACAACTGTTTTTGGTTTACTCATACCAGTCTCATGACTGACCCGGAGTTTATTATTCCTTTCCTAAACTCTGCGTGCCTATAATTTTCCACACGGGTAAGCTTAGAAGCAAGTTATCCGTGTTTTGGAGCTAGCTTAGATTTTGAAGTATTCTGGAAGCTTTGGATTTGGAAATCTTTTGAAGTGTTGGAGTTTTTGAAGACCTTGTCGAAGTTGAAGTATGTTGGAAACTCGTTGAAGCTTCTGTTGTCGTATTATTGTTGCATCATATTTGTATCACTCTAATATTTAGGATCGATGTTGTATTGGATATTGTATCATGTTGTATCTTTGTTGATATATGATATTTCTTTTGTTTCTGCTATTTATATTCATCTAATCTTGTAATAAGCTCCATCCGATTGGAGTTCGATATTTGAATTTTCGGTAGTCGAATACAAGTGAAGTATTTAGTGTCAATTTTCGAACATTGGATTTCGGGCCGTGACAAGTGGTATCAGAGCTAAGGGTTGAATGAGAACTTTAGCTACGGAGTATAATACATTAGATGGCTCAATAGAGATAGGGTGAAGTATACCCTAGAATGAGTATAAACCGAAAGACCGAAACCCTAAAATTTCTTGGTCTATTTCTTTTAAACTGTTGATATTCGCTAAGATATCTTGTCCATATGCCTAAATCAAGTTTTCTTTCTATTTATAGATAGTGAGAATGAGCGGAAGAAAAGGACAAGGTAGGGGACGGGGAGATACCACCGCAATTGGTCAAGTCCCTGCAACTGCAACTGTGTCTACTCAACCTCAGCCGAATCTGGCTGATCTGTGTAAGAGCTTCTCAAGACTTGGTGGAAAGTCGTTTACTGGCAAGGAATCTGTTGTAGAAGCCCAATCCTGGATCCGATCCTGTGAAAGAATTTTCAGGGGATTGAAGTTGGAAAACGATCAAAAGCAATTAATAGCTTCTTGGCAACTCCAAGAGTAAGCATTAGCTTGGTGGGAGATAGGTATTGTGGATGAGTCAGAAGATAAGTTTACTTGGAGACGATTTAAAGAAGTGTTTGAGCAGCGATACATTCCATCTGCTTGCATCTCTCGAATGTACCATGAATTCCTAGATTTGAAGCAAGGAAGTCTATCATTTGAGGAGTACTTGAATAAATTCAATGAATTGTCTCGATTTGGTCCGGAGCTAGTGTATACACCCTTGAATAAAAATGAAAGATTCATTTGGGGAATGAATAAGAAGTATCATGAGAGAATGATAGCCCACATTAAAGAATCTTTTTCGGACTTGATCGATATGGGTTATCGATATGCTACTCTAGATAAGCAGAAAGTTCCGAGAGAGAAGGGGAGTTCAAGTAGTTCGAATTGGAAGAAAAGAAAATTCGAAGGAAGGAGGCCAAATTAAGGCAAGGAAAAGAATAGGAGTAATCAAGAGAATTCAGCCAGAAATGTTACTTGTTATAACTGTCAGGATAAAAGACATTTAGCAAATGATTGTGAGAAGCCAAAGAAACAAATTAAGAAAGATCAACATGTAAAGACAAGTCGAAGATCCAAGGAATGCTATTGTTGTCACCATTCAGGTCATGGAGTTAAGAATTGCCCGAAAAAGAAACAAGCACAAATAGCGAAAGTGTGCGCATCAAAAGGTAACCCCTCAACTTCAAAGGCAAATGAAGGAAAGGGAGTTCTGGAGGGTAACCTTATTGTTGGCGAAAGAGTTGTTAGAGTTTTATTCGACATGGGAGCTTCACGTAGCTTTATCTCCCAATAGATCGTGGACGAATTAAAACTTAAACTCAAGTTTGTCAATGAACCTATTTGTGTGAAGAATCCAGTGGGTGGTCCTGCAAATCTTTATCTATATTGTAGAAGGGTGCCTATCTCTTATTCTGACCATCGATTTCCTATTAACCTTTATGTTCTCGACTTCAATGAATTTGAAATCCTACTCGAGATGAATTGGTTATCGAAATACGAAGCCAAATTAGATTGCCACAACCGAACGATTCTGGTCAAAACAAAACTTGGAGATTTCATTGAAATTTCTTGTGAAGATCCTAGTCCAAAAAGGGATAAACTGATGTATACGTTGGGATATCCAGAACCTAGTCTAGAGTCCATTCCTATTGTCCAGCATTTTCCTGATGTATTCGAAGAAGTGAAATCTTTACCCCCACATAGAGAGATTGAATTCAGAATTGATTTGATTCTGATTGCTCGTCATGTTGTTCATGCTAGTCGTAGGATGGCACCACGGGAAAGAATTGAACTAGTCAAGCAAACCGGTGATTTGCTAAAAAAGGGATTGATTCGTCCTAGTGTTTCTGAATGGGATTCAGCGGTAGTATTTGTGGCTAAATCTGATGGGTCTTTGAGATTGTGTGTTGACTATCGCAATCTCAATAAGCAAACTCTCAAGAACAAGTTTCCTTTACCCAAGGTCGACGACTTATTCGATCAACTTCATGGTGCACGATTCTTTTCTAAGATGGATCTAGCTCAGGGATTCCATCAGTTGCGAATTGCCGAAGATTGTGTTCACCTAACTGCTTTTAGGGGTCCGGATGTATTCTACGAGTGGTTAGTCATGCCTTTCGGACTAACCAATGCCCCCGCGTACTTCTTAGATTTGATGACCCGTGTGTTTCGGGAGGTGCTGAATAAATTTGTTCTTGTATTTATCGATGATATCCTAATCTACTCCAAAACCGAAGAGGAGCATGCTGAACATCTCAGAATTATTTTGGAGATTTTGAGAAGGAACATCTTATTTGCTAAATTTTTGAAATGTCACTTTTGGGTCAAAGAAGTCAAATTTCTCGGCCATATTGTTGATGAAGAAGGGATTTCTGTTGATCCGAGCAAAATTTCCGCTATTTATGACTGGAAGCGACCCACGACTCCGAAAGAAGTTCGAAGTTTTCTGGGTTTAGCAGGCTATTACCGGAAGTTTTTTCAGGACTTTTCTAAGATTGCTAGTCCATTGACTAAGCTAACAATGAAGAATGCCAAGTTCAGTTGGACTCCAAAATGTAGTGAAGCTTTTCAGGAATTGAAAAGGAGATTGACTACCACTCCTGTTCTCACTATCATTAACGGGAACCAAGGCTTATCTGTCTATACTGACACTTGTGGTGATGGGGTAGGTACAGTGTTAATGTAGGATGGGAAGGTAATTGCCTACGCGAGTAGACCATTACGTCCACATGAGAGAAACTACCCAACACATGATTTGGAGCTTTTGGCTGTTATTTTCGCCTTAAAAATCTGGCGACATTTATCTTCTGGGTGAAAAATTCGAATTATTCACTGACCACAAATCTTTAAAGTATCTCTTCACTCAGTAGGATTCGAATCTGCGACAACAACGTTGGTTGGAATTTCTGGCATCCTATGACCTAGATATTCAATATACACCCGGAAAAGCCAATGTAGTTGTCGATGCTTTGAGTAGAAAGCATGCCATTCTCACTCATCTTGTCATTACTCCTACTCTTCTTGAGAAAGTCGCCAGCAAACAAAAAGAAGATGAGTTTTTTCATCAAATTTATGAGAAAATGCATCGTGGTGAAAATACTAGTTTTGAAGTTGATGACAATAAAGTATAAGATTAAAAGGAAGAATTTGTGTCCCAAACATTTCGGAACTGAAGCATGAAGTTTTGGACGAATGCCACAAGTCCAAACTTTGCATCCATCCACGAGTCAATAAAATTTATCATGATATTAAAAGAACAATTTGGTGGAAGACGATGAAAAGGGACATATCTATATATGTGAGTCGCTGTGCTACTTGTTAACAAATTAAAAGCGATCAATAGAAAGTGGCGGGTTTATTTCAACCTTTGAAAGTACCGAAGTGGAAATGGGATCAGGTATCGATGGATTTCATCGACAGATTGCCATGAACCAAGAAGGGAAATGAAGTATAATAGACCGTCTAACCAAAACTGCTCACTTCATTCCAGTGAAATCCACTCGGACTGCAGCAAGCTTAATAGAGCTATATATAAAAGAGATTGTTCGTCTCCACGGTATTCCTAGCAGCATAGTGAGTGATCATGATCTGATCTTCACTAGTAGATTTTGGGAGGCATTCCAAGCCGCATTGGGAACAAAACTGAATTTCAGCACTGCTTATCACCTATAATCTGATGGGAAAACTGAGAGGATTAACCGAATCTTAGAAGACCTATCGCGTGCTTGTATACTTGATTTTGGTGGTTCGTGGGAGGACCATTTGCATCTGGTCGAGTTCTCTTATAACAATAGCTATCAAGCCAGTATTGAAATGGCTCCTTATGAGGCTTTATATGGTCGTCCGTGTCGATCACCTGCATGCTGGATCGAATCAGGTGATAGACTCGTTCTTGGACCAGATATGATTAAAGATGCCACGGTGAAGGTAGATTTTATTCGAAAGAAATTAATAACTGCTCAAAGTCGTTAGAAGAGCTATTATGACCGCCGAAGAAGAGATTTGGAATTTCAAGTTGGAGATTCTGTATTTCTGAAAGTGTCTCCAATGCGTAGTGTATTGAGGTTTGGGAAAATTGGAAAGCTAGCACCACGTTATATTGGTCCTTTTCCTATTCTGGACAGGATCGGTTCTTTAGCCTATCGTGTGTAGTTGCCTAGCTGGTTATCTGAAGTGCATGATGTGTTCCACATTTCTAACCTTCGGAAGTATGTGCACGATCCAGACTGTATTATTAAAGAAGCAGCTCAGCAAGATCTTGAAATCACTCCCAATTTAATAGCTAAAAGAGAACCGATAAAGATTGTGGATCGTGATGAAAAGCGATTAAGAAACAAAATTGTAAAACTGGTTAAAGTATAGTGGAGTGGCGATCCAAAGGACTGCACTTGTGAAACTGAAGATAACATGTAGAAATCATATCCCAATTGCAGAGTAGATATCTCCGCTTAAACTGGTAAGCCATTTCTCTATCCTTTTCTGAATTCATATATTCTTTGTTTGCTTTTCTCTCTCTTTCAAATTTCGAGGATGAAATTTTCTTAAAGGGGGGGGGGGGGTATTTGTAACGTCCCAAAATTTATTAATTTAAATTTGGTAACTTATTTAAACTTTTGTAATTTAATTTGAAAAGTTTCAAAACAAAACAAAATATTATTAATATTAAGTATTACAAAAATATGTGGATATAAATAAAGTATTTGGTAATTTAAGCTTTAAATAAATGATAATAATAAAAATGTAAAAAACAAGAATTGTGTTAAATATAAATATATAAGGTAAGTTAAAAACTATAAAAATAACTATGACAATTTTATATGGAGTAAAGCAAATCAAACAAAAATGTATGTATGTGAATTATGCAAGCAAGAAAATAATATCTATATACAAAAATCAAATGCATAAGTATGTAAACTTGTAAGGGAGCATATGCATTAAATAACATCATCTCAGCACAACAAATATCATTTCAATATGCAGGAAATAAGAAAAATCTCTGACCATCAAAGAAATAGAAAATATTTTGTACAGCAAGCCTTCCCTGCAGAACTGTTTTCTATATATGCAATGCAACTTAGTCTTGCTCGTTCAAATACATAACTTATCAAATCAGAGAAAAAATATAAACCTCACTACATTTTCAAGCTCAAATACAATCTGCTGAAAAGAAAAAAATATAGGAAGATTAAACTGCAGGTTTCCAAAGACAAAAAGTGCTCTCTGTTTCAAAATCTTTTCATGTGAGTAAACTTTTCTTTTTAGTTGGAACTGAATCTTGTTGTTGTGAAAATATGGAAGTTTAAATTGAAAATATATGTCGCATGTATATAAAACATGAAAATCGGGTTGTGTGTATCTGTACACTTGGAAGTGGGGTTCTGTCCCAGGTTGACAGGCACAAATTAGATTTAAAATTTGATTTCTTCTTCCTCAATAGATATTAAAGCTTAAGATCTAAACAAAAGTTGTTTGTTTAGGCATAATTCAAGTATTAAAAATGGTTTCAAGCAAATTTAATTGAAGAGTGTTCTGGAACATCGAAATTACAGGCAAATTTAAAACATGTTGAAAATTTGATAATCATAATTTTTGGTTTCAGGCATATCAATTGAATCACCCTTGGAAATATTTTGAAAGAAAAATCTGAATTTTTAATGCAGTTTTTAGTGAGAAATCTTAACTTGATCAGGAAATGAAATTTTACAAAATTCTGGTGATCGGTGGGTTTGTGGTCCTCGAGATTGAAGTTGTAGCTAGGTTGAAGGTTTGAAATCATCATAAAAATGTGAGTCGAATTTATAAATCATCGTAGAGTAGTGATGAGATCGATTTAGGGTTAAATGTTCATATTGGGTCACGATCGGAAAAAATGTTGCCGCGTCGTCGTCGATGGACCGGAGTCACTCGCACCAATGCCGATCGAAGCGTCTGCCATCTGCGATGTTTCAATTGAATTTTCGTGACTGTTGACGACCTGAGGTGGATGATCGAAGCGATTTCGTGTTGATGGGTTTGGTTGAAGTTTGGGGTCGACGGTAAAATTTTGATTTCGTCGACGTGATTGGTTTCTGGGGCTCGTAGGGTTCAGTGGAGGGTCGTCGACTTGATGGTGGCTGGAGATTCGACCAACGGTGGCGAATTCAACTGTGCATGTGCACGGTACAAATTGTTGTATCAGTAGTTTGGTTTGGGGAAGAAGGATATGGACTCGAAGCAAGCACGGGGAGAAACGTTTGGAAGCTCAAGTGTTAACTCGAGTAAAATTATTGAAGCACCGGGTAAAAATACTTGGAAAAATTTTTATGTTGAAAATCTTGGCACTAGGGTTGATTTTTAATATAACCCGAAGCAAACAAGCAAATTTCTCAAGGGTGACTCGAAGCATATCTCAAGCCTGATATATTAAACAGTTTTTACTTTTAAAAATTTCAGATTTTTAAACACTTGTAAACCATGTTTTCAAATGATGATTTGATCGAATTTTTGACTTAAATTCAGGATTTAAGTAAGATGGTTTTTAAGTAATTTTTTGATACATCATTTTATAAAGTCATTTATATTAAATAATGAAATTTAAAAGGAAACTAAGATAGAATGTTATTTAAATTAATCATAACTTTCCAAAGCAACCAATATATAAGGATAATGATTTAACAAGGTTTAAAAGGATAATCAAAGTAATTAAATTATCTTTTGGTTTATTAAAACAATTAATGATTTTGTTCATATAATTTCTTAAGAAATAATTATTTATTTATTTAATATTAAAGTTTAATTTAATAAATAATTAAGGTTAATTAATTTGTAATAAATTATTAACTAATTAAGGAGTAATAAATCAATAAAAGTAATTAAGTGTTAATTAATTAACAATTAAGGGTTAATTAAGTTAATTAATTAATAAATGATTAATTAATGAAGGTGATTAAGACTTAATCAATAGTAATTAATCATTGATTAAAGATTACTAATGAAATTAATTATGCGGTTAATAAATTTAAAACCGCATGATTTATTCATCTTAATTGAAGATGTTTTATTGTTCTTGAATGCGGTGTGTTGGATTTATTTTTCTGACATGTGAGGTGATGCTAAGTAATTTGAAATGTTTTGTGCTGAGCTGTGATATTTGTATTGAATATACTGCTGTGTGATTGTGAAAACCCATTGGCCTGTAAAACGGCAACTGAATTTCGATGCGACATGGAGTCGGATTCCAGTTGGTTATCTGAAACTCACATCGAACGTGTGAATCTTTGTGATTGATACATCCACGTGTTTTTAAATTGAATGCTCACTATTCGGTTTAGCCGGGAGAGGACCTTTGTGTCATATAACCCATTCTGAATATGTGATACGATGAGATGGATAGCAATTGAAGACAGTGGTGAAGACCGGGCGTCTTCGAAAACGATAGGATAACCTGTCGAATGACTCTGCACTGAGTTGCTCCGGTATAGAGATCTCCATATGTGATGGGGAGTCCGATCGAGATTGTGGATGCCCGGATTGCAAGGACTTCTTCGGAGCTTCCTTCGGTTCTATTCGAACCCGGAACAGACTTGTATGGTTGTATGTCTGACATTACAATTTGAGGTATAAAGCTGATTTCTTTCAAATACATATCTGTTGGTGGCGGAGAATTTATTCTCTTAGCTTAACACCCTTCTCTGAGACGTACGAGCTCAGAGGTTATGTAGTTGAAGGTTATTAGTGATATACTCCCAATTTGGTAATGTGGCATGCTGGGTGCTGCAGATCATTTGTTGATCGAAGCATGGCTTTGTAAAAAACGTAGCTTTATGGACAAGACTTCATCGAACCTCACAACTCGGTTATGGTCGAAACACGAATCGTGGCAGCAAGGTTATTTGGGGGTAGCACCCCCTGAGGGTATGTCCTTTTCCTTCTGGGTTATAAGTGGTATCATGGTATGGAGCCCAGATACTTATTTTGTGGTTGCTGCAAACTTATTGCTTTGTGGTTGTCGGTTGAGAAGCGCTTCAGATAAGGGTTGGTAATGACCAGGAGGTGGCATACTCGTGTCAGTTGTTACCTAGACACAGAGGTAACCCGGCCTTGTGTAGCAGAGATCCGGTTAGGTTATCGGGAACGTCCCTCCAGAGGCGTTCCATTTTGTGTGGGAAGTTCCTTTTCCGGACCATTTGTTGGAAATCCAAATAAAACAATACGAGCCCTTTACGGCTTTAAATTGTATAACCTGCCACCTCAGGTGGTAGCTATAGTATAATGGTACCTATGCTGGCTAAGATTAATATTATACTTTCGAAAATGTTTTCACACCATGCACTAATAATAATATTTAAAAGAGTTTTCTCGTATCAAGCATTTTTTACTGTCATAAGGAGCTCCTCCAAGTTTGCGCTTGCATTGTGTGTGGCTGGAGGCCTTATGGCAGTTTCGTTTTCAAAAAGCATTGCGGGTTTCTTTCAAATTCTTTTGTTTTGTCTTTGATAAAAATGAACTGTTTTATTTCAAACAACTGTTTTTAGTTTACTCATACCAGTCTCATGACTGACCCGGAGTTTATTATTCCTTTCTTAAGCTCTGGGTGCCCATAATTTTCCACACGGGCAGCCTAGAAGCAGGTTATCCGTGTTTTGGAGCTAGGTTGGATTTTGAAGTATTCTGGAAGCTTTGGATTTGGAAATCTTTTGAAGTGTTGGAGTTTTTGAAGACCTTGCCGAAGTTGAAGTATGTTGGAAATACGTTGAAGTTTCTGTTATCGTATTATTGTTGCATCATATTTGTATCACTCTGATATTTGGGATCGATGTTTTGTATTGGATATTGTATCATGTTGTATCTGTGTTGATATATGATATTTCTTTTGTTTCCGCTGTTTATATTCATCTAATCTTGTTATAAGCTCCATTCGACTGGAGTTCGATGTTTGAATTTTCGGCAGTCGAATACAAGTGAAGTATTTAGTGTCAATTTTTGAACATTGGATTTTGGTTCGTGATAATTATATTCTTAACCATGGATTTATATACTCCATGTGTGTAACAATTTGGAATTTTTGATACCGAAAATTCCAGATAATTAGGAAAAGAATAAAAGAGATAGAAGAAGAAACAGAAATGGAACACAGAATCTCACATTCGCAGTGCATCAAAATATAATATCAAATAAAATAACAGTTAAACAAGAGAAAACTGTATCCGTTAATATGCATTAATACATCAGAGTTACAACATTTACACCATCACTAGACAGTTAAGATTAGTTTGTCCCAGATAAACTACAACAAGATCACATCGGAATACACTATATATGTTCCTGTCATCCAGCTCGCCTCCTGAGCTCTAGAACGTCCTTACCTAAAAATCTGTAATACTCGGTCTGACCCGAGCGTTACATCAAAGTAACATCCGGGTAAGGCTGGAAACCAGCGTGAGTAAACCAATTTATCATGAAATACCAATGCATACAGCTTATTTAAAACCCGGGGTAACCCGTTCATCACTACAAGAGCATAACTTGTTATGGTCAATACCTATATTCACAAATCAATCCCTAACTAACTTTTCCAAGTTTTAAATGGTCCAGTCATTTAAATTATTCCATTTCAGCCTATTGATTTCACATATTAATTTATAAAGGATCGAAGTGGTTTTGGGTATTTCCTAATACCCGACTCCGGTCTCTTCAAATCTCATGTCATCCTAACCCAAGTTATTCAAGTGAAATACCATTCAAATTTAAATACAGGATGTCACTTTTACACAGCAATTCATCATTGATAGATAACCACATTATCCTGTCCACCGAAACATCATATCATAAAACATTTCATATCAGAGATATCAACCAATTCAAGGCATCCAATACAATTCAATCATCCATAAGTAAGATTAATTAATCACTTCATCACTAATTAATTTAAAATAAATTAAATTAATTACTATAAATCCTGCTTACTTAACCGTTGATTAATTACAGACCAGTTAATCAATCATCCTCTAATTATCCATCTTAATTAATCATCCTTGATTAATTATTCTCTAATTACATTAAGTAATTAGCCTTAATTGATTCCATAAATTAATTATCCTTAACTATTTACAGTAATTATTCCCTAATTAATTACTCAAATTAATTATCTTATAATTACCTACATTGATTAATTATCCTTTAATTTATCACACTCATTAATTAACTAACCCTTAATTAATTCCTTAATAAATCAATCCTTAAATTAATTACAATAAGTAATTAATTCTTAATTACTTCCCTTAAGTAATTTACCTTTAATTACTTTCATCCAGTAATTATTCCATTGATTAATTATTCTCATTTAACTAACCTTGATCCTAAATTTATTTAACCTTTAACTGCTAATTAAAAACAATCAACCCTCAATAGACTAATCCTTTAATTACTTACACTAAGTAAATATCATTTAAGTAATTAACCTCTAATTACTTAATTAATTTATCCTTAATTACAATTAATTATTCTCTTATTAATTAACTCATAATAACTTTAATTAATTAACTACCCTTTTTTATTAATTAATTCCTAAATCATTATTAAGATCTTATTAAAATCTTAAAATTACTTATCATTACCATATTTTTAACATACTAATTCTTTGATTACCTACCTAATTACATATCTAAAAAAAATTAAGTTTGAATAAACTTAAGAATCAACTAAATTAATTTAAGTAACGTAATTATTCAACTTTTTAAACCAATTATTAGATAAAACATTGACTACATATAAAATAAATCTACTTAAGAACAGTTAAGACTTGATTTAATTTGACAATCAAAATTTTTATTTTACTTAAATTTTTAAAACCGTATAATTTTTTTGGGGATCAATCTGGTTAATATTCGACTCAGACCTGAGACAAACCCATTTTTTTAAAACTTTGATCAAATCTTAAACTGGCAATACACACGTAAACTACCCGAAGACAACCCACCAATAACTCGAATTGACCCTGAGCTTTCTCACGTTCCCAAACCTACCCTACCACCAACCATTACCCAGATGCACAATTGATACTTGACACATGTACAAATCGTCGGAGTTGCGGGCATCGCTTATGACCCCTTCGCCCAGTCATCGACGACTTCCCTTAGCCATCCGATCATCCAGACTTCATCACGAAACACCTAATCAAAATCGAGCACACTCAAACCCATCAGCAGAAAATCAGATCACCAAATTCACCTATATCTTCGATCTCCGAACACCGAGGCCACGAACTCCTTCCTAGACCTCCGCCTGAGTTCTCATTTGCTTCCCCGAAGCTTCAATCCAACTTGACGCGACGTCGACACCTCAAAGACCTAAAAAGTAACCCATCCCAAAACGTAACTTAAACCCTACATTCACCTCGCATGACCATCACGATCTCTTGAAAAATGTCAGACCATTTTTCTCGATATCCCCATCACCTAAACTATCTCTGTTCTAAGCCCGCCGCCACGAAATCGACCCTGCGATCCTAATTTGGTCAAAACACCAAATCCCAATCATCTATATTTCCTCCACAAATACTCACTTAAAAATGACATTACTTCCACCAAAAATCATCAAATTCGAAAGTGAATCCAATCATGTATGAAAAATATATGATTCACTTAATTGATTTTTAGCCTATTTTGATTTATTTCTGTAAGTTTCTGTTCTAGGTAATTATTCTCACCAGTTTTACTTGAATGCATTTTAAAAAAAATGGAATTTCATGTCAACTAACACATTTCCTTCAAACATCCTGAGCGATAAGTAATTGTGCGAAAAGAAATGAATTCTTTTTGAAAGAATTTTGGCCTGATGATAACAACCAGACACATGCATTTACACACTCAGGCTTACAAACAGAATTCCTCTTATATTTTTAACAATCACATTCATTTCACTATGGAATTCAAATCCAAGTCATTTTTCCTAATCATATTTTAAATTCATAGAGCCATAAAAGAAATTTGTTTTTAAAAGAAAAAAATGTTTACACACATTTTTGTTTATTAGAGGTACATGGCCTTAGTTTGTAATTCTGGAACTTGATTTTTTTCTGCAAACCAGATCTTATCCTAAGTTTAGTTTTATGAAAAACAAATTTGGATTTATTTAGTGGATTAAAGACTGTAGTTCAAACAGAAAACATACATACATGATCATTTCCAGACATACACAGGCTTCTTATTTATTTATAGAGTAGTTTAAATATATAATTTTTTTTCAAAACATCCAAGTAGATCGTTTTTATAAGATCACTTATAGATTTTCACATGCATCAAAGATTCAACCAGATTAAATCTTTTTATAGAAAAAGATTACTCACTAATTCTGAAACCAGAGAAGCCTGGGACATGTTTTCCTTTGAATTTGAAAATCTGGAATTTTCCACTTGCTTGGTTGCTGAACTAAATCTCCCGTAGTTGCTTGATTCAGAGTTGAACTTTGGAAATTTGTCAGGTTGATATAAGTTTGTTTTGAATTTTGTCTTCCCCGTATTTTTTTTCTGTTTTTGAGATGATCTACATGTTGAAGTGGTCATCTGACTTAATTCATATTTCTTTTTGGTTTTGAAAAGATGAAGATTGTTATGAGTTGAAGCAAAAATCAGGATCTTGCTTTAGTTTGATTGTTTCAGTTTTAGAATTTTTGAAATGAACTTGATTCTATGTTGAAAAGGTGGAAGTTGATAAAGTTTTCAGGTTTGTAAATTAATGGCATATTTCTTTGCTTTTAGAAAATGAGACGGAAAAAAACTGAATGAAGAAGAAGAAGTAAGGCAATATAGACTTTAATATTTGATTTATGAAAATTAAAGAAAATAAAATAAAAATGTGACACTTGTCACTAAACTTACTTAAATTGTTACATGTTATTAGAGAGATTCACAAATTAACACATGTAATTTTCATGCAAAATTTGATTTTTAAATGTTTTTGTAATTAATTTTCTAATTTATAAATACATATTTAATTTATATAAATAAATCTCTTTAAAAAGAAAATAATATAAAACAATTTTATGTTTTAAATAAAATCATGAAAATACATTTTAAAACCAAAGTAGGATTTAAGGTATAAATAACTATCCTTTGAATTTCAATTTAAATATCTAAATTCAAATTAAATTTCAAATTCAGTTTAAAAATCAATTTGATATATACATATAATATTAGTAAATCCAATTTCCATTTGTATATAATAGTTCTATTTAAAATCTATATATATACAACACAATTATTATTGTTGTTTAAAATAACAATTTTATCAATTTTAATAAATTTATAATGGAGATTATCACATTTATTTGTTCAATTTATAAATCAGTATTTCAAGAGTTAAATCAGATGACTATCCAATTATCTGATACTCGAAAATCTGGGTTATCACATTCCTTCCCCCTTTGAATCTTTTCATCCTCGAAAAGGAACGAAGCCAGAATTATTAAAATGCTTAAAATCAGATGAATTTTCATTGATCATTTTTTAAAAAGCTTTTAAAATATATATAATATTTCCAAATTAGTTTTTTTTAAAATACTTTTTATAACTCGATGTTTCAACACATCCATCCTCGTTCCCATAGAAATTCGGTCATACGTTGATCAGCGTAGGATTGAAAATCTATAAGTACTTAGCAGACCCATTTTTAACCCCCAGTGAAAATATTTTGAAAACATTTTGTTGAAATTATAGAGAATATTTTTGAAAATAGAGGAAACATCTTTGGTGATAATGCTCTGGAAACCATCACCCTCATCCATGGTCGCAGTTACATCCTGGGTTACGTTGCCATCGTAGCAAAAGTCCATGTAACTGTAGGCACTCCGTGCCCCTCGATTACGCCAGGGAACCTGCGGCAGATCGCGGTTACATTCCAGGGTTACGTTGCCATCCCAGCAAAAGTCCATGTAACTGTAGGCATCAGCGCCCTCGATTTTCGCTTCCAAAAATGAAACTTCTCCACCCCCATATAGGTCGCAGTCTACAGATGTAAAATCAAATGTAGACTGTTGGCTCTCAGCGGCACACACGACTTTCGCTATGTCACTATAGGTCGCAATCTACCGATGTAAAATCAAAGGTAGATTGTTGGCTCTCAGTGGCACACACGACTTTCGCTATGGACTGCAGTAGATCGCAATGACATCGAGTTAAACTGTCATCATAGCATAACCCACATCAGCGCCCTCGACTTTCGCTACACACTATACATAATCCTCAGGAACTAGTTTTGTCCAGACTCCTCACAAGATCAACTTTAGAACCCCCCTTAGGGTTCAAGGCAGTACCGACCTATGGTACTCCAGAGAAGTTCATTTCAAGGGAGCGCCTTTTTTCCCAGAGCTATTTTAAGAACACTTTATACTGCACATATAGTATCTTCCAAATCATACACCTAGTATGAATCTCAAATAAATTTCCTTTCTCAAAATCGATTATTCCAAAATCGATAATTCTCAAATTAGGCCTTTTCAAATTCCAATATTGATTTTACCCAAAAATCAAAAGCCTTTCCAAAATCCATAGGTTGCAAAAACCTTTTCTCAAAATCATTCTCATAAGATCCCTTATATATATAGATATATATAACTTTAAAATTCTTTGGATCACTTCAAACTTGTATAAATTCCCTTTTTATACTTCAAATACTTTCAAAAACCCCTTTCTTCTGGCAATAGATTCAACAAGAGGAGTTTTATCACACACACACACACACACACACACACACACACATATATATATATATATATATAACAAAGATACTTAACTTTGTTTATTCCAAATCAAATATTCAAATTTGATTACTCTTTTATAAAGATATTAACCATATTACTTTCATTTCAAAAACCATTTTACAATTCTTATCCACAAATTTCCAATATCAATTTCATTCAAACCCGTACGACGTACACATATCATCCGTATGCTATATCAATCAGATCGCTTACTCGATCACACAATTTCACTTCCGACTAGTATCGTCCACCCGACTTTCTAGTGCGGATTCAGATCTGGTTTCTTGATCAGAAACCGTCATTCTCCTTGCATAGCCGTAACTATGATACAGAATATTCAGAACCAATCAAAAATCCATATCCAGGTTCGCCATCGAAAATTGAGTGAAAAATCCCAACTTGGATCGATATACTACCTCGAAATTATGTGCTCGAATCTGGATCAATTCACTATGCGAATAGAATAATATACGTACATCATAGGTATTTATCCTCATTGATTATTAACCAAATCAATTCTCTTTTCTATTCTCCTTCACTTTGATTTTCATTCACTTACTCAAAATTCTTAAATCCTCATTTGGATTATCACCTCAATTCTTATCTCAAATGGATATTTAATCATAAACAGTTTGAATTCTGTCCAGCTTAAATTTAGAAAATAGCTTGAAAAGTTTAAAAATAGATAAGTAGTTGAAAAATAATTATTAGTGTAAAATATCTGTAAAATAGTTAAATAATGATAAAATAGTTATAAAGTAGTTAAATAATTGTAAACTAGTTATAAATAGTAATTAGTTATAAAATAATTGAAAAATATTAATTAATTTATAAAGCAGTTGTAAAATAGTTAAATAATTCCAAAAGTAGTTATAAAATAAGTATATGATAGTTTTGGGTTTAATAAGAAAGGTTATATATATAATAAATAGCATGGAAAAATAGATTTGTACTAAAAAAATTATTTCGAAAATAGTCCAGAGTCAAACTGTTCAATTTCCAACCTCCATTTTCAATCAATTCAATTTAAATTTCCACTTCCATTTAAATTGACTCAATTCCAATTTGAATTAATCTCAATTCCTATTTGAATTTGAACTCATTCAACTTCAATTTTATTTCAAATCAATCCAATTCAAATTTCCCATTTGAATTTTAAACTTATCCATCTTCTATCATAATTTTAATTAATTCAAATCAAATTCAATTTGAACTAATTCAATTAATTTCAAATTTAAACCATCTCGAATTATATAAATTCGAGTTAAATTTTTAAAGGTTGATTTAATTCTTTAAATCAAACTAACTTATATCTTTAAACCAATTAATTTTGAATTCAAATTCCAATTTTAACCTATTTCAAAGTTCAAATAATAATTCAAATCCTTTTTAACAATCTTTGAAATTCAATTTATCACCAAATTTCAATTTTGAAACCAAACCTTTGAAGTTTTATCTTAAACATTCAAATCTTAAGTACAAAATGATTCCATTTTATCTTAATAATGGATATATTACCACACCCCATTTCTTCATTCATTTAAATAAATCCAATTTCAGCTTAAAGATTATTAATAACAACAGGATGGTATCATTCGGATTATTTTAAAACATCTATCCCTTTCCAATTCCCAGATCTCAAACCCATTTTGAGATCACACAAACTTTCAATTCAAATTCACTATTTAACTTTCCAAGTTAAATCCCAATTTCATCTTGAAATTTCCAAATCAGGTTGTTCGTTCAAACTTATTTAATTTCTTCTAAGTTAAATTAAATTTAAATCCCATTAACCTTACTTAAATTTGAATTCCCACTTCAAATTTCAAAATTCTTTCCCACTTACAAGTTCAAAATTTATATCACTATGGGTTTTCTCATCTCATTCCAAATAAAAATTTAAAATTCAACATTTAGAGTTTATTTCAAACCATCATTGAAATTATGTATATTCCTCATATATACATATTATTTTAAACCACCTTCGGTTTTAATTTAAAACAAATTTCTTTAAAATTTTCAAAAAACTTCCTATTTTAAAATAAAATTTCATTCAAAAATAGTCTGAATAATATTATTCTTTTCTTTATCACTTTGAAACAATTTTTAAATTTCTGGACCAAGATTTAAATCTCCATAATTCAGATCATCTTCAATTCCAATTTGTAAATCATACTTAGCCAAATGTTTTACTTCCTTTAAACATTTCATTTTGCTTACTCATTAAACACGACAATCATTTATGATAATAACCAAGATTATCATATCTGGAAACCAATTCATTATTATCTTATTCTAAAACTCCTTCCTAAGTTCAAGATTTAAATTTCAGTTTGAATCCATTTCAAATTTATCTTTATTTAATTTCAATTTGGTTTTATTTCTATTACCACTTAATTTAATTCCAATAATTTAACAACCAATTACATTAATATTTATTAGAAAGAAATATTGCTTTATATATCAAAACAAAATCTTATATAAAATCATTTACCTTTAAAATCATTTAAAATCTTTATATAAGAAAATAACAAGTAATCTCTTATATATAAATACACGCACACACACATATACACACACACTCAACTCTTTCTAGGGTACCATTAACCCTATTCTTAATGAGTAATCCCACCAAAGCCAAGATTCTCGCTTAACCTGGCTCTGATACCAAATGTAACAACCCGGAATTTTCGATCCCGAAAATTCTAGATAATTAGGAAAAGAATAAAAGAGATAGAAGAAGAAACAGAAATGGAGCACGGAATCTCACATTCGCGGCGGATCAAAATATAATATCAAATAAAATAATAGCTATACAAGAGAAAACTGTATCAGTTAATATACATTAATACATCAGAGTTACAACATTTACACCATCACTGGACAGTTAAGATTAACTTGTCCCAGATAAACTACAACAAGATCACAGCGGAATACACTCTATACGTTCCTACCATCCAGCTCACCTCCTAAGCTTCAGAACGTCCTTACCTGAAAATCTGTAATACTCAGTCTGACCCAAGCATTATATCAAAGTAACACCCAGGTCAGGCTGGAAACCAGCGTGAGTAAACCAATTTATCATGAAATACCAATGCATACAACTTATTTAAAACCCGAGGTAACCCGTTCATCACTAGAAGAACACAACTTGTTATGGTCAATAACTATATTCACAAATCAATCCCCAAGTAACTTTCCAAGTTTTAAATGGTCCGGTCATTTAAATTATTCCATTTCAGCCTGTTGATTTCACATATTAATTTATAAAGGATCAAAGTGGTTACGGGTATTTACTAGTACCCGACTCCTGTCTCTTCGAATCTCATGTCATCCTAATCCAAGTTATTCAAGTGAAATACCATTCAAATTTAAATACAGGATGTCACTTTTACACAGCACTTCATCATTGATAGATAACCACATTATCCTGTCCACCCAAACATCATATCATAAAACATTTCATATCAGAGATATCAACCAATTCAAGGCATCCAGTACCATTCAATCATCCATAAGCAAGATTAATTAATCACTCCGTCTCTAATTAATTTAAAATAAATTAAATTAATTGCTATAAATCCTGCTTACTTAACCGTTGATTAATTACAAACCAGTTAATCAATCACCCTCTAATTATCCATCTTAATTAATCATCCTTGGCTAATTATTCTCTAATTACATTAAGTAATTAGCCTTAATTAATTCCACAAATTAATTATCGTTAACTATTTACAGTAATTATTCCTTAATTAATTACTCAAATTAATTATCTTATAATTACCCACATTGATTAATTATCCTTTAATTTATCACACTCATTAATTAACTAACCATTAATTAATTCCTTAATAAATCAATCCTTAAATTAATCACGCTAAGTAATTAATTCTTAATTACTTCCCTTAAGTAATTTACCTTTAACTACTTTCATCAAGTAATTATTCCATTGATTAATTACTCTCAATTAACTAACCTTGCTCCTAAATTTATTTAACCTTTAATTGCCAACTAAAAACAATCAACCCTCAACAGATTAATCCTTTAATTACTTACACTAAGTAATTATCATTCAAGTAATTAATCTCTAATTATTTAATTAATTTATCCTTAATTACGAGTTAATTAATCTCTTATTAATTAACTCATAATAAATTTAATTAATTAACTACCCTTTTTTATTAATTAATTCCTAAACCATTATTAAGATCTTATTAAAATCTTAAAATTACTTATCATTAACATATGTTTTACATATTAATTCTTTGATTATCTACCTAATTACATATTTAAAAAAAATTAAGTTTGAATAAACTTAAGAATCAACCAAATTAATTTAAGTAACATAATTATTCAAGTTTTTAAACCAATTATAAAATAAAATATTGACTACATATAAAATAAATTTATTTAAGAACAGTTTAGACTTGATTTAATTTGGCAATCAAAAACTTGATTTTACTTAAAAATTTAAAACCGTATAATTTTTTTTGGGATCAATCTGGTTAATATTAGACTCAGACCCAAGACAAACCCATTAAAACTTTGATCAAATTTTAAACTGACAATACACATGTAAACTACCCGAAGACAACCCACCAATAACTCGAGTTGACCTCGAGCTTTCTCACGTTCCCAAACCTACCCAACCACCAACCATCACCCAGATGCACAACTGATACTGTACACGTGCACAAATTGCCGGAGTTGCGGCGATAGCTTATGACCCCTTCGACCAGTCATTGACGACTTCCCTTAGCCATCCGATCATCCAGACTTCATCACGAAACACCTAATCAAAATCGAGCACACTCAAACCCATCAGTAGAAAATATGATCACCAAATTCACCCATATCTCTGATCTCCGATCACTGGAGGCCACGACCTCCTTCCTGGACCTTCACCTGAGTTCTCATTTGCTTCCCCGAAGCTCCGATCCAACTCGGCGCGACGTTGACACCTCAAAGACCTAAAAAGCAACCCATCCCAAAACATAACTTAAACCCTACATTCGCCTTGCACGACCATCACGATCTCTTGAAAAAGTCAGACCATTTTTCTCGATACCCCCATCACCTAAACTATCTCTGTTCTAAGCTCGACGCCACAAAATCGACCCTGCGATCCTAATTTGGTCAGAACCCCAAATCCCGATCATCTATATTTCCTCCACAAATACTCACTTAAAAATCACACTACTTCCACCAAAAATCATCAAATTCGAAAGTGAATCCAATCATGTATGAAAACATATAATTCACTTAATTTAATTTTTAGTCTATTTTGATTTATTCCTGTAAATTTCTATTCCAGGTAATTATTCTCACCAGTTTTACTTGAATGCAATTTTTTTTTAAAATGGAATTTCATGTCAACTAACACATTTCCTTCAAAAAGCTTGAGCTATAAGTAATTGTGTGAAAAGAAATGAATTCTTTTTGAAAGAATTTTGGCCCGATGATAACAACCAGACACATGCATTAACATACCCGGGCTTATAAAAAGAATTCCTCTTATATTTTTAACAATCACATTCATTTCACTATGGAATTCAAATCCAAGTCATTTTTCCCAATCATATTTTAAATTCACAAAGCCATAAAAGAATTTGGTTTTTAAAAGAAGAAAAAAAGTTTACTCACATTTTTGTTTAACAGAGGTATAGGGCCTTAGTTTGTAATTTTGTAACTTGATTTTTTTCTGCAAACCAAATCTTATCCTAAGTATAGTTTTATGAAAAAAAAATTGGATTTATTTAGTGGATTAAAGCCTGTAATTCAAACAGAGAACATACATACATGATCATTTCCACACATGCACAGGCTTCTTATTTATTTATAGAGTAGTTTAAATATTTTTTATTTCAAAACATCCAAGTAGATCATTTTTATAATATCGCTTATAGATTTTCACATGCATCAAAGATTCAACCAGATTAAAGCTTTTTATAGAAAAAGATTACTCACTAATTCTGAAACCAGAGAAGCCTGGGACATGTTTTCCTTTGAATTTGAAAATATGGAGTTTTCCACTTGCTTGGTTGCTGAACTAAATCTCCCATAGTTGCTTGATTCAGAGTTGAACTTTGCAAACTTGTAAGGTTTGATACAAGTTTGTTTTGAATTTTGTCTTCCCCAAGTTTTTTTTCTTCTGTTTTTCAGATGATCTACATGTTGAAGCGGTCATCTGATTTAATTCATATTAAACGAAGATTGTTCTGAGTTAAAGCAAAAATCAGGATCTTGCTTTAGTTTGATTGTTTCAGTTTTAGAATTTTTGAAATGAACTTGATTCTATGTCGAAAAGGTGGAAGTTGATAAAATTTTCAGGTTTGTAAATTAATGGCATATTTCTTTCCTTTTAAAAAATGAGACGGAAAAAAATGAATGAAGAAGAAGAAGTAAGGCTATATAGACTATAATATTTAATTTATTAAAATTAAAGAAAATAAAATAAAAATGTGACACTTGTCACTGAACTTACTTAATTAGTTACACATGTTATTAGAGAGATTCACAAGTTAACACATGTAATTTTCATGCAAAATTTGATTTTTAATGTTTTTATAATTAATTTTCTAATTTTAAATACATATTCAATTTATATAAATAAATCTCTTTAAAAAGAAAATAATATAAAACAATTTTATGTTTTAAATAAAATAATGAAAATACATTTTAAAACCAAAGTATAATTTAAGATAAAAATAACTATCCTTTGAATTTCAATTTAAATATCTAAATTCAAATTAAATTTCAAATTCAATTTAAAAATCAATTTGATATATACATATAATTTTAACAAATCCAATTTCCATTTGTATATAATAATTCTATTTAAAATCTATATATATACAACACAATTATTATTATTGTTTAAAATAACAATTTTATCAATTTTAATAAATTTATAATGGAGATTATCACATTTATTTGTTCAATTTATAAATCAGTATTTCAAGAGTTAAATCAAATAACTATCCAATTATCTGATACCCGAAAATCCGAGTTATCACAATGTGAGATGCGCATATTTTTTGAGATTTTTTATAGGTGCTGCATATTGCAACAGCCAACGTGCAGTTGGAACGCCTTTTTTAATGTTTGTTGTTGTTCTGTTGCAGCAGCCACTGCTTAGACAATTCTTTGCTTAAGAAGCATGCGGCCTGCTACAATAGCATAATACACAGAGTTACCCATCTAAGATTCAAAGTTGATAAACAATACAATTCAATAGGTGTTACAATTCCAGTTCTCAAACATGGGCTCGAATTTTTTTCTAAAATCATACTCATTCGACCTTGTACTTGTTGCCTTCAAAGTATAAATGAGAATTCCATATAACAGTATGAATGGTTATATTATTTTTTTCGCTCTCGATAATGTGGATACACTATTTACATTGTAGACTTTCATATCTCATTGTGTAATAATCTATTATTTTTGACCATCAATGAGTTCTTCACCATTTCTTTATCGCTGCAAAGTACGACAACATGGAGCCATCGAGTGTGAAAATTACAAATAACAAGTTAGAAAAAAAATTATTTCATGAAACAAACAAATCTCTTAAAATTTATTGCAAACACTTCTTAGTTGATTAAACAAGAAATTAGAAAGAGAATAAATCTAATGGTAATCGTAGAATCAATTGGATCTAAAAGTTAATATTACTATTTGAAATTTCTTAATTAGTTATCAACAAATTTGATTTAAGACTTATAAAGTTGCTTCCTTCATACGTGATCGAGCTAGCAATGCCATTGCATTCTTCGAGTTGTTCTAAATGCAGTCATTTTCGTCCATAGTAGCTTAGCCAATCGGCTAATATTTTAGATTTTTTGATTATACTGTAAGTGAGTCACATAATCCATATGCAACCAATCAAGAAGCAAGTATAACAATAGTCGCTTTATGTGCAAGTGAGCCTAGCAATTCCATTGCTCCTTTTCATTTTGTGCATAGGTTATAAAGTTGTTTTCCTTTTTTCCTCACTATTGCTACTAGGGGTCACAAAGTTTTTGGTTCCTTTTGTAAATTTAATTCTAGCGCTCTTTATACTTTAATCGATGAATTATTTAAAACTTAAACTTAAATCATTTTAACAATTTTCTTTAAACTTCACAACTAATGTCAATTTTTCTGTGCGTTGAAAACCATACAATCTTGTTACACTGTTTGACCGTTAACTACTCAGTTCATATGCTAGACTTTGGCAAAATGACCAATCAATCATGCATGATATAAAAAAATCTCAATAAACATTCATGAACGGTAATTAGTGATACAATCTAAACGTTGTATTTAGATTAATAAGAAACAAACAATAAAATCATTAATAATATGAAGTCTGCGATCTAAACTATTTATTCATATTTTCGCCCTATCTTGCTAGAAACAAACGAATCAAGAGTATACTCAAGAGTCACCTCAATAAACGTAACCTTGAAATAGTTAATAAAATAATTAATGAACGTAAATAAATGATAAAATCATGACCTATTGATAATATTTTTCTAAAATAATAACCAAATGATAAAATAAAAATAAAACAATTAATAAACATAACCTAGAAATTTCCATCTTAGAATTTCGAGCAGATAATTTAGGGTTCTAGATGCATCAACTTTGGAACTGCTTAAGAGAAATAAGCGAAGATCGGGGATAGCGAGCTGGATCAAAGATTAAAGATGGCAAGCGATGAGCAATTATGACGGAGATGAAAATTACAAGTTGTTATTTTGGTTTTAGGAGGAAGACGGGTTCTGGAAGGAAGACGAGAACTGATTAAGTGTTTTGAGAGGGAGATGAAAACTTTAGGAGCGGTATTTTCATTTTGGAGCCAAGCGTTACGTGTGTACAGAAGAGAAATAAAGTAAAAAGGTAAATAATTAAAGCTAAACGATAACGCTTTAGAATAATGTGTTATCGAGTGGCGTTATTAATGACATACTTAATTGTAGTGCCGGAGCGGCTCTGTAGTTGCTATTCGGTAGGTTCACGAATGTTGAGGTTCTCCCCACATTCTTCCCTTTTTCTTTTCTTCTAGACTCACATAGTTTTGCGATGTAGCATTCTCTAGCGGCACTATGCTCTCCTTTGATCACCTCTACTCCATTCTCTATCAGAAATTCCATGGTTAGACACCACTAAGCTAAGGCCATCCTAAAATCTACCATAGCGTGTCGACCAAAGAAATCATTGTAGGCGGATGTTTCATCCACAGTCATAAAGGATTGGATGAGGAAAACTCTTCGGTCACCTTTTCCGGGTTCTACGGGTAAATCAATTGTTTTGACAAGTTGTTTGGGTTTGTCGGTGAATCCATGGATCTTTGTTCGGCATGCGAATATGCCCTGCATACCGATCTTCATCTCATCAAATGTGTGTTTAAAAAGGATATTCACAGAACTGCCATGTCGACCAATACTCATCGGGCTATGGCTAGTCTAATTCCCGTCGTCATGACCATGGGTTCGAGGGTTGGAGCTTCTATTCCTTCAGAGTCTCCATTTCGGCATATAATGTCATCGTTTAGGGTTCTCTGCTGCTTGGAAAGAGTTCCATCTTTGATCATGGAGCACGAATCTTTCAGAGCATGTATTAATGAGCTTATATATCTCTCTCCAACTACTCTATGCAAGATGAGGTCCTCCAGATATTGTTTCGATGATGAATCTCTGGTCGGTCCATCTGGATCCCTCTTCACTAGTTCGAGCTTGGTTTCCTCGGTCTCTAGGAGCTTGCAGTGCTACAGGCTGGTTAGGATTTTGCGGCTTCCTTACATACTGCTGAAGCTTGTTTTCTCGAATTATCTCTTCAATTAAGTTCTTTGAGACCGCACTCATTCGTATTGTGACCATATGTTTAAAGGAAGTGGCAATACTTCTAGAATGCTTTTTCTATTCAGTTGCTCCCCTTTTAGGCGACTTCTTGTACTCCTCCATCTCTTGTGTTGCAAGATAGATGTTCTCCGTAGTATTGTTGAGCAGGGTATAGTCTTCGAGCCTCAATTCTTTAAGTCACTTGTTACTTTTGTTTTTCTAATTGGAATTCTGATTCTTCCTTTTCTGATTCCCATCCTTCCTTGCATTTCCTATAATGGGCCTGGAGATATTTGCATCTTAGTTCACCGCCATTCATTCTGCCCAATGTTGATTTGTTGTAGATTAGCAGGTTTTCCTTTTAGCTCCTTTTCCTCTTCTAATCTCAAGTACTGGCTTGCCTTTTGATTAAAGTCCTTCCTAGTAGTAGGTTGTTTCATCTTGATCCATTTTCCGAACTCAGTGTCGGGATGGATAGCATGGACCAAGGCTATGAAGACCTTATCTTCATTTGAGTTACTTACTTTAGTGACCACAGTATTAAACCGACTCATGAAGGATTTCAAGATTCATTTCACCTCTAGAATAGGCCCGATAAGGACATCACATCTTTTGGTTGTGCCGTGTGAAGTCTTAACTAATCAAGGAACCTTGTTGCTAATTCACCAAAAGCGGAGATGAATTTAGGTGGGAGCCTGGTAAACCCCATAGAAGCAATTCTCTCCAGAAAAATTGGAAAACATCCACATCAAACAGCATTTGAAGCATTTGCTTTGTCTATATACCAACTATTCTTGTGCAAGTGAGGTTTCGGGTCTCTAGTTCCATCATAAGATGGAATAGTCGGCATAGTGAACTTTTTAGGATATCGTTCATTCAGATGCCATCAGTGAAGGGAGTTTAGCTTAGAGCGGATCATCATTCATCAAATCTCCAATTATTACTTTCGTCCATTAGGTGCTTGATCATGTCTGTGATATATGCCTCCAGTGTCCGGTAGTCCACAGATTGGCTGTCACTGACTACACCAAGTGTTTGATCTTGCAAACGATCTTGGTAAGTGGACCGAAGACTAGGCTCTCATGTCTTTGGGCAAGCTACTCACTTGGATTTCCATTGGCTCACAGTTGGTCAGGTAGGGGCAGTTTGGACCTCTCTGTCGGTATTGAGTGCGTTAGTGTTTTCTTTTAACTTGTCGTCGTTAAGTTATTCACCATCTTCTGAGTCGGAGAGATCTACTGCTATATCCTCCCGTAGGGTTTTCATTTCCAACTTCAAGTTCATGGCGGGATGCTTTGCAGTTGGTGGAGTGCTTGCATTTCCTTCTATAGTGATTCTTGCAGCTCTGCCCACTACTCCTTTTTGTTATTGTCTTCCATTTCTCCTGTTATGGCCAGAAATAAGAGAATTTTCCTACTTTGTGGCAACCATGGGCTCTGGCATGGTTCTTGGAGTAGTAAGTGATTGCAAGGTCATGAGGGCATTTAATTTTTCCATTAGAGATTTTCAGCCGTTCTTCATATTTTGATTGATTTCATCAACCATTTTTCTTAACTTGCCTCTAGTGACAACTTCATGCTAGATAGAATATCTCGACTCTGATCTCTTATGTTGCGTCGTTGACTTAAACTGGCTAAGGATTGGTTTCGGTAGCGGTTATCTTTCTTCTGGTGCCATTGATTCTCGACATCAAATTTTCTAAGAAAATATTAAGGATCAAACTTCTGAACCTATCTGATCCAAAGCAGATAAGCAAATCTGAGCCTGGGCTCTAAGTGAAATCACTAAAATGTTAACCCAAAAAATGGATCAACACATTGGATTGAGTGTGAAAGCACCAGCTCTGTTTATCAAAGCAAATAAAATAAAAAAAATCAATTATAGATCATAGAACAAGTAAAGGAACAAGAAGATCTTCACAGTTATTTGGCTGTTAATAAAGCCTACATCCACTTTATAACTTTCTATTAACCGACTGCTATTACAAGTGAAACCAGATCACAATATGATTGAGTCTCCTAAATTAGATCAAGTCACAAGTGCAAGAGTTTACCTGTTAATTGGCTAATTTTCTATCAGTTTAGAAAATAGTCAAAAAAATTCAAATTAAATTTACCACAAGCGCACGACGTACACTTGTAGTACGTGGTGAATACAGATCGATCTGTAGGGAATTGTTGATTTTAAATCTCTGTTCAATCAAATTAACCAATGTTGAAAGTGTGTTTAAGCTAAAAAATGAGAAAATGACAAAAAGAAAGTGATAGAAATATGAGAGTTAAATGGCAATTTAGAGATAATTCCACTCTCTAGATCGTATAGTTCAACAAATTATGAAATTATAATCTCTTTTTTGGTCATTAGTTAGTTTAATTGATGTGTTTATCATAAGAATGGCCTATTTGTGCTATTAATTAGCTCAACGTAAGCCATTAAACTATAACACAATCATTAAACCACTATTCAAGTCTCATGAAAAATAACAATAATTTGAAATTGAAATCTATTTTAAGCATGGTCTGTTAACTATTATTTAGAAATATAGGTCATCAAATTTTAATTTCACATTCACTTCATTACCATCATCATATGTAGATGAAGAGGTAATTATTGTTTGTAATTGTTTAAGCATAGCCTATTTGTTATGAACAACATAGACTATCAAATTCAACATAAAATAATAAATCACATCAACATTTATTCTTCCATTAAGCATAAAAAGAGAGCAATAATTATCAAAATGTTGAAGCTATATAATTAAAGAGCTTCATTACCCTAAATTGAAGGGGTTTCGCCTCTCATATTTGTTATCATATTAAATAATATAGTTTGCAACATAGAACAAAACAAAGAAGAAAAGAGAGCTAAATGAAAGAAAAACTATTTTACTTGCATGAAAAATAAAAGAAATCTACACAGCAACATAAGAAGAGAAGCATGTAAAAGAAGAGAGCATTGAATTACATAAGAAAGAAAAGAAAAATTACATGAAATAAAAATAGCTAAGTAGCCATGAAAAGAGAAAGAGAAGATCTTTTTTTATTTTTGTTCCTAAACTAAAACTAACTAAAGAGGAAAAGAGTTACATGAAACATAAGGGTTATATATACATGTGTTAAACCCTAATTCATATTTTTGGGGAATGCCCAAAATACCATTGAGAAAGTGTGGAGGCCAAGTAATCATTAGCTTCTACTAATCATTATTTAAATGTACATGAAGCCAGAAACTCCATAAGCATGTGCATTAACCTCTAATTGAAAATCAAGGTAAGTGGGTGGGGTCCTCCATGTTCTTCACTTTAAATTATTTCCATCTTCATTCTTTTGTATCTTCTTTGTGCAGGCATATTTCATCACAAAACCACTTGTAAAATTCACCAAGTAAATTTTCACAATTTAATAAATGCATAAAAATAACCATTTTACCCCTGTATGAAGATGAATATGTGACAATTTGAAAATAATTTTAATTTTGGTTTAAACAAGTTAGTATACCTAATATGATCATTTATTCAATTTAAATAGATTAAATATGGTGGTAAAAGTATGCACATTTACGTGTACATCAAATACTCTCACACTTATCTTTTTATTCGTCCTCGAATAAAGAAAAACTAAGATAAATCCGTTTTCGTAGGGAGCACGATTGAATTGAGCATATGCAATAAGCCGTTTAACCTTTGGGTGTCCCTAGTAGGGCGAGTGTTGTCTCGTGAGGGTTTTCAGCGGATACTACCCACAAAATCCAAATGCAGGATGAAAATATTTACAAAATGCAAGATTTATTTACAAAGAGATGAATGTGAGTTTTTGAAATATTTACAAATGAAAATTTTATTTTTAAATCAATACAAATAAGTTAAATATAGGTTTTGGTCATTATCTTGAAATTTTAAGTCATTTACTCGTCAAAATTTCCAACAAAAATCAAGTTATCATAACAAATAGACAATATTTTAACTCGTTATTTAGCTGATAACAAAGTGTAAGTATGAAATGGATCCTTAGTTAATTAGCAAAGTTTATCAAAGTGGTATTTTCATTTCTGTTCAATTACTAGTCAAATCAAATAAGTTAAATAGTGCTTGGATTTCATTTTTTTACTCTCACCATTTCTTTCTTTCGAAAATTATATTGATATTAATAATATATGCATATGCCTAACTCAGATAAACTGAGACCATATATATTACTCGTGCACTGCCTTGTGGACTTATGTGAGGGGAATACAGAGCGTGGCGAGTGAATACACGAGTATGAACACCTATTGACTGTAGGCGTTATTAAAAAGAATTTTTATATATACACCAAGCTCAGATAAACCGAGGCCAGATATATCGATCGTGCACTGCCTTTCGGGCTTACGTGAGAAAGTACAGAGCATGGCGAGTGTACACACAAGTGTGTACACCCGTCGGTTGCAAGTGTTAATAGAAAATATCTATATATATACAAATTCTTTTTTGTTCTAAAGAGAGTTTTGCAAAAATCATCTTAGCACCGTTTAACTTAGAAGACGAAAAAAAATGTTATATCCTTTACTTTAAATTCACCTTTTTTTTAAATAAAGATTTTCAATTAGGATGCATTTCATAATTAACACGTATGAATCTTCCTATGTACTAGTTAAACCATTATTATTTGTAATCAAACTTCATTTTCATTTTTGTTAATACGAATAAATTTAAAAAAATAATTAATTTAATAAATCAATACCATATATTTATCTTATAGTGTTTCTTTAAAAATAAATCAAAATGATAAAAAAAATTGAAATTATATATATATATATATATTGAGTTTTGGAAGAAAAATGACAAATTAGTCATGAAAAACCAAAAAGAAGACGAGTCTCCCATACACTTGATTTTGACTGTGTCCTCACAGTCAACCCAAGTAGAAAGAGAAAAATAAAATAAAAATCCTACAGTTACATGAAAGATTATAATTTACAAGAGATGAGAAAGTATACAGTCAAAAGTAAATGAAGCAGTCTTTTAAAGGCCGGTTCATTTGTCTCATCAAATGTGTAAGACACAGCTTAAGTGCAAAAAACCAAATCGTAAAAGATTTTGGAATTGAATATGGATTTGAAAAAACGAATGTCGTTTTATTAAAAATCGTATGAGTTGTTTTATTTTTGATAATTTTCTGGGTTGATATAATAATTGATTGAAATTCAAGTTTATCATCACCAAATTGAAATTCAAATTTATAATTGAAAATTTCTTCAAAATTATTGATTTCAAAATCAAAATGGTGATGTAACTCTTCCCTATTAGAATTTGACAACTCATTTTCAAAAAGTCCAAAGAAATCATGTTCGTTAAATTTGTCTTCCTTTATTGGATTATCAACAACTTCATTGTGTATCTCAAGTTCAAAATCCAAAGTTGTATTAAAATTTTCAAAATCGAGAAAAGGAAGATCGAATTTCAAATTTGGTTTCACACCCTCAAAAGAATTGAAATCCAACTCAATTACCTTCTTTTCAACAACTTCATTAAGATTTTCATTTTCAATTTCAAAAGTTGTTTTTTGAAAATCATCGATTTGGGTGAAAGGTGGATTATCTCTTGTCTCATCATAATTGAGATTTGATTTTGTTTATCACGTTGTTTCATATATGTTTCAATTAATAAATCTATGTGATCATTATAAATTTCGTTCATGTGCTCAACAAAATCCAATTTATAATTATTAACTTGAGAATTTTTGGTTTGGATTTGTTGAGAACAAAGATTTTCAATCGTAACGTAGTTAAAATTATTCCCATTGCCAAATTCGTTTGAAAAGTTGTTTCCATTTTCATTTGGAGTTTGAAATTCAATTTGGAGTTCAAAATTGAATTGGCATAAGCTATCATCGAAATCGTTTGAATTGTGAATTAAATTCAAATTTTGAAATCTTTGACTCGAGTTATTACACAAATATGAATTACACAAATCATTTATACTTTGATTTTGTTGTGTAGAGAGTTTAAGTAAAAATGAAATGCAATTTCCAACATTCGAGGGTTGTTCGTAATTTTGAAAATTTTGTGGTTCAAAACTCGATCGTTTAAACAGTAGTTGTTTTTGAAATATCCATAAGAATTTGAAGTGAAATTATATGGATTATATTGATTTTCACAACTAAATTCAAGCAAGTAAGGAAAAGGAAACTCAGACATTTTCAAGAATATTTTTGTTTTTTTATAACGGAAAAATATTTACAAATTTATTTATTTTTCAAAAGGGAAATTGATTTCTTTTGGTTTTTTGTTTTTGAAAAGGTTTTATAATTTTTTTTGTGAATTTTTTTGAATTTTTTTGGATTTTTAAAATATTTTATTTTACATTTTTTGGATTTTAAAATTTCAAAGAAAAAGGATTTAAAAATTTCAAAGGAAATGGAAAAGAAATATATAATTTTTTTTAGTTTTGGATTTTAATTTTTTTAATATGCATGAACCAATGCAACTAAATGAATGTAGTGGTTAATTACAAATTATTTATCCTAAGTTAAACCAAAATCGTATAGTCACACATTGTCTAAAATCAAAAAGATAGTTCTCAGCCAGGTAACGGACATGGGTTATCGGTGCACCACGAATCATCGTAGCAATGCAGCCGAAGGTTTAAGTACCTACAGAGAAACAATTCAATATAATATTTACGAATTTCCGTAACATTTATAACTGATTATTGCTCTGTCGTAGCCTAGACACCAAGAAATCAAATTGTTCAAAGAAGACAAATTGTCAATATACAATTAAGAGTTATCGATGTCTAACCGTTATTTTTAATCAAAATTCTAGAATGAAAGGCAAAGCAAAAACTAAACGTGTATTAACAATGCAAACTACAAATGAATTGGTTTTTTTGCAAGCAACCAATAATGCAAGACAAATTAAAAAAAACAACAAATATAGCAAGCAGTTTATTATTATTATTTTTGGCAAGCACAGCGAAGAAATTATTATTGGCAAGCGGCTTCTTCATTTATCTACTTTGGAAACCTGAAATAAAAACTATATATATATATATATATATATATATATATATATATATATATATATAACAAGTAAACTAAACAAATAAAAGAAAAACCAAACTTAACAAACTGGAAAAACAAAAGAAAACCCAAAAAAAAACTTATTTTTTTGAAACAGAAGGAAGACTAAAACAAATGAAAAAAAAAATTAAACTAGATCAATTAAAAGCAAATTAAACTTGTTGATTGTCTTATTTTTTGTTTTCTTTTTTTTATAAGAAATACTAAAGCAAAAATTTTATTTACTATCCCAAGAAACAAAAGAATTTTTTTGTTTAAAAAAAAAAGAGATGAAGAAAAACAGAATTAACTACAGACAAAGAGATGAAGAAAAAAAATTAAAATCAAACGAAACAATGCAATTAACTTGAGCCTATCAAGCCATTAGCCCACAAGTCGAAACTTTTAGCTTTAAGAAAAAAACGCTCTCTCTTCTGTTCAAAATAACCAGTTCCCAAATCAAAGAATTAATAAAATCGCGATTCCCAAATCAATGAAAAATGAAAGCGGTTCGAATCGGTAGAGAATTTGTGTTCCGGTTGAATCGAATTTGGGATTTAATTGCAAAGTGCTGTGGATAGGGATTGCGGTTGCGATTGGATGAGATTGGATTGGTCGCAATTGCTGATTCTGGTTGTTTCTGGGTTTCAATATTTGGGTTAAGGTTGAAGTCGAGGTTGTTGGTAGTGTTCGCGGCTCTGAAGCAGGGTTTTGGCAATCATAGCTTGCGATTTTGGATGGTTGCAGTAGAATTTTGAAGTCGCTGTGAGTAGAGGGGAGTGGATTGAAGCAGGCAGTGTGGTGATAGCAGAGAGGAGTTTCTGGGTTGTTGAGAAGGTAGGGATGTGGATGAGTGTTCTTGTGAATAGATTTGAGGTGAAGTTGAAAGTGAGGTGGTTGTGCAGTGATGTGTTGGTTAGCGATTTGTGCTGGAGATGTCAATGGTTGAGAACGGTGCTCTTGAAGTGATGGAGAACGTGAGGTGACTAGCTAGGTGTGGTTTTGGAGGGAGTTGTGTGAAGGGGCTAATTGAGGAGTTGCGAGGAAGAAGTGAGGCAGATTATTGGTAGTGGCAGGCGACAGAGCAAGTGGTTTTGGTGGGTTTGAGTATTATGCTTGAGTATGATGGAACTCGTTTGGTTGGTTGTATGTTTGGAGAATATGTAGGTGATGATGGGAAGTTA
Organism: Allium cepa; assembly: GCA_030765085.1. Classification (NCBI taxonomy): domain Eukaryota; kingdom Viridiplantae; phylum Streptophyta; class Magnoliopsida; order Asparagales; family Amaryllidaceae; genus Allium; species Allium cepa. The sequence goes on along the minus strand of CM060932.1, from coordinate 1,027,380,740 downwards.
GTCAGAGGATAGTGGAGCTGCAGTTTGGCGGAGGAGTGGATGAGAAGGTGATTGACAATTATTTGGAAGTTGGATGTTAAATGTGGTGATGAGTTTGTGTAGCTGTGATGTTGATATTGTCAACTGTTTTGATCGGGAGGGTGGTAGAATGGTGATATGATGGCAGGGTTAAAACAGGGAGTGGGTAAAGAAGGCGTGGATAGTGGGGTGCTGGTAGATGAAATGCTTGTCGATGTGGTCAGTGGTCGTATGTGGTGAAGTTGATGGAGTATGTGCTCTGAGTGAAGTAAGTGCAGTATGCAGTTCAGGTCGATGGTATGTCTGGGTTGTTGAAGGTGGAGAAGCAGTGTGGTTTGGTGTCGTTCGATGAGTTGCTATGATGTCTGCAGTGATTAGTTAAGGCAGTCAGTCGATATGATGGTTTGGTGAGGCGGTCAGTGGCAGTTGTATGGTTTGGAGGTGGTGATAAGAAGATGAAGTTTGAGGGGTGATGTAGTGAAGATGTTTCAGCAGCAGGCAGAGGTGAAATGGTGATGAAATGGCGGGCAGAGGTGAAATGTAACAGAGAAAAACAATGTAACAGAGAACAATGTTCTTTTTACTGAATATGTAATGGCACAAAAGCAATGCAGTATTTTTCTTTGCTTTTAGCAATGATATGAAATGCACAGAGTGAATAAAGAAATGCACACAATAGAAATGCAAACTAAAAAATGAAATGCAATGTGATATTTTTTTTTTTAATAATAAATATGCAAATGCAAAACAAACAAAAGAAAACAAGCACATAAACAATTGCAAGCAAAATTCACATAGCACACAAATTTTTTTTTAAATGCAAACACACACAAAATAAAAACACATAAAAATCAAACAACAATAATTCGAAGAATAGAAAATCAAAATCGAATCAATTCCCCGGCAACGGTGACAAAAACTTGTTAGTCGTCTAATTTTCTATCGGTTTAGAAAATAGTTAAAATTTCAAATTAAATTTACCGCAAACGCATGACGTACACTTGTAGTACATGGCGAATATGGGTCGATCCGTAGGGAATTGTTGATTTTAAATCTCTATTCAGGCAAATTAACCAAAGTTGAAAGTGTGTTTAAGCTAGAAAATGAGAAAATGACAAAAAAAGTGAGAAATGTGAGAGTTAAACGACAATTTAGTGATAATTTCACTCTCTATATCATATAGTTCAACAAATTATAAAATTACTACATTTCTTTTTGGTCATTAGTTAGTTTAATTGATGTGTTTATCATAAGTATGACTTATTTGTACTATTAATTAGCTCAACATAAGTCATCAAACTATAACACACCCATTAAACCACTATACAAGTCTCATGAAAAATGACAACAAATTGAAATCTCTTTTAAGCATGACCTATTATCTATTGTTTAGAAATATAGGCCATCAAATTTTAATTTCACATTCACTTCATTACCATCATCATATGTAGATGAAGAGGTAATTATTGTTTGTGATTGTTTAAGGATAGCATACTTATTATGATAACATAGACTATATATCAAATTCAACATAAAACAATAAATCACATCAACATTTATTCTTCCATTAAGCATAAAAAGAGAGCACTAATTATCAAAATATTGAAGCTATACAATTAGAGGGCTTCATTATCCCTAAATTAAAGAAGTTTAGCCTCTCATATTTGTTACCATATCAACAAATATAGCTTGCAACATAGAACAAAACAAAGAAGAAAAGAGAGCTAAATAAAAGAAAAACTATTCTGCTTGCATGAAAAATAAAAGAAATCTACACTACAACATAAGAAGAGAAGCATGTAAAAAAAAAAGAGCATTGAATTATATAAGAAAGAATAGAAAAATTACATGAAATGAAAATGGCTAAGTAGCCATGAAAAGAGAAAGAGAAGAGCTTTTTTTAGTTTTGAGTTACATGAAACACAAAGAGTATATATACACGTGTTAAACCCTAATTCATATTTTTTGAAGAATGCCTAAAATACCATTGAGAAATTGTGGAGGCCAAGTAATAATTAGTTTCTACTAATCATCATTTACATATACATGAAGCCATAAACTCTATAAGCATGTGCATTAGCCTCTAATTGAAAATCAAGGTAAGTGGGTGGGGTCCTCCATGTTCTTCACTTTGAATTATTTCCACCTTCATTCTTTTGAACTTCTTTGTGCATGCATTTTTCATTATAAAACCACTTGTAAAATTCATCAAATTTCCTACAAAACAACATAGAAAATTTCATGTAAATTTTCACAATTTAATAAATGCACAAAAATGACCATTTTACCCTTATATGAAGATGAATATGTGACAATTTGAAAATAATTTGAATTTTGGTTTAAACAAGTTAAAATACTCAATATGATCATTTATTCAATCTAAACGGATTAAATATGGTGGTAAAAATATGCATATTTACGTGCATATCATTAGCAGAGAATCATAGTGAACCCCTAGATGAATGTTGTGTGGGAGGAGAAGAGTGAAGAATATTCTCTACAAAGCTTCGGCAACTAGTTTAAAAGATCCCCTTTATGTTTTAGATGGTTGAGTATTTACAGGGACAAGAGAGCTATTGGGCTTGGCCGCTTTGCTAGAGACCTAAATACCATGATACAAAGGTGCTCCAAAAATTTCATTATGACCCAAATTAATGTGATGGATCGCTAGCGATCCATGTATTTCGAGGTTTTTTGGATCGTTTCCTTTAGGTTGCATTTCCTGCATTATGTAGATGCACTCCATATAATTTGGTAACCAGTTTCCTTGTTTCAATGGTGATTCGTATACATGTTGCATTGAACTATGATTGGAATCAGCTGAATGCTCACTTCTCGAACTAGCGTGCTTGGAATATCATGAAACTTGATAGACATTCCTACAAAAGATATTGGATCATAATGCAAGAAGTTTGAAGGGTTCGAAAATAAGCCTTATGGATCGCTTTGGCATCTTTCATCTTGGGTCTTTCTCTTCTTTTCCTTCAGGTTCCTTTTGTTGATTCTTGAGAAGTTTCGACTTGTCGTAAATGTTCTAACTTCCTTTGAATTCTATTGGGTTAAAAACCAAGTTAATAGAGACGGATGTTTCAAATGGAACAAAAAAGGAACACTATATGTATCCTTTGGAAAATAGAATCAAAAAATATTGAGAATTCTTTCTTTGATTGTGAATACTCAAGACACATTTGGTTCATAGCCAAATCTAAACTAAAATTTGATGTACATCAACTAGTGCAAAGCATCAGAAATGGCATATAATACGTCCAACAAAATCACAAGGTAAAATCAAAAGACTTTAAGAAAGTATGTATACTACTTACAATAATTATCTTTCATATATGAAAAGAGAGAAACTTGATATTACACACACAAAAAGAAATAGAATGTAATCAACAATGGAAAGCAATTGAGTCAGAAAGTCAAATACTATTCAAAAAATCAAATTATCAATCAAAACTTTCAGATGATGCACACCAGAAAATATGGAAACTAGACAACTATAAAGAAAAGTTAGAAGCTTTCTTGCAATATGGGAAAGTGAATTTTGAAATTTCTCATTTCAAAATTTTCCATTACAGTAATAATCATTGGTTGCAAAAGGCAAGAAGTCGGAGAAGAATCAATCTCGAGAGCACAAAACTGGAGGCGGCCGTTCCTTAGCTCAAATCAAAAGGGATTCATGCAAGGGAAGTAGACAAATTATTAACAAACATAATTTAAACGATAAATTAATAATAAATGCTAATAAAAAATATTATTTGCTGATTTTATTAGGGAATATAGCTCACATAGTTACATGCATGAGGGGACTAGATTCCTACAACAAGGAATTTCGCAACTTGATATTAGAAACCTCAGATAATGAGTAGCTTATACAAAAGCAAGACAATCAACTGTATTAACCGTTTATCTGATGGGGACAGAGGCGATTGCGGTAAGCTTTGATGAACTACAGGAGGTTGAAATCCCCACCAAACCAGAAAATATTTTTGCAAACAAGAAAACAAGGAAGTTAGAGCATGGAAACACAGCAATAATTCAAGGGAAGGAAAAGAGATTCATATACCTGATTTGGAAGAGTTTTATCGCTCTAGTAATCACCCGTGAAATCGAAATCAAAGTGGACCTAAAGTTGCAAAATTAGGGCGACTCATTGACAATCGAATCGTTAATAGAATACTACAGAAATGATGTAGACAATAAAATCTTTCACTCATCTATTTGGCAAAGGTGGGAATGCACTGATCCGCAGCTAGTCGCTCAAAAGTCAAATTGGAAGCTAAAGCAAACTACCGTATTAGAGAAACCAACTCAAATTCGAGATAAAGGGAAAGGCAAAGAATGCTAGAGCTGGAAGCCCTCATGATTTAGCTTATTAATTATAGATCGAAGCTAAAGAGAGTTTTCTCTTTCAATTTGGGTCCGCCATTTTTCGCAAGAATGAAGTTAGAGTTAAGAATGATAGCGGCTAGGGATGTAATGAGATAATATTTGTTTTGATGAAGTAATACGGGTATAAGTCGGCTGTTTTTATACTTCATAGCCCTTGGGCCATTTATTTTATTCAAAAAAATGCTATGATACGGTTCGTGAAAGAACCAAGAGCTTACTAGAAGTCGAAAGGCATAGACCAAAAATTCCACATGATAAAGGTAGTTTATCAACATCAGAAAGAGTTGATTGACAGAATAGATAATTAAAAAAAATATCATACCCATTCATTAAGGGACTGGCCGAATCAGTCTTTGCGAAAACCAATCGAAGGAGTTGAAATAAGATTCCATAATTAAAACCAAGTGAAACGAGGAGATTGACAGAGTATTTAAATCATATTTAAACGGAACAAATGATGAACGAATTTGGAAATTTTTTAGGCCTACTAAACCTCATTTTATTGCCGACCATTCACTGTGGGGTAGGAGAGATCATTTGATAAGGTTTAATTGGGAATTAGATAGGGAATATTTTAAAGGAAGGAATTGAAAATATTCAATGTTTCCTTTAAAACATGTTATCTCTCGTTCATTCATTATTATTCTCTTATGACAAAATTTTCTCTTTTTTACCATCGAGCAATGGCTGAATTTTTCATGATGGTGTAAGGATGAAAAAAATTCGAAAATTAAATCAACTTATCGAAAGTGGTTTACAGTTGATTCAAGAATTTAGGAGCATTTGATTCATCGTTCAAGGTATGATTTTTGGCAACATCCTAATATAATTACCTGATTTAATTTATTTGTGATTATTCATATGTTTGGATTCAATATGATTTATTTGGAGTTTTAATGGCACACCTTGCAACTAGTAATTGAAACCCTTTTATGTTCATCTTTGCTGAAAGTATGTCAAATATTTTATTTTTCAGATTTACTTTTTCCCCTTCATCTTTTTTTTAAAGTGTTCACTATTATTGATATGATTTATACCTTCTTTCTCCTTGTCAATTTTATGGTTGTTCTCTATGTTGCTTGATGTGAATATTCTATCACAAACTAACATATGCCTAGTTGTTTAAATCCTTGTTGTTTTTCCTTTTTTCATTTTGAAAAAAAAACTAATTTTGATTGGAAACCATCTTTATAATACTATACTAGATATATATTTATCATTTATATTTGTATCGAAAACTAATATGCTTTGTTACATTGATTGATGTTTTGAATATAGTTATTTAAAGTATTGTTTTCATTAAAAAAGAAATTTTTGGTACTCGTGTGTTGACTTTTGTGTAAAATCCAAAATCTTTATTTTCTTTCTAAATTTAAGGTGATATGTAATATTCTATATCTGTTGTTTCTCTTCTAAATTAAATGTTTGTTTCAATATTGTTACCTTTAAGTTACAACAAATCTATGTGCACAGAGACATAGATACACACACACACATATTAAATAAGATGTTTACTTAAATAAGTTAATTTAAAATATAAAGCATAGCATGGAATTTTATGTATTAGGAAACATGTTTCTATTGCCCTAATTCAAATTAGCAAGATGGATTCTATGCATTAATGTAATTCCTGATTTCAAATCTTTTCCTAATATTAGTTAATTCATCAATGTTAATTCAAAATTTCAAATATATAAGTCCACCAAATGTTACATACATACATACATACATACATACATATATATGAAAACTATTGTACATCTTTCATTATGTATGTCTTTAATTCAAAACCTGGACAACAAAGGCATATGTAAAAGGGAAATGAGTCAGTTGTAGTGTAAATCCCAACATCTGCATATGACTATATTAACAACGTAAACTTCTTATCTATTACACTTTCACAATATACACTAGAGTATTTATGGATATACTCACAATTTGTGCTATATATAAAGTACTTATTAATGACATTTGATAAATCAATCAGTTTAATTAAAGAGAGAGAATTGAATGGTTTCTCACTCCAATTAAAGAAAAATCTTCCATCGATTAATTGCATAAGCTTTAGAGAGAAAAACAAAAGTTTTCCTTCTTTAAATTAACTTTAAGCAGTAAATGTTAAACATCCAATAATTCACATCCAGCAATAATCTATAACGGATTATTCTAACACATCATATATTACTATATATGAAAAACAATCAATATAAATTTTGAGGAATCCAATTGGATCCCTCCAATCTGTTTTCCTGCATCCACAGATGTTAATACAACATAAAAATACCAATCCTACTTCAAGGGCGATATCGCGGTATATAGGGTCATCCGCTATAATACGGGGAGCATAGTGAAAGTTACTTATGCTCTGATACCAAATGAAAGTGGAGGTATGGATCGTGCTTTATGGAATTATACAATACTAGTGCGGAAATAAACTAAAAATACTATAGCAATGTAAATAAGTAAAAATAAAACAAGCACACCAGCAATTTTTATACTGGTTCGAACTTCCCGTTCTACGTTCAGTCCCAGACTCCTTCTGGAATTTCACTAACAACAATCCTCACTTAACCCGGAGGAACAGGTTTACAACAACCCTTGAACAGCCGAATAAGGGACCTGAGCAGCAGAACAGGATTTCGCCTCAACAGCCGAAGAGGACTTCACTTGCCTGAACAGCAGAACAGGACTTCAACTTATACAGAAAGTATATGACACAGTGTGTTCTCAATAACACGAATTTGTCTCTTGATAGTACAATCTTCCTATAATCTTTCTCCTTTATGATATATGTATGAATGCGTGAAGATTAAGAAAGTAGAATTTGAATTTGGATGATATTGAAAGCATAAATTAGTTAGAATCAAGAATTTCAAGAATAGAAAGAGATAATTAATAGAAATTAGTGAATTTAAAACTTGATTCTAATGTGTTTATATAGGTAATAAATGGTTGTAATTGTTCATGAAGAGTTATCATCAAAAGCTGTTGAATTAAAGGTCGCGACTCTTCATGAATGGAAATGTCTTTTCAAAAATATAGCAGTTGAAGAAGTTCAGCCGTCTGAAAATAAATTTCAGACTTCTGAAATTTGAAACGTGCAAACCAGAAAAGAAATAGGCTATTTTTACCCAGATTCAGACGTCTGAAATGGTCAATTCAGACGTCTGAATTTGACTTATAACTAAAAATTACCATAGCTCAAATGGTTAGAGCATTTGCCTTCTGAACTAGTGACCCAGGTTCGATTCTCGCTCAAATGGTATACACACATATACATTCATATTTTAATTGAAAAATCAAGTTTTCAAAAATTGCATGGAGCAGGAATCGAACCCAGGTCACTAGTTTAGAAGGCAAGTGCACTAACCACTTGAGCTATGGTAATTTTTAGTTACCAGTCAAATTCAGACGTCTGAATTGACCATTTCAGACGTCTGAATCTGGGCAAAAATAGCCTATTTCTTTTCTGGTTTGCACGTTTCAAATTTCAGAAGTCTGAAATTTATTTTCAGACGTCTGAATATTTACAACGGCTATTTTTTTGAAAAGACATTTCCATTCATGAAGAGTTGCGACCTTTAATTCAACAGCTTTTGATGATAACTCTTCATGAACAATTACAACCATTTATTACCTATATAAACACATTAGAATCAAGTTTTAAATTCACCGAATTGATCAAAAGCTTTCTATCTCTATACTACACTGATTCTAACATTTTGAGCATTCAAATTTCTACATAATCATTCATTTACTTCCATATTCTTCACATACACATATATATCAAAAGGAGAAGATTATAGGAAGATTGTACTATCAAGAGACAAATTCGTGTTATTAAGAACACACTGTGTCATATACTTTCTGTATAAGTTGAAGTCCTGTTCTGCTGTTCAGGCAAGTGAAGTCCTCTTCGGCTGTTGAGGCGAAATCCTGTTCTGCTGCTTAGGTCCCTTGTTCGGCTGTTCAAGGATTGTTGTAAACCTGTTCCTCCGGGTTAAGTGAGGATTGTTGTTAGTGAAATTCCAGAAGGAGTCTGGGACTGGACGTAGAACGGGAAGTTCGAACCAGTATAAAAATTCCTGGTGTGCTTGTTTTATTTTTACTTATTTACATTGCTATAGTATTTTTAGTTTATTTCCGCACTAGTATAGTATAATTCCATAAAGCACGATCCGTACCTCCACTTTCATTTGGTATCAGAGCATACAGTAACTTTCACATAGGGTATCATCTGCTCCAATAGGCGGAAGATATATCCAACCACTAATATATATACTACTATATATATAACATTCAAATTGATAATAATTTATAAATTCAACCAAGCATCCAATAATTAATTTTGACTATTTAAAAACTAATTCGGTATTCCAAATGAGTGAGAATTCCTCTCCTTGATATTTAATTGCAATCAGTTCTAATTTTTAATTAATAGCCACCTTTAAAAATCTTCAATTAATCCCAGATTATAATTCGCGACTTTTTGTACCTCGTATAAATTTAAATTTTCCATTTATAAGATTTCGGGATGATTCAAATAATTAAATTTTCTTCATCACTACAAAAAACAAATTACCATCATTAAGCAGAACCTTTCTTCCTCGGACTAAAATGCAGCATATACAGTTAGCAAATCCACCAAGTCGACCTTGCAGTGCTTGAAGATCCTCCACCTGCACACCACCTCACGTCGAACGTCGATCCACCCAGGCTCCTACCCATAGCAGCTACAGCACACTACGACTTGTCGTCCCCTTGCCCGCGTACACCATCCCCCGATTTCACCCTTCCATATGCGTGCAAGTTACCGACCCAGTACCCTAATTCGCACACATTAATCGACATCGTTTCCCCCTCACCATCGCACTGGAGCTAGACCACTGCCGCCCTTGTCCTCATGCCCATGCGAACAACTCACAAACTCGGCCAACTCCACCTCCTCATACGCACGTGGACCCATCGCTACTCACCTTCGACTCATGCTTGAGTGCCGCCTCGGTTCCGCACCGCGCTTCCATGGATACGCGGCAATTGCCAAGTTGTCGCGTAATCGAGATCGATTACCAGGAAATCGCGATTACATGCCGTCCCCTTTTTTTGAGTATGACGGATTCGCGTTTGAACTGAAGATGAAAGGAATGCACGATTTTTATTTCATTTTAATGCACTCACAATCTACTGTCCAGGAAATCCATGTAGTAGAAAGGTAAATCTATCACAAAATGGTTGAGCACTAATTAAACAAATCCGTCATAGATAATAAATGCTCATAAGCCAACGGAGTATGACAAATCAATCTATAGTTGATAACAATGCTCAAAAACTGGTCGAGCGTAACTTAACAAACCAATGAGTGATAATAAATGAATATAATTAATCCATATATTAATTAAACTACGCTTACAAATCATCCTTATATAAATTACCTATATGTAAAATATTTTAATTTTCGTTGGTTAATTGCCTTTTAGGGATACGTTTATAAGAAATACAAATACGCTCTTATATATATACTGCACTACTCCTTCTAGGGTAGCGCTTACCCTATCTCTAATGAGTTATAGCCAACCAAAACCATCACTTACCCTTCAACTCGGATACCAAATGTAACGACCCACCTTCTCGACCTCCACATGTCGACACTAATACATCTCTTGTCTTCACATGTCAAATACCAAAGTTCTGAAAAGACAGATTGTTAGGATAAAAAGAAAAAGTAGAAAGAAAAAAACAAAAAAGAAAGAGAAAAACTTTTGAATTTCACAACAGAAAGATAATATATATAATATGAAAAAAGACAGTACAAAGGCCTACTCTAAAATACACAGAGTTTCCGAGTTACTAACCTAAGTACTATCATTAGCCTAGATAGTTATAGCAACATGTCCTTAAAAATTCTGATATATACATACGAGTAGTGCAGTGGAAATAAATTACTATGGTATGTGAAAGCGCCTAGCTCTTTGAACTCCAAAGAACATCCAACAAAAACCTACCTTTGTCAAACTGCTCGAAAGAGCACCTAAGGATTTAAGAGAAAGATAAAACCATGAGTCAAACATAAGTCTGATACGAGGAATCCAAGAAATATCGGTCGATATAACAATAGCTTTTGAGACCAATCTAATTACCAGATTAGAACATTCAGAACTAAATGATAAGGCATATGTAAATTTGTGATAAGAACAGTTAGGCCTAAATGACATAGAGAATGAAAAACTATCAAAGGAGATATATGGTCTAATTCATAATAACAACATGGAAATATATAGAAAGGAGATGAAGAAAAGAAACCTGAAACAAAATAACATAATAAACATACTTTTAATTGAGATGGACAAAAAAGGATTTGAATCACATGTTGTAAGATAAACAATTTAAAGACAAGATGAATTATGTAAAATCCAAGCAAATGAACAAAAGAAATTCATAAAAAATTAATTAGATAAATACCTAAGGATGTTGTCAAAAAATCACATCTTGAGTGATGAATCGATACTCCAAAATTCTTGAATCGGCCACTAGATTTTACAAAGATTAAGAGGAAAAAAAATCACCTTTAATAAATTGATTTAAATTGTGTTCAGTTTTGGAATTTTTTAGCCCTAGATAAACCATGGAATTTTTTGGCCATTACTTGATGAAATGAAGAGAAATTTTTTTTCAAGAAAAGAATAATAGAATGAATGAGAAAGAATATGTTTTAAAGGAAACACTGAAACCTTTCAATTCTTCCTTTAAAACCTTCCCTATTTGATACCCAATTAAACCTCATCAAATCCTCTCCCTTAACCATGCATGGCCGATTATAGAATGAGACAAAGTGGGCCTTAAAATTTTCCAAATATTATATCGATATCATATATCGTTATGCATATTCATAAATTTTATACATGCAAGTTATTAAATCATAATGGTATTCAAAACAAATTAAATAAAATTTAATCGTTAATATTCATAAATATTAACTAATTTGTAACAACCCAAACCCTAGTAGGCCCACATTTTTACTTCTAACCCAAAACCCAAGTCAACCAAAATACATATCGTCGGTTTGGTATCCCACAAAGAGAAATCATATTAGAGCACTAATGGTAATAACTCACAGCAGAAATAAGTAAATATAACAGATCGATATAATTACTGACTAAAAATCGACATCTCAAATGTCAAGAGCCTTAGCCAGATAACTGATCTCAATCAATATTAGTATATGTCCTTCTAAATCCTGTAGGTTATAACGAAGAGGGGCTCAGAACAATGTTCTGGCGACAAGTAAATTATACATCTTATGCATAACACTAACTTGTGCTGATTGTTTACCATTTCATGGCCAGACTTTATACTTTGTCGTTACGAATACATCACTGCATATGAACCGCACCCATCTACACATGTGTGTGCGTGTATATATGTATATATATCCTATCGTCCACTAATGGATCTAGATATTGTCCTTACTAGTTTCTAACGCTCAACACCACATAAAGATCCATCACCTCACTACAACATGATCATTGTATCACCTGAGGAAATTCTACTGTGTGCACCAACAACCTCCAGTCCATGAGGCCATGTGTTCCATAGGGACTTTTCACTACGTACTCTAGCCTTCCATGCACCTTTATCTGCTTTTTATCGTGGATTTCTGGCCCCATGCATCTCCACCGCATTATTGTTTTAAAGGAACCTCTGTATGGATTAACTAGCCTTTCCCTAACAAACAACTGTGTTAATGCATAACCTAACCGAACCAATTCTGGTAGATGGCAAAGGCCAGTTAGGTGTAAGCATGTCCTTCCTGTTAACCGCAAAGGACCGATGACGAGCTCGCTAAATATGAAATTCCTACCCTAGTATGGTACCCATATGCGCCAGCCTTTTGTGCACCCAGTTGCAACTCGTTTGGTACCTACGCATGTCAGCCTTTTGCATGCCTTGTTGCATAAGTTCGATCTCACCCCTTGTCCATTTAGATTGCCAAATGCCAAGGTGATACCCTACTCAAATAAATTTGAAACAAACCACTTGTGCTTGTACAGTCTCGCCGTTCATAAAAGGTCTGCCCGGTACCTGCAATTACAGAGGTTCCAAGCTATATGCAAGTGTATACTCTCCATAGGTCCTGTTAGTTTGGTATATTTTTAACATCTCAACTCGGTCTAACGACCTTTAATCATTTATTCTTTATAATCATAACAGACAATCTACAATTATAATAGACAATTTGTAATATTGACACCTATCATAAATGCATATCTGAAGCTACGTATGTACATATTTCAGACTCATGTATATTATTCTTCTTTCATTTTCATTATTGCCTAGTATCCTTTATGTCCGACTCTAAGTCTTTATTTTACTATGTATTTAACTTTTCACTTATCAAATTTATTTACCACTTCTCATTTTTTTCCATCAATATCGTGCTATTACATTCATTAGTTTGACTTCGATTTCTATTCCATTTCATTTAATTGTTAGACTTAATCTAGACATCTTTCAATTTACCTTTTAAGCAAACTAATCCATTTCATTCAACCATCAGAGTTAATCCAACATCAATTTCATTTCCTAGCTTCTTTTTCTTGCCTACCACTCAAACTTCCTTTTTCATCGGTTTCCATTTTATTTACCCTTTTGTTCCATTCTTGTCTCAATATTCCACATTTTGAATTTATTACATTTTAATAAATTGGAATTTAAATTTAACAATAACTATTGCATAGTAAATTTCCATATCTTGTCCAAAAGAGGTGGTTTGTGTGATGTTTGTACTTATAAGAAATTCTCTTTTGATTTATTGAAATAGATAGTACAAAACGCAACAACTATCTTTATTTTGTACATCTCTTTATTTTAAAGTGTAGCAACCCGCAAATTTATCAATTTGGTAAATTATATTTATTTTTAGAAATTCAAATATAATCTTTTAAAAACATTGATTATGATGTTTTGAACAATAAATAATAATAGTAATCTTTTTTCAAAAGTATTTATGAAAATATAAACTTTGAAGGAATATGATAAAATGACTGATAATGTTTTATCGATAAACAACTCTATAATTGTACAACGTCGCGCACGAAGTTGGAAACATACTTTTTTTTATAGTTTAACAAGAATATGAAATAAAATTATTTATTTTATTTGTGGAAAATTAAATGTATTTATGACATCATCAATGATGTCGTTATATTAATCACTGATTTATTAAGATTTAATTATCTGATAATTATTTTAATTATTCTAATAATTGTTCTAATAGTTCAGCTTAAAAAATTATAGAGTAATAATAAATTATACATGATAGTTTTATAAAGATATATATTCGATTTGAAAATATAAGAAAAAAATCAATACCGCTTTATAGGTATAATGGCAATTTTGTAAATAATTGTTAATATTGATTTAAATGGCTTCATAATTCAAATGCGATCATTTTAATTAATTAATAATAATTATAAATTTATTTTCAAATTTTATACAAATATATGTATATTGAATTATAGGTGAAAATGTGACATGTAATCGATTCTCCGATTTTTAACGATTTAACGAATGGAAAGTTGTTCAAAAGTCATTGCATTCTTATTTATTTGTCTTATGCATATATATAACATGCATATACACACTTTAACATCCACATTCACACATGTGTACATACAAACATACATTTATATATATAAGATATTTTCTCTTAATTAACCTTTAAGTAAACTAAATTCAAACCACATGCTTAAGAACATGAATGGATGGCTTTGGAAGAGAGTGAAGTGAAGTATCACATAGGAGGATCATGTGGCTGAGGTCATGATGGTGGAGGGGGAAGACATAAGCTTGACGCAAGGCAGTGGAGATATTTTCCTAACTCCTTCATATAAATACCCATGCATACTCTACTCATTTCATTCATCATCTTCTTCATTTCTAAAGCTCTTCCTCCTTATTTTAATGGCCTCTCAACTAAGAAAAATTATGAAGAAAATTTTAGCAAATATTAATTAAATGTATTATAATATATATACCAAAATATTTTGAAACCATCACAGATATTCTCCTCTTCCCCCACGACAACCAACATTCCTCGTCAAAGTCGAACACGAAGGGTGGAGTACCCCAAGGCAATGAGCAATATGGAGGTAGGCGGCATGGCCGTGAGCATTGGAAGCTGGTTGGAGGTGATGGCATAAGCATGAGGTGATGATGAGGGCTATGTCGTGAGCAGTTAAGTGAAAAAGGTGAATTTTGGAAGTTGTGGTCACAAGCTACAGGAAAAAGGAGGTTGTTTAGATGGTGTATTAGTGGAGTAGAAGTTGATTAGTTGAAGTTAACAATGGTTAAGTGAAGTGTTGTGATGATATGAATATTGGTAGGAAGTTCGATTGATTTATGGTGAGTACTCAATGCTTATTAAATGATAAATAATCTATATAACTATTTTAAAGTATGATAATATGACAATTTAATCTCTTAATGATTTATATGAATGTTCGATAAATTGGTTGATTATATGGATGTTGATATGTTTGATAACTTGATTTGATAAATGATAAGAGAAATGGTTTGTAATTAACCATAGCTAATTAAATAAAAATTCAATCCATAAATAATATGTGTAAGGAGTTGTTTAGCCTCTTAATGGTTTTAAATATGAAAAAAGGTTTGAAAATGAATATTATAGTAATATAATATTATGAAATGGTTTAAAAATGTTTATGAGATTTAATATGTAAAATATTTGTTTAAAAGATAATAATGGTTTATAAATGTTTTATAATCAATAAAACTCAATTTGGAGAATTTTTGACAAATTATGAAAAATAAGTCAAAATAAAGCGCATCGCGTAATGGCAGTTCACGATTTTGCTCCATAAATGTAAAACGAATATATAAAATGGAATATAGCCTGGAATTCTTCGAGACGTGAATTTTCCAAGCTATAGTATCCATAGATTTCAAATGAAGAAAGAAAATTGAGATTTAGTTAAGTAGATTTTAAAATATGAACAAATCAAGTTTTAAATAGAATCGGCTTTGGTGGTTCAGAGGCCAAAGTAGTAAATGTTCTAAAATAGATATTTTTAATTCTTTAAAAATATGAAATAAGTTCTAAACATCTTTTAAAATGTTTTAAAAGATGTTTGAGTTATAAAAATGAATTTTCAAATATAGTATAGTCGCTTTGATCCATACAGTTTAAAAAGCGCCATTCGCAACACTTTTCACAGCATTTTTATACAACTTTTGAAATATAGTTTTAAACATAACAATTCTTTTCCAAATATTTTGTAAATGGTTAGTATTTTAAAGGTGGTTTGAAGGATTTATAAATTATTTCAAAGTTGCTAAATAAATAATTAAAAGTTAATTAAGTATGTTAAATGATTTAAAGTTGATCAAATAACTTGACCATTTTACAGGTGACAGAGAGGTAGTCTCTAGGCTTGGCTTTGGAAAACCAGTTGTCTGCCCTTCCTAGCTACCCAGATTGGCTTGACGGGAGGGATAGTAAATTTGATTTACTCGGATCAAAATTTACCAGACTATAAAAGATATAATTTTCTAAATTTAAACAACCTGGATTGCATAGAAATAATCTTACTGTACCTGG
Organism: Allium cepa; assembly: GCA_030765085.1. NCBI lineage: Eukaryota > Viridiplantae > Streptophyta > Magnoliopsida > Asparagales > Amaryllidaceae > Allium > Allium cepa. The sequence goes on along the minus strand of CM060932.1, from coordinate 1,027,364,707 downwards.
TATTAAATTTCAAAGAGGGAATCCATACCATCCATGAGAATTTAAAAAGCGATCTCACTATTATTCAATGAATAGTAAAGGTTGAATACAAAAATTATTATTGAGTAGAATTAGTATAATTTCCATGATCCTTTTTACTCAGTAATATTCTCCAATATGAGATTTAAATAAATGATTTGGAAATGTTTTCCTAAATAAAAGGTGAAACGATATGGAATTATTCGAAGATTCAAAAGGTATAATTAACCAAAAGGACTTGATGATTGGGGCTTAATGATTCCATAACTGCTAAGAATATAAATGCAATAAATAACATGTCTCTTTGAGATATTTATGAATTAATAAAATGGTAAATTAAATTGATGTTTATTGATAATCACATATGAACGTAACATCTTTTAGTCGATGATTGGTTTGGAAGAACAGGGCCGGATTTGAGTAACTCCTATCCGTAAACCACTTCAAACAAATGTTTGGAAGTGAAAACGTGATGAAGATGATAATTTTTAAAGACGGGAATCTCTGTGATGAAGGGCCTGCCTGCCACTAGTCCCTTTAAATTTACAATACCATATATTTATGGTGGCAGTAGTGCTATGTAATGAAATCATTGATTGCAAGGACTAGTCACTGCTAATCCTAGGGACAGTTCTCGACAGGATGTGGCATAAGGAGCGCCTTTGGTTTCGCTCAGTCTTAGAACGAACTTGTACTAACGAATGTTTGACATTGCATTTTTGAAATCGTAATGTTGCTTTTACAAACGTACATCTGTTTGGTGGTGGAGAAGTAAATTCTCTTAGCTAAATATCCTTCTCTGAGACTTATGCGGTCAGAGGTTGTATGTTTGTGAATGTCAACAGCGATCGAAGGAATGGAAATGTAGTATTCAAAGTGAAACTTGTGTACATCAAAGCATGGATTTGCAAAAATCAAAGCATAGCTTTATGGAATGTAACCTCTCGAGCCTTACATCCCAGGAATGAGACAGGATACTATGTGGTCTAATGGACAATTTTTAGGCTATTATTGAGGGAAGATGTCCCTCTAGACACTTGATGCCTTATTGTGCAGATGGAAAGGTACTGAGGATGATGAAGATCGTGTAAAGCAACTAAATATTACTATATTCCATGGTAGTGTAGCAGTATAGTTTGGAGGCTGACGGAGATTGTGTAAAGCCACTGGTGTGAACTAGGACTATTATACGTAGATTTTCGAGTCTAAATGATCACTAGTTCCTTATCATGTTGGAAATTCCAATATGTTGCCTTTGCGATTTTGATTGTAGAACCTAATTTTAAAAAGTAGCTAGTAACCATCAAATTTAATCAATGTAACAATTTCGGCTATCTTGATTTATTTGAAAAGTGTTCTCAAAGGAATGTCATTAAAGGTAATATCACATTATTTAGGTATAAAAGTGTTTTGGTTATCATAAGGTAAAAACCAATCTCTATTTATATGTGGGCGTGGTCTTATAAGATACCTTTTTTTCAAAGATTTTGATTGACATCAGCATGATGTGTACTAAAATTTGGAGTATCTCACACTGGTTTACTAAGCCTAATCGGAGTATTTTTAATGCTCGAGTCAGATCCGAGTAGTTTTAAGTTTAATCGAAGAAGCTTGGAGTTTCCAAAGGAGAGCTGGAGATCTTCATCTACGTATGGATGTATTCTATTATCCGCTGCATCTATTGCATTTGTTTTTTCAGCATTTGTAAGGACAGAGGGTTTATAACTGTCCAGGTTGAATCTAGGTTAGACTCTGATATTGTGTTCAAATTTTTCCATTGTAAATATTATTATTAAAATAATATATGTTATTCCATTCGTGCAAGATTCTGTTCTATCTTTATTTTCTTTTTCTTGTAACAGTCGGTTTTTTTGCACTTGAATTTGCAGCACGTGAATACCGAGGAAGTATTAGCATCGGTTTTTGACGGTCGGAAATCCTAGATGTTACATTTGTATCAGAGCTTAGGTTGGGCGAACACTTAGGCTTTTTTGGGATATATCTCATTATAGATAGGATTAATAGTACCCTAGAATGAGAGACTTATTAGAGATAATGTTAGTAACGCCCTAGAATGAGTTTAAGAGTATTATACATATGAGCGTGTATCTATTTTGATATAGAAATGTTTTATGTTGATTTATCTGTTGAGTGGTCTATAGATTATGGTTGATGCGCCTGAACACCGTTATTGATAGGGATTTCTAAACACTTAAACAAGAGCAAACTGATACACTGTTTTAAAAGGATTATATTTTAAGAAATATCTTTTGAAAGATATAGATATTTTTATATGTGCTAGTTCATGGTTAAGGGAATGATAAATTCAGTTACTATCATTTGTTGATTGAACAAACAACTGGTGAATTAAGTTTTACGATTTGACTATAAGGTGTTTAATAATAATAAGGGGTTAAAGTTAATGAATTTGCATAAGATAATAAAATAAGCATGTGGTATAAAAATGTATTTTGCAGAACTAAAATAATATTTTTTTAAATGGATATGAAAGATATATTATATAAATTTTGAGAAACTAAATTTTTGGGTATTTTGGAAAAGAATTACGAAATTCTAAAAGGAAGTAAGTTAATATAAGATGTTTTATAAAAGGGATTCATAAATGGGTTTAATAAACAAAATAATCACTAATGGATTTTTGAAAAGAGATTTCAAATAAGAATTTGGAAAGTAAGAAATTCTTGAATGATAAATAGTTTAAGTGGCTCAAAAATAACTAAAAATAGATAAGAGATATGTTCGGATGGTAAACACTTCTCTTAAGTATTACCGCTCTTATTAAGGGGATATAGGATACTATTGGTAGTACCTAGTTCCTTGGTATTATATTGGAGTTGCTCGATTACTATAATTTTCCTTAAGTCAAAAGGATAATTTTGAATTATTATTTGATAGGTTAATATCAAGATTGGCTAAAAAGGAATATATTATAATGATAAAAGTTGATAGTAATTTTGGGAAATAAAAGGTAAATTATCTTTTAAATTGGAATGATTCCTTTGGGATGAAATGTTTTCCTTTAAGAAAAATATTTGGAAATAAATATTTAGAGTGATTATATATAAAGAAGCATTTTTTGAAAAAAGATATAAGTTTTATGAAATTTTTTTATAAAGATTTTTGAATGAGTACATATGAGGTACGTAGATTATTTTTCACATGATTTTTATCTAAGATTCAAGTACAGAACTTTAAGGACTTCTCACCAGTTCGAAAAAGGATTTACCACTCGATTCTTTATGATGAACATCGATGAGGGTTTATGGTTGGATACTTAAGTTTTAACCATAGTTGAAAGCTGTGTAAGGGAAACAAGGGTTTCTGATCAAGAAACCTAACCAAAGTCCGCAGTAGAGGATCGGGGGATCAATACTAGCTTGGAAGTAAAGCTATCAATTCGAATAGTAGATCGAATCAGAGATTGCATGGAGATTATCTATATACATCGTATGGGTGTAAGTTTAAAAGTAAATATTTTGGGCACATACCTTTGGGTTTGGTTTGGTGTAATTTCGGGGATAGAATTCTTTTAAGGAAGGAATTATGTAACGACCCGCAATTTTATCAATTTGATAAATTAATTATTTTTAAATATTCAAGTATAAGCTTTTAAAAACATAGATTATGATGTTTTGAACAGTAAATAATAATAGTAATCTTATTTTGAATTAGTAATTACGAAAATATAAACTTTGAAGGCATATCGATAAAATGATCAAAAACTATTTTATCGATAAACAGCTCTATAATCGTAAAACGTCATGTACAGAGCTAGATAGATACACTTATTTTTATAATTGAAAAAGAATATAAATTGTTTTTTTTATTTTTGGAAAATTAAATTTATTCATGACATCATCAGTGATGTCGTTATATTAATAATTGATTTATTGATATTTAATGATTTAGTAATTACTTTAATTATTAATAATCATTTTATAATTCACTTTAAAAGTTATAGAGTAATAATAAATGAAATCTGATAGTTTTATAAAGATATGCATTCTATTTGAAAATATAAGAAAAAAATCAATGTCGCTTTATTGACATAATAGCAATTTTTATAAATAATTGTTAATATTGATTTAAATGGCTTCATAATTCAAATGTGATTATTTTAGTTAACTAATAATTATTAGGAATTTATTTTCAAATTTTATTTACAAATATATGTATATTAAATTATAAGTGAAAATGTGATCGGTAATCAGTTCTTGTATTTTCAACGATTTAACGAACGGAAATTGTTCAAAAGTCGTTGCAGCCTTGTTTATATGTCTTTTGCACATATATAACATGCATATATACACTCTAACATCCACATGAATAGATGTGTACATACAAATATAAATTTACACACACACACACACATATAAGATATTTTCTCTTACACTTAACCTTTGAGCAAGCTAAAGTCAAACCCACATGCTAAAGGACATGGATGGATGGCTTGAAAGTGAGTGAAGTGATGTAGCACATGGGAGAAGCATGTGGCCAGGGTCATAGTGATGGAGGAGGATGGCATAAGCATGATGCAAGATGGAGGAGATATTTTCCTAACTCCTTCCTATAAATACACTTGCATATTCTGTTCATTTCATTCATCTTCTCTTCATTTCTAAAGCTCTTTCTCCTTTAGTAGCCTCTCAACTAAGAAAAATTATGAAGAAAATTTTAATAAATAATAATAAATACATATAGTATAAATATATACCAAAACACTTCAAAACCATCACAAACCTTCTGCTCTTCCCCCACAAACCCCACGGCAACCACCATTCCCCATCAATGCCAAGTATTAAGGGTGGATTACCTCATGGTTATGAGCAATATGGAGGTGGAGAGGCATGGGAGTGAGCATTGAAGGTGGTTGAAGGTGATGGCATAAGCATAAGGTGATGATATGGGCTAGGCCATGAGCAATAAAGTGAAAAAGTGAATTTTGGAAGTGGTGGCCACAAGCTATAGGAAAAAGGAGGTTGTTTAAATGGTGTATTAGTAGAGTAAAAGTTGATTAGTTGAGGTAAATAATGGTTAAGTGAAGTTTGTGATGATATGAATGTTGGTGGGAAGTTGATTTGATTTATGTTGAGTACTCATTGCTTATTAAATGATAAATAATCTCTATAAAGTATGATAACATGACCTAATCTCTTAATGATTTGTATGAATTTATGATAATATGGTTGATTATATGGATGTCTATATTGTCGATAACTTGATTTGATAAATTATAAGAGAAATGATTAATAATTATCCATCATTAACTGGTCGGAAATTTAATCCATTTATAATATGTATATGGAGTTATTTAGCTCTTAATGGTTTTAAATATATAAAAAAGTTTGGAAATGAATATTATAAAAATATAGTATTATAAAATGGTTGAAAAGTGAACATGAGATTTAATATGAAGAATATTTGTTTAAATGGTTAAAAATCGTTATAAATGTTTTATAAATAATAAAACTCAATTTGAAGAAGTTTTGACAAGTTTGAAAATAAGTCAAAATAAGGCGCGTTGTGTAACAGTAGTTCACGGTTTTGCACCGTAAAATTCAAACGAACATATAGAATAGAATTTAGCTCATAATTCATGTCTACTTTTTAAAATAGAAATGGAGGGCTGAGAAAGATCGCCAATTTTTGGCCAAACTGTGATTCGATTGCAAAAACGAACAGCAAATCTAGATTACGCTCATTAAGGGCTTTCCAATGATATAAAATTTGATATTGTGTGAAGAGTTTGATTTTCGATTTGATTTTGATTTGAGATTGAATTTGAGAATTAGGGTTTTTTATGTTCTGACATTTGAGAAGGAGGAATAGATAAGAAGCTGATGTACGTATAGAATAAAATGAAAGGTTGTTAGGGTTAGAGAAAGACTATTTATATAGACAGAGATGGATAAACTAACGGACAGATCGAATTGGTTTGAAACAATAACACGACCCGAAAATTCCATTTCACTTCCGAAACGAAAGTGGGTCATCCAATATATCAAAATATAAGTTTTTGATTTTCTAAACTTAATGTAACTAATTTCAAACCCAAATTCCATTGTATACAGAAGTTAGCTTTTAAAATCAGATTATATTCATGTAAATCATAATAATTGATTTCTACGCGTTTTGAGCTCGTACGATCAAACGATAAGTTCGATTGCTACGAACTTGAAATCCTACAATAATTCATTGTTATGGATCCGACAAAAATGGTTCCGTTGAAATCCGAGACAGTGGTTGTAACGACCCAAAATTTTCGATCTCGAAAACTCTAGATGGTTAGGGAAAGAAGAATGAGATAGAAGAAGAAGAAGAAGAAACATCACAAAGATTCTCACATTCGCAGCGGATGAAAATATAATATCAAATAATAACAGTTTACAAAAGAATTCTGTATCAGTCAAATACATTTATAATACATCAAAGTTATAAATAATACAGACATTGGATATACACAATCATCATGTTTCAGATATACAACAATATAATACAGCAGAAACACTCCATACGTTCTTGCCATCCAGCTCGCCTCTTAAGCTCTAGGACGTCCTTACCTGAAAATCTATAATACTCGGTCTGACCCAAGCATTACATCAAAGTAACACCCGGGTCAAGCTAGAAACCAGCGTGAGTAAACCCATCTAACAAGGAATACAAAACATACAACTTATATAAAACTTGGGGTAACACGTATAAATTTACAAATTCACAGTTTGTTATAAACATCACTTATTTCACACATCAATTTTCTAAGTACCAAAATTTAGATTAAATAGTCCAATTCACTTAAATCATTTCATTTTAGCCTATTGATTTCACATATCAATCTATAAAAAATCGAAGTGGTTTTGGGTGTTTACTAATACCCGACTCCGGTCTCTTCGAATTCAATATCATCTTATCCAAATTATTCAAGTAAAACACAATTCAAACTTCAAATACAGGGTGACAGCTATACACATTAATTCATCATCAATAGATAACCACATTATCTCAGTTTAAACCCAACATATCATATCACACAGCATCACAAATCATATGTCCGCGATATCAATCAATCTAAGGCATATAATATTATTCAACAATTCATAAGCAAGATAAATTGGTCATACCATTTCTAATTAATTTAAAAAAATTAATTTAATCACTTCAATCACCCTTAATCCTGCTTATTTAACATTAATTAATTACAAACAAATTAATTAATCATCCATTAATTATCCACTTTAATTAATCAACCTTGATTAATTATCTTCAATTACATAAATTAATTATCGTTTAATTAATTAAACCAATTAATTATCTTTAATCCATTTACCGTAATTAAAATTTAGTTACCTTCATTAATTACGTTAATTAATTACATTAATTAATGATCCTAAATTAATTACTTCCATAAATCAGCTTTGATCAATCATAATAGTAATTAACCATTCTGTAATTACATACCTTAATTAATTAACTCCTAAATTAATTATATAAATCATTTAATAAGTAACACCAAATAATTAGTCCTTAATTACTTCCCCTAAGTATTTATACCTTAATTACTTTCCATTAAGTAATTATACTCAAATTTCTTAATCAACTTAATTAATCTCTAGGTATTAAACCTTAATTATATTAAGATAAAACTTAACAAAATTTAAATTTAACAAACTTCAAACTTCTACAATGTTTAAGAAACATTATTATATAAAAGTATTTATAAAAAGGGTTTAAACTAATAATTTTAAAAAAAAAATACTAAATGACACTACTTCGGGTCAAACCCGAAGGCTTCTCGGGTTTAAACCCGAGTATCTACTCCTTTCTCTATTTCCCACACTCAGATAAATTTTCAAATTTAAAATCTCAGGCTATAACACCCTCAACTGCTTCGAGAACGAACTCAAGCTACTAACACCAAAACCCGACCTCTACTTTGAGCAACCCACCGCCCAATCAACTGACACTAGAGTATTATCGTGCACATGCACCACTGCCGAAGCCACCTCCGACCCCCGCCGAACCATCTGGCACTACATACTACGTCGCAATAACTAGAATCGACCACCTAAACATAATCACGAGCCTCGAATTGAAATCGAGCAACTCAGATAACCGGAACCCAAAACAACGCCATAGGGAAGATTATTCGACCCCTCGATTCCAATCACCGGAGTCATAACAACTCCGGCCATACCTTGCCTTGCCTCTGAGCCACCATTTCCCTAAGTATCAAGCAACTCGATCCATCAGAGCCCATGCGTTGGCCCAAAACACAAACTAGACAAAAATTAGGGTTAAAAACCTTGCTCGACCACCGCCGAATCCACAGGAGGTGATAAAACCTCCTAGCCTTTTTGCCTTAACCCTCATTACCTCCTCCACCTCCAGCAACATTCCCGACCACCCCAAATGCTCCAGCCTCCAGAAATCACCCAAAACTCATTTTCGAGACAATCCCAAAGTTTACATTCAATTCAATTTTTAAATTTGGATTTTTTTAAAAAAATCATAACTTTAAAAGATGATTCGAGATATATTCTTGAATCAATATATTACAACATTTGATTTATTCCATTATTTAAGTTTTCAACTGTATTTTCTTGTTTACAGGAGATTCCCATACTTAAAATACTTAAACTTGTTTTCAAAATCTATATGGTGTTCAAACTAAATTGATTTGTTTGAAACTCAAAGCTTCAAAGAGTTTAGATGGAAAGATTTGAAATTTGGTTCATTTTTAAATCTCTGTAATGTGAAAAGAACAGAAAAGCATAGACATCAGTCATACATATTCAGAAGCATTCACATTCGCAGATTTTATACTCCTATATACATATGCAAGCTCATCTCACAGCAATTATTCAAGCAACAATTATTAACCTACTTAAGTTTTAAATTTAACTGTTTACTCACTTGTAAAAATTTGAACAGAGAACAATTATGGATGCTGCTAACTTGATTTTTCTTTAAATCTTCGTGCTTGTTTTGTTGAATTGTTGTTTAAGTTTGTGATTGGTGATGCCTACTCTTTTTTTCCTGGTTTGCTTAGTTTCTTTGAACGAACAGGGACAAGAGGATATGCATATATGGAAAACAGTTTTGTACAGGGGTAGGCTGCATCCCTCAGTAAGCTTCCTTTACTTTTTTTATGTCATTTCATTTTTTATGTTAGCTTTGAGTTGAAATATGCAGCCTGATTTTGATGTTTTCTGTGCTTGCATTAAATGTTTGCCCCCCTTTTGTTTACAAAAACTTTTATATGAATCTATATATGTGTAAATTTACTTTGTCTGCATATATTCTTTGTTTGTATGTATGCCTATATATATATATATATATATATATATATATATATATATATATATATGTATATGTATATGTACATGGTTATGTATAATTTTTTTTCATGCTTATCTAAATTCACATACATACATTTCTTTACCTGATTTTGTTTTATACCCTATGTGCATAATATAAAGTTGTTATAGTTATTGGTATAGGTTTAACTTATGTTGTATACACATAAATAAACCACCATATACTTTTATTTCTATTCTTTCACACATATATTTTGAGTTTAAGTTATCAATACTTAATTTATATCCTTATATATATATACACTTATATTTAATATGAATAAGATAAATTTTATGTTAAATATTTTTGAGAGACTTTATTTTGAAATTTCAAATCATAGTTTTCTTCACAAATACACACACACAGATATATAAACAGTCAATAGCTAAATGAAATATTTATTTCCTATAAAATTTATCACATCCATCGATTTAGGATTCAGTGTTTATTTTGGTTCTCAAATCACTTATATAAATTCAGATATTTTTAATTATCATAAATTCTTGTGTTCGATCCATCAAAAATTAATATTTCGTTAATAAAATCAGTTAATTTCCCGATTAACAAGCATCCAAAAATTCGGGTCATCACATTCCTTCCCCCTTTAGAACTTTTCGTCCTCGAAAAGGAACGAAGCCAGAATTTATTAAAATACTTAATATCAGTTAAATTATTCTTTGCTCAATTTTAACGAAAACCTTTTTTTTACTTAGAAATCTTTAAAACACTTTAAAATCTATATAATATTACAAAAATATTTTTATAAAAAATACTTCTTATAACTTGATGTCTCATACAGTCCATCCTTGTCCTTACAGAAATTCGGTCATACGTTTATCAGGCGTACGACTGAAAATCTATAAGTGCTTGGCATACCAGTTTTCAACATCCAGTGAAAATACTTTGAAAAATAATATTATAGAAAATATAGAAAACGTTTTGAAAATAGGGGAAATATCTTTGGTGAGAATGCTCTGGAAATCATCACCCCCATCCAGGGTCGCAGTTACATCCTGGATTACGTTGCCATCGCAGCAAAAATCCATGTAACTGTAGGCACTCCGCACCCCATGATTACGCCATGGAACCCACAACAGATCGTAATTACATTCCAGGGTTACGTTGCCATCACAGCAAAAGTCCATGTAACTGTAGGCATCAGCGCCCTCAATTTTCGCTGCCAAAATGAAACTTCTCTACTCCCACATAGGTCGCAGTCTACCGATATAAAATCAAACGTAGATTATTGATTCCCAGCGGTACAAACGACTTTCGCTATGTTACCATAGGTCGCAGTCTACCGATATAAAATTAAACGTAGACTATTGGCTCTCAGCGGCATACATGACTTTCGCTATGTTACCATAGGTCGTAGTCTACCGATATAAATCAAACGTAGACTGTTGGCTCTCAGCAGCACACACGACTTTCGCTATGGTCTGCAGTAGATCGCAGTGACACCGAGTTACACTATCGTTACAGCATAATCCAAATGCCTCTATAGGCATCAGCGCCCTCGACTTTCGTACACACTACACATAATCCTTATGAACTAGTTTTGTACGGACTCCTCACTAGATCAACTTTAGAACCCCCTTTAGAGTTCAAGGCAGTACCACCCTGTGGTACTCCTGAGAAGTTCATTTCAAGGGAGCGCCTTTTTCTCCAGAGCCATTTTCAAAACACTTTATACTATACACATATAGTATCTTCCAAATCATACACCTAGTATGATCTCATACAAAGCTCCTTTACACAAAATCAATTATCCCTAAATCGATAATTCTCAAATTAGGCTTTCCAAATTCCAATATTGATTTTACCCAAAAATCAAAAGCCTTTCCAAATCCAAAGGTTCCCAAAACCTTTTTCCAAAATCCTCATAAGATCCTTTATATATATATATGTGTGTGTGTGTGTGTGTGTGTGTATCCTTAAAAAATCTTTGGATCATTTCAAACTTGTATAAAACCCTTTTTATACTTCAAATACTTTAAAAAACCATTTTCTTCTGGCTATAGATTCAATAAGGGGAGTTTTATCTTATATAACAAAGTATATAACTTTGTTTATTCTAAATCAAATATTCAAATTTGATTACAATTTTATAAAGTCATTTACCAAATTTACTCACTTCCATAAAGTAAAATTTTATCATAGAAATCTCCAATTTCTACTTTACTTCATCATATATTTCACAAAATATACCTTTCACTTCAATAACCATTTCACATTTCTTATCCACAAATTTCCAGTATCTATTTCATTTAAACTCGTATGATGTACACATATCATCCGTACGCTATACCAATTTGATCGCTCACTCGATCACACAATTTCACTTCCGAACTAGTATCGTCCACCCTACTTCCTAGTGCGGACTCAGATCTGGTTTCTTGACCAGAAACCGTCATTCTTCTTGCATAGTCATAACTATGATAGAGAATATCCAGAACCAATCAACAATCCATATCCAGGTTCGTCGTCGAAAATCGAATGAAAAATCCCAACTTGGATCGATATGACTATCTCGAAATTCCATGCTCGAATCTGGATCAAATCATATGCGAATAGAATAATATGCGTACATCCTACATATTCCAACTTCATAGGTTATTAGACAACTTAATTTCCTTTCTATTCATCCTCACTTTGATTTTATTTGTTTATTCACATTTGCCTTAATCCCCATTTGGATTATCACTTCAATTCTTATCTCAGTTGGGTATTTAATCAATAATAGTTTGAACTCCGACTAGTTCATATTTAGAAAATAACTTGAAAAAATGAAAAATAAATAAGTAGTTGAAAAATAATTATTAGTTTGCAAAATATCTGTAAAATAGTTAAGAATTTTTAAGATAGTTAGAAAATAGTTATAATAATTGTAAATAATTATAAAATAATTGTAAAATAGTAATTAATTTGTAAAATAGTTGAAAAACAGTAATTGGTTTATAAAACAGTTGTAAAATAGATAAATAGTTCCAAAAGTAGTTCCAAAACAAGTGTAAGATAGTTTGGGCTTTAAAAAGAAAGTTGTATAGTAAATAGATAGGAAAATAGATTTAAAACTGTTTATATTAAAATATTTTATTTGGAAAAATAGTTCAGAGCCAAATGTTCAATTCCGAATCTCCATTTCCAATTAATTCAATTTAAATTTCCACTCTCAATTAAATTGACTCAACTCCAATTTAAATAACTTCATCTTCTATTGAAATTGATTTAATCCCAATTCAAGTTGAATTAACCTCAATTTCTATCCACAATCAAATCAAATTCCATTTGAATTTGAAACTATTCAACTTTAATCACAATTTCAATTAATTCAAGTAAATTTCAAATTGAACCAATTTCAATTCGTATCAATTTAAATTTTGAATTAATCCCAATTCCCATTTGAATTTGAACTAATTCAATTCAAATTTCAACTTTAAACCATCTCGAATTATATAAATTCGAGTTAAATTTTCAAATGTGTATTTAACCCCTTAAATCAAATTAACCTTTATTTTTTTTAAATCATCCATCCAAATCTTTAAACAATTTAATTCTGAGTCCAATTTTCAAAATTCCATTATAAATTATCTTTACATAACCTTTTTCAAAGTTCAAATAAGAGTTTAAAAACAATTTTATCTTAAAATTTTAATTTATTACTCGATTTTATCTTCCAGTTTTGAAACCAGTTCTTAAACAAATTTTAATTTACAAATTCAATTATTCCTTTATAAATTATTAACCATATTCCCTTTCTACCATAGAAATCCTTATTTCAAGTTTAAGTTTAATTTAATAATGGATATATTACCACACTTCATTTCTCATTCATTTAAACAAATCCAATTCACAATTTAAAGATTTTTAATAACAATAGGATGATATCATCCAATTTATTTTAAAACATCCATACATTTTCAATTTCCAGATCTCAAACCCATTTTGGGATCACACAAACTCCCCATTCAAATCAACCATTTAACTTTTCCAAATTAAATCCAGTTTCATCTTTAAATTTCCAATTCAGGTTACTTGTTAACTTATTTAACTTTCCCAAAGTCAAGTTCCATTTGCTTAATCAAGCCAACCTTACCCAAATTTAACTTCAAATTTTAAACTTTATATTAATATCCAATCCCATTCAAGAACTTATCACTTTGGGTATCACATCTCATTCCAAATTTAAAACTCAACATTTAGAATTTGTTTCAAATCATTTTTGATATTATGTATATCCACACATATATACATATTATCTTCTTGGCCTACCAAGCCATATTTTATAATTTAAACCACCTTGGGTTTTAAATTCAAAAAGAATTTTCAAACAACCCTTATTTGCAATAAGTCCCTTTCATTCAAATAATACTTATTTATTATTTCTTTTAGCACTTTGAAACAATTCAAATGTTCCTAGACTTAGGTTTTAAAACTTCACAATTTAAAACCTACTTCAATTTATAAGTTATACTTATCCAAATGTTTCACTTCCTTAAAACATTTCATTTTGCTTACTCATTAATACACATCTTATAATTGAACAAAACAACCAATTATAATAATAACTAAGATTATCATATCTGGAAACCAATTCATTATTATCGTATCCTGAAACTCTTCCCCAAATTCGAGATTAAAATTTCAGCTTGAATCCATTTCAAACCTGTCTTTATTTAATTCCAATTTGTTTGTATTACTATTAACACTTGATTCTCATTATTTAACTTTCAAATAATATAACAACCAATTGCCTTAATATTTATTAAAAGGAAATATTGCTTTATATATCAAAATAGATTCTAATATAAAATCATTTAAAATCTTTATATAAGAAAATAACAAGTACGCTCTCATATATATATATATATATATATATATATATATATATATATGTATGTATGTATGTATATAGACACACACACACACACACACACATACTCAACTCTTCTAGGGTACCATTGACCCTATCCTTAATGAGTAATCCCACTAGAGCCAAGGTTCTTGCTTAACCTTTTAACTCTGATACCAACTGTAACGACCCGAAATTTTCGATCTCGAAAACTCTAGATGGTTAGGGAAAGAAGAAAGAGATAGAAGAAGAAGAAGAAACATCACAAAGATTCTCACATTCGCAGCGGATGAAAATATTATATCAAATAATAACAGTTTACAAAAGAATTCTGCATCAGTCAAATACATTTATAATTCATCAGAGTTACAAATAATACAGACACTGGATATACAAAATCATTATGTCACAGATATACAACAATATAATACAGTGGAAACACTCCATACGTTCTTGCCATCCAGCTCGCCTCTTGAGCTCCAGAACGTCCTTACCTGAAAATCTGTAATACTCGGTCTGACCCGAGTATTACATCACAGTAACACCTGGGTCAGGATGGAAACCAGCGTGAGCAAACCCATCTAACAAGGAATACAAAACATACAACTTATATAAAACCCGGGGTAACACGTATAATTTTACAAATTCACAATTTGTTATAGACATCACTTATTTCACACAACAATTTTCTAAGTACCAAAATTTAGATTAAATAGTCCAATTCACTTAAATCATTTCATTCCAGCCTATTGATTTCACATATCAATCTATCAAAAATCGAAGTGGTTTCGGGTATTTACTAATACCCGACTCCGGTCTCTTCGAATTCAATATCATTTTATCCAAATTATTCATGTAAAACACAATTCAAAGTTCAAATACAGGGTGTCAACTATACACATTAATTCATCATCAATAGATAACCACATTATCTCAGTTTAAACCCAACATATCATATCACATAGCATCACAAATCACATGTCCGAGATATCAATCAATCTAAGGCATACAATATTATTAAATCATTCACAAGCAAGATAAATTGGTCATAGCATTTCTAGTTAATTTAAAAAAATTAATTTAATCACTTCAATCACCTTAATCTTGCTTATTTAACATTAATTAATTACAAACAAACAATTAATCATCCTTTAATTATCCATTTTAGTTAATCATCCTTGATTAATTATCTTCAATTTATAAAGTATTTATCCTTTAGTTAATTGCACAAATAAATTATCTTTAATCCATTTACCATAATTAAACTTTAATTACCTTCACTAATTACATTAATTAATGATCCTAAATTAATTACTTCCATAAATCAGCTTTGATCAATCATAATTAGTAATTAACTATTCTGTAATTACATACCTTAATTAATTAACTCCTAAATTAATTATGTAAATCCTTTAACAAATTACACCAAATAATTAGTCCTTAATTACTTCCCCTATGTAATTAACCCTTAATTAGTTTCCATTAAGTAATTATACTCAAATTTCTTAATCAACTTAACTAATCTCTAGGTATTAAACCTTAATTATATTAAGATAAAACTTAACAAAATTTAAATCTAACAAACTTCAAACTTCTATAATGTTTAAGAAACCATTATTATATAAAAGTAATTTATAAAAAGGGTTTAAACTAATAATTTATCAAAAATATATACTAAATCACACTACTTCGGGTCAAACCCGAAGGCTACTCGGGTTTAAACCCGAGTTTCTACTCCTTCCTCTATTTCCCACACTTAGATAAATTTTCAAGTTTAAAATCTCAGGCTATAACACCCTCAACTACTTCGAGAACGAACTCGAGCTACTAACACCAAAACCCGACCTTTACTTCGAGCAACCCACCAGCCCAATCAACTAACACCAGAGTATCATCATGCACATGCACCACTGCCGAAGCCACCTCCGACCTCCGCCGCACCCTTTGGCACTACATACTACGTCACAATAACTAGAATCGACCACCTAAACATAATCACGAGCCTCGAATTGAAATCGAGCAACTCAGATAACGGAACCCAAAACAACGCCACAGGAAAGATTATTCGACCCTCGATTTCGATCACCGGAGTCATAACAACTCCATCCATACCTTGCCTTGCCTCCAAGCTACTATTTCCGTAAGTATCAGGCAACTCGATCCATCAGAGCCCATGCGGTGACCCAAAACACAAACTAGGCAAAAATTAGGGTTAAAAACTTTGCACGACCACCGTCGACGCCACAGGAGGTGATAAACCCTCCTAGCATTTTTGCCTTAACCCTCATTACCTCCTCCACCTCCAACAACATTCCCGACCACCCCAAATGCTCTAGCCTCCAAAAATCATCCAAAACTCATTTTCCAGACAATCCCAAAGTTTACATTCAATTTAATTTTTAAAATTTGGATTTTTGTTTTAAAAATCATAAGTTTCAAAGATGATTTGAGATATATTCTTGAATCAATATATTACAACATTTGATTTATTCCATTATTTGAGTTTTCAACTGTATTTTCTTGTTTAAGGAGATTCCCATACTTAAAATACTTAAACTTGTTTTCAAAATCTATATGGTGTTCAAACTAAATTTATTTGTTTGAAACTCAAAGCTTCAAAGATTTTAGATGGAAAGATTTGAATTTGATTCATTTTTAAATCTCTGTAAACTGAAAAGAACAAAGAAGCATAGACATCAATCATACATATTCAGAAGCATTCATATTCACAGATTTTATACTCCTATATACATATGCAAGCATCATCTCACAGCAATTATTCAAGCAACAATTATTAACCTACTTAATTTTTAAATTTAACTGTTTACTCACTTGTAAAAATTTGAACAGAGAACAATTCTGGATGCTGCTTACTTGATTTTTCTTTAAATCTTCCTGGTTGTTTTGTTGAATTGTTGTTTAAGTTTGTGAATGGTGATGCTCATTCTTTTTTTTCCCGGTTTGCTTAGTTTCTTTGAACGAACAGGGACAAGAGGATATGCATATATGGAAAATAGTTTTGTACAGGGATAGGCTGCATTCCTCAGTAAGCTTCCTTTCATGTTTTTTATGTCATTTCATTTTTTAGATTTTAGCTTTGGGTTGAAATATGCAGCCTGATTTTGATGTTTTGTGCACTTGCATTAAATGTTTGCCCCCCTTTTGTTTACAAAAACTTTTATATGAATCTATATATGTGTAAATTTCCTTTGTTTGTGTATATTCTTTGTTTGTATGCATGCCTATATATATGTATATAGTTATGTATATTTTTTTCATGCTTATTTAAATTCACATACATACATTTCTTTGCCTGATTTTGTTTTATACCTATGTGCATAATATAAAGTTGTTATAATTACTGGTATAGGTTTAACTTATGTTGTATACACACAAATAAACCACTATATACTTTTATTTCTATTCTTTCACACATATATTTTGAGTTTAAGTTATCAAGACTCAATTTATATCCTTATATATATATATATTTATACTTATATTTAATATGAACAAGATAAATTTTATATTAAATATTTTTTAAAGATTTTATTTTGAAATTTCAAATCATAGTTTTCTTCACAAACACACACACACACAAAGATATATAAACAGTCAATAGCTAAATCAAATATTTATTTCCTATAAAATTTATCACATCCATCGATTTGTGATTCGGTGTTTATTTTGGTTCTCAAATCACTTATGTAAATTCAGATATTTTAATTATCAGAAATTCTTGTGTTCGACTTATCAAAAATTAATATTTCGTTAATAAAATCAGTTAATTTCCCGATTAACAAACATCCAAAAATCCGGGTCGTTACGGTAGCCAAAATGGTTATTTTCACGTTCATTAAATAAATTATTATTAAATTAATTTAATCACTTTTAAATTCAAATTTTATAGTTAACAATTTCATCATTCTAGATTACATAGAAATTAATAATCTATCAAAATAAATTTTCCACGTTAAATTCACTATTAAAATATTTCATTAAATTCAACATTCAATTACACTATACTAAAATCCTAGTTAATTATATTTTATTTCCAAATAAATCCTTTTATTTTGATTTCCACTCTTATTATTAAATCAATTATCACCTTATGGATATAATTAACATTGGTTTGCATTTACTACATTCATATTTACGGTTATCATTTTTACCATATTAATTATGATATTTCTATTTCCTTAATTCCATTAATTACCAATTTAATTCCTTATTTATAATTACAACCACATTAACTTTATAATTATTTTAATTGATTCAAACTACATTAAAATAGTTGTCAATAACATTCAAACAACATTGTTAAATCATATTCTAGTTATTTTCTTGTTAATAAATCATAAATATTTAATTTCTCACAATATTAAATTGCAAAATCTTAATTAATTTAATATTTTTAATTATCGAAAATTACTGGTCGTTACATATGTAGTTCATATTCTACAAATACCTAAAGAGGCACCGATAAACTATCCAAGATATAAATATGTTTATTTTTTACACAAGTTAGATGTCTATGATAAGTCTTTAGAATGGAACACTTGTAGTATAACATGGAAAATAATTAAAACAATTCATTTGGTCGAATAGGTGGGTATCTTGGATAAAAGATCCAAAAGACTTTACATTTCACTCTTAATATCACTCCTTCCTATTCTACATAATGATGTATCAATAAGGATTAATGCTACTTTGTTGGATGTTGTAAATAGGCAGTAGGTGAAATCAAGCTAGTTATTCCATTATAGGGTATGCACTTAAGTGTAAGAGAATATGTCAAATTCAGTTTCATCTAAAAGTTAAGTATATTTTATGTATATCTATAGAAGGTTCATAAAATCCTACAAATGCCTAATGCGTCATACTGAGAAACAAACCGTTGTTTCAAGACATGCCACATTCTTACCGAAGGAATCTCTTTCTAGATAAAATTAGTGGTAGTGCAATGGACTTGGATGTGTCCAAGATTATACCATGGAAATAGATTATATAAATGATTAAACATGCTCAAAAAAGATACAACTTATTAGAATGTCTAATAAGTATCTTACACATTAAAGAGAAATTATGAGTTTCTTACCAATGTCAAGGACTTTTTATTTCTAGTTAATCTTTTCTATGAGAGTTTGGTGTACCTCTAAGCATAGAAACATCCTTGAAGTTCTACTTAAAAAGCCACTCGCTAAAACCAAACAATACAAGAATCTAAAGTCTCTAATACATTCCATTCTTTAATTATAGCAAAAATATAGCTCGATTGCTTTCGGCTTAAGGCATCACCAAACTTATTTCCCTTCCCTAGGTGTACTTAAATTTGAAATCATAAGATTTCAGAAACTCTAACTACCTTTGTTGTTTCATGTTTAACTCCTTTTGCGATAACAAGTGTCTTAAAGACTTATGGTCGGTAAGCAACTAAAACTTCTAAAACTTTTATCCAAGAAGGTAATGCCCTCAAATCTTTAGCATAATGATAACAGCCTCTAACTCTAAATCATGTCGGATACCAAACCTCATGAGGTCCCAATTATCTATACACATAAGTTATCACTTTATCGCCTTACATCAATATTGCCCCTAACCCTGAACCTAATGCACTACTGTAAACTATCATATCCATATAACCCTCGAGCATCACTAAAATCGGAGCATTCGTCGGGCTAAGTTAAAACTCTTGGAATGCTATATCTCACTCTTTAATCAAAACAAACCTCTAGTTCTATCGAGTAAGTCTCTTCAATGACACTCATTACAGAGAAGTCCTTAATGGATCTCCGATAATACCTTACCAATCCTAAGAAACACCTTATTAGTTAACAGTCTTAAGTCACTTCCAACTATTTACTACCTAAACTTTCGAATGATTTAAGGCCAGTCCCTCCATCGAAACTGCATGCTTCCATTTCTATAAGTGACAGTTAACAAACTCTTCCTTAAACATGTGTTGTCTTAAAGTCTCTAACATCAATCTACATGGACTTCATGATCCTGCTCATCTTTGCAAAGTACTAAAATATCATCTTTAAAACCAACGCAAACCTGTCCAATTAACAATGAATGGCTCAGTTCATTAGATCCACCATGAATATAGAGGCATTATTTAGCCCAAAGGGCATGACTAGCCACTTAAATAAACCATGTCTCATTCTAAATGTGGTCAAAGGAATACTTTCTCGAATAACACTTAGTTGATGAAATTTTGTAGCAAAATCCAGATATGAGAATAATATAGCTCCAAACAACTAATCACATAAGTTGTCTATCCTTGGGAATGCATAATTATTCTTTACTGCTAAATAATTCAACTTCTTATAATCAATACACATCCGTAGTGATTCTTTAACATTTTCACAAATATAGCGAAAGCTCCCCATAGCGAATTGCTCGGCCCAATGAAACTCCTATGCTCAAGTTCCATTGGATGCTTCTTCAACTCTTCCATTTCCTTCGATGGCATTCTGTTAGTCGGTCTACTAATAGGTTATTCCCCTGTGTTAAATCTACAAGGAACTCAATCGCTCTTCTAGGTGGCAATCCAATTATCGAATCAAAGATACCTGCAAATTCCTAAACCATATAACTTTTTCGATCTCTTCTTCTTGACCTTCTATTGCATAAAGGAAGCTTTAGAACTCCCCTTTATTAGATCTAAAGTCACTAAGATCCCTTCTCCCCCCTTTGAGTTTCATAAGGTAATAACTCTCTTGACACAATAAAACCTATAATCATTCTGACTAACCAATTCATACCTAAAATTACCATTTACCCTTCATAGTCAAACATGTATGGGTCATATGAAAGTAAATGTTCGCACAGAAAAAACTCCAAAATAGTGCATTTTAACCCAAAGTGGCTTAACCACCAATCGAATTAACCGTACACAAGGAAGTAACCAAATAGGTAACATCTAACCCTTCTTTATCAACCAAATCTTTTGAAATGAATGAACGGATAGCTTTAGTATCAAACTACACTCCAGGTGAAAAACTAAAATCAACATCATACCTCCATGGACTAAACCCTTTCTTTTCTCCTTAATTTTTGGTCTTAATAAATGCCCTTCTAAAGTAAATAGCTTTGTATACCTCAGCTTTGGATAATTAAATTCATGTTTACCCATGATAGAGGGGCTTTAAGTTGGAAATGTTTCAAATAAGATGTTATAGTAGATTCAAATATAAAAGCCAAATAAATCACCTTGAATAATGTTGTAATGGAAGCAGTATATGTGCACAAATTTAAAAGAAAGGTAGGGATGGTTCACATCATTAAGAATCCGGTAACGTATTGTGAAAATAATGATGCGATGTATATTAGAATAGGAAATGAAAGCTTCATAAGACCTTCAAATATGTTATCCATGATAGAAGATTTTATCTATGAAGGGGACATATAATTAAAAAAGTAGATGCAATATAATAATACTATAGTTCAATCACTAAGGTCATTTCTCAGTTTCTCTCGGAAAGAGATAGAGGATACGTTTATGAGTTGCCATAATTAGCTTGAACCGTAAGTGGGAGATTGATAGAGTTAAAGGTGCACCATACAAGCAATTTTGTAATTGGATTGTATAACTTAACTCTTATAGCGAGCGTTGTTTGAAGTAAAGTATGCTTTTGATTTTATTTTCTAATGTATATATTTTTATATTGGGACACAATTAGTGCTTTAAGTACATTAAATATAAATAAGAAGAAAACCCTTAGGAAAAGTATTTAATTGACCGATTTAAACCTAGAGCTCGCAAAAATTCAAGGCACATTATTCATAAGTTCCACCTTATTAGATAATTTATCGCTAACAAAGAAGTAGTGATTGATAGAGTAGATACCAAGGACAACATAGCAGATTCATTTACAAAGGGACCAGCTTGGTTAGTTCTTAGACTGATCGAAGGGATAGGATTGCGATTCCATAATTGGCCCCAAGTGCAAGTAAGAGATAAATAGAGTAAGGAGTATATCCTAAGGGAAATTCTATAATTTACTGTAAATTATTAAATTTGTAACAAAATATTTTTGGAAATAAAAGGTATTTTCCTTTCAAGTATATTCTTGTTATATTCTTTCATGTTAATTATTATTTAATTTAAGTATATTGAATAGAAAATCATTAAATAATATGTATGTGATAGTAATTAAATGTTTTGTAATAATGATAATTTTATCACATTACGAAACATATTGTTTTAAATGCTCCAGTCAAGATGTTTTTAGATAGGATATTGATACATTCATTGAGATTAGTCCGTAACTCTCCCCAAACGTTAGGTAGTAAATTACTCATGGTTGTTGGGTGCACCAAGTGGTAACGTACTGATAATTATTCAATAACTATGGAATGAATCACTAAAGAATTTTCCATTGGTCAATAACGTTAAAGTCAAACAGAAAATCTTAAAGTGATGATATTACATAATTCTCTCGACTTGGAAATATTGTTAAACTTCAATGTGGACACTCCACTTTGATTATGGTTAAATTGTAGCACCGCATCTGTTACACAACTATCGTTAGGTCTAAGCTAAAGCATTGGAAGTAAAACATTTTTCAATGGAGAATTCGTCCCTTCATTTATAAGCGTTTACTACCACAGTCACTTTTAGTCAACTCAACTTTGGCCAAAGCAAAACGGATTATTTTTATCATTGAACTAAGAACTTTATGTTTGGATTAAACAAGTTCAATGTGGAAAATATTGGAATTTTTACTAAAATCTAATTCCATAAGCCGAAAGTGACATAGTTTTGACGAAGAGTATAGGTGTAAATAATCGTTACTGCTAGGTACCGCTTAAATAGTTAAATTAAATTTTATTGGAAAATGTGTAAGTGATAAATTTGATCAAACTTTCACACCATTGGGTAAGGTGACTTACGAAATTAATATTCAAATTATTTAATATCAATCATTAATTGGATGTACACCTTTTAGTCTTGTAATCGTAATGTTAATTACTCTAAAATACCATTGTTCACACCAAAAATTGGCATAAACACCCAGTAGAGGTTTTATAGACGAATAAATGAAGGATAATAAATATAAACAAAGATATAGCAGAGAAGTAATTAGAAACAAGCCAATAATTAAGACATGGCAAGTTATAGTGATTTGGCATTATTTGCCTACTTCCACTTTAAAGAGATAGCTTTATTAATCACTTTGTAAATTGAGCACAATAAGGATCAGATTAAAATAGTTACAAAAGAGTACAAAGCAACAAGCATCATAAAGATCTCGAAAACCAACAATCATGTATGCATTTATAGGGGAAAACAGCGAAATATCTTCTTGAAATTTCAGCAACGGAGTCCCCAGATCCAGAAGAAGTCACGGTATCAATCTCGGGTCCCACATCACTTGTAATAACAATCAGCACCAATCATTTTGTTGGCTTCTTTTGGCATGCGATCAATATGTTGGACTCCATCCTTCAATATATTGGTGTTCTCAAAGTTTCTTGTGTATTCGACTTGTAGATTTTGGGATATCGATCATTTTTTGTCGAGTTGAACTGTAATATTAATACAGTACGATCCATAATTAGTGAATTTTGATCGTATCCGATCCATTTTTAGTAAATGGTGTATTTCATATTTTAGCATTCTATTGGGTCTATCTTCCACTTTTGCTTCGCCGCTGCTTCATATTGTCATCTATGTTTGGTCTTTATGCTTCATGATTGTTAATCCGACTTATCTGTCCTGATGACAATCGAATATAACTGGTCTAGTCGGTTAGAATATAACCGGAGCAAAAGGCTGGATAACACTTACCATCCAAAGTACATCTAGTGTCAATATGACATGCTTTGAGTCGATGCAAGTTAGAGTCGTCAGAAAGGAATCCATCTAGTTTTCTGAATAGTAGTCATCTCTTCAATGAATTTCTTTCCTTGAAGATTCGCATCCCCTTCTATTTGACAGGACGATTGATTAATTTTCAATAGTATAAATTCTATTTCACATCTTGATGGTAATCATTTAAGTCTTTGTTTTCAGTGATTTGGTATGCCTTGGTTGTTTGGTTCAAATTTTACTCTGATTAATATAGGTGAAAATTCAATTTTTGTCAATTTCAAGAAATTGAAATTTTTGGGACGTGCACTAGCACTTATGTGTATTTATCCCTGACTGCCTATCACGATCTTAGTTTCACGGGTCTTTGTCAACTTTCCGCATATGTTTCACTTTTTTTAGATCGATCGGCACGAATCCATTAAGAATGGATTGTACTTGATCCATTTTTAATATGGATCGGGTCAAATTCCTTTTAGATTGGATCATGTCCGATCTTTCTCCCCTCTCTTTTTTTCTTTTTTTTCTCTTTGGAAAATAATGGATCTGTCCAAATTCACAGACATCGATTTTATATAATTCATATTTATTTTGAGAAATCCAATTGCACCACGATGTAAGAAGAAGGATCGGTATACATCCATCACAGAACGATCACGTTTGATCGTTTCTTGGTTTGGCCATTTGATTGAATTATGGGCTTTGGTTCAGTACAGTCTTAGGTATTAATATGGAACACTTACCATTTTTCATTTCCTCACTTTATTTTCCATCATTACTATCTGAACTAAAAGAGAAAACCTCATCTTCTTCTTCACCATCAATCCACTGAGCATCTTGATCCAACTCCTCACTTTTCACACAACCAGCTTCAAAAGTCGGTCCAACTCCTTGCTACATTAACCATCACAGCCACCATATCCTACAGATCTCATCCTTAGATCCATCGATTCACTTTGCAGCCAAAACCAAATTGCCTCTTCTACTTTTATACATAGGTAGGTTCGATTTTTTTCATATGTTTCAGTTTCTATGATGAGACATTTGGGGTCGACTTGAGTTGGTTGAAGTGGGTCATGGCATCGTGGTGGCATTTGTGGTTTGAAATGGAAGAAGATAACCAGTTTTTGGAGATGGTGATGGAGCAATTGAGACGATCGTGGTTATGCTAATCATTTGCTTTAGTGGTTGAGAGGACATTCGAAGTAAAATTCTAGGAATGATAGCTCAATGGTGAACATGGTGTTGAGATTGGATGGAATGCGTTTGTTTGAGGTTAAAGGTGAATTTTTTATTTTATCCTATCGTTCTTGGAGTTCTAAACTGTGGACTGCTACCGATCGTTTCTAACGAAATTGATGTGGTAATGTGTAAAACGATCGGACCACATTGATCTAATAAGGGTAGCATAAGGGAGTGAAATGGAGTTCGACCAATCATTTGATGGATTGGTACTTGAAAAAATGAAAAGAAATTAGATCGATCATTTTCTAGTAGAGTTTTGGCCAATCATTTTTTGGATTGGTAGTTAGAAATTTTTTGGACTTAAATAAAATGGATAGGTCACAACACATTTTGGATCGGTTGTTGGTTTAACTTCAACAAACACACTTAAATCCTCAAATCTTAGTTTGAACTTAGTGATGAGCTCCGGCCTTGACGCTTGAATGGACGTAGATGACTTGCATATGAAATGGAATGCATATTCAGACATATATGACAATTGAAATGTGGAACGAACTTGACTAATCTCCTGTATATTTATATTTGTTACCTATTCCTTGAATAAAATTGTGAAGCTCTCCACTTCTGAATGCATAATGCAAACTTTAATACGCCAACAACTGATCCTAATGGTTAGATTGAATCCTTAGCTTGTGATGTAGAGAATCGGTTGAGAAGGTCAATAGTGATGGTCACTCCGATCATACCTCGGAGTCTCGCCATAGTTGTAGTCTTTAATTCTAAACTATTTTTCACTACATTGCATGACATTGCACCACTCTGCACTACCAAACACTTGGAATATAGGGAACATGTTATTTTTCTAATAATGATTATCTATTGATTTTGGTGGTTATGGGTTCCAAATGCTCAGAGCGTTTAGCTGCTATGTCTTTAGGACAGTCTTCACAACAAACAATCTAGATGCTGAACAAAGCTTCGCAGCTATACTTGATAGAATCTCCCCCGAACATCAAGTTGATCAACTGAAAATTTCTGATCCACTACTCGACCTTTTTTCTACCATTCCTATTCCTCCAGCAGAAATAATATACCATACTGTTACGTCCCCTATTTGGAGGCCCAAAACTAACGCCTGTGGATGTTGTAGTGACGTTGTAGTCTATTGGATCATAATATTTTGAATTCTGCCAAGATAATAAAGTTCACAAATCCACGACTATGACAAATCCGGATTCATCGACTCAAATATGGTTCGTATTAATATTTGTGTTAACTAGAGCCAATAAGTATATAAAGTATTGCATAGTGATTTGTTAAAATCTATCATCATAGTTCATCACTCACAAATTCGTTTACAAATTAGAATTTGTTTTATAAATTCTCCTTCACACACAAAAGTTTAAATGCACTGAATAAGTAGAATTTAGTAGACTGAATACCCTAAGTCAGTAGACCGATGCTGCATATATAATTTTTTTAAAATAAGGCAGCCAGTCGATTGAATTGCCTAGGTCAGTCGACTGATTCTATGCAATCTTTTTGTGCACGTTTGAATTCAGTCGACCGCCCAAGCAAGTTCAGTCGACTGAAAATTGCAACTATCATATTTTCCAATAGACACTTCTCTTCATCAATAGATATGTTCTTCCTGGATGGTTACAACTCTTGGATTCTGAGAGATACCTATTTCCAAAAGACATATCTCATCACACACTATATATACACTCAAGATTTATATATCAAAATATCTTAATTTGCTAATTTCTTTGATCAATAGCAGTTAGCATTCTTGATTTCATTGTCTACAAGCTTTCATACAATTGTTGCTTTCATATCCACTTCCGTATTCTTCAAAGCAATATTAGACTTCCTATTCTTCATACACACATAAATATAAACATCTATCTTGACGAAAAGACTATAGGAAGGGTATACTACAGGTGACAATCCATGTTATTCAGAACATACTAAGTCAAGTTAAATCCAGTTTATAAGAAAGTTATGTACGGTTGCTCAGGCGATCAAGTCATGTTATGTTGCTTAGGCAGTCAAAGTCCTGTTCGGTTGCTCAGGCGAGTAATACCTGTTCCTTCGGGTTAAGTGAGGGTTGCTAGCTATAATTCCAGAAGGAGTCTGGGACTAGACTTAGAACGAGAGTTCGAACCGGTATAAAAAACTCTAATGTCATTTTACTGCTATTATTATTTTACATTCCACATTTTTTATTTATTATACTCCATATTACACGATCCTATAGTACAGTCACTTTCATTTGGTATCGGAGCAAGGTCATCATATAATCGTAACATTGTTATCTGATATCGTTTCAATATGGAAAACAACACCAGCATTGTTGCTAACACTACCTTTTTAGAAGGTCAATCTACTGCACGACCACCTCTATTTAATGCAATGAACTATAACTATTGGGTTACTAGAATGAGAATCTATATACCAGCAAGTAGTTATGAAACCTAAAACATTATCCAGTCTAAATATACTATTCCTACTACTGAATATTCAACATGGTCTAACACACAAAAATTAGACGCCATTGCAAATGCTAAACTATGAATACGTTATATTCTGCATTATACAAAAATGAATTTAATAGAATAAGCATGTGTAAAACTGCTCAAGAATTTGGCGTACACTTAAGATTACACATGAAGGTACAAAGTAAAATAGAGTAAAATTCTATTCTCAAAAACTAGTTCCAGAATTTTAAAATGAAGCAAGACCAGATAATAAATGAAATGTATTATAGATTTCAACATATATATCATTCCTTTATAGCATTAGGAGAAATTTATACAGATTTTGATATTGTTTCAAAAATCCTCAACTCACTAACCGATGAGTAGGAATGAAAAGTCTTAGCAATTGAAGAAGCTAACAACATTTCGACCATAAAACCAGAGGAGTTGATTGAAAATCTAATGTCTTATGAAGTTAATCTCCAGGCAAAACGAGTGCAGGTTCAAGATAAGAAGAATGTAGCATTCCAAGCCAAGAAGGATGAATCAGATCCAGATGAAAAGATACAGCGTTCATTGCTAAAAATTTCAAAAAGTTTTTGAAATTTAGAAAGACCATCAAATTCAGAAATAACAAGAAAAGTTTCAAAAACAATAACAACACCAACAAACCATTACCATCTACTTTAGAATGTTATGAATGTCATAAGAAAAGTCACATCAAGAAAGACTATCCTGAGAAAAAGGAAGACAGACATAAGCAGGACAGAAAAAGGAAGACAAACATAAGCACAAAAATGACAGATTCAAGAAGAAATCTTTCTCTGTCATTTGGGACGATTTGGAATCATCTTCATCATCAGATGGTGACTTGGATAGTGATACAGAACAAACCAAAATATGTTTTATGGCCACAAAAGATGAGGTGAGGGATCTAACTTTTGATGATCTATCAGAAATAAACTCAGAATTACTTGATAAGCTAAAAGACATCAAAAGAAAATATAAAGAACCTCTTGAAATATTGAATAGAACTAAAATCGAAGTAGATATGCTAAGAGATGAGAAACAAATCTGAGAAGAAGAACTTGAGGTCACTCAAGATCTTGTTCTAATATGATATCATAACTCTCTATGTTAAGTCAAGAGATAGAAATACAGAAAGAAAAGAATGATGCACTATTAATTGAAAATCATGATCTTAAAGAAAATGTCAAGATTTTAGAATCAGATAACTCTAGCCTTAAAACAAAGTTAGAAGATATTACTAAAAATATCTCTGATTTTAATAAAGGAAGAGAAAATCTTTCCAAAATTATAGAAAATTATCAAACTACTTCATATAAAAAAGGGCTAGGATAAAAGCATTCTTCTAAAATATTTCCAATTAAAAATAATTTATCATATAAAAGGAATAATAAAGTTGTGAAATCGAATTCAAAAATTTCAAATTTTACAACACCAATTAAAATTTGGGTTCCTAAAACAAATAACTATTTGATTAGAAAAAATATATATAATCTTTTATAAAAACTGTTCATAAAAACAAAGATTTTATTGTCAAAAGGAATTATGAACCCTCTTGGGTTTGGCTTCCTAAGTCCTAACTCTTAGGACCCAAATAAAAAGTTGGGTACCAATGTTAATTCTATATTTTGCAGGTGCCACCTAAAAAGAAAGGAAAATGGATACTAGACGGTAGTTTCTCAAAACACATGACAGGAAACAAAGGGATGATAACTAATATTATCTACTCAGATGGAGGTTCTATCACATTTGGAGATAATTCCAAAGGATATGTCACCGGCAAGGTGATATGAGCAATAATGGTATATCTAATTTACCTCTTGTTATAGATGTTTTGTTAGATAAAATTTAAAAAAATAATTAACTTTGTATCAGTCAATTGTGTGGCAAAGGATTTAATATTTCATTTTCTAAAAATAAGTGTAGCATTTTTGACCAAAATAAAAATCTTATTTTTGAAGGTTTTAGAGATAAAAATATTTACGTTTTAAGTATGAATGTAAATTATAATACAAATATGTTTTTAATAGCCAAAGAAAATGATCCCTGGTCATGGCATAAAAGATTTTGTCATATTAATTTCAAAGCTATAAATAAATTATCCAAAAATGATTTAGTTAAATACCAAAAATGAATTTTAAAGTAAACAATATTTGTGATGTTTTCAATTAGGAAAATTATCAAAATCATCCTTTAAATCAAAGAAAAATATTTGTACTATACAACCAATAGAACTATTATATTTGGATCTCTTTGGTCCAACTCAAGTTCAATCTATAAACATAGTAAATATGTGTTTGTTATAATAAATGATTTATCAAGATATAGTTGGACTATTTTTCTGAAAAATAAAGTGATACCTTTGAAAATTTCAAGACCTTTGCAAAAGGAATTCAAAATCTCAAAAATTTAAAATTTAAAATATTAAAAGTGATCATGGAGGTGAATTTGAAAACGAAGCTTTTTAACATTTTTGTAATAAAAACGAAATTTACCATAATTTTTCTTTTCCTAGAACACCATAAAAAATGGAGTAGTTCAAAGGACAAATAGAACAATACAAGAATGTGCAAGAACTTTATTAAATGGAAGCACATTACCAAAACATTTCTGGGCAGAAGCTGTAGGAACTGCTTGCTATGTTCTAAATCGTGTTTCCATTCGACCTCTAATAAAACATACTCCATATGAACTTTTCATCAAATAAAACCAAATATTTCTTATTTTAAAAAATTTCGTTCAAAATGTTTTATTTTAAACACAAAAGATCAGCTTGGAAAATTCGATCCAAAATCTGATGAAAGAATCTTTGTAGAATATTCAAAATGAAGCAAAGCTTTTCGAATTTTCAATAAAAGAACAAAATCAATAGAAGAGACTCTTCATGTTTCATTCGATGAAAATTTCAAATTTAATGAGGATGGTGAAATAATACCTAACACGATCACAAAAACGGTTTCTCAAAATAGTTTTGAAGAAGATGAAAACATTGCTTATAATTTTGAAGAAGATGAAAAAATTGTTCATAATGAAAATGAATTAAGATCTCGTCCTAGGATTTTATGAGATCACCCAGTAGAAAATGTCATAAAAGAAATTGATTCACATGTTAGAACTAGAAATCAACTCAATCAAATGGGCCATGTAGCATTTCTTTCAAATATTGAACTTAAAAATATAAAAAAGCCTCTACTGATGATTATTGGATTATAGCTATGCAAGAAGGCTAAACCAATTCGAATGAAACGAATTTTGGAAACTAGTTTCTAGACTAAGTGATCAATCAATCATTGGTACTAAATGGGTCTTCAAAAATAAAGCAGATGAACTAGGTAATATAACTAGGAATAAAGCTAGATTAGTTGCACAAGGATATAACCAAGAAGAAGGAATTGACTATGAAGAAACGTTTTCTCCAGTCATACGACTTGAAGCAACACGTATCTTATTGGCCATTGCATGTTTTCATAATTTCAAACTTTATCAAATTGATGTTAAAAGTGCTTTTTTAAACGGTTATATAAAAGAGAATGTTTATGTTGAACAACCTTCTCTATTCACACATGAAAATTTTCCTGACCACGTCTGTAAACTTAAGAAAGCCTTATACGGTCTAAAACAAGTACCCCGTGCTTAGTATGAACATCTTAAGATCTATCTAATAGACTCTGGTTTAGAAAATGGGAAGGTTGATCAATGTCGTGACCCGACTTCCTATCTCCAGAACGTCGCATCGCTAATTAAGAAAGAAAGGGATAGAAGAAGAAAAGAAGAGAAAGAAGAAATAGAACAACATCAGAGAACTCACAGTGGAACGAATGAAATATAATAAATCACATAAAATATTACATAGTATCATATTACATCAGAGTACACATTTATACAACAGATATTAGACAGTTATAAACATCTGTCTAACTATACAACTCAAGAAACAATATATACAGATATCTAACAAACATAGCGGAACCATAATATATCTACACGAGGAAGCCTCCTGCTCCATATCTCCTCCAGAATTCATCAAGCAAACCAGAGTCACTTGACTACTCATTCATAATATGAGTACCCAAGAGTTTAATAAAACAGAAAATAAACACTCGGGTCAGACAGGGGTCTGGTGTGAGTAAACGGGTTAAAATTGCTTAACTTTAGGAAAACCTTTGAAAAGAAAAGGTATCACGTAAGACTTCCCACACATAAACATGGAAAAGTTTTTACCTTACGCTAACCAAATCATTTGATAGGAAATCCAGTGATATTATAATAGTGTCTAGGGTTTTCAAGTAAATAAGAAATGGCCGAAATTATTGCATCTATTAAATTCCAGCTACTAGCCACAAAAGTGGGTAATACAAACAAAACCATAGGGTCTCGTAGAAAGAATGAGTTTCCATCAATGGCAGGGCTACTGGGGTACCTCCCTTCACAGTACGTGGCCTAGATCAATGTACCGAGGAGCCACCCTAACTCCCCTGCAACATAAGGCCAGAACCGTTCCTTACTGAACAGTCCCGAACGAGACAACCTCGCAGTTGGTCGCGACCCAACTGCCCACACAGCCGAATAAAAAGGGACTTCTAGATAGGGGAAAATCTTGTCCTGAAATGGGCGCTACCCACCTAGCCTTGCTGCACCTCCCCTGTTTTAGCCATTCCCGGGTTGATGAGGCTTGAGGCTGCGATTACCTTTATAGAACACATCTATCTTAGAATGCTCATCGTCCACCTGACGATGTTTTGAAAGTAATCAATCCATACAAATTTGTTCCGGGTTCGAACGAAACCGAAGGCACTATCTCGTTGCACTCATTTTGGAATCATCCTCAGAGTCAACGACCATAGCCCTTGCACTCTAAATCACCATCTCGAACCTATAAGAACTATTCCGTCAAACTCATTACGGAATCACCCACAGAGTTATACTGACGTAGAGTCTTACACCTCGAGTCTTCACTTGCTCCATTTGGATTCACGACCTAACGTTTAATTGGAATCGATGTGGTTTTTGGATTATCCAAATATGGAGACCCGATCAAGGTGTCACCGAAACCAAACGCCATTTTAATGTCCAAGTTGTTTAAAGGTTTTCAAACAATTAAACTTATATTCAGGATGATATAAACGGATAGATGAATCATATTATCACAATAGATAATTCATATCTAACATTCATCTCACAAAGCATATCACATATCATACATATTCAAATCATCCAGTATCAACCAATCACCCAATATCAATCATCCAGTATTAACCAATCAATATCAATCAATCATCCATAACAGAAATGATTAACTCTAAATCAATTGGATTACTTAAATCCTTCTTCATTTATTTATTCCAAATAAATAAATTAATCATCTCTTAATGATCTTCCTTAATTAATCTTCATTGATTAATCATACTTTAATTACATTCAAGTAATTATCCTTAACTATA
Organism: Allium cepa; assembly: GCA_030765085.1. Lineage (NCBI taxonomy): Eukaryota > Viridiplantae > Streptophyta > Magnoliopsida > Asparagales > Amaryllidaceae > Allium > Allium cepa. The sequence goes on along the minus strand of CM060932.1, from coordinate 1,027,331,512 downwards.
TTCAGTAATTAACCTTTAATTGCTATCATTAATTACAATAATTAATGATCCTTCATTTGCTTCCATTAATTAATTATAATTAATTACATTAATCCTCAATTAATTACAATTAATTAATCACACTTAAATTAATTACTTTTATTGATCAACCTTGATTAATATCATTTATTAACTAATGATCCTTATTAATTAATAATTCCTTTAATTAATTAAATAATTAATTTATAATTAATCATCTCATTAATCATAAGCAGTAATTAACAACTTGTAATTACTTATCTTAATTAATTAACTTCTTAATTAATTATATTAATCTTTGATTAATTAAATCTAATTAATTAATCTTTAATTACGCCATTAAGTAATTATTAATCAATTTAATTAATAAATAATCCGTAATTAATTACTTTATTACTTAATCACAATTGAATTAATTACCCTTGGTAATTAGTCTTAAATTAATCTCATTCATTAATTAATTAATCACATTAATTAATTAACTAAAATTAACCGAGTAATTAACCAAGTAATCACATTAATTAATAAATCTTGATTACTCTCTTTATTAATTACTTAACAAGTAATTAATTCCATTATTAAATAATTCTTAATTCTTTAATTAATTAATTACTCCATAATTAATTAACTTTAAAACAATTATATTAATCAATCTTTGGATTAATAACATCAAGTGATTATCCATTAATCATCTCCATTTAACTACTCCCATGGGTAATTTTCCACTAATTACTTCCATAAGTAATTACCATTCTTAATTACATTCAATAATTAACCATTGATTACTTTATTAAGTAATTACACTTAATTAATCCATAATTAAGTGATTATTTAAAATTAAATAATCAATTAACTAATTATTTAAAATTAATTAAACAATTAATTAATTAACTTCTTATATTTCAAGAAACTCCTTAATTAATTAAGAAAAATCATTATTCTTAATTAAACTTACTTATTAACAAATCATATTTTATTAAGTATTCTTAAGTTATTTATCCACATAATTTACCCTTATTTATCTTCATAAATAAATTATTTGAAATTAATTCAAATTTCAATAACTTAAAAACAAACTATTTCATTTGGTTTTCAAAATCATGACAATAAGGCATTTAGAAACCAAATTTGATGAAATTTAAAATATTTTAATTATCTAACTAAAATCTTATTCATTTTAAATAAAATCTGAAACTTAAGTTTTTAAAACATTACTTAAACTTTGATTCAATATTTAAATTGAAAACATTCTTTTAAATTGAACTTCAAAATTTAATTAGATTTTTTTTTTTAAAACAATCATCTAAAAACATTTTTAAATTTGAAATATAAATTTAATTTACATTTTTAAATGTTGATTAACTTTTCATTTTCAAAGAACAAGTTTTAACTTAAAAGTTTATTTCTTTATAAAACTTGTTTATAATTTTTAAAGCTTGATTTCATTTTTATGAAAATAACAAGTTAATCTACAACTTAACCTTATACAGTACATACAAAAACACCATAACCCTAAAACTCGAGACAAACTCGGCAACATAACGCGTGCTACCTCGAGAAACCTCCAGCCCCTTCCCACTTCGAGTCGATCACGCGAACATCACGAATGCTACTCCGGGTTTCAACCCGTCTTCTCCAAAAGCACCAACCTCTCCAGAAATAATCGTGCACGAGGTACATGGTGCACCTACTCAAGTGCATCCGTCCGCCATAGAGCGTCGCGATCGACGTCGACGATCACGAGAACACACGCGAACACGAATGTAAACCCAGATCCAACAATTGACATTCGAATCGAAATTCGAACCCTTAGCGTGAAACTGCAGCTACAACATGATCCAAAACCCCTCCACGGCCAACGCCACGACGCCGTACAACCTTCGTCGACCACTCCATCGAAGTGCCATGACCACGAACTACATCTCCCCTAAACGCTAACAATTCCGGTCCCCAATCCAAGTCGCGACAGTCACGATTGTCCAACCCAAACAAAAACGAGCTAAAACCCCAGCTCGATCCAATTCGAAAAATTCACACATTGGAAAAATTCTAAAACATTTTTCTCATCATCAACCATCCACAAGCTAGCCTCGACCACAATTTCAACTCCAATCACCACGCCGATCAACGGCAATTGCCAAAAACCCCCATTTCAAACAAAACCAAAATTTTCAAGAAATACCCAACTAAAAATTATGAAATACATGTCTAAATTCATGATTTGTAACATGTAATCCAACTATACAACCAAAAACAAAAATTAAGAATATAAATTTTTGACATGCAATAGTTACTTACTGTAATTTTTATTTTAAAAGTTATTTGTAAACTTAAATTTACAGATACTATTTTTAAAATTACCAACAATCAATAACGAATAACTTTTATTTAAACATCGAAATCGAATAATGATGTTAGGGGAAAGATTCGAATTAAATTGAATCATTCAAACTGTAAATAAAGAACATATTTATACAGTCACTATCTAGCTTCTTTGTATTCAGACATGGAATCAACTTCACATCATATTTGTAACTAAACCACTATAAAATTCAGCACACATATGTAGTTTAAATATCAAGTTCAAATCTGTTTTTAAAAATGAAGATTTACTCACCAATACTTTATGCAGAGTAGTTTAATCCAGGTTTTGAATAACTTTGATTTTGCTTTTTGTTGAAAATCCTTTTGCATGCTTCTAATTGATGATTAAAAGATGTCGAAAACCCCTTGAATCTGCAGGTTGTAAATTGATGTTGCAGCTTGATTCTTTATCTTAATTGCATACTTCAATTTGCAGGTTGAAGTAGAACTTCCATTTAGTTGCAGGATTTGAAAATTACGGATTCTACTTGATGTTGCAGATTGATTTTTGTTTTGCAGATTTCATTTTGCTTTTATGTTTTTTTTTGTTTCAGATTTGCTTTAGTGGTTTTGAATTTCAGATTTAAGAAAGTAGTTTAATGGTTTGAGTTAAGAAGTGAAAACAAGAAAAAGTGTTGGTGAAAGAAAACTAATTTTCTTCTTAATACATTTATTGAAATTAAAATAAGAATGGTGCCACTTGTCTTCAAGAATTTACATTTGTCATTAAATTAGTTTGATTGTTTTACAAGTGTTATTATGATAATTAACATGTTTACACATGTCTTTAAATATTTTTAATTAATTTTACATTTAATTTAAATGTAATATAAACTTACATATTTAAATTCCTTAATTAATAAATGTTTTCATATGTATTTATAAATTTACTTTTAAGAGAAAATATTCTAAAACTAATTAAAATGCAAATAATTCTTATACATATATTTTAAAATCTAAAACATTTATATTTATCATTTACAACCATTTTAAATTCAAACACTTTAAAGTAACAAAAATAAAACTTTATTTAAACTATCATATTTAAAATAAATAGTTCTCTTATATTTGAAAACAAATGAATTAATATTAAATTAACTTTTTGAAAAATATAAACCTAAAACAAAGCTTTAAATTACAATATTCATAAATATATAAATTATTAACAGATTAAATTAAATTTCAAAACAAATTTCAAATTATACATATATATTACAATTTGAAAAATTCAATCTTTTATTTAAAACAAAGATATTCTATTCACAATATATATCAAATATATATATATATATATATATATATATATTATAAATAGAATAAAATTTGATTAGCTTTGAAAAATAAATCTCATAAATTTTAAATTGATAGAAAGATATTGATAAAAATTACCAGATTAAATATTTATTAACCTTAAAAAGAATAAATTTACCAATTTAAATTGAAATTATAAAGAAAAATTATCAAATCAATTTAATTATTAATATAGATTATTAAATTGATATTGCCCAAAAATTCCGAGTCGTTACAATCAAACTCTTTTTATTGAAAGAACTAAAAATGATATTTTAATTATTCAAATTTATGTAGATGATAGTATTGTTGGTTCTACAAATGAAAAACTATGTCAAAGAATTTGAAATGTCACATATTGGAGAACTATCTTATTTTCTTGCTTTACAAATTAAACAAATAGAAAATGGTATTTTTATTAATCAAGAAAATATTGCAGTAATCTAATTAAATGCTACGGTATGGAAAATACTTCTGTTAAACCAACTCCAATGAGTACAACAATACATCTCGATAGAGATGAAGATGGTAAAAGTGTCGACCAAAAATTATAGCAAAGCATAATTGGATCATTACTTTATCTTATTACTAGTAGACTTGACATAATGATGAGTGTTTATTTATGTGCTCGATTTCAAGCAAATCCTAAAGAATCACATATGCGAGCAGTGAAATTAATATTGCGTTATCTAATCAAAACCAAAGATTTTGTACTTTTATATCCGAAAGAATGTCCTTTCAAGTTAGTTTCATATAGTGACACTGGATTTGGAGGATGTCGAACTGATCGAAAAGTGCAAGCACGGCTTGTCACTTCATTGGACAATCCTTAGTCGCTTGGTTTAGCAAGAAACAAAATTGTATTTCACTTTCGACTTGTGAAGCAGAATATATTTCTGCTGCTTTAGCATGTGCTCTAGTCATTTACATGCAAAAAACACTTAAAGATTTTGGTATGAACTTATCTAAGTCTACTATTACTATAATAATACAAGTGTTATAAATTTATCAAAAAATCATGTCAATCATTCACGAACTAAACATATTGATATACATCATCAATTTCTTCATGATAATATTGAAAAGGGTTTAGTCAAATTGGAATATGTATCCTCTGAAAATCAATTGGCTGATCCATTTACCAAACCTTTAATGAAAATACTTTTATTAAGCTTAGAAGAGAATTAGGAATTCTTTCTTTGAAAGATCTATAATTTTGCAATTTTTTTTTTAAATTTTTTTGATATACTTCTATCTCTTCACTGTAAGCATGATTTTCTGATGTTTTTTTACACTATTATATATTTTTTCTAAAAATAGATTCATTTTTTTTAAAAAACTATGCACATTATGTGGTAATTTTTTCCTTTTATTCTCATCCATTCATTTCATAGGAAATCAAACTTATTATATAAAGTTTATATTCCTAATAGATAGAAACCACTCTTCTTTTTACCTATTTTAAGAATTTTTCTCATCTAAATAGTTGTTTTTCTACCACTTCCTATCACCATATTCCATTTGCAATATCAATAAAAGTTTTACCTCTTTTCACATGGAGTTTAATTCGCTTAACCAACATGTCTTCAGAAAACATCACTATCTCATCCTCACTTTCTTATACGTCCATTAGCTCCGAGTCAGTAAATCTTCCAACACCGACACCTATATATGAGCTCGTCCCTATTATTCCACCGTCTACTCACACTGGTTACACCCCTCCTGTTAAAAGAGCTAAACGCTCTCCATTTTTTGGATCCTCGTCTATCAAAGAAAAGATAGACGACATTCATCACTATCAATGGGAGACACTCGAATTACAATGAGAACTTTATTACGATCAGAAGGTGAATGCAAAGCGTCTAAGCTTCCTTGAACAAGTGGCTCTAAAATTCTGTGGATCGTCATCACACAACACGATTACAAGCCAACGTCTCCTTCATGTCGTAATCCATGGTAACCATCACCTGAATGTCCCCCGAGTTCTCAAAATTCTTGGGAACATGGACATGGCTGGTCACCGTACGACCTCTTCACGAGAATACGAAGGCGGAGCCTGAAGACTACCACACTCCTTCTTCATCATCTAAATCACCTTGATTTTTTTTTATATTTTCGAATATATATTATACTCCTATATATTTGTTTGCATTGATGAATATAATTTTAAATTTTAAATTTTGTTTAAATATTGTGGTCAATGCATTTTCTTGAAAAAGTTCGGCCTGAAAAATCAACAGCGCTAGTCGACTGAATCAATATAGTCAGTCGACTAAACCTGACTTTCAAAATCAATTTGCCCCTGAAGTCAGTCGACTGACTCCCCTAGACAGTCGACCGAATTTGGCTATTTTAAGTTATAAACTCTCGAGAAGAGTTTAGTCGACTGAACCTCTATAGTCAGTCGACTGAACCTAGGAAAATAAAGTTTCATACATAGCACCAATCAATTGCTTATGAAGGTTCAGTTGACTGATGCTGGGTAACCAGGTCTCCCTCTCCTTCCAGCCTCTTCAAAACCTATTTTTTACCTTAACCAATTTCACTTTTTACTTCAAAATTTTTACCTTTCTACCATTAAAACATCTCCCTACTTCAATTTCGTTCAATAATACTTCAATTTTTGAATTTTCACTTCACCCTCTTCAATCTACAATCTTATACTTCATCACCAAGCTTAGTTCTCCAAATGGCTCACAAATGATCTAGACAATCTCAAGCCTCAGAAAGTACTTCCGATTCTCAAATAAGAGCATGGCTGCACAATGAAAAGGCGATGAAACGCTTTGAAAAGTTGCAAAGCTCCAGAATTTTTGAAGGTTCTCTTGTTAAATACCTAGATTTCTCTTCATATGCCATTTAAGACTTGGCTCATAGAAGTGGGTTGGAGCATCTCATTGACTATGTGGATAACAATTCCAAGATTAATCATCTTCTCATCAAGATTTTCTACGCTAACTTAAACCTCGACCACCACGTCATCTCAAATCACGATGATGCTATATGGATTGTGGTGTGTGGTGTACGTATTTTCCTTCCACTCCAATGCATAGCACGAGTTCTACAATGCCATGATGAAGGGGATGAGTTAGAGGAGATAGCCGTTAACATGGATACTCAAGACCGTGTTAGCCATTTGTTTCGCTCTGATGACTTGACGAAGTTAAAGGCCGTATCTCTAAGGCTAAAAGCTCGCATAATGCATCGAGCCCTTACCCACACCATCAATCCTCGCACGGGAAGCTATGAGAAGGTCTATCAAGGAGATTTTCAGTCCTTGTGTGCCATTTGGGGAAATAGATGAGTGAATTGGGGCAAAGTAATCTTGGATGAATTCCAAACTTTTAACCAAGGTCGGATGCGAATGATCTACTATGGCGCTTACATTATGCGCATTCTCTAGCATTTCAACGTTCCGTTTATCGATTCTGAGTGCTCGACCATAGGCTTTATGAATTCCAAGACTCTTAGACTCATGAATTTACCAAAGAAATACCTTAACCACACAATCATCACCTTTGAACATTAGCTTGAAAACCAAGCCTCCGGTCAAGCACAACCATCCACTCGTCAAAAAACTCGTTAACAAATTTCTTATATGCAAGCTACTTCATCATCCCAATCTTCTTAACCTGAAAGGGAAGTCTACGAAATTCAAGAAGTGGATTCTCATGCTCGGCCCCAAGAAGCCATATCCATTATATCTCGTAACCAAAGACTTCTCGATCAATGAATATCTCGGGTGGAATGGTCTATTTCTAGAGTTGACAAAAGCATCACAAAAGTCAACAAAAAGTTGAATCATATTAAGTATTTTCTCAACAACATCTGGGAAGTAATCACATGTTCACAACCATCTTCAACTTCCATTCAAGTGCCCACATCTCATGGGAAGTAACTAGCGGAGAATTTCATTTGGTCAACCTCCGGTGAAGAATAAGAGGAGGAAGAAGGTGAAGAAGTAGGCGATGAATCTGATGACGAAGAGACTGAAGGAAGCTCACATGGAGACAGCCAAGGTGATGAGTAAGAATCTCTTTTCAATTACTCTTGATATATTGAAACTTCTGTGATGTTATTAAAACATTTATCTTTCTTTCAGACTATTTGGTATTTTGTTTTTTGTGGTTATGTGTAATTATTTTACTCTATATCTCTATTTATGTTGTGATGTACACTATCGGTCTACGATGATGTGATTGTTCTATTTCTATGTTATATGTTATGTCTTTGTTTATATATAAGTGTTCCTGTGTCATATTACTCGTATTTTAAATGTTCTATGCTTTGAGTGCTCTCCTTTTTGTTGACGACAAAGGGGGCGAAAGACATAAAATATTACCAAGAAATATAGCACAGATTCAGGGGGAGAAAACAATATCAAAGTTGCAAGCACATACTCAAGAGGAGAGCTAATACAAAGCTTGTTGAAGATTCGCTCATTACAAATGGAGTTGTCATCATCAAAAAGAGGGAGAATGTTGGATCATAAGATTTTGAATGCTGACAAGATACGAAAGTTCATGAATCCACAACTACGACAAAACAGACTCTTCGACTCAAATATGGTTCTTATTAATTTTGGTGTCAACTAGAGTCAATAAGTATACAGATTCTAGTATAGTGATTTGTTAAAATCTATCCTCAAGGTTCATCACTCACAAATTAGTTTACAAATTAGAATTTGTTTTTACAAATTCTCCTTCACACACAAAAGTTTAAATGCACTAAATAAACAGTAAGTCGACTGAATACCCTAAGTCAATCGATTGATGCTGCATATATAATTTTCTAAAATAACGCAGCCAGTCGATTGAACTGCCTAGGTAAGTCGACTAATTCTGTGTAACTTTTTTGTGTGCGTTTGAGTTCATTCGACTGCCCAAGCAAGTTTAGTCGACTGAAAACTGCAACCGTCATATTTTCCAATAAACACTTCTCTTCATCAATAGATATGTTCTTCCTGGATGGTTACAACTCTTGGGTTCTGAGAGATACCTATTTGCAGAAGACATATCTCATTACACACTATATATACACTTAAGATTTATAGATCAAAATATCTTAATTTTCTAATTTCTTTGATCTATAGCACTTAGCATTCTTGATTTCGTTATCTACAAACTTTCATTATCTTAAGATTTATACAATCATCTTCGCATCTACTGGCGAATTTCCAACACCTACATTGGCTTTAGCTTTTTCGTTAGCATTAGTCGATCGACCCGGGTTCCTTCTGTTATCAGGTCAAGCATTTTTGTTGGTTATGGTGCTTCCTCTACCTATATTTCCTCTTTCGTTTCCTGCTTTCATATCTTCTTTCTCGTAAATCTGCATACGAACCTTAATAAGATACAGAAGAACGGTCTAAGTGGGGGGAATATGTACTTATAAATATATCAAATACAAGTACATTACTATATCATATATATATATATATATATATATATATATATCAAATACAAGTACGTTACTATAGCGTTAACCTAAACCCTGATCTTATTTCTGATTCATTGGATTATGTAAAAAGCTTTTAAGTTTAACTCTTCTTTTAGGTTTCATAAACCTATGCTCTGATACCAACTTATAACATCCCCCTACTTGGAGGCCCAAAACAAACTGATATGGATGTTGCAGTCATTCATAGTTATTAATCCCGAGCGACCAAATATAGCGATTTTCGTTATATTGATACACAAAAACATGAGAATATAGAAAATTTGAACACTAAACAAATTCCACTTTCCACTTCAAAATAGTCAAAATTGATTACATAATCCACGCAGATCACATTCAGACAACGAATAATTAATATAAAATATGCCAAGAATGACATATGAAGATGCCCATTTGGTGGATCAAAGTATACAATAAGGCAATAAAATAAGTCTGCCTTTACATCCAAATACACAACGGAATAAAATAACTCTAAATAACTAGCATGCCTCATTCACGTCTTCGGAAGCTTTATTCGTCCAAGAAGAGAACCTGAAAACCCTAACCCTCAAAGTACTCAATGTCAATTGAGTACCTGAGAGTTTAAGGGTAAAAAAAATTTCGAGTCAGGCATAAAGCCTGGTATAAATAATAATCCAACATCTCAAACCATTTTGATATCTGGTTAGACCACACCGCTTAGCAGAACGGGATTCCCTCACTAGTATCCTAAAAGCCTTTATAAAATCATATATTGTGCTCCTACATCCACAATGGTTAAAACATAGCAATTCAAAATATTATGATGATATTCATGCATGTTAAAACATTCTGGATTTCCCATCCCCTATTTAATTGACTACCTATCGTATTTATAGTTTCTAGGATCACTGTTAACCTATTATTTTCATGGGCTTATTGAAAGCCTTTTTCATAGTTTATAGACTCCCCTTCCGATTTCATAGTTTTTATGGGATCACTAAGAACCTGTTGGCTCCTTCCAATGACTCAGTTAATTTGTGGGTTCTCCTCGAACCTATTTATAGCTCTAATAACTTCTTTCCTATCATAGTTTTCATTGGTTGATTAGGAACCTACTGACTTCTACCAATAACTTAATCAGGATATTGTCTTCATGGTGCACTACAAACCAATTATGCCATGCCAGCCACTCTTAAATTCCTAGTTTTCTTGGGATCACTATGAACCTGTTGGTTACTCTATTAACTTTCTAATCATAATTTTCAAAGGGTTACTATGAACTGTCTCCCTGACAACTTCCATGTTTAAGCGTCCTATATTCTGGTCTCCCTGACCTCTTAGATGCAATTTTGCTCATTCAGGAGTTTAATCAATTTATATTTACTACTGGATCAACCTAGCTGGTTCTCCTTCCCTTTATCCCCAAAACGCAATTATGGGTCTGTTATAATGTGAACACATTTATATTTGAAGTAGCAAACATAATAAAAAACGATACCATTCATGCGGATTTAATATCCTTGAAATCATTTTCATATAAAACATGGTTAATCCCTTTAACCTATTATTTTATCAAGAAAATAGTTCTTCAAATCTTCATACTGTCAAAGCTCCTTTATTTAGCTATGCGTTTTCTTTAAAATGAGGTTGGATTATTTGTTTTGAAATCAAAGTCTTTCGACACCTTCGAAACCTTGCTTCAACCTCATTGGATAACCTTATTCAAAAGCATAATAACCTATTTTCAAAACATTAGGCCCCTGCCTTTTGAAATATGTTAAAACCTTTCTTTCGAAACCTTTCGAATGTATTAAAAAATTACCATTTAACTATAGAAGCGTAGCTTCAAAATTGTTCAAAAGTACCCCTTTCAAAATCATTGAATGTTCCTATTTCGAAACCATTGGGTTTATAATTAAAACATCATTTAGGTCAAGTGAATATAAATGAAAGTATCTCTTTTAAAACCATTATTTATCTCATAAAAGTATTGTGGAAAACTTGATGGGGTCGGCACCATCCTTTTGAAAGCATAAGACATTTGGGTAAAATACTTGAAGGTTGGCTTAGAAACCCCTTTCGTAACCATTGCCTTCAAAACCCCTGACCCTTCCGACAGTAATAGGAAGTGGCTTACATTTTTAAAACAAAGATTACCTTCCAAAAGCATTGATATCTTAAATACATTCGAAAGGCATAAAAGAGGTAGAAGGGTTTTGACTTGGTTGAAACTACCCCCCCCCCTCCAAAAGCTTTAATTTGAAAACTAAGTAGCTCCTTTAGAAGCTACTATTTTAAACAATAAGGTGGCAAATATCTTTTGGAAGATTGTTTAAAAAATGCTATCGAAAGCCTTGGTTTTGACTCCTTCGAAAGCATTTAAATAAATAGGTAAGCGCTTTTCTTCAGCAAACAAAACAACAGTTTCGACCCCATCGGAAGCAATGTAACGACACCGAGCCTTCCGCCTTTCTTCAATCCACTTCGCATCAACAATCTTGATCCTCTGTATATTGGTTTCAAAACAGTTAGTTTTTACCTAGAAGGTTTCGAATTGATTGAAGATGGAAGCTCTGGGTCGAAGGGGTAATTTCAAAAGTGATGGAACCTACTTTTACTGAGTAAAGTCTATTTTTACCAAATAAAGTATTTCTTTGTGACAAACTTGCCTATATGTAAACTTTTGATTGGTTGCCTTAAACTTTTCAAATTTTGATTCAAATAATTGCCCCATATTTTCAGATCTAAATCATGATAAATTTCAACAAATAAGCCCTTCCATTAAGTAAAACAATTAAATCATTTAGGTATTTCTTTATAAATAATTTAATTTCCATAATAAATTTCTTAGTAAAAATCCCCAAAAATCATAGAAATTCACTTTTGATATGTTACCTAACATATATAAATTTCAAACCCAAATCCATCATATAATATCCAAAATAAATTTTTAAACGCAATTAACCATATTTTCCTTTGAAAATTTATAACTAATTCTCCATAGCTTGCAAGATTATAAAAATTGAAACCGAACTCCAAAATCAAGTTTCCATATCATATAAATTCCTCTAGAATTTTAAAATCATATCATACGATTTTACCCTTAAAACCGTGTTTAATCATTTCCAAACAAATATGTTTGAATCTATCCTCTCATCAAATGAAGCATACCATCAAAAATCATCATATCGAGTTTAATTTTAACTCAAAAATCAAATGATCGTATATAAACCAAAAATAGAGATGTTTTGATTATTATTCACCTTAGTTTGGACAAGGAAATAAGAGATTGATTCCCCTAGCTTAAATCTTGAATTTCTTCTTCTCTTCTTACTCCTAATGGCTGCCTTCACTTTCTCTTTTCTTACATTTATGTTGTTTGTGATAAAATGAATGTGAATGGTATAGGAACATGAGTACAAGTGTAAGAAAATATGGTTGGCAATTACCCTAATGCCCTTATGTTAATTTAATTATCATTTATAACCATATATAAGCCCATTCAAGTTAATTAAGCATGGCCTCTAAGTTTATTTGCAAATCTCAATCTCCTTATCACTCTATATATATATATATATATATTATTCTATTTAATTTATCTAATTAAATCTCATGAACAATGTTATCAAAAATTAGGAGTGTTACAGGCTCCCCTCCTTAAAGAATTTGTCCTTGAAATTCAGTAAGGACTAAATACTAAGCATAATAATCATTTGCAACAACTCCTAACATAAACACTAGCCTACCTAACTAGCAACTTATCTATATAAATCTAATATCAACATACCATCAAAGCAGATCAGGATAAGTATCTCGAATCTTGTCCTCTATCTACCAAGTACAGTCCTTCTCGTTGTCACTCACTTGAACTTTTACCAACTTGACTATCTTGGTTCTCAATCTTTTCTCATCTCTCGCTGCAACTCGAACTAGTTGTCTAACAAAAGTCAAATTAGGCTCTACTACCAAGTCTTGCAACATTGTCGGAGGAATAGTAATCTCTAGATCATGCACATACTTTGCAAAGATTAGACACATGGAATAGGTTATGGACACCTGCCATATTGCTCGACAACTCAACTCTGTATGTGAGCTTTCCAATCCTTTCTAAAATTTGGAATGGACCAACAAATCTCGAGGCTAGTTTTCCCGACTTTCCAATCCGTACCATACCCTTCATCGGTGATACTTTAATGAAAACCATGTCTCCCACTGAGAACTCTAGATCTTTACGCCTCTTATCTGCGTAACTTTTCTATCTAGATTGAGCTTCCTTCATCCATCATCGCACAACTCAATCTTCTCTGACGCCTCTCTAACCAAATCCATGCCTAAGACTATTTATCTCCAGTCTGCAACCAACATGCAGGTGATTTGCATGGCCTTCCATACAAAGATTCAAAATATGTCATTCCTATACTAGTCTGATAACTATTATTATAGGAAAACTCAATGAAATGTAGGTGATCCTCCCAAGATCCACCAAAGTACAATACACAAGCTCTCAATAAATCCTCGAGTACTTTATTGTCTCTTTCCATCTGCTCATCCGTCTATGGATGATATGCTGTACTCATCTTGATCTTGGTACCCAAAGCCTCTTGTAGACTCTTCCAAAATTCGTTAGTGAATGATGCATCTCTGTCACTGACCATGCTACTAGGAATTCCATGAAGTCTAACTATGTTCTTCATGAACAATTTCGCTAAAACAAGTGTCATCCTAGTTAACTTGACTGGAATGATATGAGCACCCTTAGTCAACATGTCCACTACAACCCATGCACTTTCATTTCTCCTATTCGATCTTAGCAACTCGTTTATAAAATCCATGGATATCGGATCACATTTCCAGACAGAAATTTCTAAAGCCTGAAGAAGTCCACTTGGCTTTTGATGTTTGGCCTTCACTTGATGACAGTTTGCTCACTGTGTAACCCATAAGCCAACATATTTCATCATTCCTTCCCAATGGAATCTCCTTTTCATATCATGATACATCTTGGTCCCTCTAGATTGAATCGTAAGCTTGGATCGATGACATTCTTCAAGAACTACTCTCCTTAAGTTCTCTACAATTTGAACACATAATCATTCCTTCTTTCTTAACCATTCTTTCTGATTGATTCTAAAATCCTTTAATCATCGATCTCTGATCCTACCTCAAGCCTTCTGATCCTCTCGGCTAATGTTGGGTCCTCCCTCTATTTAGAAGCTATCCACTAGATCAAATTGTCTGAACTTCTAAATAGTAATACATGGCAGTTTCCTAACTAGAACTTGCAGTCGATTTTAACTGCATACTACAAGTAGTCAAAGCTTCTAGATACTTCAACTCTGCCAACATAGCTAACACCACATTCTGATGTTTTCTGCTAAGAGCATTTATTACTTTATTTCCTTTTCGAGGAGTATACTCTATACCAAAATCATAAGCATCCAAAAACTTTATCCACCTCCGTTGTCTCATATTCAATTCTTTCTGAGAGAATAAGTATCTTAAAGACTTATGATCGGTGTAAAGCTCAAATATCCCCCCAAGGGATAATGCCTCCAAATCTTCAATGTAAGGATCACTGTAGTCAACTTCAAATCATGAGTAGGATATCTCACTTCGTGCATTCTAAGCTGTCGTGAAGCATAGGCAATCACTTTACCCTTCTTCATCAACATAGCTTCTAATCTAGTCCCACGTACATCAGTGTATACTACCAACCCTTGATTTCCATCTGTAACTGATAACACCAGTGCATTGTTCAACAATTGCTTTAACTTAAGGAACCCTTCCTCACATTTGTTGGACCAAATAAACTTTACGTCTTTCTTGGTCAACTTAGTCAAAGGTGCTGCTATCCACGAGAAACCCTTAATGAATCTTCGGTAATAGCCAATTAGTCCAAGAAAAATCCTGATAACGGTTACCGTCTCTGGTCTCTTCAAATTATTGATAGCTTCGATCTTAACTGGATCGACTAACAAGCCCTCCCGTGAAACCACATAACTAAGAAAATTAACCACTTTTTTCCAAAGATGACACTTGGAAAACTTTGCTTTTAACTGATGTTGCCTCAGCGTCTTAAGCATCACTCTAAGATGATCATCATGCTCTCTTTCATCTTTTGAGTAAATGTCATCTACGAATACCAACATGAACTTATCCAAGTGCTCTTAGAAAACTCGGTTCATCAAATCTATGAAGAAAGCAGGTGTATTCGTTAAATTGAAGCATCACTAACCACTCATATGAGCCATGCCTAGTTCAAAATGCTTTCAAAGGAATGCTATCCTCTGCCACCCTTAAAAAATGGAACTTTATTGCCAAATATAATTGGAAAAACACTCTGGCTCCATTCAAGTGATCAAACAGGTCATCTATTATCGGCAGAGGATACATATTCTTGATTGTCCTTGCGTTCAACTTACAATAGTCGATGCACATCCTTAACGACCCATGTAGTTTCTTCACGAACACCGCGGCCGCTCTGCTTGGCCTAATAAAATTCCTTCCTTCTAGATCTACAAGCTGCACCTTCAATTCCTTTATCTTGGTTGGTGTTATCCTGCTAGGTGATCTACTGACAGGTTCAACTCCTAGTACAAGTCTGTCCAAAACTCAATAGCTCTTTTAGGTGGTAATCCCGTAACCGGCTCAGGGACATCTACAAATTCTCTTGCTACTCGAACCTGACATCACTCTTGTCCCACTTCATAACACTTAATAAAGCACAAACATTCCTGCTAGAATTCTCCACTAGGAAGATGATTTGGCTATGACTATCAGTATGTCTCAATGATATTCCCCTATCTTAGAAAAATATCCTAGCCTCATACTTACCTAACCAATCCATACCCAAAATGATCCCAAAATCTACGAAGTCAAAAACATACAGACTGCATGCAAATTTATGACCTAACAAATCAAGTTTTAACTGGTCGTATCTAATCCCTAAAGTTGCATACCCTCCTACTGGACTTGCAACCCTTAAGGAAGTAACAAGATATGTGGGTTCTATGAATAACCTGTTAACCAAATACTGTGGTATAAATGAATATGATACACCGGTATCAAATAGTACCCTAAATGGTGTACTTTGAATCAAAAGCGTGCCTTCTATCAAAATTTACCCTTTTACTATTGTGGTTGGTCAAGAAGAAGGTGGTGGTCCAATGGTAAAAACCTTCTCTTTGTTTTCCCTAACTAGCTTTAGACACTGATTCATATAGTGCCCCAACCTGGTCACAATTGAAGCATTTCACATTCTTCTTTTCTGTAGGCTTCTATCCTTTGTCTAATCAGCAATCATGAGCATAATGACCCTTCTTTTCATACTTGAAGCACACTAAATTAGCCTTTTCCTTCTTGGCAGCATCCCCCTTTTAGGCTCCTTTCTTTTTGAAGAACTTCTTCTTCTTTCCTTAAGGACCCTGAGGTTCAACTGGCTTCTCTCTAGCTCAAACAGCAAGCACTTTTCATGGTGAAAGGCCATCCCCACCACCACATTACAAGGATCACGGATATGTGTCATGATCACTCTAGCAAACTCGGGCCTCAATCCTCGAATAAACCTCTCATTCCTTCTTATGTCATTGGTTATAGTAGCATATCCATATCGAGACAGCTCATCAAACTCAGTAGCATACTTGATTACTGACATCTCCCTTTGAATGAGATCCATGAACTTCCTCACCAATTCCTACTAGGAAACTTTAGATGAAAACCTCTGCTCAATCTCCTTCTTAACTCCGCCCATGTCAATTCTTCCTCCGAAACTCCAGCAGTCACACTATTCCACCAGTGAAGGGCTACCCCTTGCAGTTGCCTAGAGGTCAGTCTCCTCTTTTACCCATCATCCAAATCTAGATCAGTGAAGATCCTTTCACAATGCAACATCCAATTATCAACCTCAATAACATCCTCCGTTCCAATAAATGGCTTTCCACCAAACAGGTGTTGTCTCTGCTTAGTCTAGCATAATTATTCCTAATTGGAGCTATAGTATTAGCTCTTTCAACATTTCCAACAACTTCTTCTTGCAAAAGATTGGAGAAAAAATGATACATCATCCTCGCATCTACTGGAGAATTTCCAGCACCCACATTGGCTTTAGCTGTTTCGTTAGTAGTAGTCGATCTACCCGGGTTCCTCCTGTTATCAGGTCGAGCATTTTCGTTGGTTGTGGTGCTACCTCCACCTAGATTTCCTCTTCTGTTTCCTACTTTCAAATCTTCTTTCTCGTAAATCTGCATACGAACCTTAATAAGATACAAAAGAACAGTCTAGGAGAGGGGAATATGTACTTATATATATAATACAAGTACGTTACTATAGCTTTAACCTAAACCCCCGATCTTATTTCTGATTCATTGATAATGTAAAAATCTTTTAGGTTTAACTCTTCTTTTAAGTTTTCATGAACCTGTGTTCTAATATCAACTTGTAACATCCCCCTACTTGGAGGCCCAAAACTAACCAATATGGATGTTGTAGTCAACCATAGTTATTAATCCTCAACGACCATATACATCGATGTTAGTTACATTGATACGCAAAAACACATGAATATGGAAAATTTTAAACATCAAACAAATTCCACTTTCCATTTCAAAATATTCCAAATTGATTACATAATCGCCGCACGCAGACCACGTTCAGGCAACATATAATTAATACAAAATACGTCAAGAGTGACATATGAAGATGCCCCTTGGTTGATCAGAGTATATAGTAAGGCAATAAAACAAGTCTGCCTTTACATCCAAAATACATAGCGGAATAAAATAACTCTAAATAACTAGCATGCCTCCATCACGTCTCCAGAAGCTTTATTCGTCTAAGAAGAGAATCAGGAAACCCTAACCCTCAAACTACCCAAAATCAATTGTGTACCCGAGAGTTTAAGGGAAAACAAAAACTTAGAGTCATACGTAAAGCCTAATATGAATAATAATGTAACATCTCAACCATTTAGATATCTAGTGAGATCATGCCACTTAGTAGAATGGGATTTTCCATTACTAGTATCCTAAAACCTTTACAAAACCATATAATGTGCCCCTGCATCCACAAGGGTTAAAACATCACAATTCAAAATATTATGATGATATACATACATATTAAAACATTCTGGATTTCTCATCCCCTATTTTGTTTACTACATGTCATATTTATAGTTTCTAGGGTCAATATTAACCTATTAGTTTTCATGGGCTTACTAAAAACCTTTTTTATATTTTATAGACTTCCCATTCTATTTCGTAGCTTTCATGGGATTATTAAGAACCTATTGGCCCTTGCCAATAACTCAATTAATTCATGGGTTCTCCCTAAACCTATTGGTAGCTCCAATAACTTCTTTCTTATCCTAGTTTTCATAGGTTGACTAAGAATCTATTGACTTCTGTCAATAACTTAATCCAGATATATTATCCATGGGTGCACTACAAACCAATTGGCCTATGCCAAACACTCTTAAAATCATAGTTTTCATGGGTATGAACCTATTGGTAACTTCAATAACTTCCTAATCATAATTCTCATTGGGTTACTATGAACTATCTCCTTGACAATTTCCATGTGTAAGCATAATATATTATGGTCTCCCTGACCTCCTAGATGCAATTCTATTCATTCAGGAGTTTGATCAATTTATATTCACTACTGGGTCAACCTAGCCGGTTCTCCTTCCCTTTATCCCCAAAATGCGGTTATGGGTCCGTTATAATGTGAATGCATTTATATTTAAAAAGTAAACATAAAAAAAAACAATACCACTGCTGTGGGTTTAATATCCTTGAAACCATTTTCATATAAAACATATTTAATATCTTTAACCTATTATTTTATCAAGGAAACACTTCTTCATATATTCATATTTAAGATATTTTCAAAGCTCCTTTATTTAGCCATGGGTTTTCTATAAAATCAGGTTGGGTTATTTGTTTTGAAAAACAAAGTCTGTTGAAACCATCGAAACCTTGCTTTCGACCTTACTGGATAACCACCTTCGAAAACATAATCGATTTTAAAACGTTAGGCCCTGCCTTTCGGAACACTTTAATACCTTTCTTTCAAAACCTTCCAAATATATTAAAGCATTACATAGCTTTGAAACCATTTGAAAGTACCCCTTTCAAAAGCGTTGAAAGTCCCTCTTTCGAAACCATTGGGTTTATGTTTAAAACATCATTTGGGTCAAGTAAATATAAATGAAAGTATCTCTTTTGAAACCATTCTTTATCTCATAAAAATATTAGGAAAAACTTGATGGCGTTGGCACCACCCTTTCGAAAGTATAAGACATTTGGGTAAAATAATCTAAGGTTGGCTTCGAAATGCTTTTCGAAACCATTGCTTTCGAAACCCCTGACCACTTTCCAAAGTTATAAGAAGTGGCTTACATTTTTAAAACAAAGATTACCTTCCAAAAGCATTAAAATACCTTTGAAAGGCATAAAAGCAGTAAAAGGGTTTCGACTTGGTCGAAACTACCCCTCACAAAGCTTTAATTTGAAAACTAAGCAGCTCCTTTGGAAGCTACTATTTCAAACAATAAGGTGGCAATTCTCTTTTGGAAGCTTGTTTAAAAGATCCTTCCGAAAGCCCTGGTTTTGGCTCCTTCGAAAGAATTTAAATAAATAGGCAAATGCTTTTCTTTGGAAAACGAAACAACGGTTTCGACCCCATCAGAAGCAATGTATCAACACCAAGCTTTCTGTCTTTCTCCAATCCACTTTGTACCAACAATCTTGATACCCTATGTATTGGTTTCGGCATAGTTGGTTTCGACCCGGAAGGTTTTGATTTACTTAAAGGCGGAAGCTTTGGTTCGATGGGGTACTTCCGAAAGTGGTAGAACCAATTTTTTCTTGGTAAAGTTTGTCTTTACCAAATAAAAGTAATTTCTTTGTAACAAACTTGGTTGTATGCAAACTTTGATTAGTTGCCTTAAACTTTTCAAATTTTGATTCAAATAATTGCCACATATTTTCAGATCTAAACCTTGATAAATTTTTAACAAATATGCCCTTCCATTAAGCAAAAATATTAAATCATTTAGGCACTCCTTTCAAAATTATTTAATTTTCATAATAAATCTCTTAGTAAAAATCGCTAAAAATCACGAAAATTCACTTTTGATATGTTATCTAACATATATAAATTTCAGACCCAAATTTATCGTATAATATCTGAAATAAATTTTTAAATCCAATTAACTATATTTTTCTTTGAAATTTTATAACCAATTCTCCTTAGCTTGGAAAATTATAAAAATTGAAGCCCAACTCCAAAATCATGTTTTGCATAACATATAAATTCCTTATGGCATTTTAAAATCATATGATTTTACCCTTAAAAGCGTGTTTAATCATTTCCATACAAATATGTTTAAATCCATAATTTCATAAAATTAAGCATACCGTCAAAAATCATCATATCATATTTAATCTTAACCCGAAAATCAAATGATCATATATAAACCAAAATAGAGATGTTTTAATTATTATTCACCTTAGCTTGGATAAGGAAAGTGGAGATGGTTTGAGACCGATTCCCCTAGCTTGTATCCTAAGCTTAAATCTTGAATTTCTACTTCTCTACTTACTCCTAATAACCGGTTCCTCCTTTTTCTTTTCTTACGTTTGTTTTGTTTGTGATAAAATGAACGTGAATGGTATAGGAATAAGAGTATAAGGGTAAGGAAATATGAGTGGCAATTATCCTAATGCCCTTATGTTAATCTAATTACCATTTATAAGCCAATTCAAGATAATTAAGCATGACCTCTATTATTTACAAATATCAATGTCCTTATCACTCTACATTTAGATTATTCTATTCAATTTATTTAACTATATCTCTTGAATAATATTATAAAAATTAGGGGTTTTACACCTGCTCCCGACATTCCGGGAAATGCGATATTTTAGGAAGATTCGGAGGACTCCATGGCTTCAAAAAGTTAATGAACTCTCTCTTCATAGATTTTTTGCCAGGCACGAAATTCGTTTAATGACGTGCAAGTCCCGACTTAAAATGACTGAGTTCATATGCCCTCATAGGGGTTCACTGCATGCAAAAGTTCATGTGTTTGAGTAGGATGTGTCCCATCTTTCAATTCATTTATTTGAGAGATGCTACATCATATGAGGTTAGCATCGACACAACTGCATCTAAATGGCTATGCATGCTTAACTATACCTACATGACATTCATGGAGTTTTTGTTTTGTCCTCTAACTCTTGAAGACATTCCATTTCTTTTCTCCTTCAAGTGATGAAAGGAAGCCTTTCGTTCACATTTATCGAGTCAGCCAAGAAATGTCAGGTCTTGACTAGTACATGGAACAAGTTGAGGGCTTTCAAAAGCGAGATCTCCTATATTCGCCCCTTGCCCGACTTTGCCAAACGGTGGTTAGAAAGATGTAAGTATTACTCCTTGCTTAAATTCTTGAGTGTTTGTATCTAGATCTTATCCTGAACTAATCAATTTTTCTGGTTTGTGTAGGCTCCTATCCACGACTCGATGGAAAACAATATATAGACGCGGTCTTGGCACTCAAAATGTTCCATCAGGGGATGGGGACATTGAGAATCTCCTTAATGATGAACGCCTTACTACCTAATGTCTGATGGAAGAGGGCCATAGAATTAGGCTACCTATCACTACAAAATTTATAGTGACTTAGCAGCTGGATGCGGATGATGATGAAGGCCATCAAGCTGATCCTGCCATGCCACCAGTTGAGGGGGGCTCAGGGAGTTACCGATAAAGATGCAGCAGGAGATGAGGATGACGGCCTCGGTGGCGATGACGTAGGTCCTAGTTTTGGGGCTACCGTCGGATTCTTGTAAACCACGTAGCCCTCTGCTCTCAAAAATGGAAAAGGAGGAATCTTGTTTGTAGGTTCCCAAGGTGTCGCCTCTTCAAATAGCCTAAGCTATCCTTCACTTCTCAGGTTACTTCAGATCAGTCTCCATCTCAACCTTTAGAGTACTTAGACGAAACATTTAAGACATTATCTAATCTTCCGAACTGGATGACGTTGATATCTTTCCTTTTACTAACATAAGCATTAGCAAATCATAATCTCCTTCCAGATCTACGGCTGGAATCCCTTCTATCACTAATAGAGAGGTTATTGCCGCTAGTAAAGCTTTAATAACTGGTCTGTTATAGGGACACAAGTACACGTACATTCACATGCACTTCACAATATTGCATTGCACTTATCTTATGTACTTCAATACTTAGAGCTAATTCATTCTTTGTTTTTCTTTACAGAAACAATGGTAAGGAAGAAGCACACGTTTCAGTGTCTATAAGAACATACCAGACTCCTAGTTTTTGTTCGGACCTATACTGGTAGTGGTCGTGAATACGATCCCAGCTATCGCTCCAGCAGGGATTGGGATTACCAGAATGCACGTGACGAAGACAGGTCTTCCTATGATAAACATCGATGTAATTCTAGATCTCCTACTCCTAAAAATCCTGAAAGGCAACAAGATCACCGCGACGATATTCCTCCTATTGAGACCTCTTGTAGTCCCCCTCCCACTTTAGTATCTTCATGGTCCATTGTTCCATCTCATCTTCAGAGACCTAACAATCATCGACACCATAATGAGCAAGATGTTCACCGGCAAAGGCCAGGACAAGAAAGAGCTTACACCCACGTTGTCACTGTAGCTCAATAAGTCAACTCACCGCTCGTATGGCCCAACTTAAGTCAAATTTTCCAAATGTATGTCCCAATGGATTTTTCTTTGCACCTAACCTTAAGAAAATTACCGAAATAAATTTAAGAAATAACTACGGATTGTGTGAATGATATCCACAAGCAGTATAATGAGAAGATGAGGTAGTAGAGAGGATTTCTAAAGTATTTGGGGCAAGAGCGGCATAGATTGAGAAATTGAAACACTAAGAGACCCAGGACAAGCGGATTATCAAAACTCTAACTAATGAGTTTGAGTCTTCAAGGAGCTCATAGGCAGAAGCCGAGAAAAAGCAGAAACGACCATCAAGGCACTTGAGGATGAGAAAGCTAGGCTATTCCTAACACCACTATGGATTCTTCTATCGAACTTGGTTACAATCCGGAGAAGCCGCATATTGATGCATCTAGTGGGTTCTCCCCGATTATGGAAAGAGGTTCCGGTGGCACTTTGACTCACATAGGGGACCAATCTGGAGAAGGCATTTCATTAATCTTACCCATCCTTCAGAAAGCTGTAGTTTCCCCGGTCGATATATCCAATGTCTTTAGTTATGTTTCCTTGACTTTAGGTTTGCAGACTATAGTTCCACCTCTTCATCAAGAATCTCAACCAGGACCTTAGATGTCTGTAATGGAGTCTCATAGAAAACTCCTATTAGTTCTTCCAGTACAGGGTTTTCCAAACATCTGATAAGCCAATAATCTTATTCATAGTAACCTGCAAGCATTCGTGCATTCATCGATAGGCGTAGCGAATAGGTAACTAGTTCTTTCAGGGAGCAGTTACCAGTTGCTACAAGATAGGAGCCAAGCTTTAAAGACAAGAGGCAAGCTAGTCGAAGGAGAGTAGCATGCGAAGAGTGTAAGGCCGAGCCGTGAGAATAATGTAGAGACTGTCCCAGAAGAGGTAACTTTTGTGATCGATGAGCACTCGGTGGATGCTTTGTTGAGGGAAGAAAGTGATTCGTGTCAAGAGATTCTTACTCATGACGGTGTTATTATTATTGGAGCTTCCTAATCCTTATCAAGCCCTTCTATGCAAGAAATGTCATAGAAACTCGGGGCAGACATGTCCTTGAGAAGAAAGTCGAGCAGGAGAAAATATACCTCGTTCCCCTTCCATCTCTATCATTTTGCCTAGAGACACTATGTACGCTTTCGCTCCGCAGCCAGAACCTACTCAAGGTGCACCTACTGAGTTAGCCTAGACTACTCCGGTGAAAGGCCAAGGAAGAGGGAAGATAGGAGGGAAGAGGATGGGGAAGGTTTGAGTGAAGTCTCTCCCGATTCCAAGAAGAAGAAGAGGAAGCCGAGGTGGAAATGATTCTTTGTGTGTATTCATCCTGCAAAATCTTTTGGGCTTTGTTGGCCGAATTTGTGCAAGATTGGCCATCTTTTTTTAATTCTCTTGCTGTGAATACTTGTATTGACTTTTCAAGCTTACGTAAATAATGTTCTTTTACTTGTGTCGAACTTTTGTATGAATTTTGTCTGAATAATCGAGCTATTACTTTCCCATCCAATGTACTTATAATTCATTGTTTGTTGATTCAGATAATAGTCCATTAATTTATACTTAAGGCCTCCATGTGGTCGTGGCCTCAAGTTGTACCAAACACTAGACTCGAGCCCTAATGCTACGCTGTCAAATTCAGCGGCTTAAGTGATTATACTCCGCCCCCTGTCTCAGGTTAGAGGAGTTAGATAGTGGATGGTCAAATTTCATTCTTAGCGAATTTATACTCCTCCTGTTTATTTCAGGTCGGAGTTTATGGAATAGTGAATGGTCGAACCGCACTCATCTTTTTGTTTAGACTCATATTCACACTTTGGGGATAAGAGTTTGTTGACGAGTGGTCGAATTACACCCAAATCGTATTTGTACTCCAGTCCACACTCTGGAAACTTAAAATTATTTCGAAAAAATAGTCGAACCATACTTTCCTTAATTAATTGATTTGCCCCTAAGACTAGGGTTTAACATGGAGTGTGATCAATCGTGTTTTGATCACTTTTTAACTCATGTCTGTCTCATTCTTAGTGGGATTATTTGATTATCGGATGGTCAAGTCACATCCATTTCTTATTAGGTACTCCACCCATCAGGTTATGAGCGAGAACCATCAAATGAACGGCTTCATTTTATTTAGTCTGGTCGTGAACTTGTGTAATCAGATAACTCCAAACTCTAGGAACTTGCTCGGTCATGTTAGTAATGGTTATAATTTTATCGTATTACATATCTAGAAAATCAAATGCTAAAGAAAGTTTTGAAAATTAAATACAACTAAATGAAAATGAAAAAACTAAGTGAAATAGCATCATAAATGCTTGCTAGTCTATGCTCTTAGGAGTGTGGCACCATCAACGGTCGTTAGCTTAAAAGTTCCTTATCCAAGCCTCTATTCAATAATGTAAATCCTTCCCAAATAGGATTCATGTGTGATGGCACAAGAAAAACCCATTTCAAAAAGGGGTTGTTGATTTCAAAGGTCCTAAATTGGACTTTAGTGCTTTAGTATCGGGCGATTTGGTGTCAACGAGGAATTACCCTCAAATCGGCTTCTTCATGCTTCTCATCTATCAAGTCTAGAGGTTCTACGAGGAGATCTCTACTCATTCTAGGGATGTAGTAGATCACTCGATAAGAAGGGATTTCGAGTTCAATGGGAACGAAGGCTTCGAAGCCATAAGAAAGGGTGAATGGAGTATGGCCAGTAGCGGACTTATGGATGGTTCTATAAACCCATATTGCTATTGGGAGTTCATCCATCCATTTGCCTCTAGCCTTTTCCAAATGTTTCTTTAGAATGGACTTTATGATTTTGTTTATAGCTTCTACTTTTCCATTAAATTGAGGGTGATCAACTAGCACATATCTCTTTTCAATATGATGCCGACGGTAGAAGTCTTTGAATTCATCACTGTTGAATTAGGTTCCATTATCATTCATAATGGTCCGTAGAAGGCCAAAAAGATAGATAATGCTCCAGATAATGAAGTTGATCACTTTCTTCATCATGATTGTTGGCTAAAGATTCTGCTTTGACCCATCCAGTGAAGTAATCAACTGCTATGATAGCGTACTTTGCACACCTTTAGAGATTGGGAAGGAATCGATAATATCTATGCCCCATGTATTAAGTAGATATGGACTGACCATTTGTGTAATTCCTGTCGACTAAGCTCTTGGAAATTTTGCATACATCTAGCAATTTCTGCATTGCTTAGTGTAATCAATAGCATCTCGGTTGATAGTTGGCCAGTAATAACAATAACAATGTGTTTTTTGCTAGGGTGATCGCTACATTCCCCATCATGACCTTCCCTTAGGACTCATTTAATTTCATCATGAGCGACACACTAGAGCAGGGGAATAGAAAAACCTTTTTATACATGAATCCTTCCTGAATGATATATCGTGAATCTTTGTGGAGAGTTTTCATCTTTCATTCCTCCATTTAGGAAGGACTCCCCGTAGCAAATAATCTTTAATCCCAGTCATCCATAGCTCCTTATGAGACTCTGTCTCTAGTACCCAATTGATTTCCATTTGGTTTATGCTTAGAGCGTCTAGTACTTTGACGGGAACCAAGTCAATTTGTTGTGCATACCCGGTCCTAGCAAATTTTTCCAATGGTCGGCCTCTTTGTTTTACTTCCTGGGAATATGCGTGATGTCATAATACTCAAAGTCAGTCAATAGCTCTTAGACCCAGAAAAAATATGGAGCGAGTTATTGTCCTTTATCCTGGTAATCTCCTTTGACTTAGTATACCACCAACTAGGAATTGCAAAAGATTTCAAGAGATTTTATTCCCGTTTCTTTGGAAAGTTTTGTCTAGCAATTAGAGTTCATGTTCGACTTCACTATTCATCGTAGGGAAGTCAAGCTTCAAAGCGTAGTAAATTGATCGATCCTTCGAATTAACTAGTACGACTCCAGCTCCAGAATAACGATCGTTTGAGGCTCAGTCCATATACATTTTCCATTGGATGGTAGGGGCTTCGCTGCTTTATGTGAGATCATTTTACGCTGTGAACTCAGCTATAAAGTCTGCTAGTGCTTGCCCTTGGATGGCTCTCTAAGGGAGATAGGTAATTTGAAATTGGCTCAGCTCAACGTTCTACTTGAGTAGCCTCTCAAATGTCTCAGGTCGCTGTAGGACTTGTCGTAGAGGCTTGTCAGTGCAGACATTGATGGGATGAGCTTGAAAATAGGGGTGGAGCCTTCGTGATGCGATCAAGAGGAAGTATGCCAATTTCTCTATCTTTGGTTAGCTTCTCTCAGCTCTTGTTAATCGCTAGCTAATATAATAGATTGGTCTCTGGATTCGTTTCTCCTCACGAAGCAGAATAATACTTATAGCGTGTACCTACACGGTCAAGTTGATATACAAGTCTTCGTGATCCACAAGCTTTGATAAGATGGGAGGTCTCTCTAAGTGGTTCACCAAAGCTTGGAATGCATCTTGACAGTTCTATATCAATTCAAAGTTCTTTTTTCCCATTCTAATCAGGTCGAAGAAAGGAATGCATTTATCAGTGGCTTTGAAAAAGAATCGGCTTAGGGCGGCAACCTTCCCATTTAGGCTCTGTACATGTTTGATGGTCAATGGCACTTGGATGTTGCGAATAGCTCGAATATTTTTGGGATTAGCTTCGATGCCACGAGCATTGACGACGAAACCTAAGAACTTTCCCAATGCAATGCCAAAATAATATTTCAGAGGATTGATCTTCATTTTGTAATATTGGAGGGTATCGAATATTTTTGCTAAGTCTTTAATATGGTCGCTTAATCGACGTGACTTGACGATCATATCATCCACATATACCTCCATTGTCTTTCTACTTTGATCTTTAAACATTCGGTTAACTAGGCATTGATAGGTTGCTTCAGCATTCTTTAACCCTAATGGCATTACCACATAAGAGTCAATCCATTGTTAGTAATAAAACTAGTGTGCTCCTAGTTGGAGATGTGCATCGAGATTTAATTCTATTCATAGTATGCATCCATGAAAGATAGCAATTCGTTTCCTACAGTTGAGTTTACCGGTTGATCGATCCTCGGAAGGGGGAAACTACCATTTGGGCATGCCTTGTTTATATCCAAATAGTCAACGCACGTCCGCCATTTTCCTTTAGCCTTTCTCATGAGTACAGGATTCGATACCCATTTCAGGTAAAGGACATCGCAAATAAACTGATTGCTTTTGAGCCTATCCACCTCCTCTTTAAAGGCGACCATCTCTTCGAATCCATGCCGCGTCTTTTCTGTTTCACCGGGACATGCCTTGGGTCAATATTTAATGCATGGCTCGTAATGTCAGGCGAGATCCCACATATGTCAGAATGAGTCCAAGAAGATACAGCAAGATTCGCTCAGATAAAACCATCAAATTACTTCACCATTGGGGGCTGAGTTGTGATCCAATCTTTAGGACCCACGACGAGTCATCGCGGCTGACGGTGATGTCGATTATTAGCTCGACTAATGAAAACTTAATCACTTTGGGCTCCTCCTCATGATTCCTTAAATCTATGTCTTTATAGAACCGATTGGGTGCCTGAGCCATGGCCCAGGCGCTGGTTGTCAATTTTCGGTTGCTTGGATACGGAGAGACTTGTCCACATCCTTACCTTTCTCCTTCTATTGAGCATCTCTCAACTCAGCCATTTAGAAGGCATGTCTCGTCGCTTGATCTTCATGCACAAATCGGATGCCATTATCAAATGGGAATTTTAAGGTAGGACAACAAGGGGCAATGGCTGGCCGAAATTCAACAAGGGTCGATCAACCTAGAAAAACGTTATATGGAGAGTCTATATCAAACAAAAGGAATGACAACAATCTGTGCTCTCCTATGGTAGCCTTCTCCTAACTCCATCAATTGCTTGACATAGCCTACTGCTTTCACTACAACACTTTAAATCGATGAATGCGGCCTTTACATGGTTTCAGATCTATGACTTCCACCCTTATTTGGTTATAAGCCTTTTGAAGATAATATTCACCAAGCTTCCACTATCAATCAAAAATTTACTCATTAAGTCAGGGTCAATCATAGCCTACATGACCATTGGGTTGACCGTCGGTGCCTCCACCTTATCTGCATCTCTATTTCTAAATTCAATGGCATCTGCCATTGTACATTACTGTTTGGCCGAAGCCCCATCTTCTGTATTAAAACAACAATCAAAATTCACATGCTTGATTGCACTAGCATAGCGCTCCATCTTATGCCAATTTTTGTCGGCTGGTTATGGTACTCCAACCATCATATTGATATAATCTTCCACTAGTCCGCGTAGGCTCCTCAACCTTATGGGTAGCTTGTCCTCGGTTGGTGTCTGATGTCACCTACCCGACATTCTGCGGGTTTTAACGAACTGCTGTAGTTTTCTTTTTTGAATTAGTTTCTTGATAACATCCTAGAGATGCCTACATCATTTCTATTTTTGCCATAGCATTCGTGGAACTGACAATATTTTCCATTCGACTTTTGTTTCTCCATCGATTATTTCAAAGGTGGCTTCCTGTACTGCATGGTACTACATGTAGACAAGTAGACATTCTCTGGAGATGTATTCAGTGTTATGTAGGTATCATACATTGGAATCCTAGACTTTCCTCTTTCAAAATCCCTCTTCCGTTCACGGTTCCTATCATTACCTTTCTTTTGGTGATTTGGTTTAACCTGGGCACTTACTTGAACTTTTCTACAACTCTCCCTAGATGGTATCACTACAATGTTACTTGCACTTCCTCTCCATTTGATTCCACCATATTCTTCTTCCTAGAGCGTCTAGCTTCCTCTTTCCTCAAATACTAAGTTGCTTCTACATAGAAATGCTCTAACATTGCGGGTGGTTTTCTAGCTAACCAATCGCTGAAGTTAGAATCTGGGTAAAGCCTTCTTATTATCAGCATCGAAATTTAATGGTCATTCAGGTTACTAACTTCTATGGCGCTATATGAAATCTCTCCAAATAGTCTTTCGGCGATTCTCCTAGAGTCTGGATCATGCTTGGTAAGGACATTACATCTTTGAGGCGTGCGTGCATATGGAACTACTCCATAAATTTTGTTGCTAAATCATCAATTCTAGAGATTAACCTTGGAGGCAATCTCATGAACCACATCGTTGATATGCCAGAAAGAGTGATGGGAAAACATATGCATTTTGTGGCATTATCGACTCGTGTGTAGTCCGTCAACCATTCATATCTCATGATGTGCTGCCTGGGTCAGTTTTTCCTTCGTGGACAGGCATCGACGGCATGCTAAATCTCTTTAGATGTTCCGCATGTAAAATATTATCAATGAATGGGGTATGACTTCTTGAGATCCCCTGATCATCATTACTCAAGCCTTGACTCTCCTTTACTAGTTTCTTGATCATAGCCATCAAGTTTAACGTTTGGATAATTAGGGCAAAGCGGTGGTCATGCTCCACCACAAGTAAATGGTTCAGTCGATGTATATGGGACATTCCATGCTTATTTGGCTCAATATCCTCTTGACATATGTTCACATCATCGTCATTCCGGAGAGGTAACTAATCTGCATTAACTTGAACTACATCATCCAGATCAACCGCGGCGGCTCTAGTTCTGCATGTTTCTGCATGATATTTGTGTGTTGATGTCCTGATGTTTCTGCATGATATTTTTCAATTCTGTGGCTCTGTGCCTATGATGGTCATATGATGAAGTTGAGCTCTCAGATGCAGAAGAGGGAGTTGGCTCCCTTTTAGTTTTCCTACGTTGTTGATCCCTGAGTTGATCCATTAGATTGATACTAGCTTGAATTTACTAGTTCAACTATCGGCTGCTATCTATAAGCTCTCTCATCGGGTTCTGAAAATTAGCTCTTGTGATGGAGTGCTGAATTTTGGACATCAATTGAATTGGTAGCATTAACATCTACCAGTTGATTGCTCTGGCCTTCTTGTTGGATGTTGACATTCTTATTTCCATCTGCGTTTTGAGTGGTTGATCTGGTGTTCCTAACCATGGCTGATATTCTTCTTATAGATCTCTCCTTCAAATCTAAGTTGGAATGGAAGCTTGGCAGTAGAAACTCAATCTATTTCACGAATATGGGAATCCATAAGTAGATGATGAGATCCAGTTGAGTTAAGAATTCATCCTTCGCAATGAAAGCCCCAAAATGTTTACATCAAAATTTGGCACAAATGCCCAATAGATAATTTATAGAGGAATAAATAAAGAATAATAAATATAAATAGAGAGAATATAGTGGTGAAGTAATCAGAAACAAGCTAATAACCAAGACACGACAATTTATAGTGGTTCGATGTTGTTTGCCTACATCCATTTTGAAGAGACAGCTTTATTAATCACTTTGTAAACTGAGCACAACATGGACCGAATTAGAATCCTTAGTTAAAAAAGAGTACAAAGCAACAAGTGGCGTCAAGATCTCGAAAATAAACAATCAAATTTGTATTTATAGAGGAAGACGATGAAATGTCTTCTTGAATTTTCGATGGTGGAGTTTCAGATCCAGAAGAAGTCACTGAATTGATCATGGTTCCCTCGCCACTTGTAACAACGATGGGCGTCGATCGTTTTGTTTGCTCCTTTGGGCATGTGATCGATATAGTAGGCTCCACCCTTCAATATATCGATGTTCCTAAAGTTTCATGTATATTCGACTTGCAGATTTTGAGATATTGATTTCTTTTCATTAAGTTGAACTATAATATTAATACGGTATGATCCATAATTTGTGAATATGGATCATACTCGATCCATTTTCAGTAAATGATGCATTTTCATATTTTTAGCACTCTATTAGTCCGTCTTCCACTTTCGCTTCTCTACTGCTTCATATTATCATCTTTGTCTGGTCTTTGGGCTTCATGATTTTTAATCTGACTTATCAGCCTCAATGACAGTCCAGTCTAACTTCTCCAGTCAGTTCAAATATAACTGGGTCAAAAGGCTGGATGACAACCACCTAATTAAATTAAATTATAATTGCTATAAATTAATTAATATTTATGAATTATTAAATTTTATTTGATTTATTTGGATGTCATTAGTAATTAATTAAGTGTGTGTATAAAAGTTATATACGTACATGTCGTTATATGATATCGATAAATATTTAAATTTGATTTAAATTAATCGAATGTTGAATGGGCTTGGAAACTTTATAGGCCATCATGCCCTTTTTATGGTCAACCATAAGGATAAGGGGTGAGTTTGAAATGCTTAAATGTGGATTTGAATTCGTAGAAAAAGAAAGAGTAAACACAAGAGATATAGATCTCCACTTTATACTCAAACTTGATGCCTATTTAAATGCCTCACCTTTATTCATGTTTTGCTTCCTTCTTCAACCTACCTAGGACGCAAGCTATAAGTCTACAAACCATCAAATTTCCAAAATAAATTCAAATTAAAATCATTTAAACAAAGAGTGATGTTCATCTCTAGTCTGTTACAATTTATAGAGGTGATTTGAACAAGTATAAGATATGGTTCTTTGTTCATGGCGCTAATCATAGGTTGCTGATTTGGTAAAACTTCAATTTTAATATTGATCATAATGTATATATTGTTTAAATCGTAACTATTTTAATGAATTTCTATACAGCTTATGTCGTCCAATTGTATGTGTGTAAATATAATTTTTTTAAGGGACTACCTTGCAAAAATCTCTAAAGAGGGAGATGATTGACGTAGCACTATAGAAAACAAAAGGAGAAGGAAAAAAACCTTCTCCATTGGCGAATATAGAAGAAGGAGATGAACAAATAAAAATAAAAGGCAGTATAGAGCTATCGTAATATGGGCATACAAGAGGAAGATTATAGGTATGAGCATAGATGTATAAATAGCAATGAAGCAACCAAGTCTCAATCTCATGTGCCTATGATGAGCCATAATCACATGCATGTGGTATAAGGAGTGAACATCACTAAAGGCGAGACAAGCATGAAGACTATAACACGAGGTAGACACGGGAGAACTAGGCAAGCAACAGGTATGAAATGTTGATGCAGCGCACCAGGCCTTGAGTCGCGTGAGCGACCTAACACGTGTCTTAAGTCGCGTGAGCGACCTAACAGCAGGCGTTGAGTCGCCTAAACGACCTAACGAGCTAACGCATCATAATACACGACCTAGCGAGCTAGCGCGCCCTGATGAGCGAGTTAGGCCAACTGATCTTAGGTCGCTCACTGATTTGATAGCGACTTAAGAAATCAAGCCATATTCCTTAAGTCGTTCGCGAGCTAACCAACTGATGCCACATTTCTTAAGGTCGCTGATGTCTTAAATCGCAATTACTTATGTCGCTCATTTTAAGTCGCTTACCTATGTTGATTCGTATGTCATATGAAGTTTGGTTCTCTTAAGTCGCTGAAGCTTATGTCGCATGAAGCCGTGCTTCTTCTTATGTCGTTAACTCGTGAGTCGTTATGTCGCATGATGTGGTAATATGTATTGTATTGTTAAGTCGTTTCTTCTTATGTCGTTTGCGTTGTAATGTTGTTATGTCGTAAGTCGTGTAATGTTGTAAATCGTATGCTGTAGGTCGTGTGATGTTAGGTCGGCTGTGTGCTAGGTCGGCAGTGTTGTGTTGTAAATTTCTATAAATAGGGGTGTGATGTCATTGTAAATGGTTGGTTGATTTTGAATAAAATTTATTTGTGTGCTTTTTACCACTTTTTTTGAAGTTGAGTGTGATCTCCTTCTTCTTCCATCTTCGGATATTCGAGTGCGCTCGAATCAACGAATTTGAAGCCGATTCACAGAATCTCGTGCGCGAGATCAACATCGAAGAATCGTAGATCTTCTAACGCAGAATCGTGCGTGATCAACGTGTTGAAGATAGCTAGAATCCGGTATCTCGAGAGATCAACGGGTTTGGGCATTTATCGTTCTAGCAGGTTACTTGACACGAATTCATTTCGTGAGGAAGAAAATTTACGTCAATTTGTATCAAACATTATTAGCACGTCAAGTTTATTATTTCCGCTGCATCAAATGTCCTAAGCATAACATAGCAATCCCTCTGTGAAGTCTCAGAGATCAAAAGATCAAAATAGCAGGCCAGACCACTACTGTCTCAAAAGCATAATATGGCTGGAGCTCGAACGATTTATGAGGATGGCCAACATTTGTAAAGTGTGAAGTATCTCATATGGCCCTGGGAAAATATAAGAGCATAATTAGTAGCCAAAGATATAGATTAGAGAAATAATCATAAGCATATAAAATACTATAAAAATAGATCACTCAATGGTGTAGGTTTCATCAGATAGTGGGTATGCTAAAGTCTATGATGTAAGAATTGAAAATATTTTACTAGAACGTATGTTTGTTTTGTCTTAAAACTAGTTTGAGATCGTCAAGGATAAGCTGAATTATTTTAGATTCACTTATCCGTTTTAAGTCGAAAACAAATTGTTATCCGCACATTATATATTCCAATGTATATATGATGGAGTCAGTTTTGCTATTCCTACAATTACAAAAAAACGGTAATAAAAAATAATTAATGGCGAGCTATCTC
This sequence comes from Allium cepa, assembly GCA_030765085.1. NCBI lineage: Eukaryota > Viridiplantae > Streptophyta > Magnoliopsida > Asparagales > Amaryllidaceae > Allium > Allium cepa. The sequence continues at coordinate 1,027,297,146 of CM060932.1, read as the reverse complement.
TGAGCTCTCTCTCTTGTCGCGACTGTTTTTGCTCCTCTGTTTTCGTGCGATTCTCTTCTCCGGTTGCTCTCTCGCGTGTTGCTCGCTTCTCTCTGAGCTTCTTCTGTTTGGTTGCTTTCGATGTCGTTTTCGTCCTATGACGAATTCGTTCTAATTGGGTCGTTCTTGCGTGAATGCCCGCCATTCGCTGATATTGCCTCTGCCATCTTGGCGGAGGTGGCTAGTCCCTTGTCGGTCACTTTCTCTGGTGACTGCTCAGTGGAAATTAGGGTTTTTTCTTTGGTTCACTTTGGGGATCTTTGTCGCTCGCGATTTCTGTTGGTTAAGGGTTGTTTTATGGAGCTCTTGCCGGTTTTCGCTTATGGTTTACAAGTGCCGCCTCCTCCCCGTGGGAGCGATTCTCTGGCCGTTGATTTTGTTCAGGCGCCGGTTATTCCTTGCGTTTTGGGGAGCAGATCCATTGTGGGCTTCGTTCCACATTTGCGATTTGCTGCCTCTTGCTCTTTGTTGAATTGGGGAGCTAACCCTCCCTTATTTGGTTCGCTTTTAAGGGATCTTTCTGATCCTGACTTTGTTGAGAAGGATTGTTTAGTTTCTAATGGGGATTTCATCACCCCTAGCAATTCTTCGCCGGTTCCGGATTATTCTCATAGGCGGCGGCGGCGACGGCAGCGCCGCTCTTGTCGGCTGTTGCACTCGCTGAGCTCATGTGTGAGATTGCCGCTGCCTGCTGCTTCTTTGGTTCCATCTGTCGTTGATTCCACGTTAGTTGGTGCCTGTTTGGATTTGTTGGCCTTGCCCAATGCCTGGTCGGCTTTACTGGTTTAGGAGCAGCCTTTGCCGCTGCTTCAGTCGCTTTATTTGATGCTTATTTCGCACGAGTGCTGGGTTAACAAAGGGGATTTCACCACCCCTAGCTGTTCATCCCAGTTTCGCTCGCTGCTGACTTGTGTTTATGTGCCGCTTCCCTCTGTTGCAATGGTTTCACCAATCATTGGTGCGGCACCGGCTGCTTTCGTTTTCCCCTTATCAGTTTGGTTGGTTCGGCTCCAATCGCTTTGTGCGATTATGTTACCGCAGGTGAGTCTCTCCTCTCTCGGTTTTTCTTTCTCTTTTGATGATGGGTTGCCAGTCTATCTCTGGTTACTGGCCGTTGGTTTTTATTTGTTGTGCATGAGCCACGACAAACTTTGGTGTGTGCTCCCTGTCACTCCTGATTGGTTCCTTGACGGTGGCGTGACAGGTCCCCTTAGATTAGGTGTTTTTATCTTCTCTCCTTTTTATTGCTCGTTGCATCAGTGTCTCTGCTTCCACGTTATTGTTTCGTGGGAGATGCGCGTCAGTTGTGCCCATTCCTGGCCTTTTGTATGGATCTATCTGATGCATTCTCCTTGCTGGGCTCTTGTGCTGAGACATTACGAGGCCTATTTTATGTCGTATATGTCTTTGGCTCCATTTCTTTTCTTCTTGTTGGTGGACTATCGTTGGTCTCCAGGGCGGTTTCCACGGGCCTGGAACGATTGGTTCAGGCGATATCCCATCTCTGTTCGAATAGTAGTCCCGGTATCGGACCACTATTCGGATAGACAGGGTTATTGCCATCCTTCATTGTTCTGCTCTGTTGCTCCCTCCTACGAGACCGACACGCGACACTTACCTGTATCGCAGGGCTGTACTTTTAGTGACAGTTCGGCTTCGGTAAGTTTCCTACAGCATCTTGGGCTGCATCAGATTTGCTCCCAGACACTTCCCGGTTCATCTTTTGTTTCTCCTCGCCGCGCTCTTCCCTCTACCTCTTCTCCTTCCCCGTCGCCTGTTCTCTCAGCGCTCCTTCTCTGTGATCGTTCTTCGTATGCTTTTTTCTTCTCTCTTTTGTCTCATTCTTTTCCTATTGTCGACTGGTTTGGTCGGCGGTATGGGTTACAGTTGGTTAGGCACCACTCTCTCTTGCGCTCTCCATCTGTAATCCATGATCGTTTGGATCCGTCTGCCTCCCCCTGGTCCTCGGCGTGCTCCCTTCCCTCCTCTTCCTATTCTCTGTCCATCGCCATTCCTCTTATGTGTGCAGCTGATATTGCGCTCCTTAATGAGCGGCTAGATTGCATTTCTAGGAACTCTTCCCATTCGTCGTTTGATTCTTCTCTAGCTTCCTTATCCGGTGGCGAGGTGTCTTTTGAGACATCCCCCCACCCCCCTTGCCGGACACGACGCAGATCGCGTCAAGTCCGGTCTACCCCGCGCACCATTCGCACACGCTCTATAGCGGCGCCCGAGCAGATCGACAGGTCTACTCGATTTTCCTTGTATCTTATCTGAGTCCGTTCTGCTTTGCTTTCATCGGTGTCGGTCTTTTCTTTTTTCTCTTCGGTTTTCTCCCTTTTCCTCATGTCGAATTTCCTTTTCTGGAATGTCCGTGGAATTGGTAACGACACGTCTTTGGCTAGACTGAAACGCATTGTCAAGAAGCATTCGTTGGGCTTGGTCGCTCTCCTAGAACCTTTTCTGGCCCCAGATGGTATTCGCAGTACCACTCTAGCCTTAGGTTTTGGGGGTGGATCAGCCAACGCCTTCGGTAAGATTTGGATTTTATGGTTCAAATCCTTTGTTGTTCGTTCCGTCTTCGACTCCTCGCAGCTTCTCTCTGTGGTCTGCTCTTCTCCATCATTCGCTTCTCCCTTTCTTTTCTCCGCAGTTTACGCCAAATGCGATCGGACGGAAAGGCTCTCCCTTTGGTCCGACATCCTTGCTTTGGTTGATTTGGGTTTTTCTTCGTCAATTGTTGGTGGCGATTTTAATATCGTCGCTTGCCATGCGGAAAAGAGGGGAGGAGCCTCCACCAACCATGCTGCGATGACGGATTTCAACTCGTTCATTGTCAGCTCTGGTCTCTTTGAGCTCTCCTTTGTTGGCTCTGCTTTCACTTGGTCGAACAACCAAGAGGGACCGAATCGTATTCTCTCTAGACTCGACCGTGTCTTCGGGTCGGAAGAATGGTTTCGACTCCCTATTTCCTTTTCGATCGCTCACCTACATCGTACTTTCTCTGACCATGCTCCTATGGTTGTTCGTTGCCTCCCTCTTTCCCTCTCTGGGCCCTCTTCTTTTCGGTTCCAGAGCATGTGGAGATCTCACCACTCTTTTCATCAAGTGGTGGCTTCCTCGTGGAGCGCTCCGATCTCTGGCTCTCCTTGCTCTGTTTTCACTCGTAAGCTTCAGCGCCTCAAAGTCTGCCTTAAGTAGTGGAACGTTGATGTTTTCAAGAACATTTTCGATCGCGTCCGGGTAGCGGAAGAATCACTTATCTTAGCCGAATCCTTGTTGGATGAGGATCCGTCCGCTGCTAACAAGGAGGCTTGGGCTTTAGCCCAATCTGTTTTCTCTTCAGAACTTCGTATCGAAAATGACTACCTTCGTCAAAAAGCTAGGATCAAATGGTTGGTCGACGGTGATACGAACTCTAAGTTTTTTCACTCCTCAATTCGAAAGAATAACAATCTTCTCACTATTCGTGAAATTTTGCGTCCTAAACAATCTTTGGCCTCATCTCCCGTGGACGTCAAAGATACCATTCTATCCCACTTCCAGTCCTTCTTGGGCTCTCCCTCTGTCTCGGTTCCTGACCCGGCCCTGATGGCCTTCATCCCCCGCATGGTTCTTCCCCCGGACAGCAACCTTTTTGCGGCCCCTCCTTTCTCGGACGAGATCCGTGCGTGTGTCTTCGCCCTAAACAAGGATAGCGCCAGCGGTCCGGACGGCTTCAACGGTGTCTTTTATAGGTCAGCTTGGCCTATTATTGAGGCTGATTTCTGCCTCGCGATTCAATCCTTCTTCGCCGGTGGGTCCCTTCCATCTGGCTGGACTTCCACCAATTTGATTCTTATTCCCAAGTGCGAAAATCCACGGTCTTGCGCGGATTTCCGTCCCATCAGTCTTTGTAACTTCTCGAATAAAGTTATTTCTAAGGTTTTAGCTAGTCGTTTAGCCCCTATCCTTGAACGCATTATCTCTCCCTCTCAAGCGGGGTTTGTTAAGGGATGTTTAATCACGGATAACGTCCTTCTCGCTCAGGAACTGATCTCCCGAATAGATCGGAAAATTAGGGGTTCCAATGTGGTGTTCAAATTAGACATGGCTAAGGCCTTCGATCGCATGTCTTGGTTTTTCATCTTAAAGGTCTTTAGGGCTTTCGGGTTTCCGGAAACCCTTATTGACTTAGTTTGGCGGCTATCTCGAACTGTTGGTACTCTGTGCTCATTAACGGGTCTTCTGCTGGGTATTTCAAGGGAGGTAGGGGTCTGCGTCAGGGAAACCCACTCTCGCCTTGTCTATTCGTCATTGCGGCGGAGGCTTTCATTCGTGGTCTTCAGTCCCTGACTATCTACAGTCAGATCCAGCGATTTGGAATCCCGAGGGGTTGCCCTCTTATCTCTTCCTTATCCTTTGCTGATGACATTGTCATCTTCTCTAATGGTAGCCGCTCCTCTGTCAGGCGACTGCTTCATTTCATTCACCAATACGAGAGGTGTTCGGGCCAGCTCGTTAATCCATCCAAAAGTTGCTTTGTCCATAGCAAGGACTTGTCCCCTTCTCGTGCCACTTGGATCGAGACCACTTCTGGTTACGAGGCAGCTTCCCTTCCTCTTCCTTACCTGGGTATCTCCCTTTACCGACGTAGAAAACTTAACCCTATCTTCGATCCCTTAACTGATAAAGTGAGAAACAAGATTATCCGCTGGAATGCATCTCTCCTATCCCAAGCAGGGAAACTAGTTCTCATTAAGTCGGTTCTTGACTCAATGGCTACCCATGTTTTCGCCGCTATGACCCCCACCTCTTCCTTCTTCCGTTCTTATCAGTCTTTGGTCCCGTCCTTCTTCTGGGGTTCCAAGGATGATACCCGCCATCACCACTGGGTATCTTGGGACGCCATTTGTCGTCCGAAGAACGAAGGTAGCCTGGGACTGCGTAATCCTAAGGACCTTTGTGCGGCTTTTGCTTGTAAGCTGTGGAACAGGTTTGGGGCTAACGACTCTTTGTGGGCAACATTTCTCCGTGCTAAGTACTATAGGCTTGCAGGCATAAATTTTTCTGGCACTCCGTCCTATGCTAGTGAGACCTAGAAGCACATGCAGTCGGTTAAACTGTTCTGTGACTCTCACAACGGGCTTACGGGTTGGGATGGTGGATCGTTCTCCGTTGCGAAAGCTTGCACATCAGTTCGCACTTCAAGTCCTATCCGCCCTTTGTTTTCCTTCATTTGGGATTCTCGAATTCCCCCTAAGGTTTCTCTGTTGATGTGGCGTATCCTTCACAATGGGTTGCCGCTCGATGAAAATCTCCAAATGATCGGCATCCCAATCGTCTCCCGTTGTAGTTGCTGCAGCGTTGGGAACTCGGAATCCTTGTCCCACCTATTTTTTGTTGGTCTCTCGGCCAGAGCATGCTTGAATTACTTCGGCAATCTCGTCGGAGTTCGTGCCATGGCCACATCTCCCACAGAGCTCCAGTCAATCTGGTGGGCTGACGTATCTGGTAAATCTCTTCGTTCGATTGTTTTCAGATTGCTTCCCTGTCTGATCTGTTGGCACGTATGGTGCGCGCGGAATAAGGCAATCTTCGATAATAGCCCTATGGACCCTCCGACTATTATATGACGTGTCAGGAATGATGTCTTCCTGGCCTTCCGCGGTAGGCCCTTCAGAGGATCCGTGGGCCCCCGCTCAAGGAGACTTGTGGGTCTTCTCTCTATTACCACTATCCGGTCTACTGCTAGACTGGGCATTGGCTGAATCCTGATCTTGGCGCGATGTCTCTCCCGCCTCGTTCCCATCCCCCCACCCCCCCTCCCCACAAATCTCATGAGGTTGCTTGTTTTCCAGGTCCAGGTGTCTGTGGACTATTTCTACGTCCGTTTCTCTATTTGTATGGCTTTGACTGCTTCTCATGGTAATGATTGGTTGCGGACGTCCCATTATCTTGGTGTTCTTCGGTTCTGGGGCTGCTCACGTGATTTTGGATCTTTCTTCTCTAGTTACCTATCCTATATCTGTTTTGGTTTACGGCTTTCTGTTCCGTTCTGATTTTGTTCCCGCTGTGTTTTGGGATTTTATTCTTTCGCTTATGTCGCTTGTTTGTCTCTGTAGTTACCTGCCAGGTTTGTTGGCAGCTTTTGGTGTTTGTTTTATGTATATATTTTCGGTTAAAAAAAAAGTATATATGAGAGTGATGCGAAATAGAATGGCACGAATAAAGTTGCCACGTGCATGTGACCACCAAGAAAGTAAGCGGGTCCTAAGACCTAATGCTACGTATTTAATGCCCATGAGTCTCTAATTTTTTTTCCAGATAATCAACGCTATCTCATTATCATTGAAGAGATAGGAGGTAGACTCAATCGAACTATTTTTGCAACATCGAAACTTGGATACTATGAGGATATTGATTTTGCGAAAATTAAGGTTTAGTGGAAGAGCTTTATGTAGAAGCTTCAATATTAGGATTGAGAATTTTTGTTGGATTCGAGAATCCCAAACCATATAGAAGGGTAGATTAATGGGATGATGTTGACGGAGCAGTCCAGGCAATTTTCAAATGAAAGCCACCGTCTACCCAATCATTCGAGTCTACTGAGTGGCATGATTGAAGGGCCCTTTGGCCTTTTGTATGCATTTCTATGTTTCACCAGAGCTGGCTGGAGTTCTATGGAAACCGTAAGAATCCAGTCCACAATATTTATGGTTAAGGAAATTAGCCCAAAAGGAGTCATTTGGAGAAATCCAACCCAAAGTTCGTAGGGGTAAGCCTTGCAAATATCTAGAGAATTACAAAGGCCTAGACCTCCTCTTTCTTTAGGTCGATAGATACGATCCTAGAACACCCAGTGATGTTTACTATGGTCGTCCGAGAAGCCTTAAAAGAAATTTGAGCAAATCCTTTGGTACTCCAGAAAAAAGGATTCAACAAGTGTTGAAACATCAAAAATGTGAGAACAAAGGGAGCTCAACACAGAGCTAGTAAGGACTATTTTTCCTGCCTAGGATAAGAGAGAGCAGCTCCACTTAACTATGAGCCTACGAGCCTTGGTAAATGTTGCGGAAGAATATATTAATCTTCCTACTCTTATATAACTGAATTCTAATGTACGTAATGAGTAGTGACTTGATGGAAAAACTAGTCACTTTATGTAGTTCGGTTATTAGGCTAGAAGTTGTTTGGGAGGAGGTGATGATCAAGCTTTTATCGGTCTTAGTTTTTAGCCAAAGTCCTCGCATATGCTTGAAGAAACTCAATGAAATTGCGAATGGATAAAATATGACCATAAGTGAAAAGAATAATGCCATTAGTGAGAGAGAGAGAGAGAAGAAGCGAGAGGAGCACTACTAGGATGCAAAAAGTGTCGGATGGTCCTACCGGCCATGAGGTTATGGATACCGAGGTTAAGGGCTTCAACAACATTGACGAAGAGGGCAGGGGATATGGGGTCTCCCTACCTATCACCTTTGCCAAACCTGAACATTGATTAAGATTGAGTACGAATAGTTCGATATAAGTCTCCAAACCACATCGATGAATATTTCGGAAAAGCCAAAGGCCCTAAGAATTCGGATAATGCAAAACCAAGATATGTGATCATATTCCTTAGCCATATCTAATTTGATTACAATGTTGGATCCTACAAATTTGTGGTTTATTTGGGAGACTAGTTCTTGAGCAAGGAGGATGTTGTTAGAAATAAGCCTACTTTAATAAATCCAGCGTGCGATGGGGAGATGATGTTTTAGAGGATGGGGTTTATTCTAATCGCTATGATTTTAGAGATAACTTTGTTAGAGAAGTTGCATAAACTTATAGGTTGTAAATCTGAGCATGGTTTGGTATTTTCATTTTTAGGGATAAGGACAATGTTGGTTGTAGTTCAGCTCTTAGGGAGTGTAGCACTAACGAGAAAAATCCTAGACCGAGGAAGTGAAATCTAATTCTATGATATCCCAGCATGTTTGGAAGAAACAACCATTGAAGCCCTCAGGGCCAGCAATGCTATTTTTCCAAGATCGAACGCTTCCTTTTTCACCTCTTTAGATGTGGAGATAGCAGATAGAATAGAATTTTTTATGCCATCAAGGTGACATGGTATATGTTTAAGAGGTTCCTGATCACTATAAGTGGAGGATGGTCACACAAGGAGCTTATGAAAATGCGTAGTGGTCGTTTCCATCAACTCTTAAGTAGAGGAGGACTAGGTACCATCTGGCTTCTTAATTTAGTGTGTTTATTTTTATTTATATGGAATGAAAAATTTTGGAGTTGGCATCACCATGGATAGTCCATTTAATATGAGCTTTTTATCTCTAGAACATTTCCACTATCCTTAGAGCCTGGTCGAAAGATTCCTTTGCTTGGATCCATGCAAGCCGATGAGCTAAAGATGGTTCTTCATCTTAAATAGTCTCCTTCAAAGCCACCTCTTTTTCGGCATTCATGGTATGATTAAATATTAGAAAATGTGTTTCTTTCCAAGTGCGAATACATTTTTGACACTTTTGAGTTTAGAAGTTAACAATATTAAAGGGGTTCGAAGGCAGGGAAGGCCTATGCGTCCTTGACCATGTCCATAAATGTATGATGATAGTTCCATATATTCTGAAATCTGAATGGTAGGGATCATGTCTGTATTTGAATTCAGTTGAAGAATCATGGGAGCATGATTATAGTTAGAAAGATAGAAGTGATCGGCAACAACAAAGAAAGGGCAGTTGAACCATCTTTCATTTTCTAGCACACGATCAAGTTTAGCTGAGATGTGTGCACCTATCCCTATTATTACTCCAAATAAAGGCCAAACTATATAAAGGGATTTCCTGTAAGGTAGCTGACGATAGGACGGAGTTAAAATCGTTAATCGATTAAATATTTAATGGATTTGCACCAATCTTTTCGTCTATGTTGCGATGACAATAAAATCACCACTGATGACCATGAATCGAAATCAAGAGTGGAAAGGAAGTTTATGTCATCCTAAAGGTCACGCTTATCTACTATACTACACTTGTCATAGACACAAGTAAGTAATTGAAGTGGGAATTATGGTAGAATCTTGAAGGAGAAGGAAAGGGACTGTTTCGAATCGTGAACAACAGATGTCTCCCAACCAAATTTCCAAAGAACCCAAATTTTACCATTCTGATTTAAGATACCCCTAGTGAAAGCAAGTTTCCTAATCAAAGCGTGGGAAAATTTGCTTCTCGACAAGGGGTTATTGAAGGGCAATGACACTATGTTTATGGCTGATGCGTTTAAGTTAATTGATGGTGGGCTCGTTCCCTATACCTCTAATATTCCAAAAAAAGGATGTTAATCATAGGGATGCAATGACTTTTGATAACTTAGCTAAAGCAGATTAAGTTCGATGTTCTTTAAGAGGAGCAATGGGAGTGGACTTGCTATATTTTAGGCTAGGAAGAAAGAGTGATCCTCGGGGTGTTAGGTTAGAAGAAAAGGTTGTAGAAGAGGCAATAGGGGGCAAGACATCAAAACCCGAAACATTGCTGTACACGAGATAGAACCTTATGTCGGTTTCGATATGTCGTATATGCAGTGAAGTGGAGGTGGCAGGAATTGGATGTGCGTTTGTGAAGACTTTAAATCAATTTGCTAAATAATGAAGCTGGTGTACTCACTACTATAGGTTGGTATAATAGGGATATTTTATATGCAGTAGCGTGGGAAATGAGTAGTGCTGTGGGACTGTGTGTTTGTATTATTGTGCAAACTGATAGTGTTGTTAAGTGAGGTAAAGTTTTAGGTTTAAGAGCTACAATTAGAGAAAGAGAGTTCATCAATAATCTTACCAGAAAATCTTTCATCGTCGGATAGTGAGGCAGCCAACGAAGCTTCAGTTGTAACTGCACATGAAAGATCTGTGTTTGATTTGGATTAACGTGACAAAGTCATAGTTTCTTAGCGATACGGCCCGGGCTCATCTAGAGAAGCAGTTATTAGATAGACGTCCCCTTGTACGTCATCATTCTCATCATCATAAGGCTCTAGTTCGTCATCAGCGATAAGGGAGATGGGTTTGAGAAATATATGAGCTACGTTGTTGATCATGGCAGTTATTATGTCTGCGTTGTTGATCATGGCGTCGTTTCTGGTAAAGGAAGGCTTGTGGCAATAGGACACCAACATTGGGGGAAGGTCTAGGGCGGAGGGGATCTCCTAGGGAAGCGTCATTTTTTGTGCGAAGAGGTTGAAGTTGAAAGTCAAAAATGAGTGGAAGGGGATGTCAGGATAGCTTTAGATGAGTTTGCATTATATGTTTGAGGATGAACAAATGTGTCCACTTCAGGTTGTTGCAAATAGATAGAACTTATTGGGCTTTGTGAAAATTGAATTTTTGGTGTGGGCCAAAGAATTATAGGCCTTAAATTAGTAGGTTCTGGCATAGACCTAGAGAAACGAAAAAAGTGCATCGCTTGGTAGTTGCATATTCTCTACAGCAAGCATTAGTGAATTTTGAAATTGTGTAGCTTCGTACAGAGTTGGAGATACATGAGTCAGACATGAAGTTTTGATGGCGCGTTTTCAGTTTTTTAATTTGCGGTTATAAGCCTCGATTCAACAAATTCATTTGAATTAGCTAGGGTATGTGCAGGTGGATAGTGGTTAATGGATGGAAGGTTTATGTGCATTGATACGTGCACGACCGTGCCAGTTGAAGTGCTGGAGGGGATATTTTGCGGCGTAGCAACATTTTCTTGCAGTGCATTCGAGACTTGACTAGCCAGAATATTATCATTAACTGAGGTGGCAGCTTTTGTGGTAGAAACTTGTGAACCTGAAGCGATTGACACATGGACCCAATGCATAGAACTAGATTGGCCGATATAAGTTGATAGAGCAAGGCGGGCACCATTTGAGACCATAGTAATGCACACTATTATTTCCAGATGCAATTACGCTCCTTCCGCCATTTTAGTTCATTTGGTTTTTTGTACTTAGTTGATAGTAAATTTAGAGGTTTCAAAATGGTGGTTAACAACGAGTCTTTTTATATCCTAACTTTCGACCCTTTACGCAATAAATCGAAAAATTTTCTACTCAATATATTGCCAATGGTCTAACCCTCCCGTCCAATAAGGATTCGCATGAGAGAGGGGTTGATAGGTCAATTTCCACACAAACACAGGCTATACTAGACCGGTTTAGCGTAATGGTTGCCTCTTCTACTTTGAGAGGCTTTCCAATTTTATTGGAAATCTTCTCTAGTGCCTCTTTTTTGTACATATGTTCTTGTAGGTATGGAAAGGAGAGCCAAACTGGGAAGATTGGACTATCAAGCATAGGGTGGAACTCATTCGACCAATTAAAAACCTTTATTTGGGTACTAAGAGTCGTCAAATTCTCTCGAAGCCAAAGGTGGAGGAAATCTTTTTCGTTATAAAGTTAAATAAGTATATGATTCTCATCTATCACATCAATCTTTGCTTGTGTGATACGAAAAAAGTCTGTGAAGGTTTCCCGAATGCTATCAACCGGAGGGTAAGGATTAATAAATCGGCCAAAAAGAATAAAATGAAAAGTTTTGAAAAATCTGTCAATTTTCTCCCTTATGAAAAAATTGGTGGTTCACCCTTAAATAGAGCTTTAGGTTTACTGATTTTGGGTTCGCCTGCTACTATGTTGGAGAAACTTTTCCTCGTAGTCCTTGATGGATCTTTAGCTGATTGAGAAAGGGAGGCGTTTTGTGTCTCGGAGCTTGGAGTGTTTTTACATGTATTCGCTAGAAATGTTTCAGATCTAATATTCCAACCAAGACGAGGGAAGGCATCAGAGTAAATGGGAGGAGCACCGCCTAATGCCATCGCTGGTGTAGGAAGAGAGCGATGGAGGCAGGGATAAAGGGAGAATGTGCCATGATAACGAGAAGGGAGACTGTTAGATCTGAGAGGAAGTCGGCGACGTGGAGGAACAACATAGGAGTGGTGGCTTACGGGGTTAGGGGGAGATGCGTGTCAAAAGAAGTTGTACGAAAGAAGAAACAACACATTGATGCCAATAGTCACCGGATTCATTTTTGAGCTTTTTTGATTGAATATTCTGTGTGTATTCAAATTTAAAAAATACAACATGAAAACATCATAAATACATATATTTTATTTTCGGCCGCTATAAAACGTATTTTTAATTGTAATTTTCAAAAATTTAGTAATAATTCTAAAATAGTTTTAATAATTGTATAATGCAATATTGCTAAATGTATATGTATGAAATAGTATATTGTAAATATTAAACTATTTATAATTAACTTACATACAACTGTATAACCTGTTTTAAAATAAATTCATATATTAATTACTAATATATATATATATATATATATATATATATAAACTAACATAAAAGACTTTGTATCAAATATATATATATGTATATATATATATATATATATATGAACTAACATAAAAGACATTGTATCAAATATATATATATATATATATATATATATATATATATATATAAACTAACATAAAAGACTTTGTATCAGTACATTTTGATATTAGAAAAATTACGACTAAAAGAAAAAAAAAATTAAATTTTTAACACACACATATATGTTTTTTAATTAACAATTTATAAGTGCGTGTCTGTGTGTGTATATATATTAAACTAAAATTTGAAAAATATGTGTATGTATATTTTGAAAAAATAATAAGATTACATATATATAATCTATAATTTTAGTTTAAAATTTAAAATAGATATTTATTTAGTTTCAGATCTAACTTTTAATTTTAAACTAACATAATATATTTTAAGATATAAGTTCAAAGTACTTTGAATTGGTAAAATCCATTTAAATAAACATCTTCAATTATTATTCAACATATATATGTATATTGTTTTCAATATAAACTATGGACGATAAAGGCTTGTACAGAAGGACAAATATGTATGTTCCGATGTAAATCCTACCATATATGTAGGGTTGTATTAACCATGTAGGCTTCTTATATGCTACACAAGCATTATATACAAACAAATGCATTTGATACATACCAACAATGTGTGCATGTGTTTGTATGTATACAAAGTTTAGCCATATATGTACCATTAAATAGATGATAATATGACAAAATAGATGATGATATGACATATCTATTTATAATATCGCGTGGCATAAGCATATCAAATATTATTTAGTTCATTATATAGATTCAATCCTTTATGATATCAACACCATATAAATTGTTATTGAACATATGATGTTTGGTGATCAAACTCAACAAATAAAGTAAATATAAAACTAAATTTTAATTTAATAATGTGAAAAAAAATTAGTTTAAAATAATCGTAAATAAATTACATTAGATTTCAAGCATAAAACTCTGTTGACGTTCTAAAGTAAACATGCTTTAATGCTACATGATTATTCACGATAAAACAAATTAAAGGTTTAATGCAATGATTATGAACGATTTTTTAAAAAAAAATTGCTATTTTTACCTTGCTGCTAATACATCTAATTAAACATATTTATCATGATTAGCTTGCATCATACATAGTATCCAATTTGTATAGCTTTATTTATCAAGGTTAACTCTGATCATACATAATGTTGTCAATCTGTATAGTTATTTATCCAATTTGGCTTGCACTATACATATTGCAATCTAATTGTGTAGTTCTTTATCGATATTGTTTTGCATTATCATACATAATGAAATTCAATGTGTAGTGAATTATGAAAATTGACTTGCATTATGTATAGTGAAATTCAGTTTTTTCTATTCATCATCACTACTTGTTTTCATTATGTATGTTGGACGACAATTTCTACTGATAGATGAAGAGGTCAAAATTTGTAGCCCAATTCTTCAGGGCAGTTTGAATAGTTGTTGTATCTGAGTAGGTCATAGTTTGTTACAATGTCTTTAGACAATAAAGGTGTTTATTTTTTTGTTTACATAGTTATCTGTAAGGCTTTATAAAAAGCCAGTTAAAGTTTCAATAAAGTAAGTAATTCTAAAACTTCTTAGTGCTCTATATTATATTTAACATCTGGTATCAGAGCCAATATCATAGGGGCCTGATTGATTGTTAAGTTTTGATTGAAAACACAAGGAAAGTGAGGAAACATAAAAGAGTGTAGATGGCAGCAGAAAAAGATTCATTGCTGAGTATTCCTAAGCTTGATGATGATTATGAGCATTGGACTATGCTCATGGAGAATTTGCTTCGATCAAAGGAATGGTGGTCGTTGGTGGAGACAGGAGTTATAGAACCAGCAAGAGGAGAGGTTCTTAATTATGCCCTGAGAGCAGATCTTGCAGCAATGAAGCTGAAGGATTTAAAGGTAAAGAATTACCTTTTCCAAGCCATAGATAAGACCACTTTGAAAACCATTCTTCAGAAGGACACGGCCAAACAGATTTGGGATTCAATGAAAACAAAATATCAAGGGAATGAGAGAGTCAGGAATGCACGGCTGTAGAAACTCAGAAGAGATTTCGAGGTGCTCGAAATGAGGTTAGGAGAATCAATCAATGATTACTTCTCAAGAGTGATGATTGTTGTAAATAATATGCGCAATTTGGGAGAAGATTTGCAAGATGCAAAGATTGTTGAAAAGGTACTGCGTTCTTTGTCTGAGAAATACAATTGTATTGTATGTTTGATTGAAGAGTCAAAGAATATCAAGAGCTTGACAGTTGATGAATTGCAAAGCTCTTTGTTAGTTCATGAGTAGAAATTTCAGAGGAATACAAGTGTGGAAGAACAAGCGCTCAAAGTCACTCATGCTGAAGGAAGTAATGCAAGAGGATGTGGAAGAGCAAGCTTTCGAGGAGGAAGGGGCAGAAGAAGAGGTCGACAGGCCTATGATAAAGCTACGATTGAGTGTTATAAATGTCACCAGCTTGGACATTATCAATATGATTGTCCAACGTGGGAAAAGAAGGCTAACTATGTGGAGTTTGATAAATCATAGGAACTGCTGCTTATGTCATATGTGGAGATGCATGGAGGTAATCACAATAATTTATGGTTCCTTGATTCTGGTTGTAGTAACTATATGTGCGGCGATTGCTCCTTGTTTTGTGATTTGGATGAGAATTTCACACACATAGTGAAGCTCGGAAATAATATGCAGATAAATGTGGTTGGGAAAGGGAATGTGAGACTGTTTCTGGAGGGCATTAGTCATATTGTCACAGAAGTCTTCTATGTGCCTGACTTACAAACCCATCTTCTTAGTATTGGTCAGTTGCAAGAGAAAGGTCTAGCTGTGCTGATTCAATCCAATAAATGTCGAATTTATCATCCCTCTAGAGGCTTGATTATCAACACCAACATGACTGCAAATAGAATGTTTGTATTGTTATCCAAGTCACAGCCAGCCGAGAAGCAATTAAAGAAGGAGGTATGCTTGCAAGTAGAAACCCAAGACATGACTGATCTTTGGCACCGGAGGCATGGTCACCTTGGTTATCAAAATCTCAAAACAATGCAGCAAAAAGAAATGGTGAAGGATTTACCTCAGATCAGCGATACCAAGGCTGTGTGTATTGATTGCTTAAAAGGAAAGCAACATCGTGACTCCTTTCCAAAGAAGAGTACATGGAGAGCTTCTCAGAAACACGAACTCATTCATGCCGATATATGTGGGCCTGTTACTCCCATTTCAAACAACCACAAGAGGTACCTTATCTGTTATATTGATGATTATAGTAGAAAATCTTGGGTGCATTTTTTAATTGATAAGTCAGATGCATTTGCCTCTTCCAAGTTATTTAAGAATTGCATAGAGAAAGAAACATGTCTTGATATTAAGTGCTTACGAACGGACTGTGGTGGGGAATTTACTTCACATGCGTTCAATGATTTCTGTAAAGAGAATGCATTAAAAGGCAATTGACTGCAGCATACACACCGCAACAGAATGGCATCGTAGAAATAAAAAACGGACAGTGATGAACATGGTGCAAAGTTTGTTGTCAGAGAAAGGTGTCCCCAAGACTTTTGGCCGAAGACGGTCAACTGGAGTTTCTATGTTCTCAATAGAAGTCCCACTTCATCCGTTCCAGACATGACACCGGAAGAGGCATGGAGTGGAATTAAACCTTCAGTGGCTCATTTTAGAGTTTTTGCAGTATTGCACATGCTCATGCTCCGGATGCACGAAGAATGAAGCTGGAAGACAAAAGCTGGAGCTATGTTCTATTTGGAGTAAGTGAAGAATCAAAGGTCTACCGACTTTATGATCCTATTTTAAAGAAAGTAATAATTAGTCGGGATGTTGTTTTTGAGGAAGACAAGAAATGGAGCTGGGTTGATAGTCTTGCAGAAAATATTGCTCTTGATTTGAAGTGGGGTAACGATAATGAGCTGCATACTCCGAATGAATCAGAAGATGAAAATGCAAGAAACAATGAAGATGAGGCTGCACAAAATTTTATGAATCCAGAAACCACTTGCCCTTCGCATGTGAGAACGAGCTCAAGAATGATAAGAACCCCTGCATGGATGGAGGACTATGTCTCAGGTGAAGAGCTTTCTAATGAAGATGTTGTCGCAAATTGGGCACTTCTTGCCACCACTGATCCAATGGCCTATGAGGAAGCAGTAGCTGATGCAAAATGGAGAAAGGCTATGGATTTGGAGATAAACGCCATACAGAAAAATAATACATGGTACTCTGCCTGCGGGTGCTAGAAAGATTGGGGTTAAATGGGTTTACAAGACAAAGGTCAATGAACACGGTGAGGTCAAAAGATTCAAAGCCCGCTTGGTTGCAAAAGGCTACGCACAAAAGTATGGCATTGACTATGAAGAAGTATATGCACATGTATCACGTATGGATACAGTTCGAATGTTTCTTGCCTTAGCTGCACAAAGAGGATGGTCTGTTTATCAATTTAATGTTAAATCTGCTTTTCTTCATGGCAGCTTGATTGAAGATGTTTATGTTGATCAACCAAAAGGCTATGAAGTAAAAACTGCAATGCACAAAGTCTATAAGCTCAATAAAGCATTATATGGGCTGAAGCAGGCGCCGAGGGCATGGTTCAGCCGCATTGAAGCATATTTTTTGAACGAAGGCTTTGAAAAGTGTGAAAGTGAACAAACACTCTTCACCAAGACCAGTAAACAAGGTAAACTCTTGGTCATTAGCCTTTATGTTGATGACTTGATTTATGCCGGAGATGATGAGCATATGGTCGTTGAGTTTAAGCAATCAATGATGAAAGAATTTGACATGATAGATCTTGGTAAGATGAGCTTCTTTCTTGGTATAGAAGTTTTGCAGCTTAGTGAAGGAATTTTTATTCACCAAAAAAAATATGTGCTGGAAGCTTTAAAGAAATTTGGCATGGAACACTGTAATTCTGTTCAAAATCCAAGCTGCCCCGGTTTCAAAATTTCTTGCGATAATAATGGAGTGGAGGTAGATGGTTCTTATTACAGACACTTGGTGGGTAGTATGATGTTTCTAATAGTCACAAGACCGGATATTATGTATGCAGTCAGTTTGATCAGTCGATACTTGTCGAAACCAACGGAGCTTCATCTCTTGGCTGCCAAACGAGTTTTACGTTGTTTGCACCAAAATTGGTCACAAACACCGATAGTAGCTGAATGCACCAGTTCGCAATCACAGATCACAGATAACAAATATGTATGAAAATCACTCAGAAAATTCATAATAAAGCAGTAAATGATGTAGGATTTATAGTGGTTCGGCGATCTTGCCTACGTCCACTCTGAAGCTTATGTCTTTATTGATTCACTTGATGATTTCAATCAATTACAGCGGATAACAATTGATTATAGCCCTGAAATCTAATTACAACAGCGGTGATGAAGAGTAGAATTGAATCTGGTAGAGTCTGGGCGTTGAATGGTCAAAAGATCCCCTTTTTGTAGGCTTCAGGGTGTTATTTATAGGCGTAGGAGGCTCGGATCTCGCTCAAACTTCGGGAGACTTTTTTTGGCACGTGAGTGGGCCCACGCGACCGACCCCCACCAAGTTTCGACTTGATCTGAGATCGATACGAAGTGATTTCGTATCCATCAAAAAATGATCCAATCGAGATGAAACTTGGCAGGTACAATCTTTACCTTGTATGGAAGCTTCTGTGAAAATTTTGTTGCATTTGAACCAGTGGATCGTGAGATATGATCGATACGAGATGGTGATTTTCGTTTCCTGCTGTCTTCGAATCCATGCCATCGTATCCATCACGTTCGACTTGATGGAGCACGTGGTACTGTAGTGACGTGGCGCGCACTCCTCGCATCGATCCTATTTTTGCTCCGAGCTGACCGCTTCGTACCCACGAATTTCGCTTTGTTCGTATCAAGTGCCACGACCCAGTTTCTATCGATGGATACGAATCATTGATCGATACGAACGGGATCGAGACGAACCGAGTGGATACGAACAAGGAAGGTTTCATGGATACGAAACAGCGACTTGTCACTGTGGATGGATGCGAGGACAATCGATACGAAGCAGTGCTTGGGGGTGGATACGAGACCGATCACTTGAAGTAGGTTACACCGATGGGTGCAAAGCGGTGTTGGTTAATCGATGCGAACGTCATCGATTCGAACCTGGCGGATACGAATCTGATGGATTCGAATAGACCAATGCATGACTTCCTGATGGATACGAACGATGGATTCGAACTGCTCTAAATTCAATGGATACGAACATGTTGAGGCGATGCCCATTTGATTGATTCGAAACCGGTCGATTCGAACAGACCGATATCAAGTACTGATCGATTCGAACCCGATCGTTTCGAAGTATGTGGAACCTGATGGATTCGAACAAAACAAACATTGATGGATTCAAATCCGATGGATTCGAAATGGACATCTCCTCAACAATCTGATGGATACGAACATCGTACTTTGGCTAACTTGCATCGATCATATCTCGTTCATACAAACTCCGATTAACCTGAAATTTGAAACGCTGGCTTTTATGATCTTCCTTGTCATGTCCTATCAGTTGTAGCCTGATCCGGGCTCAGACAAAATTCATCGATATCCATAGCGAAGCAATGTGTAACCAATGTTTGAGACGAACTGTCTATTGTTTTCGACCAATCTTTTGGTATCACGGCTTTGCCAAAAAGCGAGATAACATTTGCCTCCCAAAACATGCCTTGCCGTAGGAAGGTGTGTTCTGTAATACCATAAGCTGGATGTTTATTTCCTATCAACGACCTGTAAGGAACTTGATAATTTCATATGACCTCGAATGACGATCGTTCGGGATCATATGCCATTTGAGGTGAGTCAGGACCGTTCGCGGTCGATGCCGTTCGTGGCAAATGGCGAGATGGGACCGTTCGCGGTCGGATGCTGTTCGTGGCAGATGATGCACTGGGATCGTTCATGGTTGGATGCGGTTCACAGCAAACGGTGATCGTTCGCAATCAGGTGCCGTTCAAGGCGAACTGTGACCGTTCGAGGTCGGATGTGATCGTTTGCAATCGAATGTCATGTAAGGTGAGTTGCGACCGTTCGCGGTCGGGTGCCATTCGAGGCAAATTGTGATCGTTCGTGATCGTGTGCCGTTCGAGGCGAATTATGTGTGCTCGGGGGGGGGGGGAGGACTTAGTATTATCGATGTCGGAGTTCATGTTTGGCGGTTCATCTCCATACAAGAGATGCTCATGGACCGTTCGCGATCCAACGGGCATACAAGTAAATTCTTTCACAGAATTGCAAATATTAAAGCAATGATCATACAAATCTCACAACAGAAATGTCCAGACAAGCAAAGTCTAAATGTCCAAATCAAAACGAAACAAAAGCAAAGCAAGGATGTCAAAGTGAAAAATCTCACTATGGTGCGGTCAATAATCATTCAGAGCATGCCTATGGATCGTGCGCGATCGCTTACGTGTGTAAATGATTTAACCGTGTTAGTGAGAGGTTTACGACTTGTTCATCGTTATTTTAATCAAGCAATCAATTGATAATCAAACGTTGACCCCGGTTCAGGGCCACCTCTAGCTGATGTAGATGGTGGTCGCTCTGGCTCCACCGTCGGAGTTCGCCTCCTCACATTCTGAAGTAGCATACCGTTCCTGATATGCCCTTCCACATCATCCTTCAGATGTCTACAGTCGTTTATGCTATGAGCGTTCAGTTCGTGGAACAAGCAATATTTGTCAGATTTCCTCTCGTCAACAGTGGGATCCCTTCGCATTGGTCTACGATAGGAAACTTGCTCTCTTGTGTCCTGATAGATTCGCTCTAAACTCTCATTCAGCTCAGAGTAAGTAGTGAATCGCGGCTCCCTCCATGGCCGCTTTGACCTGTCACCGTTATTCTCAGTCTTTCTTTTACCTTTACTAGTCTATGCATCCTTTCCAGGTGGATTTCTGCCTTTGATTGCGAAAATATCAATTCCCTCTCCTTCCTCTCTTTCGGCGTTCGCATCCTCCAATCGTAAAAACTTTTCTGCATCGTGATAGAATTCTCCTAGATCTACAGGTGGATCTTTAGTTAACGAATTTTTGAACTCTGTTCCATCAGCTATTTCGGACACAGCTGCCATCATAACCATAGATGGATCTAGTCGATCCACCGAAGCTGCTGCCACATTTAATCGCGTCAGAAAATTCCTCAAATTCTCCCTAGCTTTCTGTTTTAGAGTTGCCAAAATCATCACATTCTTGGGTCTTGCAATGTGAACCCTGAACTGCCTCATGGATCTCTCAGTTAAATCTGCCCATGTTCCTATGGAGCCGCTATCCAGCTGTCTAAACCATAACGCCGCAATATCTACCAAGTACAATGGAAAGCATCGGGCCATAACCTCCTCTGATGCCCCCAACACCTCCATATGCCTCATATATTTTGTCAGATGAACTATAGGGTCTGTCCTTTCATTATACATATCTAACGATGGTAGCTTAAAATCTGGTGGGTTCCTAGTTCGTCTGATTGCCATGGTAAAAGGGCTCCTATTAACATCATCTAAATCTTTGTTTACTAATCCACCTCTCATGGCTCGCCTGACCATCTCCGCCAACCTGTCATTGTCTCTTAGCTGTGGTCCTCGTCCATCGCCTTCGACTTGCCTTCCGAGTTCACGAGGGAATTCCAAAATCTGTCCTCGAGGCTGAGCTTCTGTTCCTCTGCCAACGCTGTGCTGTTCGAACCCGCCTGATGTTCTCCCTGGCGTTGGGCCTGCGTGCTCTAGATGAGTGCCCCCTAGCTCTGGCGCTGCCTCAGAAGGTCCCGCTCCGTTCTGAACTCCAGTTGCTTCTTGATTCTGCGCTCCAAGTTGTCCAATCCGTTGAAACAAATTCTTGATCATTTCTTCCCGTCTTCTCATCATTGTCTCCATCTCGTCCCTGGTGATGAAGACTGAAGCTTGGTTCGCTCCCGAGGAAGCCTCTTGACTTCCTTCATGCTGACTCCTTTCTGGTCTCTGCTTCCTACTGGATTGCCTCGTCATAGCTCTTCGGATCTGAATCCCCAAACTCTCTGATTCAACTCTTAATTGATAGAATTCCTGAGTTAGCGTTCTCAGCGAAAGCACCAAAATGTTTGCACCAAAATTGGTCACAAACACCCGATAGTCACTGAAAGCACCAGTTCGCAATCACAGATCACAAATAACAAATGTGTATGAAAATCACTCAGAAAATTCACAATAAAGCAGTAAATGACGCAGGATTTATAGTGGTTCGGCGATCTTGCCTACGTCCACTCTAAAGCTTATGTTTTTATTGATTCACTTGATGATTTCAATCAATTACAGCGGATAACAATTGATTATAGCCCTGAAATTTGATTACAACAATGGTAATGAAGAGTAGAATTGAATCCGGCAGAGTCTGGGCGTTGAATGGCCAAAAGATTCCCTTTCTGTAGGCTTCAGGGTGCTACTTATAGGCGTAGGAGGCTTAGATCTCGCTCAAATTTCGGAAAACTTTTTGTGGCACGTGAGTGGGCCCACGCGACCGACCCCACCAAGTTTCGACTCGATCTGAGATCGATACGAAGTGATTTTGTATCCATCAAAAAATGATCCAATCGAACTGAAACTTGGCAGGAGCAACTTTTACCTTGTATGGAAGCTTCTGCAAAATTTTGTTGCATTTGGACCAGTGGATCGTGAGATATGATCGATACGAGATGGTGATTTCCGTTTCCTGCTATCTTTGAATCCATGCCATCGTATTCATCCCGTTCGACTCAATGGAGCACGTGGTACTGTAGTGACGTGGCGCGCACTCCTCGCATCGATCCTATTTTTGCTCCGAGCTGAACGCTTCGTACCCACGAATTTCGCTTTGTTCGTATCAAGTGCCACGACCCAGTTTGTATCGATGGATACGAATCATTGATCGATACGAACGGGATCGAGACGAACCGAGTGGATACGAACAGGGAAGGTTTCATGGATACAAAACAGCGACTTGTCACTGTTGATGGATGCGAGGACGATCGATACGAAGCAGTGCTTGGAGGTGGATACGAGACCGATCGACTCGAAGTAGGGTACACCGATGGGTGCGAAGCGATGTGGGTTGATCGATGCGAATGTCATCGATTCGAACCTGGCGGATACGAATCTGATGGATTCGAATAGACCAATGCATGACTTCATGATGGATACGAACGATGGATTCGAACTGCTCTAAATTCAATGGATACGAACATGTTGAGGCGATGCCCATTTGATCGATTCGAAACCGGTCGATTCGAACAGACCGATATCAAGTACTGATCGATTCGAACCCGATCGTTTCGAAGTATGTCGAACCTGATGGATTCGAACAAAACAAACATTGATGGATTCGAATCCGATGGATTCGAAATGGACATCTCCTCAACAATCTGATGGATACGAACAACGTACTTTGGCTAACTTGCATCGATCATATCTCGTTCATACGAACTCCGATTAACCTGAAATTTGAAACGCTGGCTTTTATGATCATCCTTGTCATGTCCTATTAGTTGTAGCCTGATCCGGGCTCGGACAAAATTCATCGATATACATAGCGAAGCAATGTGTAACCAATCTTTGAGCCAAATTGTCTATTGTTTTCGACCAATCTTTTGGTATCACGGCTTTGCCAAAAAACGGGATAACATACGTTATCTACAAGGAACATCTGGATTTGGATTGTTGTATAAAAAGGATGGAAATAAGGAGCTGATTGGATTCACTGATAGTGATTATGCTGGTGATATGGACGATAGGAAAAGCCCCTCAGGCTATGTTTTTCTCTTAAGCTCAACTGCAGTAGCTTGGTCCTCGCGCAAGCAGCCGATCGTTGCTTTAAGCACAACAGAAGCGGAGTATGTGGCTCTTGCTGCATGTTCAACTCAAGCAGTATGGACGAAGAGGGTACTGGAGAAGTTGGGGTATGAAGGGAATGCAAGCACGGTCATTTTTTTGTGATAATAGTTCAACCATTAAGTTAGCTATGAATCCAGTCTTACATGGAAGAAGCAAACATATCCAGGTGCGGTTTCATTTTCTTCGTAATCTTGCAAATGATGGAGTTGTCAGTTTGCAGCACTGTGGTACACATGATCAGGTGGCGGATGTGTTCACCAAGTCATTGAAACTGGAATCTTTTCAAAGAATGAGAGAGCAGCTTGGTGTTTGTGATGCACCTATGATAAACTAGTTTGTTTTTTTAGACGGTCTAGTTTAGGAGAGGGAATGAAGAGGTCAGAATTTGTAGCCCAATTCTTCAAGGCAGTTTAAATAGTTGTTGCATCTGAGTAGGTCATAGTTTGTTACCACGTCTTTAGGCAATAAAGGTGTTTAGTTTTTTGTTTACATAGTTACCTGCAAGGCTTTATAAAAAGCCAGTTAAAGTTTCAATAAAGTAAGTAATTTTAGAACTTGTTAGTGCTCTGTATTATATTTAACAATAGAGGCTGTACTATATTTGGAGAAGCAGCTGGAGCTAATCTTTTATGCCCATTTACTAGGACGTGAAAAAATAAAAATCCTTTAGTTGTTATCCATTTACAATTTTCCATACAGAAGCTAAAAGAAAGTTAAAAAAGTAAAGCTTGAACATAAAGTAATCATAGTAAATCAAGCCAAGGGTTCAGGCATAAATTTGATAGAGGTCCAAAACACAATAAAACCACATACGTACATTCAATCTGATTTCATACATTCAATCTGATTCCATACTTCAATGCTAAAACTCAAATGGACTGCCACAAGGAAAGAGAGTGTTCTTTTGAAATATCATAACCGTAAGCAATTATTTTCATCCTATATATACATATTTAAGTAGCAGTAGTAACGGCTAACAACAGCTTAAAAAAAGAAAGAGAAAAATCATTGTTCCTTCCAAATCCGACCAGTAACTTTAAGATTAAGTTCTTTGCGATCACCATCAGAGAAGAAAAGCGCAATGTTCTTTTTTATAAGGAGTCCATCATAACTGTCACGAACTGTTGTATGACTATCTCGTATGCTTCTTGGGACTCCTTCCCATGTCATTTTGGGACCACCGCCCCCAACCTTAAGGGTGTATCTTTACTTACTAGACTTGCTGATGTTTCCCATAAAGCGCAAAAACGTTATGTAGAAGGGATCCTTTCCTAGCTGGAGTGCTTCAAAATGCAAACAAAAGTATTGCCCTAAACAGCTGATTACCGTGGGAACCCAAGTACCAGAATCACACGTGGAAGAGTACCAGTGCTTGAAAGTGCTTCCATTATCCAAATAAACTTCATGAACATCTTTCAAGTGCTTCACTAAATAAGGAACGCTACCTACTGCAGCACACTTTGATTCAGGGTAAGGACACCAGTAGGGTCGGTACTCACACTGTGACTCATGCCTCAACTTACAATTGTAAGGGTAAATGCCAACGCATCCATAGCGTTGGCGTTTGCAAGGCTGTTCAACAGAAGCTGCTGCTTTTTCAAGGGCAAGGCACCTGATATTGCCCAATTCATGTCTGCATGTAGGGCATCTATTATGCACACGTGGTTTGCAAGATGAGCAAATTGTGTGGCCATTTATACACTGATGTATAGGTGGGTACATCACATTTGAGCAGACCGGGCATTCCAAGAGGTCAAAAACGTTTTCGGTATCTGCCTCCTTTTCAACTTTTCTTTTTTTCTTAGAGGTGGCCACATTGTTTTCTTCTTTTCTTGGAGGGTCGATTGCCATTACTCAAGAGAATAAAATTACCTCAGCTCTTCCTGCTAATGGTCTGAATCCAAACAAAGCCTACTGGATATTAAAGTGAAATTATGTCTTAAACTGAGTGAAATTTTCTAAAGCAAACAAAGCTAATATATACTTTTTGCCACATTTTACTAAATTTATCTGAAAACGGAAAGTAATAGGAACTAACATTGATTGTCGTATCTTTTGGCATAAACTTTTTTCGTGGTATCGTATCAATGTATAAGTGATAAAATCCAGGATGTGTTGCCTTTTGTTTTCATTTTTAGAACCTTTTCTCAACTCATATACGGAGAAAGTTACTTCAACCAAAGGTAATGCAAGACTCAAAATATATAGCCAGACAAACACTAGTAACCATACAATCATGCTGTTCATTTTACAGAGCTAAGATACCAGCCTTTATTTATGCTGTTTGGCAAAGCAACTTGCAATCAAGCAGAAGTGCCATATGTATTAAGCTCTTGATTATTGAAACAAAAAAAATGTGTAGCATGCAATTTGTTTATAATGAAGTAACTTTAGGACATAAAGCAGATTCTTATGATTTTGAGTGTGCATGATAACATCTATATATAAGCATATCATTTTTACAGATCGGATCAATTTAGATTTTAAAATTTATAACTTAAATGTGACAAAGCCTGATCCGTCTACAATAGATGTACATCAAATCAGATTCGGGTACAACCCAAGAGATATAATTAACACTTCTGGTAAAGCTAGATAAATTTCATACTGAAATAACTTACCGTACAAGAAAAATAATAATTGAAGTCTAAATTATTGAATTTCAAGAAGATAAACACGCTGCAAATGATAAGTACAAAACAATATATTGAAACATGTAAATGTTCTGTTTGTTCTATTAACACTTATATGATACATGTACTTGTCTGATTATTAGGTAGAGTTAACATTTGCTTGACAGCAAGTACAATATCCTTGTAAACAGAAAGATATTTTTAAATACTACAAGCCCTCTTACCAACAACTTGTTTTGAAACTCATTAAAAGTTGTTTTAAATAATAATTTCTAAACAGTTTTAAATATAACTTACAACTGGGAAGCGTTCAACTGCACCTCATACAACACAGTACCCCTACAGCCCCTAATATCCACTTGATAGTTCTGTTTCTCTCTCTCTCTTCCCACTAATTCTCGGGCCCCTCCAACTATTATTTGAATAAAAACTTGTGATTGAAAATAGAGAGCAATTGAAATGCTTCAAGAGAGGGATGCCACGGAGCACTCCTTCTTATATAACTTGAAGTATTTTGGTGTAACTTAACTTCCAAAAAGAAATGTTTAGTTAAAATTGTGTATGAAATTCCTTCCCTATGTCATAAATAATGCTTCTCAAATTGCTAGTTATTAGCTACCTTTTCAAGCTACTTGTAAGTATTTTTCAAATATCAAGATTGAAACAAGTTACTGTACCTAATTTTGATTAGTGTTCTACATACTTATTCTACATTAAGCATTTGATTTTCTAACTTGATGTGGTATCTACAAATGAGTCAAATATAAGTTTTGATTTGGAAGCTATATGTGGGTGCTTGTAGAAGTAAAAATAAACTAAAAGAAAATAGTACAGCAATAATAAAAATGATGATGATCATTATAAGAAAGTAGTGCAGCAAACATAAATGTAAAGAGTATTGTAAAAAGGAATTTTATTAATACTTTAATACTGTACAAACTCTGTATACTCTGTATTTATAATGCATTATGAGCTTTGGACCGATATATGGGCTAATATACTATGGCCCAAGATACAATAATATACAAACTTGCTTTATATCCAGTATAATGTTGCTGAAGCGTCATTTTATAACCTAACCCCCCCTTTCAATTCTATCTAGGATTTTCTCTTCCTCCTTCGTCTTTGCGCCGCCTTCTTCAATCTTAATATCTCTCTTCAGTTGAGTGAGATATTTTGTCGAGAGAGGTTTTGTTAGAATGTCTGCTCTCTGAAATTGAGCTGGCACATGGTTAACTTTCAGTTTCCCTTCCATTACCTTCTCGCGGACAAAGTACAGATCTATTTCAAAGTGCTTTGTTCGTGAGTGTAGCACTGGATTTGCGGAGAGGCAGACCGAACTCAAGTTATCACACCAGATTATTGGTGTGTTTGTGAGATTGACCCCGATTTCTTTAAGAAGTGACTCGATCCAAACGATCTCCGCTGCAGTGCTGGCAATTGACCGATATTCGGCCTCAGTACTGGAGCGTGAGGTAGCAGCTTGCTTCTTTGAGCACCACGAGATCGGGTTGCTCCTTAGAAATATACAGAAGCCGATAGTAGATCTTCCGTCGCCTGGATCTGAAGCCCAATCTGCGTCACAGTAAGCTTGTATGTTTAACTCCTTTGCGTTGTTGAAATGTAGGCCATGATCCATTGTTCCTTTCAAGTAACGTAATATACGTTTTACGGCCTTCCAGTGATTGCTGAGAGGTTTATGCATGAATTGGCATATCTTGTTTACGCTGTAGCTTAGATCTGGTCTTGTTAGTGTGATATACTGAAGTGCTCCTACAATGCTTCTGTACTTTTTTTCATTTGTGATGGTTTCTCCTGATTCTTTTGATAATTGGAGATTACTTGTCATCGGAGTAGGTAGGGATTTGGTCTGATCCATATTTGCTCTTTTTAATAATTCCAGTATGTATCTCTTCTGACATAAAACCATCTCTGACTTGGATGTTTGAATAACCTCTATACCTAGGAAATTATGTAGATTACCGAGATCTTTTATTGAGAATGCTTGATCAAAATGCTTGATAGTTTGATCCATGACTTGAATGTCATTTCCTGTAATAATAATATCATCAACGTATACTAAAATGTATGTAATCTTCTCCTGCTTGCACTGCATATATAATGAATTATCTGATTTTGTTGGTGTGTATCCTAAACTCATCAGTGTGGACTTGAGTTTCTCATTCCATACACGTGGTGCCTGCTTCAGTCAATATATTGCTTTATGTAGTTTGCATACTGAGTTATCATTTGCACCCCTCTTGTATCCTTCTGGTTGTTCCATGAACACCTCCTCCTTTAGATTCCCATTAAGAAGTGCAATATTTACATCAAATTGCCTAATCTTCCATTTTCTGTGAAGTGCAATTGTCAATATGATTCTTATGGTAGTGGGTTTAACAACTGGAGAAAATGTCTCATTGTAGTCAAAACCATACTGCTGATTATATCATTTGGCCACCAGTCTTGCTTTGTATTTTGAGATACTTCCATCTGTGTTTCTTTTAATTTTGTAAGTCCACTTGCAACCAACTATATTCTTGTCGTTGGGCCTTGGTACTAGACTCTAAGTTTTGTTTCTGATAAGGGCACTGTATTCATTATCCATAGTTTGTTTCTAGTTATTATTGCTAATAGCTTCTAGGGGTGGGCACGGTCGGTTAACCGAACCGAACGGTTAATTAACCGATTTAACCGACTAAATTATGCGGTTCGGTTTACCGAACCAAAAATGAAAATGAATGCTTTATACCGACCGAATCGTTCATTTTTAACCGCGGTTAACCGCCTATACCAATCAGTTAACCGACTAAGCTTCACAGGTTAACGAACAATCAGTTAACTGTGATTAACCGAATAATTAACCGCAATTAACAGTTATAAAATAATGGAAACTGATACAAACAAGTACCAGTAACACAGTAGCATTGTTATATTACAACTCAACATAATAGTACACTAAATATTAATCACCAACTCCACATAACAGACCAGAGCAAAAACTTCCTCATATATTACGTAACAAAACAGAAAATATTAATCAGACTACGAAAACTCAGCAACCATATTAACAAAGACCAGAGTCCTAAGACTAACACCTCAATAATTACATGGATTACATACATTACCCAAGACCAAAGTTACTATGAAATTATCACAAAGTTAGAAAGTTTCTACAAAGTTGAAACTCAACACCTTGGCTACTCGACAAGAAACTGATGATGAAGCTCACCGTGACAGCTAACAGCTCAGCAACACAATAAGAAAACTTCAAGCTCCAAGCCAATAATGAAACCGAATCACTGATGATAAAACACAGACGATAACCATAAAACTGATAAGATTATATAAAACCCAGTAAAAGCTTGAATATGTAAACTGGAAACTGGAAACTTTATTCAATTTTCTACAGGTTGGCTGTTGTGTGTGTTTGGATCAAATCCACTTTGGACAAATACCCATACCTATTTAACTAATCTCAACTTAAACTTAGAAATAAAAATAAGAAACCATCATATTATGGTAACTGTAACATTTTGGCATTTGTGCTTCTATTTGTTAAACATAAAACTGTACACTATGTTTAAAGTGTTAAATTATAGTTGTTGATAACATAGTTTAAAATAGAAATGCATTTCCAAGCTAATAATGTACTGTCACCGTGACCATATCATCACAACTAACTATGGACTAAAGGAACAGTTTTAAAGAGCAATAACATTTTACTTAAAGTTCTTGTATGCATCACCTTCAACTTCAATCACAGTGTCACTGTTAAACTGTTTGAGGATCCTTTTGCTGTTTTTCTAAGGAAAAAAAACATATATGCCAAGCATTATGATATTTTGGTTAAAGAACCTTCATGATTGTTTAAGACATAATTTAGTCATTGGCCATTAACTAAATTCTAAGGCATGTAAAAAATGCAATTGACTACATAGCATCAAATAAATATATCAACTAAATGGAAATATATATTAGATAAATGGAAAAAGAACTCAGGTACGAAGCAGTACAAAGCAATTGTGTTGTATAATTGATGGATAGATAGTAATTCCACTGAACATAGAGAAGAAAAAAGGCATGTATAATATAACACAAGGTGAGTTGCTTCTATATAAAATAATAATAATATATGAAAATCTTTATTGAACAGACTATGCCAAAAGTTGATAAAATAGATTATTAATTTCAAAATATGCTACATTAAGACTATTTGTTTGAACTTAATTTGGAAATAGTTATATACCTTTATAGCAAGATGATTAATAGAAAACATTTCATTGTTAACAAAAGTCGGTCCAAAAGAATCAACGCTGCATTATTGGAAGAAAATGGTGATATATATCGTTCTCCTAGTGAACAAATTTTAAACATAAATTTGTAAATCTAACATATTCAATAAATTGAAACCAGATTCATCTATTAAGTCACTATTTACACTGATTCACGACTTAAATTACATATACATATCGAATTGAATTTGGTAAGTAACAAGACTAGAGTAGCAGAACTTAATTCAAATAAGTACAGTAGATCAATAGAATTGATTCAATCGAACACGGTAATTACTAATTACACTAATTTATAATCTAATGAACAGAAAAGTATACTCACATTCCCTCTGTTCCTTTTTGAAGCCATTAATTTCTGAACCTTCTCAAATGGTGGTCATCACTAGCGCAAAACGTTGCGAACATCAGTGATAACAGACGAGATGAGCGTCATGTAGATCTAGGTTTCGCCTTTTCTCGTTTTCTTTTTTATTATTAGAAATGAGAATTGGATCTGGAAAGGGAATATTAGGGCATGCTAGCTAATAACGATCGGTTCGGGTATGGGCTGTTTACAAACAGGCTAACGGTGGTTTTGTACTGTATAAAAAAAGCTAAATTTTTTAGTCAGTTAACAGTTAACCGAAAGATCATATTTTGTTAACCGTTAACCGAACCGAAAATATGCGGTTAAGGTCGGTCGGTTAACCAATGATGTCGGTTAACTGAAATTGTCGGTTAAGTCGGTTCGGTTGCTGTCGGTTAAGTCGGTTAAATGCCCACCCCTAATAGCTTCATTGTAGTCTTTTGGCTCTGTTGAATCTAGTTGAGCATTATAGACTTTAGGTTTGAAAATGCCACTTTTTGACCTTGTGATCATATGATGTTCTGTTCTTGCAGGTGGTATGTTCTGATTATCATTGCTATCTTCAGATTGCTGTGATATGGACTGAGAGGTTTCTCCTTGATTTGAATTGACCCCACTGATCTGACTGGTGTTATTGAAGGAGCTGGAGGATTTGTCAGAGTCATGACCTGATCCAGTGTCATCATTGGATAGTGTATGTTATGGTTGTTGGGTCCTCTGCACTCTTCCACTAGTCTGATCCCACTCAGGTATAACAGGTATAAGAGACATTGTGAACTTGTCTTTAGTATGTATCTTTTTGGTTGTCTTGACATTTTTATCTGCAAAAGGAAAATTTTTATCTGCAAAAGGAAAATTTTTATCATTAAATAAAATATGTCTAAAGATATAGATCCGGCCATCATTGCTTAAGCATTTGTATCCCTTTTGATTGTTTCCATAACCTGTGAATGTACATGGGGTGGATCTAAGATTTAATTTATGGCTATTGTATGGTCTGAGACATGGGAAGCATAAACACTCAAATGTCTTCAAACTTTTATAGTCTGGTTTAACCCCAAACAATACTTCAATAGGGCTCAGATGCTTAAGAATTTTGGTAGGTAGTCTATTGATTAAGTACACAGCAGTGTTAAAAGCTTCTGGCCAGAATTTCATAGGCATTGATGCCTGTGCCAACAAGGTTAACCATGTTTCTACTATGTGTCTATGTTTCCTCTCTACTATACCATTCTGTTCTGATGTGTATGGACATGTTGTTCGATGAATGATACCCTTTTTCTGAAAGTATTCTTTCAGTGGCTTATATTCACTGCCACCATCTGATTGCATAATTTTAACCTCATGTCACAATTGTTTTTCTGCTTCAGTTATGAACTCTATTACATGATGAATCATGATTTTGATTCATGACGAAGAACATCAACAAGCATTGACGATCATAGCGACAAAAAGAGAATAGAACTTCAAACAAAGACAAGACTTCAAAGTATGTATATTTATATTGTTCTTGAGTCTTAATTCTGTTCAAATCCTATTAAAATCATCCCTCAATAAGTCACATTCACACACAAAAAGTTTTTCATCTTGAATATAGAGTTCTAAAGCGATCTGTGCAACATAGCACAGGTCAGTCGACTGACTCAGAATAGCCAGTCGACTGACCTGTGTTAGTGCACAACATATTGTTTTGAAATGCATGTTTGTGAATTTCAGTTGACTGGCACTTCTGAGTCAGTTGACTGAACGGCAAATAACGGTTTTTTTTTTACTGAAAAGACACTTTCTTTCATGAAGGGGTTTCAATCCAATTCCAACAGGAATAGATGCAACTTTTGATTGAAATCTTTCACGAACAATTGCATCCCTATATACTCTATATAAACATGCTTTGATTCTTCTCATACTTCACCGAATTTTTACTTGCTCTCTTATTCAATTCTTGCTCTATATTCAAAGCATTCACAAACTTTATTTCACTTGAATCTTTGAGTTAACTTATAATCTTTGATTCTAAGTGATTACTTCCTTTCAATCAATACACACACACAAAATACTCTCGAGGATTGGATTATAGGAAGGGTGTACTATCAAGAGACAAATTCGTGTTATTTAGAACACATTGTGTCAAATATACTTTTGTATAAGTTGAAGTCCTCTTCGGCTGTTGAGGCAAAATCATGTTCTGCTGCTCAGGTCCCTTGTTCGGTTGTTCAAGGGTTGTATAGACCTGTTCCTCCGAGTTAAGTGAGGATTGTTGTAAGTGAAATTCCAGAAAGAAGTCTGGGACTGGACATAGAACGGGAAGTTCGAACCAGTATAAAAATTCTTGGTGTGCTTGTTTTTATTTTTACTTACTTTACATTGATATAGTTTATTTTGCACTTGTTTAATATAATTCCATATTGCATGATTCGCACAGTAACTTTCATTTGGTATCAGAGCAAGGTTTCTTATAACCGTTACACAGTTATCTGATATCTTGTTAACATAGAAAACAACACTAACACTGTCACTAACACTAGTTTTATTGAAGGTCAATCTACTGCATGACCTCCACTATTCAATGGCATGAATTACAATTATTGGGCAACTCGAATGCGTATTTAGATGCAAGCAAGTAGTTTTGATTCATTGAATATCACTCAAACAGAGTATAACATTCCTACGACTGAATACTCTACATAGTCAAACACACAAAAACTAGATGCTACTGCAAATGCCAAAGCTATGAATATGTTATTTTGTGCTTTAGATAGAAATGAGTTTAACCGTGTTAGCATGTGCACAACTGCTTATGAAATATGGAGAACACTTAAAGTTACTCACGAAGGGACTAACAAGGTAAAACAAAGCAAAATATCCATGCTCAAATTCAATTTCAAAATTTTAGAATGAAGCAAGATGAATCTATAAACGATATGTATTCTAGATTTCAAGATATATATCACTCATTATTAGGACTTGGAGAAAAGTATTCTGATTTTGATATTGTTTCAAAAATTCTTAACTCTTTAACGGATGAATGGGAAAGAAAACTCTTAGCTATTGAAGAAGCTAATGATTTTTCTACCATGAAACTAGAAGAGTTAATAGGAAATCTAATGTCCTATGAAGTGAATTTGCAGGCTAAAAGAGTACAAGCACAAGATAAAAAGAATATGGCATTCCATGCTGAAAAGGAAGAATCAGACTCTGATGAAGAAGACTTAGCATTTATTGCTAAAAACTTTAAAAAGTTTTTGAAGTACAGAAAAGGAAATCAGAACAACAAGAAAAGAAACTTGAATAGCAATACAAATAAGTCATCTTCATCTATACTAGAATGCTTTAACTGCCATAAGAAGGGGCACATGCAAAAAGACTGTCCAGAACAAAAGAAAACATATCACAATAAGAATCGAAAGGACAAGATTAAAAGAAAAGCATTTTCGGTAACTTGGGATGATTCAGATTCTTCTTATTCAGAAAGCAGCAGTGATAGTGAGAAAGAACAAGCTAATGTTTGTTTCATGGCTACAGAGAATGAGGTAAATGATCTTAATTTTGATGATATGATTGAAATTAATTCAGAACTTCTTGATACCTTAAAAAGCATCAAAAGAAAATATAAAGAAGCTCTAGAAAATCAGAGAAAAGTGTAGGATCTAGATTAACCCTAGAGGGGGGGTGAATAGGGTTATAGCAAATTTTCTCAATTTAAACACAGAAATAAACTGCAGAAATAAATATGCTGAAAAGTAAATCACACACAAAGTTTACCCAGCTTCGGCAACCCCTTCCTACTACTGCATTCACAGATTTCTATTAGAATTAAACAGTATCAAGCTTACAAACACTCTACTAGACTCGCAGACATTTGCTCCCGCTCACAAACACTCTACTAGACTCACACACCCTGCTCGCAAACATTTGCTCCCGCTCACAAACACTCTACTAGACTCGCACACCCTGCTCCGCCTATGGAGTTTCGCTTACTCGCAAACTTTGCTTCCCGCCTATAGAGCTTCGCTTACTCGCAAACTCTGCTCCCGCCTACAATAGAACTTTGCCAACTCGCACACCCTGCTCACTGAACTAATTCTAACTAGACAATCTGACACTACCTAAACCCTAGGTGGTGATTTACCAGTTTTCGATTTGAAAAGGTTAAAAACAACAATTAAAAAAAATAGCACTTAAACCCTATTTAACATATACTAAAGCCCTTTAAAAATAAAGCAAGCCGGCCCAATTTATTTTCTTTAACCCGATATGGCCGTCCCTCTTTTTCGAATTAGGTTTCTGCTTGCGATCCAAATTTGGCTTTGAAAAAATGGCGGCCCTCTGTTGTATTCTTTGATCTGAATTTAGGGCTTCGGCTCTTGATCCAAATTAGGGCTTTGAAGCTTCGCCTTTTCGTGTGCTTCGTTCTCGTTCGTTCGCTCTTGGCTGCTTCTGTTTGATCGAGTTCACTGTTGTTTGTGATTTCGGTATGTACTTTTTCCTTTTGCTTTACTGGGTTGATGCTTGAACTCGATGATTAATTTGCGGATGCTGATTGGGCTTATATAGGATTTGAAATCCTATTTTTGTGTTCGTATATTCGTGTTTGAATTTGTCTACTGATTTGCTTTGGCCATTCGATTATACTTGGATGATTGAGATAAAATCTAACTTTTTCGATTCCGTATTTTTGATTGACACGGTTTTGAATTCATTTTCGTTTCTTTACCACCACATCTCTGACTTGTTCAACATACTGACTTGGTTCAATTTTGACTTCGGCTTTGATTGATTACATGAATTTTTGGCTTGATCAACCTTGATGTTGAACTCTGTCTTCACTGATTGTGTTTACTGCAGCCAATTGATTTCTTAAACTTTGTAGCCTTGGTTACTGGTCGAGTTGTATCTGCTTGTAGTTGATGCATATGCTCTCTGTTTGCTCTTGATGCATTCTGGTGCGGTGTTGTTACTGCATTCATGACCACTGTAATATGTTCTCTGGTTTGATGTTGCATTTCATGATTCATCTGATCACTGCTGTGTCTTGATTAATGGAGTCAGTGATAATGATCACTGTGTTGGCCTTGTAGTATTTTTTGACATGTTGTATCTGCATTCACCATAGTTTGTATATGCATTTGCCTGTTGTTTCATTTGTCTGCACTTGATCATTCTTGAGCTCAA
The DNA here is from genome assembly GCA_030765085.1 of Allium cepa. NCBI lineage: Eukaryota > Viridiplantae > Streptophyta > Magnoliopsida > Asparagales > Amaryllidaceae > Allium > Allium cepa. The sequence continues at coordinate 1,027,261,362 of CM060932.1, read as the reverse complement.
GTTGCTCCATTATGACCTGAACTTGACATTGCCTTACTGATCGACTTTCTGTTGACATATAGTCTCTGGCCATGTTTGAACATGATTGTGGTCAATTGCTTTGTATTCATTTGCCTTGAGTCTGTTGTAATGTGTGCACTTGCCTGCTGCCATACTTGTTCACCGGTGCACATTATTTGCTGTGCATACTTCATGCTTGCACTGTTCATTTGTTGTTTGCATTATTGCTGTTGTGTTACTTTGATTCTTTTGAAACTCGAGTTGCACACTACTGTCTTGGTTTTGGGGCTGCTGTTCTGTAATGCATTTGTGTGTTACTGTGTTTATGACCACAAGTTCATCGTGAAGCATGGTTTACTGTTGTTGCATACTTGTATCACTTGATGTCTTTAGCTTCAACTGTGCTCGAGCTCGTATCACAGCAAACTGCATGTTATGTTTGTTTGGTAGTTGCTTCAGTCACTTTGTTGTATACTTGTGCTTTGAACATTTTCAACCTGATGCATCTGGACTTGAGCATATTTGATGAAATTGTTGTTTGGTCTTTGCATTGCTGTGTTGATCATGTTTCTGGTTCAATCCACTGTTTCATGTTTCATGCATGCTCGACATTGAGTTTTGTTGCACTGTTTTTGGCTTGTGACCTGCCCTGTGTTGAATCCAGTTTTTCAAAAAACTCGGGTTTGACCTTGTGCTCGTGTCGTGATTTTCAATGTTATTGCACGTGAGTTGAACCCGGTTTTTCATTTGGGTTTGACCTGTGCTCGCCTGTCCCTGTAAATCAATCAAGTGTATATATCGACGTGCACGGCCTTGTGGCATATACAGTGATACACTGTGTATGTCACAAGTTGTTCGTGTATGATGAATTCAAATTTAAATTATGACGAACAATCCAAATAACTGAGGCAAATCATATTTTCAAAAATCATATTTCATTTTATATTGCAAAAATATTTCTTTTTCAATTTTACTGCATTAGTTTATATTTTTGCAGATTGCTCAGATGCTGGATTCAAACTAGAAGGAAGTTGAAGATAAAAATACGAGTGTGAGTGATATGTAGTGAGGTTAACTGTAAATGTGAAATGTGATGTGATTGTAATCAAAGTTGTATAGATATAGTGAGAGATTGAAATTGTACTATTCAAAATTGTAATAAATATTTGTTCGAATAAAATTTCTGTTTGAATTCAAATTCTGTGTCATTTAATTTTATTCAGCAAATATTTATTTATTCTATGAAAAATAAAATAGTACATTAACAAATACATTTAAACGAATGTATATATGTTTATTATCATCAAACAAAAATCATATAAGCGCAAAGCGCATATTCAACAATCTCCCCCTTTTGATGATAACAAACATATATTTAAGATTTTGAATGTATTAAATGTATTTGATCGTTCAATTTTCTCCCCCTATTTGAATGCTTCCTCTCTACTTGATACTCCCCCTACATATATGCATACAAATAGAAATATATAAATGAGCCTATATGCAAAGTGAAAATTATTTGACCTTTGCTTGATTCTATTTGACAAAATCTTAACTTTTCTCTCCCCCTTTTGTTATCAGCAAAAGAATAACAGTGTTGTAAAAATAGAGATGAAGTGATAGACATGAATCAAACATTTAACTCAATTGAATATAAATATTAAATTTCAATAAAACTCAAACAAAAATCATAATTACCCTTGTCAAGCGCATATTCCACTTTCAGAAGTGATGGGGATAAAATCATCAAAAATCATACAATTCTGTCTATTTGTGGTATATTTATTTCAGGAAATTTGAATATCTACTAACCATGCATAACCGTTAGGACTTTTAAATGAGATTAGTAGTATTCACAATTTTTATTTAAAAAATGAAATCAAGTATCTTCTAACCACGCATGACCGTGAGGACTTTTAAATGGGATTAGAATCAACTTGTCTATTTGAATCAATTAATTTTGATATGCGTTCCATACATGCATAACCGTGAGGACTTTTAAATGAGCATGGAAGCACATAATCAAAAATCCAAGTAATTCACCCATGCATAACCGTGAGGACTTTTAAATGAGAGTGAATACTTTGGATATTTATTTTTATTGCTAAATATAATAAGTTGAAGCACAAATAATTTCCTTCACAGATTTAAAGATATTGAAGAACAAATGATTTCCTTTGTAAACTACCACAAATTTACATACTAAATATGATCTTGATGAGTGATGGTCGATAGAAAGATGATAGAAATAGAAATGGTCATGGAATTTTTACCCAACAAAAAGTTTTTATAACTCTTGTTATGAAATTCTAAAGAAATTTTCTAATTATACTTTCTCGAGTTATAATATATGATAAATATCAACACTCATCTCTTTTTCAATCACTATTCATCTTTTCGATAATCAAAGGGAGTCAGATTAGTCAAAATTTGTCATTTAAAATCAAATTCAAAAATTATAAAATCAATTTTTCAAAAATGATTAATCTGTAAATATGGTCAAACATGATTTTCTCGAGGGGGTTTTATAAGAAAATTTTCTGCTATTTGAAAATTATTTCAAATGAAAAATATGCAGATATTTTCTTTGAAAAGACGATGCAGCAAATGAATGTTTCAAAAATTAATCACGTTCCACTAGTAATTTTTCTATCAACTATATTACCAGTGTAATCTGCATCTGAATTTAAATTTCACTCAATATTCACTCGTTGAACCATGAAGTGTGCACCAAAAATTTCAAACTTAACATCATTCTTTTGAATTTGAATTGAAGCCGTGTTAACACTCAAACACATATCATGGTGTTAATTTCAGAAACCATAGGATGAACAACTATCAACAGTCATTAAAACTTCATTATTATTTCAAAACAATTTCTTGAAGTTTTAACAATTTCATAAAGTTCTTTTCCAACAGCTTTCACATGAAAATTGAAATCGTGCAAATTTACAAGCAGTGACCAAAATATATCTACGTGTAGCATGAGTAACCATCATTTGACCAAACAAATTTATATGGATTAGTTCACATTTGAAAAATCTGATTGGTCATCATTTAAGCACAAATCAATGTTATAAATAAGAACAAGTCAAAAAAAATCATATCAATGAAGTCCGAATCAGTCCACCATCATAATTATTCCAAGTAATTCTATTTAAAGATGGTTGGTCAATATTTTTAAAAAAAAATCATAGCATCAAAATCATCATCTTTTATTCATCTCAATATTGGCTGATTTTAATTTAGAGTATGGTGCAGACTATCACATTTAATATATCGTTCAAAACAATTTTACCTGTTTTACCTTTACGATAATTTTTCGTCGTTGTCCATTGTGATTATGTCACCTTTGTACTAGGCTAAGGAACTTTGCTTTGTCGCCCGTTGTGTTTCTGGAACAGCCAAAATCCAGAGAACACTGTTGTTGTTCCTTAGCCTGCCACCACACCTACACGATGAAAGATTTATGTGACCTATTTGTTTTTATAGGTCCATGATTGTTAGTGGCAGAATATGAAAAATATGTTTTTGGAGACCCAAAACTATTTATATATGTTCCTTTTGGCACCCAAATTTGTTTGACTTTCAAATATTTTATATTTGTGCCTTTAGGAACCCAAATTGGTATAGTTTTCACGTGTTTGGGTCTATACCAACAATTATTTTGATTATGTCCAAATTTTCTGCAAATCGAGCACATTAAATTGACTTGATTAAATTTTGTGTTCCTATGACTATGATGTCCAAATATTTCAGATCGAGCAAAGACACTTTTACCTTTATCATCATCTTGTGATTTTCCAAAATCTAGTCCTTTTCTATTGTTAGCAAAAATTTGATTTCCCAATAACATTTTGAATGATTTTTCTCCTTTTGAAAAGTTATTCAGGGATTTCTCAAGATTTTGGACATTGGTTTTTAATGTTGAGTTTTCAGTGACAAGTGAGGTGCATCGATTTATAAAATCCTTTTTCCTAGTGTCAATGTTTTCCTTAAGATTCAAGTTTTCTTTTTCAAGATTCTCAGAGTTATTCTTAAGTCTTGTCAATTCTGAATCTAAAATTTTACATTGGTTACATTCTAGGTTTTGAATATTTTCAAGTTCAGTTTTTAACCTAAAATTTTCACGAGCAAATTCTCTCCTATCAGATTTCAGTTTTTCAATTTTAGATTCAAGAGTATCCACTACCTTAGTAAGATCAAGACACATAAAAACAAGATCTCTATAGGAATACTCACCTGCCTCACTAGATTCCTCGGAGCTTGCTTCTGAATCTGATTTTGCCATAAGACACAAGTTAGCCTCCTCCGAGCTGCTATCCGAAACTTCCTCTCCTTCTTCATCATCCCAAGTTGCTGCAAAAGCCTTCTTTTTCTTTTTCTTTCTTTTGTTGTCTTTGAGAAGTGGGCATTTTGGTTTGATGTGGTCAGGCTTGTTGCAGTTATAACACGTCAGTTCATTATCGGAATTTTCGGAATCTTTTGACCTATTGCCCTTTGTTTTCTTCTTGCGTGGCTTAAATCTAGACCATCTTCTAAGATTATTGACATCCATTGCAAGCTCTTCAATTGGATCTTCTTCATCGCTTTCTTCTTTGCTCTTTAAGGCAATCGTCTTCTTCTTTGGTTCGGAGTTGTTGCGTTCTTCCTTTGCTTTTAACTCAAGCTCATATGTCATCAAGTTGCCAATCAACTCCTCCATGCTTAGTTTGCTCAGATCTTTCGATTCTTGGATTGCCGTGACTTTTGCCTCAAAGTTCATTGGTAAAATTCGTAGCACCTTCCTCACAAGTTCTACCTCAGTGAAGACCTTCCCAAGCGCTCTAGCGTTGTATACCAAGGTTGAAAAACGTCCAAACATGTCTTTTATGCTCTCGCCTTTGTCCATCACAAAGTTTTCGTATTCGTTGCTGAATAGGGCTAGACGAGACTCCTTGACTTGAGAAGTTCCTTCGTGTGTCACCTCCAAAGTTTGCCAAATTTCCTGTGCTGTTGTACAATGAGAAATTCTATTAAATTCGTTTTTATCAAGAGCACATATCAAAGCATTCATGGCTTTAGCATTTGTCGTTTTCATTCTCTTATCGTTGGCATCCCACCTATCCTTAGGTTTAGGAATCTCAGTATCACCAACGATTATAGTGGGAGGTTTATAGCCAGTTTCAATAATATCCCAAACATCATAATCAACAGAACTAAGATAGATACCCATTCTAACTTTCCAATAAGCATAATCATTTCCGTTAAACATGGGTGGTCTAGCAATAGATTGCCCCTCAGAAAAAGCATTATTTTGTAGACTCATGACTCTAGAGTTAAATAAAATACCGTGCTCTGATACCACTTGTAGGATCTAGATTAACCCTAGAGGGGGGTGAATAGGGTTATAGCAAATTTTCTCGATTTAAACACAGAATAAACTGCAGAAATAAATATGCTGAAAAGTAAATCACACACAAAGTTTACCCAGCTTCGGCAACCCCTGCCTACTGCTGCATTCATAGATTTCTATTAGAATTAAACAGTATCACGCTTACAAACACTCTACTAGACTCGCAGACATTTGCTCCCGCTCACAAACACTCTACTAGACTCGCACACCCTGCTCGCAAACATTTGCTCCCGCTCGCAAACACTCTACTAGACTCGCACACCCTGCTCCGCCTATAGAGTTTCGCTTACTCGCAAACTTTGCTTCCCGCCTATAGAGCTTCGCTTACTCGCAAACTCTGCTCCCGCCTACAATAGAACTTTGCAAACTCGCACACCCTGCTCACTGAACTAATTCTAACTAGACAATCTGACACTACCTAAACCCTAGGTGGTGATTTACCAGTTTTCGATTTGAAAAAGTTAAAAACAACAATTAAAAAAAAATAGCACTTAAACCCTATTTAACATATACTAAATCCCTTTAAAAATAAAGCAAGCCGGCCCAATTTATTTTCTTTAACCCGATACGGTCGTCCCTCTTTTTCGAATTAGGTTTCTGCTTGCGATCCAAATTTGGCTTTGAAAAAATGGCGGCCCTCTGTTGTATTCTTTGATCTGAATTTAGGGCTTCGGCTCTTTATCCAAATTAGGGCTTTGAAGCTTCACCTTTTCGTGTGCTTCGTTCTCGTTCGTTCGCTCTTGGCTGCTTCTGTTTGATCGAGTTCACTGTTGTTTGTGATTTCGGTATGTACTTTTTCCTTTTGCTTTACTGGGTTGATGCTTGAACTCGATGATTAATTTGCTGATGATGATTGGGCTTATATAGGATTTGAAATCCTATTTTTGTGTTCGTATATTCGTGTTTGAATTTGTCTACTGATTTGCTTTGGCCATTCGATTATACTTGGATTATTGAGATAAAATCTAACTTTTTCGATTCCGTATTTTTGATTGACACGGTTTTGAATTCATTTTCGTTTCTTTACCACCACATCTCTGACTTGTTCAACATACTGACTTGGTTCAATTTTGACTTCGGCTTTGATTGATTACATGAATTTTTGGCTTGATCAACCTTGATGTTGAACTCTGTCTTCACTGATTCTGTTTACTGCAGCCAATTGATTTCTTAAACTTTGTAGCCTTGGTTACTGGTCGAGTTGTATCTGCTTGTAGTTGATGCATATGCTCTCTGTTTGCTTTTGATGCATTCTGGTGCGGTGTTGTTACTGCATTCATGACCACTGTAATATGTTCTCTAGTTTGATGTTGCATTTCATGATTTATCTGATCACTGCTGTGTCTTGATTAATGGAGTCAGTGATAATGATCACTGTGTTGGCCTTGTAGTATTCTTTGACATGTTGTATCTGCAGTCACCATAGTTTGTATATGCATTTTCCTGTTGTTTCATTTGTCTGCACTTGATCATTCTTGAGCTCAAGTTGCTCCATTATGACCTGAACTTGACATTGCCTTACTGATCGACTTTCTGTTGACATATAGTCTCTGGCCATGTTTGAACATGATTGTGGTCAATTGCTTTGTCTATTCATTTGCCTTGAGTCTGTTGTAATGTGTGCACTTGCCTGCTGCCATACTTGTTCACCGGTGCACATTATTTGCTGTGCATACTTCATGCTTGCACTGTTCATTTGTTGTTTGCATTATTGCTGTTGTGTTACTTTGATTCTTTTGAAACTCGAGTTGCACACTACTGTCTTGGTTTTGGGGCTGCTGTTCTTTAATGCATTTGTGTGTTACTGTGTTTATGACCACAAGTTCATCGTGAAGCATGGTTTACTGTTGTTGCATACTTGTATCACTTGATGTCTTGAGCTTCAACTGTGCTCGAGCTCGTATCACAGCAAACTGCATGTTATGTTTGTTTGGTAGTTGCTTCAGTCACTTTGTTGTATACTTGTGCTTTGAACATTTTCAACCTGATGCATCTGGACTTGAGCATATTTGATGAAATTGTTGTTTGGTCTTTGCATTGCTGTGTTGATCATGTTTCTGGTTCAATCCACTGTTTCATGTTTCATGCATGCTCGACATTGAGTTTTGTTGCACTGTTTTTGGCTTGTGACCTGCCCTGTGTTGAATCCAGTTTTTCAAAAAACTCGGGTTTGACCTTGTGCTCGTGTCGTGATTTTCAATGTTATTGAACGTGAGTTGAACCCGGTTTTTCATTTGGGTTTGACCTGTGCTCGCCTGTCCCTGTAAATCAATCAAGTGTATATATCGACGTGCACGGCCTTGTGGCATATACAGTGATACACTGTGTATGTCACAAGTTGTTCGTGTATGATGAATTCAAATTTAAATTATGACGAACAACCCAAATAACTGAGGCAAATCATATTTTCAAAAATCATATTTCATTTTATATTGCAAAAATATTTCTTTTTCAATTTTACTGCGTTAGTTTATATTTTTTCAGATTGCTCAGATGCTGGATTCAAACTAGAAGGAAGTTGAAGATAAAAATACGAGTGTGAGTGATATGTAGTGAGGTTAACTGTAAATGTGAAATGTGATGTGATTGTAATCAAAGTTGTATAGTTATAGTGAGAGATTGAAATTGTACTATTCAAAATTGTAATAAATATTTGTTTGAATAAAATTTCTGTTTTAATTCAAATTCTGTGTCATTTAATTTTATTCAGCAAATATTTATTTATTCTATGAAAAATAAAATAGTACATTAACAAATACATTTAAACGAATGTATATATGTTTATTATCATCAAATAAAAATCATATAAGCGCAAAGCGCTATTCAACAAAAAGAAGAATTCGAGAGATGTATGCTTAATGATGAAAAGAAAATATTAGAAGAAGAACTTGAAAAACTTCAAGATATCTTCTCTAATGATAACTCTCAACTTACTTTATTGAGTCACGAAATAGAAACTCAAAAAGAAAAAATGATTCTCTTGTCTTTGAAAATCATGAGCTAAAAACTAAGATCAAAATGATAGAATTAGATATGCCTCAAAATCAAGTTAGATATTATTACTAGAAATGTTTCTAACTTTAATAAAGGTAGAGAAAATCTATCCAATATTATTAAAAATTCTCAATCCACTTCTAACAAGAAGGGACTAGTATACACTAAGAAATCAAAATCACCACCTAAAAAGGAAATTAGGAGAAATATTTCTAATGCTAATACTTATCCAAAAAGAAATAATATTTTAAAAACCACAAAAATATGGGTTCCCAAAACAAACAATGCTTTCATTAGGAATAAATATATAAATGTATTTCTGGAAACAGTTCATAAAAATAAAGATTATATTTTTAAGTGGGATACTAAACCTACTTGGGTTTGGTTTCCTAAGACCTAACTCTTAGGACCCTATCACAAAGTGGGTACGAATGTTATTATTTTTTTTTGCAGGACCCACTTAAGAAGAGAGAAAAATGGATACTCGACAGTGGTTGCTCAAAACATATGACTGGAGACAAAAATATGCTATCAAATATTACTTATTCAAATGGAGGTTCAGTCACTTTTGGAGACAATTCCAAAGGATATATCATTGGAAAAGGCAATGTCAGCAATGTCGGTACATCTAATTTACCTCTTATTTCAAATGTCTTACTAGTCAAAAATTTAAAACACAATCTTTTAAGTATCAGCCAGTTATGTGACAAAGGTTTCAAAATCTCTTTTTCTGAAGATAAATGTAGCATTTTTGATAAAAATCAAAATCTTATATTTGAAGGAAATAGAAACATAAATAGCTACGTTCTAAATATGAAAATTAATCACAATTCAGATATGTGTTTAATAGCTAATGAAAATGATCCTTGGCTATGGCATAAAAGATTCTGTCATATCTACTTCAAAACTATAAACAAACTTTCTAAAAATAATTTAGTCAAAGGATTACCAAAAATGAACTTCAAAGTCAATCATATTTGTGATGCATGTCAATTAGGAAAATTGACCGAATCATCTTTTAAATCTAAGAAAGTTATCTCTACATTACAACCACTTGAACTACTACACATAGATTTATTTGGGCCAACTCAAGTTCAATCCTTAAACCACAATAGATATGTGTTTGTAATAGTGATGATTTTTCTAGATATACTTGGACCATTTTTATGACAAACAAAAGTGATATGTTTGAGCATTTTAAATTTTTTGTCAAATGGATTCAAAATTTAAAAGGTTTGAAGATAAAGAATACAAGAAGTGATCATGGAGGAGAATTTGAAACTGAAGTTTTTGACCATTTTTATAAAAAGAAAGGAATTTTTCATAATTTTTCGTTTCCTAAAAATCCATAACAAAATGGGTTGTAGAACGTAAAAACAGAACTCTACAGGAATGTGCACGAACTTTGTTAAATGGAAGCACTCTTCCAAAACATTTCTGGGCAGAAGCTGTTGCTGAAAGAAGCTATGCGGTAGGATCGTATAATATGGAATAGTGGATGGTATAGATAAATAATAATAAGCAATAAGTAAAGTAGACACCAGGATTTTATACTGGTTCGGACCTCTAGTCCTACGTCCAGTCCCTAAGCTTCACTTAGGAATTCTACTAACTAAAACCCTCTCTTAACCCGGAGGAATATGTTTACAACTTACCCGAACAACCGAATGGGATTTCTTTCCTCAACTACTGAAGAGGACTTCAACTCAATTACTAAAAACAATTATTCGACTTGTTGTGTTCTTGTCAACACTAATGAGTCCAATGTAGTACAATATTCCTATAATCTTTTCCTCGAGAGTATGCAATGTGTTTGTAAAGATTTAGAAAATGTGAATTGCTATGAATCAAACGAATGTTATAAACAAAGCAGAGATTCAAGCAATAGATTGGTGATTGCTTTGAAAACTTTTAGAGAATATAAAATATGTTCAAGAAAGTAGTGAGATTAAAGCATAAGAAAATTGGTAAATTGAAGATGTTAGAACCATGTATTTATATGTGTAGAAGAGATGCATTTTTTGGCTAGAGATGCAAATAAGAGATGCTTCCATTTCCATTGGAGAATGGTTGCAACTCTTGGGAGGAAGATGGTGTCCTTTTAGAAAAAATTCGCAGGTTTAAATTCAGTCGACTGAGCAGGGATTTCAGTCGACTGGAAATGTAAGGAAAAATTTTCAGGAATAGATTCAGTCGACTGAGCATGGTGTTTCAGTCGACTGGAACTGTGCATGTTTGTGTATGTGTAACAGGTTCAGTCGACTGGGCATACCTGTTCAGTCGACTGAACTTTTGATTTTTGCACAGTGAATTTTTATTCTAGAAAATGAAGTTTATAAAACGTGTTCTAGTGTTTGTGCCAGCCTCTTGAGGATAGATTTTAACAATAAATCTAAACTAAGACCTATATAGAAATCATACTCATGTGTATCCTTGGTCTTCATCGTTCTTCCTTTAGCTTTGCACATATCTCTTCCTTTTTGTTGAAGCACATTGTCATTGATCAAAATATAACGTATCAACATTCTTCCCCTTTTTGATTGATGACAATACTGAAACGTGTAGAGATGTAATTATTTCCTCCCCTTGAATATATACGCTTTCTTTCCTACAAAACAAGGTTAGTAACATAATTTCTCCCCCTTTGTCATCGACAAAAAGGAAGTAATAATTGCAGAAGTATATTATCAAAACAATCACTAATATGCATAACTATAGTTTCAAAAAACTTAGAATATAGCATAAATAAATGAAACATAGAAGGCTATTTATACAATCCTTTTGAATAGTATTTTTTTTGAAATAAAAATCAAACCATAAGAGAGTTATTCATCTTTATCCCAATCATATGAGCCTTCTCTCCCTCCCCCTGGTTCGCGAATAATGGGTCCACTTGTGGGTGGTCTATAAGCTCTTCCACCTTGACCACCGCTATTCCCACTTGTGCTGATGCTTGGATTTTCTTCGGATGACGTCCATGTGAAAGTTGGTGTTGGACACTTGCCACGGGAGGTTGAAGCAGTAGTGGAGCTCGTGCATGAGATGACATCCCATAATTTATTGAACAACACTTTAATTCTATCAAATTTGTGGTCTACCTTCTCGAGGCGATTATCAAGAATTTGTTGATTTCATGATAAAATTCCTAACGATTGATTGGTAGTAAAACTTGGTTCAATGATACGAATTTTCATCATCTTGGTCGAAAGGTTCTTCATGTTGAGCTTGAGGAGGTTGTTGCGGTTCTTGATGTCTAGCTTCCCATTCGGCAAGAGATATGATGCGAGGAGGTCTAGCCGGGAGTTGCATAAGGCTTATAGTCCGTTGGTTAATTTGATGAACCATAGTATTTTCGGACTCCGGTAATGGCGTATCAACATTGAGGAGAAGTCGCATGATATACTCTCCAAAATATATCGTTCGCATTTTGCCATTATTGAAAGTAAGAAATTCATCAAGAATTAGTTGGACCCAATTGACTTGAATATTTCCCCAAATAGCATATAGTACTCTATAATTGTTTGGGTATACAATTTCATATGAGTCCGTTCGAGGAGTGATTGTCCGCATAAGAGCTTTGTGGAGAAGTCTTGCTCTTGGTCGTAAGAAAGTTGACTTAATATCTCGGATGTTGATGTTATCATCCAAAAATTGATGATTTATGTTGTCTCGGATATGTGGATTAAATTCTATTTCTTCAAACTTCCTTCCCATGTTAGGAGATCCTAAGATGTGTGCAATTCAGTCTAGGGAGAACCATACCTTTTTGCCGCACACCATACTCCAAACACTATCGTTTGGATTTCTTGGAGTTTGGCATCCAAGGTTAAGATTTGCATAGAACAATTTGACCATAATGTGATTGATTACATGGTCATTTCGTTTTATGTCTAAGAGAGAAATTAAACCTGCTTGATCCGTCAAGGCTTGTATATTGTACGTTTGGAGACTTTGAAAATCAACGAAGGAGTGTTCAAAGATCCGATAATTCTTCATTTTGTTCCACCGTGTGACCTCCACTCCATCATAGAGCCATTGAGCAATTTGAGCATCATTTGGCTGGGAGGAGGTTGAAGTAGAAGCCCTTGATCTTTTTGGAGCCATTGTTGTGAGTGTGTTGAGAGTAATTTGACAAAAAAAGGAGGATTGGGGGCTAGGGTTTTGAAGAATAATGGGGAAGAAGTTGCTTTTGGAATGGTAAAAGTGAAGAGTGAAGGTAGAAATTGGTGATAAAAAGGAAAAAAGTAGCTTGCGAATTGGCGTTCAGTCGATTGAAAATTCTGTTCAGTCGACTGAATTGAAGGCCGAAAATTTTCTGTGTTAAATTCAGTCGACTGAACAGTGTTTTTAGTCGACTGAACTGTCGTCTGAAAGTTTCTATGGTAATTTTAGTCGACTGCGCAGAGGGAGTCAGTCGACTGAACTATTGGATAATTATTTTCTGCCTTAGATTCAGTTGACTAAGCAGTAATGTTCAATCGACTGAACCTTGTGTTTTTGATGTTCTCCTTAAATTTTCAAAGCAAAAATTTTATTGAAAGAAATGTTTACAATTATATAGATATATTATAATATAACAACATGATTTGACCTTAAAGATAATCATTTCTTTGGAGATGGACTATTTTTCTTTTGTGCTTTATTTCCTTCATTCACCATATAGTTTTTGTCCCATGAATTTGGACTATATTGAGGAGTTTTTGGCGACATCCAAGGATTCACGGGATAGATTGGTGTACGGTATGATGAAGATGGATCATACAAACTAACTGGTCGAGGTAGGGGCTCAGTCACATCGTTTTTCTTCGAGCTATAAAAACGTAAACCGATTAGCTCAAGAAAGCTTAATGTCTAGCCGTTACTTTTTGTTCAAAATATAATTCTCGTTGAAGATCAATTTTTTGTTGTTGAAAGTGATGAATCTCATCAATCTTTCTTTCCGTATCAGGTGAGATAAAAAGTCCACGTTTTGCCTTCTTCGATTTCGGTGTGTAGACAGTTCGATAGTTTTTCCATTTATAAACCGGTTCATGCTTTGGTGTTGGCGTAAGAAGTTTTGGTGATGTAGGTGAGTTATCGACTGAGGAGGTGATGTTTATTGGAGAGTATAAGTTGTTGGAAGACATTTTTGTATAGAATTTCCAAACTTTTTAATTTTTGAAAATAACATATGTATAAACGTATATATATAGTATAAAAATGCTAAGAAAAATGTGGTGGTAAATTAATAAGGTTTTAGAATCAATCATTGTTTCATTGGTTTAAAAAATTGGTTAGAAATGGATGGATTAGAGACATCCTTTAATATATTATATATTATGTAGCTGAATTGAAACATATACATTGAATAATTTTGTTTTTGTTATTCAGTCGACTGGGCAGAGTTGTTTAGTCGACTGAACTTTATAATTTTTATAATATTTGCTATAAAATATCTTTAAAAGAAATTATTCCTAACTCTCGTCGTAATTTATAAATGAGTTTTCTAATAAAGGTTTAGTAAATATATCGGCAATCTGATTTTCGGTAGAAATATGTTCTAAATTTATGATTCCTTTTTCGATATTGTCACGTAGAAAATGGTGACGAATATCAATATATTTTGTACGAGAATGATTTACCGGATTTTTAGATATTGTACTTGTATTATCACAATATATTATAGAATTTTTTTAAATTTATATTAAAATCTTTAAGTGTTGCATATAGATGACTTGAGTACATGCTAAGGCGGCTGATATATATTCTGCTTCACACGTGGAAAGCGAAACACAATTTTGTTTCTTACTAAACCATGATACAAGTGATTTTCCAATGAAATGGCACATACCGTTTGTACTTTTTCTATCTGTTCGATCCACCAAATTAGCATCATTAAATGATACTAACTCGAATGGATACTCTTTTGGATAGAATAGACCAAAATCTTTAGTATTGTTAAGATATCGCATAATTCGTTTTACAGCTCTTAAATGTGATTCTTTAGGGTTAGATTGAAAATGTGTACATAAACATATGCTCATCATTATGTCTGGTCTACTAGCGGTTAAGTAAAGTAAGGAGCCTATCATACTTCTAAATAATTTTTGGTCTACACTTTTGCCATTTTCATCTCGACGAGATGAGTAGTGGTACTTATAGGAGTAGGTTTAGCAGAAGTGTTTTCCATTCCGAAACGTTTAATTAGATTAGCACAATATTTTCTTGGTTTATGAAAATTCCATTTGTTAATTGTTTAATTTGAAGTCCGAGAATATATGATAACTCTCCCATATGAGACATTTCGAACTCCTTAGTCATTACATTTGATAATTCTTTACATAAGTTTTCATTTGTCGAACCGAATATAATATCAACTACATATATTTGAATTATTAGAATATCTTTAGTAGTATTTTTAATGAAAAGAGTTTTATCTACTTTTCCTGTAACAACCCCAATTTTGAATTAATATTTAATTGATATTTAATGTAAATTTTGAACAAATTTTGGAATTTGAAATTTGAATATTAAATTTGTACTTAAATTTTTAAATAAATATCTTAGAAAAATTGTATTTGGATTATTGATATAATTAAATTTGAAGTAAGAAGTAAATAAAAATAAATAAGTAAAAGCATAGAAATAAAATAAATTCACATATGAACACTTATAAAAGAAAACAAAAACAAATAAAAGAAATAAATATACTCAAGTATATAAACAAAACCAAAGCAACATCATTTCAGCCAAGATTTATCTCAGCATAGTCAAGTGCAAAAGAAACAAATTATATATATATATATATATATATATATATATATATATATATGAGTATGTAAGCTTGTATAACAAGACAAAAGAAAAGAAAGAAAGAAATTAGACAAATACCAACAGCATATAAATAAATGGTATAGTTCATAAGATATAAAGTCAATACAATATACTGACTTTAACACTTCACTACAAAGTAATAAGACATCAAGTAGAAGGAAAAATATAATAAGCAAAGAAATTACATTCAATGACTTGCAAAATGAAGACAATAAAATGTATAAGTATTCAAACATACATATAAATATCTACAAGGCTTATAAAACAAGACAAATAGCAATAAATGCTAGCCAAAATTGTATTCTATCAGCCACCAAAATAAATATCACTTAAGCCACCAAGAAGAAAAAAAATATCTCTGCTCTTCATTGTGCAAATTAATATCCTTGTCCTGCTTTGTACAAAACAAATTATAATCAACCTGTAGACTTGCTTCCTATATATTAATCCATCCATTTCATCTCGTTTCTTCAAAGCTTAATAAAAAAAATGAAGTGAATATCAACTAAAACTTAAGCAGAACTCAACAATACGAATTAATTCAACCAGAGATCAAAGGCAGGGAGAAGTTACAGGAGATTCAAACTGCAGTTTCCATCAACTATTGCTCTCTGTTCATTTCATTTTTTTTCTGGAATCCACTGTGAGTAACTTCACATTTTAAAGTGTTAACTACCTGTTGCATATGGATTTCTAGAAATTGTAATGAATCTTCTGTAGATGTACAAATATCTCTATGTATGCATTGCTGTGTATCTGCTTTTCTCAGTTCTTATGTTTCCCAGCTCAGAATATACAAATCAAACTCCATCTCCTAATCTAATAACCATGAGAACGTAAAATATGAACAAAGAATGTTGGTTTGATTATGAACCAAGTGTTTAAAATGTATTTAAGTTAAAACAATAGGTAACTGTCCCTGGAAATCAACATAGCTGAGCATTACTTCAATCTTATCAAAAAATTCAAACCTTTTAATTTATGAATTCAGATATATAGATCGAATTCGCAAGCTTAAACACGATTTCTAAAGCAAGAATTAGAATTTTTAGATCAAAAATCAAAGAGCAGTATGGGTTCATTCGAAATTAATTTGCTTGGCGATTTCTGATGATCGTGGCGACTGGAGGGGCCGAGCCTTCTTCTGGTGATGGAGGAGTCAACGGAGTGTCGAGGAAAAATATAGGGGTGGCGGATAGATCATGGCGGTGGCGTCGGCAATTGGTTGAAGTTTCTAACCCTAGTTTTATCAGGGTCGAAAAATTTGTTTGGCCCGACCTTTTCTGGTTGATCGAGTGTAATGGGGACTTCGGTGTTGGAAGGTGGTGGGTTGACGAGTTCAGGGCCGGAGTTGCGTGAAGATCGGTGGTTGAGGCGGCGAGTTTGAAGCGATGTCAGGTTTGGATGATGTTCTCTGTTGGTGTTTCCAGGTTCCACACCGAACTTGAATTAAATTTCGAGACCATGGTGGGGATTTTGATGGTCGGAGAGGAGTTTCGGGGTGTACGTCGACTTGTTCGACGGTGAAGTGACGACTGGAGGAGCTCGCCGGCACCGTGCACGTGCACGATGCACTTAAGCTTTGAAATCTGGAAAAGTTGTTGAGCAGGGGATGAATGCAAGATTTGTTCGCGTAATTTTCTCGGGTAGTTACTCGAAGTCTTCCAGTGATTGACCCGAAGAAATTATAATTAGGCTCGGGTAAGTTCTTTTTATATGGGTTTAAAACCTGTTCTTGCTTTGAAAATTTGTAAAATCAAATTTTACAGTTTAAACAAGGCTTAAACTAAGTATTAAGTTTAAAGGTGTATATATAAATTCAAGTAGTTGAAATTTAGTTTGTGAATAAAATAAAGCTGTTGAGATTTAAACTTGTCTAAATGACTTTCAAGTATTTCGATGACAAAAGGGAATTTGAATTTAAAAAATGGATTTTTTGTTAAATGTAAAAGAAGGAATTTAAAAAAAGTTAAATCGAAGTTTGGAACTTGGACTTAAATCTGAAATTTGAATTTCTAGACTTTGAAATAAAATAAAGTTATAAAATTTAAGTGTGTAAATAAGTTTAATATTAAAGCATATTCCAAATATGTGAATTTTAAAGAAAATTTGATTTAAACTCTTTTCAATTTCTTTTATAATAAAGTATTATTACACATGTGAATTCACAGGTTTTAAAATTAGTTTTAAATTTTATTAAAGATAAATAAGGGTTCATTTTAAATCTTGGATTTACAATGACAGTTAAAAGATAAGTTTGGAAACGAAAGTTTCAAACATATTTGTAAATGATATTTAAACCATTACTAAGAATGAGTGTTAACTTGAGTGATGAAGATAAAATGATGATTTGTAATTCATTAATTATTAAGTTAAATTAAAATGGAAAATTTATGTGTTGTATCAATTTAATTAGTAATTGTAAATTGACTTTATTAATTAAGGTTTAAGTTAATTGATTCAGTAAGGAACAATTAATTTGTAAATTAGGGATTTTTAATCAACTAGTAATTAATAATTAAAGTTGATCAATCAAGTGATTAAGCAATAATTAATTTAAGGATAATGTGATAAATTGGTTAAGGATAATTAATTACATAATTAAGGTCGATTAAGTATTGGTTAAAAAGTAATTAATTAGGAATAATCACTTATTGTAATTAATTAAGAATAATTCATTTAGTGGTAAAT
Organism: Allium cepa; assembly: GCA_030765085.1. NCBI lineage: Eukaryota > Viridiplantae > Streptophyta > Magnoliopsida > Asparagales > Amaryllidaceae > Allium > Allium cepa. The sequence goes on along the minus strand of CM060932.1, from coordinate 1,027,243,469 downwards.
AACTAAGGGTTGATTAATTTATTAATGAATTAATTAAGGAAAATGAATTAAGGATTAATTATTGATTAAGGATTAATTAATGATTAATTAAAAGATAATTTATTCAATGTTTGTAATTAATTAACCATAACTAGCAGAATAATTCATAAGGAAATCATCTGATTAAAATAAATCAGATAATTAAATTCATTCTACTTATGGACACTTGAATTGTATTGGATGCTGAATTGTTTGATTCCCCTTATATGTGATGCCTTGAATTGATTGCCCTAACTGATCTGTGATCTTTTGTTCAGTGATTTGTGTTGTGTATGATTTATTCATTTATTACATTTGTGTATTATCTGTGAATCTATGAATGGACGATAAGCGTTATAGTTTATATCGCTTATCAACTATATATTCTGTGTTTTAATCTATGATGATTGAATGATGTGCACTATTGTGTTAAACCCCTGGACTACACTTATACACACACAAATATGGATTTCACGAGGAAATCAATTAAGTCACAGATTTTTGAATAGTTTTAAAGTTGAATATTTAAATTCAAATGTTTGGAAATGGATTGGGTTAAAGTGAAAAGCTTTTGAAATGGAATTTCAAAGATGAAATTTATTTTGAATAACTTGATTGAATTTTTGTAATTTAAATATTTTGATTTAAATTTGAATTCAATATTTGAAATTGAATTCTATAATTTGGAAACTGGCGTTTAAAAAGGTTATTCAACTTATAAATTGGTTTACATGGGTTAAATTATTTTTAAGGTATTGATTTGGGAATTTGAATTTAAATTCAAAGGCTTTAACTCGTGTAAATATAATTGGATATTTCTGGAACGAAAACTATTTGTTTCAAATGATAAATGCTTTCACTCAAGTAATGAACGTCCAATTTGTGTTAAAGGGATTTCAAGTTAAAAATGAAAATGATCGCCCATGTGGCAGTAGGAAGTTCCTTAGCCTGACCATTTGTTGGAAAATCCAATCAAAACAATACGAGCCTTGTACGGTTTTAGTTGTATTACCTGCCATGGAATGTGGTGGTAACCTGCTATTGAACATGGTAGCTATAGTAGGCATAGTGCGGAATGCCTATGTTGGCTAAGATTTATATTCTACTTTCGAAATGTTTTCTGCACTGTGCACTTATAATAATAATATCAAAGAACTTTCTACGTATTAAGCATGTTTGACTATCATAAGAAGAAATCTCCTCCAATTCTGCGTTTGCATTGTGTGTGTGGCGGGAGGTCTTATGGTAGTTTCATTTTCTAAAAAGCATATCGGATTTTCTTTTATAAATCTTGTTTTATTTAAAAGATAAACTGTTTTTGTTACTCACACCAGTCCCATGACTGATCCGGAGTTTATTGTTCCTTTCCTAAACTCTGGGTGCTCACTATTTTCCACACGAGCAGTCTAGAGTTGGGTTTTTCAGATAGTTAGGTTCAGTTGATCATCTGGAGCTAGTCTCAGTCGTTGGATGCACACCAGTCTTGTTTGTCTTGGTGAAATGTGATGTTGGTTCGAGTTGCAGTTTTGGAGTTCTCTCTCTTGAAGATTATATTGGAGTTATTTGTTCCGCTGCTAGTGTTAGTTATATTCTTTTCCGCTGCTATTTTATTGTATCATATCTCTGATGTATATCGATATCTATTGTATCATCTGTTGTATCAGGATGTTGTATCAGATGTTGTATATTGATATTCATTATTTCTTCCGCTGTGTTGTTTACTTAATTGTGTTATAAGCTCCGGCGAATCGGATTTGAACGGTCGAATCTGCGGCATTCGAGTACGATGTAAAGTATGGATGTCGATTTTCGAACGCGAAAAATTCGCATTCGTTACATTTCCAATTTGAAATCCCGAATCTAATAGATAGCTCTTAAGTCTCTCATACCAAGCTCGAGGTGCTTATTTAAGACCATATAAGGCTTTCTTTAATTTATATACATGATCCGGATATTTTTCATGAGAGAATAAAGGGGGTTGTTCTACATATACATTTTCTTTTATAAAACCATTTAAAAATGCACTTTTAACATTCATTTGGTAAAGTTTAAAATTGTGAAAACATGCAAAGGCTAATAGAACACATATTGCTTCAAGTCTTGCAACGGGAGCAAAAGTTTCTTTAAAATCAATACCTTCGTCTTGATTATATCCTTGTGCTACTAGCCTAGCTTTATTCCTAGTTATATTACGTTGTTCATCTACTTTATTTTTGTAAACCCATTTTGTTCCTATAGCTGATTGATTATTAGGATGGGGAACTAACTCCCAAACATCGTTACGTTCAAATTGATTTAATTTTTCTTGCATAGAAACAATCCAGTAATCTTCTGTTGATGCTTCTTTAGAATTTTTAGGTTCTATTGTTGAAATGAAAGCAGAATGTCCCATTTGATTTAGTTGACTTCTTGTCTTAACTTGAGAATTCATTTCACCTATTATATTTTGTGCTGGGTGATCTCGTAATATTCTTGGTGGAGATCTTAGTTCATTATTACAATTTTCAAGGTTTGTATTTTCTATATTTATAAATTCTTCATCATCTTTTATATTCAAATTTTTATTAAAATTTTCATCAAAAGATATATGTAAAGTTTCTTCAATTATGTTTGTTCGTTTATTAAATACTCAATATGCTTTACTTCGTTCTGAGTATCCTACGAAAATTCCTACGTCAGCTTTTGGATCGAATTTTCCTAGTTGATCTTTTGTATTTAAAATAAAACATTTTGATCCAAATACTTTAAAATAAGATATATTTGGCTTTTTGTTATTAAATAGTTCATATGAAGTATTTTTAGTTAATGGTCTAATTGATATACGATTTAATACATAACATGCAGTAGCTACGACTTCTGCCAAAAAATGTTTTGGTGGAAAACTTCCATTTAATAATGTTCTTGCACATTCTTGAAATGTTCTATTATTTCTTTCTACAACTCCATTTTGTCGAGAAGTTCTAGGAAATGAAAAATTATGATTTATTCCTCTTTTTACAAAAAGATTCAAAAGCTTCATTTTTGAATTCGCCTCCATGATCGCTTCATATATTTTTAATCTTCAAATCTTTAGTGTTTTGAATTCTTTTGACAAATGTTTTAAAATGCTCAAAAATATCACTTTTATTTTTCATAAAAATAGTTTATGTATATCTTGAGAAATCATCAACTATTACAAACACATATCGATTATAATTAATGGATTGAACTTGTGTTGGTCCAAATAAATCCATATGTAGTAATTCTAGTGGTTGTAAGGTCGAAATATTTTTCTTAGATTTGAAAGATGACTTTTTTAATTTTCCTTTTTGACAATCATCACAAAGATTTTTCATTTTAAAGTTTATTTTAGGTAAACCTCTTACTAATTCATTTTTAGAAAGTTTTCTAATAGTTTTAAAATTAATATGACAAAATCTTTTATGCCATAACCAAGGATCATTATCTTTGTCTAGTAAACACATACTTGTATTATGATTAATTTTCATATTTAGAACGTAAATATTCCTATCTCTATTTCCCTCAAAAACAAGATTTTGGTTTTGATCAAAAATACAACATTTATTTTCCGAAAAAGTTATTTTAAAACCTTTGTCACAAAGTTGACTTATGCTAAGTAAAATATGTTTTAGATTTTCAACTAATGAAACATTTGTAATAAAAGGTAAACTTGATATACCGTAATTGCTCACATCTCCTTTGCCAATGATATAGCCTTTTGAATTGTCTCCAAAGGTAACCGAGCCACCATCAAAGTATGTGATGTTTGTAAGCATATCTTTGTCTCCGGTCATGTGTTTTGAGCAACCATTGTCTAGTATCCATTTCTTCTTTTTCAGTGGGACCTGAAAATAAATACGAAATTATTGGTACCCAGCGTTTTAATAGGGTCCAAAAAGTTAGAGCTTTGGAAACCAAACCCAATTCGATTCAGTATCCTTTTTATAAATATAGTTTTTATTATTATGAACACTATCCATAAATTTTTTAATATATTTATTCCTAATTAAAATATTGTTAGCCTTTGGAACCCAAATTTTTATTATCTTAGTTTCTACTTTTGTTTTAATAGGTTCTCTTGATAACATTTGTTGTTTTGAATCAATATTCTTCTTAAAAAATTTATTTTTCTTTTTAGGAATTTTTGACTTCTTTTTATATCCTAATCCATGTTTATTTGAAGAGGATTGAGAATTTTCTAAAATCTTAGATAAATTTTCTCTTCCTTTGTTAAAGTTAGAAACATTTTAGTGATGTTATCTAATCTAGCTTGAAGACTATTATTTTCTAACTCAACTTATCTAATCTTAGTTTTTAACTCATGATTTTCAGAAACAATTATATCATTCTTTTTCTTTTGAGTTTCAATTTCTTGACTTAAAAGTGATAATTGTGTTTCCGAATTTGAATGAGATTCTTGAACTTTTTTAATTTCTTCTTCTAGAATTTTCTTTTCATCTTTTAACATATCACTTTCAAATTCAGCTTTGTTTTGATTTTCACGAGTTTCCTTGAGTTTCTTTTTAAGACTTTTTATTGTGCTCAAAAGTTCAGTATTTACTTCAATTAAATCATCGAAAGTTAAATTACTAACCTCGGATTCTTGAGCCATAAAGCATACATTTGCCTGTTCATGGTCGCTATCATTTTCACTTTCAGATGAAGAAGAATCTGAATCGTCCCATGTTACATAGAATGCCTTCTTTTTGAATTTCTCTTTTTTTTTTTATTGAGAGCTTTCTGATTCTCCTTCCTTTGCTCTGGACAATCCTTGTGCATGTGACCTTTCTTGTGACAGTTGAAACATTCTATATTCGAGGATGTAAGTTTGTTCAAGAAATTCTTATTGAATCCGTTTTTATTTCTTTTTCTATATCTTAAGAATTTCTTGAAATTTTTGGCTATAAATGCTAAATCCTCATCTTCGGACTCTGATTCTTCCTTTTCCGCGTGAAAAGCTACATTCTTTCTTTCTTGAGCTTGATCTTTCTTAGCTTGCATATTTACTTCATACGACATAAGATTTCCAATTAATTCCTTTGGTTTCATTGTAGATAGATCATTTGCTTCCTCGATTGCTAGTACTTTTCTCTCCCATTCATTAGTGAGTGAATTTAGAACTTTAGACACAATGTCAAAGTCCATGTATTTTTCTCCTAGTCCTATTAAGGCATGATGAATGTCTTGAAATCTCGAGTACATGTCATTGATGGATTCATTTTGTCGCATTCTAAAGTTTTGGAATTGGTTCTTTGGCATGGATATCTTTGTTTGTTTGACCTTGTTTATGCCTTCATGTATGACTCTAAGTGTTTCCCATATCTGATATGCAGTAGTACATATGCTGACACAGTTGAATTCATTTCTATCCAGGGCGCAAAATAGCATATTCATAGCTTTGGCATTTGCACTTGCTTCATTCTTCTGAGTTTGTGTCCATGTAGGATAATCGGTCATGGGTACAACGAACTCTGCTTGAGTGGCATTTCAGGCTTCGAAACTTGTTGCTTGCATATAAATCCTCATCCTTGTAGCCCAATAGTTATAGTTTAGTCCATTGAATAGGAGGGGTCTTTGGGTAGATTGTCCTTCCGCAAATGTAGAACTATAGGCAGATGTTGTGCTTGTACTTTCGTTATTTTCCATATTATTAATATGTCTAATAACGGTGTTATGGTTATAGGACGGCCTTGCTCTGATACCAATTGAAAGAAGCTATGCGGTAGGATCGTATAATATGGAATAGTGGATGGTATAGGTAAATAACAATAAGCAATAAGTAAAGTAGACACCAGGATTTTATATTGGTTTGGACCTCTAGTCCTACGTCCAGTCCCTAAGCTTCACTTAGGAAATCTACCAACTAAACCCCTCTCTTAACCCGAAGGAATAGGTTTACAACTTACCCGAACAGCCAACGGGATTTCTTGCCTCAACTACTGAAGAGGACTTCAACTCAATTACTAAAACAATTATTCGACTTTTTGTGTTCTTGTCAACACTAATGAGTCCAATGTAGTACAATATTCCTATAATCTTATCCTCAAGAGTATGCAATGTATTTGTGAAGATTTGGGAAATGTGAATTGCCATGAATCAAACGAATGTTATAAACAAAGCAGAGATTCAAGCAATAGATTGGTGATTGCTTTGAAAACTTTTAGAGAATATAAAATATGTTCAAAAAAGTAGTGAGATTAAAGCATAAGAAAATTGATGTTAGAACCATGTATTTATATGTGTAGAAGAGATGCATTTGTTGGCTAGAGATACAGATAAGAGATGCTTCCATTTCCATTGGAGAATGGTTGCAACTCTTGGAAGGAAGAAGGTGTCCTTTCAGAAAAAATTCGCAGGTTTAAATTCAGTCGACTAAGCAGGGATTTCTGTCGATTGGAAATGTAAAGAAAAATTTTTAGGAATAGATTCAGTCGACTGAGCAGGGTGTTTCAGTTGACTGGAACTGTGCATGTTTGTGTATGTGTAACAGGTTCAGTCGACTGGGCATACCTGTTCAGTCGACTGAACTTTTGATTTTTGCACAGTGAATTTTTATTCTAGAAAATAAAGTTTATAAAACGTGTTCTAGTGTTTGTGCAAGCCTTTTGAGGGTAGATTTTAATAATAAATCTAAACTAAAACCTATATAGAAATCATACAGTTGCAACTACTTATTATGTTTTGAATCGTGTTTCTATTCGACCTCTAACGAAAAACACTTCTTATAAACTTTTTACTGGAAGAAAATCAAAGATTTCTTATTTTAAAGTATTTGGTTGAAAACATTTTATATTAGACACAAAAGATCAGCTTGGAAAATTCGATGAGAAATCCGACGAAGGAACCTTCCTAGGATATTCAGATCGTAGCAAAGCTTATCATGTATTTAATAAAAGATCAAATACTGTTGAAGAAACGTTACATGTATCTTTCGATGAAAATTTTCTACAAAAACCAAGTATAGAATATGATGAAGATTTTCCAGATAACATTACAAATACAGAAACAAAAAATCTTGAAAATGATGAAAATATTGTTGACAATAATGTTGAATTAAGATCTTCACCAAAAATATTACGGAATCATCCTGTTCAAAATTATTGGAGAAATTAATTCAAACGTACGAACTAGAAGTCGACTAAATCAAATGGGCCACGTGGCATTCCTTTCTAATATCGAACCAAATAATCCCAAAGAAGCTTCCACAGACGACTACTGAATAATTGCAATGCAAGAAGAGCTAAACCAGTTTGAACGCAATGAAGTTTGGGAATTAGTTCCAAGACCAAGTGATCAAACTGTTATTGAAACAAAATGGGTTTACAAGAACAAAGCAGACAATCAAGGTAACATCACTAGAAATAAAGCAAGATTGGTCGCACAAGGATATAATCAAAAAGAAGGAATTGACTACAAAGAAACGTTTGCTCCGGTTGCAAGACTAGAAGCAATATGAATCTTAATGGCCTATGCATGTTTCACAATTTCAGACTTTGTCAAATGGACGTTAAAAGTGCTTTTTTGAAAGGTTATATAAAAGAAAAAGTGTATGTTGAACAACCTCTCTTATTTATTCATGAGAAATTCCCTAATCACGTTTATAAACTTAAGAAAGCTCTTTACGTTTTAAAACAAGCACCACGTGCTTGGTATGAACGGCTAAAGATATATCTAATTTCTTTGGGCTTTCAAATTGGGAAAGTTGATCAAACACTTTTTATTAAACATTCAAAAAAGGATATTTTAATAGTTCAAATTTATGTTGATGATATCATTTTTGGTTCTACTAATGACAAGTTGTGTCAGGACTTCTCAAAAATAATGACCAAGGAATTTGAAATGTCTCGTATGGGAGAATTAACATATTTTCTTGGTTTACAAATAAAACAACTTCAAAATGGCATTTTTATTAATCAAGAAAAATATTGTGATAATTTAATCAAACGTTTCGGAATGGAAAATACTTCTGCTAAACCAACTCCAATGAGTACGACAACACATCTTGAAAAAGATGACAATGGAAAAAGTGTTGACCAGAGACTATACCGAAATATGATTGGATCATTACTATATTTGACTACAAGTCGTCCTGACATAATGACGAGTGTATGTTTGTGTGCTAGATTCCAAGCCAATCCAAAGGAATCACATTTAAGAGCAGTAAAACGTATCTTACGTTATCTCACTAACACCAATGATTTCGGTCTTGTACGAGCCTTGTACGGTTTGTTGGAAAATCCAATCAAAACAATACGAGCCTTGTACGGTTTTAGTTGTATTACCTGCCATGGAATGTGGTGGTAACCTGCTATTGAACATGGTAGCTATAGTAGGCATAGTGCGGAATGCCTATGTTGGCTAAGATTTATATTCTACTTTCGAAATGTTTTCTGCACTGTGCACTTATAATAATAATATCAAAGAACTTTCTACGTATTAAGCATGTTTGACTATCATAAGAAGAAATCTCCTCCAATTCTGCGTTTGCATTGTGTGTGTGGCGGGAGGTCTTATGGTAGATTCATTTTCTAAAAAGCATATCGGATTTTCTTTTATAAATCTTGTTTTATTTAAAAGATAAACTGTTTTTGTTACTCACACCAGTCTCATGACTGATCCGAAGTTTATTGTTCCTTTCCTAAACTCTGGGTGCTCACTATTTTCCACACGAGCAGTCTAGAGTTGGGTTTTTCAGATAGTTAGGTTCATTGATCATCTGGAGCTAGTCTCAGTCGTTGGATGCACACCAGTCTTGTTTGTCTTGGTGAAATGTGATGTTGGTTCGAGTTGCAGTTTTGGAGTTCTCTCTCTTGAAGATTATATTGGAGTTATTTGTTCCGCTGCTAGTGTTAGTTATATTCTTTTCCGCTGCTATTTTATTGTATCATATCTCTGATGTATATCGATATCTATTGTATCATCTGTTGTATCAGGATGTTGTATCAGATGTTGTATATTGATATTCATTATTTCTTCCGCTGTGTTGTTTACTTAATTGTGTTATAAGCTCCGGCGAATCGGATTTGAACGGTCGAATCTGCGGCATTCGAGTACGATGTAAAGTATGGATGTCGATTTTCGAACGCGAAAAATTCGCATTCGTTACATTTCCAATTTGAAATCCCGAATCTAATAGATAGCTCTTAAGTCTCTCATACCAAGCTCGAGGTGCTTATTTAAGACCATATAAGGCTTTCTTTAATTTATATACATGATCCGGATATTTTTCATGAGAGAATAAAGGGGGTTGTTCTACATATACATTTTCTTTTATAAAACCATTTAAAAATGCACTTTTAACATTCATTTGGTAAAGTTTAAAATTGTGAAAACATGCAAAGGCTAATAGAACACATATTGCTTCAAGTCTTGCAACGGGAGCATAAGTTTCTTTAAAATCAATACCTTCGTCTTGATTATATCCTTGTGCTACTAGCCTAGCTTTATTCCTAGTTATATTACGTTGTTCATCTACTTTATTTTTGTAAACCCATTTTGTTCCTATAGCTGATTGATTATTAGGACGGGGAACTAACTCCCAAACATCGTTACGTTCAAATTGATTTAATTTTTCTTGCATAGAAACAATCCAGTAATCTTCTGTTGATGCTTCTTTAGAATTTTTAGGTTCTATTGTTGAAATGAAAGCAGAATGTCCCATTTGATTTAGTTGACTTCTTGTCTTAACTTGAGAATTCATTTCACCTATTATATTTTGTGCTGGGTGATCTCGTAATATTCTTGGTGGAGATCTTAGTTCATTATTACAATTTTCAAGGTTTGTATTTTCTATATTTATAAATTCTTCATCATCTTTTATATTCAAATTTTTATTAAAATTTTCATCAAAAGATATATGTAAAGTTTCTTCAATTATGTTTGTTCGTTTATTAAATACTCAATATGCTTTACTTCGTTCTGAGTATCCTACGAAAATTCCTACGTCAGCTTTTGGATCGAATTTTCCTAGTTGATCTTTTGTATTTAAAATAAAACATTTTGATCCAAATACTTTAAAATAAGATATATTTGGCTTTTTGTTATTAAATAGTTCATATGAAGTATTTTTAGTTAATGGTCTAATTGATATACGATTTAATACATAACATGCAGTAGCTACGACTTCTGCCAAAAAATGTTTTGGTGGAAAACTTCCATTTAATAATGTTCTTGCACATTCTTGAAATGTTCTATTATTTCTTTCTACAACTCCATTTTGTCGAGAAGTTCTAGGAAATGAAAAATTATGATTTATTCCTCTTTTTACAAAAAGATTCAAAAGCTTCATTTTCGAATTCGCCTCCATGATCGCTTCATATATTTTTAATCTTCAAATCTTTAGTGTTTTGAATTCTTTTGACAAATGTTTTAAAATGCTCAAAAATATCACTTTTATTTTTCATAAAAATAGTTTATGTATATCTTGAGAAATCATCAACTATTACAAACACATATCGATTATAATTAATGGATTGAACTTGTGTTGGTCCAAATAAATCCATATGTAGTAATTCTAGTGGTTGTAAGGTCGACAATATTTTTCTTAGATTTGAAAGATGACTTTTTTAATTTTCCTTTTTGACAATCATCACAAAGATTTTTCATTTTAAAGTTTATTTTAGGTAAACCTCTTACTAATTCATTTTTAGAAAGTTTTCTAATAGTTTTAAAATTAATATGACAAAATCTTTTATGCCATAACCAAGGATCATTATCTTTGTCTAGTAAACACATACTTGTATTATGATTAATTTTCATATTTAGAACGTAAATATTCCTATCTCTATTTCCCTCAAAAACAAGATTTTGGTTTTGATCAAAAATACAACATTTATTTTCCGAAAAAGTTATTTTAAAACCTTTGTCACAAAGTTGACTTATGCTAAGTAAAATATTTTTTAGATTTTCAACTAATGAAACATTTGTAATAAAAGGTAAACTTGATATACCGTAATTGCTCACATCTCCTTTGCCAATGATATAGCCTTTTGAATTGTCTCCAAAGGTAACCGAGCCACCATCAAAGTATGTGATGTTTGTAAGCATATCTTTGTCTCCGGTCATGTGTTTTGAGCAACCGTTGTCTAGTATCCATTTCTTCTTTTTCAGTGGGACCTGAAAATAAATACGAAATTATTAGTACCCAGCTTTTTAATAGGGTCCAAAAAGTTAGAGCTTTGGAAACCAAACCCAATTCGATTCAGTATCCTTTTTATAAATATAGTTTTTATTATTATGAACACTATCCATAAATGTTTTAATATATTTATTCCTAATTAAAATATTGTTAGCCTTTGGAACCCAAATTTTTATTATCTTAGTTTCTACTTTTGTTTTAATAGGTTCTCTTGATAACATTTGTTGTTTTGAATCAATATTCTTCTTAAAAAATTTATTTTTCTTTTTAGGAATTTTTGACTTCTTTTTATATCCTAATCCATGTTTATTTGAAGAGGATTGAGAATTTTCTAAAATCTTAGATAAATTTTCTCTTCCTTTGTTAAAGTTAGAAACATTTTAGTGATGTTATCTAATCTAGCTTGAAGACTATTATTTTCTAACTCAACTTGTCTAATCTTAGTTTTTAACTCATGATTTTCAGAAACAATTATATCATTCCTTTTCTTTTGAGTTTCAATTTCTTGACTTAAAAGTGATAATTGTATTTCCGAATTTGAATGAGATTCTTGAACTTTTTTAATTTCTTCTTCTAGAATTTTCTTTTCATCTTTTAACATATCACTTTCAAATTCAGCTTTGTTTTGATTTTCACGAGTTTCCTTGAGTTTCCTTTTAAGACTTTTTATTGTGCTCAAAAGTTCAGTATTTACTTCAATTAAATCATCGAAAGTTAAATTACTAACCTCGGAGTCTTGAGCCATAAAGCATACATTTGCCTGTTCATTGTCGCTATCATTTTCACTTTCAGATGAAGAAGAATCTGAATCGTCCCATGTTACAGAGAATGCCTTCTTTTTGAATTTCTCTTTTTTTTATTACTGAGAGCTTTCTGATTCTCCTTCCTTTGCTCTGGACAATCCTTGTGCATGTGACCTTTCTTGTGACAGTTGAAACATTCTATATTCGAGGATGTAAGTTTGTTCAAGAAATTCTTATTGAATCCGTTTTTATTTCTTTTTCTATATCTTAAGAATTTCTTGAAATTTTTGGCTATAAATGCTAAATCCTCATCTTCGGACTCTGATTCTTCCTTTTCCGCGTGAAAAGCTACATTCTTTCTTTCTTGAGCTTGATCTTTCTTAGCTTGCATATTTACTTCATACGACATAAGATTTCCAATTAATTCCTTTGGTTTCATTGTAGATAGATCATTTGCTTCCTCGATTGCTAGTACTTTTCTCTCCCATTCATTAGTGAGTGAATTTAGAACTTTAGACACAATGTCAAAGTCCATGTATTTTTCTCCTAGTCCTATTAAGGCATGATGAATGTCTTGAAATCTCGAGTACATGTCATTGATGGATTCATTTTGTCGCATTCTAAAGTTTTGGAATTGGTTCTTTGGCATGGATATCTTTGTTTGTTTGACCTTGTTTATGCCTTCATGTATGACTCTAAGTGTTTCCCATATCTGATATGCAGTAGTACATATGCTGACACAGTTGAATTCATTTCTATCCAGGGCGCAAAATAGCATATTCATAGCTTTGGCATTTGCACTTGCTTCATTCTTCTGAGTTTGTGTCCATGTAGGATAATCGGTCATGGGTACAACGAACTCTGCTTGAGTGGCATTTCAGGCTTCGAAACTTGTTGCTTGCATATAAATCCTCATCCTTGTAGCCCAATAGTTATAGTTTAGTCCATTGAATAGGAGGGGTCTTTGGGTAGATTGTCCTTCCTCAAATGTAGAACTATAGGCAGATGTTGTGCTTGTACTTTCGTTATTTTCCATATTATTAATATGTCTAATAACGGTGTTATGGTTATAGGACGGCCTTGCTCTGATACCAATTGAAAGAAGCTATGCGGTAGGATCGTATAATATGGAATAGTGGATGGTATAGGTAAATAACAATAAGCAATAAGTAAAGTAGACACCAGGATTTTATATTGGTTTGGACCTCTAGTCCTACGTCCAGTCCCTAAGCTTCACTTAGGAAATCTACTAACTAAACCCCTCTCTTAACCCGAAGGAATAGGTTTACAACTTACCCGAACAGCCAACGGGATTTCTTGCCTCAACTACTGAAGAGGACTTCAACTCAATTACTAAAACAATTATTCGACTTTTTGTGTTCTTGTCAACACTAATGAGTCCAATGTAGTACAATATTCCTATAATCTTATCCTCAAGAGTATGCAATGTGTTTGTGAAGATTTGGGAAATGTGAATTGCCATGAATCAAACGAATGTTATAAACAAAGCAGAGATTCAAGCAATAGATTGGTGATTGCTTTGACAACTTTTAGAGAATATAAAATATGTTCAAAAAAGTAGTGAGATTAAAGCATAAGAAAATTGATGTTAGAACTATGTATTTATATGTGTAGAAGAGATGCATTTGTTGGCTAGAGATACAAACAAGAGATGCTTCCATTTCCATTGGAGAATGGTTGCAACTCTTGGAAGGAAGAAGGTGTCCTTTCAGAAAAAATTCGCAGGTTTAAATTCAGTCGACTAAGCAGGGATTTCTGTCGATTGGAAATGTAAAGAAAATTTTTTAGGAATAGATTCAGTCGACTGAGCAGGGTGTTTCAGTTGACTGGAACTGTGCATGTTTGTGTATGTGTAACAGGTTCAGTCGACTGGGCATACCTGTTCAGTCGACTGAACTTTTGATTTTTGCACAGTGAATTTTTATTCTAGAAAATAAAGTTTATAAAACGTGTTCTAGTGTTTGTGTAAGCCTTTTGAGGATAGATTTTAATAATAAATCTAAACTAAAACCTATATAGAAATCATATAGTTGCAACTACTTATTATGTTTTGAATCGTGTTTCTATTCGACCTCTAACGAAAAACACTTCTTATAAACTTTTTACTGGAAGAAAATCAAAGATTTCTTATTTTAAAGTATTTGGTTGAAAACATTTTATATTAGATACAAAAGATCAGCTTGGAAAATTCGATGAGAAATCCGACGAAGGAACCTTCCTAGGATATTCAGATCGTAGCAAAGCTTATCGTGTATTTAATAAAAGATCAAATACTGTTGAAGAAACGTTACATGTATCTTTCGATGAAAATTTTCTACAAAAACCAAGTATAGAATATGATGAAGATTTTCCAGATAACATTACAAATACAGAAAAAAAAATCTTGAAAATGATGAAAATATTGTTGACAATAATGTTGAATTAAGATCTTCACCAAAAATATTACGGAATCATCCTGTTCAAAATTATTGGAGAAATTAATTCAAACGTACGAACTAGAAGTCAACTAAATCAAATGGGCCACATGGCATTCCTTTCTAATATCGAACCAAATAATCCCAAAGAAGCTTCCAAAGACGACTACTGGATAATTGCAATGCAAGAAGAGCTAAACCAGTTTGAACGCAATGAAGTTTGGGAATTAGTTCCAAGACCAAGTGATCAAACTGTTATTGAAACAAAATGGGTTTACAAGAACAAAGCAGACAATCAAGGTAACATCACTAGAAATAAAGCAAGATTGGTCGCACAAGGATATAATCAAGAAGAAGGAATTGACTACAAAGAAACGTTTGCTCCGGTTGCAAGACTAGAAGCAATACGAATCTTAATGGCCTATGCATGTTTTCACAATTTCAAACTTTGTCAAATGGACGTTAAAGTGCTTTTTTGAAAGGTTATATAAAAGAAAAAGTGTATGTTGAACAACCTCTCTTATTTATTCATGAGAAATTCCCTAATCACGTTTATAAACTTAAGAAAGCTCTTTACGTTTTAAAACAATCACCGCGTGCTTGGTATGAACGGCTAAAGATATATCTAATTTCTTTGGGCTTTCAAATTGGGAAAGTTGATCAAACACTTTTTATTAAACATTCAAAAAAAGATATTTTAATAGTTCAAATTTATGTTGATGATATCATTTTTGGTTCTACTAATGACAAGTTGTGTCAGGAGTTCTCAAAAATAATGACCAAGGAATTTGAAATGTCTCGTATGGGAAATTAACATATTTTCTTGGTTTACAAATAAAACAACTTCAAAATGGCATTTGTATTAATCAAGAAAAATATTGTGATAATTTAATCAAACGTTTCGGAATGGAAAATACTTCTGCCAAACCAACTCCAATGAGTACGACAACACATCTTGAAAAAGATGACAATGGAAAAAGTGTTGACCAGAGACTATACCGAAATATGATTGGATCATTACAATATTTGACTACAAGTCGTCCTGACATAATGATGAGTGTATGTTTGTGTGCTAGATTCCAAGCCAATCCAAAGGAATCACATTTAAGAGCAGTAAAACGTATATTACGTTATCTCACTAACACCAATGATTTCGGTCTATTCTATCCTAAAGAATGTCCATTCGAATTAGTTTGATATAGTGATGCTGATTTCGGTGGCTCTCGAACAGATTGAAAAAGTACAAGTGTACGTGCCATTTTATTGGAAAATCACTTGTATCTAGGTTTAGCAAGAAGCAAAATTGCGTTTCTCTTTCTACATGTGAAGCAGAATATATTTCTGCTACTTTGGCTTGTACTCAAGTAATCTATATGCAACAAACTCTTAAAGATTTCAGTATAAATTTATCAAATTCAACTATATACCGTGACAACTCTAGTACTATTAACTTGTCTAAAAATCATGTTAATCATTCACGAACTAAACATATTGACATTCGTCATCATTTTCTTCATGATAATATTGAAAAGGGTATAATAAATTTAGAATTTGTTAATTCTGAAAATCAATTAGCTGACATCTTCACTAAACCTCTAAATGAAAATTGTTTTATAAAATTAAGAAGAGAACTAGGTATGATCTCCATATCAGAATTATAAAAATAAATTAATTTAAAATTAATAAATAAAAAAATATATGTATATTTTTTTTGGTACTCGAACTCTGTACCTCGGGATTGATAAGTCTATGTCTTTATCACTTGGCTATTCATTGCTTCACATCTACACTACATACATTTGTTTCTTTATATTTCTAAAAAATTTTTAAGAAAATTTCAGCCACAAATTTTTATTGTTCATTCCCTTCCTCTAATTATTCAAACCGCACGTTAAACCATCTCTTCTTAACTACCTTTTACTCCTATATATTCAGCTCTCTGTTCTCATATTCCCATCAAAAAGAAAAATTATTTAAAAAAAAACATATTTGTTTCTTTCTCTACATCATCTTCTAAATTCAAAATGTCGTCGTCACATAACTCATCAGATGGATCATCCTACTCTTCTATCAACTTTGAGACTCCATCATCGGCTTTATCAAAGCTACCAACACCTACTCCCACCCATGAACCTGCAAGACCATCAACTTATCGAACGGGTTATACACCTGAGAAAAAGAAAGCTAGACGGTTCCTGTTCTTTAGTTCTCCTAAAACCAAGCAAAAAATTGATGATCTTTATCATTGCCAGAGGGAATCAATAAGGCTTCAGCAAGAAATGTATTATGAACAGAAAATGAACTCTAAACGTCTGAGTTTTCTTGAGCAATTTGGATGGAAGTTCTGCGGTTCATCTTCCTCTTCGGCTCATCAACCTACACCATTGTCAACTCAAAATCCATGGGATAGGTCGCCACAAGCTCCACCTGTCTCTCCAAACTCTTCAAAGCATGGAAACCGTTGGTCACCTCTACGACCATATGTTGAGAAGACTAAAGATGAACCAACAAAATCCAACTCTCCATCAACCTCATCTTCAAAATAAATATGTTTTTATTGTCTATTTTTTAATTATTTTACTCCATATTTATTATGCATTGTATTAATATATAATAAAAATTATCTATTGGTGCTCAAAAATGACTGTATATGCTAAAAAAAAATTCAGTCAACTGGAAAAACTTAGTTAGTCGACTGAATTTCATAGTAAAAACTCTCGGGTTCAGCTCAGTCAACTGAAAAAACTGAGTTAGTCGACTGGATTTCATAGTAAAAACTCTCGGTTCAGCTCAGTCAACTGGAAAAACTGGTTTAGTCAACTGAGTTCCATATAATAAGTTTTTGCTTCAGCTCAGTCGACTGAAATTACTCAGTCATTCGGCTGAATTCATATAAAAAACTCTCGGGAACTACTTTCAGTCGACTGACTCAGTAATTTCAATCGACTGAACGGGGCCTTCTGTATTTTTACTGCCCTTACCTAATTTTTTAACCCCCCACTTTCACTTTTTTAACCTTTCTTCTTCTTTTCTCTAGACCTAATTTCGAATTTCACCTCTTCCCCATTACCAAATTCAAATTTTTTTACCCATCTCTTTCAATTTAAATGGCTCCGAGGCAAACAAAGCATGTAAAAAAGGGTTCTTCTTCTTCCCCTACTCCAATAGATTCTCATATTGCTACTTGGTTAGTTCATGATAAAGCAATTCAACGGTGGATCAATACGCAAGACTCGCGTATTTTTGAAGGTTCTTTTGTTCATTATCCTAATTTTAACGCATATGGCATACGAGAGCTTTCCGAAAGAAGTGGGTTGGATACTTTTCTGGACTGCAAGAAGAACAACCTAAAAATCAACCATACAATGGTTAAACTCTTTTATGCAAACTTAAATCTTCAGGAGCCAGGACCTAGAAATAGAGAAAACTGCATTTGGACTTCGGTATGTGTAATCTCTATTTTTTTCTCTAGAACGAATGAATCATTTGCTTCAAACTAGAGTTGGGGGAATTAATCTTCACGATGTAAGTTGTGATATGAAACTTCAGGACAATATAAGTCACTTATTTCTCGAAGATAACGCTGTTGAAGTAAAATCTACGTCTCTTTGACCAAAAGCTAAATTAATGCATAAGTTTCTTCTTAAAACCATAACCCCCCGAACAGGATCATATGAATTAGTATATCCTGAAAATTTTCGTGCTTTATATGCTATATGGGAAAATGTGCATGTTAATTGGACTCAGCTTCTTCTGGATGAATTTCTCAGTTTTAACCAAGGTAGAACTAATGTCATTTACTTTGGTGAATATATAATGCGACTATTAAATGATTTTGGTATAAGATCCCCGGAATTTGAATTCTCCAAAGTTGGATTATATAACATTTGTACCATAAGATTAATGAAACTCCCTGATTGACCGGAACCTTTTATCACCTTCACGATTAGCAAGCAACCCAACAACAAAGACGACAAGGTATTCACATTGCCGAACAATCCTCTTCTTAAACTCATCAATCCGAAGAAGAAGTTATCCGTCGTCCAACTGTTGGCCAAACATCGCGAGAGGCTATTGATTTGCTTGCACAAAATCAAGTTATTCTTGGCCCTCGTTTGAATAAGATAGATAAAAAGCTTAACAAGATCAAAGGTTTCTTCACAACATTATGGGAGGCTATTTCTTGTACATCTACCACTACCGGTTCTTTGCATTTGGATCCTGGAAAAAGACCAGCTCCACAATTCTCTTGGTCGACTTCCAAAGGCACAAGCTCTGGCACAAGTGCTCATGACATCGCTAAAGGAAAGAAACCAATTCAACTGGAGGAGGAAGATACTTCTGATTCCGACGAAGAGTAAGTTGTCCTATGACTTTTGTTTGGATATTTTTAGTTAGGTATTTTAATGGTTGTTTTAATTCATATGGATGTGAACATTTCTAAGAACTATTGTTGTGTAAAATATTTATGTGACTATGTGATCTCCGGTAGAATGCTTATTTTACTTTATGGCTATGAACTTATGTGATCTTCTGTGAACTTTGGCTATTTCTAAGTATTTCTTTTTGTCGATGACAAAGGGGGAGAAATTATTGTGCTTTCTAATAGTTTCTTGCAGAGCCATACATTCAGGGGGAGAAAATAAAGAAAACAAATTCTTTGTAACTCATATTATATATCGTCAATTATATATATTGTCATCAATCAAAAAGGGGGATAATGTTGAATCATGATTTTGATTCATGACGAAGAACATCAACAAGCATTACGATCATAGTGACAAAAAGAGAATAGAACTTCAAACAAAGACAAGACTTCAAAATATGTATATTTATATTGTTCTTGAGTCTTCGTTCTGTTCCAATTTTGTTAAAATTATCCCTCAAGAAGTCACACTCACACACAAAAAGTTTTTCATCTTGAAATATAGAGTTTTAAAGCGATCTGTGCAACATAGCACAGGTCAGTCGACTGACTCAGAATAGCCAGTCGACTGACGTGTGTTAGTGCACAACACATTGTTTTGAAATGCACATTTGTGAATTTCAGTTGACTGGCACTTCTGAGTCAGTTGACTGAACGGCAAATAACGGCTTTTTTTTACTGAAATGACACTTTCTTTCATGAAGGGGTTTGAATCCAATTCCAACAGGAATAGATGCAACTTTTGATTGAAATCTTTCATAATCAATTGCATCCCTATATACTCTATATAAACATGCTTTGATTCTTCTCATACTTCACCGAATTTTTACTTTGCTCTCTTATTCAATTCTTGCTCTATATTCAAAGCACTCACAAACTTTATTTCACTTGAATCTTTGAGTTAACTTATAATATTTGATTCTAAGTGATTTACTTCCTTTCAATCAATACACACACACAAAATACACTTGAGGATTTGATTATAGGAAGGGTGTACTATCAAGAGACAAATTCGTGTTATTTAGAACACATTGTGTCAAATATACTTTTGTATAAGTTGAAGTCCTCTTCGGCTGTTGAGGCAAAATCTTGTTCTGCTGCTCAGGTCCCTTGTTCGGCTATTCAAGGGTTGTATAGACCTGTTCCTCCGGGTTAAGTGAGGATTGTTGTTAGTGAAATTCCAGAAAGGAGTCTGGGACTGGACGTAGAACGGGAAGTTCGAACTAGTATAAAAATTCCTGGTGTGCTTGTTTTTATTTTTACTTACTTTACGTTGATATAGTTTATTTCCGCACTTGTTTAATATAATTCCATATTGCACGATCTGCACAGTAACTTTCATTACAGTCTTTTGTGCATCTGATTTGGATTTTAGGAAGTATATCCATGTATATCTAGAATAACAGTCAACAAATGATATATAATACCTGAATCCATAGTCTGAATTTATTGGAGCAGGTCCTCATAAATCAGTGTCTACTAACTAAAGTGGTTTGTTAATAACAGTTGTAGAATCTGCAAAAGGTAATTTATGGCTTTTTCCTAATTGGCAGTAGGTGTATACATATGGTAAAGATACATCACAAGAAATGTTATTGTTCATAAGAATTTGTTTTACAATATTTATATTGGGATGCCCTAGCTTGTAATGCCACAAAGTAAAGATTTCTTGATCATTTGTAACATGTGACTTTTATTATTACACCATATATTCCTAGTTTTGCTCTTTCTTGAATTTCCAAAATTAAACTTGTATAATCCTCTGTCCAATTTACCATGTAACAATATATCTTGATTTAGTATATCCTTAACTAAACAGAACTTAGGGTGAAACTCAAAATACACATTGTTGTCATTAGCAAATTGAGATACACTCAATAGATTCTTGTTATTATGTGGGACTCTCAATAAATTATTGAGATGAAGAAGTCTTTTACCTTGAATACTTCTAGTTCCAACATGTGTGATTTTTAAAGCTTCACCATTCCCCATATGAATAGAATGCGTACCTGTATATTCTTTATTGCCTAAATTGAGATTTTGCAGGTTGCTTGTGAGGTGGTTAGTGGCACCTGAATCTGGGTACCAATCTTCTTCTGCCATCTCATCAGATCTGGTATGGCTTTCTGCATTTAAAGCTTGAGTTTTGTGATCTATATGTGTAACATTTGCACTGGAGTTGTAATTTCTTTGATTTTGTTGATTAGGGTAGTACTCAGTGTTGAGTCGAAAATAGCATTGTCCGGCTGTATGCCCTGGTTTTCCACAAATTTGACATTTTATTCTGTTATTGTTCCATCTTCCACTTCTTCCTCTGCCTCTTTGAGTAGTATTGCTTCTTCGATTGTTGTCTTGTCTGAAATTTTGATTTTCTTGTTTTCTTCCTTGATTTCTGTTTCTTGAATTTGATGCATAATTGAGTGAAAGTTCTGGGTTACTTTCTTTTCTTTGCTCGATTCTTCCTTCATGTGATAATAGTATGGAGTAAAAATATTGCATATTCGGTAGAGTTTGTTGTGATGAAATGATTGCTATCACTGACTCATATTCAACATCTAGACCATTCAGAATGGTCAATATCTGCTCAGATTCTAATACAGTATGTCCTGCAGCATCAAGTATATCATAGTATGATTTTACCTTTGTGATATACTCTTTCATTAAGATGTTCTCTTTCCTGAGGTTCTGCAGTTGTCTTTTGTAATATAAAATTCTTGCTGTTGACTGTGTTTGAAAATTTGTTGTACTGCAGACCATATCTCAAATGATGTTTTACATCCTACAATTTGTGATAGTAAACCTGAACTGATGGATGAGAGCAACCAGGCAGCTAGTAAGCTATCTTGTTTCTGATAATTGATGAATTCTTTATTGACTGTTATTTCTTCAGAGCTATCAGCCACCATTCTTGCCGGTACTGTAGCAGTGCCGTAAAGGAAGTCTTCTAACCCATATCCTCTGATGCTTGTTTCTACTTGATATTTCCACAATATATAATTGTTTTCATCAAGTGTAGTAGTTACCAAATTATTCTTTGGTTTAATGATGTCACTTGCTCTTGTTTCAGTAGCTAGAGTATCTTGATTTCTTGATTTTGATCCATCCTGACTTTTAACTCCACTTGTTGCAGATGATGTTGTGTCATCATCTCCTGCCATGGTGATAATGCTTCAATTAGGTTTCTTATAGAGAAATTTTTATGGTGCAGCCAACAATCTTGACTTCTTGGATCTGGATCTTGGCGCGGCACCACAGTAGTGATCAGAACTGGGTAAGTTACTCTCAGATGATGAGTAAGCAATGAACTGAGAGCAACCAAGGATGGTGGATGATGATTTCCGTCTGACACCTCCTTTTGGACGGCTCAATGATGATATTGCTAATCTCTGATGAGATTGTAGTAGTAAACTAGATTTTATGACTGTCGTTAGACAGATTTTGGCTTTGATACCAAAACAGAAATGTAAAGAAATTGTAAAAAGGAATTTTATTAATACTTTAATACTGTACACACTCTGTATACTCTGTATTTATAATGCATTATGGGCTTTGGACCGATATATGAGCTAATATCTATGGCCCAAGACATTATAATATACAAACTTGCTTTATATCCAGTATAATGCTGCTGCAGCGTCATTTTATAACCTAACTGAAGCTATATATGGGTGCTTGTAGAAGTAAAAATAAACTAAAAGAAAGTAGTACAACAATAATAAAAATGATGATGATCATTATAATAAAAGGTTAATACCAAAAAAATCAACAACAGCTTGATAAAATTTTGTTGGACATCGAAGATTTTAAAGGCAAGTGAGGGTACTAGGTCTAGGAGAGTAGTTGTTTCAATCCCTGCTCACGAGGGAAAAAGTTATGAATCATCACCGAAAGGTAAACGCTGAAATTTGGGTCTAACACAACAAGTGGTTTTAAACTTCTGATGCTTGATGTTTTCTAGTTCAGTGATCACCCAGTTATTTCTATTCTCCCCCAATGTTTCCTGAATAAAATTTTCACCCCATGAATTACCTTTTCCACCCCGTTTTATACCAACCATGCCTTGTATTTTTCTTTCATTTACTGATTATTGTGGTTTGAATTTAATATCCCGTTCGTTTAGCATGGTTTTAGTTAATTCCTGGTGCGAAGCAAATTAGGTATTCATCAACTCCTAGTAAGCTCTACACTAGATATTTATCAACTCCTAGTTTGCTTTCACTGGGTATTGCTCAATTCTCATCGGATTTTTGATAAATATACAACTTGCGTTTGATTCTAATGAAAACTTACGCAAATATATAAAATTTTCACTTTTAATTAGATGTTTTTTGTTCAGTCTGCTACTACCAACAAGAAAAAATTGAATGACAATCATTGTTGACTTATTATTTGAACATGAAAATTTTACTAAAGAAAATCATTTCAATAACAAATGCATTTTTATTATCCTGGAGTTGTTGTCTTTTTTTTATTTACCCCAAAACATAAAATAGAAACAAACATTTATTATTTTTTAATTCATCTTAAAATATCAATTTGAAAACAAACAACCACTGCTTCCAATTTGATAAGGGTAAAATGGTAAGGAATTATTTGGTAATTCTAGTGGGGTGTGTAAAATAAATCATGGGGGCTTAATAGAACTAGCCTTATTGTTACGCATCCTTAATAAAATAAATTACACTCAAGAACTTAGATTCTGAAATTCAGTTATCAAATAAAATTCACTAAATTTTACTATTCAAAAATCAAATTAAAGCAGTTTAAATGAACTTATACGATCTTGCATCTAAATGACTTGGAAAATCCAGAATCGACATCATTGCACAACCATAATATTATCTTAACTCAAGAGTCAATACACATTACCAAAAGTTAGGGTCTCAAAATCAAATTTTATGAACTGCGATAAAAAACAAAATGGAAGGAGGAAAAAGCACAGCAATCCCATAAGAAGTTGAAACACAAAATACGTTGACTGCAAGTTATTCCAATTCAAGCGACCTTGCAATTGATCTGAGCTCTTTTCTTAATACACTTGGATCCATTAGAACTTGAATTCAGTATTCATAAATGTAGGGATGTGATGCACAAAAAATAAGAGGAATATGGAGGAGTGCAAGGAAAGATGATTTGGAAGACGAAAAAATGGAAGCCCAAAAAGGATGGAAAATAATGGGATAGGGATTTGGAACGTGGAACATTTTTTACTAAAAATGAAAATAAAAGATAGAAAACTTTTCTAAATGGAAGAGGGAATTAATGGAGCCAAAATTTTGTATCGAAATCTCCATCAGAGCCAAAACTTTGTTTAAATTTCCTTCAGAGCCAAATTTTTATATCAAAATCTCCATTAATTTATGGCTGATATTCTCTCATTCCGTATTCCATTTTCCAAGTCTTCTCTGATTGGCGTTAGTCTACTGACAACAGCAATAATAAATCCTAATTGCAGTAACTCTTTCAATCCCACGAAAACTCCCTATTCATATTTCCTCTTTTCCCGATTTCGACTCTGTAATTTCGATTGGAATTACTCTTCCAATCCCATAGGAATTTCTTCCTGTTTAATCACCTTTCGAATTTCAACTTTGGACTTTTGATTCATTGTTGCCATTTTTGTAAACAGCTACCTACCAATCAGATCTAAACTATAATTTGATGTTACTCTATAGCAACATTTGATAATTGGTTTTACATTCTTTGAAAGACTCAGATGACATTATTCCTTAGTAGTTATTATCTTATTTGTTTCTTCAATTGGCAAACTCCGATTGCTACATACCATGAGTTTGATGGTGATGTTAAGAGGTCATTATTATACATCAAGGAATAATAAGGATATTCCAATATCTTCACTTTTCAATATTACAGTTCATTTTCTACTATATAATTACTTAGCCTCCAAACGAAGTAGCTATAAATACCAGTTATACATTGTTGAATTATGAATCAAGTAATTAATAAAGATGTAGTCTTTATTGGTTCCTCCTTTCTTTTTCTTCCCCGCTTCTTCTTTTACATATTATATATTGTTTCATTTCAATAATTTCAACAATGATAAGTATCTATAACTAACTATCTAGTAAAGTAGTTCAAATTAACAAATACAATGGAATAGTGGATGCATCGGTCCAGTTAAGCTAATGATCGGTTCAAAAATTAAGTGCATCACTACAATCAAGTCTTCGTCATCTAATATTTATGTTGCATTGACTCATAAATAAGCCATCACCTCTGGTATACCTAAACTCGCATCTGTAGGAGCAATTAATGTAGTAATAGCATCAGCAAACATGGTCAACCCAAAATTTCGCATAGAAAATACCCAAAAATGCCTGTGCATACTTAGACATATGTTTCAAAATCATTAAATTAACATGTCGAGGGCAAGGGAATTACATTTTTTGCGTGAGCATCATGTTGAAAGTAATCACAAACTTAACACCGGCTATATTCTCTGTAACGCCCCACCTCTATACCCATGCTTGCCAAGAACACTACGGTGTAATGCCGTCAACTAGCACAGAGAATAAGACTGTTGAGGAGCGACCATCCGTGTAATTGCTTTGTGCGAGCATCGATATGTCAGATAGTATAGCATGCAATTCTTTTCAAGTGGAAATCCGACATGCCGACACAAACTCAAAGCTACTACACAGTGGCTATAATATCTTCGGAGACAAATATAGAAATAAACATAACACAAATCAGTCACAGACAATTCATATCACAAAGGCGGAAATAGATATGAATATAACACATGAAAGTGTTCATCAGAGTAGTGGTCTAAAAAGATCCACAATATCACAAAAGAATAGTTACACGAACTACACAAAAGAATAAGTATACATTATGGAGTCTATATCTCTAATGTATACAACAAAAAACTACTAATTTAAGTAGTCAACCAAAAGTCAGAGAAATCAATCCCAAGAGAGAAGTCAAGCTGAAGCACCTGTAACATCTCGGTCTGACCCGAGTATTATTTAATAAGAATATAATAAACGGATCAGTGTAACTATAAATATCAGATGAAACGATATAGAATCAGAGTTATGACAAACACATAATAATCACAAGGCCAAGCTGTGATATATAAGTAGTTGATAATCAACAAGAGATTAATCAATATCACAAAATCTACACAAGAATCAAAGAAGTGTCATACTCTTTATTTCGTTCATCAAACCACAAATATTGACGATAATATCAATGTCAATCACAAAAGTCAATGACGCACAAATTCCAGAAGACTACACAAGAAATCCAGAAATCACTAAAGTCAATGACACACAAATTCACCAATGCACAAATATCGATAAGGCTTATCAATGGAAATCACGAAAAATTGGTGAAACACAAATTCTAGAAATCATCTCAAGAAATCCAGAAATCACAAAGGGGGGAGGCCTATCACAAACGGGAGCATAAAGCTCACCAACACGTGTATCACAAACGGAATGCTAATTCCATGGTCGCTAACTATCACAAATTGAGCCGAAGCACCACAAACGGCCCGAAGACCATGGGTTGCTACCCCATCACAAATTGAGTCGAAACTCCACAAAACGGGGTTTAGTCTCCCTCGCAGACAAAGAGACATCGCACATTGCTAGTCTAAATCAGAAAGATGATCGTCATGATCAACGAGAAGTGTCAATTACACTAAGCTAGTAAATATATGAGTTTAGCTTCATGTCCCATAACCACTTGCTTAACTTAAATATTTACGAACAAACTGTAGATTTCCACTAGAAAATTGTCACAAGGGTTTCAATCGAACAAGTCCAAGAATTAACCAACAAAGTGAACGCAAGCGTTTCATACCACTTGTTTTACTAAGTCGTTTAATTAGATTTCTCATACGAGTGAGGTAAAGGTTTATATATACTAATAGATTGGAAAACGGTTTTATAAACGAATTTGGTATTAAAATAGTATTGAAATCGTTTGAGGAAAGAGTTTTGATATTTACTACTAGTATAGAAAACCTTTATATTTTTAAAGTGACAAATCACAAAGAAGATTGTAGGAACAATCAATCACTAAGATTCACATTCGAAAACGTGAATAAAAGCCAAAGAAATCGATATAAAATCCATCAAAGTGGATATATCTAAAATTCCCAAAGAAAAGGTCATCTAAGTCGATAATAAATGACAACAACAAAAGGGAGACAACACGAATCGATTAAAGTTGGATATTCAAACGGATTAGCAAAATAGGCTAATCTGGCAATTAACAGCAGGTCGGTCGACCGGACTCCCTGAGTCGGTCGACCGAGCCTTAAACAGAGGAGTGCTTATGCACTCGGCAGCAGGTCGGTCGGCCGACTCAGGGAGCTCGGTCGACCGGACCTGTTGCCAGCCTCTTCCCAGCCCATAGTAATGAGCTCCAACCTCGTCCAAATTTCATTCTCTCGAGCAACGGCGCTAAGGGTTTATGCCAATCGACTACCCGACCCTATATGCTCCTCGATGCATCACCAAAAACATGTTCAAACATCAAAGTTAGGATTTTTAACGAATTGAACTCAAAACACTAAAAATTGGAATATACACCAATTCAATCCAATCCAAAAGCAAATACACACGAATAAGTGTTAGGAATTCATACCTAACATTCAAAGATAATTCATAGACTTAGATGTGAGATTAAAAATCTCACCTTTTTCACAAAATCGAACAAGAAGAAGCTTGAAAGCAAATGGAGAATCAACCTCTCTTCAACACAACCCAAATGAGCTTGAATCTATGCTCAAAACAAGAAAATTCCCCAAATTAGGTTTAGGAATTTCTGAAATTGGTAAGAGGATAAGTTGGAGAAGAAGAAGAGAAGCTTACCAATGGGTTCTCATAGATTTTGGAGCAAGAACTTGGATTTTGCTATGGAACTAGGGCTTGGAGTTTTAATTTCCACTTCCACTCTCCATTAACATAAAAGCTTTGAGTATTAGGAAAATAGAAAAGAAGTGAATGAAGAGGAGGGGGTTGGAACTGAGTTAAGTGGGGTTAATGGGCTCAGCCCAAACCAAACCCAAAGTGAAAAGTAGCAAAAATCAACTTTCTCCAAACATATCGAAGCTTATACTCAAAAAGGTCGCAAACGGCATTTTAAACTCAATGGGAGTGGTCCCGAGTCCTAATTCGACCGTATGCAAAAAGTAGCTTTTCGGACTAAAATCCGACTAACGATAAAATATTTAAATAAAATATTTAAATATAAAATCGATAAATATGCGGGTTGTTACAGACTCCCCTCCTTAAAGAAATTGTGTCCTCGCAATATTTTAAGAAGAGAACATAAAGTAACAACCATAAAAGCATATTCAACACAAAAGAAATTTGAAATAAGAAGTTCACCTCAAAGAGCACGAGAAAGTAAGTCCGGATGTGTTCGCTCGATGTACTCTCTAGATTCCCAAGAACAATCCTTAGGATTTGAAGACCATCGAACTTTAACAAGCGGAACATCTTTATTTCGAAGTCGTTTGACTTCCGAAGCAATGATACGAATAGGATGTTGCTCATAAGTTAGATTAGGCGAAACTTCAATCTCTTCCACAACACCGGGCTCAAGAATAGAATCGGAATCTCGAAGACATTTCCGAAGTTGAGAAACGTGAAACACGTCATGGATAGCAGAATATTGAGCCGGTAATAAAAGGCGATAAGCCATGGAACCAATACGTTCAGTGATAGGAAATGGCCCAATATATCGAGGCGCTAACTTTCCCGAGCGACTGAAACGCACAACACCTTTCATAGGTGACACACGAATGAACACAAGATTTCCCACAGAAAATTCTAACTTCCTTCTCCGGTTATCGGCATAGGATTTTTGTCTACTCTGGGCTTCTTTCATTCTATGTCGAATAAGTTCAATTTTCTCCGTGGAATCACGAATAAAATCTGGACCTAAAACCAGCTTCTCACCGGTCTCAAGCCAACAAGAAGGAGATCGGCATGGCCTTCCAAGAGTGCCTCAAAAGGTGACATACCAATACTAGATTGGAAGCTATTATTATAGGAAAATTCAACAAGTGAAATATGATCTTCCCAACTTCCACCAAAATCAAGCACACAAGAACGAAGAAGATCTTCAAGCGTTTGATTCACACGCTCGGTTTGTCCATCGGACTGAGGATGATAAGCGGTGCTAAAATTAAGCTTCGTTCCCAAAGCTTTTTGAAGACTCTTCCAAAATCCACTGGTAAACAATGGATCACGATCACTAACTATAGAAGTAGGAACTCCATGCAATTTAACAATTTCTTTAATAAAAAGTTTGGCCAAAAGAGGTACGGTTCGGTTAGACCGAACGGGAATAAAATGGGCGGATTTAGTAAGTCTATCAACAATCACCCATAAGCTATCATGACCCAAACAAGGACAGGGAAGGCCATCAATAAAATCCACGGAAAACTGGTCCCACTTCCAAATTGGAATTTCTAAAGGTTGCAATAGCCCACCGGGCCTTTGATGTTCGGCCTTAACGAGTTGGCAACTCATGCAGCGCTTAACGAAGTTAGCGATGTCAAGTTTCATTCCCTCCCAATATAAAGTCGCTTCATATCCGCGTACATTTTACTACTACCGGGATGAATGGTAAATTTAGAATGATGAGAATCTACCAAAATATCTTTACGAAGATCACCAATATTTGGCACGACAAGTCTACCAAATTTCCGAATGCCGCCACGAGAATCGATATCAAAGTCTTTCAAACCTTCAATATCAATTTTATCCTTAATATTTTGGCCAAGAAGAGCCAATTCAGGATCTAGCCTTTGTGCTTCAAGAATGCGGTCAAAAAGAGAAGGATGAGCCACAAGGCTACATAACACAAGTGATGAACATAAATCGAAGACACGGTCTCGAATCTCACAAGAGGATAATATCTCGAGATCGTTCCATTCGGATATCATCATAGAAACAACAGCTTGTTGTTTACGGCTAAGAGCATCGGCGACACGATTACCCTTACCGGGTGTATAAAGAATATCAAGATCGTAAGGCGCAAGGAACTCGAGCCAACGCTGTTGACGTAAATTAAGTTCCTTTTGAGAGAATAAATACTTCAAGGACTTATGATCGGTATAAAGAACAAATTTCTCTCCTAATAGATAATGACGCCAAATACGAAGGGCGAAAACAATAGCCGCGAGCTCTAAATCATGAGTGGCATATCTAGTCTCAGCAGGCTTCAATTGCCTAGAAGCATAAGCAATAACACGTTCTCTTTGCATAAGAACGACACCCAAACCAACGCGACTAGCATCGGTATAAACAACGAAATCTTGATTCCCCTTGGGGATAACGAGAATAGGAGCATCAGAAAGAAGTTCCTTTAGTTTCTGAAAAGAAGCTTCACATTTGTCCGACCAAATATACTTAACACCCTTCTTCGTTAAGCTAGTGAGAGGCACGACAATCTTAGAAAAGTCTTTGATAAAACGCCGGTAATAATCGCCAATCCAAGAAAACTACAAATCTCCGTCACACTCTCCGGTCTCTTCCAATCTTGAATCGCTTCAATTTTTGAAGGATCCATGGAAATTCCGGATTCGGAAATAATATGACCGAGAAACTTCACACGAGATTGCCAAAAATGGCATTTAGAAAATTTTGCCTTTAATTGATTACTCCTAAGAGTTTCCAACACAATCCGAAGATGTTTTTCATGCTCCTCCTCGGTTTTAGAATACACAAGAATATCATCGATAAAGATGAGAACAAACCGGTCGAGAAAGTCTTTGAAAACTCTATTCATAAGGTCAACGAAATAAGCCGGAGCATTCGTTAGACCAAATGGCATAACAAGCCATTCATAAGATCCATAACGAGTACGGAACGATGTCAAAGGAATGCTATCCTCTGCAATACGAAGCTGATGAAATCCAGTAGCTAAGTCTAATTGCGAAAAGACTCTAGCACCACTAAGTTGATCGAATAGATCATCAATCCGAGGTAGAGGATATTTATTTTTGATAGTAAGATCATTAAGCTTGCGGTAGTCAACGCAAAGCCTAAGTGTACCATCGGATTTCTTCACAAAAATAGCCGAAGCTCCCCAAGGCGAGGAACTAGAGCGAATAAATTGCTTCGTCTCCAATTCAGATAATTGTTTACGCATCTCCTCATTTTCTTTATTGGACAAACGATAAGGAGGACGAGTGATAGGCTGAGCTCCAGGAATAAGATTAATTCTGAACTCAATTGCTCGCTTAGGTGGTAATCCTAAAACAGGCTCGAATATGTCGGAAAATTCACGAACGACGTGAATAAGAGAAATAATATCACCCTCATCATCATCATCGTCATCACGTGGATTTAAAGAATATAAAGATACGACCAAGCTGGAAACTGAATCTTTAAGATTAATAGAAATCTGCTTAACAGATTGAGGATGTCGAAGATGAATAGTCCGCTCAGGACAGAGGATATGAGCTTCATAACGGTTAAGCCAATCCATTCCCAAAATCATTCCAAAGCCTAAATAACGCATGACATGCAAATCGGCTCGGAAAGAAAAATCACACAAAATAATCTCGACATCTTTACACAGTAAACTAATTGTCGCGGATCCACCAACCGGATTCGCAATTCTCAAAGAAGTCATTAAACACAAAACATCCAAAGAAAAAGTATCAACAAGTTCTTTTGATATAAAAGAATGGGACACACCCGTATCAAAAAGAACTCGAATAGGATGATCAAGAAATAAAATAATTCCATCCAGAATAGAATGAGAAATACCTTGGCCACGAGATGTGTTGCCAGGGGCTTGAGCAACATTAAGTTTTCCCTCCTTATTGCCCTGAAGCTTGGGGCATGAAGATATAACATGACCGGGAACTTTGCAGTAGCGACAAGAGAGAGACCTAGGGCACTTGTTCGCATAATGGTCCTTCGAACCACAATTATAGCATTCCCCACGACCAAAGGAAGAAGTCTTTGCCACGGAGGTTGCTTGCTTCTCTTTCTTATTGGGATAAGGGCCTTTGAATTTTTTTGGCCTCTTCTTGTTGTTGAAGTCTGGTTTGGAACCCACCACTTCAACATCATTCTCCTTATCCGCCTCTTCAAGACGAAGAGCGATATCAACGAGTTGGTCGAAAGAAACTTCTAATTTTAGAAGTAATGGCTTCTTGAGACTTTTGTTTAAGCCATAGATGAACCTCTGGTTCTTCTTTAAAGGGGTGTTGATGTATTCAACCCCATATTTGGAAAGCGACTCGAAAGAGGCGACGTAATCAGTCACGGAGGACTCACCTTGAACAAGGTCTATAAATCGTCGAGCCAATGTCACTTTCCCAGCTTCTGGTACAAATTTCAACTCGAAGCGTTCTCGGAATTTCTCCCAAGTGAGATCCACTTCATTAGTTTCAGAAATAAGAAGCTCGTACCAGTCCAATGCTCTTTCTCGGAGCATACTTGAGGCCACCTGAACTCGGTGAAGGTCAATAAGATTCATGCGAGAAAAGATTCGATCGCATGACCTTAGCCAGGCCTGTACTTCAATAACAGTTTCGGAACCTCTGAATGGCTCCCCACCCAAATTAGTGTAATCGCTACACAAGCGTGCAAAACCCGACTTTGGGTGAGTAGGTTCCGGGTTAGCTCCAGCTGCTTGAGCATTCGTCGCTAAATCAAGAAGCTGTTGAGCAGTCATAAAAACTCCATCCTGGGGCGGAGTGCTAGATGGCACGGCTCTGGGGCGGCCTGGTCTAGACATTTCTCTTCCTTTAGAAAGAAAGAAGAAGAAGAAAAAGGTTATTCACCAAATTGAATATCAAGCAATCTTGATAGATAAACAAGGAATCATAAGGAAAATAGGATGAATCAGTATGAAGACTCGAATTAAATCCTAAAGCACGACTCCTAAGATGGACTTAGGACGATGATCCTTGTTATAATATTCCATATTGTTTCGAAGTTTGGCTCTGATACCAAGCTGTAACGCCCCACCTCTATACCCACGCTAGCCAAGAACACTACGGTGTAATGCTGTCAACTAGCACGGAGAATAAGGCTGTTGAGGAGCGACCATCCGTGTAATTGCTTTGTGCGAGCATCGATATGTCAGATAGTATAGCATGCAATTCTTTTCAAGTAGAAATCCGACATGCCGACACAAACTCAAAGCTACTACACAGTGGCTATAATATCTTCGGAGACAAATATAGAAATAAACATAACACAAATCAGTCACAGACAATTCATATCACAAAGGCGGAAATAGATATGAATATAACACATGAAAGTGTTCATCATAGTAGTGGTCTAAAAAGATCCACAATATCACAAAAGAATAGTTACACGAACTACACAAAAGAATAAGTATACATTATGTAGTCTATATCTCTAATGTATACAACAAAAAACTACTAATCTAAGTAGTCAACCAAAAGTCAGAGAAATCAATCCCAAGAGAGAAGTCAAGCTGAAGCACCTGTAACATCTCGGTCTGACCCGAGTATTATTTAATAAGAAAATAATAAACGGATCAGTCTAACTATAAATATCAGATGAAACGATATAGAATCAGAGTTATAACTAAACACATAATAATCACAAGGCCAAGCTGTGATATATAAGTAGTTGATAATCAACAAGAGATTAATCAATATCACAAAATCTACACAAGAATCAAAGAAGTGTCATACTCTTTATTTCGTTCATCAAACCACAAATATTGACGATAATATCAATGTCAATCACAAAAGTCAATGACGCACAAATTACAGAAGACTACACAAGAAATCCAGAAATCACTAAAGTCAATGACACACAAATTCACCAATGCACAAATATCGATAAGGCTTATCAATGGAAATCACGAAAAATTGGTGAAACACAAATTCTAGAAATCATCTTAAGAAATCCAGAAATCACAAAGAGGGGAGGCCTATCACAAACGGGAGCATAAAGCTCACCAACACGTGTATCACAAACGGAACGCTAATTCCATGGTCGCTAACCATCACAAATTGAGCCGAAGCTCCACAAACGGCCCGAAGACCATGGGTTGCTACCCCATCACAAATTGAGTCGAAACTCCACAAAACGGGGTTTAGTCTCCCTCGCAGACAAAGAGACATCGCACATTGCTAGTCTAAATCAGAAAGATGATCGTCATGATCAACGAGAAGTGTCAATTACACTAAGCTAGTAAATATATGAGTTTAGCTTCATGTCCCATAACCACTTGCTTAACTTAAATATTTACGAACAAACTGTAGATTTCCACTAGAAAATTGTCACAAGGGTTTCAATCGAACAAGTCCAAGAATTAACCAACAAAGTGAACGCAAGCATTTCATACCACTTGTTTTACTAAGTCGTTTAATTAGATTTCTCATACAAGTGAGGTAAAGGTTTATATATACTAATAGATTGGAAAACGGTTTTATAAACGAATTTGGTATTAAAATAGTATTGAAATCGTTTGAGGAAAGAGTTTTGATATTTACTACTAGTATAGAAAACCTTTATATTTTTAAAGTGACAAATCACAAAGAAGATTGTAGGAACAATCAATCACTAAGATTCATATTCGAAAACGTGAATAAAATCCAAAGAAATCGATATAAAATCCATCAAAGTGGATATATCTAAAATTCCCAAAGAAAAGGTCATCTAAGTCGATAATAAATGACAACAACAAAAGGGAGACAACACGAATCGATTAAAGTTGGATATTCAAACGGATTAGCAAAATAGGCTAATCTGGCAATTAACAGCAGGTCGGTCGACCGGACTCCCTGAGTCGGTCGACCGAGCCTTAAACAGAGGAGTGCTTATGCACTCGGCAGCAGGTCGGTCGGCCGACTCAGGGAGCTCGGTCGACCGGACCTGTTGCCAGCCTCTTCCCAGCCCATAGTAATGAGCTCCAACCTCGTCCAAATTTCATTCTCTCGAGCAACGGCGCTAAGGGTTTATGCCAATCGACTACCCGGCCCTATATGCTCCTCGATGCATCACCAAAAACATGTTCAAACATCAAAGTTAGGATTTTTAACGAATTGAACTCAAAACACTAAAAATTGGAATATACACCAATTCAATCCAATCCAAAAGCAAATACACACGAATAAGTGTTAGGAATTCATACCTAACATTCGAAGATAATTCATAGACTTAGATGCGAGATTAAAAATCTCATCTTTTTCACAAAATCGAACAAGAAGAAGCTTGAAAGCAAATGGAGAATCAACCTCTTTTCAACACAACCCAAATGAGCTTGAATCTATGCTCAAAACAAGAACATTCCCAAAATTAGGTTTAGGAATTTCTGAAATTGGTAAGAGGATAAGTTGGAGAAGAAGAAGAGAAGCTTACCAATGGGTTCTCATAGATTTTGGAGCAAGAACTTGGATTTTGCTATGGAACTAGAGCTTGGAGTTTTAATTTCCACTTCCACTCTCCATTAACATAAAAGCTTTGAGTATTAGGAAAATAGAAAAGAAGTGAATGAAGAGGAGGGGGTTGGAACTGAGTTTAGTGGGGTTAATGGGCTCAGCCCAAACCAAACCCAAAGTGAAAAGTAGCAAAAATCAACTTTCTCCAAACATATCGAAGCTTATACTCAAAAAGGTCGCAAACGGCATTTTAAACTCAATGGGAGTGGTCCCGAGTCCTAATTCGACCGTATGCAAAAAGTAGCTTTTCGGACTAAAATCCGACTAACGATAAAATATTTAAATAAAATATTTAAATATAAAATCGATAAATATGCGGGTTGTAACATTCTCAATCGCCAGATTATTAAAAAGGCCAACAAAAGCAACAAGCAATCCAATTGAAAAACGAAAGCTCCATTTTAGAACAAGATATTGAAATATCTAAAACCATAGGTACATAATTAAGAACTTAATAACAACCTTAGTTAAAAGTATGAAACGTTGGTTTCAAAACTAGATACGATAGGAAAAAATCAAGTAAAAAAATATCAAAGTTAAATTAGATGTATATGATCAACCAAATAGATATATACAACAAAATGTTGATAGAGTTTATGCCCATTTTAGATAAAAGCTTTAACTTTGAACTAAAATGGAAATTTACTACTTTCTGGAGATGGGCGCCCATTCAAAAATTGAAGATTAGAAATTGTGGCACGTTTAAACGGGTGGATTTTAAACCATCGCACCAATCTATTAAATATTTTTTTGGAAATTGAGAATCTTGTTTGCATCACATAGAATGAAAAATGGAAATGGAAGAAAGATGTATTAACTAAATCATATTTTCTAAAATTAGGTTTAAAATATTGGATCCAGAAATTTGGGATTAGATACGAAGAAGGAAAGATGGGACTTATCGACAAACAACATGGAGTTTTTATTAAATTCGAATAAGTGTAGGAGAGGAAATGAAAATTAGCAGGAAAACAGGAGAGTAAAGAGTAGAGAAAATCGGAGAGAAGATGTATGTTTTGTGTGCATGTTTTTTTGGTCTTTAAGAGTATTTAATTTGGCTACTTATAGTAAGCAAACCATCATACCACTGTTAATGTGTTCCCTAAGAACATGAGTTAAGAAGGATAATTATTTGCTAAAAGATTTTTTTTCAAATTCCTAAATTATCCATACACAATTTAAAAAAGGTGGAACTCAAAGTGTTTATATTGGTAATTTAACAACTTTAACATGTTTTCTTAGGGCATAGGCTAACGTTTTCCATAGGACATAACCATTGTCATTTTAAATTAAAATGGCATGTCATTTTCCATTTGATTACAATAGCAAAAACGAATGTCGTTTTACATAATAAGGCAGTAAACTAATTGACATTTTATTACGTCGCTTCAACGATCAAAATGGCTACTATTCTATTTTTATCATAAATAAATCTACCCTTCATCCTTATATGGTAAAAAGGCTACAGATGGATAGTCTTATTATTTCTTTGACTATTTATATATTCTCCCCAAAAAAGGAAAAAAAAGGAACCATCATCAAATTAGATTCTCATAGTAGAAAAGAAAAAGCGAAAACAATCTCTCCTATACTCAACCAATAATCTACCATACTCTTCCTTTGAATACATCGACATTCCCAACTTGTAACGGACGGGGATTTTCGACCCTCGAAAATCGACATCGATACGTCCACTGTATAAAATACCGAGCAATCGAGTGCCAGAAATATCAGTTTATTAGGGGTGAAGGAATAAAAAGTAGAAGAAAATTGAATAACAACAACAAAATCTCACAATCGCAGTGGAACAAATATAATACATAACATATATTTTTAATACAAGAACTGTGTTGTTAACATACATACCATTATCAAAGTACGATACACAACAATCAATCTGGACAGTTTAATAATTTGTCCTCACATGGTGGAAATACAAATCTATGGAAATACGCCTCGTCATCCAGCTCGTCTACTGAGCTCCATAGCATTTTAACTTGAATTTGTAATACTCGGTCTGATCCGAGCATTATAATAAAATAATACCGAGTCAGTCTGGAAAACCGGTGTGAGAAAAGACACTCAATTGAATTATTAGAGTTATCAAAATCCTTTGAAAACAAAGGTATCTCGTAAGACCACGTCACACATAAACAAGACGATTTTTTACCTTATGATAACCAAAACATTTTTATCAAATCCGTCTAATATTATAATAGTGTCTATGAAGAGTAAATAGAAAATAGCTGAAATTCTTGCATCTCACATTCCAACGTAGTTGGGCACAATCAAACCCGTACGGCCCTTATTGGAGAATAGATTCCATCGAATGACTGGGCCATTGGGGTACCATCCACCACAGTACACCTCTAGAATAATGTACCAAGGACCACGCTGGGATCCCCTACTACACAAAACCGGCCTACTCCTAACCTGGATAGACCGAACATGTTATCACCCCAGGTGTTCTCACCCTTACCACCGAGCGCTCCTTCCATGCACAACCATATCCATAAATAATAGGTTTCCGAGGATATCTAGAAAGGTGATAACATATCCTAATTGGGTGCTTGGGTGCGACCTACTTAACCTTACTGCATCTCTTCTGTTTTAGTCAATCCCAGTTGATGAGGCTCGAGGCTAAGCATTACCTTTCAAGAACAAAATTTTGCTAAGAATGCTCATCATCCTCCAACGACAATGTTTAGATAGAATTCATCCATATACAAGTTTTCCTGGGTCTGGACAAACCGAATCACCGTCTTTATCATCTTTACGGTATTCATTCGTAACATTCGAAGCAGATCGAAGTAGTTTTTGGATAATTAAATCCGATCCCGGTCTCTTCGAAACGATTAACGAAATTGGCCAAAATTTGATAGTCGGTTATTTAACTATCAACACCCATCCATAAACAATCATCAGGCCTTTTTATAAATTTTCCAAAATTTATTTTAAAATATCCTTAAAAGATATTACTTCCAGTTCTTCAACATTTGAAAATAGTTTTCAATTCCTCATATCTTTAACAAAATATTCCCAACCTTTTTCAACACTTAGAATATTTTTCCTCAAAATCATCCAGTACACCCAACTGAAATAATTACTTTTAAGGACAAAATGCAAAATAATTAGTTTCTAAGGCCTAAAAACCTTTGAAATTATGTCCTTGAAAGTAATTGGACTGCTGACTTTGTCCTTAAAAGTAATTATTCTGCTGACTTTGTCCTTGAAATTAATTTCTGTGGATATGTGCCCTAGAAACTAATTGGACTGCAAAGTTTGTCCTTCTAATGAAATGCCCCTTCTATAAATTTGGAATTCCTTAATTAATTCCTTTTAATATTTCCAAGGTCAGTATACTCACTTATAATTCCAATTCCCTTTCCTACTTCTTAATGAATTCTATTTCATTCTTCGAAGTTCATTTTTATCAACTACTCCGGAAATTTCCTTACTTTTCATCCCAATTCTATTTTAAGAAGTTTCTTATAATCTCATTTACCGAATAACTCTATTTCCAGACTTTTGTGAAGGTTTATAAATAAATTTTAAAACGTTTCAAAACTCTATACATATATATAAAAAAAATATGTATTTTAAAGAAAATAATAATATTTTATTTTTAATACATATTTAGATAATTATTTTAAAATATTGAAATGCATTTTATAACATTACTTTCAAAGCGGTTTTCAAAATTTTAGGATTTTATTAAAATAAATATTAAGTATTTGAAAATTCACCTCTGAAATATTTCAGCACTAACTAACTTTAAAAAATTACATAGTTTAATAAATATTTTTCCCTTTTTAAAATTTAAAACTCAACTTATTTATAAAAATATATTTTTCAATCTGGGTAACTAAATTTTCAATTTATAACCCCTCTTGATTTTCATCACATTTCTCTCATTCCGCTCTTCTTAACCATCCTAACTTTAAAAAATAGTATATATCTTCCTCTTACCCTATTCCCATATTAAAATATAAATTCTTCCCGTAATTTTAAATTCTAAATTTATCATATGATATCACTTTCCTTTATTCACAAACTACGTTTATAAATTTTTATAACTCCTTTGAGTTTTTACTAAAAATAGCCTCATTAATAAAAATTCCTTTTTTTTATAAATTCAATTTCCTTATAAATTCCGTTAATCTTTTCTAATCTATTTTTAATATCAATTTTTTCACCTTTTAATCCATATTCCTCGAATATCATTTTAAAATCCTATCTTTAAAAATTCCTTTATATAATTTATTTTAAATTCCCTATTTTAAAATATTTTCCAACATTATTTAATACGATCAAAAATTTACCATCTCTTATTCTAACCAATCTCTTTAAAATAATCCAAATTCTGAAATACATGTTTTTATATTAAAAAATCCACTTTTTATTCCTTAAAAAAATTAAAATAATATTTACGGTATTTAATATACCCAAAATTAATTTCCATGCCATATATAACATTTAAAATTTATAACATACAATAATCTAGCATTTTATATATATGAAAAAATATATAACATATTTGAGGAATCCAGTTGGATCCCTCCAACCTGTTTTTCCCTGCATGCACGGATGTTAGACGACAATAAAAATACCAATCCCACTTCAAGGGGTATATCGCGGTATATGGAGTCATTTAATATTATGCAAAACACATAAGGTCTCATCCACTATAATATGGGGGAATATTACTCCAATACTTATATATTTAGTACTATATATATATAGTTGTCAAAGAATAAGTATAAATTTATCAATCAATCCAGCATCCAATAATTTGAATTTAAACATTTAAATTCAAATATGGTAATCCAAATGAGTGAGAAATTCTCATCTTTGATTTTTTTGCAATCTGTTTTAAATTTTATTTCGTAGATTCCACAGCTACAGTCCCGTACGACTGTTTCCAAGTGATTTAACCTCGTATAAAGAAGTTATAACAATTAATTCCTAATTAGTTAATTAATTTAATTCTGTTAATGGGAATGTTAATTACCTTCATCGTTCGCTCCAGGAAAGAAATCGTACATCAACCCAAACTAGAATGAGATCGACGAGCTTCCAATCCTCGCCGCAGAATA
The DNA here is from genome assembly GCA_030765085.1 of Allium cepa. Lineage (NCBI taxonomy): Eukaryota > Viridiplantae > Streptophyta > Magnoliopsida > Asparagales > Amaryllidaceae > Allium > Allium cepa. Next base: position 1,027,203,188 of record CM060932.1, on the reverse strand, counting down.
CAAACCCACACGCGAACATGAGAATTTGACAACAACCAAGCCCTTATCGCCAGGGCGAACCCACTGCTACAGCCAACGCCCCTTCGAGAACTACCTCGCCTCCTTCATCAAGTTGAAATTCATTTCCTCCCAGCTTCCCCGTGAAATCGAGCTCGTGAACCTACCTTGTGCCGCCCATCCTTGATTGCGAACACCGCCGACCTCCCAAATAGTGCTCAATTTACGAGCCTCCTCTTGAACCGCCACTTCTTGCGCTCACCCAAGCCCACGTGCGCACATATGAGCGCCTTCACCCCCTAGGTCGTCTTCCTCCATCGCGATTTCCAAGTGCCATTGCGACCTTCCCGGAACGCAAAACCTTCCCTCCAACTCATGAGCATCTCTTCCTCGTGCTTGAATATTATAGAAAAGAAAAGCAGAAATTTGAATTCGATTTTTATATTTTTTCTTCTTCTGGTTTTCGTAATTCTCGTATTTGAAAGTATGAAGAGGATAAATGCGATCTTTAGATTATTATTTTTTGCTTTGCTCTCTCGGCCATTTTTTTCATTTTTGGTTGTCAATTGAAGAAGGTAGAGAGGGATAACATGATTTCTAAAAGAAAAGAAGACGTGATGTTTCGCGTGTTTGAAGATCGCTACAGTAGCCCTGAAGTGAAGGGTAAAAGTTTTGATGGAAATATATTTGTCAAGTCAAATATATATTATTTAAATTCAAATCGTCTCGATTACATAGCTCAAAATCACGAACCCCTATCGAGACGTGCCGCTAGGCGTTTATATTGTTATATCTCTATTCCGTATGCAATGGAAAAGGTTTCGAGTCCTAATTCGATCGTATGGAGAAGATAGCTTTTTGGACCCAATCATTATATTTTTGAGAAAAATGTGTAATCCTCTGGTAATAGAGGAGAGCACACATGCAACTATATATATATATATATATATATATAACTCAAAGCAAGGTGCTGCCAACATGCCTAGTAGGTAGCAAGTCTAAGTATAGGTATCAAAAGATAATAACTCAAGTTCCCCTATAATAAGCTCCGGCAAAGCCACCGCCCATTACACCCTATTATCCAGCTTCGGCATCGCCACCGTCCAATATTAAGGTGTTAGGAGTAACTGAAAATCTAAAGAAGAACACAAAGCCAAAGATACAAAAAGCTGGCACTCTCTAATAAGGTACCTCCATGCTACTTACTTGGAAGGAAAGAGGATGTGACTAAACTGAGGTGGAACTGCCAGTGATCCTGAAAAGAAGACTCCACTTTGAAGACACAGTAAAAATGGAAGTAGTGCCTAGCTGAAGAGCGAATCTCCCTGAAAATATGCCACTATGATGAAGCTGAAGATGTACTGAGAAGTGAGCCTCTCTGCAATCTGGAATCTTGCAATCTGTAGTCCAGAGTACCTGCAAAGAGAACCTAACACCCTATCTACCATCCTATCACCCATATCTGTTTCTATAGAATAACTAAGTAAATAGATAGAACGATACACACAAATGTATATAATTAAAATTTATATACATTTATATGTGTTAATAGGATAGGGGTAAAAATACTTAAGAAAGATAAACTGAACAAAATAAAGAAAAGAGTGAAGAAAAACTAAAAAAACAAATATAAGAATTAGTTAAAATGCCAATAGGATCACAAAACCAAAACAACTAAAAGATCGATAATCTAGTACAGACAATGACTAATTTAGTATTTGAAACAAATCTTAAAATATTCTTATGGACCTTTGATCAAAAGTAAATTATGATAAACAGAGAAATCGTCATTTAAGTTTGAATGAATATTAATACTACAATTGTTGATGTTAAAGATATTGTTATTGTGCTTAAATAGATTCATATTACAACTAACCTTATTAAAATACTCTTTAAATGGGCTATTTTTAGCAAATTTATATTTAGGATTCGAGATCCAATTAAAACAAAATGAAGAAATTGTATAAATAAATTTATTAAAGTGATTATCATTATTATTAAAATTTCTCTGATTTCTTTCAAACCAAATATACCAACAAGTAGTAATGAATAAAGTGTCAAGTACGAATCTAATATTCTTTTTATGCCTAAATCTAAAAGTATTCCAATAGAATCCACAATCTGAAATTTTAGTGTTTATATTAAAGTTAAAATTTTTAAGAGTATTATTTAGAATGGAATAAGTATCCATGCAATCATAGTATATATGTTTAATATTTTCAAAATGCAGATTACAAAAATAACAATGATTGTTATTTTGAAAAAATTTCTCTTTACAAATTCTGTATTGTTAAGATTTCCATGCAATATCAACCACACGTGAATTTAGATTTAGGAGGAGCATTAGATTTTCAAATAAATTTAAAAGAGTTGTTAGTTATACCCAAAAAGTTAATAAATCTATAAAATGAATTAGAAGTATATTTCTTACTCGTGTCTTATTCCCAACTAATAATATCATTATCATTATCAGGATTATAAAAGTTTAATCTAGCATAAAGCAAAGAAAGCTGCCTAAAGGTTGAACCTACTAAAATACTGTTAAAACTAAACTTCCAAAAAAGGTCATCTTCAGGAGAAAAAACTTCAATAATTAAAGCATACTTAAAATTACAGATTTCGTAAAGCTCTTTAAACTCTATCCTAAGAGGTAAAGCGGAAATCCAACGATCATGCTAGAAAGAAGTACAATTACCAGAATAAACTATTGTATTAGTTCCTAGGTTAAAAATCTCAAGACATTTTAAAACGGATTTCCAAAATTTAGAATGTTTACGAATGATTGGAGAGGTAATTTGATATAAATTGCTACTACCATTATAGTAATATTTAGAAATGATCTCTTTCCAAATGGATTTATCATTTATATCCTTAAACTTCCATAACCATTTACCTAGTAAGGAAATGTTTATATTACGCAAACTAATAACTCCTAAACCACCATCCTTTTTAGATTTACACACTGTTTCCCAATTTACTAAACATTTAATGCAACTATTAGAGTTATCCCCACTCCATAAGAAATCCCTTCTAATTTTATCTATTTTATCAATCATCCAGTCTGGAAATAGATACATAGACATCTAATAGATTGAGAGCGCTGATAAAACGGAATTTAATAAAACTAATCTAGCCGCACTTGATAAGAATCCCCCATTCCAATTAGAAATTCTATTTTTGGTTTTATCTATGATTATAAACCAATCGTCATGTTAAGTTTAGTAGGTCTAATTACAAAACAGAGATAGTCAAATGTAAAGTTCATAGTTTTACAATTAAGGGTATTAGCGACTAAATTTTCAACTTTTTCCAAATCGTTTAAAACTGAATATTTATCAAAATTAATTTAAACCTGATAGTAGTACAAAATTATATAAAATAATCTTAAGGGTAACTATATGCCTAGGTAAATGGGAGGAAAAAATAAAGGTATCATCAGCAAATTGAAGGACAGATATACCGTTATACGATATATCATTACCTACATATCCCAAAGAATCATTATCAACTGCTTTTTTCATAATTTTAGCGAAAACATCTACAACTAAATTAAATAATAGAGGTGATAAAAGATCCCTTTGCCTTAAACCTCGCTTAGATTGAATTTTATTACCTAATATACCATTAACCATGATACAAGAGTTACCAGTTCTAAGTAAATTCATAATCCAGCTAATCCATCTATGACTAAAACTTCTAGCATGAAAAATGTCTATAAGAAAATCTCAATCTACCAAATCAAAATCTTTTGCAAAGTCCAATTTTAAATCGCACAAGTTATATTATTCTTACAATAGTGATTAATGTATTCTTGAACAACAGCCACACCATCGGTGATATTTCTCCCTTTAATAAAAACAGATTGTGAACAGTCAATTAAATCATTCATTCTTGTACTAAGTCTATTAGATAAAACATTAGAAACAATTTTAACGGAACAGTTAATCAAAGAAATTGGTCTAAAATCTTTTAGGTTATTAGCACCTACTTTATTGTGCAATAAAATAACGTTTGCAAAGTTAAATCTTCCTAGTTGTAAATTTCCATTATAGAAATCGTTAAACATATTAATTAAATCTAATTTTTAAACATCCCAAAACATTTTAAAAAAGAAAATTGGGAACCCATTCCGCCCCTGGCAAATCATGATAGCTTTTCAAATTTCCTATTCAGAAAAAGGATTATCTAACTTAGAAAGATCAACAATAGAGTCAGACGTATCGAGATCATTCCATCTAGCATTAATTCTATGAATACCAAAATATCTCTATTATAGTCGGTAAAAGCCTTATTAAGATCTCTTTGATCAACTAAATCTTCATTATTTACAATAATGGAACTAATCATATTACTACGTTTTCAGCCATTAGCCGTATTGTGAAAAAATTTAGTATTATTGTCTCCTTCATTAACCACTGAATTCTAGATCTCTATTTTCACATAACCTCCTCTTTTTCTAAAATAGAATTAAGTTCCTCTTTTAGATTAGCTTGAACATTACGCTCGCCTAAATTTAATTGCCTAGTTTTATCTATCTTATTTAATTTAAGCAACTCAAAAAGAATATTCTATTTTATAATTTTAATACTACCAAAAACATTTTTATTCCGGTTTTTAAGAAAAATCCTAAGATCCCAAAGTTTTAGGACAAATTTTTTTGCAGAATTATCCATATTTCTAATATTATAATAACTAATAAAAGTCCACTTATTTTTAATTAAATTTAAGAAGTTAGATTCTAATAACTACATTTTTTTCAAATCATTATATTAAATTTTTGATATTAAATTCAACGCGTTTATATCCCGTACGAGCAATTGATAACTCCAAAAGCCATGAAATTTGAAATTTGAAATTCGATAACAATACACTATTATGGGTCCAATGGAACTAGTTTCGTCGAATTCCAAGACTGTTCCCCGGATCGCTATTTTAAAATGTCAATTTGAACAAACTATTTTTTTAAATTGAACATATCACTTTCAAATTCAATTTTAAAACTTTTATTATCTTCATTATCATCAATATAATTTTTACAAGCCTTTAAATAATTATTTTCGAGCTTAAAACTCCAGATACAAAAATTTAACCAATATTCAATTATAAACTTCAATAATTAAATTATCCAATAAATTGCTATATTTAAATCTGAATTTATTTCATAAATAACCCATTTTTCATATTAAAAATCAATATATAATTCAAATTCAATATTTAAAACCATTTAAATATTTAAAATTTACCATCGAAAAATCTGGATCGTTACATTCCTCCAACCTTAAAATAATTTTGTCCTCGAAATTGCTAAGGCAGGAAATGCTTCAAACCCATTACTTATTAAAACCCACTAAGTGAAAATTTGATATTTCACTTTTCTAATCTTTTTTCTTCACAAAACAATTACTTCCCAATCCTAAACCAAAATCCTTTCTTCCGATTACAAATTAGAAATCGATTTCCGTTAGGAAAAAAATTTCCAAAATTTTTCAAATTTTTTCTAACACCCTATATTTCCGAATTTTTTTGGCAGAGTCTCCTTTGAACGGATGATCTTTTGCAATTTGACAAGAGAGATAAATATATATGCATTGACCCACACAATTAGAAACAAAAATATATATCAATATTTATATATTTGCGGTATTTAATTCGAAAATGTACCTTATTTTAGATATTCGAGCATTATTGGGCAAGCAATTTACTTCATATGCAAATACACAACCAATATAGTTCGACAGCCTTCGATTACCTGTACTTACTCAATATAAACTACGTAAGTGCAAAAATATGAAAGTTCAATAGCATTTCATTCATTTAGATAGTTAAAACACATAACTTCGTAACTCCATCATTCCAACATATATTATAAGCAATTTAAGATTTCGATACTAGTTTAATTACATCCAATCGATCCATATATCATTTTATTCAATTCAAATGATTTACAACCAATTTTTCTTACATTCAATTCATTTTTATATCAAACAAACCCATATCCATTTAAAATTGATTAAAAACCAATTTATCCACTCTCTATTACTTTACAGAATTTTATTTACCTCTATTTACGACAAACGCCAATTTTCTATGCCAATTCGGCGATATTTATTTAAATAAAAAACCATTTTAGTTTATAGCTATTTTAAATTGATTCCAAATCAATTTATAATTAATTCTATTCATTTCAAATTCATTCTTGAATTCCCTTTAAAATAATATTCAAGGCCATACTTAATTTATCTCCACTCATGATGAATTTATTTGTAACTCGAGCTATTTTCATTCCAATCCAATTTCATTTTATCACATTCAGCACATATCTAGTCATCTTATATATATATATATAAGTCAAATTTTATTTATTACTCAAGTTCTATGTTCAACTTCAGTTTCAGCCCACAATCCATTTTATTTTAATCAAGTAAAATACCATTCCATATTCACTTTACTAATTAATTATCGAATTAGTTCACTTCTAACTTATAATTCAGTGCCTGATTTTTATTTCAAAAATCAGTCTATTAATCCACTTGAGTTCAAATTTATTTTATAATCCAAGTCTGGTTTGATTTTCTTTACCAAAATATCAAATAATTTTTATTTTGGGTTTTCTATTCCACCTTCAAATTTTATAAATCACACAGCTTGTTTTTCACATTTCCATCAATTCCATACTCGGATGTATTCACATTTTATTTTTAACTTGAGATTATACATTTATTTATAGCTTAAACATATTTTTATTCAATTAATTTAATTTTTATAAGTTATTCAAATTTATTTATTCGCAACCCCAAATTTTCACTTAAATTTTTATTTCCTTCAGAATTCACATCTTATTGATATAAAATCGCTCTACCATTCCAGTCCTATTTATAATTCCATTCGATTTCATTTACGTTAAATTCCAATTTCCTTTTACCAATATTTTCGAACTATATTCAAATTTATTTATATTTAAACTAATTCCATTCCTAACAAATTTTAATTTTAATTCGTTCAATTTAATTAAGTAAGAATTTCCCACACTTCCTTACTTATATCTATTTGTTCCGTTCACTTATTCACATTCCTACGCTTTTATATATAGTTAACTTCATTATATTTTATTCATTTCATTCCTTCCATTTTAATCACTTCATTTATTTGTTTATTTCCTTTAACTTTTTATTAAGTAAATTCCAATTCCATTAATGTAATTCGTTATTCAATTCAAACCTAATCAATTTTAAATTTCTAAAATTTAATTCACTCAATTTAAGTTACACACCATTTTAACTTTCTCATTTTAAATTTTAATTCAAAATTCCATTTTCACACTTCTTTCCTTATAAATATCTTTTCCACTTACAAGTTTTTTAAAAAAAATCTGATATTTTCTAGAACATTTAGTAAGGATTCCAGAATTTTTTAAACATCTGGTATTTACTTCAAATCATTTGAAATAATATATAACACATATATAAATATATAACTCCGTTTTAACAAATAATTTCCTTCAACTTCAAAAACCAACTTGATTTTTATCCAAAACAATTCCCTCGAGATTTCTAAAATCATTTGTTTTTCAACAAAAATCTCTATTTTAATTGACTATAGTAGCAACCTTTTACCTAGAAATTCGAAAATGAACCTTGATGATGTTGCGCAGTCATCATCAGGATTATTTTCTAGCGACTCTAGTGATCTCAGTGCTATATTTCTCCCAAAATTTATTTGAAAACAAATTTCTTTCGAAAATATTCCCAAAAATAATACTCCTATTATTATTATTTTCACACCACTTTGGAAAATATTATTCCGAACTTTTTGCGATTTTTAATTTCAGATTTCGGTTCAAATCCAGTTTTAATTATAGCCCATTCATATAATTTATACTTATACAAATTTTCATTTGGTTATATAAACCATTTCCAATTTTATAATCTTATTTGATTATAATATTGTCATCCAAACATTCCAAATATGTATAATAATTTCAGAAATTTATTTCTTTTATATCAAAACATAATTTGGGTATAATTATTTCATTTACCCCATTCTAAAACAATACTGTGTCGAATTACTCTATTCAAGTGTTTAGAAACCCCTATCGATATAGTTGTACGGACTGTGTCGACCAGAATTTATGAGCCACTCAATAAATCAACCAACACGATATAAAACAATTTATATTCATTAACAAATACGCGCTCGTATCTATTAATACACTCAAACTCATTCTAAAGTACTATTGACTCTATCTCTAATGAGTAATCCCCACCAGAACCAAGGTTCTCGCTTAACCTTCAGCTCTGATACCAAGTATAACGGGCAAGGATTTCTGACCCTTGAAAATCGACATTAATACGTCCACTTTATAAAATGCCAAGCAGTCGAGTGCCTGAAATACCAGTTCATTAGGAGTGAAGAAATAAAAGGTAAAAAAATAGAACAACAACAACAGAATCTCACAATCGCAGCGAAACAAATATAATATATAACACGGATTTTTAATACAAGAACTGTGCTGTTAATATACATACCATTATCAGAGTACAATACACAACAACCAATTTGGATAGTTTAATAATTTATCCTCACACGGTGGAAAGACAAATCTGTGGAAATATGCCTCATCATCCAGCTCATTTCCTGAGTTCCATAGCATTTTAACCTGAATCTGTAATACTCGGTCTGACCCGAGCTATACAATAAAATAACACATGAGTCAGTTTGGAAAACCAGCGTGAGAAAACACACTCAGTTGAATTATTAGAGTTATCAAAATCCTTTGAAAACAAAGGTATTTCGTAAGACTACGTCACACATAAACACGACGGGTTTTTATCTTATGTTAACCAAAACATTTTTATCAAATCCATCTGATATTATAATAGTGTCTATTGAAAGTAAATAGAAAATAGCTGGAATGCTTGCATCTCATATTCCAACATAGTTGGGCACAATCAAAACCGTACGGCGCTTATTGGAGAATGGATTCCATCGAATGAATGGACCTTCGAGTACCGCCCAACACAGTACACCTCTAGAGCAATGTAGCGAGGACCACATTAGGATCCCCTGCTACGCAAGACCGACCTACCCCAAACCCAGATAGATCGAATATGTTATCACCCCGGGTGTTCCTACCCTTACCACCGAGCGTTCCTTCCATGCATAATTATATCCATAGATAATAGGTTTCCGAGGACATCTAGAAAGGTGATAACATACCCTAATTGGGTGCGACCCACTTAGCCTTGCTACATCTCCCCTGTTTTACTCATTCCTGGTTGATGAAGCTCGAGGCTAAGCGTTACCCTTCAAGAAATTTTTTTTTACTTAAAATGTTCATCGTTCTCCAATGACGATATTCTGATAGCATTCGCGCACACAAGTTGTCCTGGGTGTGGACAAACCGAATCACTATCTTCATCATCTTCACGGTATTCATTCGTAACGTTTAACCGGATCAAAGTGGTTTTCAGATAGTTAAATCTGATCCCGGTCTCTTCGAAACGGTTAACAAAATTAGCCAAAATTTGATAATTGGTTATTTAACTATCAATACACATCCATAAACAATCATCAGGCCTTTATATAAATTTTCCAAATTTTATTTCAAAATATCCTTAAAAGATATTAGTTCCAGTTCTTCAACATTTGAAAATAGTTTTCAATTCCTCATATCTTTAACAGAATATTCCCACCCTTTTTCAACACGTAGTATATTTTTCCTCAAAATCGTTTACAATTTTTTTTGTAAATTTTCTTAATTTGTTTACACGAATTCTATAAATTCAGAATTCCTTAATTAATTCCTTTTAATATTTCCAAGGTCAATATACTTACTTATAATTCCAATTCACTTTCCTACTTCTTAATGAATTCCATTTCATTCTTCGAAGTTCATTTTTATCAACTACTTTGGAAATTTCCTTACTTTTCTTCCCAATTCTATTTCGCCACTGATCCAAGCTATCACTGAACTTGATCACCATGTTAACCCCGAACCATGACCACCACCTAGCTAAGCTCCCACCGAAACATAGTCACCACCGATCTAAGCTTCCATCGAACCATGCAAGACCCCAAAAATTTTCATGAATCCAAGCTTGCACCTTCTTAGATCGATATCGGTCCATATAACTTAGCGAATTCATGACTAATTTTTTCCCCTTGGGACCCAAGTACTTTCCCCCAGTTCATCCTAACCATTCCTCCCTGAAGCCCGAAGTTAAACCTGAAATAAGGCCATTAATCCAAACATTTGAATGTCACTAATGATCCATATTTCTTTGGGTCATACCTTGAGCATATGAACTCCAAATGAATTGACATTTTAAGTGCAGCTTTGTAAGGCCTTCCTTATTGTCCTACATAGTTCATAACAAATTTGGGTGAGGCCGAATTCTTAGATCATCATCGATACAAGAACTTGTCCATGATTTTATGTTACAATTCGATTGACATTTTCAACCAAACTAACATTATACATGCAAGCAATCAACCTATAACTTATATTCAAGAAAAAAAACATTCACACACATCAAATTAGAACCTAAATCTAAGGGTAAAACTATAAGAACAAGGGAGATCCATAAGAATACAAATTCATTAAATTGTGTAAAATTGTTTCAAATCAACAAATGTTATTAGTCAAGGTTTAAAATACATTTTAAGGTTCCAAAATCATTTAAGACATCATTTTAAGGTGTATACTAACAAATTAGCAAGTGAGGGTACCTAATCACTCACTTCGAATCCAAGCAATCCAAAATAGCTCAAATCCCAAGATGAACAACATATCCAAACTGTCTCCAGTATTATTTCCCAAATCCAAGTAATAATATCTCTAATATCCCTTTAATGACAAGTTTTGGCTAATTAAAGTAAGGTTTAAAGTGGTTTAAGGCTAGATAATATGAATTATGGCTTCTCTAACTATTTTGGAAAGTATGAAATGACAAGGAGAAGTCCCGTCAGCTCTCGTGGATGATAATCCCAGAATAGGCCATGGCTTTAGCCACTAATCTCCTTAATTACCCACTAAGCTATTCAAAATCGGTGAAACTTCAAATAGCCATTTCTCCCAAACGGTAAATCCATTTTCCTATTGTAACCATTCTACAAAAAGAGAAAACAACATCCCCGATCTAAAGAAGGTGGTTTTACAAGCCAACTAGGCTCCCATCAAAATTATTAGTCATACAAGGTTTTCAGGGTCAAAATCATCCAATAAAATTTCAAAGATTGGAAATGTCTCTTGTAGTCATTTTCCAAAGTCATATGATCATACGACCTATATAAAAGTAATTAATATTCTATAATCCTCTGATATATAGAATATAAGTCATTACACACACATACATTAAGTGATATCGAATTAGGGAATAATGTATTTCTTATGAAATACCTTAGTAATCAAGTGTCAAACACATCTAAAATCACGGTAAATATAAAATACGCATGTATTTATAAATATATGCACGTATCTTACCTCGTTTAGTCAATATGTTAATAGTACAACACATCAGATCCTCGATTTGAGTTTGCTCGATAACTAAAGAGTATGCAAGTAATCTATTAATATATAAATGGTAGATGATAACTTATATATTAAGGATTGGTAATATTTAATACACACAAAACACATTGGGCGAAATCGATTAGGGAACAACGTATTCTTATGAAATACCCTCGTGATTCAAGTGTGGAACACATATGAAATCATGACAAATGTACAATAACCATGTTTTTCATTCTTTAATTCTAAATTAGATTTCTTGTAGTTCCACTTAATTTATATGTTCATATTATACAAGTGTAATTTATTTATTACAGCTTATAATTTAAATAACTTATGCAATATTCTTATATGTGTATGTGCGTGCATGTGTGTATAATAAATCTTATTTAATTAATGTTAATAAAAACTTAAAATATTAATTAAATCATTTTAAAATTTCAAAATTTTATTTTATTTCATCAAATGAATATTGACTATAACATTTATAGTTTTATATACATATATCATAGCATACATATATTGATTTATTAATTGACTATTAACTAATATATATATTTATCAAATAAATATTCATTTAATTAAAGCATTCTTAATCAAATTATTTCTTATTAAATTTCAAAAATTGATATTTTATATGCCTTACACATTTAAGATATATATTAATCTCTAATTCATTATTGATTTATTTAATTCAACTAATTTAGTTATTAAATTATTTTTGAAAAAATTAATCTACTTTCATAAAAAAATTGAAAAAAATTTTGTAACTTATATAAAATTTATTTTATATTCTAAATTTAACTTTTAAATTCAGAATATAATTTTAAATTTCAAACCGAATTTTGAAAATTAGCTCAAGGCCCAAAATTAATTGGGCCTTTATACTAGAGATAACCTTTGCGCTTTCATCATCCTTTTGGTCAGACTAGTAGCCATGTAGGACAGAGTAGTTGATATTTAAACCCAACCTTAGACACTACCTTTCTAGACACCCGATTAAATGGGTAGGTTTTAATCTATTAACTCCAACATTGATAATTTACACCGCATAAACCATTGGGCTCTGATATCATTGAAAAAATTAGGCCAGTTGGAAGCAGGTGAAACAGGTAGATTTCAAAAAATTCCAATGTGTTGAAGTCTAAAGAATTTATTAGATCCTATCAAATATAGTTTTAAATAAAAATTTATTTTGTTTTGTCTGGAAGAAGATTTAATTAATTTATATTTAATCAATTTGAGATTTATGTAAAGAATAATATATTAGATTTACTGTTGTATGCATATGTTTGTAATAGTTAATTATTTTTAAATTATTACTTCGGTTGGTAAAGAGTCAAGATGTTTATTATGGAAGGCAAATTAATATGACATAAATGTTATGAGGGTGCAATTACTTAGGAGTTGCATTTACTATTTGTATAAATAACTTATAATATTTCACTTAATTTGTTAAAAAAGATTTTATTTAATTTTAACTAGGTTATGAGATTATAAGTGTATCAAATACAATCATTTATGTATATTGCACGTGAAGCATACAAATAGTGTAAATATTTAATGTGAACATTGATAGGTTTAGGATTTACACCGCAATGGATACATTTCCCCTTTATATGTAGCTTTGTTGTCCTTAGTTATTATTAAAAATTAGACACACACACCCCCTAATTATGAATCAATTTCCAATTGAAATGTCAAAAATATATTTTAATACCAATTTTGACTAGTTACATACATTTTGAAATTAATGCAAATCTTAAGAATCTAATTTTGATTTTAGAAATCAAACTTAGATTATAATTTCAAACAACATATTTATTTTAATGTTTGAATTAGATGCTATAAAACAAAAGTATATTTTAAATGGAAATGAATTTTCAATATACACAAACAATTATAAACTAGACAACATTATTGTAAAATAAAACATATATTTATATGTATTAAACATTTACATATTAAGTTGAAATAAAATTCATATTTTTCTATCCATTAACATATGTATAGATATAAAGCAATATTAAACTATTTAAAATACGGCTGATATTAATATTATACTTTTATAAATGTTCTAAAATTATTTCATGTAATAAAATTCTTTAAATCAAAATTATTATTTACTTGAAATTATAATTACTGAGACACATATACATATTATAATAACACCGTGATGATTTATTAAAATCATTTGAACATGAATACATACATACATACATACATACATACATACATACATATATATATATATAAATATATATATATATATATATATATATATTAGATCTGACGATATAGGCAGATATAAATTCATTATAAAGCATTTGGCATCTAATATACATTAACATAGCAATGTATATAAAGAAAATTGAGATTGAAAACTTAACAAAAGAAATTGTTTATGATTTGCACCTTAAATGTATGAATACTTCTGGATTCGATTGAATCACCTCGAGAACTTGCAAATCTAAAGCACTACTTTTGTATTCGTTTTGTTTTGGAACTTATATCCTCCATGAATCCATGGAATTTTCGACCATAGGAGAGACGAAGGAGTGAAAGAGAAAATGAATTGTCAGCAAGAATGAATGAAAGGAATTTTGTTTTCAAGAAACAATCGAAACCTCTCCAATTCCTTCCTTAACTCTTTAATTCTTCATTAGATATCAATCAAATCCATCTTCTGACCATGCATGGCCGACCAAGAAATGGCTTATGAAGCTTTCAAATTTTTCAAAAATATGTAGTAATTAATTGCTTTAAATTACATTTAAATTTTTATCGATATCATATACCGATACGTGCATACATAACTTTTATGTGTATACTTTTCTTTAAATACTAACGGCATACGAAAATTAGATCAAGTAAAATATAGTAATTAACATTTCATAAATAATAACTTGTTTAATTAATTCATAACAATTATAAATTTATTAAATCGTGTGGTTTTCGGAAGTGTTCATCTTTACGGTCGTCTGACGCAAATATGTAAATTCAGTTAGCGATTAACATCGAACATTAAGTCACATATCATGTTAGCTAGTGATCTGACATTTTGGATGAATTTATGGCTTAAACATCTTTTCTGTAAAAATCCAATTGTTATAAGCGATATTTTATGGCAATGATTTTTTTCATCAAATCCCTTCGTCAAAACTATATCACTTTAGGACTCCTAGAATTGGGATTTTGTCAAAATTGTAGCATCATCCACATTCAACTTTGTTGGTCCAAGCATAAAATCTTTGGTCCAATAATAATAATAATTATTAACTATATTACTCTGGTCAAAGAATTTGACTTTGAGTTGACTATAGTTGACCATGATACTATCCCCTTATAACTGAGGAGACAAATTTTTATTGAATAGTGCTTCACTTCCAATACTTCAATTTAGACCCAACTATAGTTGCCCGATCGTTCACCATGCCATGATTTAACTATAATCAAAATGGGGTTTCTAAATTAAAGTCCCACTTTTAATCTCAAGTCAACGGAACTGTGCAACGTAATCACTTCTTGATTCTCTATTTGACCTTAGTTATATTAACCAACAGAAAACTCTCGAGTGAGTTATTCCATAGTTATCTGATAAATATCAGTATATAACTCCTCAACGCCCCTAGCAGCCATAAGTAATTTACTACTTAAACTTATGTAATGACCCGCCCTTCTCGACCCTCGAAAATCGACATAAATACTCCACTGCATTATATGCTGACGATCGAGTGCCGGGAAAAAACAGATTGATGAGGAAAAAGAAAGAATGAGGCAGAAGAAGAAATAAAAACAACATCAGAATTTCACAAACGCAGCGGAACAATATATGATAGATAAATGACTGATCTTCAAATCAAAAAGAACTATATCTGTTTATAATATTACATCATCAGAGTACAACCAAATTCATAGCACATAACTGGACAGTTATCATAACCTGTCCTCACAGAACTGACTATGCAGTTAATTATACACAGCGGAATATTCATCAAATACGTGTGATATGTCTCGCCATCCGGCTCATCTCTTAAGCTCCACAGCATCCTTCTTGTATTCTATAATACTCGGTCTGAGCCGAGAATTATATTTAAATAGCACCCGAGTCAGTCTGGAAAATCAGCGTGAGAAAACACACTCAATTGGATTATTAAAGTTTTGAAAATCCTTTGAAATCAAAGGTATCTTGTAAGACCACGCCACTAATAAACTTGTCGGGTTTTTACCTTACGATAACCAAAACATTTCTTATCAAACCCTCTGATATTATAGTAGTGTATATATATAAATACTTATTAAAATAGCCGAAATTGTTACATTCATTAAATTCTAGCAATACTAGGTTCTACAAACAAAACAGTAAAGGCATGTAGGCAGATTGGATTTCCATCAATAGCAGGTCTACTGGGGTACCGTCCGTCACAGTACGTGGTCTAGATCACCGTACCGAGGATCCACCCTGATACCCTGCATCACAAGAACGAAGCTACCCCTTACTCGATAGTCCACATAAGATCACCCCGCGGTTGTGATCAGCAACCGCCCACATAACCGAATAAAAGGGATCTCTGGACAGGGATGGCCTTACCCTAATTGGTTGCTAGTCACTTAGCCTTGTGTGCACCTCCCATGTTTTAGCCATTCCCGGTTGATGAGGCTCGAGGCTACGCATTACCTTTTTAGCACACATTTACTTAGAATGCTCATCGTCCTCCTGATGATGTTCTGATAGCATTCGTCCATACAAGTCCGTTCCCAGTCCGCACGGAACCGAAGGCACTACTCCTACTACATCGATTTTGAAATCACCCTCCGGATTAGTAGCGGTTAGCCCTTGCACTTCACTGCTCCATCTTCGACTCGAAGCTCTTGTCTTCCTCACGAAAACGTTCAAATCGGATCGAAGTGGTTTTTGGGAAATTAATCCCGATCCTGATCTCTTCGAAACGATCAGCGCATTGGCCAATATTGATAGTCAGTTATTTAATTATCAAATAACATCCACAAACAACCATCAGATTTAATTAATTTTTCCAAATTATTTATTTCAAAATATCTTCGCAAGATATAAATTTTTCTACACTTCAATCCTTTGAAACAGTTTCCAAATCACTTTCTCTTACGAAATAAATTTATAAATATTGTTTATGCCACCGAAAATCACCAAGTCTAAATACTTTAGATTTTAAAATAATTTAAATCACTTTATCCAAAAATATGTACTTTAAAATGTTTAAAATAAAACTACTTAAAACACTTTATTTAAAATACTAGTTATGAAATTTATAATCATTTCTCATGCAAGCTTAAGCCAAAACTAATTTTTAAAGTAACTATTAGATAGAATATAGATATTTAATAACCAACTTTTAAATCAATTACTAGTTAAACCTTTTTAAAATACTTTACTTATAAATTAACTTAATAAATAATTACTTTTAAAAAATTTAAAACCACTAAATAATAATTTCCTCTAGACATTCTTTTAAAACCACCTTTAAAACTCTAACCCATACATAGAAATCATTCTTCGAAAATATACTTGGCTTTTCAGGGAAATACACTTTTCTTTCCACACCTTTTAAAATAAACCACCTTTTGTTTTTAAACAAGTCATCGTTTCCTTATAAATTCCCATCCTGAATTTATACTTTATCCTTTGATATCTTATTTCACTTTATAAACCTAGTTTATAAATTCCATAGTCTCGTTTCCCTTTTAAAACACCGTTTCAAACACTTAATAAATTTCCAATCGATTTCCAAAATTTATTCTATTTAAAAAAAATTCTTTACTTACTCAATTTTTATTTCAAAACTCATTAATTTCATATTTACTTCTATATTTATGATTTCAAATCTTATTTTAAACTGAAAATACCAATTTATACTTTTTTTTCCAAAATTCTTCCTTATCACTGTTTTTAAACCTTGAATTTTTAAAAAAATAATCCTTTATTCCTTTAAATATTATCACTAAGCTTATTATCATTATTCAAAAATCTCTTTTCCCATACCAGAATTTAATTACTAGAATTTAAAATAATTACTAGAATTTAAAAATCAACTTTTTTCCTTCCCAATTCCGTTCTTTAAATTTATCCAAATCAGCTAAAATTATTTTACTTGAAAATTCTCTTTTTGTTTTTCTTCAAATCTAACCTTTATATTTTTGATAACTTAAAATTTCAAAATATACTCAGCCTAACATAGCATTCAATAATTTCAATTACCAATATAATCTATCGCAGATTATCAATAAATCACATCATAGAATATGAAAACAAATTCTAATATTTTGAGGAATCCAGTTGGATCCCACCAACCTGTTTTTTCCCTGCATCCAAAGATGTTAACACAACAATTTAAAATACCAATCCTGCTTCAAGGCGGGATATCGTGGTATAAAGGGTCAACCGCTATTATGCGAGGCGCATAGGGTCGCATCCACTATATAATCTGAGAAATCAATCGCTCCAATATATATACTACTATATATACTATCATATCCAGACTGATAATAATTATCAATGCAAGCAATCAATCCATAATTTAAATTTTAACTATTTAGTGATCCACATGAGTGAGATTAACTCACCTTTGATTTTGACTTACAATCTGACCCAATCCAGCTTGTTTCTTCACAATTTTTTCAAACCGTGTAACAAACATTATAAGGTTTTATTAATATTCAAATTTGTCGAACAAATTAATTTTCCTATTTGATAAATTTAATTAACCAAATTTTTTATTTTTATCTAGTAATTAAATTTTAACTAAATTCTTTAAAAAATCTTTTAGTATCTTAGAATAATTAAATAGGATAACTTACAAATACCTTAGTAAATTATTTTAGGGTAACCTGGTAAAATAAAATATCTATACGTATATTTATATTTCTTTTGAAACTACATATACCTACTTATAAAAATTATATATATATATATATATATATATAGATTTTAAAAACCCGCTTTTATATATACCCTTCGCTATTTCAAATTTCCTTTTTCAAAATTTGTCCATTTAAAATTTCTGTTTAACTATATATATTAAGATATGTATGTGTATATATACAAATATACATCTATATTTAAATCATTATCTCGGTGTATGTATAAACATATGTATATATTAGAATTAAATTGGAAAAAAAACATATACTAGAAAAAAATTACCTTACTGCTATAGTTTCCCCCTCTAACCCTAGCCGACAACGCGACGAACTTTCCTGGAATGAACCCTCTTCCTCGCGTGGCCACCAGATCACGACCACCTCACTCGAACATGCCATGCGAAATTGAGCTTCCAAACAAAATCGAGCTACCATTGACTCGAGCGACATCCATCACCGAGGCTCGCAAGGTTGACTCGAGATCCCACTGCGAAGCACGACGTCTCTTCCTAAATCGTGCTCACGCGACTACATTGAGATCGATTTTTTTGAATTCGAGCTGAGGATTTTGAATTCGAATTTGGAAATGAGGAAATGGGATTGAATAGAATAAGGCACTTGATTTTGTCGTCCTCCATTGATTCGATTTTATTGTTTTTTTAAGACAAAAGAAAGCTCGAGTTTTCTTTTTAATCACTATTTTGCATGCTATTATTATTTTTAAAGAATACGCGTGTCCTTAATGAAGACAGGTGTTTTAAACTCGGGTACGTGTCTACAGGCTTGCAATGCAATTATATATTTAAATTTAGATTTAAATTCAAATCGTCACGTTGCCACAACTCACAATCTCGATCTCCAATCAAGGCGTGCCGCAAGGCGTTTATAATGTTAAACCCTTATTCCCAATGTAGTGGAAAAGGTTTCAAGTCCTAATTCGATTGTATGGAGAAGATAGCTTTTTGGACCCAGTTATTATACTGAATTTTCGATATAGATTTCACCGCGTTTATCTACCGTACGGCCAAAAAATCACTCCAAACACTATGAAAATTAAAATCCGATAATAATACATTATTACGGATCTAATGGAATTGGTTTCGTCGAATTCCAAGACTGTGCCTCGGAAGGCTATTTTTAAATATCGATTTAAACGATATATTTTTAAAACTGAACAAAACACTTTTAAATTCAAGTTTATCGCTTTTACTATCTTCAGTACTATCAATATAAATTTTACAAGCCCTTATATTATTTTTAACAAGCTTAAAATTTTAGATTCAACCTTTACCCAATTTCCAATTATTAAATCAAATAATTAAATTACTCAATAGATAGTGGCGTTTGAAATTCAAGTTAAAACTAACTTTTAAATATTTAAAATTAATTAAATATTCTAGATTCAAATATCCAAAAATCCCGGGTCGTCACATTCCTCCCCTTTAAAAGAATTTCGTCCCCGAAATTACTAGTTAAGTAGAGTGATCCATACCCTATAACTATTTTTCCTAAAACCAAATAGTTTTAGCAACTTCTCTATAACGACCCGATTTTTCGACGCTCGAAAATCGACATCAATACGTCCACTATATTAAATGTCGAACAATCAAACGCCGAAAAACCAATCGTTAGGGTTAGAGAAGAAGAAGGTAGAAGGAAAGATAGAAACAATATCAGAATCCCACAATCGCAGCGGAACAATATATAATAAATAAATGACTAATCTTTGAATAAAAGAACTATATCTGTTTATACATTACATCATCAGAGTACAACATCAAAAAACACAACGCTGGGCAGTTATGATAACTTGTCCATATGGAAACTGAATTTGCAGCAAGCCATACACATCGGATAATGTATATGTGTGATAAGTCTCACCATCCAGCTTGTCTCCCAGCATACTTTCCTGACTTAGCTCTACAACATACTGATAACTTAACTCTAGGCGGCCCGTGTGGAAAATTAGGGGCACCTAGATTTTAAAAAAAGGAACAATAAACTCCGAGTCTGTCATGGGACTGATGTGAGATCTTAAAACGGTTATTTGTACAAAAAAGAAATAAAAATAAATTCGTTCATGCTTTTGGAAAATAAAACTACCATAAGGTCTCCCGGCACACACTCAATGCAATCCTAGACATGGGGAAGATTTCTCCTTATAATAGTCAAACATGCTTGATATGCGAAAATCCTTTTGATATTATTTTCATTGCATAGTGTGGAAAAACATTTTGCAAGTATAATATAAATCTTAGCCAGCATACTATCATTATAATACGCCTACCATAACTACCATTTTAAATGGCAGGTTCTACGACTAAAACCGTAAAGGACTCATATTGATTGTTTGGATTTCTAACAAATAGTCAAGGATAAAGAACTTCCTTTATCCGAATGGGTACGCCTCTGGAGGGATGTCCCGAGAACCTAACCGGATCTCTGCCAACATAAGGCCGGGTTACCTCTATAACTAGGTAACTAACTATCACGAGTATGAAATCCCCCGGCTGTAACCGACCTTTACCGAGGCACCTCAAATTCCAATAACCACATAAGTAAAATATCTGGGCTCCATACCAGAATACTACTTTTTGTCCACATAAGTAAAATATCTGGGCTCCATACGAGAATACCACTTTTTATCCAGAAGGAACTGTACATAACCTGAGGGGCGCGACCCCCATAACCTTGCTGCATCCTTTCCTGTTTT
The DNA here is from genome assembly GCA_030765085.1 of Allium cepa. Taxonomy (NCBI): domain Eukaryota; kingdom Viridiplantae; phylum Streptophyta; class Magnoliopsida; order Asparagales; family Amaryllidaceae; genus Allium; species Allium cepa. Next base: position 1,027,182,072 of record CM060932.1, on the reverse strand, counting down.
GACCATTTCCGGGGTGTGAGGTTCAATGAAGTCTCGTCCCACAAAGCTATGCTTTTCACAAAAGCTATGCTTCGATCAACCAATTTCTCAGCACTTAGCATGCCACATTACCAAGTTGGGAATATATAACTAATAACTATCAATGACATAACCTCTGAGCTTGTACGTCTCAGAGAAGGGTGTTAAGCTAAGAGAATAAGTTCTCCACCACCAACAGAAATATATTTGATAGAAACTAGCTTTATATCTCAAAGTGTAATGTCAGACATAAATCCATACAAGTCCATCCTGGGTCTGAATGGAACTGAAGGCACTTCGTCCAATTAAGAAAAAAGTCCTTGCAAATCCGACAATCCCCTAATGACGTTCGGTCTCCCCATCACATAGGGTAATCTCTATACCGGAGAAACTCGGTGTAGAGACAATCAACAGGTAATCCTTTCGTTTTCAAAAATACCCGGTCTTCAACCAGCATCTTCAAATGCAATCCTATTTCGTCGTATTATTATTCAGAATAGGTTTTATGACTTAATGTCCTCCCTTGGCTTATCCGAATAATGAGTGCTTATTTTAAAAATAAGTGGATACATTCAGATCTAAATTACGTCATAAAAAACCATCAGATTTAAATAATTTCCGAAAAGTATTTATTTATTTATTTATAAATATCTTCCAAGATATATTTCCACACTTCAACCTTTGAAAACAATTTTCAAACTACTTTTCTCTTGCGGAATAATTTCCAAACATTGTTTATTTCCACTGAAAATTTGCCAAGTCCTAATTCTTTAGGTTTTTAAAATAATTTAAATCACTTATCCAAAAATATATACTTGGAAACACTTAGAATAAAAACTATTTTAAACACTTTATTTAAATATTAGTTATGGAATTTTATACTAATATCTCATGTAAAACTTAAGCCCAAACTAATTTTTAAAATAATTTTTTTGGATAGAGTATAATTATTTAAATAACCATCTTCTGAATCAAATACTAGTTAAATCTTTAAAATAATCACTTCTATAATTAACTTAGTAAATATTTACTTTAAAAATTTAAAAACAATTTAAGAAAATAATTTCTCCAAAAATATTCTTTTTAAAACCGATTTTAGAACTTTTAATTTATACTTAAAAATCGCTTTGAAAACATACTCGGCTTTCCAGGGAAAATACACTTTCCATTCCAAAATAGTCCATTTAAATCAATTAACAAATCATTCTCGGTTTATCTCAATTTACATCCCAAATTCGTAAATTTCATTTCCACACTTTAAAAATAAACCACCACTTATTTTTAAGACAAATTACCTATTCTTTTATAAATTCCCATCATGAATTTATACTTTCAAATATCCACTGATATCTTATTTTACTTTATAAACCTAGTTATAAATTCTATAGTCTCATTCTCCTTTTAAAACATAGTTTCAAACATTTAATCAGTTTTCAAATCGATTTCCCAAAACTAACTCCATTTTTAAAGTAAATTTCTTTATTTCTCCCAAACCATTTAAAATCCAAATTTTAAATAAATTCTTCAACTTTTAAACAATACTACTTAAGTTCTCCAAATCCATTTATTTCCATTTATTAAAAAAAATCTTTTTTTCCAAACTTGGAATTTATTCAATAGGATTTCAAAAATCAACCTTTATCCTTTCCAAATTCCTTGTTTTAATTTATTCAATTCCCTAATATTATTTTACTTAAAATTCTCTACTTTAATTTCCTTCCAAAAATCCAATTTCATATTTCTGGCAACTTAAAATGCCAAAAATATATTCGGCCAAACCACAACCTTCAATAATTTCAATTACCAATGTAATCAATCACAGATTATCAATAAATCACATCACAACATATGAAATAAATTCAAACATTTGAGGAATATAGTTGGATTCCTCCAACCTGTTTTCCTGCATCCATAGATGTTAGCACAAATATAAAATACCAATTCCACTTCGAGGTGGAATATCGCGGTATATGAGGTCATCCGCTATTATGCGGGGAGCATAGGGTCTCATCCGCTATATAATGCGGGAAATCAAACACTCCAATATATATATATATATATATATATATATATATATATATATAATATTACCCAATAGATAAATTACCAAATTCATCCAAGCACATCCAATAATTTAAATTTAACTATTTAAATTAAACTAGATAATCCAATTGAGTGAGAAGATCTCACCTTTTACTATGCATGCAACTCATTTCCATCACGACTTGTTTCTCCATCATTTTGGAACTTGTATAAATATTACATGGTTCATAAATAATTTAAATCATCGGACAAGCAATTTCCGTTTAGTAAATTTAATGTACTAATAATTTAATTTAAACTAATTTTTTACTTTAAAAAATTTCTTAATAACTAAATAAATTAACAAATTTATCTCTTGGTTATTTTTTTTCTAAAATAACAGTAGGCTAAACATGTGTGTGTGTGTGTTTCTTTAGACATATTTATATTTTGTAAATTCGTTTTCTGTAAAAGGCAATTTTTCTTACTGTATACAATATACATATACACCTTTAAATTGAAAATAATTTTCAGATATTGTCTAACTGATATTTCTCTTCTGAATATATGCATACGCAAATTAAAACTTAAATAGAGGGAATACCTACTCCTCACAGAACCCCTCTTCGACTCAGGCTCATGAATGAGCAGAGTGACGCGGCCCTCACCTTGCGGCTGCCTCGGCCTACAATCAGTTGCCTTAATCAAATTCCAATCACCATCACATCCATCATAAACCTAGTCTCCTCTAAATCCTGCTTCTCGAGCTCCTACGGCACAATAATCCCATGGTTACAGATCAACACATCAATGTCATCACCAGAACCCTCGATCGCTCTGACACCAAGTGAAAACGATCATCCAGATGTCGCGATTCCTTCTGACGCCACCGAGACATCTAACCCGAATCGCAAAACCTCCAACACAACTCAAGCCCTAGATTCAAGCAAAAGTTCGACAGCCGTGTCGAACGACTTCATTCGAAGCCGCGCTATCAATTCGAAATACCCTGCCGAAGTTATCGAGAATTTGAATTTTAGGCTGCGATTTCAGGTTTAAATTAAGGTATTAGGGAAGAAAAGGATTTTGAAATCCCTGTTGCACATTTTTTTAAAATCGAAATCGATTTATGCTATGCCATTAAAATTTATTTCCCTGAAACTTTTAGATTTTTGCTCGGTACCTTCTTTGAACGAGAGGTTCTTTTCTATTTTTTTTATTTTTTTTAAAATGAACGCATGTTAAGAGAAAAGAGAAATAAAAGGCCAAGTATTTGAAGGGAAGATACGTGTATTATTTGTCTTGAAAAAAACATTATTATATTAAATTCATATATATTATTTTTAAATTCAAATTTAAGTCGTATCAATTTTGCAACTCACAATCTCGATCTCCTATCGAGGTATGCCGCCAAGCGTTTATAATGTTATACCCCTATTTCGAATTCAATGGAAAAGGTTTCGAGGCCTAACTCGATCGTATGCGTTTGTCTATCGTACGATCACACGACAACTCCAAATACTACCAAAATTGAAATCCTATAATAATACACTATTACGGATCCAAAGGAACTGGTTCCTTTGAATTCAAAGACTGTACCTCAGAAGGCTATTTTTAAATATCAATTTAAACAGTGTACTTTTAAAATCGAGCAAAACCCTTTCAAACTTCAAATTTAAAACTTCTATTATCTCTATTATTATAAATATAAATTTTCCAAGCGTTTGAAATATTTTTAACAACATAAAAACCAAGATTCACTATTTTAACCAATTACCAATTATTAAGTTCAATAATTTTAATTGCCAAATAAATAGTGATAATTTGAAATTCAAGTTAAACTAACTTTCAAATATTTAAAATCAATTAAATATCCCAATTTCAAATATCCAAAAATTCATGATCGTCACATTCTTCCCCCCTAAAAGAATTTTGTCCTCGAAATTACTAGTTAAGAAGAATGATCCATAACCCGTTCACTATATTCCAATCCAAATGGTTTTCTTTAATAACTTTTCAAAACCCAACAGCTTCAACTTTCAAAAACAATTTTTATTAAAGACACTATCATTCTTACTAATTCCTAAACTCAACCATAAGTTCCAAACAATATTATTTTCTCAACAATTCAAATTTATATTTAAATCCAAATTTTAAATTATCCAAATTTCTCAAAAAAATTCTAACTCCCTAAATTTTCGAAAAATTTCGCCAGCGTCTCCTTTGCGCGGCTAGCGCGGTTCGACTATAAAATGCCACTATGGGCCTCTGGATTTCAAAAGAAAACAAAAGGCCAAGTGGCTAGACCAGAAAATCATCAAATTTCATACAGGAATTTAAATACATACCTTTTTGTTGAGTAATTCAATTTATCTTCTGAAATCAAAAGTTCAATTTCCTTTTCCTTCATAACACCTGCATATCCTACTTAACAATAATATCCAACCATTGAATTCAAAATCATTATATTCACATCTTTACAGAAGTTTCAACATCTATTTCATTCAAGCCCATACGATGTCCGTAGATCATTCGTACACAATATCAAATCTGATCGCTCACTCGACCATACAATTTCACTTCCGAACTAGTATCGTCCACCCGACTTCCTCGTGCGGACTCAGATCTGGTTTCTTGGTCAGAAACCTTCATTCCCCTTGCATAGACGTAAACTATGATAGAGAATTTCCATAATCAACCAAAAATCTATATCCAGGGTTTTCCGTCGAAAATCGAGTGAAAAATGCCAACTCGGATTAATATGACTACCTCGAAATTCTATGCTCGAAATTGGATCAAATTGTTATGCGAGTAAAGTAATACACGTACATCCCACGTATTTATTTCTAATTTATTATTAGCTATTTCAATTCTCTTTTATTCACATTTATATTGATTTCTATCCAAAATTTTCATTTCCCACACTTTTATTTACTCCATTTAAATACTTACCTAGTATATTTTTCCAATCCTAGATTTTACTTAAGAATTTCACCATTCATTTCGTAAGTTCAATATAAGTATTTTATACACTTCTTATATCTATTTTCTACTTCATCACTTTGGTTTTATATCCATTTATATTCACTTGCATTTCAATTTCATTTAAATCCAGTTTATCTTAAAATTCTGAATACTAAATTTTTATCAACTATCTTTCATTCATATCATCATTTTATTTGACTCAAATTTTCAATCCCATTCTAAATTCAATTTTTATCTTCAATTCTTAATTTATTTGCAAATCAAATTAAATATTGAATTCGATTCACCCTTTCTCAAACCCTTATAAGTTTTTAAACTTGTACATATTCCATTACTATTTTAAAATAAGATTCTAGAGTTTAAATAATCACTTAAGTATTTCAAAATCATTTTTGAAATAAAATATAACCAAAATCAAACTATTTCAAAATCAAACTCAATTTCACAAATATTCCTAATTCAAAACATTCGGGTAGCAATTCCTTCCTTGGAAACTCAAAAATGAACACCGATGATGCCGCGATCATCATCGGGATTATTTTCTAGTGACCGAAAAGAGTTTAGTGTTTTATCCCTTCAAAAATATTTTTTCAAATATTTTTAAATTCCAAATCACCAGATTTCATATCCAATTCAAAAATATTTCCCAAATAATTTCACCATTATTTTTCCAAAACCTTTGAAAACCATTTTCAAACTCAAGGGAATTATTTTTTTGAAATTTCAATCCTAAATCCTTTTAATCCCTATAAAAAATTACTCTGGCGTCTTATTTCAATTTCATGAATCACATTTATAATTCACATTCCAAATTCCATTTTGTTACCTGAATTTATTTCCTTAACCTTTGGTTATGATATCAATTCCTACTTTTAAATTTTTACACAAAAATGATAATAATTTAATATTATCACTTCCTAACAACCAAGCAACCATTATAACTATAATAATTTACGAAAAATTATTTCTTTTATATACAAAAATTATTTGGGTAAAATTGTTTCATTTACCCTATATTAAAACAATACTATGTGGGTTTATCTTGTGTAAGAGTTTAGAAACCCCTATTGATAAAGTGGCGTCCCACATTTCGACCAGAATCTATAAACACTCAATCGATAAATTAACACAATATAAAAACAATTTTATATTCACTAACGAGTACGCGCTCACATCTATTAATACACTCAAACTTATTCTAGAGTACTATACACTCTATTTCTAATGTGTAATCCCACCAGAGCCAAGATATATCGCCAACCTAAGCTCCGATACCAAATTGTAACGACCCGATTTTTCGACGCCCGAAAATGACATCAATATATCCACCGTATTAAATGTCGAACAATCGAATGACGAAAAACCAAATCGTTAGGGTTAAAGAAGAAGAAGGTAGAAGAAAAAGATAGAAACAATATCAGAATCTCACAATCGCAGCGGAACAATATATAATAAATAAATGACTAATCTTTAAACAAAAGAACTATATCTGTTTATACATCATCCGAGTACAACATCAACAAAACACAACACTGGGCAGTTATGATAACTTATCCATATGGAAACTGAATTTGCAGCAAATCATACACAGCAGATAATATATATGTATGATACGTCCGCCATCCATCTTGTCTCCTAATCTTTACAGCATACTTTCCTGACTTAGCTCCACAACATATTAATATTCTGACTCTAGGCTGCCCGCGTGGAAAATTAGGGGCACACAAAGTTAAAAATGGGAACAATAAATTCTGAGTCGGTCATGGGACTGATGTGAGATCTTAAAACAGTTATTTTTACAAAAAGAAATAGAAATAAATCCGTTTATGCTTTTGGAAAATGAAACTACCATAAGGCCTCCCGGCACACACTCAATGCAATCGCACATATGAGGAAGGTTTCTCCTTATAGTAGTCAAACATGCTTTATACGCGAGAATCCTTTTGATATTATTTTTAGTGCACAATGTGGAAAAACGTTTCGAAAGTATAATATAAATCTTATCCAGCATACGTACCATTATAGTATGCCTACTATAGCTATCATTTTAAATGGCAGGATCTACGACTAAAACCTTAAAGGGCTCGTATTGATTGTTTGGATTTCCAACAAATGGTCAAGCTAAGGAACTTCCTTTATCCGAATGGGTACGCCTCCCGAGGGACGTCCCAAGAACCTAATTGGTTCTCTGCCAACACAAGGTCGGGTTACCTCTATAACTTGGTAACTAACTGTCATGAGTATGCCATCCCTCGGTCGTAACGGACCTTTACCGAGGCGCCACAAATTCCAACAACCACATAAGTAAAATCTTGGCTCCATACTAGAATACTACTATTATCCACATAAGTAAAATATCTGGCCTCCATACTAGATTGCCACTTTTTATCTAGAAGTAAATGTACATATCCTGAGGGGCGTGACCCCCATAACCTTGCTGCATCCTTTCCTGTTTTGACCATTTTTGGGGTGTGAGTTTCGATAAAGTCTCGTCCCACAAAGCTACGCTTTTCACAAAAGAGATACTTCGTTCAACCAATGCTCAGCACTTAGCATGCCACATTACCAAGTTAGGAATATATCACAAATAACTATCAACTACATAACCTCTGAGCTCCTACACCTCAGAGAAGAGTGTTAAGCTAAAAGAATAAATTCTCCGCCACCAACAGAAATATATTTGATAGAATCCAGCTTTATATCTCAAAGTGTAACGTCAGGCATACATCCATACAAATCCATCCTAGGTCTGAATGGAACCGAAGGCACTTCGTCCAATTAAGGAAAACGTCCTTGTAAATCTGGATATTTACTAATCATGTCCGGACTCCCTATCACATAGGGTAATCTCTATACTAGAGCAACTCGGTGCAGAGAAAATCAAAAGGCAATCCTTTGATTTTCAAAAATACCCAGTCTTCAACAACCATCTTCAAATGCAATTCCATTTCGTCGTATCATTATTCGGAATTGGTTTTATGACTTAATGTCCTCCTCCGACTTATCCGAATAATGAGCACTTATTTTAAAAACAAGTGGTCACATTCCGATCTAAATTAAGTCACAACAAATTTCCATTTTTGATCTTTTAAACAAAATATCCACCTTTAAGATTCGATGTGGTTTTTGGGTAACCACTTGGAATCCGACCCTCGGGTCTCATTGAAATTCAAATACCGTCTTAAAGGCCAATATTGATAGTCGGTAATTTAACTATCAAATAACATCCATAAACAACCATCAGATTTAAATAATTTTCCAAAATTATTTATTTATAAATATCTTTGTAAGATATATTTCCACACTTCAACCCTTTGAAAACAATTTTCAAACTACTTTTCTCTCGCGGAATAAATTTTCAAACATTGTTTATTTCCACTAAAAATTTGCCAAGTCCTAATACTTTAGGTTTTTAAAATAATTTAAATCACTTATACAAAAATATATAGTTGGAAACACTTAGAATAAAAACTATTTTAAACACTTTAATTAAAATATTAGTTAAGGAATTTTGTACTAATATCTCATGTAAAACTTAAGCCCAAACTAATTTTTAAAATAAATTTTTTTGGATAGAGTATAATTGTTTAAATAACCATCTTCTTAATCAAATACTAGTTAAATCTTTAAAATAATCACTTCTACAATTAACTTAGTAAGTATTTACTTTAAAATTTTAAAAATAATTTAAGAAAATAATTTCTCCAAAAACATTCTTTTTAAAACCAACTTTAGAACTTTTAATTTATACTTGAAAATCGCTTTGAAAACATATTCGGCTTTCTAGGGAAAATACATCTTCCATTCCAAAATAGTCCATTCAAATCAATTAATAAGTCCTTCTCGATTTATCTCAATTTACATCCCAAATTCGTAAATTTTATTTCCACGCTTTTAAAAATAAACCACCACTTATTTTTAAGACCAATTGCCCATTCTTTTATAAATTTTCGTCACGAATTTATATTTCCAAGTATCCACTGACATCTTATTTTACTTTATAAACTCAGTTATAAATTCCATAGTCTCATTCTTCTTAAAAACATAGTTTCAAACATTTAATCAGTTTTCAAATCGATTTCCCAAAACTAACTCCATTTTTAAAGTAAATTGCTTTATTTCTCCCAAACCATTTAAAATCCGAATTTTAAATAAATTCTTCAACTTTTAAACAATGCTACTTAAGTTCTCAAAATCCTTTTTTTTCATTTATTAAAAAAATCTTTTTTTTTTCCAAACTTGGAATTTATTCAATAGGATTTCAAAAATCAACCTTTATCCTTTCCAAATTCCTTCTTTTAATTTATCCAATTCCCTAAAATTATTTTACTTAAAATTCTCTACTTTAATTTCCTTCCAAAAATCCAATTTTATATTTCTGGTATCTTAAAATACCAAAAATATATTCGGCCAAACCATGGCCTTCAATAATTTCAGTTACCAATGTAATCAATCACAGATTATCAATAAATCATATCGCAGCATATGAAATAAATTCAAACATTTGAGAAATACGGTTGGATCCCTCCAACTTGTTTTCCTACATCCATAGATGTTAGCAGAATATGAAATAGCAATTCCACTACGAGGTGGAATATCACGGTATATGGGGCCATCCGCTATTATGCGGGGCACATAGTATCTCATCCGCTATATAATGCGGGAAATCAATCACTCCAATATATATATACACTACAATATATAATATTACCCAACAGATAAATTATCAAATTCATCCAAGCACATCCAATAATTTAAATTTAACTATTTAAATTAAACTAGATAATCCAATTAAGTTAGAAGATCTCACCTTTGAATATGCATGCAACTCATTTCCATCACGACTTGTTTCTTCATGATTTTGGACCTTGTATAAATATTACATGATTTATAAATAATTTAAATCATCAGACAAGCAATTTCCATTTAGTAAATTTAATTTGTCAATAATTTAATTTAAAATAATTTTTACTTTGAAAAAATTTCTTAGTAACTAAATAAATTAATAAATTTATCTCTTGGTTATTTTTTTCTAAAATAACAGTAGGCTAAACATGTGTATATGTATATATTTTTCTTTAGATATATTTATATTTATAAATTCGTTTTCTATAGAGGGAAATTTTCTTACTGTATATAATATACATGTACACCTTTAAATTGAAAATAATTTTCAGATATTGTCTAACTGATATTTCTCTTCTGAATAGGTACATACGCAAAATAAAAATTAAATAAAAGGGAATACCTACTCCTTATAGAACCCCTCTTCGACTCAGGCTCGTGAATGAACAGAGTGACGCGGCCCTCCCCTTGCGGCGGCGGCGGCTTGGAATCAATCGCCTCAATCAAACTAAAAGTCCCAATCACCATCACATCCATCATGAACCTATTCACCTCCAAGTCCTGCTTCTTGAGCTCTTACGGCACAAAAATCCCATGGTTACAGATCAACACATCAATGTCATCACTAGAACCCTCGACCGCTCTGACATCGCGTGAAAACGATCATCCAGATGTCGCAATTCCTTTTGATGCCACCGCGACATCTAACCTGAATTACAGAACCTCCAGCACAACTCAAGCCCTAGATTCAAGCTATAGTTCGACAGCCATGTCGAACGACTTCATTCGAAACCGCGCTATCGATTCGAAATACCCTGGCGAAGTTATCGAGAATTTGAATTTTAGGTTGTGGTTTCGAGTTTAAATTGAGGTATTAAGGAAGAAAAGGATTTTGAAATCCCTGTTCCATAGTTTTTTTAAATAGAAATCGATTTCTGCTCTGCATTAAATTTTATTTCCTTGAAACTTTTAGATTTTCTCTCGGTGCCTTCTTTGAACGAGAGATTCATTTTTTTTTAAATGAATGCGTGTCAAGAGAAATAAAAGGCCAAGTGTTTGAAGGGAAGATACGTATATTATTTGTCCTAAAAAAACATTATTATATTAAATTCATATATATTATTTTTAAATTTAAATTTAAATCGTATCAATTTTGCAACTCATTATCTCGATCTCCTACCGAGGCACGCTGCCAGGCGTTTATAATGTTATACCCCTATTTTGAATGCAATGGAAAAAAATTTGAGGCCTAACTCGATCGTGCGGAGAAGATAGCTTTTTGAACCCAATTATAATATTAAATTTTTGATACAAATCTCAACGCGTTTGTCTATCGCACGATCACACGACAATTCCAAATACTATGAAAATTGAAATCCGATAATAATACACTATTACAGATCCAATGGAACTGCTTTCGTCGAGTTCCGAGACTGTGCCTCGAAGGCTAATTTTAAATACAATTTAAAAGAATATACTTTTAAAACCGAGCAAAACCCTTTCAAACTTCAAATTTAAAACTCCTATTATCTCCAGTATTATAAATATAAATTATCCAAGCCTTTAAAATATTTTTAACAAGCATAAAAACCAAGATTCACTATTTTAACCCATTTTCAATTATTAAATTCAGTAATTTTAATTGCCAAATAAAAAGTGATATTTTGAAATTCAAGATAAATTAACTTTCAAATATTAAAAGTCAATTAAATATCGCAATTTCAAATTTCCAAAAATTCTAAGTCATCGCATTCTCTAAACAAACTTTTTTATTAAAGACACATTATCCCTCTTACTAACTTTCCAAGCTCAACCATAATTTCCAAACAACCTTATTTACTCAACCAATCAAATTATAATTTAAAACCCATTTCAAACTATCAAAATTCTTCAAAAATATTTCTAACCCCTTGAATTTTCGAATTTTTTTTGCAGCATCTCCTTCGCGCGGCTAGATCGGTACAACTACAAAATTCCACAACGGGCCCCTAAATTTCAAAAGAAAACAAAATGCCAAGTAGCTAGACCAGAAAATCATCAAATTTCATACAGAAATTTAAACACATACCTTTTATCGAGCAATTCAATTTATCCTCTGAAATAAAAAAACCCCAGTTTCCCCTTCGCCTTTAAAACACATATATCCTACTTAGCAATCATGTCCAATCATAAAATTCAAATTCATTTTATTCATTTCTTTACAAAAGTTTCAACATTTTTTTTACTTAAGCCTGTACGATGTACACATATCATTCGTATGAAATATCATTTCGATCACTCACTCAATCACACAATTTCACTTTCGAACTAGTATTGTTCACCCGACTTCCTAGTGCCGACTCAGATCTGGTTTCTTGATCAGAAACCATCATTCTCTTGGCATAATAATAAACTATGATAGAGAATTTTCAGAATCAATCAAAATCCATATCCAGAGTTCGCCGTCGAAAATCGAGTGAAAAATCCCAACTCGGATCGGTATAACTACCCCAAAATTCTATGCTCGAATCTCAATCAAATTGCTATGCGAATAAAATAATATACATATATCCTACGTATTTATCTCAATTGATTGTTATTTATATCAATTTCCTTTTTATTCATATTTATTTTAATTCACATTCACTTATTCATTATCACCATTTCACAACTTTACTTAACCTTTATCCAATATTAATTTAGAATATTTTCCCAATACCAAATTTTTCTTAAGAATTTTATCATTTCTTCTTAAGTTCAATATAAATATTTAATATACTTCTTATATTTATTTTTTTACTTCACTACTGAAGTTATATATCCATTTGTACTTTGCATTTTCAATTCCATTTAAATTCAATTTACCCTCCAATTTTAAATATTGAATTCTATTCACTTTTATCTCAAACCATATTCAATTAACCATTTCTTTAATTAGTTCCACTTACTAATTTATTTTAAATCTCAAACAATTTTAATTTCCAAACTTTTATTATTTTAGTTCACTTCGAACTAATTCTACAACTTAATTTTACTTATACAATTTTAAATTAAATATCATCCCCATATTCAATTTAAATTCATTTGCTTACCATTTAAATCAATTACTTTACTTACTAATTTTAATTTCAATACTTTGTTCTATTTAGTCCAACTTGACAAATTTTCCATTTCACTTTATTTAACACAATTTAAATTTAATTCAAATATTAAATTTCACTTCCATTTAGTTACAAATTAAATTAATTTGTTCAGTCACAAATTTATTTCAAACTTAATAAATTTTATTTCAGTGACCATTTTACTAAGTCTGCTTTAATTCACTTCCTCAAAACTCTCCTTTAATTAACTTAATTTAGTTAAATCCCAATTCAATTCAAATTTTAAACTTCTATTTCATTTACTTTATTTAATTGGTATATTTATCACTTTACTTTATTGTCATACTTACTTTAACATAACTCCTTATTCCAGTTGAATTTTATCCCAACAAGTTTCAAATTTATATGTTCCAAACTTATTTATAACCATAAACATTTTAAATAAGATTCCAGAGTCTTTTAAACGATTACTCGCATTTCAAAAAAAAATCGTTTTTGAAATCAATTATATACACAATTCATTTTCATATCAAATTATCTTTTGAATTTTCAATCCAGTCTTAGTTTTGCAAAAAATTCCAATTTAAAACATTTTGGCAGCAGTTCCACCTTTGGAAACTCGAAAATGAATCTCAATGATGATGCATCCATCACCGAAATTATTTTCCAACGGCCGAAAAGAGTTCAATGCTTTTATTCTTTCCAAAAACATCTTCAAATGTTTTGATTCCAAATCCCACCAGATTTCATATCCAATTCAAAAATATTTCTGAATAATATTACTATTATTCCTCCAAATTTCTTTGAAAAATCATTTTCAAACTCTAAAGGAACTAAATTTCCCAATTCAAACTTCAAAACCTTCTAATCTATATTCAAATATTAATCTTGAATTTTATCTCATTTTAATTATAAATCACATTTACACTTCACACTTACAAATCCCATTTATTATATAAATTAATTTCTTAGCTTTTAGTTATGATTTTCAAATTCTTATTTAACTTCTACACAATGATAATAATTTAATATTATCACTTCCTAACAATCAAGCAACCATATATAACTATAATAATTTATGAAAACTTATTTCTTTTATATACAAAAATAATTTAGGTAAAATTATTTCATTTACCCTATTTTAAAACAATACTGTGGCGGTTTATCTTGTTTAGAAGTTTAGAAACACCTATCGATGACATAGCGTTCCACATATCGACCAGAATCCATAAACACTCAACTGATAAGTCAACACGATATAAAAATAATTTTTATATTCACTAACAAATAGGCGCTCATATCTATTAATACACTCAAACTCATTCTAGAGTACTACGGACTCTATTTCAATGAGTAATCCCCACCAGAGCCATGGTTCTCGCTTAACCTTCAGCTCTGATACCACTGTAATGACCCACGCTTCTTGACCCTCGAAAATAGACACAAATAGTCCACTGTATTATATGTCGACGATCGAATGTCGAGAAAAGGCAGATTGCTGAGGAAAAAGAAAGAAGGAGGTAGAAGAAAAAATATAAACAACATCAGAATCTCACAAACGCAGGGAACAATATATGATAGATAAATGACTAATATTTAAATCAAAAAGATCTATATATGTTTATAACATTATATCATCAGAGTACAACAAAATTCATAGCACATAACTGGACAGTTATCATAATCTGTCCTCATAGAACTGACTATGCAGTTAATCATACACAACGGAATATTCATTAAATACGTGTGATAAGTCTCGCCATCCAGCTCGTCTCCTAAGCTACACATCATCCTTCATGTATTCTATAATACTCGTTCTGACCCGAGCATTATAGTTAAATAACACCCGGGTCAGTCTAGAAAATCAACGTGAGAAAACACACTTAATTGGATTATTAAAGTTTCGAAAATCCTTTGAAATCAAAGGTATCTCATAAGACCACGCCACAGATAAACATGTCGGGTTTTTACCTTACGATAACCAAAACATTTCTTATCAAATCCTCTGATATTATAGTAGTGTTTATACACAAATACTTATTCAAATAGCCGAAATTGTTACATTCATTAGATTCCAGCAATACTAGGTTCTACAAACAAAACCGTAAAGGCACGTAGGGAGATTGGATTTCCATCAATGGCAGGGCTACTGGGGTACCGCCCGTTATAGTACATCGTCTAGATCACCGTACCAAGGATCCACTCGAATCCCCTGCATCACAAGATCGGAGCTACCCCTTACTAGATAGTCCGAATAAGATCATCCCGCGATTGGGATCAGCAACCGCCCACACAGCCGAATAAAAGAGACCCTTAGATAGAGATGACCTTACCCTAATTGGTTGCTAGCCACTTAGCCTTGTGTGCATCTCCCCTGTTTTAGCCATTCTCGGTTAATGGGGCTCGAGGCAATGCATTACCTTTTTAGCACACATTCACTTAGAATGCTCATCGTCCTCCTAACGATGTTCTGATAGCATTCGTCCATACAAGTTTGTTTTCGGTCTTAACGGAACCGAAGGCACTACTCCTACTACATCCATTTTAGAATCACCCTCAGGATTAGTGGCGATTATCCCTTGCACTTCAATGCTCCATCTTCGACTCCAAGCTCTTGTCTTCCTCACGAAAACGTTCTAACCGGATCGAAGTGGTTTTCGAGAAATTAATGCCGATCCCGGTCTCTCTGAAACGATCAGCGCATTGGCCAATATTGATAGTCGGTTATTTAAATATCAAATAACATCCACAAACAACCATTAGATTTAAATAATTTTTTCAAATTATTTATTTCAAAATATCTTCGTAAGATATAAATTTTTCTACACTTCAATCCATTGAAACAATTTTAAAATCACTTTCTCTTACGATATAATTTTATAAATATTGTTTATTCCATTGAAAATCACCGAGTCTAAATACTTTAGATTTTAGATTAATTTAAATCACTTTATCCAAAAATATATACTTTAAAATACTTAAAATAAAAATACTTAAAACACTTTGTTTAAAATACTAGTTATGAAATTTATAATAATTTCTCATCTAAGCTTAAGCAAAAACTAATTTTTAAAATAAACTATTAGATAGAATATAGATATTTAATAACCAACTTTTAAATCAATTACTAGTTAAATTATTTTAAAATACTTAAATTACAAAATTAACTTAATAAATATTTTCTTTAAAAAAATTTAAAACCACTAAATAATAATTTCTTCTAAACATTCCATTAAAACCACCTTTAAAACTCTAACCCATACTTAGAAATCATTCTTCGAAAATATACTCGGCTTTTCATGGAAATACACTTTTCTTTCCACACCTTTTAAAAATAAACCACTATTCATTTTAAACAAATCACCATTTCGTTATAAATTGCCATGTTGAATTTATACTTTCCGATTATCCCATGATACCTTATTTCACTTTATAAACCCAGTTTATTAATTCCATAGTTTAATTTCCCTTTTAAAATACCGTTTCAAATACTTAATAAATTTCCAATCGATTTCCAAAATTTATTCCATTTAAAAATAAATTTCTTTACTTACTCAATTTTTATTTCAAACGTCATTAATTTCAGATTTACTTCTATATTTATGATTTAAAATCTTATTCTAAACTGAAAATACCAATTTTATACTTCTTTTTCCCAAAATTCTTCTTTATCTTACCCAAACTATTTTTAAACCTTGAATTTTTAAAACAAATCCTTTATTCCGTTAAATATATCGCTAAGCTTAAAAATTTATTTATTTTCATTATGGAAAAATCTCTTTTCCCATACCGGAATTTATTTACTAGAATTTAAAAATCAACTTCATTCCTTCCCAATTCCATTCTTTAAATTTATCCAAATTAGCTAAAATTATTCTTTTTATTTTTCTTCAAATCTAACCTCTATATTTTTTATAACCAAAAATTTCAAAATATACTCAGCCTAACATAGAGTTCAATAATTTCAATTACCAATATAATCTATCACCAGTTATCAATAAATCACGGATGTTATTAGTAATCCGGTTTGATCCAGATGTAATCAGCCTAACATAGCCTAATATTTTGATGAATCCAGTTGGATCCCTCCAACCTGTTTTTTCCCTGCATGCACAGATGTTAACGCAACAATTTAAAATACCAATCCCACTTTAAGTCAGGATATCACGGTATAAAGGGTCTTCCGCTATTATGCGGGACGCATAGGGTCTCATCCGCTATATAATGTGGGAAATCAATCACTACAATATATATACTACTAATACTATCATATCCAGACCGATAATAATTATCAATGCAAGCAATCAATCCATAATTTAAATTTTAACTATTTAAATTTAATAGTGAACCATATGAGTGAGATTAACTCACCTTTGATTTTGACTTGTAATCTGATCCAATCCAGCTTGTTTCTTCACAATATTTAAAACCTTATAACGAACATGATAAGGTTTTATTAATATTCGAATTGATCGAACAAATTAATTTTCCGATTTGATAAATCTAATTAACCAAAAATTTTCTTTTAACCAGTAATTAAATTTTAACTAAATTCCTTTAAAAAATCTTTTACCATCTTAGAATAATTAAATAGGTTAACTTGCAAACAAATCACCTTAATAAATTATTTTAAAATAACCCAGTAAATTAAAATATCTCTATGTATATTTATTTTTATTTTGAAACTACATATACTTAGTTATAAAATAATATATATATATAGAGAGAGAGAGATTTTAAAAACCTGCTTTTATATATACCCTTCGCCATTTAAAATTTCCTTTTTCAAAATTTGTCCATATAAAATTTATGTTTAACTATATATATTAAGATATGCGTGTGTGTGTGTGTGTGTATAAATATACATCTATATTTAAATCATTATCTCAGTGTATATATTTACATATGTATATATTAATATTAAATTGGAAAAAAACAAATATCAGAAAACAATTACCTTACTGCTATAGTTTCCCCTCCCAACCGAAGCCGACATCGCGATGAACTTTCCTGGAACGAACCCTCTTCCTCGCATGGCTACCAGATCGCGACCACCTCACTCGAACGTGCCGCACGAAATCAAGCTTCCAAACAAAATCGAACTGCCATTGACTCAAGCGACATCCATCATCGAGGCTCGTGAGGTCGACCCGAGATCCCACAGCGAAGCCACGACGTCTCTTCCTAAATTGTGCTCATGCAACTATGTTGAGATCATTTTTTTAATTCGGGCTGAGGATTTCGAATTCGAATTTGGAAATGTGGAAATGGGATTGAATTGAAGAAGTCACTTAATTTTGTCCTCCGCCATTGATTTGATTTTGTTGTTTTTTTTGAAGACAAAAGCAACTTCGGGTTTTCTTTTTAATTACTGTTTCGCTATTATTATTTTTAAAGAATACGCGTGTCCTTAATGAAGACATGTGTTTTAAACTTTGGTACGTGTCTGCAGGCTTGCAATGCAATTATTTATTTAAATTAAGATTTAAATTCAAATCGTCTCGGTTTTCGCAACTCACAGTCTCGATCTCCAATCAACGAATGCCGCTAGGCATTTGTAACGTTAAACCCCTATTCCAAACGCAGTGGAAAAGGTTTCGAATCCTAATTCGATCGTATGGAGAAGACAGCTTTTTGGACACGGTTATTATACTAAATTTTTGATATAGATTTCAGCACATTTATCTACCGTACGGCCAAAGGATCACTCCAAACGCTACGAAAATTGAAATCTGACAATAATACATTATTACGGATCCAATGGATATGGTTTCGTCGAATTCCGAGACTGTGCCTTGGAAGGTTATTTTTAAATATCGATTTAAACGAGATATTTTTAAAACTAAACAAAACACTTTTAAATTTAAGTTTACCACTTTTACTATCTTCAGTACTATCAACATAAATTTTACAATCCTTTAAATTATTTTTAACAAGCTTAAAATTTTAGATTCAACCTTTTACCCAATTTTTAATTATTAAATTAAATGATTAAATTACTCAATAGATAGTGGCATTTGAAATTCAAGTTAGAAACTAAATTTTAAATATTTAAAATTAATTAAATATTCCAATTTCAAATATCCAAAAATCCTGGGTCGTCACACCTTATGAGTGCATTAAGTACTCTAGTTTCAATAGATGTATCAATACTCCACCCTAAGACTCTTGATTAGGAATATTTGAGATAGTATATTGTTTTCATTTGATTATTTTCTCATGATTACAACACATTATAAAAACTATCACATAACATATCATTTTAAACTTTCTATTTAATAAACTTCAATTAATTACTTAATTAATTATATCATAGTATAACAAGTATATTTTAAAAATCAAAACCTTTATTAAGAACAAGATTGGTCATTAAGTTAGATATATGTAACATGTTACATAATTACCATAGGGCATACCCCTAACTCTATCAATATAGACCTAGAAACTCGATCACTGAAATGTCAATTTGCTTATTTTACTTAAGTGCAACTAGTTCGATACTCTTAAAAGTTTAGAATTTTTGAATGAACTTTTGTAAAGATTTTGGTAGTCTTATAGTATGGAATTACCTTTTGAATGGTTTGAACATTTGAAAAAAAATCGAATGTTTAAGAATGGATTTTAAATAGGCATAACTGGGATAAAGAGAGTGAATGGTCACTTCTCCTTCATAAAGGATATCAGAAATGAGAGCTGTATAAATTTAGTAAGATACATAATATGGAATGAGAAATGTGATATATTCCAAATATTATATTATAGAAAAAAAATTCTATCAAATTAATTTATATGAGTTTAAGATTTTCCATTGATAACTCTCGACCGTAACTACTTGCAATAAATAACAGTGCATGACAAGTAGTTGAATGAAGCTTCATATCTTATTTGTTGTTATAGTAATTGTAGAAATAATGGGAGCATTCGATATGAAACTTATAAATGGATGCATCAAGATATGAAATTTTTTATTCTGTATGCATATTATTTACCAAATAATAATGATTTTTCAGTATTGACTAAAAATATAGTTTTATTTTATTACGAATATTCATTAAAAAATAAATATATAAACGTTATATTTTTCATAACATTAGCGATGCATTAGCGATAGAAAATACGGAAGTATCTGTAAAATTTTACAATTAATTTAGAATTATATATTAGGTCATATCTTTGAGAAATAATTTTTTGATCATATGATTGTGGATCAAATGACATTAGTGAATTCTATCTCAGAGACCAAGGGAAAAGCATGCATTCAATAGGAGTGACAAAAGAGTTGATGAAATCCTCGGATTGATACATATGAATATATGCAATCTAAGGTTTACTGGTACCAAAATGGATCCACCACTTTGTTTAATTCATTGATGGTTTTTCATAGACATGAACATGTGTACTTGATACATAAGTAGTATATCTATGATAAATTCATTGAATGTAAAATAGAATAGAAAAACGTAACGTGGGAAGAAAATGATATAATTTGATGTGATTAAATAAGTGAGAAATTGGAAAGAGTTTCAAAAGTACCTAAAATTGAATAATATACAATCTCAAGTCACTCCTCTCTACGATACATAATGATGTATCAATAAGAAGTAATTAAACTTTGTTAAAAAGCATATAATTGATAATGAATATGTTGAGTTAAATTCTTTCTATAAGGATATATGCTTTAAAGTAAGTACATATATTAAATTTAATTCCATATAAAACATAGCTTCTGAGCTGATATAAGATATGAGTTGGTAAGAAACTCCTACATGTCCTAGATTAAGGAGTTGATAATTTGCATGAATCAAGAG
Source organism: Allium cepa (assembly GCA_030765085.1). Taxonomy (NCBI): domain Eukaryota; kingdom Viridiplantae; phylum Streptophyta; class Magnoliopsida; order Asparagales; family Amaryllidaceae; genus Allium; species Allium cepa. Next base: position 1,027,161,314 of record CM060932.1, on the reverse strand, counting down.
GCTGTAGTTAAAATTCAATCACGAGGGACCTTGTGTTAACCACCCCAAAGGAGTCTGAGACAGAAAAACAATGGTTGACTTTATGCTATGAATACAAGTTTTTTAAATTCAAAGTTGAATAATTTTTGTATAAGTACCGGATATGATCCAAACACTCTAATGTGGAAACTAATTATAAAAGATGAAAAATAATCAATCGAGCCTAAAAAAACACCATTCATTAGAATGTCTAATATGAATTCTCATAGATTAAAGAGTAATGATGAGTTTTATATTAATGTCGAGAAAAGTAATTGTTAGTTGTAACAATTTTTTTAGTTTCCAATAAGCTATAAAAAGTACAAATTGCATATAGATGATGCTTAAATCCAAAATAGATTTTAAGTATATTATCAAAACATGATTTTGATGGTTGTAACCGAAGGTATATGATCCATTGACTATGGGTGAGTCTTCGATAGGAAGACCAATGCAGTTGGAACTGATATAATTAGGGGTATACCATAGGGCAATTTTGTAATTTATTGTAAATTAATTAACTCTGAATCAAATCTCGTTCGCAACAAAGGTGTTTTATTTATGTTATTTATTTATTGTAATGAGTTATAAATAATTAAATGTTTAATGAAAATATATTTTATAGCAAATCTATAAATGGTGTATTTGTGATAGAAATTACAAAGAGTTGTTATCATGAGTATTGCATCACAATGTAATAAACACATCATTTTAAATATTCCTAATCAAGACACATCAAGATTAGATATCGATGCATCAGTTGAGATTAGAGTATGTAAAGCTTTCTATATATTAGGCACTGTATTACTCATACTAGTCGGGGCATCAAGGGTTTACATACTAATAGTTACTGGATAAATACGGAATACCTCACTTGATAGATTTTTTTAAGTTAATATAACTATAGTCCAATAGAAAATATCGACGTGGCCAATTTATACAATTCTCTCGACTTGAGAATAATATTGATCTTCAATATGAAAGCCCTATTTTGATTATATTCATATCATAGCACGACGTCCATCGAATGACTATAGTTGGATCGAGTGGAAGTATTGAAAGCGAAAAAATATTCTAGAGAGAATTCGTCTCCTTTTTATATACAGTTATTATCACAGTCAATTGAAGTCAACTAAAAGTCAAAATCTCTAGCCATAGTGATTCGGTGAATAATGATTGTTATTATTGAACCAAGGATTTTATTTTTTTACTATAGAGTTGAATAAGAACGATATTAGAATTTTGGCCATTACCAAATTCCATAGATTCAAAGTGATATAGTTTTGATGAAGATAATTTGTGTAAATATGTGTCAACCTACTGGGTAACACTTAACTAAAGTAAAATTTGATTTAACCGAAACCAAATAAGCGATAAATTTGGTCATAATCTCCTACCGCCTGTTAACTGACGTGTGAACTTTAATATTCGAATTGTTCGGCATTAATCGTTAACTAAATTTACAACTAAGAGTCATATAATTAAAACGATGTATTCTTCTTTTATCATCTAATTTAATTAATTTGTAACTATTATAAATTAGTTAAATTAATATTTACAAGTATCAATTACAAAATTTTGCATTTGATGTGTTGAACAATGTTAAAAAATGTATTTATAACTATTATAAGTATATTAATCGATCTATGATATCGGTGCGCGTTTAAACTTAAATTTAAATGAAATGGACATTATTCGAGCTGGAATCGGTTATAAGGTCTATATGAGGTATGAAATTTTGGCCAAAATAGCTTGGATAAGCCAACCAAATGTTGGCAAAAGAAGGAGGCTTTTTAATGGTTTAAAAGAATGGAATTGGCAAGTGAGAGATAAGGATAAGATCCATTTTCGCTTCATTTGACTTCCAATTTATATGCCACTCTTTACATCATCGTTTTTTATACTTTTCCCTCCTCTCCCTCTTATCTACCATTGTATTATATTGTAGGTTGTTAGATTATATTATGAATCTAGTGTACTGATGTTCGGTTACATATTAGACGGCTAAATACGTTGTGCATCTATATGTTTGAAAAAATATTTTGTATGTTTGCTGATATTAAACTCACAGCTTATAATAAATAAAATAAAATAATTTTTATTAAATAATATTTTATATGATTTTATTAATTAATAAATTATATCTAAAGATTAACATCATATAACAACCATTATAAAATTTCTAAAATTTTGTTTTTGACAATAATAATTTAGCAACAACTTTTACTTTATTTAAAAATTTATTTATATCTATTATATATTTAAATATCAATGTAACTATTTATTTAACTAGAAATGAATTATATACATAAATATATATTAATTTAATATATTTTAAAATTAAATCTAAAGTTTTATTTAATAACTTAACATAATTTTCAAATTTTGAAAATGACTTTTTAGTAATTTTAAATATAATTTTGATCGATATTGAATTATCTTATAATTGTTTATTTAAAAATTATTTTATAAATCTAAAAAGAAGAAAATTATTTTTTATGCTAAGAGCTCCAAGTAGGCTTGCATCAATTTTATAATATACACACACATACACACACGTACATGCACATATATTTATATATTCATTATTATTTATTAATTTAAAAAAAATAATTTTCTTCTCGGGTTTGCAGCAATAATTAATTTTTTATATTAATTTTTAGATAATTAGGTTATTTAACATAAATGAACGTTTGTATAAATACGTCTTAAATATTTTATATAAGTTATTACAATTATTATTTCCATATATTTATATAAATATATTATTGTATTTTATAAATATATATAGTTTTATGTGTATGTGTGTATATATAACATTTAACGTGCATATTTTTTTAAAGAAATGGTTCTTTATTAATGTAGTTATAAAAAGACTACAACTTACCAATGTAACAACACCCCATAAAATACTCCAATTGCACAGTCCACCAAGCAAATATAACAGCTCAGATCCAAACCATAAAAACATCAATTGCGCAGTCCATAAGCTACATGTTCACCCCTCATCATTCATTTCCACTCCCCATCTTCTGAAAACAGCTCGATCCTCATCTGAATAAAGGTTGAAATCCTACCAAAAGACTAAAGCAGCCACCTGCCATTCAATCACTTTGGCATGATGAAGTTTAGGCATTTCCTTCTTCTCAAATATATATATGTCCCTCTTTACCTATATTAAAAGAATTTAGACCTATTTCTTTAATTAACTACTCTGTCAAATTTTTTTCAAAAGTTTTAGCTAGTAGACTTAACACAAGAATGTATGATCTAATTGATTGTTCATAATCTACTTTCATAAAGGGTAGAAATATCACTGATGGAGTGGCTGTTGTCTAGTATTACATTAATCATTGTTGTAAAAATAATATTACATGTGCTCTGCTAAAATTAGACTTGCAAAAGCTTTGATTTGGTTGATTGGGATTTTTCTAATTAAAATGTTATTAGCAAGAGGAAATAGTGGTAAATGGATTGGTTGGATTTTGACTTTGCTTAAAACTAGTAATTTTAGCATAATGGTTAACGATATTTTAGAAAATAAAATTCAATTTAAACGAGGTTTAAGACATGGTGATCCTTTATCGTCTCTTTTGTTTAATTTAGCCGCGGATGTTTTTACTATGATAATTAAAAAGCGGTTGGTAATGGATCTTTAGGGACTGTTGGTAGTGAAATCTCACACAATGGTCTCTCGGTTCTTTAATTTACGAATGATACGTTATTATTTACCTCTCGTTTGCCTAATCATGTCATTACCCTTAAATTTATTTTATATAGTTTCGAACATCTTTCAGGACTTAAAATTAATGTTGATAAAAGATCAGTTTTAGTATTAAATAATGTTGATAAGGTTAAATGATTAGTTGCTAATACGCTTAATTGTAAATCCATGAGTTTCCCTTTTGATTATCTTGGTTTTTCGATTAGACCAACTAAACTTAAGCATGATGACTGGTTAATTATAATAGATAAAATAAAAAAAATCTAATTGGAATGGGAGGTTTTATCGAGAGCGGGTAGATTAGTTCTCATTAACTCTGTTTTATCTGCTCTTCCGATCTGTTGGATGTTTATGCATCTTTTCCCTTATTCTGTAATTAAAAAAATTGATAAAATTAAAAGGGACCTGGAGTGGAGATAACTCAAACAGTAGTATTAAATGTTTAGTTAATTGAAAAACAATTTGTAAATCTAAAAAGGAAGGTGGTTTGGGAGTCATTAACTCGCGTAATATGAATATGTCTTCGTTAGGAAAGCGGTTGTGGAAATTTAAGGATGTTAATGATAACTCTATTTGGAAAGAAATTATTTTTAAACATTATGGTAGTAATAATTTATACCAAATTACACCTACGGTTATTAATAAGTTGTCTGGTTTTTAGAAATCAATTTTAAATTGTCATGAAATTTTTAACCTTAATACTAATACAATCGTACATTCAGGAAATAATACTTCTTTTTTCGCACGATCGTTGCATTTTTGTCATTCCTCTTAGGATAAAATTTATTGAGCTTTTCGAAATTTATAACTTTAAGAATGCTTTAATTTTAGATGTATTTTCTCCAGATAATGATCCCCCTTGGAATTTTAGTTTTAATAGAATTTTAGAAGGTACAACTCTTTGTAGCTTTCTTTGCTTTATTTTAGATTAAATTTATGCAATATAAATAATGAAAATGATAATATTAACTTAGAATGGGATAAGAGTAAGAAATTTACTTCTAAATCTTTTTATAAATTTCTTAATTTCTCGGGCGTAGCTAATAACTCTTCTAAACTTATTTGAGAAACAAATGCTCCTCCTAAATCAAAAATACATTTGTGGTTAATCATGCATGAAAACCTAAATACTATTGAATTTTCAAAAAGAAAAAAAATGCAAATTGATAATAAATGTTCTTTTTGTAATCTTTATTTTGAAGATATTAACATATGTATTATGACTGCATGGATACTTATTATAGTCTGAATAATACTCTTAAAATCTTTAACTTTAATCTTACAACCAAAGTTAATGATTGCGATTATTATTGGAATAATTTAAGATTTAAGTTCAAAAAGGAAAATAGATTTTTACTTGATATTTTATTCATTATAATTTGTTGGTATATTTGGTTTGAGAGAAACTAGAGACTTTTAACAATAATAATAGTCATATTAATAAATTGATCTTTATAATATCATCATTTTGTTTTAAATGGATCTCAAATCCTAAATATAGATCAGCAAATAATAATCATTTTAAAGAATATCGTAATAAGATTAGTAATGGTATTAATATACTTAAACGTAATAATAATATTTTTAATATTAATAATTATAGCATTAACTTTTTTCCAATTTGAATGATGATTTTACATATTATCATAGTGTTCTTTTGATTGAAGGAGCATAAGGATAAATTTAAATTGTTTGATATTTTTACATCTTTAGTGGTTGGTTAATATGTTGCATAATGGACATGGATTCTTCTTTAGTATGTTTCTTATTTTTGTTGCTTTACTGTCTCATAATTTTAGCTATAGTGTAATTACTTTTACTTCTTTAATACATATATATATATATATATATATATGCATATATATTTCATTTATATACATATATGCATATAATTCTTATATTTTTCTTTAGTTACTTCTATAAATATAGGTCTAGGCCAGAAATAGTTCTAGATTACTATTTGCAGGTTCCTGTTGGTAGCAGGATTATAGCGAGATGTTTTTCCTGGATCTTCCGCGTTCGTTGTAAGGTGTTATTCCCAGTTCTTATGCATCTATAGGGTGGCGTTCTTCATTCTGGACCACTCGCCTTTGTAGTAAGCCATTCTTTCTAGTTCTTCCACATCTATAGAGATGCATTCTTCATTCTAGATCATTCACATTTGCAGTGAGACGTTCTTTTTGGATTTTCATTATGGGCCATAGATCACCCACATTTTCCAGTTCTTCCGCGTCTCTCTTGTAGCTAGAGCTATCTATTAATATCATCAACACTGAGCTGCTTCATGATTTTTGGGTACTTCTACCATCTCATTACGAGCGGTGGCCTGGCTAGAGCTCGATAATGAGGTGTAATGAGTGGTGGCCTTGCTGAAGCTCATTCTAGTTATACCTAAGTCTTTTGCATTATTTTTTGTATTATGATTAGCTGCCTACCAGGCATGTTGGAAGCACCTTTGTTTTCAGTGATATATATACACATGTGTGCTTTTCTCTATTTTAGAGGATCACACATTTCTCTCAAAAAAGTCAGCAGGACAATAGAGACATAGGCAAGATGCTTCGAGACATCATTCAATCGAAATGAGGTTTTGAATTGGCTCAGCTGTTGAAGAAGAGAGTTATCCGACATCTGAAGGAGATCTAACTTAAGGTGGAAGAAGTTCAACAAATAAGTGGAGTAGTTATAGCTGCAAAACAAATTATCATGAGATTCATCGTTCTATTGGCATAACAGATATCGATTGCCTATTTGAATTCTCCAATCCGATAGGCGGTCGACGTCGATTCATAAAAGCTTTATAAGAACACATTTACATTTTCTTTGAATTTAGCTTAAACGATATAATAGAATGCTAGTACACAGTTGCATGTCACCCTCTTATTTGATTCTAAGCCGATTTGAAATTGAATTGTCTATGTCCCAGAATAGTCCAGTAATCCTCATGATTCTTGTCATCTATTATTACAATCGTAATCGATGAACCTAATTCACTTATTTCTGATACTAAATCAAGTCTCTACGGATTATGTTGTATAATACCATCCATAGTGCAAGTTGTAGTAGAAAACATACATCGTCTGGTTAATCTACAAACCTGTAGTAGCTTTCAAACTATCTAAGAACTTCTTACATGCTATAGCATTTGTAGTATTAGCCTCCAAAAAGAGCATGACATCATCTGCATAAGGAGATGAGAGATGTAAGGCTGTACAGAGGAGATAGGTTTCATGTGCCCTTGGTTCAGCCCATCATCCATTAGTAACAATAAGTACTCCAAGGCAATATAAAATAAATAGGGGGAAAGGGGTTCCCCTTGTCTCAAACCCCTATTAGAGTGAATAAATCCATGAGGAATGCCTTCAACCAACATAGAGAAAGCTGGTGTGCCAATACATTCATAGATTAGTGAAATCGGAGAATCTGGAAAACACATTACATATAACATATAGCAGAAAAATTCTCTATTTATCATGTCATATTTTTTATAGATCAACTCTAATGCACATTTTAGGTTTTCCAAATTTTTTAAAGTCCTTCAGCAATTCATGAGCAAGTAAAGTATTCTCTCTGATATTCCTACCAGGTATGAAAGCTGACTGACTATATGCAATAAGATAAGCAAGAAAGTGTTTAATACTGTCGTAGATAATTTTTGAAAATATTTTATATAGGATATTAACACATGCTACTGGTCTACAATCTGCTAAATTTTGGGGCTTATCCTTTTTATGAATGATGGTAAGGAACATATGATTCAATCCCCGGGCTAACTTGTCAAGCTGAAAATTTTCAGTGATGGCCAAATAGAGGTCTACTTCAAAATGTCCCAATGCATCTTATAAAAATTAGATGAGAAGCCATTTGGTCCTGGAGTCAACATTATGTATGGAATTAATGGCAGACTTGGTTTCTTCATAATCACCAGGGGTTGATAAGTACTGTTTTACATATGTATTTATCTTCATTCTGGGTTCAATTCTGTAAAAATAAGTATTGTTAATGCCATTAAACAAATTAGAATGATAATTTAGAGATTTTGAATTATGTTGTCTTTATTGTACGTATATTTCCCATTTGATCTAACAAAGTCTGAATCCTATTTCTGTATTTTCTTATAGACATTCTTGCATAAAAGAATTTTGAATTTGTATCACCTTCTTGAAGCCACAAAGTCTTGCTTTTTTGCATCAATTGATCATACTACAATTTAAGATATTTTAGCTCTATATTAATTTGCAACATTATGTCATATATATGGGTGTCCTCTAGCCTATTAAAAGCATTTAAATATTTTGATTATAGTCTTTTGATAGAGTTTGGGGTATGCCTTAGGGGCACTTACGTAATTTGTTACATATATCTAACTTATTGACCAATCTTGTTCTAAATAAAAGTATTTTATTTCTATTGTATACTTATATAATGTGGTTATATTAGTTAATCAATTTAATTAAAAGTATATTTAATAGAAAATCCTCAAATGGCATGTTTTATGATAGTAGTTACAAAGTGTTGTAATCGTGGGTAATTTATCACAATGAAACAAATATACCATTTTAAATGTTCCTAGTCAAGATGCATCAAGACCGGATATCGATGTATCCGTTGAGACTAGATTACGTAACAATCTCCAAATGTTGGCCAGTGTATTACTCATGACTGTTGGGGGCACCAAGGGGTTACATACTGATAGTTGTTGGATAACCATGGAATGACTCACTCGACAGTTTTTGTTGGTTAATATAACTAAGGTCAAGCAGAGAATATCGATGTAACTAATTTACACAGTTCTCTCGACTTGAGAATACTTTTGATCTTCAATGTGGAAGCTCCGCTTTGATTATAGTTAGATTATGGCATAGCGTTCATCGAACGACTATAGTTGGGTCAAGTGGAAGCTTTGAAAGTGAAACACTATTTAAGAGAGGTTTGTCTCCTCGGTTATATGAGGTTAGTATCATGGTCAACTGAAGTCAACTCAAAGTCAGTGTCTCTGGCCAGAGCATTTCAATCGATAATAATCGTTATTATTGAACCAAAAACTTTATGTTTGGACTATAAAGTTAAATATAGATGATATTGGAATTTTGACCGTTACCAAATTCATAAATCTGAAGTGATATAGTTTTGATGAAGAGAATTGGTGTAAATAATTTTCACTATTAAGTATCGCTTATAATACGTAAAATTAGGTTTTTACCAAAAGATGTGTAAGCGATAAATTTGGCCAAAATGTCATACCACCTGCTAGTGACATGTGAACGTTAATATTCGAATAGTTCGATATTAATCGCTGGCTGAATTTACACCTATGAGTCGCACAACCATAATGATGAATTCTTTGAAAAATCACATGATTTAATTAATCTATAAAATGTTGTAAATTGATTAAATTAATTGATATTTGAGAAATATTAATTATTATTTATTTGATGTTTGGAAGTTTTTTGTAATTCTTTTAATGCATTTATAAAAGTTATACTTACACGATATACGATATTGATGTAATTTAAAAATAATTGTATGAAATGATTTATGAAAATTCTATGTCATTTGATGAAATGATTTTTGAAAATTTTATGTTACTTGATGACATGATTTGTGAAAATTTTATGTCATTTGATGACATACATGTAACGAAAGGAATAGAGAGAGAAAAACAATCAAGGGAATTAATTAGAAAAGTTTTAATCAAATAATGAAAAATGTTTTATTCTTTCAAATAAAACATATTCTCTAATTCATTTTGTACGTACAATTTATTTTCTTTCTCATTTATTCTTTCTCTTTCTCTCCTGCTAACATTTTATGATGGAAACAAAAAAGGAGAACGATTTTTCAAAATCTTTCAACTCTAAATAAAAAAATAAAATAAAACTGGTTCATCCATCATTTGCAAGGATAGGATGTGGATTTTAAAGATCTGAGGAGATATAATCATTCAAGATGTGATTCCTAGGCAATATCCTAAGGTGATTCAATCGGATCTAGAAGCATTCTTCATTTAAGGTGTAAATTAAAGGCAGCATCAATAAGGTGTGCTTTAAGGATTGGGTATCAAGGTATGTCTTTTTCTATATATAGATAGTGATTTTGCAATGTTTGATGGAAATTTAATTTGACTTTCATAATTTGTATGATGTATTGTTATCTTGCTTAATTAAAAATAATTTATGAAGATTGAATTATTTGTTGAATGATATGACTGATTTTTCTTTTGATAGATCAAAATTAACTTATTTATGTCTTAAAATAACATTTAATTGTGGATCTATGTTTTTAAACATTCTAATTAAATTGTGATTCTTCAGATCTGAATGTCTACATGTTCAAACTGGATGGCTGCTTTTCTTTACTTCGTTAAATTGAAACTATATCTATATATTTTAAAATAAAATGTATTTCTATGTTTTGACATTTAATTTAAACTCCATTTCTTTAAATCTGAAAATTTACTTTTTCATGTTGATTGAGTGAATTATATTTAGAGTTAAAAATGAAATGTATATAAATCAATACAATGTTTCAATTATAGATCTATACTTTAATCTTTCATAACAAAGTGTAATTTTAGTTTTGAATTTTAATACATGTACGTATGTACACCACAAGATAATACGGCTATTCCAATGGCTCCTAGCCGTTGGCGGCCGTTGGAAGCCGTTGGAATAAATCTCACGCCTTCCAATGCTTTCCAACGGATCCAACGGACCATTTCCAACGGAATTTCCAAAGGCCGCTAACGGCTTCGAGCCGTTGGAATCCGTTAGACACCGTTACAATAAAATGGCCAACAAGCCATTGGAAGCCGTTGGAAATACCGGGTTTATTTTGCTGTAAAACAGCAAGCCTATTTACCTTCCACCCACACCATTTCCAATCCATTCAATTTCCATTCCATTTCCAATCAATTCCACATATATATCAATATCAATACAAACAACACACATAAATCAATAAAACACCAATATAAACAAACCAAACCGATCAAACATCACAAAATATACCATCAACGTACATACCATCAACAAATGTCGATAAACCATGTACATAAACATACCTCCTCAAGGATCCTCGTCGCCTCCAGAAGCACCAGACGACGAAGGAAGGGTACCATGATTCTGCAAATACTGCGCAAGCTTTTGATCCAGCTGCTCCACCTGGATGGCTCGTAGACGATTCTCCTCCCGTAGCTGCTCAACCATAGCTCTAAGCTCCTTGATTTCTTCTTTGTCTTGGTCTTTTTGAGCTTGTCGAGCCTGTCGAGCCTGCAAATAGAAAAAATAGCAAAAGGGTTGTCTCAGCATATAAAATATTATAACATTATATATCTAAACGCTGATTTTTTGTACATATGTAAAAGGATTAATTACCGTTAGGTTCCCGAAGCCAAAACGTCTACTCCGTTGCGCCGGATCCATAACAGTGGTAAAAATGTTATCCTGCTCCTCCTGTGTCAGCGCATCACGACCAGACTGCTGAAGCGCATAAGCCTGTGCCTCCTGCAACCTCGACTATAATGAAAAAAACAATTTCAGTTGAAAAATAGTAGCATGTAATTATTTTGCATAGCTAGAAATTAATAAACTTATCGGTGTAAGTATTAGAAATTAAAAAATGCATACATATGCCTCGGTCGCCCTATCTTGATCACCCAACTGATATATGAAATTGCCAGCCTCATCTACTTGCCTAGACGCGTGGGTGTGAGTAAACTTGTCCACTAAGCCAACAGAGCCTCCACGAGCTCGTTCCTGCAATTGATAATTTGGATAATTTAACTGTACATAACTAATTACTGAACTGATCAATATACAAATGTGATAATAGATAAATTTACCAAATCTTCGCGGTGATGCTGGAAAGATTTGGAGCCTCCATGGTGTGATACAGGATTCCTGCTCCTGTTTGCCGAGTTCCTAGCTGACTCCTCCTGCAAATTTACAATGATCAATTGTTTATTAAACGGTAAAAAATTGCTGAGATTTATTGTAGATTTACCTTGAACTCCTCAGAGTTCCACCACTCAACCCACTTCTCCCATACAGTCACGCTCATCCACTTGGGCTTCTTTCCTACTTTTTTAATCTCCGACATAGTCTCCATATAGTTCTTCGCGATCCTGGAGTTCTAGTGTCGCTGAACTAAATTGACGTCAGGCTCTTGCAAATCTATGGCGCCCTGTACAATGAGAAAATATTACTAATTATTTATTTGTATTTAATTAATCATCTTGTAAAGCGGTATAAACTTACCAGAAAATCTTGCCAAATCGTCTCTCTCACGTCGTCGGGGATCTTGCCCCACTTGGGCCAGCAATCGGTCATCCTAGCCATGTACGCCTGCTTCGAAATGTTCAGAACCACTTTGGATGGCTCCAACTCAAATCCACTACGTTAAATATAAAATTAAACTTTAGACAATTGTAGATATATCATGTACAATTAAAAAAATAAAATGCTATGCTTGCTAATTATGATACTTACGTCTCATCAGCCTTAGGCTGCAAGTAAATAAGTGGCCGAGCTGGTGGCTCATCACTACTCTCTCCAATATGACGTGAAGAGCCAAGTCGCCGAGACCCAGAACCAGAACCGGAACCGGACATAATATATATACCTGCCATATATACATATACAATTCATAATAATCATGATATAATGAACCATTAAAAAATGTAATACAATATGCTACAAATGTGTCATGTTGTGTATGTGTTGAGTGTGTGAGTATACACTTATTATCATTAAAATTGTATAAATTGGATAAATGCATTATTAATCAGAGATCAATGTAATGTGAATACTTTTAAAAATTACCGGATATTACTCAGTCGTCCTCATCGTTTTCTGATTCAGACTCGGTTTCGTGCTCTATGTCATTTTCCTCTACACTCTCAAATGCTTCGACTAATACATTTGTCTCATCATTTAAAGGTCCAAAATCAGTTTGATCGTCTGTAATTGCTATTTCAGCATTTTTCTCCGGATCTGCTTGATAGGCTTGTTCGTTTGGAATATTTTGTCCATCGAACGTAAATCTTTCTTTTGTTTTAAAAACCGCAGACCAATCTGCTTTATCCCTTTTTAGAGATGGATAAGGGGCATAATAAGCTTGTAGGGCTTGTTTGGCTAGTATAAATGGGTCGTACTTTTGATAACGCGAGGTATGCTTAATTTCTATAAGATTATATTTTGGATGCACGTTAATACCAGAACCTGGAACATTGCTGAACCAGTTGCATCTAAACAAATAAACATCCTCCACAGGTCTTGTAAAATATGTCAACTGTAATATCTGATTTAACACGCCATAAAAATCATTTATATGATTATTAGGTTCATCACTGCCTTTAACAAATACACCAGTATTGTTTGTTAATTTTTCAGCAACGTATTCTTTGGTGTTGAATTTATATCCATTAACAAAAAATATTGGATACGTATTAACTTTTCTTTTCGGTCCAAACGCCAAATGCTTCAGTCCTTTATCGAGCACATTATTTGTGGGATCAGAAACGTATTTCGAAAACCAAGTACTGAAATCTTTGCTTAAATCGCCGCCTGGATTTTGTGATTCATAAATACTGCAAACACAAACATGATATATTACATTATTATTTATTCACACGTGTAGTATTAAATTTAACAAAACTTGGAATGTGCTAATTACCTAACAAATGGTGCAACTTCAGGACAATTAAGAAGAATATATGTGTGTGCTACATGGTATTCTTTATCATCTAGCCATACTTCCTCACATTTTTCAGCACGTCGGCCATGTTGTTTAAAAATAGATAATACTGATTCAGAAGACGAATCTTGTTCAACGGCCTGATCGTCATTACGCGGAACACTTACAAATGATAAGTTCACATGGTCTTTAAAATAATGAGAGAAAAAGAAAGAAGCTTCTTATTCGATATATGATTTGCAAATAGAACCTTCAACTCGAGCTTTTTGTCTCACTTTTTTCTTTAAATGATTTAAGTACCTAATAAAAAATATTTGGGTTAAGTATTAACTACTATATTTATACTTAAATCAACATTTACATACTTAATATAGTAACATACCTTTCGAATGGATACATCCATCCATATTGCATAGGACCTCGAAGACGTGCTTCATATGGAAGATGAACAGGTAAATGCTCCATTTCATTAAAGAAACCCGGAGGAAATATTTTCTCCAGTTTGCAGAGCAGTATAGGAATTTCTTCTTCAAGTTTAAGTAGACGGTCAACTTTTAACGTAGTTGAACAAAGCTTCTTGTAAAATAAACTAAGTTTTGTTATTACCGTCCAAACTTTTACGGTAACAATTCTTTGAAAGCGATGGGTAACAAATTTTCCATCTTTACATGACAATCATGGCTTTTCATTCCACTCAGTCTCCTATTTTTATAGTCGACACATCTACGAAGATTAGAGGAAATTCCATCGGAAAATCGTAATCCTTCCACCCATTGTAACAGTACTTTAACTTGGTTGCTGTCTAGTTCACAGCATGCTTTGGGTTTTTTATTGTCGGGAGTCATATGAAGCTCAGGACGATCGCATATTTGCTTTATATCACGTCTAGATTTCAAATTGTCCTTAGTCTTTCCCTTCACATTCAAAACTGTATAAAACACATTATCAAATACGTTTTTTTCGTTATGCATCACGTCAATGTTATGACGGATTAATAGATTTTTCCAATAAGGCAATTCCCAGAATATACTTTGTTTGTACCAATTATGAAACGTCGATTTACATTGAATTTCTTCTTGTTGTCCGGTCTCGTGTATCTTTGGATAATCTTTTACAAGTTCATATATATCCTCGCTTGACCAAACCGCTGGTGGTCGTAGAGTCTCATGTCTATTAGCTATGAAGTTTTTTTGTCTCTTCTAAAAGGGTGATTAATATGAAGAAAACATCGATGACAATCAAATCATGAAATTTTCTTTCCATTTGGCAAAGAAAATGCTCGTGTTCCTTCCATGCAATAAGGACAAGCAAAACGACCGGCCGTACTCCAACCCGAAAGCATTGCATATGCAGGAAAATCGCTAATAGTCCATAACAAAGAAGCGAACATCCGAAAAAATTTCTTTTTTGATATGTCGTATGTTTCAACTCCTTCATACCATAATATTTTCAACTCTTCGATTAACGGTTGTAAGTAAGCATCAATGCCCTATGTCGGATCATCAGGACCAGGGACGACAATCGTGAGAAACATATATGGAGTTTTCATACACATTCACGGAGGTAGATTGTAAGGTGTGATTATTATAGGCCAAGATGAATATTTAGAACCAAACTGAGAAAACGGTGAGAAGCCGTCTGTACATAAACCTAGTCTAACATTTCGGCTCTCCGCTGTGAAATTGGGATATTTCTTGTCAAAATGTTTCCATGCTTCTCCATCGGCTGGGTGTGTCAACGTACCTCTTGAGGTGTTCTCACACTGTGTCATCTCATATGATGCGCTGTTACAGATTATGCATATAATCGTTGAAGTCTAGGGGTGAGGGGCAAATAATGCATACGCTTGTACGGAACTTCTTTTCCCTTCTTTTTCCTCGATTTGTATCTTTCCTGATTACATATTTTACAATTTCTTAGATTAATGTATTCTTTCCAATACAACATGCAACCCTTTAAACATGTATCTATTTTTTGATATGGCAAACCGAAAGATGACATAAGTTTTTTCACTTCATAATAATTTTCGCACATTAAATTATCGGATGGCATATGACGTTTAGCAGCTTGCACAACAGCCGTAAATCCAGCTTCTGTAAGGTTGTATTTTGATTTCATTGCAATGTATTCTGCAGTTACCGATAATTGAGAGCCGCTTAAACATCCATTCCAAAGGGTTTTTTTAGCATGATCCAATAAATCATATATTTTTTTAGCTCCAACATTTGGTTCCTCTTCGATGTTAACATCTTCGTAATCAATTACAACGGTAGGGAACATTGATCATGCTGCATCTTCGACCATATGTTCTATGAGATTCGTACTACCTTCTTCGCTGATGACCTCCACCGACTGTTCTTGATTATTAGGGGCTACAATTTCTCCATGACGATCCCACAGCAAATAATTGGGTACGAAACCGAATTGGCGCAAATGAACCTTAGCCATATTCGGTTCTAAATAGTTCAACAATTTGCATCTACTACACAGACAACGAATTTCTTCATCGTTTGCAATATTACTTATAGCAAATTCGATGAACACTTGTACCCCTTTTAGAAAATGTTCGCTTATTGCGCCACTAATTTCCCTTCTTTGATACATCCAGCTCCGATCATTAAAGTAACCATGTTTCCCTACTAGAAAACCTATGATAGAGTAAAAATGTTATAAATCATTCATTTTATATTTTGCAGGAAATTTTCCAACGGCTTCCAACGGCCGCAAACTGCTAATTTCACAAACTTTATTTTAAATAAGCAACTATTGTTTCATTGCCACTTATGTGTCTTTCTTTGATGATCGGTCATCTTACTTCTCATTACAAACACAATAGTAATTATATTCCGTAAATCATATCATTTTAAACGATTCACAAAATTTCGGTAGCATTTCCCCCGTGTTCATTGTATCGTACACAAATGCGTGTACACAAGGAACGTAAAGGAAATGCCGTCGAAATTTTGTGAACCGTTTAAAGTGATATGATTGACGGAATATAATTACTTTATAGTGTTTGTAACTTGTCCAATACAGGGACAAATCCGACAAATGATGTATCAGATGATTATAGTTGTCCGTTTTGTGGAAAAAACGAATATCCCTAAAACGATCATATACAACACTTGTCAGACGGGGCCAAATATATCTAAGGATTTAAATATTTGTTTATATTAAATTTAAATATATAACTCGTTTAATTAATATTGGTTTATATTTTACCGGTTTATTACATAAGAACTAAATTCATTTATACACAAAATTCATTTATTACAAATTCATTTACACACTAAATCAATTCACGTATTCGCACAAATACAAAACTCGTGTTCGCATAAATGCAATATCCATTCTAACGGCTTTCAAATGCAATAAACTATATCACGCACATACGTTTAATATACTAACCAAATCAACATAAACTATAATGCAATATCCTAAATTACAAAATTTTCAATCGGTTATAATAACTTGTTCATTATGCTATAATAGTTGTAATTAGGGTATAACATGATGTAATATGCATACACTAACAATTAGGAATCAATCAACATTCGAATTAAACCCTAAATCAAAAAAACCTAAATATTAGGTTTAGCAAAATTACCGATTTGGAGAGCTAGAAGGGTGGAGATGGACAGAAGCAGCTTCTAGATGGCGTTGGAGGTGGTTGGAATGGTGTTTGGACCGGCAGCTAAAGATTGGAGGTGGTGGAATGGTGGAATTGGGGGAAAAGTTGTGAAGAGAAGAGGATGGAATGAGCTGAAGATCGGTCTATGGAAAATATACAGGAAATTTTCCAACGGCTTTCAACGGTCGCAAACGGCGAATTTCCAACGGCTTCAAACGGTTACGTCAAGATCCAACGAGCCGTTGGAAGCCGTTGGAAATGCCGTTGGAGGCCGTTGGAAATTGGGCGTTGGAATACACTGTAGTTCTAGTAGTGGTATGTTTGCATGTATCACTTGCACTTTTAATTGCATTAGATATTGACATATGAATAAAAGGAATTTTAACAACAAATCAAAGTTTTGAAATTGACTATAATAGCTATCTAATTTATAATATTACATAGCTTTGATTGAATTCCATATATACATATTTGGATCTACTTGTATGTGTTCATATGAAATTTATCTTTCTTTAGATATATTACCATAGTATCAAATCATTTCTCTTTTTTAGTTAAGACAATAATGTATGCATACAATTCGTTGTTTACCTTACATATTCTTACATTATGGTACCTATTTATTGTCATTAACATGTTGCATCAATTAAGTTTACTAAAAGGGAGACTGTATCAATCATACTTGACATCCCTTATTTAGTTCGATCTCAATTCCTATGTAATAACTATTAAAAACGTTCTAGATTATTTTATGTATACATATCAATTACCACTGACTATGCACACTCCCTGTATGTTGCACTTGCACAATATTTACTGTGAATATATTTATAATTCATGTCATATTTAGATTAGTCATTAATGTTATTTTTTGGAGAAAAATGAGTGATCATCGCAAGGAGGAGAGCACAAAAACCCGCCGTACAAAACACAAATAAAATAAAATAAAAATACCCACCCAATAACCTGTATAACTAAGGTCCAAAATAAAGTACAAAAACACTAAAAAAACAAAAAAATCAAATCTTCTATACCAACAACTCGCTAGACCAATATCAACACTTGAAGCTGCTAAGATAACTAAACAAGGATGCGAATTGAATACAAATATATATACATATGATATATGTATATGTATATATATTAATTTTATATATATGCAAAGTAAACTTCAAAATCTAACACATAAAAAGCTATAACTAATGTGTATAAATGCTAAAGCACTAATGTCTATCAAATAGCAAAAACTATATAATAACAGACTTGCGGTAAACCATTAAATATATAGAAGTATATATGATAGATGCGTGTCAGTACAACTTAAAAAATAAGTAAAACAACAAAAATAAAAATGTATGAGTCATACGCCATAATTCCACCGCTACATTTTGAATTGAAAAAGCCACAACAAACAATTCTAACTCTAATAGTATAACGTTATATGGGTCAGTTTAATAAACTACAGACCTGCAAATCAAAACAGTCATAAGACAATACCAAACAATCAATGAGTATGATAGAGTTATAATAATAGCATACAAAAAACAAAGAAAACTAGTGCTGACAATTAAAAATACAGTAGAAATATACATACAAAACTATAGACGATCTATGCATTTTTATACATTTTAACATAAACAAGTAGACGGTTTAAAAAAGACACAACAAACATTAAATCCCCTATAGTTTAACATTATACAATCCAACAATATAAACTGAAAGCCTGCAAACCGAAAAATGATTTAAGACAAAAAAAAAAGTTTCTCTTCACCAAACCTTTTCTGCAAAACTAATCATGCATTCCACAACCTCTGTGCACTGCAGAATTAGGTAGATATATACACCTAGATTTAAATTGCCTATAACACAAAGAATTATGTTAAATGCCGAAGAATGAACATAATTGTGTATGCATATGTATGAAAGGAATATATTAACCACTTAAGGGCAGTTGCCTGAACTCCATATGTAGAGAAAAATGCAAAGTGAACAATATAATAATTATTAAAATAACGCATGCAAGCTCACTTTTTCAGGATAAACACATAATAGTCCTGTAGTGTTTCTGAAATATCAAAAAATGTACTTAATAGAGTTTTAAGTGTTGTAAATTCTTGTTTTCTTCCTTGAATTTCTATAAGCTTGATCCATAATTTCTTCAATAATGAAAGCTAAGAGCTATTAGTTTACAAATGCAAGTTAACTAAAAGTCAGTAAAAACAATATCTTGAAAAGTTTAAACTGTAATAAAGAACATATCAACTAAACCATTAGTTAAAGTGCTATCTCTAAACATCAAATTAGCTCAGATTTAACGGGAAGACAAATAAAGAGATAAAGGAAGGTCTAGATTTAATAGCAGCAAAGACATCCGACGGCTGTGTGCTGTCCACCTGCACTTGGAGATAATTTTCACTAACGGTGTTAAACTTTCCGTTAGTACAGCCTTCTTCAGCTGCTTATCCCGCGTTCGCTAATGGTTACTAATATACCTCCTGTAACTAAAACCACGGACGTTAAGTTTGCAACTCTCTAATTACCAACCGCACAACATTTATTCCACTACTGCTCCACCTTTACATCATGCTTTGTTTTTTCTTCTTCCCAGATCAAATCCATATCCATTTTTCTCAATTAAATGGACTGTTTTATCGTTTTTTTTCTCCATTTCTTCCTTTGTTTTCCTTTCCTGTTTGCTTTGTATAAAGCTATTATGCTTAACTACCATATCTGAATTTGTAGTACAACCATATCTGAATTTGCAGTACAAACATTTGTAGTATATTTTATTTACATGGGCCCGTCTGTTAGTAAATTTGCAATTTTGTCCTTTTTAATTTAATATCCACCTATACAAAGTAAATGTTATATTTTTACAGGTATAGATATATGTTTGATATTATATTTGGCATTTAAATTCTTTATATCGTAATTCATGATTTTTTATGGTACAGTCTTCATTCCGAAACATAAGAAAAATACTATTTTCACAGACTAATGATTAGTGTTAAGAAATCTTCTTCAATGATATTGGTTTGTAGCCCAGACATTGTATGTTCGGTAACACTTGGTTTATAGCATTTGCTGAAGATTAGACCACCCATTTTGCTAACTTTGATCATGCCAATTAATTGAATTATTAATTTTCACTTGAAACATACCTTTTATATTTGGTTTTTTTCCACTCTAAATAAAAAAGTAAAATTCTTACTGCAGAATTTGGTTTTCATTTCAAATTAAGTTCAATCAATTTTACTTGATTTTAATGTTTATTACTTACATAAAGGGTTTGAATGACATATAATACTAAATACTACAATTGGATATGTAAGTATTTAGTGGGATCAATTATGGAAATGAACTAAATTTCTTTCCTTTGACTTAATGTTCTCAGTTGGAATTTTTAAATTACCAGACCAGGTTTTTATGGTATCTGTGCAAAATTTATGTTCTTCGTTGGTTTCAACAACAAAATTTTAGAAAGTACTCAAACCCCTATTTTCTTGCAGATTTGTGGACCATGGAAAATCTCAATCTTTATACAGGAGATGATCCTTCTTTTGGATGGGATGTACTGAAAATGAGGAGAAATCTATTAAATAATAGTAAAGCGGAAGAATTTAAAGCTCTGTTATTAATTGTAGGAGATTTCTCTGCTCTCCTTAATTCTCTCTTTAGATATTTTACTTTTAAACTTTTAATTTATCATTTTTATTCTAATAAATTCTAATGCCAAATTATAATCAAATACATACTTTTAAAATTTTATATAATTATTCACATATGTTTTCTTAATTCTCTTCTGATATTTTACATTTAAGTACATACATTTAAATTAATTACATAATTCAAAATTTAAACAATTTAATAAACTCAGCTAATGAATATTCGATACGTCATGTAAATCATAAGATATGAACAATTTCAATAGTATACCATACTAGCATCAACAAATCGATAAAACAAAATTTTCATTTGCATAAAATGATATGTAAATCACATAGCATAAATTATATACATCAACAATGATAACTAATTTGTTTTATAATTGATTTATATCAATGAAGTTATCATGTATTAAAGTGAAAAATTATATTTTTAGCTTTAAACACCTATATTTTAAATTTCCATGATTACTTAAACCATTCTCAATTCTCTCCTAAAATTTAGTACTCATATCCATGTGTTTGACTAATTATGTGATATTTATCTTAAATCATTCAAATAAAATCAATTAACTAATATTTATTAATTCATCTAATAAATCTTAAGTTGTACCGATTAAGTGTGTATACAACTTTCATATATCTATAAGCAAAGATAAAATTATTATTTTCATTCGTATATAAAGATATATGAATCGCATAACGTAAAATGTAAACATGAACAATAATATATATTTTAATTTATAATTCATTTATCTCAAAAAATATCATACATTGCATTACAAAATTTCATTTTTACAACGTTTGAAGGATAAATTTATATTTCACAACATGGGTGTGGAAGCAAGGATTACTCTAATAAAAATTAGGTTACGGAGACATTCACATTTTCAACGTGATATTAAAACTTACCCAACGCATAACTCAAATTAGCGCTACAGAATTATTATTAATATTTTTTTGCAAATATTAAAGTTGCAAACATGACACTCCTGCAACAATGTGAAATTTATGATTAACTACAAAGTTAAAAAAAGTTTACTAATAGAAATCTCAGATGATAAATAAAATTTCATGTGCATATAAGTTGACTGTAAGATGTTTTTCTCAACTACAATTACATACAAAGCTCTTCTCATTTTTTCCCCGCTTTCTAACATGAAGCTCCATATATATAATTAGTTAAGTTGATAATTGATTTAAAATATTTAAATAAATTTAATTCTGTAACATTCATTATTTGCTTATAAATTCTTAAATATATATATATATATATATATATATATATATATATATATATATATATAATATTCATATTAAGAAAAATGAAAAAATCATTTCTTCTTCTTCCATATATATGAAAAATACGCGTATCACATAACATCAACTACTCGCATATATAGTAGCAAACTATATACACACACACACACTTATGTATGTATATTGTGTTTGCTATTACCGAGTTAGGATAATAATTGCGATATGAATATGTGGTTAGCGACCATCTACCTTACATCTGAGCGTTGCATGTCATTTTAAATTATAAATTCTTTTATTTCAATAAATTTATCATACACTACTTGAAAAAAGTTCAATTTTCAACAATAATTAATTTTAGAGATTATTATTTAATAACACTATCGTGTGCAACGCACGGGTTACACACTAGTACTGTTGTAAAAGAGTAAGAAAATGAAATACATATATCGATTACAAGTAAATTATGTAATTGCTTGATTTTATGCGAAATAGCATGGTTTTCTTGGCAAATCAGTTCTCATTAATTGGGACTGCTATGGTAATAACAGGGGATGGAAAAAATATTAGCTATTCGAACTTGCAATTAATTTTTCTGTGCATCTATATATGATTAATTTATCATACTAATATTTGACATTATCATATTTTACTCTATATTTAGGTGACTTATTGATTTCATAAACCAGATAAGATCAAGTGAGAAATTATTAATTAAATTAAGAAATAAATATATGAATTTAGATGCATGTGCAATTGATTAAAATGTATATAAATGAATACTTATGGTTGAAATATCATTTTCCAAAACCGCCATTGAAATCTTACACTTGCCATATGAATATAGTAATTATAATTGTGGTTATCAACCATTTGTATATGCGCCTACTACTAATCATGATTCTAGGGGCAGGATATTTCTTTCAGCGCAATCTGAAATCTATTTTAGAAAGACTAATGTATGTCTAAGTGGTCAACTTGAGTCAATTCTCAATAAATATGTTATTTAGTAGTGGTAAAAACTAAAAATGAAAGTTGATTGATGCCTTCATTTGTTGAGTTGATGGGAGTTTGCTTTCGCACTAGAGGATTTTCTTTTATTTGCGTGATAATGCATTAACGGTGATTTGTTTGAACATGGATTTTGTTTGCTACCTAGCTCACATAGGAGTGGGTTGAATTGAGATAAAATTATATGATTACCAAGATTTTAATTTTACTTGGAGATGATTTGATTTCATTAACTATCTCAATTAGGTAGAGATATCATGTAAGATTATGGCATTATTTTCATACATACTTTTGCTTTAAATTCTAGATTTGTTGTTCTGAATTGTCAATTTTTATGATCTACCTCCAGTCCAGTTTTTTTTTTTTTTTTTTTTTCAAAAATGTAAATGTAATGCGTATATTTAAGGCAGTTCAATATTTCTACTCTTAATAGGAATGTTAAAATATTCTTATTTGAAGAGATTTATTATATGATTTGATAATAAGCATTAAAATTTTATCACTAATCTACAATAAAACGAGGTACAATGTTCAAAATTTGCAGCACTGCAACATATACTGTCATAAGCCGTGTGTACGGTTCACTGGAAATCGCATAGTTGAAAAACATTACAAAAATATATAACTACTCCATACTTATATGCATACACACACGCAAAACTTTTGATGCATAAAACAAATAACATCCAAGTTTATATACAAATTAAAATTCGCATCCGTGCCATCGGCACGGGCTCCATACTAGTACAATATAAAATATGGTAGATCTTTTTAAAATAAGCATGAACTTCTAAATGATATAAAACATGAAGGAGTCATAATGAATAGCAACTTTTACTATGTGATAAAAAAACCATAAGTTTCTAACTTAAAAACTAAATGAAAATATAAACGTTATATTACAATCATCAAGAAGTCTAAAAATAGTAAAAAATATTATTACTATAACATAAGTAAAAAAATATTATTATAATATATGGAAATTTCCACTCAAATAAAGGAACACCTCTGACAAACTATAGATGCAATATCATATACTTATATACCATATGTTAAAATCTATAAATTATGATGCTTAAAAGATAAAATATACATGTAATGAAGAATATAATAAACAAGACGCTAAAAATAAAATGTATATAACAACTTATACAAAATTAATATTCTAATAAAGGCAAAATATTAAAAGAATTACTAGAATGCATATCTAAGTAATCTAAATTTAGATCTATATTATAATTAGTATTATAAAAAATTGCTTTCCCAAACAAAAATATACAAATTTTGTTTTTCTAAGAAACTTATTAAAATTTGCATTTTTATTTAATTTAAAACTAGGATTTGAAATCCAATTTAAACTAAATATAGCATAGCATATATTACTTGATACAAACTTAAATTAGAATTGTTAAAAATATGTTTATTTCTATCAAACCAAATATACCAATAAATGAAGGTAAAAATATCATCTAATAAAAAATCTACTCAAACCCATGTAAAGAAATCAAATATTATTCCAGTATAACTCATTAATTATACAAGTAAAATTTATATTAAAGCTGAATAAATTTAAAGTTTTTATAAGAATATATTCAGTGTTATTACATTTAAAATATAAATGCAAAATATCTTCCTTTTTATCATTACAAAAATATTTTTCTTTCTTAACATTTCTATAGTATTCAGCTTTTTATGTAAAATTAACCACATATGCACCTCGCCTTTAGGTGGAGCATTAGTTTTCCAAATGTATTTAAATATATTCATTCTAATTCCTGAAAAATTAACAAATTTGTAAAAAGAATTAAAAGTGTTTTTTTTACTACTATCCAACTCTGGGTTAAAACATATTTATCATTATCAATATTATATAATTCTAATTTAGCATACAGTAGTGCAAATTTAACAAAAGTGCTACCAGTTAAAGTACGATTGAATTAAATTCCTACGGAAAATTTAATTCAGGTCTATAAATATCAGAAATTAGAACATATTTAAAATTACAAATTTCATATAATTCATCAAATTCCACTTTAAGAGGAATATTCAATAACCAACAATCATGTCAAAACGAGGTATTATTATTACTAGAATGTACAATATTGTTGATTCCTAGTTTATAAATGTTAAGATTTAAAATTACTGATTTTCAAAAATGAGATATATTATTTGTGTTATTCAAAAACATATGAGACAAATTAAAGGTACCTTCATACAATTGGTTCGATATTAGTTCTTTCCATAAAGAAGTTTCACTATTATCCTAAAATTTCCAAATCCATTTTCCTAAAAGAGAAATATCAAAGTTGTGCAAATTTGTAATCCCTTAAACCTCCTCCATTTTTAGACTTACAAACCAATTCCCAGTTTATAAGACATTTAGTGTTACTATTTAAATTATCTCCACTTCATAAAATGTCCCTTCTCAATTTATCGATTTTATTTACTACCCAAATAGGAAAGCGATAAAAAGATATCCAATAAATGGGTAATGTAGATAAAACTGAATCAGTAAGAATAATTTTACCACTCTCGATAAGAATTTACCATTCCACTTAGATAATCTTTTATTAATTTTATCAATAGTGGTATTACAATCATTATGTTTAAGTTTTTGTGGTCTATTAGAAAACCAAAATATTCAATAGGAAATTTCATTGTATTACAATTCAAAGTGAATGCTACTTGATTTTCAAAATTATATATATCATTTAATACTATAATTGAACTTTTACAAAATTAATCTTTAAACCTAATAGAAGTTCAAAACTATATATAATAAATTTAAGTGCAATAATATGTTTAGGTAAATGAGATATGAAAATCACAGTATCATCTACAAATTGTAAAACAGAAAGACCATTGTTAGTAATCTCATTACCAACACAATCTAATAGTCTATTATTGGTAGCTAATTTAATGATTCTGGAAAAAACATCAGCAGCTAGATTAAATAATAGTGGCGAAAGAGGATCCCCTTGTCTGATTCCACTTTTAGATTGAATTTTATCTCCTAGTATTCCATTAACCATATAATACTAGAGTTACCCGTATAAAGCAATGACATAATCCAACTAATAAATCTAGTACTGAATCCCCTAGTTGTTAATACCTGTTTAAGAAAATCTCAATAAATATAATCAAATGCTTTAGCAAAATCAAGTTTTAAAAGAGAACAAGTGATGTTATTTCTACAACGGTAATTAATACGTTCTTGGAATATTGCTATAACAACTATTATATTCCTATCTTTTACAAAGGCTGTTTGAGAGTGTCAATTAATGCATTCATTTTAGTATTTAATCTGTTAGCTAGAACCTTAGATATAATTTTAAAAGGAAATTTTAATAAAGAAATAGGTTGGAAATCATTTAATTGATCAACCCGAATTTTTTATGCAATAAAATTACATTTGCGTAGTTAAATCTCCCTAACTGTAAGGAACCTATATAAAATTCATTAAATAATTTTATTATATCATCTTTAAGTATATTCCAAAAATTGTCGTAAAATAAAATAGGAAAGTCATCCAATCCAGGAGCTTTATCATTTGGCATATCTTTAATAACCTTTAAATTTTTCTCCTCCTTAAATGGATCATCTAAGCCCACTATGTCTACCCTAGAGTCATCATTGTAAAGCATATCCCAATTAACTTTAACCTATGCCTACTTTTTGTGCTAAAACTACTTTTATAATAATTAGTAAATTCCTTATTAAGTTCTACTTGATTAAAAATCTCTACACCATTAATAAGAATGGAATTAATGGAATTACTAGTTTCCCACCATTAGTTGTTTTATGAAAAAAATTAGTATTCATATCTCTTTCATCCATCTATTGAATTCTAGACCTTTGCTTCCACATTATTTCTTCTTGAATAAAATTTTTATTTGATTCTTCTTCTAAATTATAAAGAATATTTTTTTGAAATATTTAAATTTCTCATTTCTTCAATTTTATTTAATTTTAGAATATGATTTATTACTTTTTCCTTTTTGATTCTAATGCTACTGAAAATTTCTTTATTCCACTTTTTTAGAAAAACCTTAAATCTCTAAGTTTCCTAACCCAAACTTTAGCAATATTACCTTGAAATTTGATATTATAATTATTCATAGAAAGCCATTTATTTGCCACTAAATCTTTAAAGTAATTTTCCATAACCACATTTTTTCAAAATTAAATTTTTTATTACCAAATTCACATTGGAACAGAATAAAACAAATGGATAATGGTCCGAAAAAATACATGGGAGCCCTACAACCTTACAAGAAGGAAATTTGTCCTCAATTTCATTGCTAATAAAAAATCTGTCCAACAAAGCCCTAAAAGGATTTTCTCTATTATTCAACCAAGTAAATCGTCTATTACTTAATTTAATTTCAATTAGATTACAATTAATAATAAAACGATCAGTTTCATCCATAGCCTCTAAATCACATTCCCTAGGGGATCTCTCACCTAAAAATCTAGTTACATTGAAATCTCCTCTCATAATCCTTGGACCAAAAGCCAATGTTCTAAAATCTAAACACTTAGACCATAGTACCATACGACCTATTTATGAGTTAGGTCCGTACAATTAGTAATATTGAGGATAGATCCATCATTAATGTCAGAAAAAATTAAATGCATCGAATGTTCTTTAATTATAGATTGAAAAGTCTAACACAGTTATCTTTCCAACCTATCATAAGACTTCCTACAGTACCTTTAGCAGGAAGATAAGCCCAATGATAAAAAATGAGCCCCTAGGTTTTTGAAAATATGACAGTCAGGAATCTATATTTTAGTTTCTTGAAGTAAAACTATATCGATATTATTATCTATGAATACAGTTTTGATTTTTCTACATTTCCCTAAACCATGTAATCCTCTAATATTCCAACTAATCAATTTCATTTATCTAGTGATCTAACCCATCATAATTCTTTATTTTTGATATAATCAATATCTAATTGACTATAATCAAAAATTAAACCTGAATTCTTTGTTGGGTAATGCATTTCATTAGCAGATAATTTATTTAATGCACATGCACAATACGTACTACCTGTAGGAAAATTCATACCTGGGCCAGAGCTATCTGTAGCTCTAGAATCCACTCTAACAAGATGTGCACTTCTTGTAATAGTTTTTGGCTCAAGCGAACAAGCAACTATACTGCTCTTAGAGATACTCCTTTTCACCCTTTTATTATTCCTGATTCTATCCCCTGAACCACCAGAACTCGAAACTACAGCAACCTCATTTATGCCACCAAAGTTATTTGAACAAGACGAAATTGAATCTTTATCCCAAGAAATAATATTATCCTGCCACTCTTTTGAATCAGTAAATAGAATAATCTGATTATTATTTGTATCTTCTAGATTTCTTATATCTCTGCCAGCCTAAACAACAGAATCCCCATCCATGCGGTTGATTTTTACCTCATTCATAGTTTTAAAATTTGTGATATCCATGTTAACATTATTGTTGTTAGATCCAATGTCACCGTGTTCCTTAATCCCAACAAAAAACTAACTATCAACACGGCAACCATCACCTTGAGCCTTAAGCACACAATCAAGATCATTCATAGTTTCTTCTATACCACCCCTAGACAAACTAACAGTCCAATACATTGCATCTCAACCATACCATGACCAATATCTATATCAGCCTACTCAACAAGATTATCAACAACTACACAATCCTTCACTTTAACCCTCTTTCATCTGCCCAAGACCCTACTATTGTTCAAGAAAACTTGAGATACATCAGAATTCTCTCCTGTATCTTCTAAATCCTTTCAATAATCAAAGAAGTTAGAGGTATCAATCTCAAAACTTTTCCTGTAATAATTTTTTCCTTTGAGTTTTCTATTACGATTGATAAATAAACTTGACTCAATCAATGTATCATCAGATTCCAGAGGCTGTAAATCTAATTTAAAATGCATTATAACAGGATCTAATAACATAGGATCAAAGTAATCTATCTTCTGTATTTCCAAATTTATATTGACAAGAAAACCTGAAGCATCATCCTCAATTGATCTTCTTCTCGAAACATTAATTTTGAATTATCGCTTGAACTATTGCCAAAAATGAGACCAATCCCATCCGATATCCCAACAGAACCACCACAATTAAACTTTCAAATTTTCAAATTAGAGTTAATATGGCTATCATCCAAATTACTAGAATTTCTTATGAAAACTTCTACCAATATTAACTGAATTAATTACATCGAAATGCTTAAATAAGTCCCCTAGAAAATCAATACATTCCTTTCTTTAGATCCATAAATGATCTAGAAGAATTCTTTTCAGTCACTAATGTAATTTTATTAATCAATTATTTAATTTAGTTAAGAGAAGGAAATGAGAAGCTTTCTTCCCTAACTAAATTTATGATCTCTCATTAATTGAATAAGTTAAGAGAAAGAAAATAAAAAGTTTTCTTCTTTAAATAAATTTATGCTTCGTCATTAATTGAATAATTTTAGAGATAGAAAATGAAAATTTTCCTTCTTTAAGTTAATTTAATAAGTTATTGTTATACACAAATATGTAAATAAGAGTATATTTGATATACTCTAATTTACGTGCACAATAGATTAAAGTAAAACTTTATTTATAAAATTAGATAAAATACTGATATTATTTATTAAAAAACTTTGGAAAAGTTCTAAGTATATTTAGACTTCATAACCCCATTAAAGATCCAAAATGGCTAAAAAAAATTAAATTCAATCATTTCTTCCGATGCAGGCTGGTCCAGTTCCTTCAATGGTATGGGAGCCCAATAGCCTATGTGGTCTAAATTAGTTATAGTAGGGCTAACTAATTAAGCTCGCACAATTAGTATGGTGTCTAGAAAGGTGATGTCTAGGATTGAAATTGGGTAATCATGTACCCTGTCTTACCTAGTTACCTGCCTGCCCTGAAAGGTAAAGTAGCCTAAAGGTTTCCCCGATAGAAAAGCCCAATTTAAAGTGGGCCTTTGACTAATTTTCAAAATAGTATTGAAAATTGCGACAAGATTTTAAATTTAAAAGTCAAATTTAAAATAAAAACATGTTTATTATAACTAAACTTTCAAAATGTTTGAAAAGGTAATGAAAATTTCAAAATGTTTGAAACTCTTAAATATTGATTTCAAAATTTAAAATTTGTTAATAAGATTAATAAAATAAAATAATTAAATGAGTTAAATAATTAATACTTATATGCATGTATTATATATGTTGATATATGCTATGTTATTTTAAAGTGTTAAGATAACATAAGTATACATGCATGTAACATAAATTTTGAAATTTATATAATTTAATTAAAATTATCTAATTAAATAAATTAATTATGGGTTAAATTAAATAAAAACACGCGTAAATAAGATATATGTGTTATACTATAAAGGTTATAATAGATATATCCAATATAAAATATGTACTGAAATACTAATTTAAAATTAATTAAAGAGTTAATTAATTAAAATTAATTAAATAAGATTTAATAAATAAAATGCTATACATAAGATCATTGTATAAGTTAATTAACATATAAAAGTTATATAATAATGAAATTTACATAATATGAGTGTATAAACTAAAAGTGCAACATCAAAGAAACCCAAATGGACTTAAGGAATAAATATATATGTAAACGTAAGTAGACTGTGATTTCTGATGTGTCAAACACTTGAATCATAAGGGTATTTCATAAGCAATGCATTATTACATAAGTCGATATCACTCAATATAATATACTGAAGATTACGAAGCTTCAATATACTGTTGTCCTCTACCATATATATATATTAATAAATTACTTGCATACTCCATAGTTGTTGAGCAAACTCAAGTTGGGGATGTTATGTGCGGTATTATTAATATATTGAATAGACGAGGTAAGATAACTACATGAATTTGTTGAGAAAAATCAAGATACATATTTTATACTTAGGCCGTTACGATTTGGTAGGTATGATGAATAATCTCTTTTGATTTGTTGAGCAACCTCAAGGTTGAAATGAGATTAGGACAAGGAAAATAGGTTAGGAGTTGTATGTGATACAACAGATAAGGAGTTATACATCGTTCGTGGGGTTATCATTTTTTGAGCAAAATCAAGGTCAGAATAGCACAACATACGAGTCCTAACACCCACTAGTAAATTCAAATGACTTCTATGTTTCATCTTAGGGTTTGGAGAAACATAAAAGGCTAGTGGGAGCCTTATTAGAAAAATGAAATGGTAATAGTTAACCTTTCTAATATTGTAAGAACATACGTAAATAATGTTATAATTATCTACAATGATAAATTTATGCATTTAATATGATTAATAGAATGTTTATCAGTTAACATATACAAACGAACTAAATTGAAAGTTGATGAATGGAAATATAATATCTAGTAATAAATGCCTATTGCATGTTTATGTTTTCTATACCCATGCAAGTGTCTAATTTTATAAATACTTAATACATTCGTAAAACGGTCACTTATGTGCTCATTTAGTTGAGACTGTGTATTGCACTCTATGAGTTCTACAAGACTATGGATATTTGATCCATGTACTATCAATTATAAATGTTATATGGTGAACGGTCACAGTTCGTAATGTACGATACTTTAATGAATATAATTCATTGTAAATAATCCAATAAATAATATTTTGAGATCATATATTCAACTTGATCGGTTACAAAAGGGATCATATTGTGTTAATGTAACATAAGACCAAAAACTACAAGACAGATCTAAGAACTCGATCACTGAATGTTAAGGATAATCGAATGTGCTTTTGTAAAGTGTTTGTTATGATATGAAAGGTTTTTTTTTTATATTTTGACAATTTTAAAGCAAAACAAATATGTAAGAATAGATGTAATTTAAGCTACAGTTGTGATGAAGAGAATGAATAATCACTTTTACTTCATAGAGAAACAATGGAAAAGAGAATTGTAATAATAATTGATACTTAATATTGGAATAAGAAATTTGATTTCTATTTCAAAATGTATTTTCATATAGAAAATTATTTTCTATGAGATTTATTTCTTTAAGCTCAAGATATTTCATCAACGAACTCTACATTGTAAATAGTTGCAGTGTATAAAATAAACAAATTATATTATGTGAATGATGGACCTCCGAATTTGTACGCTATTATAGTTATGGTAGAAATAGTGGAAACATGCCATATAACACTTATTAATTGCATCATAGTATGAAAATTGTTTCTGTAAAACTTACCATACATTATTTATGAAATAATGATTATTTTTCGGTATCGACCGAAAAAAATAGACATGGCTATATTTCAATATGAATATTATGAATATTCTTTGCGAGATAAAACTGTTGAAATATTTCAATTAGAAAGGGAAAGAGGAATTAAATTGTAATGATTAAGTTTAACAAAAGAACTTGCATTATGTCAAAATGGAATGAACATTTTAAATAGAAATAAATGCATGTTTTTGAGATAAATGAAATAAACTTTTCATTTTTGAATATATGTATGATTTTATAAACAGGGAGTTTGTTTTGTAAAAAAAAGAGGAAACAAAAAAATAATATATATATATATACATATCTATATATTTAAAAAGAAGGCATCTACTTTCATAAATTTGAAAAGTGAAGATGACGAAGTTCAGATGAGATGGGTTATTGTAAATGATAGAAAATGTAACCATGTATTTATATATAAAAAAAAAGGAATTTAATAAAATAAACGTTATATTTTGAAAAGAAAAGGCAAGAGTGTATTATGAAAGGATTGCATTTCTTACAGAAAATATAAGGTACGTTATTGCTTTATTATTAAGGAATAATGTTCTGTTTGGTTTTTGAACATAAAAACATTTATACCAATTAATTAATGTAATTGATTACTCAATTTAAAGGTAAAAAATAAGGTTACTAATTAATACACAACATTTATACACGTTTGTGGACATATATTATTTATCTAATTACAACAGATGTGAATATGGAGAAAAAAATGTAGATATAACAATTCACACGTTAATTTATTTAATTCAGATATAAATTTTAAAGATATTGATACGTTGTTTATTTATTTATTTTAGACGTAAGCATGTAAATTAAATATGATGCTGAAAAGTGAAATGAAACATGCGAATAAAGAGAGACGTATTGAAATTTAACCTGAAATAAAATGCACAAATTAGAAATAAATCGAGGAGAAGAAAACGTTACGTTATTGAGGGTATAATTAATTGAATTAAATATAAGATAAGGCGCTGACAAGGCGCATTGTAAGATTTGACACAGCAATAGTTAGCAGAAGTTTCGTACACGTTGTTTTGCATTCTTTTATTCCATCTGGTCCTTCCGTGCTTCCATCCAATGACTCCTATCCAGCCTATGACGTAGTTGCATCCTATTTAATCTTCAAATCCAATGGTCTGAGATCCACTTCTACACATTTAAATAGACTCTTAGATCTAACACGTTTTCTCATTCTATATTTTCTCCGCTTGGGTTCACCTTTTGAGGAAGGACCTTAAAAGGAATAATTTTCCAAGGAGATAATATTTTTAATAAAAATTATTTTACAACTCCAAGTGGATCCGGGAAGACCAAAGGAAGAGCTTAGGACCAGAGGTGGGTGATTGTAGTTATTTCAAATTTCTTTATGTAATTTAAAATAATAGGGTTTCCAATAGTTGTAGTTTCTCTACGGTTTTGGAAATACCTTTTTATCAGTGATTTTCAGTTTTAAATTTATTTTCATTCTATTTCTTTAGCTATTCATTTCAGTTAACTGTAGTTAATTTCCGTTGGTTATACTTTCCCGTTTAATTACAATTATTTACGGTATTTTTAATTATTTACTGCTAATTGCTAACCAATTACTACTTTTTCCACATTTGGGATTTTCTTTTATAAACTATTAGTTTTCTACTATTTCCCCTTTTTCTTCGCGAATGGATTAGAATAGATTTAACGTGAATATGGATTAGACAATAAGAAAACTAAAATTTAAAATAAGATGTAAATTCAATGGACTATAATAAAATGGAAATGGACTGAAATTGATCAATTTGCAAGCCTGATTATGTAGTAAAATTAGGATTAAAATGAGCAAATAAAGGTGTAGCTTATTTTCACACCTAGACTTTTGGGTTAAGTAAATGAGCTAAATTATAACGTAAGTTATAATAAGAAGTAGAATATAATGAGGCTTATTTTAAGACTTAGGATAAACTAATAAGCAAAGGAAGTAGAGATAAATTGTAAAGGCTTATTTAAAATAATCCATCTAAGTTAATAAGCGTAGATGAAAGAAAAGGTCCGTACCGGCAGAAAGATGAAAGAAAAGGTCCATACTGGCAGCATTTCTCTTATGTTGTTTAGGGAAGATAAGTGATCAATAGTTAAAAGAAAAGTTCCATATTTGCAGCATTTCTCTTATGCTGTTTAGGGTAGATAACTGGTCAATAGTTAAAAGAAAAGATCCATACCGACAGCATTTCTCTTGAGACACGCTTATGCTGTTTTGGGTAGATAAAAGGTTGATAATTAAAAGACTAAATCATGGAGATTTGGACAAGGAGCGCAACTAGATTTTATTTAACGGGGACCAGTACTAGCAGCATCCACTATTATTTCTATGGACATAGTGATCTCACATTAGCCTAAAGTGAGATGAGGGCACGCTTATACTGTATAGGGTAAATAAAAGGTCAAAAGAGGGAGCAATAGATACTGTGAACCGGAGGAGACCGAGCCTGTGACATCGTTTATGGGAAATAAGTCGCTATTGAGTTCCATAGCGCTTAGTATGTGTCTTTCGTAGACATGGATGTCTTCTGTTTAGGGACCATAGGGTCTGATCCGTAGTAGACACATTAGTAGAAGACCGATCAAAGGGTAGATTTAGGGTTACAGCCTAATTACAAGATTGTAGTTATTTCAAATTTCTTTGAGTAATTTAAAATAATAGGGTTTCCAATAGTTGTAGTTTTTCTACGGTTTTGGAAATACCTTTTTATCAGTGATTTTCAGTTTTAAATTTACTTTCATTCTATTTCTTTAGCTATTCATTTCAGTTAATTGTAGTTAATTTCCGTTGGTTATAGCTTTCCCGTTTAATTACAATTATTTACGGTATTTTTAATTATTTACTACTAATTGCTAATTATTTACATCTTTTTCCACATTTGGGATTTTCTTTTATAAACTTTCGGTTTTCTACTATTTCCCCTTTTTCTTTGAGAATGGATTTGAATAGATTTAACATGAATATGGATTAGACAATAAGAAAACTAAAATTATGTAAAATAAGATGTAAATTGAAATGACTGTAATAAAATGGTAATGGACTGAAATTGACCAATTTATAAGCCTGATTATGTAGTAAAATTAGGATTAAAATGAGCAAATAAAGGTGTAGTTTATTTTCACACTTAGATTTCTGGGTTAAGTAAATGAGCTAAATTATAACGTAAGTTATAATAAGAAGTAGAATATAATGAGGCTTATTTTAAGACTTAGGATAAACTAATAAGCAAAGGAAGTAGAAATAAATTGTAAAGGCTTATTTAAAATAATTTATCTAAGTTAATAAGCGAAGATGAAAGAAAAGGTCCGTACCGACAGAAAGATGAAAGAAAAGGTCCGTACCGGCAACATTTCTCTTATGCTGTGTAGGGTAGATAAGTGGTCAATAGTTAAAAGAAAAAATCCATACCGGCAGCATTTCTCTTGGGTCACGCTTATGCGGTTTTGGGTAGACAAGAGGTCGATAATTAAAAGACTAAATCATGGAGATTTGGACAAGGGGTGCAACTAGATTTTGTTTAACGGGGACCAGTACTAGCAGCATCCACTATTATTTCTATGGACATAGTGTTCTCACATTAGCCTGAAGTGAGATGAGGGCATGCTTATGCTGTATAGGGTAAATTAAAGGTCAAAAGAGGGAGCAATAGATAGTGTAAACCGGAGGAGACTGAGCTTGTGACATCGTTTAGGGGACATAAGTCGCTATTGAGTTCCATAGCGCTTAGTATGTGTCTTTCGTAGACAGGGATGTCATTGGTTTAGGGACCATAAGATCCGATCTGTAGTAGAGACATTTGTAGAAGACCGATCAAAGGGTAGATTTAGGGTTACAGCCTAATTACAAGATTAGGAATTCGGCCTAATCAGAACAGCTATCTAGGACAAGTGTAAACAATCAAAGTTAACCTATCTTATTAATTGAGTACTAGTTAATTCATATTTATTTCCAGCTTTATCTATTTCCTATTTCCTTTGTTTCCTATTATATATTCTAGAACTATTGAAGAGTCTATTACATTTACTTTGCTTAAAGATTCTAGTAGCTACTATCATTCACCGGACTTTTAGTCTGACCCACTTCTCTATTTTTCCCTTTCCCTCCGACAATTAAGGGAGACGACAGTAGACTGCATTATCTTGGTGTTTTCTTGGAGGAAGTTTCTATCATGTCTTTCCCTACTTTTATTTCAGCTTTTTGTACTGGCACTTGAGAGGGATATCTGTACTCTGATTTTTATTGAGACTATGATTTTTTATTCATGAGATATATTGGGTTTTGTGACATGCATGTTGTATTCGGTATTTAAATTATGAAGCATTTATGAAGTTTTGCTTTAAAATAAATTATTTTAATTTCCGCTGTTTTTACTTATTTCTGTCTTGTGAATCTTAGTCTTTGCTAGTTTAGTTTATACCTACAACGCACCACGTCTTTTAGTGTGTCCTTTTGGATATACAAAGGGGTGTAGGGTGTTCTACTTCGTACCACAGCCTAAGGTAACAAGATTCCAAATTTTTTATTTTAAAAGTAAAGTATTAAATGTATTTTTCAAAAAATAACTTTTGGAAATGATTCTAAGTATAAAAGAATTTTTATGAAAATCGCCTCATGAGTCCAGTTCAATCTCCCTTTGACTCTTTCCTAAAATACATTTTTGTTTTCATAGAATGGATGATGCCCAGGACCTTCCCGAGGGCATTCCAGTTATGATGACCCACCCCGAGACCCACATTAACAAAGAGTATTACGGGATAATACTGTCTGTTAATGCAGAGAATAGGGCCGGATAGGAGCGACCATTTGTAGCATTGTCTTAAATATCTATTGAATACGTCGACAATGCAACTTTTTTATGGATCGACATATCCAATAAATACTTAATACAAAGCCATAGGTGGCTATAGGATCTATCAGAATAAATATAACAACTCAAATGCGAAAAACATCACAGAACAACAGATAATCCCATATACACACACACATACAGATACATCACAAAGTACACAAAATGATACGTCACATAGGTGGTATGACGATCACAATACAAACTCAAGTCAAAAGAATAAACATATCAGAGTAGCAAACCAAAAGGGACTACACAAAAATTTATAACAAAAAGAGCTATAAGAATAGTTCATGCAGAAGCAGAATTGGCTAAGTCCAAAAGTACCTAACCTGAAACACCTTGATCTGACCCGAGTATAAAATACACGTGTCAGTCTAGCTAAACGAATCAGTAAAAGGTGATAGCAGAATAATAGAGCATAAGAGCATAGTGATATTCTTCTTAAACAAGAAAAAACAATAAGAAAGCTAACCATAGACATATGGAGGATATGCATCATGTATGGGATATATGGTTGCACTAGGTGATAGAACACTATTGCTTCAATAAGCATAAAACACAAAGGAGACGAAAAATTTCATAAATAGCTAAAATGTAGCATGCCTCGTATCATCGGCAATCATAAATCAAATAAGAATGGTTTAGAGAATAGTAAAATGTAAACTCTTAAAAGAGCAATTCCCAAACCCACCATATCGGCAACTACAAGGAAAACATAAGCAAAAGCTGTCTCGACATAAGTTATAAGGCAAATATCAACAAAGAGATAAAAATCTCATACAACGCCAAAAGGCAAAACCCATAAATAGCGCCAAAAAGGAAATCTCAATATATATATATATATATATATATATATATATATATATGCCAAAAAGGCAAATCTCAACAAGGCAGTATAGGCAATGAAAATCTCACAAGAAATCCCAAGAATCCAAAAATCTTGAAGTAATCGCCTCCGAACGGTTCAAAGGACCGATTCTAAAATGACGACACACACAAGGGTAAAAATCATCTCAAAAAGGTTTTTCTATTTTTGCCGAATACTGTTTCACATAATAGGTACCTCGCCCAAAGGCAAACGTCAAAAGACAAATAAGCCGTGATGGAAAATACGCCGCATTGGCAAACGTCTGAAGACAAATATGCCGCAATGGCGAATGTCTGAAGACAAATACGCCGCAATGGCAAATGACCCGAAGGTCTAGTACTGGCACGCCAATAGGCAAATGTGTCACAAACTCTCGGAAAGGAACCCGAAAAGTGTTTACGTGTCCCATACCACCCGTTTGCACTAAACGTTTTACTAACTGCTAGTAAATTTCATACTCAAAGCAGTAAAAGGTTCACCTCA
Source organism: Allium cepa (assembly GCA_030765085.1). Lineage (NCBI taxonomy): Eukaryota > Viridiplantae > Streptophyta > Magnoliopsida > Asparagales > Amaryllidaceae > Allium > Allium cepa. Next base: position 1,027,122,802 of record CM060932.1, on the reverse strand, counting down.
CATCATCAGCAAACTGGACCCATAGGCCAAAACGATCAAACAGATAAGTTAGGAATTAACCGAAAGGATAAACGCTCGTATCCCATACTACACGTTTTACCCAATTGTTTAACTCCCCTTCTCATTCGCTCGAAAGTGTAGAAACGTGTAGTTTTTATAGAAAATAATTTACCTTGAAAATAGGCTTTGAAAACCAATTTCGAAAACCATTTGCAAACCATATTTGAAAATTTCCCTTATTATAAAGAATAAAAAGTTTTATACTTGAAAATATTATATAATAATTATTTTTAAATCCCCTAATTTTAAAAATCATTCAAAAAAGATTTGGGGAAAACTGTGCTCAAAAACGACCAAAAACAAGCAAAATTCCACTCAAACCGAAATTCAAGTTTAAATTCAAATTAAATTCAAATAATTTAAAATTTGAATTTCAAATTCATCAAAACTGGGCTGACCTGTTGATAGGCATCATAGCCCTTAAAATACTTTAGAAATATCATGAAAAAAATGAAGTAAAAGTCAAAAATTGGACGAAAAATGAACATAAACACTTTGGTAAAAAAATACACAGGTCTGAAATCTTCTATGGGTTCAACTTTTGGACATAAAACAGATGGCTGAACGACCTTTGATTGAACTGAAAATTGACGTGAATAAAGTAGAAAACTTCATCTTTCAAAGAAAAAAATTAATGAATTTTGATCGAAAATGAAAATGTTACACCGTCTCAAACATGAACTTAGGCCATGTTTGCAACAGTTCGAAAACCAAAAATGCACAGGCCTGAAAACCCTCATGGGTTCAACTTTCAGGCATGAAACAGAAGATCAAATGGCATCGGATTGAGCTCAAAATTTATTTTCATGTATCAAAACACTTCATCTTTCAAATAAAAATAGAATCATGCAATTTGGATAAAATATGAGAAATTTATGATGTCTCAAAGTTGAACTCAAACAGTGTTTTCACTGTAAAATTCTGGGCAATAACATGGTCCAAGTCAATGTTTAGTAGCATATTTCTAGAAGCTATCTAAGCCGAAATGACCTGAAATTTGGTAGGCATACAGCATAAAACTCTTTCTTTAAAAAAAAGAATCACACAATTCCATTAAGAAATGAAAAAGTTATGCCATCGTAAACATGGACTCAGGCCATGTTTGCAGCAATAGAGCACAGTTTCCACAGGCAGAAAAACTGTGTCTTATGGATTTGCAACAACGATTTGAACACTCAAATGACAATATTTTTCAACCAAAATTTGGAAAAATTAAGTTCAACATGCAAGCTACCAAATACAAGATATCTGGAAGCATTTCGTTGCCGGAATCAAAAGATATAAGCATGCAAAAAAGCGACCCAAACTAGATTCACAGAAAGAAAACTATCAAAAAAATGATTACAAAAGCTCAAATTTTGATTTTTGAAGCTTTGTTTCAGCTATAAATTGTGAGTTTATCACTCGACTTGTTGTCGTTGCATAAATACCCGGATTTAAGCAAAAATATTGAAGCTTTGTGTTGGATTTGGCTTCAAGAACCTGAAAATGGAGCTTTACAAATATGCAACACAAGTTATTTTAATTACATAGAACAATTTCTACAAAAATCGAAATTTGAAGAAGTATTTTGGTTTTAGAGATGGATTACCTGAATATAATATCTCTAATTTGTTAATTACAGCAAGGATTTGATATAATTTGAAGATTTGAGGCTTTGTTTGAAAAAGGAGAAGTGGGTTTGATTTTATGTTTACTGGAGGAAGAAGAAGAGGGTAATAGAAATACATGTACAAGTTATTTTCTATTTTCTCACTTCCTTAATCAGGCTAAGGAATACAAATGGTCTAATGGACCCCAAAAAACGGCTAAGGCTGATTAATTCACACTTAACTAACATATGAACTTATGTCACATATACACCATATGAAAATGCATTTTCTCTATATTTACACATAAAAAAACATGAAAACTTGTATACATACAAAATAAAACATTTTATATCATATAAAAAGATTAATTTGTATTTTTAAAATATTTTTTATTATTAAATTCCTTTATTTAACAAAATACACTGTTTACTCAAATAAATGAACAAAACAATGTTTTTAACTCCTAAAATTCCAAAAAAAAACTATTTTATCACTTACAAAAATATTTCAAACCATTTCAAAACATTATTTATAGCCAAAATTCATTTATAACCCAATTTCCACCTTTTATTTCAATGAACAACCTTTAAAAATCAAATACTTCCTTTAAAAATTATTAAAAGAAGTAATTGAAAATAATTAATAAAATTATTGCATTTTCTCTAAATAAAAATTACTTTCCATTCATTATTAACCCAAAAAATAAAATAAAGCTTGGAATTTCATTTTCTCGTTTTAATTTTGAAAATTCATTGTTTATTTCAAACAAACAATTTAATTTCTCCAATTTATTTTAATTCTCAATATTAAATTATAACCACATTATAATTTAATATTTACAAGTAATCTCCAAAACCAGGGTTGTTACGGGCTCCCCTCCTTAACAAAATTGCATCCTCGTAATTCCTAGAGAAGAATTTGTATTCAATTATCTAATTTCATCACTCAAAATGAAAAGAAAATAAGTTTGAGATAAAAAGACATTCTCACCATCGATATGCGAAGATAGAAAACCGAGATAGGATCGCTCGATAAACTCTCTGCTTTCCTAAGTGCAGTCATTGTGATTAGCGGACCATTGAACTTTAAAAAGCGGCACATTCTTGTTTCGAAGGCATTTCACCTCCGAAGCAAGTACGCGAATTGGCTACTGCATAACATAGAGGTCTGATGAGATCTCAAGCTCTAGCAACTCATAAGAATCGTTAACAGAATCTGAGTCTCGAAGACACTTCCGAAGCTGAGAGACATGAAACATGTCATAAATGCCAGATAGATGAGCTGGAAGTGAAACTCTATAAGCCACAAAGCCAATACGTTCAGTAATAGGAAATGGTCCTATAAAGAGAGGAGCCAATTTCTCGGTCATATTGAAACACATAACCCTTTTATAGGAGAAACACAAATTAAGACGAGATCGCCTACTGAGAACTCGAGAGGCTTCCTACGGTTGTCCGCGTAGGATTTCTAGCAGCTCTGTGCCTCTTTCATTCTCTAATGAATAGGATCAATCTTCTCAGAAGAATCACAAATAGAATCTGGGCCAAGAATAAGCTTCTCACCATATTCCAATCAACAAGAAGGTGATCGACATGGCCTTCCGTATAAGGCTTCAAAAGGATCCATACCGCTACTGGACTGAAAACTATTATTGTAGGAGAATTCCATAAGAGGTGGGTGATCCTCCCAACTACCATCAAAATCTAGAATGCAAGCACGGAGAAGATCCTCAAGAATATGATTCACCCGTTCAGTCTGTCTATCAAACTACGGATGATATGTTATGCTGAAGTTAAGCTTTGATCCCAAAGCTTGCTGAATACTCTGCCAGAAATGGCTTGTGAATAGCAGATCGTGGTCTCAAAAATTTGTACTAAGAACACCGTGAAGTCTTACGATTTCCTTGGTATACAACTTGGCCAAATGAAAAGCACTCCTATTAGATTAATAGGAATCAAATGAGATAATTTGATGAGGCGATCAACAACAAGCCAAATGCTAGAATGGACTGATCTCGAACGAGGTAGGCTGTCAATGAAATCCATTGAAATCTAATCTCATTTCCACAATGGAATCTCTAGAGGCCGAAGGAGACCAGAAGGATGCTTATGTTTGTCTTTGATACGTTGACAAGTCATTCAATTACTCACATAACTCACCACATCGCGCTTCATGCCTTCTCAATAATAAAAGAGATGCATATCGGCATACATCTTACTACTGCCAGGATGAATGATATACTTGGAACGATGACAATCATCGAGAATGTCATGCCTAAGTGCAGAATCAGAAGGCACAACAAGATGGTTCTTCTTATGAAGACACCCACGAGAATCAATTCTAAAATCCCTCAACTCCTCATCATGGGATTCAGACTCACAAATCTTAATAAGTGCAAAAGATCAAGATCACGCTACTGAGCATCAGCAATACGATCCAATCAGCTGGGTCGAGCTTCCAAACTAAATAATAAGACAGGAGAATTAGAAGATGGAGATCGATCTTGAATATCACAAAGTGATAAGGTCTCTAGAACATCCTACTCGGCTAACATCGTAGAGACAATTGCCGAATATTCGAGACTAAGCGCATCAACAACACGATTACCCCCTCTAGGGGTATACTGGATATCGAAGTCATAGGAAGAAAAGAACTCAAGCCAACGTTGTTGCCTCATGTTGAGCTCCTTCTGTGTGAATAGATATTTCAAGGACTTGTCATCAGTGTATAGAATGAAGTGCTCGCCTAATTGATAATGGCCCCAAATCTTTAAGGCGAAGACAATGGCGACTAACTCGAGGTCATGAGTGGCATAACATACTTCATTCGATCGCATTTTCCTAGAAGCATAAGCAACTACCCGATCCTTCTGCATAAGCATGGTACCGAGGCCACATCTACTAGCATCAGTATAGACAATAAGATCTTGATTCCCTTCGGAACTACTAGCATAGGAGCATTAGTGAGAAGCTCCTTCAACTGCTGAAAAGAAGCTTCACGCTTGTCGGACCAAATAAATCGAATGCCTTTTCGAGTAAGGCTGGTGAGAGGAAGCACATTACGAGAGAAATCCTTAATGAACCGACGGTAATAACCTGCCAACCTAAGGAAGCTATGAATCTCATGAACATTCTCAGTCCTCTTCCAATTCTGAATTGGATTCAATCTTTGAAGGATCGACCGAAATGCCTTCGGAAGAAACAACGTGTCCTAAGAACTTAACATTATTCTTCCAGAAATTGCACTTGGAGAATTTGGCTTTAAGCTGATGGTGACGAAGAGTACTCAAGATAATTCTTAAGTGATTAGCATGCTCGACTTCAAATTTCGAATAAACAATGATGTCGTCGATGAACACAAGGACGAACTTATCGAGAGATTCCCAGAATACTCGATTCATAAGATCGACAAAGAAAGCAGGAGCTTTCGTCAAACCGAATGGCATAACGAGCCACTCGTAAGATCCATATCGAGTGTGGAAAGCTGTAAGAGGCGTGCTATCTTTCGCAACTCGGAGCTGATGAAAACTAATGGCAAGGTCGAGTTGAGAGAATATCCTAGCATCACTCAATTGATCGAACATATCATCGATCCTAGGCAATGGATACCTATTCTTGATGGTCAACTCGTTAAGCTTGTGATAGTCGATGCAAAGCCTAAGAGTTCCATCAAACTTCTCCACGAAGACGACCACGGCACCCCATGGTGAAAGACTAAATCAACTGCTTGGACTCAAGCTCTAAAAGCTGCTTCTTGAGTTTCTCATTTTCTTTTGTAGACATCCTCGTGGGAGGACGACTAACTGGCTGCGCGCATGGAATGAGATCAATGTGGAACTCAATCGCCTGCTTGGGTGGCAAACCCAAAAAAGGCTCAAATACATCAGAGAATTCACAAACAATAGGAATGCGAGATATACCATCATCATCTCGTGAGTCAAGAGAATATAAGGATATTTTGGAATTATCCACATCCCGAAGCACTAGAGATAGCTGAGATGGAGAATCAGGATGTCGAAGATGTAACATCCGCTAAGCAAAAACAATCCTGGCATCATATCGCACTAGCTAGTCCATACCAAAAATCATGTCGAAACCCGAATAAGAAATCACGTGCAAATTAGCATGAGAGAAAAATCCACATAAAATAATCTCAACATCATCACAGAGCATGCTAAGGGTTGTGGATCCCCCAATAGGATTCGTAATCCTCAATGAAGTAACCATACAAGAAACATCCAAAGACAAATCATTGACGAGCTTCATCGATACGAATGAATGCGACGCATCAGTATCAAAGAAGAATCGAATAGAACGATCACGAAAAAACAATGAACCTTCAGGAATAGAAGGAGAAGTACCCTTGTGCTGAGAAGAACCTCCAGAAGCATCTGCTACATTCAGCTTGCTAGATTTGGCGTTAGATGGAACGGTAGGACAAGTAGCAATGCGATGGCCCCCTTTCTTGCAATATCGACAAAAGAGAGGCTTAGGAAACTCCCGAATCATACGGTCGGGCGAACTACAATTGAAACACCCCTTGTGAGAGGGAGGTGCTCCAATAGACTGAGGCGGAGACCGAGACTGAGGCTGAGAAGTAGAACCAAATGGTTTCTTCTTCTTGGATGGAAAGAACTTGGATTTCTGAAAAGGAAACTGCTTCTTATTGAGGTTCTTGCGAACCTCAACATCACCACCACTATCGATCTCCTTCTCGATGGCTTCAAGATGAAGCGCCGAGTCAACTAGCCCCTCAAAAGAAAGCTTAAGTTGCAACATCAATGATTTCTTTATATACTACTTAAGGCCGAAAACGAACTTGAGGTTCTTATTGTATGGAATGCTAATATACTCAAGCCATACTTAGAAAGAGCCTCGAAAGAAGACACATAATCAGAAATAGAAGATTTTTCATGCTTTAGCTTGAGGAAGCGATGAACAAGAGATGCTTTCTCAGACTTAGGAATGAACTTAAGCTCGAATCGTTTTCGAAACTGAGTCCATGTAAGAGTAGACTCGTCGAGCTCGACAGTGAATAGCTCGTACCAATCAAGAGCACGCTCTTGTAACATGTTGGATGCTACAAGAACCCTGAGATAATCAGAATTATCCATGTGAGAAAATATATGCTCGCAAGAACGAATCCAAGCCTAAACCTCCAAAACAGACTCGGAGCCTTTGAATGGCTTGCCTCCAAGATGTGTAAAGTCTCTACACATGCGTGCGAAAGGAGACTTGCACGAAGGAGAAGCTGGAGTAGGAGATGGAGGTTGGGTGCTCCTAAATAACTCCACAAACTGATCAGCAGACATATAAACGCCGTTCGGATGCATGGCGCTATATTTCCCAGTATTCGAGCGTCGTCCTCTGCCTCTTGCGGCCATTAACCGAAAGTTAAGATAAGATAAAGATTATTCACATGGTAGATATCATTAATTCAAAAATGGAATACTACAGAATTGAAATGCATTCCTATACGTATTCCCAAAATTCTATCTACCCCAAAAGACACGAAAAGAACAAAAGCACGATGATTCAGGGATTCATAACATTTGTATTACACTTTGATGTATCGTAATATGTGTTTTTGTTCTGTGTTTATCATAATTTGTTCTGAACTCAGCTCTGATACCAAGCTGTGACGCCCCACCCCGAGACCCACATTAACAAAGAGTATTACTGGGTAATACTGTCTGCTAATGTAGAGAATAGGGCCGGAAAGGAGCGACCATCTATAGCCTTGTTTTAAATATCTATTGAATACATCGACAATGCAATTATTATTTTTATGGATCGATATGTCCAACAAATACATAATACAAAGCCATAGGTGGCTATAGGATCTATCAGAACAAAATATAACAACTCAAATGCGAAACACATCATAGAACAGTAGATATTCCCATATACACACACATATACAAATACATCACCGAGTACACAAAATGATACATCATATATGTAATATGACGACCATAATACAAACATGAGTCAAAAGAATATACATATTAGAGTAGCAAACCAAAAAGGACTACAAAAAAAGCTATAATAAAAAGATCTAGCAGAATAGTCCATATAGAAGCAGAATAGGCTAAGTCCGAAGTACCTAACGTGAAACACCTCGGTCTGACCCAAGTATAAAATACACGGGTCAGTCTAGCTAAACGAATCAGTAAAAGGTGATAACAAAATAATAGAGCATAAGAGCATAGTGATATTCTTCTTAAACAATAAGAAAACTAACCATAGACATATAGAGGATACGCATCATGTATGGCGTATATGGTCACACTAGGTGATAGAATACTATTGCTTCAATAAGCATAAAACACAAAGAAGACGAAAAATTTCATGAATCGCTAAAATGTAGCATGCCTCATATCATCAACAATCATAAATCAAATAAGAATGGTTTTGGGAATAATAAAATGTAAACTTTTAAAAGAGTAATTCTCAAACCCGCCATATCGGCAACTCTAAGGAAAACATAAGCAAAAGCCATCTCGACATAAGCTATAAGGAAGATATCAACAAAGAGATAAAAATCTCATACAACGCCAAAAGGAAAATCCCATAAATAGCACCAAAAGGAAAATCTCAACACGCCAGTGTAGGCAATGAAAATATTAAATGAACTCCCAAGAGTCCGCAATCCCGAAGTAATCACCACCGAATGGTTCAATGGACCGATTCTAAAATGACGACACACATAAGGGTAAAAATCATCTCAAAAAGTTTTGCACATGCTATTTTTGCCGAGTACTGTTTCACATAATAGGTACCTCGCCCAAAAGCAAACATCAAAAGATAAATACACCGCAACGGCAAATACGCCGCATTGGCAAACGTTTGAAGACAAATACGCCGCAATGACAAACATCCGAAGACAAATACGCCGTAATGGAAAATGACTCGAAGGTCCAGTACTGGCACGCCAATAGGCAAATGTGTCACAAACTCTCAGAAAGGAACCGAAAAGTGTTTACGTGTGTCCCATACCACCCGTTCGCACTAAATGGTTTACTAACCGCTAGTAAATTTCGCACTTAAAACAGTAAAAGGTTCACCTCATATCATCGGTAAACTTGACCTGTATGCCAAAACGATCAAATGGACAAGTTAGGAATTAACCGAAAGGATAAACACACGTATCTCATACTATGCGTTTTACCCAATCGTTTAACTTTCCTTCTCATTTGCTCGATAATGCAAAAACGTGTAATTTTTATAGAAAATAATTTACCTTGAAAATAAGCTTTGAAGACCGATTTCGAAAACCATTTGGAAACCATATTTGAAAATTTTCCCTTATTATAAAGAATAAGTAGGTTTTATTCTTGAAAATACATTAAAATATTGTATAATAATTAATTTTAAATCCCCTAAATTTTAAAAATCATTTCAAAAAGATATGGAGAAAACTATGCCCGAAAACGACCAAAAACAAGCGAAATTCCATTCAAACCGAAATTTCAAATTTAAATTGAAATTAAATTCAAATAATTCAGAATTTGATTTCTAAATTCATCAAAACTGGGCTAACCTATTGATAGGCAACATAGCCCTCAAAATACTTCAGAAGTATCACAAAAACTGAAGTAAAAGTCAAAAATTGGACGGAAAATGAACAAAAATATACTTGGGCAAAATAAAACCCAGGCCTTAAATCTTCTCTGGGTTCAACTTTCGGATATAAAAAAGATGGTCGAGCAACCTTTGATTGAATTGAAAATGGGTGCGAATAAATTAGAAAAAATTATCTTTCAAACGAAAAATAATTAATGAATTCCGACTGGAAATGAAAAAGTTACACTGTCTCAAACATGAATTCAGGCCATGTTTGCAATAGTTCGAAAACCAAAAATGCATTGGCCTGAAAACCCTCATGGGTTTAACTTTGAAGCATGAAATAGAAGTTCAACTGGCATCGGAATGAGCTCAAAATTTATATGCATGTATAAGAAAACTTGATCTTTCAAATAAGAAGAATCATGCAATTTTGATAAAATATGAGAAAGTTATGGTGTCTCAAAGTTGAACCCAGACAGTGTTTTCACTGTGAAACTATGGGAAAAAACATGGTCCAGGCCAATGTTCGGCAGCATTTTTCTATAAGCTATGTAAGCCGAAATAAACTAAAATTTGGTAGGCGTATAGCATAAAACTTTATATTTCAAAAAAAAAAGAATCATGCAATTTCAGTGAGAAATGAAAGAGTTATTCCATCGCAAACATGGACTCAGGCCATGTTTGCAGCAACAAAACACGGTTTTTACAGGGAGAAAAACTATGTTTTATTGATTTTGCAACAGCGGTTTGAACACTCAAATTACAATATCTTTCAACCAAAATTTGCAGAAATGAAGTTCAACATGCAAGCTACCAACTGCAAGAAATCCGGAAGCATTTCGTTGCCGGAATCAAAAGATATAAGCATGCAAAGAAAAAACCCAAACTAGATTCATAGAAAGAAAACTATCAAAAAAATGATTACAAAAGTTCAAACTTTGATTTTTGAAGCTTTGTTTCAGCTAGAAATTATGATTTTATCACTCTCCTTGCTGTAGTTGCACAATATCAGATTTAAGCAAAATATTAAAGCTCTGAGGTGGATTTGGCTTCAAGAATCTAATAATGGAGCTTTACAAACATGCAACACAAGTTATTTTAATTACATAAAACAACTTCTACAAAAATTAGAATTTGATGAAGTATTTTGGTTTTAGAGATGAATTACCTGTATGTATTGTCTCTAATTTTGCTAATTACGGCTAGGATTTGATATAAATTTGAAGATTTGAGGCTTTGTTTGAAAAAGGAGAAGTGGGTGTGATTTTATGTTTACTGGAGGAAGAAGAAGAGGGTAATAGAAATGTACGTACAAGTTATTTTCTGTTTTCTCACTTTCTTATTTAGACTAAGGAACACTAATGTGCTAATGGACCCAAAAAAAGGCTAAGGTTAATTAATTCACACTTAACTAACATATGAACTTATGTCACATATACACCATACAAAAATGCATTTTCTCCATATTTACACATAAGAAAAATATGAAAACTTGCATACATATAAAATAAAATATTTTATATCATATAAAAAGATTAATTTTTATTTTTAAAATATTTTTTATTATTAAATTTCTTTATTTAAAAAAATGCATTATTTACTCAAATAAATGAACAAAACAATGTTTTTAACTTCTAAAATTCCACAAAATTTATTTTATCACTTACAAAAATAATTTAAACAATTTCAAAACATTATTTATAGCCAAAACTTATTTTTAACCCAAATTCCACCTTTTATTTCAATAAATAACCTTTAAAAATCAAATACTTCCTTTAAAAATTATTAAAAGAAGTAATTGGCAATAATTAATTAAATTATTGCATTTTCTCTAAATAAAAATTACTTTCCATTCATTATTAATCCAAAATAAAAAATAAAGCTTCGAATTTCATTTTTTCATTTTAAATTCCAAAATTTATTTTAATTCACAATATTAAATTATAACCACCATTATAATTTAATATTTACAAGTAATCTCTAAAACCAGGTTTGTTACAGACTCATCTCCTTAAAAAAATTGCGTCCTCGCAATTCCTAGAGAAGAATTTGCATTTCAACTATTTAATTTCATCACTCAAAATGAAAAGAAAATAAGCTTGAGATAAAGAGACATTCTCACCATCGCTATGCGAAGATAGAAAACCAGGGTAGGATCGCTCGATAAACTCTCTGGTTTTCTAAGTGCAGTCATTGGGATTAGCGGACCATTGAACTTTAACAAGCAGTACGTTCTTGTTTCGAAGGTGTTTCACCTCCGAAGCAAGTGCACGAATGGGCTGTTGCACAACAGAGAGGTCTGGTGAGATCTCAAGCTCTAGCAACTCAGGAGAATCGATAACAGAATCTGACTCTCGAAGATACTTCAGAAGCTGAGAGACGTGAAACACGTCATGAATGCTAGATAGATGGGCTGGAAGTGAAACTCTATAAGCCACAGAGCCAATACTTTCAGTAATAGGAAATGGTCCTATAAAGCGAGGAGCCAATTTCCCTTTCATACTGAAACGCATAACCCCTTTTAGAGGAGAAACACAAATAAAGACGAGATCACCTACTTAGAACTCGAGAGGCTTCCAACGGTTTTCCGCGTAGGATTTTTGGTGGCTCTCTGCCTCTTTCATTCTCTGATGAATAAGATCAATCTTCTCAAAAGAATCACGAACAGAATCTGGGCCAGGAATAAGCTTCTCCAGTTCATTTTATTTCATTGTTTATTTCAAACAAACAATTTAATTTCTCTAATTTATTTTAATTCGCAATATTAAATTATAACCGCCATTATAATTTAATATTTACAGGTAATCTCCAAAACCAGGGTTGTTACACCAGTCCCGGCCTGGTTTCATGGGTAATTATAATTCACGAATCTAGAGGTGCATGGGCCTACGCCCAATCCTGCATCAATGGGTGGGGATCCCATCAATTCACCTTCCGCCATCAATATCTCTAGGCTTTGTAAAGATTTTATGAGTTTAGGTGGGAAGACTTTTTTGGCAAGGAGACTTTTGTGGAGGCAAGAGCATGGCTTAGGGACATGGAGAAGATTTTTGGTCTTTTGGGATTTGATGGTCAGCAGCGAGTTTAGCTAGCTACTTGGAAGTTGAAGGAGAAGGCATATGATTGGCGGGAGGTGATCGAGTTGGAGCGAAGGAATATTACTTAGGATGGATTGCAGGAGCGATTCGATAGGAAGATTTTGTCTCAAGCAGAGGAGAGTGTTCAATTAGAGCGGTTTATCAATTTGAAGCAAGGGAGTTCGTCGATGAAGGGGTACATCAATCAATTCGTTGTCACAGTTTGGAATGGAGTTGGTGAATACGCCGCACAAGAAAGCTATGAAGTTTGCGAAGGGATTGAATCAGCCCCTTCAGGGATTATTGTTGACTCACGTGCCGATGGGAGCTACTTATGAGTCTTTGAATGAGATGGCGCTTATGTCGGATGTAGTCAAGGAAGGGATGAGCCGGGGAGAAGGTGCACTAGAGGCATAGATTCAGGCTTCAGAGGTAGCACCCTCTAGCAGCAGACCAGATCGAGGTGGAAAATTTTGATTCCTGGTTTCCCCTTTCGAACTCTTTTAAATCCATGAGAATCACAATCTTTTATCTCTATTTATCTTGTAGATTGTTTGCACTTAGACATTTCTTTAATAGTAGAGACCATTGTTGTTTCAAACTCCATAGGAGGATCGACACACTTGTCTATAGTTTGTAGGGATCCAAAAAAATTATCCTAGGCGCAGAATTTGACCGTGACGCCTATTTTTTAGGATTTTCGAGTATGGGATGATCTTGGGCATGGATACGCTATCCACAAATGGAGCTATATTAGACTGCGGGAGGAGAGTCGTTGGACTAGAAAAATGCAGCGGTAAGACTCTCGAAGTTTCTTACGATTAGCAGGGGTCAGTCATGTTGAGCTTCCTTTATTCCTTTGATTCATCACTAGGAAGGCTAGATTCCGTCCCAGTCATTAACGATTTTTCAAACATTTTGAGAAGGTTCTTCGTACACTTCATGTTCATCAGTTGAGGGCAAAGTTTTTGAAGCGTCACTTTTGGTGTAAGGAATTGAGATTTTCAAGGTTTAGGAAAAGCACTCCTAGGTGAGTGAGAATAAAATCCACTTTATGCCAAGCCTAATAAGATGAAATTTTTGAAATTTAAAAAGTGAAAAAAAAAATGTGATTGCTAGAATTGAAATTTTACATTTTTAATATTTTCTTTCAGAAAATAAATATGGGGTTTTTGAATAATGGCATGAAATTTAAAATTGTTTTTTATATGATATAAATTTTGTTGAAAAAGTGAAATTCTTTTTGAAGAATTATAGAGTGTATATAGCTCACTAACTTCTTTATAAGTAAACAAAGATTTTAAAAGTGTATTAAGTATCGAAAACATAGGTTACAGCATTTATTGTTGTAATAGATGTTTTCAAGAAAAATAAAAGAAGCATAGACTATAACACTATTATACTATTGTTATAGTAGATGACTCCTAGGAGGAATGTTCTTACATAATATGTGAGGTTTATTGAAATGTTTCAATTAGAAAGGGAAAGTGTAAGGATTAAGTTTAATGAAAGAACTTCCATTTTGTCAAAATGGTATGAACATTTTAAATAGAAATAAATGCATGTTTTGAGATAAATGAAATAAACTTTTCATTTTTGAATATGTATGATTTTATAAATAGGGAGTTTGTTTTGTTAAAAAAAAGGGAAAAAGTATATATAACAGTATACTTAAAAAGAAGGCATTTACTTTTATAAATTTAAAAAGTGAAGATGATGATGTTCAGATGAGATGGGTTATTGTAAATGAGAGAAAATGTAACCATGTATTTAAAAAAAGACATTTAATAAAATAAACGTTATATTTTGAAAAGAAAAGGCAAGAGTGTATTATGGAAGGATTGCATTTCTTACAGAAAATATAAGGTATGTTATTTCCTTATTAGTAAGTAATAAGGGTCTGTTTGGTTTTTGAACATAAAAACATTTATACCAATTAACTAATGTAATTGATTGCTCAATTTAAAGGTAAAGAAGTTTTATACACGTTGTTTTGCATTCTTTTATTCCATCTGGTCCTTCCGTGCTTCCATCCGATGGCTCCTATTCAGCCTATGACGTGGTTGCATCCTATTCAATCTCCAAATCCGTCAGTTCGAGATTCACTTCTACACATATAAATAAACCCCTAGACATAACACTTTTTCTCATTCTAGATTTTCTCCGCTTGGATTCACCTTTTTAGGAAGGACCCCAAAAAGAATAATATTTCAAGGAGAGAATCTTTTTATTAAAAATTATTTTACTACTCCAAGTGGATCCGAGATGACCAAAGAAAGAGCTTAGGATCGGAGGTGAGTGATTATAATTATTTTAAATTTCTTTGAGTAATTTAAAATAATAAGGCTTCTAATAGTTGTAATTTTTCTATGGTTTTGGAAATACCTTTTTATCAGTTATTTTCAGTTTTAAATTTATTTTCAGTCTATTTCTTTAGCTATTCTTTTCTGTTAATTGTAGTTAATTTCTGTTGGTTATAGCTTTTATGTTTAATTACATATTTTTATTTATTTACTGTTAATTGGTATTTATTTACATCTTTTTCCACGTTTTGAATTTTCTTTTATAAACTGTCAGTTTTCTTCTACTTCTCTTTTTTCTTCACGAATAAATTAGAATAGATTTAACGTGAATATGGATTAGACAAAAAGAAAATTGAAATTATGTAAAATAAGATGTAAATTGAAACGACTGTAATAAAATGGAATTGGACTGAAATTGATCTATTTTCAAGCCTAATTATGAAGTAAAATTAGGATTCAAATGAGCAAATAAAGGTGTAGCTTATTTTCACACTTATACTTTTGGGTTAAGTAAATAGACTAAATTATAATGTAAGTTATAATAAGAAGTAGAACAGAATGAGGCTTACTTTAAGACTTAGGATAAACTAATAAGCAAAGGTAGTAGAGATAAATTGTAAAGGCTTATTTAAAATAATTTATCTAAGTTAATAAGCAAAGATGAAAGAAAAGGTCCATACCGACAGCATTTCTCTTATGTTGTCTAGAGAAGATAAGTGGTCAATAGTTAAAAGAAAAGGTCTGTACCGATAGCATTTCTCTTATGTTGTTTAGGTTAGATAACTAGTCAATAGTTAAAAGAAATGATCCATGCTGACAGAATTTCTCTTGGGACATGATTATGATGTTTAGGATAGATAAGAGGTCAATAATTAAAAGACGAAATCATGGGAATTTGGACAAGGGGTGCAACTAGATTTTGTTTAACACGGACCAATACCAACAACATCCCCTATTATTTCTATGGACATGGTGATCTCACGTTAGCCTGAAGTGAGACGAGGGCATGCTTATGCTGTCTAGGATAAATAAAATGTCAAAAGAGGGAGAAATAGATAGTATGAACCGGCGGTGACCTAGCGTGCGACATCGTTTAGGGGAAATAAGTCGCTATTAAGTTCCATGACACTTAGTATGCGTCTTCCGTATACGTGGGTGTCTTCTTTTTAGGGTTCATAGGGTCTGATCCATAGTAGACACATTATTAGAAGGCCGATCAAAGGATAGAATTAGGGTTATAGCCTAATTATAGGATTAGGAATTAAGCCTAATCAGAACAGCTATCTAGGACAAGTGCAAACAACCAAAGTTAACTTATCTTATTAATTGAGTACTAGTTTAATTCATATTTATTTCCAGCTTTATCTCTTTCCTATTTCCTTTGATTCCTTTTATATATGCTAGAACTATTGAAGAGTCTATTATTTTTACTTTGCTTACAGATTCTAATAGTTACTATCATTCACCAGACTTTTAGTCTGATCCATTTCTCTATTTTCCCTTACCTCTTCCCTTTTAGGCAATCAAGGGAGAGGATTGTAGACTGCGGTAGCTCGGAGTTTTCTTGGAGGAAGTTTCTATTATGTATTTCCTTACTTTTTTTCAGCTTTTTGTACTGGAAATTGAGAGGGATATATGTACTCTGATTTTTATTGAGACTATGAGTTTTTATTTCATGAGATATATTAGGCTTTGTGACATATATGCTGTATCCGGTATTTGACTTATTTGATTTATGAAGCATTTATGAAGTTTTGCTCTAAAATAAGTTATTTTAATTACCGTCGTTTTTACTTATTTCTGTCTTTTGAATCTTACTCTCTGCTAGTTTTAATCTATACCTACAATGCACCATGCCTTAATGTGTCCTTTTAAGTATACTAAGGGTGTGCGGTGATTCAGCTATGTGCCCATTTAGTGTGAGTATCATAAGAGTTGATGAATTCTTCGGATCGATACATATAGGTATATGCAATCGTAATTCTATAAATACCAAAATGGTTTCATGTACTTCGTCATATTCACCAATGTTTTATCGTCGACGTGGATATGTGTTTTTGATATACAGGTAGTATGTCTATGGTAAACTTAAAGAATATAAAACAAAAGTAAATAAAATAACATGCGATAGAAATGATTTGATTTAATCGAATGATTGAGTATATTAGAAAATATTCCGAACGTACCTAAAATGAATAAAGATTAAATCTCAAAATTACTCCTTCATGTGATACATAATGATGCGTCAATATTGAGTAGTCGAACTTTGTTGGACAATGCACGATTAATTATGAGTGAAGTTGAGTTAGCGTCTTTCTATAAGGTAATGTACTTTAAGGGTATTACACAAGGTTAATATTATTTCATCGGAATAACAGTTTACAAAATTTTACAAGATAAGTATTTATAAGAAACTCCAACATATCCTAGGCCAAGAAATTGGCAGGTTGTACGAGTCGAAAGATTGCACATAATAATTGTTTATGAGGGATCTTATATGAATCATTCTAAAAGGATTTGAAAAGACTGTTATTGGATGACATATTTATGTTTCAAACATAATTTCTGTAAACTAAAACCAAATCAGTTTTATAAATAAAGAAATTCATAAAACGTTTATGAACGCCTATTCTATTGCGTTGAAAAACAATTGTTGTTTCAACATATACCAACTTCATTGTGAAGAATTATTTTGAGGAATTATTGATAGTAAAATAAAATTGGATACGATCCATGGATAGTACTGATTATATGAGATGAAATGAAATTAACGAACCTAAACGAACACATAACATTAGAATGTCTAATAAGTATTCTCACACATCGAAGAGAAAATATATAATCCTTAGTTGTTTAAGTAAACCATTAAGAGTGCTGACTCTGCATTATATGATTCGCAAATCCAAAAGAATTCCAAGTACGCTATCAAAATATTTTGATGATCATAACCGAAAGGTTGTGATCCATTACTCGACATTGTGTCTTTATGAGAAAGTCTAATGTAGTTGGAATTGAATGAGCGATGTTGATAAGAATAATATCGCAAATTTGAATTGTTAAAATTAGCATAATAGATTCAGTATTCAATATGCTCAAGTTAATTTGGATTTACTCACAAAATTATCACTTAATAAGACTTAGTGTTTTGGTACATATGTATTGAAATAGAAAATTTTAAATAATGATTTAGAATAAGTTTTTTTACACATATTAAAAAAAATGTCTCAAAGTCAGTAGAAGCCATATTGAGTTTGTGAGTCTTTGGATACGATCCAAGAAATGATACGAAAGTATTATTTTATAAGCATCAAGATTGAATAAGTATTTTGACAGAAATATTAAATAGTTTGATTTTAATCAAAATGCAGAGAAAGCATGTGTTCATAAGAAAGAACGTAAAAGGTACATTGATATTTCTAAACTATAAGCAAATAACACATTGTTGATATTAACTATGTACTTGTGTTAAAATCAGCCTTAGTTGTTTTAATACTCAAAATTGGATTAATAAATTATGTCTTTTATACTAAGTATAAAAGATGTCGGGAATGTTTTAAGTGATATACAAGGACACCTTATTAAAATGTTTAATACGGAACATGTAAGATTGATTCCTTTGCGTTCGTAATAGGAATTATCATACATGTTATGGTGTCCATGATATCATGATTTGTTTATGTATTTGATACATGAAGCAAATATTAAATCCAAATTGATATCACTAAATGGTTGTATGAAGTGTTCTCATGTATTTTTGAAATACTAGAGAATTATTTATAGAAACAAAAACACCTTATGAAGGAGTATTCAGATTTGAACTTCATAAATGATATTGAGTATAATATGTCAATAATAAATTCAAGTTAAGAATCTTTAAGTTGGAAAGTTCCAAATGAAAAACCATGGCTAATTCAATGAAAACGAACACCGCCGAGAAAAGCGCCACAATAAGGACAATGCATATAAAAATATAAGTGCACAAATTTATAAATGAGCTAATTTCAAATGTTGAGAATCTCATAACATTGTTATATGATAACAATCTTACGATATAATTTGTAATAGAACTTATAGCTCACTAAATGTCGAGAGATATACGCCGTACTGTTCCACATGATAAAGCAGTTATCGCCGTCGGAGAGAGTTGATTGATAGAGTAGATAATTAAAACATAATATCATACCCGTTCACAAAGGGACTGGCCTAATTGGCTTTGAGAAAACTGATTGGAGAAGTTGGAATAAGATTCAATAATCGACCCCAAGTGCAATTGGGGGATTGATAGAGTAAGTGGTACGCCCTAAAGGCAATTATGTAATTTGTTACATATATCTAACTCATTGACCAATCTTGTTCGAAATAAAGGTATTTTCTTTCTATTATATACTTGATATAATATGGTTATATTAATTAATCAATTTAATTAAAAATATATTTAATAAAAAATCCATAAATGGTATGTTTTATGATAGTAGTTACAAAGTGTTGTAACCGTGTGTAACGATGAGTGATTGTGTCGAGACTGGATATCGATATATCCGTTGAGACTAGAGTACGTAACGCTCTCCCGTTATTGGGCAGTGTATTACTCATGACTGTTTGGGGCATTAAGGGGTTACGTACTGATAGTTATTGGATAACTATGGAATGACTCACTCGTGTTGGTTAATATAATTAAGGTCAAGGAGAAAATATCGGTGTGACTAATTTACATGGTTCTCTCGACTTGAGAATACTGCTGATCTTCAATGTAGAAGCTCCACTTTGATTATAGTTAAATTGTTGCACGGCGTCCATCGAACGACTATAGTTAGGTCGAGTAGAAGCTTTGGAAGTGAAACACTATTCAATAGAGGATTCTTCTCCTCGGTCGTACGAGGTTAGTATCATAGTCAACTGAAGTCAACTCAAAGTCAAAGTCTCTGGTCAGAGCATTTCGGTTAACAATAACCGTTATGATTAAACCAAAAACTTCGTGTTTGGACTATAAAGTTGAATGTGAATGATTTTGAAATTTTGATCATTACCAAATTCCTTAAATCCAAAATGATATGATTTTGACGAAGAGAATTGGTGTAATTAATTGTCACTATTAGGTACCACTTATAATAAGTAAAATTGGATTTTTACCAAAAGATGTGTAAACGATAAAATCAGCCAAAATGTCACACCGCCTGCTAAGTAACGTACGAACGTTACTATTCGAATAGTTCGATATTGATTACTGACTGAATTTACACATATGAGTCGTACAACCGTAATGATGAATTCTTTGAAAAACCACATGATTTAATTAATTTGTAAAATATTGTAAATTGATTAAATTAATTGATATTTGAGAAATTTTAATTACTATTTATTTGATGTAAGGAAGCTTTTGTAATTATTTTAATGCATTTATAGTTATATTTGCGGGCATTGATATACGATATCGATGTAATTTAAACATAATTGCGCGAAATGATATATGAAAATTCTATGTCATTTGATGACATGATTTATAAAGAAAATTATGTCATTGGTGACATGATTTATGAAAATTTTATGTCATTTTATGACATACATGTAATGAAAGGATTGGATAGAGAGAAACAATCAAGGGAATTAATTAGGGAAGTTCTAATTAAAAAATGGGAAAAGTTTCATTCTTTCGAATAAAATATATTCTCTAATTCATTTTGTACATACAATTTATTTTCTTTCCCATTCACTCTTTCTCTCCTCCTAACTTTTCTTGGCAGAAACAAAAAAAAGAAAAAGAAATTTCCAAAATCTTTCAACTCCAAATAAAAAGATCAACTAAAAGTGGTTCATCCATCTCTTGCAAGGATAGGATGTGGATCTTGAATATCTGAGGAGATATCATCATTCAAGGTGTGATTTCTAGGCAATGTCCTAAGGTGATTCAATCGAATCTAAAAGCTTTCTTCATTCAAGATGCAAATCAAAGGCAGCATCAACAAGGTGTGTTTTAAGGATTGGGTAGCAAGGTATGTCATTTTCTATATATATATAATGATTTTGCAATGTTCGATGAAAATTTTAATTTGACTTTCATAATGTGTATGAAGTATTATTGTCTTGCTTAATTAAAAATTATTTATGAAGATTGAATTATTTGTTGAATGATATGATTGAGATTTCATTTGATAGATCAAAATTAAATTTGTTTATGTTTTGAAAAAACTTTTAAGTGTCCATCTATGTTTTTAAACATTCTAATTAAATTGTAATTCTTCAGATCTAAATGTTTACATGTTTGAATAGATTAGCTACTTTTCTTTACTTTGTTAAATTGAAACTAAATCTATATATTTTAAAATGAGATGCTGTTCTATATTTTGACATTTAATTTAAAGAGGAAATTAGGGAATATGACAAACTTTGAAAAAAAAATTAGGTTGAAGGACACCAAGTTTAATTTTTAGGCTGAAGGACAAATGCTAATTATAGTTAGCATTATATTCAACTTTTGCACTATACAAAATGCTTTATATCTAGCATTATTTCAGTTTTACACTATACAAAATACTAGTTATAACGAGCATTATCCTTCAACCTAAAAACAAACTTGTTGTCGCTCGAACTAATTTTTTTTGTAAGTTTATCATTGTGTCTATTTTCCTATAATTTAAATTCCATTTCATTAAATATGAAAATTTACATTTTCATGTTGATTGATTGAATTATATTAAAAGTTAAAAATGAAATATATATGGAACCAGTACAATGTATCAATTATAGATCTATGTTTTAATTTTTAATAACAAAGTGTAATTTTAGTTTTGAAATTAAATACATGTATGTATGTATGTATATTTCATGTATAACTTGCACTTTTCGTTGCATTAGGTATTTACATATGAATAAAAGGAATTTTAACAATAAATCTAAGTTTTGAAATTGACTTTAATAACTATCTAATTTATATTATTAGAAAGCTTTGATTGAATTCCATATATATATATATATATATATATATTGTATTTGGATCTACTTGTATATGTTCATATAAAATTTATTTTTCTTTATGTATATTGTCATAGTACGAAATTATTTCTCCTTTTTAATTAAGATAAAAATGTATACGTAAAATTCATTGTTTACCTTCCATATTCTTACATTATGTTACCTATTGATTGTCATTAATATATTGCATTAATTAAGTTTACTAAAAGGGAGATTGTATCATTCACACTTGTCATCTTTTATTTATTTACATTTCAATTCCTATGTAATAACCATTCAAATTGTTCTTGTTTATTTTATGAATACATATCAATTACCACTGACTGTGCACACTCCCTGTATATTGCACTTGCACAACATTATTAATGTTATTTTATTTATCAACTATTTAATTTAATTAAGAGAAGGAAATGATAAGCTTCCTTCTCTAACTAAATTTATGATCCCTCGTTAATTTAATAAGTTAAGAGGATGGAAGTGAAATGTTTCTTCTTTAAATAAATTTATGTCCCGTCATCAATTTAATAATTTAAGAGATAGGAAATGAAAAGTTTAATTCTCTAAATAAATTTAATAAATTACTTTTATACTCAAATATGTACCTAAGAGTATATTTGATATACTATAATCTACATGCTTTTTAAATTAAAGTAAAACTTTATTTATAAAATTAAATAAAATATTGAATTTACTTATAAAAAACTTAGAAAAGTTCTAAGATATTTAGACTTCATAGGTCCATTAAAGATCTAAAATGACTAAAAAATTTGAAATTCACTCAATTCTTCCGCTACGGGCCAGTCCAGTTCTTTCGCGTTTTACTACATCTGCTACTTTGACGTTATGTTTCAACCCTTTAAAGCAGCCTTTATCTTCTTGAGTTTATATATGAAATTATAAGTAGAATCTCCCTATGTTCGCAGTAAGCCCTTCAGCACACATTGTTCATAACCCTTCAACTTGCACCAATTGTATACATATCTGAAAGATACATTTTTATCAACTGTTCTATTCCTATAGAAAGAAATAAGTATAATAATGTGATCACTGAGAAACGGTAGGAATGGCAACAATTGAAAAAAGGGGCAAGCTTGTAAGAATTTTTGCTTAATTAGGACTTTATCAATATTCGAAGCCATGCCATGTTTTCTATCAAGTAAATTTAGCACCTTGCAGTGGAGATTCTGATAAACTACATCGACAAATACAATTTTCAAAGCCAAGGAGATAAGAAAATAGTATTCGAAGTCCTCCTTTCTTTTCTCTAAGGCTTAAGCATTGTTAAAATCCCCATATACGATCCATGGCACCTGGTTAGTAGGAGCATATATAAAAGTAGTAATACATGGAAAAAAACCTTCGTTAGTAAGAACAGCAGGAATCACTGTCCTAGGCAGCAACATCAATAACTATCAAAATTCTTCCTTTGGTTCCTTAATCATTATTATGGAAAGTAAACCATTGGGGAGGAAATCTAAACATGAATATTGAGATAGCATCATCATTCATTTTGGTTGCATATTGGGTTATAATTGAAACCCTATGAGACATTAGAGAATCGTAGACATATAACATTTTGTTATTTGTGTTCAATCCTCTAACATTCTAAGAAACTATATTCATTTAATATTCGAAGTGCCCCTTGTATATCTTTTAAGAGGGGATTTAGGAGGTTGGGTTGGTTTCGAGTGTTTTCACTTGTATTTATCATTGGTATCGAGCATATGGGGAATATTATTTCTGCCTTTACTTGTTTACCCACTTCTTCAATATGTTTGCCAATTTCAAAAATAAATTGTTTATCATCTTCCAAAATCTATTCCACAAAAATGAATTGCTTGTTGTCAGCATCATTTGTCTGTGATTCTTTATGTGGTTGTGTCGGTGTTGCGGTTGATGAGGTCTCTCTAGTGGGCCGATCAGAAGCTTGAGAGGTAGATGCAGTACATAAGTTAGGATCTGGAGTAGAATTGGTAGTGGGATCAATAGAAGGTCCATAGGTAGGCCAAACTCCTTAGAAAGGCATTCAAACTTATTTGCAATAGGCACAGAACTTAGCTATGATGTAGTGTACTCTTGTTGCTGTTTGTTAAAGGTTGCATTGGCAGTACCTTTCTTCTGATTATCCCTTTACGTATAGGGAGAAGGGAACTCCCCATAAACGTTATTTTGTGTATTCGACGCTTCAGGCATCTTTGTGTCACTATGATTTCTTGGCTTCCAACTTTGTTCAAATTTGAAATTACAATTCCTTGTATTATGTCCAAACATATAACAATTTGCACATCGTTTGGCCTTATACTCATAAGAAACTTGTATTTCAATTTTAATACCATCATAATTAACATCGCGTATACTATGAGGATAGTCAAAATTAGGATCAATTTCAATAAGAAGTCATGCATAATTTAAGCGCATTTCCTTTGCAGTTGTATCCATATGCACCGTTTACGCAAATTGTTAGCGATACGACTAATCGCATCCTTATTCCATAATTTAGGCTCAAACTCATAAATTTCACCCATAATGGAATTAAGGAAAATAGTCACGTGTAAGTAACATACCAGAATTCCAAAGTTTCAAGATCATAATCTTAGAATTAAATGTATATGGACCCGATTTGAGTGCTTTCATGCCTACTCTCGTTCAAATTGGATGATAATAAATCTTCCCTACTTGTAAAAAAATATCAACCACTCTAGGTGGAGACCAAATTTTGTCTATAAATTACACAAATTAATGATACAATGGACGGCTTCCTAGCACGTATGTTAGTAGTGAGTTCTTCCATTTCTCATTTGTGGTTACTGCAAGTGAAAGATCTGAAACACTCTTTGTCCATTTTCTCTTATCGTGGGATATATTTTAAGTCAACATTTGAAGGACACTGGAAGAGAAACCCCGAACTGTTTCAGCCCATGTATGAGACCAAGAGCATGATCTCTGACCGCAGCAGTACCTGAATCGACGATCTATCGGGTGGTTTTGGTGGAATTTCCTCAAGCATAACCATTCCCTCCTTGAAAGCCGTTTCCACCGTAAAAATTAAAATTTTATGCATATATATATATTCATTTAGACAACACATAAAATACTAGAGAGGCTAACATTTGAAGGCATGTCAAAGCATGCACACTTTAATATATTGTGAGTGTGCACCCATATGCATATGTGTATATAATACAAATATTCAAACATAATACAAATAATAAAACTATATTTATAAAATTAAATAAAATAATGATTTTATTTAAAAGAAATTTAGATAAGTTCTAATTGAATTAGACTTCACAGGCTCGATGTAGATCCAAAACGGTAATCTTTTTTGATATTCACTCATTTCTTCCACTACGGACTGACCCAGTTCTAAAAATGGTATCCAAGCCCAATAGCATGTGCGGTCTAATTTATTCATGTTGGGGTTAACTTATTAAGCTCACAGCTCAGATAGTAAGATGTTTAGAATAATAGTGCCAAAGGATTGGATTTGGGTGATCAAGTACTCCACTCTAGCCTACGCGAACTAAATTAGACACTATCCACTGAAGTCAACTCATCTTCTAAACCTCTGGCTAGAGTAATTTAGTTAATAATAATTGGTCTTGAACCAAGGTTTTTTATGTTTGGACTATAGAGTTGGATATGAATGATATTGTAATTTTAACCATTACCAGATTCCATAAATTAAAAGTGATATAGTTTTGAAAAGAAAAAAATATTGGTGTAAATATTTGTCACTATCGAGTAATGCTTAATTAAAGTGAGATTGAATTTCACCCAAACCAAGTAAACAATAAATTTGACCATAATGTTACATTATCTGCCAAGTGACGTGGACGTTAATATTGGAATTGTTCGGTATTAATCACTGATCAAATTTACATGTTAGAGTCACACAACAGAAATGATGAAACGATGAATACCCACTACACCAAAAAAATCATTTTGTAGCGTTGAAAAGATGCTGCCAAAAATTTTAGTGCATTTCGGTAAACAATGTGACACGACATGCAACTAAAAATCTGAAAGTTTTAGTTGCGTTGTAGTAAACGCCACCAAAAAACATATTGTAGCGTTTCTGAAACTCTACAAGGTTTTTTTTTTTGCTGCATTTTCAAAACCCAACAAAATATTTTTTTTTAAATTGCATTTGTTCCCGCAGCACTTTTGAAACGCTACTAAAACTTATTGATTGATGTACGCACATTTTAAATGCCGCTATTTACTTTCAATAGCTTGTATCATTTCCGACAATCACTTATAATGATAGCCATATTTGAACCAACGATCAATCACATAATTATCATTTTCAAACTAACATCGATAATCATTATATGCAAATAACTGATAAAACACGTTAATCACATAATCAAGTATAATATACATAATCATTACAATAATAGTATTTCGGCAAACTAAGCGAATTCACACACCACAACTGTTTACAAACAAGTCTACACAACTAGTACGAACAAAATATAACAGTTAAATTCTTGTTCATGTCTTAATTACTGACAATTCTTTGATGCTGTTGTTCTTCACTTCAAAAATGCTAATTACCTATAGACAAGTACAACAGTCAACAGTTAGAATTACATACACATCCTGATAATTTACGTGTGCTGATAATGTATGATTACATGCATAATTAAGTATAACATATATAGGAATACCAAGAGCATTACTATTGACATGAACATTAGCAAGAGCATAAGCATCCTTATTGACCATACTTGTTGACATTAACAATAGCAAGAGCATTAGCATAAGTATTTTAATTCATTGGCTAAGAAAGAACGTTTTGTGCCTCTTCAAACTTCATGCAGCTGATTCATACAAGCTTTTACGTGATATCCAATTACTTCAACAATCAGTGTACTTCCAAAATCATACTCCACCACCTCCTCACAACAACCACCATCATCAAAACTACAAAAATCAACCTCTACCAAATAATAAGCGGTTGTACATGCTTAAGATATTTTGCCTTATGCTTTTCTAAAGCTTCAAAATCTACTCTGTTCTTCCGAGTGCTTTTCCTTAATTTTATGAAATGGTTACTGACATATTTACTTGCCAGATTTGGGTATATATGTGAGCTTATTATTCCAAACTTTTCTTTTGATACCTCTCATGTAATTTACAAATTAGGTACCTAGCATTCATTTCCTTCGATGTTAAAGCAAGATCTGCTGCATTTCCAAAACCGACAAAACCATAGCCCTTTGTTTTTCCTATATGCTTATCTCTTACCACCTGAACAAAGTAAAACAATTAACAAAATGCATTTCCTGCACATTTACATATGAATTAAAAAACACAAAAAAACTATCACGGTAACAAAAAATGGCAAGGTCTGAAAAGCATAAACTGAATGTAGAGAGTCAACTAATTTTATAAGAAAGCATTAAAGAAGTGTAACAACTAGTGCTAACAAAATGTTACAATATAGATGATAATTAAAGGCAAGTGCTAATTTATTGATGCAGCCGATCATTTCTTCAAAAAAAGTTTATGTGCTTGTAAATAAGTATAATAATCAATAATGAAAACTTGTACAGGCTTGTGAAAACACATTAAACTATCAGATATGTTTTGCTTCATTTAATTTACCAAATGGAATGGGCTCATTCCAGATGACAATTAAATTAACTAAAATATAAACCCATTTACAACTTGTGAAAACACAGATTGAGCCTATTCCAAATATATATCAATTTTTCCTTATCAAAATAGCAAAGAAAGTACATTGGAGTTAAAATTTTAATCTAGCATGAATATACATTTATGCTAATATCGTTAACCTTATTCATTTGAGTTAAGGCTGAAGTAATGAAGTTTGATCAATGAGTTAGGGGTCTCCATAATAATATGGAATGCAATATGCAACCAAAGGATAAATATTATTGATATTTCATACTTGTTACCATTATATCAATAATTATAATTTAACCGTTAAAAGAAAAACTGAATGTTATAGTACTTTGTATTGTGCTTAGCTAAAAGAATAAGCTTACACACACTCAAGCTAAATGACACTACTCAAAATTAATTATTACCCAAAGGATTAATTGATACATTGCTTAGCTAAAATAATTATAACTATATGTCACAATAATTTATCGAAAATAGTTGTTCCTCCTCATTATATATTCCTTGTCCCTCCTCATTTCACATTCAGATTCAAAGCACTAAGGTCTTAAACAATAGTTGTTCTCTGTCCCTTTCTAGAACTGGCACTCCCTAGAACCCCCCCATGTAATTCATTACGTGCACATCTTGTGTATCAGTGTGCATTTCTAGGTCAATAATATCCCCAACATTTTTAAGCAAACTCAAACTAGCAACGTTTTGATTAATTTTTCAACCATGACATGAATAAAGTATAGGCTTTACAATATCTTAGTTAATTGATCTTTGGTGCTTATAATCAAATGGTCTTACAATATCTTAGTTCATCAAAAATAGTTTCAAAATAAGCCAAAGTTCATCAAGTGATGCCCACCATTTAGAGTAGTTCCCACGCAGAGATAAACATCATATCTCATGGTCAAAAAGAATTTCAAAAGAATTTCCTAAGTTCATACAAAAGAATTTGCAATAGGCTAGGAGAAAATAAATTAAAAAAATTACAGGTAAAAAGGCTTGCATACTTCCTATTATGATAAGTAAATAAAAATAAAATAAAGTGTTAATGTCACTTGAACCAATTGTTATTCAGCTTTCATAATATGCCATCAGGTTTCATGAACATAAGATTCACTTACTTTCATAGCAGTTTGAAGTAACTTCATAGAATATGCACTATCCGAGTTCTTGAAAATTATGGAAGCTGCTGCTAATGCTGCAGTGTTTCTACGGCAACATATGAACTAAAATTCTGAGGTGTTACTTTGTAGTGATAATTTAACTAATACACCGTTAACTAGCAAGTATTCTGATTTATAAATAATAATAATAGAATAGTTCAATAACTTTTCACCTTGAGCTGTGTTGTGCTGATGTTAATTAGAAAGGAATACATTGTGATGATAATTTCTTCTCCTGCTCCTCACTCAAAACATGAAATCATTGCTTGCATGATATATTGATAATTATGCTTCCATTCTTGATCTTCACTTGTAAATAGAAGTTACATAAGTACAGTGTAAAAAAAACAACCCAATCCATCAATTAATAATGATTAAAAATGATTAAGTTAATCTTCCAAAATAATGATTACCGACTTCTTCCGTATTTAGGTAACATAATGGACCAATGATCAACTCAATTTGTAAGAACCTATAGGTTGCAAACGTAGATGTAGATGAAGAGAGAAATGGATTGGTGGCAACAGTTGGTTAGCAATAACACATGTCTGTGTTATTGCTAATGGTTTCTTTGCATGTGCTTAACATATGATGCCATAAAAATTTGATGCACCAAAATTTCAGTTTGCAAGCACAATGAATTAAAAGTGTCGATGTTTGAGATACTCTTTAAAAAGAATCATAAAAATTTGATTGACCAAAATCTTTGTTTGCAAACACAATGAATTAAAAGTTTTGATGTTTGAGGAGATACTTGTCAAAAAGAATCATGTATTCATCCATATCCCATTCAATAACAAAACAACAACCTATTTACTAGTATATGAAATATTGGGTTTAAAATCATGAAAGGATATCAACGATAATTTGGTTGATGTTCTTGAAGGTATTTGCTAATAAGTAAATATATGTGAACCAAAAGGAAAATTAGAAATTAAAAATATAGTTGGAAAAAAGAAAGAAAGATTTACATGGTTAGATGCTTTGAATCCCTTTTTATATCATTGCTTGATTTTTTAATGGGTAACTGCATATTTCCCTTTGTTCTCTTTTGGTGAAGTGTTCATGGTTTGGTCATGATTAGTATAGGTATTGTAGAATAGTAAAGCGTTAATATACTCTAATCGAGGTTCTAGTCGATAAGAAGACAAATACATGATTATTTTGTAATTAATATTTTAGTCTATATGCAAATACAGTTTTATAGTCCATAAAAGTGTAGTATGTACACACCTGATTTGTACTACAACCGCACCAACATATTATGTAGTGTACATATGCAAATGTGTATGAAATTATCTTTAGCGACTTATTTATTAGCATTCTTGTTTTATCCATTAAGATACTTCATTTATTATTTTTGGAAGGAACTTACCAATTTCAGGAAGCCTGTACCTTTGTTATATGACTACATATTACTTTCAAATATTATATTACTAGTTGTATAAATTCATTTGAAACATTATAAGTATTTTGAAAACAATATCTAAGGCATTTATACCTGCCTTTTAAGTTATCTCCATCTTATTCATATTTGTCAAAGAATTATCTCATTTTCTAAAATAGTTGTTTGGGTTTACTTTGCATTCATCTCGAACGCCATAGCTGCTTAGTGGTTGTTTCTCCCAATGTCTAAACATTAGAGATCTAGTATTCAAAGGATAGACAAGTCAAATATGCATAGCTAAACACCCAACGTATATGGTTGTCATTGGTTGTAAATAATTGCCATCTCAGCTAATTTCCATATCCTTAAAATTCTTACACTGAAACCTTTTCTTCATCTTACCATTTCTTGTTTACACCATGACCACCAAAAGCACGATTAAAAAGAATAAGAACCCTAACAGTAATATTATTATAATAAAGGATATGTTAAGTGATATTAATACTTCATTGTTATTTTCATTTTATTTTTAAATTTATGTTGAATAGGCATTATCTACACTTGAGCTATATATGCAAAAAAAAAACTTGATACATACTTTGAGTTTGAATTTGATGCTTTAGACATATATCATTAGCCAAATACAGTAATTAAAATAAATATTATTTTCACACATTAGCTGCAATTATCATCCTTTAATTCATAATTATACATCTCCTATTAATTACTTTATGAAACAATAATTAAATTAATAAATAAATGGCACTATAAACATTTTAGTATTCCCTTTAATAAACTCCTTTATTTTAAGTGGATTTCTATAACTCGAATCTGATTTAACATTAACTCATACAAAATCCAATATATGTTGAACTAACCCAAACATATGTGGGTAGGACTAAGTACTTGGTCCAATCCGATACAACTTGACCTTGGTGCAGCCGTAGGACTCCTTGATTTTTTCATCAACATGTCACAAAAAACTTGGGTTATCTGTTCCCAAGTTGAGTATTTCATGGTTCAATTATATCTATGATACTCATTTTTTAATTTTAGTTATGAATTAACTAGGAACATGGTATCATAAATTTAGAAAATAGATATTTTTTCCTTTATCAGGAATGCAGGATATTAGTTCTTCATAATCACCATATATCATGATATAAAAAAGAATTGTTCCATACAAATGTAGCCGGAAAGATGAAAAGGGCAAACGTAATACCGGCAAAGACAATACGCATATCATCCCCGTCCTGAATCCAAACTTTCATTGGTCATGCAAGCTCAAAAGATAGTATCCGAACTTTATAATTGTAAACTCTTATTAACTATTCTAAAATCAAAGAGACACAAAGCAAGTATGCAGAAACATTTAAAGTAAAATGAGTAAAATAACAATGTAATATTACCCAAGCATACGCAGTTGCTTTATAGAATTTGTAAGTCGATAATAAAAAGGGTTACAATTGGCAACCTAGCATTAAGCTGGCATTAAAATGAAAATTGAGTGCAAACTAATTTCCCTTTAATCAGAAAATATACCATATTTTCAAATCAAATAGAAAATCAATGAGTTATCTAATGTAAATGAGTTAACACATAAAGCAATAGAACCCTTACAAACAAAAAATCGATTTGAGTTATCCTGGGTGAAATGAGTTAACATTTACAGCAGCAGAACCCATATAAACAGGTTGTTATGTAAAAGTCAATATTAGTTTTCAAATTAGGGAAGAAGTAGAAACCGAGTATGAATTTGGCATAAAAATTAAAATTAAACAATAGATAGAAGGGGTATAATAAGGAAATAGGTTGACAATTTGTACACTGATTTATAATCGTATGGGTTAGCAAATCATGGTTTGTGCAGATTGGTCCAGAATTAACAAGTTAGTGTTTTTTCTATTCGATTTATAAAATGAATATGGAAACATATAAACCCATATATAATGACAAAATAAGTATAAGATCCATATTATTATAAGGTTTGTGTAGAATCTAAATCAAGTAGCAGTAGATAGAAGGAGGAGTTGATGGACAACGTGGAGAGGAGAGGAGTAGGACGATGATGATGATGATGGAGAAAAAGCGACGATGATAATTTGGGATGGTGAAATTTTTCTGAAGCAAGTAGAAAAAATGAAGTGTGCTCCTATTGGCACCCATATTTACTCTTCTAGCCACCTTTAAAATTTCAATACAGATGATTATTTTTTATACACTTCTGGCCACCACACCATATTTCTTCATTCAGCTGTTCACCGCAGTACCTCTTTCTCTTAAAAAAGTACGTGCTTCTGTAAAATTACAAACCCTAAACCGTACCAGAAGAAGATATTCTGTTTTGCCTAATAGACGATGGAAGATGAAGATCAAAAAGAGGTAAGATTTGTTTTTTCATGATTTTTGTTGTTTTTTAGTAAATGTTATTAGGGTTTTTATTGGTTAGGGTTTTTTATTGCATTTTAGGATGTTTTTTCCTCTTTGGATAGCTTGGAGGACATTAAATTTGACGTCGTTATTATAGAGAATGACCATGTAAGTTTATTGACTTTTAGGGTTTTTCTCCATACAACTTACATGTCTTGTTTTACAATTTGATGATATTAAAAAAAAATTCCATTTGTTAGACTGAAAATTTGAATGATAATAAATTAGAGAATGCCCTTATTGTTTCGGATGACAGATATGTTTGTTGTGATGATATGATGCAAGATGCTCGATCAAATGACTTAGAAGACATAAATGTTGATCTGACAATTCATTTTACAACCGATTAAGTAAGTATTCATTAAAAAATTGCTAATGTTGTTATTAAAACAAATTATGTTAATTTTTTGTTTAACTATATGGTCTCGGATATTTGACTCATAGAGTACATTGATCCGATGGTGTAAAACAACAAGAAAAAAGTTGAATGCCGTTGTTGTAATTCTAAAGTCTGATAAATTAGGACCTGGAAGAAAACCAAAGTTGCAATTGGGGTGTGAAAGGGCTGGATTTTATCGTAGTCATCAGGCAAAGTCAATAAACAAGGAAAATAATGTAAAGCGAAGCAGACCTAGCACCAGTAGAAAATGCAATTGTCCTTTTAGATTGAAGGGCATGTATCTAGACGAAGATAAGTGGAAAATATGTGTTATCAACGGAGCACATAATCATGAACTTCCTTATTCTCTAAAAGGACATCCGTATGCGGCATAGTTGATTAATATGGAGAGAAAAATCTTAGAAGACATAAGTATTGCAGACGTTCCTCCAAGAGAGGTGTTAGTGACCATCAAGAAATCATTTCCAGAAAATATGTAAATTTTGCCCACCAGATATGGCCACAAAGGATGCTCACTTATTACTCAAATATACTTGCTTATTATTTTCAGCAAATAACACCAATGTAATTGCATGTAAACTTGAAAATTTTGTGTGCTGATTCAAGTTTAGTGAAAATTAATTATGTTTTGGTGTTTGGATTAATTTGTTGTTTACTGAAAATTAATTGATGTAAGTGAAAATTAATTGTGCATTCAAATATAAAATGGTCAAAATGGTCAAAACATAGAAAATTGCAATAGTCGCATCAACTAACAGAGGATTGGCTAGAAACGGCCGAAAATTTTCAATATACATGGTTGTTACCAACTGGACAAAACAACCAACTAACTATGAATTGAAAGTAACATCGTCACGGTGGTTAAACGCCGTACTAAATAATTAACTTCAGGCTAACATCGACGTGATTTCATATTGAAGAGCACAAGAGTTTTTCTGTTTGGTGGTTACCCACCGAGATTAACCGAGAATGTCGGTTGAACACTACCGAACAGAGGAAATCTCTATTGTTAAGTACACAAATTGGCACGACTGTTATAAAACGAGTTTACACATATATTTTGGTTGTTGTTAACCGTCCAGAAGACTAACAAATGAAATGGTTAAGCAACTAAATTGGCACGGTTTTATACTTCCGAGGCTTCTAAAAAACAGTCGACCACTAACGACCGAACAGAAGATTTGTCTATTTTTTAGTAAATAACTACACGGCTATTATGAAACGAGTTTATACACAAATTTCGGCTATTGTTAACCGACCAGAAGATGGACCAATAAAAGGGTTTAGCAACTAAATTGGCACTGTTATATACATCCGAGGCTTCTTAAAAACAGTCGACCACTAACGACCGAACAGATGATTTGTCTATTTTTCAGTAAAAGAACTACACGGCTATTATGAAACGAGTTTATACACATATTTCAGCTATTGTTAACAGACTAGAAGATGGACCAATAAAAAGGTTTAGCAACTAAATTGGCACGGTTGTTACATCCCAGGCCTCTTAAAAATAGTTGACCACTAACGATGGAATAGATGATTTGTCTATTTTTCAGTAAAGAACTACA
Source organism: Allium cepa (assembly GCA_030765085.1). Taxonomy (NCBI): domain Eukaryota; kingdom Viridiplantae; phylum Streptophyta; class Magnoliopsida; order Asparagales; family Amaryllidaceae; genus Allium; species Allium cepa. The sequence continues at coordinate 1,027,088,639 of CM060932.1, read as the reverse complement.
CGGCTGTTATAAAATGAGTTCACACACATATTTCGGCTATTGTTAACCGACCAGAAGATGGACAAATAAAACGATTTAGCAACCAAATTGGCATGGTTGTATACATCCGAGGCTTCTTAAAAACATTCGACCGATAATGACCGAACATAGATTTAAACCTGTATTACTTCAGCTAATATGCACAACATACATGTAAATATATATACCTAATAAATAATGATCAAAATGACCGACCAACAAAAATTACATTCAAAGCATATAAAGTAATCAAAACATACAAACTGATCGTACATATACAATTATTAAACTGATCAAACATATACATTTATCAAAACAGTCATACCAAAACTGAACATAGCAAAACCTCCATCCATTTAAATATGCTAACACAGTTCATCAACATTAAACAGATATAACATACAGTGGTTCATCGAAAGTTCACCCAAAATTACATCACTAGTTCATCCACAGTTTTATCAAAAGCTAATAGAGTGAAACAGAAACAACATACAATGGTTAATTCAATGCTTCCTCCAACAACAAACATTCATATCCTGCGATCATTCTTTCCTTTTGCATGTTTTCCCCTTTTATCCGGTTCATTCAATGCTTCCTCCAACAAGTCAACGGTTGCTTGTTCAGCATCAAGACACCGACCAATGGATTTTTTATGAGAACCCAGATTTTCTTTCAACTTTTCTACCGCTTTCCCAGCATCAATTCTCTACAAAATTTGCAAATAAATAAATATATATATATATAAGTTGATTTTAATTTCATTGGCAATTACATAACAAAATATTATTATTCTTACCAACTTCTCATAGTTGTCCACTTTCCTTGAGCTACTTTTCCTTATGTCCGGGTGTTGAACAATGGGATGAGAAATACTCAAATACCAGGACATATATTTAGCGATACAATCCCATGGGTCAATTACACGAGTAGACCGTGATTTCATAGATAGGACATGATCTGGCCAATTTTTCGAATACCGGTAACTGTTGCCAAATTCAGTTTTGTATTGGTTAGCGTTTTTACTTCTACGGCATTTATGTGGCACCGTTGGATTTGTCGGAATTCGTTGAGAGATACCAAATTGACGGAGCACTCGGTTAGGATAGTATGGTTCCGCAATATCAAAGCAGAGAATGGCACCATGATAAAAAGCAACTTCGAGCAAGGGGTACTTCGACCTCAAGTTATGATATGGATCCTAACATACCTAATAATTCATTTAAATAATAATTCCGTTAACTACTAGTTATTTTATAATTTTATCAAAGAAAACAATTGACATACTCACATCTTGCACTGTTAAATCGTCTAACTGCTCTCGTAGCCGTATTATAGCCGAAGTTGTATCACCAGACTTTTTGATAGGTTGCCATCTGCACATCCTAGGCATGTCATTATAATCTTTATTGGGAATAGCATTTGGAAGCATAGGAAAGTGATCACAAATCCAAGCCTTTATGAAAATTCATTTATTTTAGTATAGGATTGATAAGATTAAACAATAATAGAAATACTTACAGTCAATAGTGTCATATAACCGGCCATTTGTCTGACATCTCGTCTAGAAGCGAGGCTTAACTGTCGATATAAAAAGGCTAATGCTCCCATCCCCCAAGCTTGTTCATTCAATTGATTGACGTTCTCCAAACATTCCAAGTAGTTTACTGGAACTTTAGTGCCTGACTTATCGTAGAACAAAGTACAACCCAATAAAAAAAAGGTAGGCACGGACAACAACTTCATAATCACCTTCAGTTGCACCTTCTTACTTTGCCTTCTCTTCAAATGTGTCCAATAAAAAGTTAAGCTTCACTGAATTTGAATAATTTAATTCTTCTGTAGCTACATCTCTTGCAACACCAAGATAATCAACTAAAAGACCGATTGGGTTACGATCATCTAAGTCTTTATAAATACAAGTACCAACAACAGGAATTTTCAAAATTTGTGCCACATCATCTAATGTTATTGTCATTTCTCCGAAAGGCATGTGAAAAGAATTAGTTTTGGGATGCCTTCTCTCTAGAAAGTGGAAGTAGTTACATAGTCAACATGCTTGTATGAGTATTGTGCCAATGAGTACAAACTAGAATTTTTAATTTTCTATGCAACTTGAGTTGGCATGTTGTCAATACTCCATTCCTTCAACTTCGTTGTATGTGAAATGCATTTCAGTGGGCCTCTCTCCTAAATCAAAAAAAATTATAATATGAAATATGTTCAAAATATTATGTGACAAAATGTTTGTGAAATCCACCTAACCTGTTCTTTACTCCAAATAGCAAATGCAATATGTGACTCAAAGCTTTTTAATATGGAAGTGTTCACCGGTATAAGAGCAATAGCTTGGCAAGAAGAGGGACCACCTGAAGGAGGAAAATTTGTTTCCATTTCCGTTTGTGCATTGTCTGAACCATCTTTCTCTACTCCATCTCCAGAACCATCAGAGCCAGACTCATTTCCCGAATCATCTTCTCCAGACCCGTTTGTCAGTTCATTATCATTCCTAATTTCTATGTTTTCAGTTTCTACCAATCGCTCTTTTTTTCCTCAAGCTTCACAGCATGTTTACGTCTCAACGAAGCTATCATTGCTTGCTTCTCCTTTTCTACAACCAATATAATGACATTTACAATTATATTCCATGGTTGCTATAATTAGAAACACAAATAACTATTTGGAAATTCAAATGAATACATCATAAAATGTTCACATGAACTAATATAAAATCCCCAGAGAAAAATAAATTCAGCTGGCAACTTTATATTTCTTATTGTAATAATTGTATGAACATATATTTCTGTTCGGCCATGTCCAACCGAAGAAAACATCATACTCCGGCTACAAACAACCAAACCAACATTAAATCTGCAAATCATATCGAATCGAATCACATAAATAATCGATCATTGCTTGAAAATTAGGGTTTAAACAAATCAAATCGAATCGAATCATCGATGAATTTAGGTATGCTTGAAACGAAAACACTTACTCGAGGTTGTGGGCTATTGAGAAGCGGCGATCATCTGCTGCGAACTGCGGTTCTTCATGCTCGGCAATGGCGGTAGTGGTGGACGCGAACTCAACGAAGAATGAAGCTTTTATTTAGACTATGGGTGCCTATCCATTCTAGCATGTTTGAAATTGAGGTGGCCGGAAGAGGTTATGCTAAGTTAACTAGGTGGCTTTTAGTATTGGTGGCCAATAGTGTAAACAGGGGTATGAATAGTAGCACACAAAACGAAAATGGGGGGAACGTGAAAAGTTAGAAATATAGAAATATTTTTATTGGAGGGAGAAATACTTGGAGCGAGAGCGGTAAATTATGGTATTGTCCCTTATACATTAATAATTGCACTTAGCATTCAAACATCGCTAGTAAGTGCAACTAAATGTATAATTTCTTGTAGTGACCCCTTTTATCACCAGATTTAACTAGTTTGTAATTGTTATCAATGAATTAAATCAATTTATATTTATGAAATATTAGTTACAAAATTTTATATTTGATTTGTTCAACGATGTTATTTTTTTATTTGTAATAGTTATAAATATATTAATCGATATACGATATCGGTATTGTTTAAATTTAGATTTAAATGCAATAGACATTGTTCAGACTGAATCGGCTTAAAAGAGTGGAATTTGTAAGAGAGACAAGGATAAGATCTACTTTTCTCTCCATTTGACTTCTTATTTATGTGTCACTCTCTACACCATTCTTTTTGATACTTTTTCCCTCCTCTCCCTTTGAAAATTTTGACTAGAAATACCCCATATCAAACCCCAAAATATCTGAACACCAATCACATCGGAACTCTTCGATTGAATCGTCGGTGGTACAGCAGTTCGGAAGGCAGCAACTCTAAAACTTGGAATTCAATTCGAGGAGCTATTTCAAGGTGAGATCTCTTGGCCTTGGTGAAAGGTATTCAAACTTGTTTACTGGTTCATTTAATATTATTATCTATTACTGTATTATATTATAGTTGTTAGATTATTTTACAAATCTACTGTATCGATATTGTGTCATATATTATATGGTTGAATATATTGGTGAACTATATATAAACATAATTTTATATGTGTGCTAGTATTAAACTCATGGCATAAAAATAATAAAACATTTTTTTAACTAGATAATATTATATATAACTTTATTAATTAATATATTATATCCTAAAGATTAAAATCATACAATAATCATTTTAGAATTTCTAAAATTTTGGTTTTGCACAACAATAATTCGACGGCAAATTTTACTTTAATTTAGTATATATTTATATTTATTAACGTAACTATTTATTTAACTATAAATTGATTTTATATATATATATATAATTTGAATTTAAGTATAAAATTTTATTTAATAACACTCGATAATTTTTATATTCGAAAATGATTTTTAGTAATTTAAAATAATTAACTTCGATTGGCTTTTAATTGTTTATTTAAAATTATTTTATAAATCCTAAAAGAATTTTTTGTGCCATGAGCTCCAAGTCAATTTGCTTCAATTACACATACACACATATATATGCATATATGTTTGTATATTTATAAATATTTATTAATTTAAAAAGATAATTTTGTTCTTGGTTTTACGCTAGCAATTAATTTTTTTATTAATTATTAAATAATTTTGTTATTTAATATAATTGAACATTTGTACAAATACATTTTTAATATTTTATATAGCTTGTTACAATTATTATGTGCGAACATTATATAAATATATGATAGAAGTGAATAAATGTTAATATTATGTAATATAAACATAACTGTATATATATAACATTTGATGCATATATATATATATATATATATATTCATTGAGATAGCACATTGAATACTAGAAAGGCTAACATGTCCATTGTAGTGTAAGTTCTAGCACCTATACACGGACAAGTCAAACTATGCACACTATATTATGTTGCATGTGTGCATACACACATATGTTTATATGATACACATATTCAAACATAATAAAAAATAATACAAAGTAAAACTTTATTTGTAAAATTATAAAAGTAATTTAGAAAGGTTCTAAATTAATTAGACTTCATAAGCCTAATAAAGATCCAAAATGGTAAAAAAAATGGAAAACACTCATTTTTTCCGTTGTAGGCTGACCTAGTTCCAACAGAAACATAGTAAGTCACATTTATAAGGATAACCCTGTAAATTCCAATTATTGAAATTAGCGCAACAAATATACGGGTCGATGTGCTTAAGTTGATTGGGATTCTACTTGCAAAATTATCGCCTAATATGACTTTGAATTCGGTACATCTTTGTTAAGATAGAAATTTTGAATAATTTTTGGAATAAACTATTTTCACATGATAATCAAAATGTCATGATGGCAGTAGGGAGCAGTAACAGATTTAGTAAGTGTTGGATAAGAGCCATGAACTTATACGACTATATCGTTCGACAATCACCAGAACTGAGCAAATATTTTGAGAAGAAATCAAATAGTTTGATTTCAGTCACACTGCAGAGAAAGCATGTACCTGTAAGAAACAATATTAAGAGGTGCTAGAATATTTATAAAACTATAAGGAAGGATGTTGGGATTGTTCCAAATGATATATACAAACACCGTATTAAAATGTCTAGCATATACCATATGTTATGGATTCCTTATGCATAGGCAATAGAAATTTCCATATATTTATATTATCTACTACATCGCAATTCGCTTATGTAACAGATACATTAAACCAATTTTCCAAATCAAAATTACAATCGCTAAATGGTAGTTATGAGCATTCTCGAGTATTTACAAAGTACTAAAGAATTGTTTATAGAAACAACGAACTCATGAAGGAGTATTTGGACTCGAACTCCATGAGTGATATAGAATATAGTATGTCAATCCTATATACATATTTAATCTTAATTAAGAATTTTTGAGTTAGAAATGGTCCAAATGAGAAGTTGTGGTTGACTCAACTAATATTATTTTTACACTTTTCGAACATATGGGAAAGAGAATTAAATGGTTTAGTAAAACATGTGGTATTGGACACATAAGGTATAATTTATCGGTTAATTTCGGACTTGTACGATCAAAACTATTCTTGGTTATTGATTTCTGAGTTATTTAGCTAACTTATGGCGAGTTTTTGAGGTTATATTTCCTATCTTTAGAAATTATCTGAGATGGCCAATATTTGGCGAGTTGTGGTTCGAGATCTCCTGTTCTAGGAGTATGATCTATGAGAACCCAATATAGCGTTTTACTTGTCGATGAGATGAGGCAAGTCTGAGTTTTTTGAGTTTTGAGATTTTATGATGATTTCTGTTTTCTAATGCGGCATTGACTAGCGTTTAGTAGATTGTTAAGTGCGAACGTGTGGTATGGAATGCACATTAACACTTTTTGGGTTCCTATCTGGGATTTTGTGACCTGTCTTGGGATTACCAGTACTATAGATCTTTGGATCATCTGGGTTACGACTTCGGTCGTCTAGGATTTACAACTTCAATCGTCTAGGAGAGGTACCATATATATATATATATATATATATATATAAAGTGCTGGTGGGATGGCAAGTGCAGCATCGCTTCAGCATGCAAACGAGATTTGGCCAATCCAGGGAATTTTTATGAGTTTTGATTTCTATTCCACCAATTCGGGATGATGAACTTACTTATAGCCTTGAGTTGGAGAAAGGCTTATATATATGTTGTTTTATGGTGATTTCGATATTGGGATTATGAACTCTTAGTGGGTTTCATGAATTTTGATTTGGAGATTTTGATGATTTCACTTATGGCTTATATGTTGCTTATGTTCACTTACATTGTATAGCCCTTGAATGTGAATCATCTATGTCGTGTTAAACCTATTCTTACGTTAATTATGGACCTTTGAGACACTTCCACCCTTGGAAGTATAAGTTAAACTTTACTCATATCATTCCTTTATATTAAAAGGAATGCTTCACTTATATGCTTATATTTCTACTTCTCTTGCTAATATCAAGTTCTAGTTATCCTGACCCGTGTATTCATTACTCGGGTCAGATCGAGTTACGGGTTAGACTTTTGGACCTTTGCTAGCTATATCTTTTGGACTTCTCCTTCGACTTTGGATAAATGGCATAGTTTTTGTGTAGTAGTCATTTTGTTGGGAACTTTATGTTGTATCTATTCTTCCATGGGGAAGTATGTATATATTGTGGCTGAATACCACTTGTGAACATGTTGTATTACATTTGATATATGTGTATATGTATATTATATGTGTTGCTATTCTGTGACTTGATATTGTAATCGTTATTATATTTTGTTTCTAAATTTGATTCTATAGCCGCCATAGTAATGTATTAGATAGGAATTAAGTATGTCGAGCTCTCGAGATAAAATGAATAAAAAATGAATTCCAAATCGACATACATAGCTCTTATCTAATGCAAGACTATGATGATCGTCCTTAACCAACCATATTCTTTGCATTAGCAGAAAGAATTACCTAGTAATTCTCTTTTTTAATTTGGGTCTCGGGGTGGGGCATCACACAAAATCATTGTTAACCAGAAGAAAGAAAAAAATTATCTAAATATTGATTTAGATTTTATCGAGGAGCTAAAGTTGAAGGTTTTAAAGAGAGAATAGGAATGGTTTTCAATCTCTCTATAAATAATTCTTCCTTACTAACTCATTTATTCAAATTTTACTCTTTCTTTATCATATTTCATGGCTACCACTTGTTCTACGTTTTCTCTCATAGTTGAAATATTTTCACTCGAAATAACATCTAACATAATAAAATAAAAGTAGTTCAATTGATGCCATCAAAATCGGTTGGTGAATCAAGCATTTGAGGAGACGATTTGCAAATCAAAGTGTTACAAAGGGCAATATCATTTTAGGTACAAATTCTATCTTATATAATAATTTATGTATTCAACCTGGACCCAAAATTCATGTATATGTAAACATTCTATTGTAACTTATTAGATTTGATTGAAAATTGTTTATGTATTGTCGTTTATAAAGCATTAAACAAATTCTTCATACATATTTAAGAAAAATACATTGTTGATGTTTGTTTGTTTGGCTATGAATATATATATAAGTATGAGCATTAAGCCACACGCTTCGTGCGTGATGATGGCACGTACTTCATGCGTGATTTATTTTTCTGCAAATTGTATATGTTTAGTACATTCAAAAGAAAATGATTTGTAGAAACATTTATTCATATTTTTACGTTGAAATCACTTATTGTTAGTTTAAATTTTTTTCTAAGTTGCAATATCTAATTTTTTAAATTTGAATTTTTATTTATATTATTAATTAATAACTTATTTGTTAGATCCTATTTTTAAGTAATATTAAGATTCAATAACATTTGTAGATAGACGTTTTGAATTTGTAAAAGAACTTTATTTTTTAAATCTTATTTTCAAGTAATATTAAGATTTGATAATATTTATAGATGGACATTTTGAATTTGTAAAAAAGAATTATTAGATCATATTTTCATGTAATATTAAGATTTGGTATTAGAGGCGTTTTTGCTAGCTTAGCTGACCTCGAAAGAGTATGACACCAAAGGTATTACAACTATTATTAAAGATATTCCGTAAATTCGATGTATTTAAATAATGAACTTTATATTCAAATACTTCTTGGGTTGTTGAAATAGTGAAACAACTTGAATCGTATCATTTGTTTAACTCAATTCTGATTTCAAATAAAATAATTTTATGTTTTAATAGTTCAATCAAATATATTTTTAAATTTTAGTTTTAATTAATTTTGAATTAATACAAACACACATAGAATGTTTTAATTAATTAATTCTTATTGCAATCTTAGTTATGAAATGTTTTAAAGGTGATTTTGTTTATATGTATTTATATGTTACTTTAGACTTCAAATTTTAATGCTAAAATTTGATTATGGATAACTCTGTAACTACCTTTCATTTTGAGGGTAGATCAATATTTAATTGGAAACTTGTAATAGAAAAGGATGGAATTATTTAAATATATTATCATCTCTTCTTTCCTTTTGGACACTCATTTTCTTTAATTTGGGTATAGCATTTAATTATTTCCTTTTCTCTTACACCTAGGTCGCATCTGTGTTTGTATATATTTTCTTTTAACCATGTATATTTGTTTCAAACAAACTCTCTTATATTACACATACACACACATAAGTGTCAATAATATATATATAGACAAGGATAGGCTACACCTCATTCTTGCTACACCTTTATTCGCCAGTGATTTCAACCACACATTCTAATTTAAATAGTATACTTTCTTTATCTTGTCACCATATTATGTCATTTAAATTAGAATGTGGTTGAAATCAAGAAAGAATAGAGATGTAGCAAGAATGAGATGTAGCCGACACTTGCCCTATATATATAGTACTGTTAATATGTATATACAAACCATATACATAAATTATAGTATTGTAATGCCCAACCTCTATGTCCATGCTACCAAAGAGTATTATATAGTAATATTTTCTGATAATATGGAGAATGACGCAATATTGGACGACCACACATGAATATTCCTCTAGGCTAACACCGGTACATATTCTTACCTTATATAATACATCAAACATATATACCCGGTATCAGCGCAAAGCAATAAACACATGGATTTCCAAGAAAAAATAATACAAAACATAAACAGAGAACATGGATCCTCAATCCACAGCAAAAAATAATATAATAACATATATCACAAAATAGTATAAATCGTAACGATATACAACATCATCCATATAAGTAAGTCACAGTTGTATACATGATGTCACTATATATCAATATCACTAAGTACAAAACAACTCGCACCCTTATTCTCCTCTTCTCCATTACCAACTCAAGTCCCAAAGGAAATGCAAAATCATAATTACACATCCCGCCAAAAACAACCTCAGTCTGATCCGAGATTGTTAAATAAATAACACATCACATGCCAGGTTAGAAATTAGTTGTGAGTGTATTAGCCTGTAATATGATAACATGCGCAAATAAATATAGGTAAATGTCACACAATTGTTAACTACCTGTCCCGCATCTCAAACACACTGCCATAACACCCGTGTCATATCTCTATGATGATGTGACTCACAATAGCAAATTTACTCAACTATGATTCACTCTTAATCTTAATTTATTATCGTTACATTTATTATTAAGCATGCATAGTTTTAAGTTTGACCGAGAAATATCCATACATAGATAACTACTATACTCTAGTCATTTTCTCTCTACCAGAAACTGAGTTAACACCAAGAGATGCTACTTGGGATGTGACATTGTAACGACCCGTGTAAATTCGGTGTTTAAATGAATTAAATTAATAAGATTTTAATTTAAATTTAGAAAGGAATAAGAATCTTATTTATTTATATGAAAGAAAATGTTGAAATTTGATGTATCAAGGGTAATCAAAATTTACAGATTAAATTATATATTGCAATTAATAGTAATAGTGGAAATTGTTGCATTTGATATAAAGTTTGAATAAGTAAATTAAGGCAAGCATTGAATTTATCAATGGAATAAAATATTGATTTATGGAAATTGAATGTAAACGGAAGTAATAAAGTAACGCAGGACAATAAACAACGTAATTAGTACAATCCCTTTTATTTGTAAACTATTGTAAGGTGTTAATTAATTGAAATATGAAAATTTGGAAATAGATTCAAAATTTATGTTAGATAAATGAATTGCAATAATTAAAGTTAGTAATTAATGGGTTAAAGGGAATACCAATTTATTTATAAAGTGAATATAAGTGAATGTAACAAAACAAATAGGAAACGCTAATTATTCATAAGTGATGGTTGATGTAAAAGGAATAATTAATTGGATTTTGAATCTTAATTTGTATGTGTGCATGTATTTATAATGGAATATAAAGGGCAAAAAAATCATATACAAGTTAACAATTTATAAACTTTATTGAACATTTCCATTTAATAAATTTATTAGGAAATCAAACTCATTAAAGGGGTAAGAAATTATAATGTGTTGATGATATAAACGTTACTAAATTTTATCATAGTAACGGAAGTGCAAATGGAATGCAACCGTAGAAATTTAAGCTAAGAACTGAATGTAAGAAAACAAAGGCAGATAGAAATCAATCAATGAACGTATATAGGTTGTTAAGTTAATAATAAATAGAAATTGGACAACATCCATATAATATAATGGATTGCAATTTGTGGGTTGGAAATAAAGGGTGAGTAGAAATTGATTTGTTATATTAATTGAATGAAATTCCAATTTGTTGGGATAAGGTAAAAGGTGTACTTGGTAATAAATGTAAAAGAACTTAAATATTGAATTTATTTAATATATAATAAGTGATGTTTGAATAAAAACCAATACGATGTAAACAACAAACTTATAAACGTGGGATTTAGAGTTTTTGACAACAATTATTATGAGCTATATGTATATTCAGTCCATTCAATTTAATTGGTAAATCATTGAAATAAATGTTACGTTTAAATAAATTTAGGTAATAATGGGGAATAACGTAAATAAATTCTTTATTAAATGATGGTTGGTGTATATAAAGAATGGAGGTAAAACTTTATAAATTGATTTGAATCTGAAATTTAATGAAAGGAGTAATTGGAATTAAATGGATTAAATATTTGAAGTTATGTAAATTTTAGTTTAGATCAAAGGGTATACATTTATGTAATAGAGTATGAATCTATTGTTAAGTTTATTTATAAAATGGTAGTTGGGTAAATGAAAGGGTGCAAAAGTAAGCTTGTCAGTATATTAAAAGTAATATACGATAATAGGTTTAATCGAAATAAATGAAAATTTAACATCTAAATATTACGTTAATAGGGATTTAAGAATATTAGGATAATAAATTTGGAATCTAATATTAAATCCATCTATTTGAAATATAGGAATGGAATAACTATTGATTTCTTTGATTTAATATAAATTATTAGAAAGTTAATTTATGATTTGTAAATTTAATGAAATTAAGGATTTATAGTGAAATTTAAAATTTACCTTCTTTAATTTGACATCTAAACTTGTTGGAATTTTGTAAATGATTAAGAATTTTTAAAAGTGATAAAATGGGAAAATTTTAGAATCTAAATATAAAATTTGATTTTATTTGAATTTATTTAATTAATATAAAAATAGCCATTTTAGCCACTGACTCGGATTTCGACGAAACAAGTTTCATCGGATCCACAACGGTAAATTATTGTAGGATTTCAAGTTTCGTATCGATCGGACTTGTCGTTTGATCATACGGACTCGAAATGCCTTGAAATCGATTAATTGAAATCAATTTGAAATAAATTGGAATTTTTTTTAGCATAACTTCTTCATATGAAGCAATTTGGACGTGAAACTTTTTCCATCGCGTTCAGAATATTTTAAAATACCTATTTTGATATATGGGTTTATCCAATTTCGTTCCGAGGTCAGAACGGGCTTTTTGGGCCGACTATCGGTTATCACGTTTATAATTCGTGCCCATCTATTCTATTGCAGTTTGTCTATAAATAGGCTGTTATAAACCCTAGCAGCCTCTATTCCTCATTTCTATACGTATAGGAACTTCTGTACTCCTCTTCTTCAATGGCAACAAACAATTCTAGATCCAAATTCAAAATTCAAATCAGATCCAAAGCTAAAAATTAGAAGTCCTTGGAAAATTTTAAAAAAATATATATGTTGTAGATTTCATCGACACGAATCTACGGGTGGTGTTTTTTCTGCAATTGACGTTCGTTTCAACCAGAAAAATTCGGTCAAAGATCAAATTTCGAAACCCATATGGTTGATTTGGGGCTTTTCGATTTAGGCTTCAATCGAAGAAATTGAAACATGGGTTTGGTGAGGCTCGTCGCGAGTAGGCTAGCGCTGGTGGTCGTTGGTCGTGCAGGGGCCTGAGGCACCGAGAATTTGCGTTTTAGGGTTCGGCAAACCCTAGATTTGGTGGCCGCGGCCGACTGATGGAGGCGAACGGAGGGGGACTGCGGGGTAGAGGGCATCGTCACGAGGCTAACGGCGGTGACGGCTCGTCGAATAGGGGTCCAGGGCGTTCGTGATTCTCGGTCAAAGCACGTTCAATAGAGGCGTTTGCGTGCGTGCTGTTCGAATGAGATCCTGTAGAGGAGAACGCGTGTACAGGGAAGAAGACTCGGCTGACGTGTTGAGGGAGAGGTGACTTGTTATTTGTTTATTTTGTTTTTAATTTAAATTTTGTTTTCAATCGAATTTTCGACATACTTTCTCATACGTTATCCGTTTCACGCGAATTTTTTTACTAGGATCGTAATAAATTTCCAGATCTGTTGACGCTAGTTTGGAAAGATTTGGAGAGTCAAATTTTTGAGTTTAAATTGGATTTAAATCCAATTTAAATTCAAAAGGTGAGTGTTTTAACCCACTCACAACTTCTAAAATTTCTTATGTTTGTTAATTTGACTTAAGATATGAGTAGAAAGTTATTTATGACTGTTTGGCATGTTTATTCATCACCTCTGTTAAATCGCATGTATTTAGTTTAACTGTTAATTAATTTTATTATTGCATATGAATTTACAGTTAAAAATTTAATTATTTGCATATAAACTGATAGTTAACAGTTAATAAATTTATTATTGAATATAAACTGTTAGTTAATAACTGTTATTCATTTCCTGTTATATTTTATATGCTATATACTGATGTTTGTTTAAATTGGATGATGATTTTAATAAATGGTTGATGATTGATTTTTGGATGAATGGATGCTATATTTTATATTGATGAACTGCAAGTTATTATGCATTTTCATTTCATTCGGGATTGTGGTTTGAAATGATATACAACTGCATTTTATTTTTAAATTGCGGATTAAAATGATAAATATCCGTATCACTTGACCATAGGATAGAAAATTATATACAGGCACCGCGGTATATATATAAAATTATTTTGAAATGATTTTCTATGGTTTTGTAAAGCTATATATATGGTTTATGGGATATGGATTTGGTTATTGATAAGGGTTATTTATATATAGTAATTTTCGGTTTTTAAGCTTTGTATAAAATTTGATTTGAAGTATAAAATAAAGTTTGATTTTTAAGATCAAATACGATTAAGCATTTATTTAAAATTTAATTTCTGAAAGTTCTATTGACTTAAATGAGAATAGGGTTGGAAGATGAATATTAAGTTAAATTGGAATTAAATAAAAAGTTAGAATTTTTAAAGGATATGATTTTTGTAACTTGATTTTTGTGTAAAGTGATTTGAATGAATATCAGGTTGATTTAAATGAATATATCAAGTTTAATAAATTGAAAGATTATCCAATTATGTGAAGTTATAAGTTTTACTTAAAGTATATTGAATTCATTAAGTAAACATTTCAAGTCTAAATAATAAGTAATTGAATTTGACATATATGGGATGGTCAAATGAGTTTGTTTTTGAAATACTGTAATATTTAAAGCTTTGAAACGTAAAAAATTAAAATGGTATTTGGAAGTTTAAGTCGATATTTGGAATTGATTTGTGAAACGTAAAGAAGCTATTTTGTTTTATAAAAGTAATTTAATATTTAACCATTTGAGAGATGGAATTTGTTTCAAAGTTATGGCTTTCAAGGTAGTATAATTTGGAAATATTATATTCAAGAGTTTTGATTTCTAAATATTTTACTTTGAAACCACTATGATTTTTGGAAAGAATATATTGGAAAATAAAGATGATATCATATTGTTTTGGGTTTTAAAAGGGAATGATATCATATTTATATGGTTTTGAAATGGATATTATATTCTGGTTTTAAAAGTATAAATTATTTTAAAGGACCGCGGTGTTATAATAACGTTTGGTTGTTGAAGAGACTGGGATCGGAAGTTGTCATACTCTTTGCCAACTCCGAAAACCACTTTAACAACCATGTACGCGGTGGAAATATCAGAACGAAGTAGGTTGATGGAGGCGTTTCCTGCAAGGTAAATACGTGGACCCGACTCCCGTGAGTTGGCATAAGGTGGCTAAAACAGGAGCGATTTTCGGGCCAATGAGGTCATTCCTCTGATCGGACACTCCTCTTCGATATTATACTTTGACTTTGGATTGATTCAGTGGCCACTTTTACTTTGATTTTTGGGGGAGTTTGTTCGAGGTGGGCGGTAGCTGCGGCTACGCGTTTCCATCAGCCCGGATAGCAATTGGTATATCTACCCTGGCATTGCCTAGTTGTGCCGTGTCACCTACCATACCGAGCCTTTACTACGAATTTCTATTTGTGTCGTACCTATGGAGTGTCTTCTCGTAGTCTCCCGATCAGGAGATATGCAGGCACTGTATAGACTATTGGCATTATTTGTGTTAAGGTGGAAAATGTAAAGCCTTAACGCTATTTAAAAGTAAATTTATTTTACGATTAGGCACTATTATAATAGCGAAATATACTACATTGTAAATAGTTTAATGGATCCTTAAGAGATGAAAATCTCGAGCATCTTTGAGTTACTGCACTCATATTTATTTCCGTTAATTTAACTCACATAAGATCTTTTGGTTCTGACTCGAGTGTTTTGTCTTTTCAAATTCGCTCGGATCAGTCGGAGCGTTTCAGGATTTGAAGTTTTAGCTCTGGAGGACAAAGACGAAGATTTGTAGTATTACTATCTACTATTTTATTCCACTATATTGTATTCTGCTGCATTGATATTATTGGTATGTGAACATTGATATTTAATTGTATAAAGAAGAATCAAATGTTTTGTAAACAGTTTTATAAACTGTATATTTTATTATTATATTTTATCCTTCCGCTGTGAGATTCTACTTTGTTTTATTTCTTCTCTGATTTTCTTATTTACCCCATAACAATCCACCCTTGCGTATGGTTTGAATCGGCACGTGTGTCTGCTTAAATCGTGCAAAAGGGCAGGATGTTACATCTGGTATCAGAGCTTTGGTTTAGCGATAAACCTTAGCTTTGTGGGGTTTGACTCTTTACTAATAAGGTAGTAATACCCTATAGGAGTCGCTGAGTTTTTATATATATATATATATATGAGAGAGCGTATTTATTAGTGTTATAAAAAAATTTTAATATTGTGTTAATCTGTTCCGTTTTGTATTTATAAATTCTGGTTGGTGCATGGGACGCCGTGACATCAATAGGAATTTCTAAACACTTAATAGGACAGACCGACATAATATTTGTTTTTAATATAGGTGAATGAAATAACTTTGCCTATTATATTTTCTATATTATAAAGATATATATTTGGTTGCTATAGATTGGGTGTTAGGTAATGAAAATATTAATAATAGTTGAAACTAAGTTGAAAATAAGATAAATGAAAAGTGGAAACTTAGAACTTAAGTTCCGGGGTTTGAAGATTTCTTTCAATTGATTTTGGAATATAATAATAATATTGTTAGAAGTATTTTCTGATATAAATATTTCAATAGAATTTGAAAGAAATGTTTTAAAGAAATAAGTTGTACTCCCCTCTCTGTCGTTGGAAAATAATTTAGGTGATGGCGGCCGCATCA
Organism: Allium cepa; assembly: GCA_030765085.1. NCBI lineage: Eukaryota > Viridiplantae > Streptophyta > Magnoliopsida > Asparagales > Amaryllidaceae > Allium > Allium cepa. The sequence goes on along the minus strand of CM060932.1, from coordinate 1,027,072,069 downwards.
TCGACATTCATTTTCGAGTTTCAAAGTGGGAAGGCCACTGTAGTAGTTTTACTACAAAAGTATTTTGATAGAAAAATAAATATTTTAAATTGTTTTTAATATAATTGGATATATAAATTATAAGGATATATATTATCTATTATTTTAAAATGATTTTTTTTGAATAAAACCGGTATTTGATTCTTAAGTTTCCACTAATAAATAGTTTCAACTACTGTAATGAATTGGAACGTAGATAATTAATAAATTAAAACCTCTAAAGGAAATAAGAGATTTAATGCAAAGTTATAAATGGAAATTAAAGGAAATTTGAAATTTGTAACATATGATACAAAGAGTAATATTGTTGAGCATTAAATTTAATTAAAGGATGAGATAAAACTTGTATAAGTTCATTTGCATTTTCTTTAACATATATAACTTACCAAATATAAAAAGTTGAAGTGTTTAATAGGAAATGTAATGAAAATTGTACAAGTAAAAGTAGGTAATGAAGTATTTAATGAATTTACTATTATAAATGAGAATTTAATGTTATAAACTTAAGTTACAGTAGATTTTTTTTACTATAAGTGAATATATTTAGAGGTAAGTAATTCAAATGGATGAATATCAACTTAAGTAAATAAAATGAAAATGCTAAGAAAATGAATGGGACATGAATACTATTGATAAACAAATGTAAATAAATGAGGGCATGCAATAAATGAATAAATAATTATAATGAAACAAAAAGAACTGGCATGACCTGAGTTAATGGAAAGGAATAATGGTAAGTAATAAGTAAAAACAAATGAAACAAACATTGAATGAGTAAATGAAATTAAAAGTTGTTAGAAATAAATGTAAATTATAAAAAGAAAATTTTATGTGGTATGAATAAAAAGATAAATTAAACAACAAATATATGAATGAAATTAATAAGGATAAACAAAATTGGTTGTTCAAAATTGGTTGTTGTTTGTTTGGGTTTTAGTTGTTTGGGTAAGGATACTTTAAATTTGTATGGATGGATGAATAATCTGTTTAGATTTATCTAAGACTGTTGAGTAAATGATAAGCTAGTAGTTTATTCTCCATTCCGTACAATTTAAAAGTTTTGAACCGGAACAACTATTTGTTTGTTGGTTGAATGGTTGCTTTGAATTTGTTGTGTATGCTGTTGTTAAAGTTGATGGTTGTTGTATTGATTTGTGGTTAGTGATTGAAATCCACTTAAATATTTCACTTTATATAAATTGTAACCCTTTGGATTATATAAGAAAATGCAGTATCTTAGAAATATTTTGAAAATGTTTTTCCGAACTTTAATAATTTAAATATAAAGGATTAAATAGTTATAAATTAGGATATCTTATTTAAAGTAATTAATTTTGTAAATTCAATTGTTTATAAGTTAAATATTTTGAATAAGATGTATTGTTATTTAATTCTTCTTTTCCCTTCTTTCCTTTTCGAGGACGAACAGTTTTGAATGGGGGAGAGTGTAACAACCCGTGTAAATTCGGTGTTTAAATGAATTAAATTAATAAGATTATAATTTAAATTTAGAAAGGAATAAAAATCTTATTTATTTATATGAAAGAAAATGTTGAAATTTGATGTATCAGGGGTAATCAAAATTTACAGATTAAATTATATATTGCAATTAATAGTAATAGTGGAAATTGTTGCATTTGATATAAAGTTTGATAAGTAAATTAAGGCAAGTATTGAATTTATCAATAGAATAAAATATTGATTTATGGAAATTGAATGTAAACAGAAGTAATAAAGTAATGCAGGACAATAAACAACGTAATTAGTACAATCCCTTTTATTTGTAAACTATTGTAAGGTGTTAATTAATTGAAATATGAAAATTTGGAAATAGATTCAAAATTTATGTTAGATAAATGAATTGCAATAATTAAAGTTAGTAATTAATGGATTAAAGGGAATACCAATTTATTTATAAAGTGAATATAAGTGAATGTAACAAAATAAATAGGAAACGCTAATTATTCATAAGTGATGGTTGATGTAAAAGGAATAATTAATTGGATTTTGAATCTTAATTTGTATGTGTGCATATATTTATAATGGAATATAAAGGGCAAAATAATCATATACAAGTTAACAATTTATAAACTTTAATGAACATTTCCATTTAACAAATTTATTAGGAAATCAAACTCATTAAAGGGGTAAGAATTATAATGTGTTGATGATATAAACGTTACTAAATTTTATCGTAGTAACGGAAGTGCAAATGGAATGCAACCATAGAAATTTAAGCTAAGAACTGAATGTAAGGAAACAAAGGCAGATAGAAATCAATCAATGAATGTATATAGGTTGTTAAGTTAATAATAAATAGAAATTAGACAACATCCATATAATATAATGGATTGCAATTTGTAGGTTGGAAATAAAGCGTGAGTAGAAATTGATTTGTTATATTAATTGAATGAAATTCCAATTTGTTGGAATAAGGTAAAAGGTGTACTTGGTAATAAATGTAAAAGAACTTAAATATTGAATTTATTTAATATATAATAAGTGATGTTCGAATAAAAACCAATACGATGTAAACAACAAACTTATAAATGTGGGATTTAGAGTTTTTGAAAACAATTATTATGAGCTATATGTATATTCAGTCCATTCAATTTAATTGGTAAATCATTGAAATAAATGTTACGTTTAAATAAATTTAGGTAATAATGGGGAATAACGTAAATAAATTCTTCATTAAATGATGGTTAGTGTATATAAAGAATGGAGGTAAAACTTTATAAATTGATTTGAATCGGAAATTTAATGAAAGGAGTAATTGGAATTAAATGGATTAAATATTTGAAGTTACGTAAATTTTAATTTAGATCAAAGGGTATGAATTTATGTAATAGAGTATGAATCTATTGTTAAGTTTATTTATAAAATGGCAGTTGGGTAAATGAAAGGGTGCAAAAGTAAGGTTGTCACTATATTAAAAGTAATATATGATAATATGTTTAATCGAAATAAATGAAAATTTAACATCTAAATATTACGTTAATAGGGATTTAAGAGTATTAGGATAATAAATTTGGAATCTAATATTAAATCCATCTATTTGAAATATAGGAATGGAATAACTATTGATTTCTTTGATTTAATATAAATTATTAGAAAGTTGATTTATGATTTGTAAATTTAATGAAACTAAGGATTTATATTGAAATTTAAAATTTACCTTCTTTAATTTGACATCTAAACTTGTTGGAATTTTGTAAATGATTAAGAATTTTTAAAAGTGATAAAATGGGAAAATTTTAGAATCTAAATATAAAATTTGATTTTATTTGAATTTATTTAATTAATATAAAAATAGCCATTTTGGCCACTGACTCGGATTTCGACGAAACAAGTTTCATCAGATTCGTAAGGTAAATTATTGTAGGATTTCAAGTTTCGTATCGATCGGACTTGTCGTTTGATCGTACGGACTCGAAACGCCTTGAAATCGATTAATTGAAATCAATTGGAAATTTTGTTTTCAGCATAACTTCTTCATACGAAGGAATTTAGACGTGAAAATTTTTCCATCGCGTTCAGAATATTTTAAAATACCTATTTTGATATATGGGTTTATCCAATTTCGTTCCGTGGTCAGAACGGACTTTTTGGGCCAACTATCGGTTATCACGTTTATAATTCGTGCCCACCTATTCTATTGCAGTTTGTCTATAAATAGGCTGTTATAAACCCTAGCAGCCTCTATTCCTCATTTCTATACGTATAGGAACTTCTGTACTCCTCTTCTTCAATGGCAACAAATAATTCTAGATCCAAATTCAAAATTCAAATCAGATCCAAAGCTAAAAATTAGAAGTCCTCGGAAAATTCTAAAAAAATATATATGTTGTAGATTTCATCGACATGAATCTACGGGTGGTGTTTGTTTCTGCAATTGACATTCGTTTCAGCCAGAAAAATTCGGTCAAAGATCAAATTTCAAAACCCATATGGTCGATTTGGGGCTTTTCGATTTAGGCTTCAATGGAAGAAATTGAAACATGGGTTTGGTGAGGCTCGTCGCGAGGAGGCTAGCGCTGGTGGTCGTTGGTCGTGCAGGGGCCTGAGGCACCGGGAATTTGCGTTTTAGGGTTCGGCAAACCCTAGATTTGGTGGCGGCGGTCGACTGATGGAGGCGAACGGAGGGGGACTGCGGGGTAGAGGGCGTTGTCACGAGGCTAAGGGCGGTGACGGCTCGTCGAATAGGGGTCCAGGGCGTTCGTATTCTCCGTCAAAGCACGGTCAATGGAGGCGTTTGCGTGCGTACTGATCGAGTGAGATCCTGTAGAGGAGAACGCATGTACAGGGAAGAAGACTCGGCTGACGTGTTGAGGGAGAGGTGACTTGTTATTTGTTTATTTTGTTTTTAATTTAAATTTTGTTTTCAATCGAATTTTCTACATAACTTTCTCATACGTTATCCGTTTCATACGAATTTTTTTTTACTAGGATCGTAATAAATTTCCAGATCTGTTGACGCTAGTTTGGAAAGATTTGAAGACCGTCGAATTTTTGAGTTTAAATTGGATTTAAATCCAATTTAAATTCAAAAGGTGAGTGTTTTAACCCACTCACAACTTCTAAAATTTCTTATGTTTGTTAATTTGACTTAAGATATGAGTAGAAAGTTATTTATGACTGTTTGGCATGTTTATTCATCACCTCTGTTAAATTGCATGTATTTAGTTTAACTGTTAATTAATTTTATTATTGCATATGAATTTACAGTTAAAAATTTAATTATTTGCATATAAACTGATAGTTAACAGTTAATAAATTTATTATTGAATATAAACTGTTAGTTAATAACTGTTATTCATTTCCTGTTATATTTTATATGCTATATACTGATGTTTGTTTAAATTGGATGATGATTTTAATAAATGGTTGATGATTGATTTTTGGATGAATGGATGCTATATTTTATATTGATGAACTGCAAGTTATTATGCATTTTCATTTCATTCGGGATTGTGGTTTGAAATGATATTGCGGATTGAAATGATAAATATCTGTATCACTTGACCATAGGATAGAAAATTATATACAGGCACCGCGGTATATATATAAAATTATTTTGAAATGATTTTCTATGGTTTTGTAAAGCTATATATATGGTTTATGGGATATGGATCTGGTTATTGATAAAGGTTATTTATATATAGTAATTTCCGGTTTTTAAGCTTTGTATAAAATCTGATTTGAAGTATAAAATAAAGTTTGATTTTTAAGATCAAATACGATTAAGCATTTATTTAAAATTTAATTTTTGGAAGTTCTATTGACTTAAATGAGAATAAGGTTGTAAGATGAATATTAAGTTAAATTGGAATTAAATAAAAAGTTAGAATTTTTAAAGGATATGATTTTTGTAACTTGATTTTTGTGTAAAGTGAACTGAATGAATATCGGGTTGATTTAAATGAATATATCAAGTTTAATAAATTGATAGATTATCTAATTATGTGAAGTTATAAGTTTTACTTAAAGTATATTGAATTAATTAAGTAAACATTTCAAGTCTAAATAATAAGTAATTGAATTTGATATATATATATATATATGGGATGGTCAAATGAGTTTGTTTTTGAAATGGTGTAATATTTAAAGCTTTGAAACGTAAAAATTTAAAATGGTATTTGGAAGTTTAAATCGATATTTGGAATTGATTTGTGAAATGTAAAGAAGCTATTTTGTTTTATAAAAGTAATTTAATATTTAACCATTTGAGAGATGGAATTTGTTTCAATGTTATGGCTTTCAAGGTAGTATAATTTGGAAATATTATATTCAAGAGTTTTGATTTCTAAATATTTTACTTTGAAACCACTATGATTTTTGGAAAGAATATATTGGAAAATAAAGATGATATCATATTGTTTTGGGTTTTAAAAGGGAATGATATCATATTTATATGGTTTTGAAATGGATATTATATTCTGGTTTTAAAAGTATAAATTATTTTAAAGGACCGCGGTGTTATAATAACGTTTGGTTGTTGAAGAGACCGGGATCGGAAGTTGCATACTCTCTGCCAACTCCGAAAACCACTTTAACAACCGTGTACGCGGTGGAGATTCCAGAACGAAGTAGGTTGATGGAGGCGTTTCCTGCAAGGTAAATACGTGGACCCGACTCCCGTGAGTTGGCATAAGGTGGCTAAAACAGAAGCGATTCTCAGGCCAATGAGGTCATTCCTCTGATCGGACACTCCTCTTCGATATTATACTTTGACTTTGGATTGATTCAGTGGCACTTTTACTTTGATTTTTGGGGGAGTTTGTTCGAGGTGGGCGGTAGCTGCGGCTACGCGTTTTCATCAGCCCGGATAGCAATTGGTATATCTACTCTGGCATTGCCTAGTTGTGCCGTGTCACCTACCATACCGAGCCTTTACTACGAATTTCTATTTATGTTGTACCTATGGAGTGTCTTCTCGTAGTCTCCCGATCAGGAGATATGCAGGCACTGCATAGACTATTGGCATTATTTGTGTTAAGGTGGAAAATGTAAAGCCTTAACGCTATTTAAAAGTAAGTTTATTTTACGATTAGACACTATTATAATAGCGAAATATACTACATAGTAAATAGTTTAACGGATCCTTAAGAGATGAAAATCCCGAGCACCTTTTGAGTTACTGCACTCATATTTATTTCCGTTAATTTAACTCACATAAGATCTTTTAATTCTGACTCGAGTGTTTTTGTCTTTTCAAATTCGGTCGGGTCAGTCAGAGCGTTTCAGGATTTGAAGTTTTAGCTCTGGAGGACAAAGACGAAGATTTGTAATATTACTATCTACTATTTTATTCCACTACACTGTGTTCCGCTGTATTGATATTATTGGTATGTGAACTCTGATATTTAATTGTATAAAGAAGAATCAAATTTTTTGTAAACAGTTTTATAAACTGTATATTTTATTATTATATTTTATCCTTTCGCTGTGAGATTCTATTTTGTTTTATTTCTTCTCTGTTTTTCTTATTTACCCCATAACAATCCGCCCTTACATATGGTTTGAATCAGCACGTGTGTCTTCTTAAATCGTGCGAAAGGGCGGGATGTTACAGACATCCCCCTTGACCTAGAATTATAGATGTCCATACATGATCTATTTGTTGCACTAAATAACTCACCGATCCTCACTGGCAATCCACTTATCCATCGATCACATCATATTTGCCTATTTTCACTTGTTGTGCTTGTGCAGCAGATCGTTGGCCTGTGACAATGGGGACAAATTGTCATGACTTGGGTTACTACCCTATAACCGATCAAGCTTGGGTGAATATCTTGCTCATTTAGTGTCTCACATCGGTTCAACCAAATTTTATTTATTTAATTTACATTTTCATATTTACAACAATAATCCACCTAACCATCGTTTAACCTGATGTCATTGAGGATTAACATAACATTTTATATTTAAATAAATATGAAACATAGAGAACTTCAAGCAAATAATCCATATAGCACTACAACATGATATGAGATATCCCATATGACATAAAATATAACATACATAAGCAATATAAAGGTAATTCGGCGATAATCCAGATATAAAATAATATTCAACCACACCCACAACATTAGCAAGCACCATCTACCGTTGCTTTCCTCATTCGTATCATAATATAAACTCACTGTATTTTCATTATATATATAACAAAAATAGACATGATTTTATATATGTGTGTGTGTAGAGTAAGGATCGACTACACCTCATTTTTGCTATACCTCAAATCACCCTTTATTTCAACCATATGTTCCTTATTAAAATATATATTCTCTCTCCAACCTATACATACCCAAAATCTTTATTTTTAGAACCTCTTATTTAATCTCAAAGAAATCACCATTTCAAATCTTCCTTCAATTTCAAACCCGCTAAACTCCTTTGAAAATAATTAACGTTAACGAAAATTCCTTTTGAATACTATAAGCATACTAATAAAGGAGTTAGGTATTTCAAGAATACATTTTTAACATTATTTCACATTGTATTATTTCCAATCCAAAATATTTCTGAAAATCATATATTTAATTCTCAAAATCAATTTTATAAAACCATTATTTACTTTCAAATCCTTTTAAACTACCTTTAGAAAATAATTTATTAAACCAAAATTCCTTTCTGTAAAAGTCTTCCAAATTTTTATATTAAAACATCAACTTATATAATGCACTTTTATAACCAAATTCTCAAACTTCCTTTCCCAATATAATTCAATTAAATCACTTTTACAATATTTTCAAAGGGTATGTAATTTCTTTTATAGGAGATAATTAGATACGAATTCACTTACCTCCAAAGAACGTATTACACAGAATACAATAATAAATTTTGATAGATAATATTTGTCATACGAATAATAAAACTTATTCAAACCTTTTATTATTTCAAAAATATTAATTCATAAAACTTAACTACTTTTTTGTGTCTATAAAAATAAACTCATCGCTTTTGGAGTATAAATTTTTAAATCCTATTTTATAAAATTTAACAAACATTTTTATAAACATAGATAAATAAAATATATATTCAAAAATCGACAAATAGAAAAATACCATGGTCTCAATTTCTAGAAATTATTTTCTTTTCAAAAATTTTAAAATATTCATTTTAAAATATATATCTCCTCTTTTATAAAATTCTTTTATATAACTAAATTTCAAAATCATTTATTTTAAAACTAATATAATTAAAGAAAATTCTTATTTTATATGTAATGAACGAGATTTTCGACCCTTGAAAATCAATACTTATACATACTCGGTATTCACTTACGGTTAATTCAAGTGTCGAAAACCCGATCGTTAAGGGTAAGAAAGAAAATAAAAATAGAACAGAAACTCACATGAATAAAATAATATATATTATTTCAACATATAATCTTTGCAGCAAAAACTTTAAATACATTTATCAGAGCTAAACATGGACAGTTATAAATATATGTCCTTACAAATGCGAAATACAATAGTACATGAGTGTGGTGGAAATGGATAAAAATCTTCAGAAGAATCTTCTAACTCCATGCTTTGAGCTCCATCCATCTTGCTTCTAAACTAAAACTTGACTACTAAGCTGCCCGGCGAAAATTAGGGCACTCAAAGTTTAAGGTAAGGGGAAAATAAACTCCGAATGAGTTATGGGACTGGTGTGAGAACTCAAAATATGCATTTTGAAAACAATAAGGTACCTCATAAGACCACATCGTATATAAACACGAAATGGATTTTTACCTTATGATAACCAAAACATTCTCACGTAAAAATACTCGATATTATTTTTAATGACATATTATTGAAAAACATTAGCATATAAACTTATTAATCTTAGCCGAAATTGTTACCATTATTAAATTCCAGTATATTAGGCTCTACAAACAAAACTCCTACAAGGCTTGTTCGGAGAATGAATTCCATACAATGGCAAAGTGAGGGACTACCTTTTGTACAGTATACCTCTAGAGGGATATACTTAGGTTCCAGATACTGAACATCTATACCAACACAGAACCGGCCTACCCCTTCGCTGGATAGTACTGAATATGATATCTCCCCGGTCGATACCAACCTTTAACGAAATCCCTAAGTATACACCACATACTTGACATATAGAGAGTAATCTAAAAGGGTGATAACCATCTCCTAATGGGTGCGACCACATAGCTCTACCGCATCTATCTTACTTTAGCCATTCCCAGTTGATGAGGTTTGAGGTAGCAATTACCTTTTTCACATAGCACATTCCACTTTGAATGCCACACTATCATTCCATGATCACACAACTGATTTCTAAAAAAGTATAACTCCTGAGCTCATACGTCTCAGGAAATGTGTTAAGCTAAGAGAAGTTGCCTTCTTCGCCACCAAACAGATGATATGTTTATAAGGATCAATCAATAATTAGAAATGCAACATCGGACATTCATCCATACAAGTTGTCCAGGGATAGGACAAACTGAAGGCACTCTCCTACTATATTCTATCGGGAATTACTCCTAGGATTAGTAGCGAGAAGTCCTTACATCGAAGATCTTAAATGAGGAACTACTGCCACAATAATATGATATGGGAAATTTCCCTCGATGGTCAGCAACAAGTAGCCTTACATTTCATCTTCCACAGTTATCTTCATGTCTTCACTTCGAATATGTAAATTGGTTTGAAGTAGTCTACGGACAAGAATTATCCAAATCCGACCCCGGTTTCTCCGAAACAACCATCGATAAAAGAGGTCAAATGAATAGAGAATAATTCTTTAATTGATTAAGTTATTTTATAGAAATCTCTTTTGGAGATATCCATTTATAAAACATTCTTTCCGATATATACAGAATACTAAACCTCTCTTATAAAATCCCGTGATAACTATTGAACTTCTTCTTACTTAGAATACATTTGCAATTGTTTCATTTTTCATTTAGGATGATACTGATCCAAGTAAATAAAATTCACCATCCCTTCCGTCGAGCTGGTATGGATAGCCAGGGAGAGCAGGAAACTGGTTTTCCAAACTCAAGCCTAGACATTATCTCTCTAATACTCATAAGGCGATCAAAGTTTTTTGATCGACTCTAAATCTTTAATAATTCCAAAAAATTCTTCAAATCATCTTTAGAACACTTTATAAATCATTTAAAAACATTTATAAAATAATTGAAAAGGAATTGTTAATTTTAAGAATATTTTTCAAAAAAATATATAAAGTACTGCGAAAAAGTGCTGCGAAAAGTGCCTTTTAAGCTATATTGATCAAAACGACTTTTTTAATACTTAAAATTCATTTTTATCACTTAGATCACTTTTAAACATTTAAAATTTTATAAGATTTGTTCCACATTTTTAAACAATTTAGAAACATTATTTTCAAAGAAATCCAGTTTTGGATTCCGAACTGCAAAATCTGGATTTTTCCAAAACTTGTTTTTACTCATATTTTAAAATTTACTAATCAAAATCCTGATTTTCTTTCTTCTTGGAAAACTATGGATATAACAGTTCGGAAAATTATTGTCCTGGAGAATTCTGAGCTATATTCCAACTTTTACATTTGTTTGACTTTTATAGTGCGAAATCGCGAATTGTCGTTACGCGACGCGCTTATTTTTAACTAAATTTTCCATTTCGTTTCAAACTTCACCAAAATACTTTTAAATGTTCATAAAACATTTCAAATACATTCTAAACCATTTTTAAAGGTTTAACAAAACCATACACACCATTTCATTATTTCAAAGTAAGTGATTTCCTTTTGTGTTTATCGACGTGTATATTCATGATGTAACGACCCATCTTTTTGGACGGTTCAAATCAACAATAAACCATACATGTCAGACTCAAACCATTCAAAAGAGAGGTTTGTTAATGAGGTAAATAAGAAGAAGAAAAAGAAAACAAAATAAAAAATCTCACAGCGGAACGAAAAAATATAGTAATCAAATAAACAGTTCATGCAGTTGTTTCACAAATAACATTTGATTACATTTTTACAATTCAAATCAGAGTTATACATACATCAGAAATGAAAAAATAATGCAGCAGAACACAGAATGCAGTGGAATAATAAATAGCAATAATATACTGAATCTTTGTCTTCGTCCTTAAGAAAATAGTCTTCAATACACTGAAAAGCTCAAATTGACCGGAGCGTAATGAAAAGACAAAACACTTGAGTCAGAACTAAAAGATCTTATGTAAGTCAGGTCAAAATAAATAAAATAGAAATGGTTTCATAGATATTACGGGATTTTCATCTCCTATCAAGTGTACAAGGTGAATATAATTATTTAAAAGGTTTCAAATAATTTGAAATATCAATCTTAGTCATCTAGTTAAAACAAATTCAAACTTTGGATTAACTTAAACCCTTTAAATAATTCAATTCCAAATAAAAATCCAAATTCAAGAAATTAAATGGGTGTATGTCAATTCAACCAGTATCAAAATCAACATTTCCAAATCAATGAAAATCGCTCGGGTTTATCATTTCAACCCATATTGATTTTTCTTAATTTATAAGATCGTTCGGGTATGTATCATTTCAACCCATAGGGATAACGGAGATATAGACATCAATAACATCAAATCTCCAAAATGTCAACCAATAACATCCATCCAATCATCCAAATATCAACAATTGAACATACAACACAATCATCATTGAAATCAACCAATAACTACCAACAATTTACTAGTTATCATTAACAGGTATTTAACTGGTAATTTAAATTTCAATATTAAATCAAATGCAATTAAATTCAATAAAATTCAGATTTAACTAGAATGGAAATTTAAAATATACTAAATAGCAACAACTCAATTTCTCGTCACATCATAAATACAATTTCACCAACATAAGAAAATCTAGCAATTGTGAGTGCTTGCTCACTTTTCGTGGCCATGAAGGTGATGATAAAAACAGAGCAATATGGATATTCCTAGCAAAAATTCAATTGCAAAGCAAATCCCAAAAAGCTTAGACACGAACACGAATCAATAAACAAGTTTCAACTACTTCCAATATCCGAACAACCCAAGATCCAAACTACGAACAAATATGAAACTTAGTCATCTTTAAAAAAAAAATTGGACCAGAATATTACTGAATCTGTAAAAGTGACTAACTAGAAAGTTGTTACAAATTCTTTTCTCTCCACTTTCAAAAAAACCACTCAAAATGCTTCTGTCTTGAGGGAGTTATGGTCAAACAAACAGAGGTGTTTTCTGAGTTGAAAATCTGAATTCAAAAATACTTCAAAAAGATTTGAGTTTTTGGCATAGCAAATTAGGGAATTTGAAGAACTGATTTAAAAGAAAGCTCAAGCCGCTGGAAAAATAAATGGTTTGAAAAAAAGAATCACATAATTTGGTTCATTCTGAAGAAGATATGATTGTTTTCAGCCAAAACTGGACCCAAGAATAAGTTTGACCAAAATTTGTAATTTCACAAAAATTTTATTCTATTAAATTTGGTCAAATAAAAAACTCAATATCACAAATTCAATTTTTTTATTTAATTTTTATTTAAATTCAAAATACTTGTCATTATAAAGTTGTTAAAAGTTAGGGATCGTCACATTTTACCTTAATTAAAAGATGTAGTATCAATTAATCCAATAATAATTTATTTCCCCTTATCATATTTAAAAGGTTAAATGCCATTAACTACACAACCAATTCTCATCCAATTACATTCAAAGTTATGTTATCATCCTTATTATTCAATCAACAATACCATAATAATCATATTAACATAAGCTTACATTTTATTACATTAATTATTTTACCGTTAACATCTTTTACCATATTAACTGCAATAATTAATTACATAAATTTGAATTGATTTCCAAATTTAATCCAAGCATATTAAATAATGAGATGATAAATGAACAATTGTTACCTTTAAGTAATTTAATCATATTTATAAGTTTATTATCTACAACAGATGTTATGACTACTTACACATCACTGATTATATTCAGTTACAATTAACAACTTGTAATTTCAACAATTAATTGCTTTAATTCCATTAGTTACCCATTTAATATTCAAACGGACAAATTAATGAGTAGATAATTACAACCATCGTTTATAATAATAGTTCATCTCATTATCTTATCATTTACAGCCAAGGGTTATAATTTTATATTCTATATTAACATATTCCAATCAATTACATACAATGTCATCATTAAACGCATCATTCAATTTATTTTATTATTTACAATTATAACCAAATAACCTTACAATTATATCCATTGATTGAAATTGGATTAAAATGGTTATTAATTACATTAGATCAAACATTACTATATTACATTCTAATTGTTTATCATTACAAATCATAAATTTTAATTTCTTACAATATTAATATTTTAATTACCGAAAAATACGGGTCGTTACACTCTCCCTCACTCGGAACTTTTCGTCCTCGAAAAGGGAAAAGGAGGAATTAACGGATTAATATATTTTATTCAAAGTATTTAATTTATAAACAATTAATTACATAATTAAGTATTTTAAATAAAATATACCAATTAGTAAACAATCAAACCTTGATATTCAAGTTTACTAAAGTATATTTTCACTTCCACAAAAAATTTCTAAGTCTTAGATTCTCGGAGAGTCACCTTTGTACAAAGAGATTCTAAAAGTAATAATAATATCAATAATAACCATATATATATATCATATTTAAAAATAAAATATCCCAATCACGGGAAAACAATATAATATCGCTAGAAAATCATGATCCGAAAACGTCCCCATTTGTCGGGCAAACAACGCTTATTTATGAAGCCAAAAGCAATAGCTATTGCTTCCATAAACTTATATTTCACTTATATAATCCAAAATAGATTAATAATTATGCAAAAAGAGAAATATTTAAGTTATTCAATCTGCAACAAAAGCAAATCACTATAAAACATATACAAACAAATAATACAGCCATTATATGCAACCACGGAATTCATCATACATTCATAGCAACCAAAATCAATGGATTATTTAGTTCAGAAACTTTTAACCATACAAGGGTGAAGAATAAACTATCACGTGTATCCTGCAATCAACAACCTTTGGTAATTGCTCAATAGACTATTCATATAACCTTAAACAATTAGAAGTATCCTTTCCAAACATCTCATAAGCTAAAACAGCCTAGAATTTCCACACATTATTTAAGTTTGTTTAATTGGTTTCTTTTCACATCTTATACCTTTTTTTCCTTTTTTATTCATTTATTCATACAATGTCATTTTCTTTCTTTCATGTACTTACATAAATTATTTCACAATATTAACTTACATTCATAACATTTGTTGTACATTGAAACTATTATTTAGAAATAATTTCATTGAACACTTCCATTACTTAAGTTTTACTTGCATAATATACCATTACATATTCAATTAACATTTCAACTTATCAAACATTTCTGATAAGTTATATATATATATATATATATATATATATATATATATATATATATTAAAAATGTAATTGAATGTTATACAAGTTTTTGGTATTTGCCCTTGAAGAGAAAAGAAATATTTCAATATATCTAAAAATTCAATTAAAACATTTAACCTCATTCATTTAGTAAGAATATAAGATACATTTAAAACATCTTCATAGCATTTTGCAAGAATTTTCCAAAAGTGTGAACAATGTTAGAAGTTTATATCAAAACATTAGGATAAGCCTTTTGTTTATAAAGTTCCTTAGATCCAATAATTTATTAGACTCATTATTTTAAAATAAGTATAACCCAAGATTATTAAACTGAAACTAATAGTATACTCAAATCTTACACTAAATATCCAAATTAAAGTATAAAATTTCATATCTTCACAATTAATTTTACACATTTTTTAAAATGAATATTCAAATCATGGAGAAACATTTATTATAGTTTAATACAAAAATTCAAATAGTGAATAAACCAATAAATTTACTGTTAATGCTTCGAAATTAGGTAAATATTTCAAACCATTGTTCCAAAATAGAGATTCAAATTTATTGGTCAAGTATATTACTATAAATAAAACTTTGCAAATCATTTTTTTCATTTATATAATATCTTTAAATTATACATTCAAAGAAACTTATATAAATTTTAATTAAGATATTCATTTGAAAACTTCATTTGCAAATCAATCATCTTCAATACTTAATACATTAAGGAAAAATTTCATCTGCAAAATTTCTTGCTTCGTTTATAAATACCACATAAATTTTTTTTAAATAACATCTTTATAAATATATGTAAACTATTTGAAATAATTATTTACATCATTACTTATATTTGAAAAGAAGTTGTTGAAAACCTTAAATCCATTATTTATAAATTTTATTAGTTTTAAACTTCAAAATACTTTTAAACATCATTAACAAATCAACAATCATTAACTTTAAATATGTTTTAATTCATTAATAACTTCTCACAATATTTACAACACCAATAATTTACTACTAAACCATGTTGTACATAAATAAACAATATTTTAAACATTTTAAAGTATTTATAAATGAAAAAAATGACCAAAATATCTTTATATAATACTTTATAAAAATACTTTTATATCTCGATGTTTTAACAGGTTTATTCTCGTTCTTGCAGACTCTGGTCGTACATTGATCGGGCGTAAGACTAGAAATCTTCAAATACTTAGTAGACTTGTTTCAACACCCAGTTAAAATACTTAAAAACAGGTATGAGAAGAACCACTCAAAATCTGATATCAAATGATGATGTTACAATAGAAGTGGCCCGCTACTGATCTAGTTTTTACGCAATGGACACAAAACTTTCTAGAAGATCCTTCTACCTTTCGGATTCTAGAAAAATATCGTAGTCATTTCGTAAGTAAGGGACCATCGCTGATTTGATAATTTACGTAATGGATGCACTTCCTTCTTGGAAGATCCATAAACAGCAGATCCCAGAATCGAAAGCGCCTCCATTGGGTAAATTAAAGAACAATCTACCCTGGAAAAAGAATCAAGGAACTCATGAGTTTAAGTTTGGACAACCATATCGGTTCGATTTCATTTCTGAATTCACCCGAGTATATTAGGGTTTATCGGTCAAATCCATTCTTGGATTCCCCAAGTCCATCTGGGTCGAGGCATCTCATACTCTACTTCTTCGCAGATGGTACTTCCTTATTCCATTTACTTCAAAACAATAACATATCATCTACAGCACTCTTTCAAAATCATAACTTCAACTATCACACTTTTATAAATTTCACTATATATAAGATTTCATTTTCAGATAGAGTACTTTCCAAAGTCAATAGTCTCGAATATATCTAATCATTCTTATATAAATTCTGTTGTATATAAGATTCATCTCTTCAGATCGAATAACCTCTAAAATCAATAGTCTTCCAAATCACCATATACTTATATAAAATCCATCTTATATAAGAATTAAATTTTCCCAAAATCAATTTCGCTATATGAAGAGCCATATGGGATTGAACATCTTTGCTTTATAAAAGGTTTTGAATTTAGAATAGTTTTGTATATATAGAATAGTTTGTAAAGTAGTTTGTAATTAAAATAGTTTGTAAAATAGTTTTGAACATAAAATAAAATAAACTAGTTCGTATAAGAAAAATAAAAGAAAATAGTTTTGTAAAATGGTTTTAGATTAATAGTAGTTTTTCTTAAAAGAAAATTTCTAATTTAAATTACAAAGCAACCCAACAACTTTCAATTTCAACGTCAACGTCAAAGCATATCAATAATATTAGAACATAAGATGTACATATGTCATCATTCGCAAAATCATATTCGATCGCTGGCTCGATCACACAAGTTCGCTTTCGAACTAGAATTATTCATTCGACTTTCCCAATGCAGACTTCGATAAGGTTTCTTAACTAGAAACCATCATTCTTCTTGCATAACCATAAACTATGATAGAGAAATTTAGAACCAAATCAAAAATTCATATCAAATATTCGCCATCAAGAATTGAATGAAAAATCTTAATACGAAATGGTGTAATTCACCTCAACATGTTTATTCAAATCCAGATCAAATTAATTATGCGAATGAAACAATATACATACAACTTACGTACTTATTCCAATTTGTTTCATCACCATTACATTTTGATTTAAATCCATTATTAATCTCATTGATTAACACAAATATCACTTCATATTTTAATATTTGTTTCACAGAATTTCTCCACTTAATATAAAACATTAATATATTCATCTCATAACATTGCTTGTATTTCTCTTCATTTTTAAATTACATTCAATTTCACATGTAATATTTCTCATTTAATACTACATTTATTGCAACATCAATTTATTTCGTAAACAATTTACAAGTCGTGACTTTATTTAAAATCATTTCACTTTTAGTTTATATTCGTTTATCCAATTGGTTTTCACTTACTTTTCAAATTTATTTATGCCAAATTTCATAAATTTAATTAAGTTCGTAACACTTTTTTTTAAATCTCATTTACAGCTTTTCCTTAATCATAATTTCAATTTAAACATGCCAAGGCTTAAAGTTCACACTTTTATATTATTGCACTACATGCCAATAATGTATACAACAATTCTATTCATTTACTAAACATAGATATAACAAATTTAACCTTGTTTCACTTGCTTTCAATTTAAGGTTACCGAATTCAACTGCATAATTCAACAAAATTTCTACATTTCAACTCATATATTAATTCATAAGTTTCTACTATCCAAAATATCCAGATATTCCATTTTATTTAAATTTTATTTAAATAGTTGAAACTACCAATCAATAAAGAATAATATTCACAACCAAACATTTCAATTTCATAACCAAGTATCCTAATTATTTATTTTATTCTCTTTAATACACCATTACTAAACTAATGTTTAGTCCATGATTAAATCAATAATAATTAGCCAATGCTTATAAACTGACTAAATACAACAAATCAACAATAAATGATAATGATTAAATATTACCATTTCACAAATCAAATGCATTACAAATAACTATAATAGCTATAAAAAAATTATTCCTTTATATGTAGCATATAATATTAGGAAAAATTATTCATTTCAAAACTTATATAAACATTTTATAACACTAACAAATATGCGCTCTTGTATATACACTCAGACAGTACATTCTAGGATATTACTACCCTATCTCTAATGAGTTAACCCCAATAGGCTAAGGTACGTCTAACTTGGCTCCGATACCAACTGTAAAGACCCAACTTTTTGGACGGTTCAAATCGACAATAAACCACACATGTCAAACTCAAACCATTCAAAAAGAAGGATTGTTGATGGGGTAAATAAGAAGAAAAAGGAAAACAAAACACGAAATCTCGCAACGGCATGACAAAATATAATATTCAAATAAACAGTTCATGAAGCTGTTTTACAAATAACATTTGATTATACATTTACAATTCAAATCAGAGTTATAAATGCATCAGAAATAAAAAAAATAATGCAGTGGAACACAGAATGCAGTGGAATAATAAATAGCAATAGTATACTGAATTTTCGTCTTCGTCCTTCAGAAAATAGTCTTCAATACACTGAAAAGCTTAGACTTATCTAAGCGTAATGAAAAGACAAAACACTCGAGTCAGAACTAAAAGATCTTATGTAAGTCAAATCACAATAAGTAAAATAGAAATATTAGTGCAATAGTTTCATAGATGTTACAACATTTTCATCTCCTATCAAGTGTACAACATGAATATAATTATTAAAGGGTTTCAAATAATTTGAAATATTAATCTTAATCGTCGAATTAAAACAAATTCGTGGTTTGAATTAAGTTAAACCCTTCAAATAATTAAATTGAAAATGAAAATCCAAATTTAAGAAATTATATGGCTATATGTCATTTCAACTAGTATAAAAATCAACATTTCCAAATCAATGAAAATCACTTGGGTTTATCATTTCAACCCCTAACGATTTTCCCCTAATCTATAAGCATTCCGGTATGTATCATTCAACCATAGAGATAACAGAGATATAGACATAAATAACATCTAATCATCCAAAATGTCAATCAATAACCATCCAATCACCTAAATAGTCGAAGCATACGCAAGACGAATCTGATTGGTTGATTTGCAAGCTAAGTCAGATGCAGACCAAGTCAAGAAGAAGCAAGCCTCTTTCACGGGAGACAGACGGGAAGAAAGGAAGTAGAACATCTAGGTGCGCAGCGAACAAGCCAGGCCGGCACCAACTCCATACTTAGCTTCGTCCAACCTATACAGTAGATTGAGGAGACCCATCCAGTATATAAGTCTGGTGGGAAGTATGACTGTCTTTGCTCTCTCCTATCCGGATGTATCGTTCACTCTGTCCAGTAGATATGAATTCGGGTAGTGAATATTTAATCACATTGTGAACAGTGAAATGAGCCATAAGCCGCACATCTGCTAGTGAGCTTGAATCAGCTAGTTCGCTGTGAACCATGAAAGAAATCTATTCCCATAGAATGGTATCGAAGGTGTGTGTCCGATAAAAGGTGCTACCTTCTTAGCCCATCGATCACTCCTGTTTTAGCCACCTTACGCCAACTCACGGGAGTCGGGTCCATATATATACCTCAAAGGAAACGCCGCCAGCATCCTACTTCATTCTGGAATCTCCACTGTGTACACAGTTGTTAAAATGCTTTTCGGAGTTGGAACATACAACACAATCATCATTGAAATTATCCAATAACTACCAATAATTTACTGGTTATCATCAACAGATATTTAACAGGCAATTTAAATTTCAATATTAAATTAAATGATAATTAAATTCAATAAAAGTCAGAATTAACCGGAATGGCAATTTAAAATATATTAAATAGTAACAAATCAATTTCTAACCAAATCATAAATTCAATTTAACTCGCAAAAGAAAATCCATTAGTTATAAGTGCTTGCTCACCTTTCGTGGTTACTAAGGTGATGATAAAAATGGAGCAACATGGAGATTCCTAGCAAAGTTTCAATTGCAAAGAAAATCCAACAAAGCTTAGACACGAACACGAATCAATAAACAAGTTTCAACTACTTCCAACATCCAAACAACCCAAGATAAAAACTACGGACAAACCTGAAACTAGTTCATCTTTAAAAAAATATTTGGACCAGAATATTACTGAATCTGTAACGATCCACCTTTTTAGACAGTTTAAATCGACAATAAACCACACATGTCAACTCAAACCATTCAAAAAGGATGATTGTTAATGGGGTAAATAATAAAATAAGAGAAAATGAAGAAGAAACGAACATAGAATCTCGCAGCGGAATGATAAAATATAATAATCAAATAAACAGCTCATGAAGTTGTTTATATTATACATTTGATTATAATCTAAACATTTATCAGAGTTATATATACATCAGGGATAAATAAATAATGCAGCAGACAACATGATGCAAGACTAATAGTAATAGTAATACTAAATCTTCGTCTTCGTCCTTCAGAATAATCTTCAATAAGCTGAAAAACTCAGGGCTGATCCGAGTATAATGAAAAGACAAAACATTCGAGTCGGGACTAAAATATCCTTATGTAAGTCAAATCGATATCGCATATAACATGAGTGTAACGGCGTTAGAGATGTTTAAGAGATTTCACATCTCCTATCCAGTGTATGACGTGCGTGTAGTAACTCAAGAGATGTTGTAGATTTTCCATCTCATAAGGATCCGTCAAAATATTTATATGTAGTAGAATACGCTACATATATAACCTCTAGTCAATAAAATAAATATTAAAATAGCATTAAGGCTTTACATTAACCCCCCTTAACACGCTTTAGACATTGTCGCACAGTTTGAATATAAAACACCAGTTAAACGGTTGATGGATAGGGATGCGCCGTGATACAAAATCGTATGGGTCTTGTTTAGGGATAAAAGTATGATAAGGCACGTGAGACAATGCCCAAGGTAGGATACTACTAGTTTACCCTTCTCGGCTTGTGGTAAAGCATCATAGCCATGATCGCCCATCGCGTCCAACACTCGCATAATCCGGAGGGTGCACACCAATCAATCACAATGTAAATGATGGTATTATGAAGAAGTGCGTCTGCTCGGGGTAGCTAACCCACTTGGCCGGTATGGCTTCTTTTTTAGACATTTCAAATTAGCACAAGTGCCAAGCTAATCCATCATCGTTCTCTTTCTTCAAATCCAGCAAATAACGCCAAAACCAACCAGTTCATTCTAGATCATCATTTCACATACACAGTTGTCAAAGTGGTTCCAGTATCAACAGAAACTATGCCCATATCCGACCCCGGTCTCTTTAACAACCAAACGTCGTTTTACACGCCGGTTTGTACTTTTACATATCGAAAACGGTTCTTACTTGATATCAAAATATCATATTCGCTTCGAAATCAAATCCATTTCAAAATTATCACATTTACTCAAAATATAACATTTCACTTCAAAAATCATTTTCGTCTTAATGTCGCTATTCTGATTCCAAAATTGTTTCGAATTTACATTTGGGTTATAACTTCAATTTAACCCAATTCGTATTTAAATCCATGATTTAAAAATAAAAATTTCACTTTTGACCAATTTGGATTTTTGAAAAATAGTTTAAATAGTTTAAATAGTTCAAATAATTAAAATAGTTAAAAATAGTTTAAATTGTTGGAAAAGATAAAAATAGTTTAAATGGTTAAAATAGTTAAAAATAGTTTAATGTAAAATAGTTTAAGTATTAAATGGTTTATATAGAAAAATAATTTGGAAAACCAGAATAATTTGTATATTTAAGAAGATAGCTTTTTAAATAGTTTTATATTCAATAATATATTTGAAAACAGTTTTAAAGTCAGACTGGTCCAATTCTAACTTCCTAATTCAATCAATTCCAATCCCATTCAACCGATTTAATTTCGATTTCGATCCAAATCAATTTCGACTTCGATTCCAAATTAAGTCAATTCCACTTTCAAATCCAATTAATTCAACTTCAATTCCAATTCTTCGGTTTCGAACTCGATTTTCAAATATCGATTCAACACTTAAATCAAATTAATCTTCGATATCCAGTTTGAAATCCAAATTCTCCGATACTTTTAGTTAGTAAAATTCAAAATTCGAATAAAAGTACCAACCTTCAAATTAAATCAAACTTTGAAATTTAAATCATAATTTGATTATAACTTGAAAGTCCCAACTTCAATTATTTAAAACCTTTAGTTTATCAAATTCAAAATTCTAACATTCAGGGCTCAATTCCAAAATAATTTAATTTCTATAAATTTGATTTTTATTTCTTTTAAATCAAAATCATTTGGATAAATGTCAAATCAAAAAAATTTGAAGTCGTTTAATTTAACCAGTCTGTCGTCCGTATATAATTTTATATCCTATGGCCAAGTGATCAGCTATTTCAATTTGATTTCAGGAATGAAAATATATATCATTTCAATCCAAATAACAGTGTCATGGGTATATATCATTTCAACCTATTTCTTAATTTATTCGAAATAACTTAATTTACAGTTTATACACTGTAAATAATATAGAGGGTGATAACATGATATATATAGATACATAAACATCTAAACATCCAAATATTAACTGATTTGCATCCATCACAATCAATCATACATACAGACAATATAATTCACAACAATTTCATAGTTGTTAATATCACAAAATTTACTGGCACTAATTTCAATTTGACCGTCAATTTTAATTTTTAACAGTTAATTCAATGACCATCTAGATGACCATTAAATTTTATCAAACAACGACCACTAAAATTTATATGACTTCATTATACCAAATTTAACTAGCATGAGAATATTCTAGTAGTTGTGAGCGTTATAAAGCACTCACCTAGGACTATCAACGGATGCTTTTGGATGCGGATAGTGCCATATCCGCATCCGCATCCGAAATCATTTTCGGATATCCGCATCCACGGATACGGAAGGATATCGGATAATTATCCTATCCGCCAAGACCGATGAATTAAGAATTACAAAAAGAAAATTTTAGTTTAACATAAATATTTTTCAGTCTCACTGATTATAAAAATGTAAAAAATTTAACAAATATGATAATAATAAATAGTTTCGAGCAGTTAATAAGCATTAAGTGCATATAATATAGACTACAACTTAATAAAATGGTAAGCGAATATCATTTGCTGCATTAAAATGCATATAATTTGAACTATAATCTTGACATAAACCGGACGAATAATATTCGGATGTGGATGTCTTCGTATCCGCATCCATTTTTTTAAATATCGGATATTTATCCGTCTTTTGGATGCGGATGCGGATGCATGCGGATTTTGGATCTTTCGGGTATCCATTGACAGCCCTGCATTCACCTTGAGTTATCAATTTTAAATCAGATCGAACGACGTTTGAATTAACCTAAAATTTTAACTAGGTTCAAACGACTCCAAATTAGTTCCAAAACGTAGAGCTCGTCGCCACGATTACAACGCTGGATGTTTTGTTCAATTTTGATCTCGTACGCATGAGTTATACAATTTATAGTTCATTGATGTAATTTAATTAAATTAGACACTAATATAATATAGTTTAAAATCCACTACCTAAACAAAAGAAGCCCGATCCACTTAACACGTTCGGCCCACTACAACCTATCTTCCCCAAAGCCACTATTTGCTCCCTCTCCTGTGCAGACCCAACTGCACACGTAAGTGTCACACCTAGGTGATACGACATTCCGGTCCCCGAGCCATCAATCCGACAACACCAACAAACTTGCCTCGCCGATCTCGACCTACTAGCACCAAAAAGTTCAAGTTCACAACCACCCAGCAAATCACGACACGGTCGAGCCAAACTTCGATAACCCCCAGGTCACGATGACTAAAACTCCACGACGCCTCATGAAAACGCGCGCCGAGCTCCTACACACCACGACAAACTCAAATATCACCTCGGATTCGACAATCGATGCCTGAATTTGCTAAAACTCTAAACCTTAGCTTCCGAGATAGCTCGACTTTCACCATCGAACTCAAAATAAAATAGCCGCACCATACAAATTTTTTATCAAATCGAAGACCATTGAAAAAAAGGAATTTTAAAAATAGTTTGAGAATTTTCTGTTGAGTACAAGAGGAGAACTGGATTTTTATTGTTGCTACAGTTATGTTCTGTTTAAAGGAAGAAGAAAATATGTTATGTGTGTTTGAATGGGTAAATGTCACAATCCTAGGTTTGTAGAAGACAAGACAGTTTTGACTAAATATATATATATATATATATTAAATTTTCAAATATTTCGATTTTCATAACTTAAAATCTTGAACTTCTATCGAGGCGTGCTGCTAGGCATTCATAATATTATACCCCTATTTCGAATGCAATGGGAAAGGTTTCGAGTCCTAATTCCATCGTATGTGAAAGATAGTTTTTTAAACCCAATTAAAATATTAAATTCTCGATACTAAATTCAACGCGCTTCTATCTCGTACGACCAAACGATAACTCCAAATGCTACGAAATTTGAAATCCGACAATTATATACTATTACAGATCCAATGAAACCGGTTTCGTCGAATTTCGAAACTGTACCCCGGAAGGCTATTTTCTAACGTTCGATTATAATAAAATTTCATTTTCTAATTTTTCACTTTTAATTCAATTTTTAAATGTTAACAATCTTCATTGTTGTTTAAATAAGATTTGAATCAACTGCTAACATCATTTTCAATCATATTAAATTCAGAATTCATTTATTCAAATCATTTCCACTATAAATCTAAACAATTTAATTGTTCAATATTCAACAAACTATAATATTATATTTTCAATGAATTTTCATTATCAATCAATTACTTTATTTACATCTAGTGAATCCAACATTTATTATTCAATTTAGTTATCGATTATATCCCAGTTAAAATATATAATTTCATTTCTACCCCATTTCGCCAAATCTTCAAAATTAGTTTATTTCAAAATTTCATTCCAATTCATATCCAATAACTCACACTCAAAATCATTAATTTTTAATTTTTAACCATTTTTATTTAATAATTTAAAATAGATAAAAATACAGGTCGTTACAGAATCTGTAGAAGTGACTAACTAGAAAATTGTTACAAATACTTTTCACTCAACTTTCAAAAAATGAATCACTCAAAAAGCTTCTGTCTTGAGGAAGTTATGGTCAAAACAAACAGAGGTGTTTTAAGAGTTAAAATCTTAATTCAAAAATACTTTAAAAAGATTTGAGTTTTTGGCATAGCAAATTTGGGAATTTGAAGAACTGATATAAAAGAAAGCTGAAGCCATTGGAAAAATAAATGATTTGAAAAAAAGAATCACATAATTTGGTTCATTCTGAAGAAGATATGCTTGTTTTTGGCCAAAACTGGACCCGAGAATGAACTTGAAAAATGGAGTTTTTAATATAGAAATATTTGAAATGGGAAGAAGAGTTCAACAACAAAGTTGTTGCCATTGAAATTACACATGGTTTCAAAAAAAATTATTTGATTTGGAGTAGTTTAGTGGAATATAGAAGACATGGAAATAAGGGGAAGAAAGAGGAAAAATAGGGAAGGGAAAAGAAGGGAAAAAGGAAAAAGAAGAGGAGAGGGAAGGTGGAAGAAGATGGCCATGGAGATGGTGGAGAGGGCAGCGGCTATAGGGGAGGAGGAATGGTTGAAGGAGAGAAGGAAAGGAGTTTTGATTTGTGAGGTTTTTGGAGTTTAGATCTAGATTTCTCTATAGATTTTGAGGAAAAAGAAGAAGTGTGAAGAGAAAGTTTCTCAGAAGAAAAATTATGTATGTAGATGTTATCAAATAAGAAACATAAGGTCGTAGACAAAGAAATGGTCAAATGGCTGACAAGAGTCTATTGGTTAACCAGGGTCCATTAGATCAAACAAACCCAATATGCCTTAGCCAAATAAAACACAACTAAACACTACCAATTCATGTTAATTTTTCATAGTAATTCAAATTTTTAGAGTAATAGGAATTTGATTTTGGTGAAATGAAAAGTGGAGGGAAGATAAGAATTCAGTCTAGTATCATATAAAAAGAATAAAATTTTAGAAGTCGAATTTAATTTTTTCAACTAAAAGTCAATCTTTGACTAAGTTTGACCAAAATTTGTAATTTCACAAAATTTTTATTTTATTAAATTTGGTCAGATAAACACTCAACATCACAAATTCAATTTTTTTATTTAATTTTTATTTAAATTCAAAATACTGTCATTATAAAGTTGTTAAAAGTTACGGATCGTCACACTTTATCTTAATTAAAAGATGTAATATCAATTAATGCAATATTAATATGTTTCCCCTTATCATATTTAGAAGGTTAAATGACATTAACTATGCATCCAATTATCATCCAATTACATTCAAATTTAAGTTATCATCCTTATTATTCAATCAACAATACCCTATGAATCATATTAACATAAGTTTACATTTTATTACATTCATTATTTTACCGTTAACGTCTTTACCATATTAGCTGCAATAATTAATTACATAAATTTTCATTGATTTCCAAATCAATTCCAAGCATATTAAATAATGAGATGATAAATGAACAATTGTTACCTTTAAGTACTTTCATCGTATTTATAAGTTTATTATCTACAACAAATGTTATGACTACTTGCACATCACTGATTGTATAAATTATAATTAACAACTTATAACTCCAATATTCAATTGCTTTAATTCCTTTGATTACCCATTTAGTGTTCAAACGGATAAATTAATGAGAAGATAATTACAACCATTGTTTATAATAATAGTTCATATCCATTACCAAGGGTTAACAAAATGATTTTATATTTTATATTAACTCATTCCAATCAATTACATACACTTTCATCATTAAAAGCATCATTTAATTTATTTCATTATTTACAATTATAACCAAATAACCTTACAATTATATCCATTGAATGAAATTGGATTAAAATGGTTATCAATTACATTAAATCAACATTATTATACTACATTCTAATTGTTTTATCATTACAAATCATAAATTTTAATTTCTTGCAAGATTAATATTTAAAAATATTATTAAATTTAATATTCTAATTACCGAAAAATATGGATCGTTACACGTGACTTGCATACACACACATTCAACATTCATATGAAAACAACCAAACTTGATGATCAAAGCATATTAAATATCCATTTGCAACATCATATCATCATCAAATCATATAGTATAATAAATTAGGAGTTTTTACTTTATTTGGTTATTCGAACGGAAAATTGGCTATAATTCTGCTACTCGATCTTTTTCACACATGAATCTTCGAACACTTGGACTTGAAGTGGCTCGACTTGGACTGAGGGAGGGGATGTCGCTCACGGCCTTGAGTGGAGGGGGGAGGAGGGCTTGGCCGAAAGTGATGGTTGAAGCCGTGGGTGGAGGAAGAGAAGTGGATGAGTTTTGAGATGGTTCGAGCGGAGTTTTGTTCATATTTTTCTTTGTTTTATTTTTAGGAATATTTTGAATTTATTTAATTATGGAAAGAACCATTAAAGAAAGTAAGAAATAGTTTAGAAATGGAAGAAGATGTGGAAAAAAGTGAGAAAGTGTGTGTATTTACAGAATTTTTTTGGAATTAAAATAATATTTTATGAAAAGATTAAATACCTTTTGCTTAAATTTTAAGCAAATAACTTTTTCAATACTTAACATCATGTTTCAAATCACCACTTTATGTCACTTTCACTTAAGAGATAAGTAAAGGATGTAATGATTTGTTTGCTTTTTAGAAATGACATGTTTTGTCTTTTTAGTTTAGTTTTGCTAATTACTTTCTAGAATTTTCTTAGTGTGTCTTCATCATGTTTAGTTAATTGCAAATCACTCTTTATATGTTAAAATGTTTATAAGAATGTGTGCATAAAAGTTGCGATGACAATGCGACAACTTTTATTTGACAAAAAATTGATTTTCGACAAAATATTTTACGGTCGTATTTTGACGTTTGAGTTAAACTATTTATTTATGTAAACCAATTTTAAAAATAAACTTGTATAATGCTATTTAAAAATATAAACATTCATAAATAAATTAAAATAATTTATTTAACCATAGAAACTTACTTTTCAGAAATCAGGATTTTGTCACTTTTGTTAATATAAGCAAATGTTACCATCTCTATGTATATTTCTATTTTTAATTTCTATCTAATATTGTTTAAATACTAAAACCTTATATATTTTATGTTCAAAATCATTTTAAATGTCATATTTTAAGGTGCTCAAATTCTGCATCGTTACATTATAAATACTTCCGAAATGATTTAAATCAGAACTTCCCTTTCTAATCAATTTCAAATGTAATGTTCGTCCATTGTCAAAACGATGCAAAGAATCCAAACATCATATATACCATTTCAAATTAATCTATAACCAAATTATATTCAATAAACAATGAATCATATCCATTATCAAAGAGAATATTCTTTTTTGATAAGAAAAATGATGTTTTATTCCAGAAGAGCACTCGTTATAATGTCCAAGAGGCTCGAATCCATGACCTTAAAACTTTTGTCTAAAGTGTCATACCTCTAACACTTGAGCTAGAGGTTATTGATAAAGGAAATATTCATATATTACTGAAATTATATTTAACGGCATACTTTCAACCAAATTCAAATAATTTCCGACCAAACTCATCAAACAACAATCAGGGAAAGATGTGCAAATGGAAATATAATCTAAACATAAATGCGAGTTATAGAAATAAGTCACCGAATGATGTATACGAAGATCGAGTAGCACTGCCATTTCTCTGTCACTCGCTTTTCCATCAACAACCATTGTCGTCATCCTCCTTTCTTAGATGTGCATGCACAGTCAGAAAAATATCAGTTGCCAGCCTTCAGTCGTCGCGCCCTAGCTTGTCGCCGCCTCTTTATGGTCGCACGCACACCTCAGACAATACACCTTCAGTTCACGTGCAACCTAGCTCCAACTGCACGTCGGCCTAGTTCAGTCGTGCTTCACTTCTTATCGCCATTTGGGAACCCGCGCACGTCAATTGTTTCTGTTTGTATTTTTATGGTTTAGAAATTAGGAAGGAGACATGGACAAAATGAAAGCGGGGATTAATATCAACATGGGTTTGGATTTTGAGTAATGAAAAGAAAGAATAAGAGAGTTAATCTTTTTATTTGCAACAAGTCTCTTTGACCTAACACAATTTTCTTTAATTTCCTTTATTTACAAATATTAACTCCATTGTTGATTTTATTGATTTTGAGCAATATTTCTTTCCCGTTATTTCATTTATATATAAAAAATTACAACATAATAATATTTTATTTTCATTCTAAATATTTATTTCAAGTTCATTGTATTTTCTTAAAAGAATTTATCAATTAATTCAATTTATCATAACAAAACTTTTTATCAAATAAACTTTAATTTAATAAAATATATTTAGATGATAAAAATTATTCAAAATTAAACTCAAATATTTTCTTTCAATTAAGTTTATTCATAACAACGATGCAGAAAGTATGATTGTTACAAATATAATTTTACACACACACATTTAGGCATTAATATCCCCGATATGCATGAGATTTTATCACATGCATATGTAAGTATACCATATATGTATATACAGTGGATATAAATCACAATATCTGTATGTAATTATGCACATGTATGTGTATCTTTATGTTATCATTGTAAACTTTTGTAAAACGTTTGTAAAATCAAATAAGAAGAAAAAGATAATTCATATTATTCAGCAAGACAGCTGAGCAAACAAAGATTGATTACATTAGGGTTACAGAGATAGGTTTATATAGATAGAAAACATAAATAATAAAAAGGCTAAAAAGCCCAACCCAGACAGGAATTGGATCAATATGCTAACATCCCCCCTCAAACACGCGATGGTACGGCAAGAAGCATCGAGAGTTTGCCAATGAAAAATCTATGACGTTCAATAGTGTGAGCCTTCGTGAAGAAATCAGCAAGTTGCGTCGATGACGAAGTAAAAGGCAGAAAAATAGTTCCATGCAGCAAGCGATACCGAGTGAAATGACAGTCAATCTCAATATGTTTGGTGCGCTCATGAAAAAAAGTATTGTGAGCAATTTGAATAGCGCTCTTATCGTCACAATACATAGGAGTGGGAGAAGAAATCGAAACACCCATATCCTACAACAGCCAACGTAACCAAATAATCTCAGATGTAGTGGAGGCCATAGCACGATACTCTGCCTCAGTGGAAGACCGAGAAACAACATCATGTTTCTTGCTCTTCCATGAAATAAGGAAATCACCTAAAAATATACAAAATGCAGTTGTGGATTTTCTATCCGTTGAGTCACCAGCCCAATCTGCATCTGAGAAGGCACGAAGCTCCAAAGATAAGGTCGATGGGAACAAAAGACTCTGATAAAGTGTTCCTTGCAAGTAACGAAGAATGCGCATAACAGCAGCCCAATGAACAGAGGTAAGGGAAGATACGAACTGACTAACATTGTGAACAGCATAAGCAATATCTGGACGAGTGATGGTCAGATATACAAGGCAACCAATAATAGAACGATATAAAGTGGGATCAGAAAGAGGACTCCCATC
The DNA here is from genome assembly GCA_030765085.1 of Allium cepa. Classification (NCBI taxonomy): domain Eukaryota; kingdom Viridiplantae; phylum Streptophyta; class Magnoliopsida; order Asparagales; family Amaryllidaceae; genus Allium; species Allium cepa. The sequence goes on along the minus strand of CM060932.1, from coordinate 1,027,040,898 downwards.
GGTCGGAGTATATCGGGCGTTTACCTCAAGTGGTGAATCAACATGACGTGTATCAGTAAGACCAGCACGATGAATAATGTCAGTAGTGTATTTGGACTGGGAAAGAAGATAGCCTTTTTCTGAGGAAGCTATTTCAATCCCTAAAAAATAACGTACATGACCCAAATCCTTCATATCAAAACAACGAGACAATGTGGCTTTAATACTCATAATACCATTATTGTCATCACCTGTAATGATCATATCATCTACATATAGTAGAAGAAGAATACGGCCTGCAGAAGTCAATCTGACAAAAAGTGCTGAATCATGGGGACTAGAGGCAAAACCAAGTGATGTAACTACATTCGAAAATCTCTCATACCAAGCACGTGGTGCTTGCTTAAGGCCATATAGAGCTTTCTTAAGCCTACAAACCTGACCTGGAGCATGAGAAACGCCAGGTGGAGAAACCATGTAAACTTCTTCCTTAAGATCTCCATTAAGAAAAGCATTTTTAACATCCATTTGAGAGATGTCCCACTTACGACTGGACGCAACAGCAATAAGAACCCGAACAGATGTCATCTTAGCCACAGGAGCAAATGTTTCATCATAATCCATGCCATACTCTTGGGAAAATCCTTTAGCAACTAAACGAGCTTTGTATCGCTCAATAGAACCATCTGACTTGGTTTTAATCTTATACACCCATCGACAACCAATAGTTTTCTTCCCAGTGGGAAGGTATACAAGATCCCAGGTACCAGTTTTGTCTAAAGCAGACATTTCCTCAGACATAGCATGTTGCCACATAGGAGAACGAACAACCTCCGAGTAAGAAGAAGGCTCATAGAAAGTTTCAATGGAAACAAGAAATGAAGCAAAAGCCCGAGAGTAACAAGAGTAAGCAAAATCAAATAATTGAGTAGATTTACATGTGCGAGTGGGATAGCGAGGTTGAACAGGATCAGTCATCACAGGAGGTGTTTGAACAGTCGTAGTAGCAGGGGATAAAGTGTCACCTGTAGAAGGAGGAGGAACAGAGTGTATGGATGACGGAGTATCAATGATAAGAGGTGGTGAATCAGAGGAGTTATCAGCAGGAAATGGATCAATGTGAATAAGATCAGACTTGGTCATACTATGAGGACTAGCTGGAATAGAGTAGAAGGGAATATGTTCAATAAAGGAAACATGACGAGAAACATATAGTTTATTTGAAGAAGGATCATAACAACGATAGCCTTTTTGTCCAATACCATACCCCAAGAAAAACACATATAGCAACACGTGAAGATAATTTTGTACGTTCTACGTGTGGACGAAGAACAAAACAAGTGGAACCATACGCTTTTAGGTGAGAGTAATCAGAAGTTTGACCAAACAACTTGGCGTGAGGAGATATACCAGAGTTATGAGAAATCGGGATCTTATTAATAAGATAAACGGAAGTGAGAACAGCTTCTCCCCAAAATTCTTTTAGAACGCTAGCTGAAAGAATCATAGAACAGGCAGTTTCAACAATGTGTCTATGTTTTCTTTCAGCAACACCATTTTGTTGCGGGGTATCAGTGCAGGAAGTCTGATGCAAAGTACCATCAACCGTGAATATGTTAGAAAGGTCTCTCTTAGTGTATTCCTCCCAAATCAGAACGAAAGCATTTAACAATAGCAGAGTGTTGTGTTTTAACATATGCTTGAAAGGCAGTATATATCAATAAACTCAGAACGACGTTTCATCAGATAAACCCAACAATAACGAGTATAGTCATCGATAAAAGAGACATAATATCTGCACCCACCTTTTGTGGGGATGGGTGCTGGACCCCGAACATCAGAATGAACTAAATCAAAAGGTGCAGTGGAAGTAGAAACACTTTGATTAAAGGGAAAAGCAAAAAATCTTCCAAGTTTACAACCACTACAATCTGAAATATCATGAGAACGTAAATCTCCCAAAACACCAGAATTACACAAGAATTTAAGACGAGAGCTTGAAATATGACCAAGTCTAGAATGCCACAAATAAAACTTAGAAGACAATGGAGTTAAATGAAAAGAAGAAAGGTCAATACCAGCAGCAGCGGCATGACTTGGAATGTGCAAGTCATCCAAAACATAGAGACCGCCCTGCCTACGGCCTATCCCAATCAACTTCTTGGAGTTGGGATCCTGCACAGAGCAAGTGGTAGAAGAAAAATGAACAAGATATCCACGATCACAAAGTTGTCCGACCGACACAAGATTCATAGTTAATTTAGGAATACAATAAACATTTGGGAGGGAAACGTGTGTGGTTTGAATTGTACTGATTCCTGTTAATGGCAAAGATGTGCCATCAGCAGTCAAAATAGAAGGTGAGCGAGAATCAAAAGACATAGATATAAATGATGAACAATCATGGGACATATGATATGAGGCACCAGAATCCAAAATCCATAAAGGAGAATTCAAACCTGATATGGAGGGAGCTGATATGGCAAAGTGCTGAGATTGAAGAGTAGTCATGTTTTGAGACAAAGACTGGCTAGCAAGGAACTTTTGAAATTGTTCTGCAAGAGGGTTTCGGGTTGATCAGTAGGCTAGGGTTTCAGGACAGTGAGATCGGCAGGCTAGGGTTTCGGGGTTCTAGGGTTTCGGCAGGGAGAGGAAGGGGCTTTGGGGTTTTAGGACAAGATCGACGACAGGCTAGGGTTTCGGTGGGTGTTAGGGTTTTGAGTAGGTGATGATACCAGGCTAGGGTTTCGGGTTGAGGCAGGAAGACAAGACAGCGACGAGGCAGCAGGCGGAAACAAGAACGAGGCTCTAATACCATGTAAACGTTCGTAAAACGTTTGTAAAATCAAATAAGAAGAAAAAGATAATTCATATTATTCAGCAAGACGACTGAGCAAACAAAGATTGATTACATTAGGGCTACAGAGATAGTTTTATATAGATAGAAAACATAAACAATAAAAAGGCTAAAAATCCCAACTCAGACAGGAAATGGATCAATATGCTAACAATCATGTGATGTTAATATGACATATGTAAATAACCATTCAATCAAATTAATAAATATGAGATAATTTAAGATAAGTATGATTTTATTTAATAATTAGGTTGAATACAGTGCTAGTTAACAAACTTCATAAGTTTATCAAGATTCAAATAATATTATTTATTTATTTTTTTATAGTTTACTTGTTACGAAACGAACTTGGTTCGTTCAAAGTTAACTCTTCGTCAGCTTTTGTTTTGTAAAAAAAATCAATAGCTTGTGATGGTGTGATTAAGGATAGTCCTATTGGGCACTATCTTAAATCATGTCATCAAAAAAAATTATAAAATAAAATAATAAAAAACTAAAATAAATTTGTGAGAGCATTCCCAATCGTGTTGGTTGAGAAACGTCAATTCGAGACGAATCAACCAAAACTCACCACCAACAGAAAAAAAGTTAGCCAGCTAAGAAAATATTTCCTTAGCCGACTAAAAGAAAGCCGGCTAAGGAAATATTTTCTTAACCGGCTGAAAGCCGGCTAAGAAGCAATACTTCAGGTTGTTTTGGCAACCTTTCGGGTTGCGATAGCAACCCAGAAAGCCACAACCGACACTCGGTTGGAAATGCTCAGATGGCTTATTCGCCCCATGACAAATTTCAACTAGGCATCCTAGGAGGCAGAAATAGACCCTACCTAAGTTTAGAAATAGAATATAAGTTTGTTTAAGTCTTCTTTATCCCAAATTCCCTCTTAGATTCAGGTATTAGGAAAAAATTGCAGTCTATCTGAAAATTATTTAGACCTGAATGTTATACTTCAAAAATTACACTATTATAATCTTTTCCCTCTTTTTTTTTTCTTAAACTTTCTCCCCCTCTTCTTTTTGCAAATTTCTTTGTCGGTGTGCAATGCTTTTTAGTTTAGTAGTGGGCGACAGTAAGCCAATCAAAAACCGTAATCATTAAAGCAGCTTAATTTATGTAGTTTGCATGCATAGCAGCAAAATCACTAATGGCCGTCGGTGACTGGGAAAGTTTATAGTGGATCTAATACTAAATTAATGACATAATACTCTGAGAACAGAACATTATTTTTATAATTCAACCAAACGTATCGTACATAAGTAAATCAAAAAAATAAACAATATAGCTTTCCGACAGGGAACTAGATCTAATACCAACAGATTGATTCCACCCCCAAACTCGTGTCAGTATTCTCAACCATATTTTCTCCTAATTTTTCTCGCAATTCTTCCACTAAAATGGTGCATCTTTAACTCAACAACTCAACACTTCCCAGTCTCATTTCCTATTCCTACTCTCCAGGATCTCTTCTTCTTTCTCCTTCGGTTCCTGATGACAAAACCACACTTTCTCCTCTAACTTTATAACATCGGAAGAAGAAAAGAAACGTTATAGGACAATGGTAGCGTTTGGTAAGAATCCTCGTGGTAGCAAACGTGGATCATCGTCGTCATCGTCATCTTATGTGTCAACAATTACAATGGCGCTGGTTGTCGGTTTCTGCTTCTACGGAGTTTACGCGCTTACTACCTCATCTTCTTCTTCGTCTTCATCGCCTACTATATCTTCGCTTAAACACAATTCTAATGAGCATAGCAAGCATAAGCAGAACGCGGTGCCGAGAAATGTGTCGAGGGATAATAAAAACGTTGAAGATGATGATGAGGATAGTAAAGTGGTTACTGGCGCTTCTGCAGGGACTGAAGAGGACACGCATCCTGATTCTTTGTCTGCGGCCGGTAATTTTCAGAACCAGGATTTGACCCGTAAGCAGGAAGAGGAGGTTGAAACTGAGACAAAGCATACTGATCAAAGTCAAGAAAACCAAAATCAGCCCGAAGAGACCCTGCATAATGATGCTTCTAATAACCAGAGTAATGAGGAAGACAATGGTTCAAATTCAAATGAGCAACAGCAAGAAGAGGCTGCAGAACAAAACAATGATGAAAATCAACAGCAGGAGGGTACATAAGAATAGCACGCGGCTTTGGAAGAAAACAGCAGCAATGATAACGAGCAGCTAGAGCAGCATGAAGAGAATCAGAATACCGAGAATGATGACGGTCAGAAAGAAAGTAATAGCAATAGCAATGAAAGCCAGTTAGAGACAAATGATGGTCAAAAGGAAAGTGATAAGGATAGCAATGATGATGGTCAGAAGGAAAGTAGTAATGATAGCAATGATGATGGTCAAAAAGAAAGTAACAGTGGTGATAGCAGTGAAGGCCAATCGGAGATAGGTGATGGTCAGGCGCAGAATGAGGAGAGACATATTGAGCAAGTGACGAAATCAGAAAGTGATGAAGGTGAAATTAGTCAATCTCAGATTGAACATGACAATGATGGCACTATAGAGAGCAATGAGCAGCAACAGCGTCAACAGCAGCAACAGGAGCAGAAGCAAAAACATTTGGAAGAAGAAAATGCGGCCATTGATGAAGTAAGCAGTGGTGAAGAAAGTCAGAATGATAGTGATCAAACCCAAGCAGGTTCTGGTTCAGTTTCTAGTTCTGATTCCTCTGAAGACATTGAGAAGAAAGAGAGTGAAAATAACGCATGGGCTACGCAGGCAGATCACTCTTCAAATGAGAACATAGCGTGTATATATATATATATATATATATATATATATATATATATATATATATATATATATATATATATATATATATATATATTTCTTGATTCCAGCTATGTCTGCTCTAACGAAAGCTATGTGTTGGGACCTACATACAATCAAAAAGGATAAACTGAACTCGGTTGGTGCGGCCATGTATCGAAAACCAACAACAAATGAATGTTATGAGAATAAAAAGAACCAAAAACCTCCAATGTGTAAAGAAGACGATGATGCAAATGCTGCTTGGTTTGTTCATCCTCAATTTCTTTTTCCACAACATAAATTATCCATCAAATACTCTCCCATTTATGATTTCTATGGTTTTCACGATCAGGTATGTCCCTCTACAAGCTTGCATGCATAGGATACCTACCGATAAATCAATATGTGGCTCACAATGACCTGAAGAATGGCCGAAAAGACTCGAAGTTCCTCCATATTGGCTGAACGATTCTCAAACTGGAGTGTACGGTAAACCTGCACCAGAGGATTTCACTACTGACTATGAACACTGGAAACATATTGTCAACAAATCATATCTTACCGGTTTTGGTATTGAATGGTCTAAAGTCAGAAATGTTATGGATATGCGCGCTGTTTATGGAGGGTGATTACGTCATGTATCCTTTTTCAGTTGTCTCTCATGATTATACCTCTTTGTCTCATTGCATTTTTTTTGGGTTTAGTTTTGCTGCAGCACTGAAAGATATGAAACTGTGGGTTTTGAATTTAGTGAACATAGATGCACCTGACACACTTCCGATTATTTATGAAAGAGGGCTTTTTGAGATGTATCATGACTGGTGTGAATCTCACAGCACATATCCAAAAACTTATGATCTTTTGCATGCTGATCGTCTTTTCTCAAACTTGAAGAAAAGGTAAACAAAGTAAAATTTGATGTTTACAGAAGTTAGAAATTTTCTGCCTTGTCCAACAATGTTTTGACAAGTTGAAAACACAAATTTGCAGATGTGAGATTTTACCAACTGTGGTCGAGGTAGATAGAATAGTTAGACCAGGAGGAAAGCTGATAGTCCGCGATGAATCTGAAGTTGTAAGCGAAGTGGAGAATCTGTTGATGTCTTTGCACTGGGAAATTCGACTGACATTTTCTAAAAATAATGAAGGCATCCTTTGTGCTGAAAAAACAGAATGGCGACCTGAAGTGTATGCACTTTCATCTTAGGAAAAAATAAGGAAATCAATTTGTTTTTATCTTAGTTTTATATTTCAGAAAAAGAATAGTACGAGTCATTCCTATTACATTTTTTTCTTTATAGATTCTTTAAGTTGCAGAATTGCTCTCCTTTTGAAAAGATAATTCATTATATAATGTTGCAAATGATTCTGCAATCTATGATGTTGATTTGCAAGATAACCCTTTTTGATCCTTTAGATACAGAAGTTAAATAATCTGCACATATATTATTTGGGAAACATTGAAAATTTGTACAACTTACAGTTAATTAAGACTTGAGGTACATTTCAGTATTACACTTCATTGTTTAAATTGGTGCACATCGGTACATGTACGCTAACATAAATGCCTCACAAAGTACTCTTAAATAAACACTACTAAACCAACAAAACAAAAAACAAAAAAAAAAAGTTGTGGAATTTAAATCATGCTATAGAACAAACCACTGCCACAATTATCCAAGACGCTCCAAATTTTGGGACGTTTTGTAGAGAATTTTTTAACCTAACCTTAGCAAGTTAAAATAATCTTCTGAAGTGAATAACTATTGTACAAGACCTGTACTGTACTTTGTTTTTCCTAAATGAAGACTGGATATGTTTTGGTATAAATGAATGATTACTAGTAAAACAACAAACATAAACCTGCAGACTTTTATAAAGAATTGACTTCAATTTAAAATTCTTTCGAGTACACTATTACATGTTGGATATTCAAACGGAGGAAGAAGAAAGTGTTCTATACAAACTTTCGTTTTCACTGCACAGGAGATGAATAATATTACTACGCTGCTAAGGAATTTTAAGTCATTAATCATTTGTATTGCAAGAATATGCAGCCAAAGATTTTTATTAAGCTTAAGCTACTAAGTGGAATTTGATCGATAACATTATTATAAAATAAAACATCAGCAAAACTACGATGGCCTGTAACATAAATATAGGGTACAAGCAGGGCCGCTTCAACACTATATTGGGCCATGGACAAACTACAATTTTGGGTTCCCTGCGAACTTGAGTAATATATTTTCCTGGCTAGTTCAGTTTAAATACGAAAAATTGCTGAGTAATCCGACAAAACAAAAGAAACCACGGTACTCATATTTCTGTGGAGTATACCTATCTTATCGTTAAATCTTCCCTTTATACCATTTCCTAGTAAAATTGAAATCTGCGAAATTCCACCATTGAAAAATTACTATAGCAAAACTACATAATAAAATAAAATTCAAGTTTTACCTTTGCAAACTGGGAATTTTTAAATTTAATAAAAAAATCAACACAGCATAAAACTCAACTTTTACCTCTTTTGATTTCATTGAATTTTTATTATCATTAAAACTCATTGACTCAAACATAAGAATTGTGAATTTACCTAAAATTAAATTTAGAATTTGTTGGATAAGGTGGATAGAAGAAGGAAAATATGATGAATGGCATATGAACAATTTTGTCCTTCGATTTTTATTTTTTTTTAATTTTAAGAGGGATACTCAGCAATATCATATGTCTAAATAGAATTAGCCGTCCTTCTTTTGTCTGTTTTTTCATTTTCTTTGATTAATGGAAAGATGTTTCATGATTTCAAGTTGGAGAAATAATTAAGAACAGTGAAACCATCTAATATTTATTCAATTGAACTTGATGTATATTTTTAATTCCATCCCAAATACTGTATATTCAGTAAATGATTAATTACTGGAAAAAAAATTGTTAGAAACTTGAAAAAAAAAATAAAGTGTTTCATCAGTGGATTTAAATTTTGTTTGAATAAATACTGAAATAACTTTGTTAAATGATACGAAATGCCATAAATAATCAAGTTGTATTTTAGTACTATATTGTAAAAACAGCATAATGATTGTTTTAGTTATCAAATTGAACAAAATAAAGCAACAGATTGACTTGGGATTCAGCAATCCACTATAGTACCTAAAAAGGAAAAATAATGAGAAAAAGACAACCCTGACTTTACTAATTCAGATGTTGAATAACAATTCCACTGATGTTTAATAATAATAATAATAACTGAAAAATAAAGTGGAAATTAATGTTTGAATGACGTATAAGTACCCGACTGGCAGTATATGAATGCATAAGAGGATCGTTGCGCTAGCTAATTCATGAAGAGGCAAACATGTTTCCAGACTTAATCACTTTTTTGATATCATACAATAATTATTTGATCTAAAAGATAATAATCTATTGATAATTTTACTCATTAAATGAGAGAAAATGTAATATCTGCGAAGAAGAAGACAAGATTTCTAAAGAGCATAGGGGAGACGAGGAGTTTTGAACATATGAAAAGGCAGATGGTTTAAAAGAATGCGTTGCTATTGGTTCATCTACGAAATGAGCTATTAATAATTTTATATTATAATAATGTATAAAATAAATATAGGCTCCCTTGGAACTAGGCCCTGGCTATCGTCCAGTTTTCTCAGCCCAAGGGCCGGCCCTTGGTACAAGACAAATCATCAATTCTATATTTAAAAAACATCTTCATAGCTCATATTAACGTAGTTCACTTATCCTTCAAAGTACACCTTTCGAATGTAAGGTGTACTTTGCTCAAGAAGAAGTTTCAGCAGAAGTCAATCTCCGTCGGTCAAGCTTTCTAGCTATCCACCGATCCAAGCTGTGGTGAGTCATCCAATTTTTTTAGATTCACCCGTAAACCAAAGGTCGTTCTAGATCATTGTAACTAAGAACTCTAATCCTTACTTAAGTGATGGTCATAAGTCATAATTAGACCATTTTCATCAGGAGTTATCATATCGTATATCAAAATCATCTCGTGTTCGTCCGGAATTTATCTGTTTTACTCTGATTAAAGGACGTTCAAATACTAAGGTCAAGTCAATGTCCATTCTAGAGTCTGATCACTTCGAGTCGTTTAACATCCGATCTAGGGTCTCGTTCGATCTAGGTTTTCATCCAATGTAGGGTCTGACCTCTCTGGATCGTTCTTCATTCAATCTAGGCTTTGACCCCTCCGGATCATTTATCATTCAATATAGGGTTCGATCTCTCTGGATCCTTACTGAGTCTGATCCGTTTGCTCTTCGACGAGGGGCTCAACATCCAAGCAAGTCCATCTGCTCACTTTCCGGTGAGGGGACTTACTTTTGATCTCTCTGGATCATTTTTGAGCCCAATCTGCTCGCTCTTCAACTAGGGGCTCAACGATAAGCAATCCATCCACTTACTCTTCGGTAAGAGGACTTACTTCTTGCGGTCACCGCCCCACCTCTCCGGACGGGACAACCGCGATCAAGATCGGCCATCATGTTCAAGTGGTTTATAAAATCCTAATCAATTTTAGGGGTCATCAATCTCCGTTTGTGTTTCCTAATCAATTTTGGTCATCTCTCATGAAGCTTAAGTCAGACATCTAGCAAACATCAAACCATCTGATGCTATCAAGCATCATCTTTAGACTTCCAACTCAAAGCGCGTGTAGGGACCGATCATAATCTTGTATACATGTAAACGGTCTGATAGTAATATTGCATCATAAATTTAAAATAAATGTAAGGTAAGGAAATTGAACTTGACTCTAATCCATCTTGATTATGGGGTTATCGTCCAACGAAAGTCTTCGATCGACAACTTCATTCTACCCATCGTTTCTACAATGAGCTTTTGGTTCCAGGTCTTGTTTCTGTGCATTTGCATTTTGGTCTTGGCTCCAGCATCATTCGCTCCCGGCATTCCAGTCGCCCTAAGTTCAAATCAAAATTTCCCCTAAGCAGATTCCTCTTGGTATTGACACAATTCTGGTCAATACCGACTAGTTCTGGTCGTGGGAGCATTATTCCAACTTGCTCTGCTCCAATTCCAAATGCTCCTGCATCAATTTCTGGATTTGATTTTGAAATCTAGTAACTTTAGCTATTCCTTATTGTCCTAACGTTTGAAAAAAAATCCATTTAGCATCTCCTGTTATCGAGTCATTATTTCATCTTGCATTTTTTCATCATTCCTTCAAGATGAAATGATTAGAATTTGATGACATCTCCTAACTATCCCCATGCTTTGATTGACTCCCTCCAATCCTAGATCTGGTGTTAGGCCTCTTCATCTTCTCCAAACTTCAGATTCAAGCTGTGGTTGTGAAATCTACTTCAATTCTCAGTAAAAGCACCAAAATGTTAATGCCAAAAATGGCGCAACACCCAAAAACATGCTGAAATATAGAGATCTAACAGAAAATAGCAGGAAAATAAAGAACACATATGAATTTTTATAGTGATTAGGTAATCTTTGACCTACGTCCACTTTATATTCTTGTTATTGATTGTTATCTCTCCGGATTACAACAAATACAATTAGATCCGTGCACAATCCAGTGGATCTCGATTTAAGAGTGTTCTGGAGTAGTTGTGAACGAAGAAGATGAAGAAGGAGAAGTGCTCAAAAGTGGAGAAAGAAAATCCTTGTTTAGTTGCCATAGGTTCTTTGCAGACTTAGGTGCCCATGTAGTTCATCGTCCAAATGCAAGCCTAGGGGCAAAGAAGAGAGCGCGTCGGTCCAAATACCATGAAAGACCTTTCGGTAGCAAGAGGTTTTATTGGGTGAAAACCATCTTTTTTCCTTTTCTTTGTCTCCTATCTTCGATCTGAGGCTTTCCAAACTCTTTTCTACTAACATTGAGTCATTTCCGACAATTCTCTTGACTTTGCTTGTTTTATCATGCTTTCTTTATTTTCTTCTGATAAATCCTTAGAGTTGCTCGTCTTTTTTTCTTCAAGAAAGTACTTTATATCAACTACTAGAGGTTGTGCATCAAGTATGAGGAATTAGAGGGTGCCAAGTGAGGATATTCTTCTCAGTACTGAGAGATAGCCTTCTTTTGCTTGAAAATTGTAAAATTCCATCGTCTTATCCTTCTAAGCGTATTTCCAAGTTCTTGGGTCGTTTCATCTTCATCTTGACGTTCTAATTTCAATTGAAAATCCGTTTGGTCAAAAAATCGATTAACATTTTTCTACCGTTTATCGATGGTTTTTACTCTGATTTAATTATATCCTTTCTTATGTAAAATTGTTATGTCCATTTGTTTCTCTTCATTCCTTATTTCTATTTTACTTTATTTGTGCTATGGTACCACAACTAATTCTTATTATAGTCGCACGATGGATCACATAGAATGGCATTAAATTTTATTATAGTCGCACAATGGATCCCAACTAATTCTTCGTTCCTTATAGTCGCAAGATGGTACCACAACTAATTCTTATTATATATATGAGTGTAACGGCACGCGCGAAATTAAAAAAACACAAATGTTTAATCATATTTTACATTGAAATCATGTGGAGTTTTTTTTTTTTTAAGTTCCAATATCAATTTTGTTTTAGTTTGAATTTTTATTTCTGTTATTAATTAATAAAGAACGTATTTATAAAGGAAGTTTATTTGTTAGATATATTTTATAGTGATTAAGATTTGATAATATTTGTAGAGTGCATTTTGAATTTGTCAAAAAAAATTATTAGATCCTATTTTTATTTGATATTAAGGTTTGTTAATATAATATTTGTAGAAGGACATTTTGAATTTGTAAAGTGGATTTATTTTTAGATCCTAATTTTAAGGAATTTAATAATATCCACACAAGGGCATTTTTGGTAGTTCACGTTGACACCAAAAAAGTGTGACACCAAATGTATTGCAAGACAAGATAGAATAGATATATAATACGAGTGTCACGGCACGCGCTTCGCGCGTGAATTATTTTCCTTATAAATTGTATATGTTTATATCTGTAAAAAAATGATTTTTTTATTTTCAAGTGATATTAAGATTTGTGTATTTGTAAAGAAGTATTCTAAATTATAAAGAAAGTTTAATTTTAGATCCTATTTTTAGAAGTATTTCGAATTCATAAAGCATTTTTAATCGTTAGATCCTAATTTTAGGGACGTTTGAATTTCTAAAAGAAGACTAATATTAGATCCTATTTTAAGTGGTTAAGATTTGATAATATATAGAGGGGCGTTTTTGGTAATTCACGTTGATACCAAAAAAGTGTAACACCAAGCTATTACAACTATTATTAAAGATGTGTGTGTATGTAATAACAAGAATGATATTTAATTTTAAGCACAACATTCGACATAGAACATAATTTAGTATAAAATTATTATTTTCAAGTTTTTAATTGCTTATTTTATTAATACTTAAATTTAAATACTATAAAGTGATTCGGATACATAGATAAAAATCAAACAACTCCTTAGTAGCAGAAGTAGAGCCAAAAATAGTGTATTAATATATTGAACCAATAAGTTTTTAAAAATAAAATAGAATAGGTATGATCTAGAATTTAAATTTCTTACATGTTAATTAGCTAACCATAAAAGCATAAAGATATAAGAAAACATAACGACTTTAAAGTTCAAATTAGAGCATGAACAAGAAACAAATCAAAACTATGTAATAATTGAAAAAAAGATAAAATCCAAAATGAAAAAAGATTGCACCACAATAATCAAATTTGTCGATTTTAAAATTAAATGTGGATATTTGGTTTTTGATAATTTAAAATAAGTTGGATATGTTATCCAATTGGGATCCATCAACCCATCCGCCACACTTGTGTTTCTATGATTTGAATTCGATTTGATCCAATTTGTAAAATGGATTGGTTTTGGTCCAATTTTTTTTTTATTGGTTTGGATTCGATCTATTGATTGCCATGTTAATTCCTTCTTAGCATATTATTTATCTCGTAGACATGAAAGTAAAAACTAAAACGAAAACAAAATTCATGGTATTGATTATGACCACTGATCAATTAAATTTGAACTTAGCACGCACAGGATTATATTTCCTTTTTAAAAATATCAAAAATCAATCAAATCAATTCTCCTATCTAGTAACAATAAAAGTAGAGAGATATGCTACATTTAGAGCTATACAGTTCTACTTATCCATGTATAAAAAAAAGAAAAAAAAAATCATGTGATTCAATTGTAGTCCATGGTTGAAAAGACTTCATTACCACTTCTGAAGAAGTGGAAGAATGAGCTGTGGATGAGAGAAGAAAACGACAAAGAGTAACTTAAATAGTTCTTTCATCCTGTAAATGAGATTGTTACGACTCTTATGGTTTAATCGACAAACAGTGACTCTCTATGTTTCTCTATCTCTAAGTCTTTACCAACTTAAAAATATACTGGAGAGGAAAGTGAAGGATGCGAAAAGTAAGAAGTAGACGCAAGGAAGAGTGAGGTTAGAATCGAGCTATGGTGATAGGGAGTGATGTATGCAATCGTATGTGTGAATATATTATCAAAGAAAAACCGTGTGTTTGATAACTACAGCTCAAAATGAATAATACTTCTTAAAGAAAATGTAAATGAGTTGCCAACCAGAAAAAAACAAGAAGAGATATGTGCACTAGTCGTGCTTGTAGTTATGCAAGAAAAAAGATGAAGAAGAAAAAATGAACCCGAACTGAAACTTAAAAAATAAACCAAAGTCATTCTTATATGGACTTAAAATGGAGTTATATGCACGTATAGGGATGCACCATCAAAATGTGTCATTTAAAAAGCCAATGGTGTTCACTGTGAGTAAATTTCAGGTTGAGTTTGACTACAAAAACGTAAATCAGCAAGAAAAGTCAATTTTATTTTCAAAATACCTCTGGAGTCTGGTTCTCTTTTCTGCTGTAGCCAGCTGTTGTTTTAGGCATTAACTACATTGCTTGAATAACCTGCAGCTTAAACCACCTGCACCAAGAATTGCTCATATTATCAGTGGATACCAGTGCATAAACCATTACATAAACCATTACACTTATGGTCCAAGTATGACTTATCTGTTATTAAAACACGAAAAAAGATGCTTGTAAGGGCTGAAATTCTAAAGAATCATCCAAAACTAATTGACACAAATTAGGTACGTCCTTATGGAGAAAATTCAAAGTTAACATGATCTAACACAGACCAAAAGGATGCTATGTTTTTGGTGTAATCATTATAAATATGAGATAAGTGCGTGACTGTGTAGACGCAAAATCTTGCATAATAACAATTTGGATCCTTAGCTACATTGTTTATACGTTAGATTCTTTATGAATCAGCTTGTACATTTTCAAGTTTTAATTATGACCTTGCAATAATATAACCCATTCGATTTTTAGTTTGATTAATATGTTAGGAGAGCAGTAAACTTTGAACAAAAGGGCATAATAGGAAAATTTAACACTCCAAGTTGCATATTGCATTGCACACAGGATGATACAAATAAGCTATAACTACATCTGATATATCACCATCACGTACAATAATTGATAAAATTGGCCCCGAAAAAGCAAAGAAAATAGGACCAACGAGAAGATTAATTTTCAATCTGCAGTCCAACTTGCGAGATAAATAGTTGAGATGGAGACATGTATGTCGATATTTTGCATGTGTAATATTACATGCGTTAGATTTTATTGGCATATATACAAACTGATATAAGAACTTAGTCTTTGCACACGTGTTATATATGAAATTAGTAATTCATGTCTCGTACTCAGTCGCATAAGCTCCATATCAACACCCACATATGTAAGGTTCTTGACTCTTGTAATTACACGCACACATATTTGCCGGTTTATGGTACACGTGTATTGTGTAAAATAACACTGGTAGCATTGAGATGCCGCAAGTATGCGGTATCCCAAATAACGCTATTTCTGCTGCTCTTTGTAAATTTTCAGCCCTTCCATCAATAACACTCCACTTCCCTTTCTCTCAACCTCTTTTCAAAAAAACCGAACCCACCCAGTTGAAATACTGATCGAATTTATATTTTGATAAAGCAGAGATATATGAAAATGAAGAAACAATATTATTGATAAATATTCTGATACAATGTTGTTTGTATTTAAATACATATTGGTGGGCTTGAGCAAGCTAAGGCCCAAACAAATGTAACAAAGTGTAACGGGTCGGATAACAAATGATACCCACGAAACTATCTCATATCATTACATTCAGTACTTAGGGCAGGCCGCATATCTCAACACTTTTACTCCCCCCCTCAAATCAGAATCTAGGGCATGGTTTCTCTTCTTCGATGTTAAAAGAAAACTTGAGAAATGAGAGTATGAAATCTTCAGAAAACTTGGGAGAGAGAGTTGCTTTCCTCTTTCGATCCTGATTTGTAGTTATGAGTGTTGAGGCAACTGGAGCACTGGATCTTTGATCTTTGAGACAGATCTGGCGGATCTTCAGAACCTTGGGTTGAGGCTTTAATTCTGGTGACCAGCTTGACCGTAGTATGACTTGAATCGGAATTGTTGGAGACGTCTTTAACTTTGAGGTCCTCTCTGAATTTTACAAAATTACTGTAAGTCAGTGCCTTGGTAAGTACGTCTGCTCTCTGGTAAGTTCCAGGTATGTGGTTTATAAGTAAGTTTCCCTTGAGAACTTGTTCACGCACGAAATAGATATCGATCTCTATGTGTTTAGTTCTTGCGTGTAGCACTGGATTAGCAGACATGTAGATTGTACTCTGGTTATCACACCATAGCACGGGTTTAATGTCAGATTTGATCTTTAACTCACTGAGTAAGGATTGAATCCACATAATTTCTGCAGTTGCACTGGCAACGCTTCTGTATTCAGCTTCTGTGCTAGATCTGCATATGGTTGATTGTTTTTTTGAACACCATGACACTGGGTTGTCTCCAATATAAATGCAGTAACCAGAGATTGATTTTCTGTCGTCATGGTCTGTTGCCCAGTCTGCATCACAAAACCCTGTCACATTGAGTCTTTTGCAAGTTTTTAAAGATAGACCATAGGTTGCTGTTCCCTTCAGATATCTTAGTATTATTTTTATAGCCTTCCAGTGCTCATTGAGAGGTTCCTGCAAAAATTGTGACAACTTGTTAACACTGAATGATATATCAGGTCTATTTATGGTTGTATATTGTAATGCTCCCACAACACTCCTATATTGTTTGATATTAAGTATTGGTTCCCCCTTGTGTTTTGAAAGTTGATGATTGCAGATCATGGGTGTTGGTTGAGACTTGGCCTCTGTCATATTTGATTTGTGTAGTATTTCATTGATGTACTTTCTCTGGCTTAGTACGATTTCAGATTTTGACTTTCTGATGACTTCTATGCCTAAGAAATAATCTGGCTCTCCAAGATCTTTAACAGAAAATTGCTTATCTAGATACTGAACAAGCTCATTGATTGCTGTTTCATCATTTCCTATAATTAGTAAGTCATCAACATAGATTAAAATATATATAATAGATTCTTTGTTGATTTTAATGAATAGTGAATTATCAGATTTTGTTGACTGATAACCCAATCTACCAAGTGTAGTCTTTAGTTTATCAAACCAGACCCTTGGTGCTTGCTTCAGACCATACATTGCCTTGTTTAGTTTACACACATGATTCTGCCCCTGATTATAACCTTATGGCTGTTCCTTTTAGATTTCTTCTTGTAGTGTGCCATTTAGAAATGCATTATTGACATCCAATTGTATGATTTTCCACTGTTTATGTAAGGCTATAGTGAATATTACTCTAATTGTAGTTGGTTTCACCACTGAAGAGAAAGTTTCAGTGAAATCAAATCCATACTGTTGAGTATATCCTTTGGCGACCAGCCTGACTTTGTATCTACTAATTGTCCCATCTGCATTTTTCTTTAGTTTGTATGTCCACTTGCAACCTACAATGTTTTTATTGTTTGGTGGATTGACCAAGTCCCAGGTTTTGTTTTTGATGAGGGCATTGTACTCTTCATCCATTGCCATTTTCCAATTGTTGTCTTTTATAGCTTGTTCATAACTTTCTGGTTCATATGTAGTTTTGACTGCAGTGTAAATCTTTGGTTTGAATATGCCACTTTTAGATCTTGTAGTCATTGGATGACTTGGTCTTGGCTGTAGAACCTCATTGTGTGCTTCATTATCATTGCTTCTGCTCTGGTTTGGTTGACTGCTTGTAGATTGACTGGTTTGTTGCTCTGGATCATTTGTGCAGGTAGGAGACTGATTGTGATAGCTGGATTCTACTGGTTCATGGCTTGATTCGTTTGGTAAACCAGTTTGTGAATCACTAGTACTTGCAGTCCTCTCAGTTTCCTGCTTCCAGATTTTGGAATATACAGGTAAAGCGGGTACAAAAACACTTGGATTGTATATCTTTTTAGTTGTCTCCACATTTGAACTTTCAAAAGGAAACACATGTTCATTAAAGACTACATGTCTGCTAATGAACAGTTTTCCTTTATTGTCTAAACACTTGTATCCTTTCTGATTGTTGGGATAACCCAAGCAAGTACAAGGTTTAGATCTAAAATTTAATTTGTTGGTGTTGTACTGCCTTAAGTTAGGAAAGCATAGACACCCAAATGGTTTCAATGTATGATAATTAGGCTTAGTGCCAGATGATTTCTCTATAGGACTTATGCCCTTTAGCACTTTTGTTGGCAATCTATTAATCAAGTATACTGCTGAATTAAAAGAATCTGGCCAGAATTTTAATGGTAAATGTGCTTGTGCTAAAAGTGTAAGTCCTATCTCCACTATGTGTCTATGCTTTCTTTCTATCAAGCCATTTTGTTCAGAGGTGTAAGGACATGTTGTCCTATGTATTATTCCCTCGTTATTAAAGAATTTGATGAGTGGTTTAAACTCAGAACCCCCATCAGTTTGCATAACTTTGACATGATGGCCTGTTTGTTTTTCAACTAGGTTATAAAGTGCAACACTACATTGCAAGTTTCAGACTTTGCTTTCAGTAAATAAATCCAAGTGTATCTAGAGTAAGCATCAATAAAGGATATGTAATATTTATAACCATAGTCAGAGCATATAGGAGCAGGACCCCAAATATCTACAGCAACTAATGCAAGTGGATTAGAATACATAGTAGTAGAATCATTGAAGGCTAATTTATGACTTTTGCCCATTTGGCAATAAGTGCAAACATATGAATCAGAAATATCTTCAAAAGGAATTTTATTTTCATTGAGTATTTGTTTAACAACAGTTGCATTTGGATGCCCCAATTTGTAGTGCCACAGATCAAAGTTACTTCTGTTCTTCTCTGTTTGATTCACCTCAATCAAATTACATTTATTCTGCTGTTTTACAGTACTGGTGGAGTTAACAAAATTGAATCTGTAAAGACCTTTATCAACATCACCCTGCAAAAGAATTTCATTAGTCAAAATAAGCAGTAGTTAGGAAAAAATTCAAAGTACACATTATTGTCTCTTGCAAACTGGGAGACACTGATAAGATTCTTTTTAATCTTTGGAACTCTTAATAAGTTATTCAAGAATAACTGCCTGGTACCTTTAATATAGGTTTTACCAGTATGTGTTATTCTAATGCACTTACCATCTCCCATAGTAATTGATTGTTTACCTTTGTACTCTTTATTTCCAAGATTAAGGTTATCAAGATTGCTTGTTAGATGATCAGTTGCTCCAGAATCTGGATACCATGCTTCATCTTGAATGTGTTTAGGTTTAGTGATCTGATTCCTGTACATGTCTGACTGCACATTTTGTTCTTGTTGAGCCTGTGCTAAATTTGCACTTGGATTACCATTCCTTTGACTACTTGCATTTTGTCCTGGTACATAGTTTAAGTTTAATCTGAAATAGCATTTTGCAGCAGTGTGACCTATCTTTTCACAAATTTGACATTTTGGTTTATTGTTGTTGTTGCTTCACCTTCCTCTGCCTCTTCCTCTTGTTGACTGATTGTTTCTTTGTTGAAACTGATATGATTTGTTGTTGTACTGACTTTTATTTTTGGAGTTTGAGGCATAATTGACTGACATATCTATTTCATTTGACTTCTTGTACTCAATTCTTCCTTCGTGAGCAAGAAGAATTGAGTGCACATCCTCAATTGAGGGTGTCAATCTTTGTGATGATATGACAGCCACTACAGCCTCATATTCTTCACTTAAGCCACTTAGTATAATCAGTACTTGTTCAGAAGCAAGAATTTTGTGGCCAGCGGCTTCAAGAAGGTCACATAGTGTTTTTATCTTTGTCAAATACTCTCCCATGGTTTGATTGTCTTTTTTGATACTGTGCAATTGCCTTTTGTGATGCATTATCTTGGCAGCAGATTGAGAATTGAACAATCTCTCTATGGTTGACCAAATTCCATTTGCTGTCTTGCTTCCTATTACCTGTGGCAGTAACTTGATGCTTATAGATGATAGTAACCATGAACAAATTATACCGTCTTGTCTTTAATGCTTTATGAATTCATCATTACTGGTAGTCTTGTTTTCTTGGTCAGTTATGAACCTGGGTGGAATAATGATGGTACCAAGAAGGAATTCTTCAAGGCCATAGCCTCTGATGGCTGTTTCCACTTGGACTTTCCAAAGAAGATAATTGTCTTCCTCAAGATGTGCAGTAATTAGCTGATTCTGTGGACTTATTACAGTCCTTATGAGACTTTCAGTGGAATTCTGATGAGAATTGGATGAAGTACTTGATGTGGCAGTGCTGTTATTGTCTCCTGCCATGATTTCTTGAGAGATATATAATCAACAAGTGAAGAAAGAAGACACTTACAGAGTCAGAGAAGATCAACGATGAATGATACAGGTTAGTTACAGCCGAACTCAGATGATGAGATTTAACTGATGGGTTCTTGGCAAGGTAACAGCCCTTTTTTGTGATTTCTTGATGATTTCTTCATGGTTTTTCTTGACTCTGATGGTGAATTTTCTGATGTACTTCTTTCTGATTTTCTTTTATCTGATCAGTTGCAACCAAGATCTCGATCTTCAGGTATGGCACTGATTAGTACTCAGATGATGAGAATCTCTGATGAGTATTCTGATCACCAGGTGATGATACTGTATCTGATGGTGATTCAGATTTAGCAGCCCAGATGATTTGCCGTTAGGCGATGATGCTTTGATACCAAGTTGAAATACTGATCGAATTTATATTTTGATAAAGCAGAGATATATGAAAATGAAGAAACAATATTATTGATAAATATTCTGATACAATGCTGTTTGTATTTAAATACATATTGGTGGGCTTGAGCAAGCTAAGGCCCAAACAAATGTAACAAAGTGTAACGGGTCGGATAGCAAATGATACCCACGAAACTATCTCATATCATTACATTCAGTACTTAGGGCAGGCCGCATATCTCAACACTTTTACTCACCCCCCCTCCCCAGTTCACCAAAAATCAAATTTTCAATCTTCCAGCTATAACGACCCAATTTTTCGACTTTCGAAAGTTGACATTAATACGTCCACTGTATCGAATGTCGGAAAACCAAACTGCTATCACTTCAGCTATCTTTCTAAAACCTTACATAAATTCCAAACAACATTAGTTTCTCGTCAATTCTAATTATTTTTCAATATTCAGTTTCAATTCTAGTTTTATTCTTTTGTTCATTCCCTTATTCACAATTACCATTTCACGATTTCCAGTTTAACATTAACTTAATTATTAATTTGTTATCAAAATTTAGTTAGAATTTGAACTATGCCTTCATCATCATCTTAAGCACATCCTATAGGTATGAAATCTATCGATCTTGTCTCTAATTGTCTTTTTTTCAATTTAGGGTTTATGGCTAAAATTGTTCTATGATTGCAAACTTATGATTGTATAGTACAATGAAGTTGAGTACTTACCAAGAGCACATGTTTAATTGTTTTTCCATCGTGTACAATGAAGTTGTATAATTGCATATCTATAGTTCTATACCCATTAAAGTTGAGTATGATTATGCAATGTTATTGTGGTAGAATATGACGAAATGGCTTCCGATGATCGATCCTAGTGTGCTTTACCTCCAACCTCAACACCGCACAAACAATATCGATATGATGGAGATACAAAGTCAAACAATTTGTTATTACTTCTGCAAAATGCTGGTAATTACCATAATTGCTTTCCTTTGTTACTATGTATCCACATGGGCTTGAGCCGAACAGCTTCATTGACCATTCATCAACTTTAAAACTCGTCACGTCAGTGTATCCAGGCGTGTTGGAACTGTTAGACAGAGCTGGATTTGATGTTGTCAATAAGTTGGGATATACACAGCTCGATTGGAATCTTTTGATGGCTTTGATCGATAGATGGCGACCGGAGACGTCTACATTTCATCTTAGAGTAATGAGGATCCCATCCTGAAACCGGATTTTCCAAGAAATTATATGAAATTGTGCGAGCCCTTGCTTGGATTGTCTCCTCCAGAAGACGTGAGGTGGGGAAATGAGTCGATAGTGGCCATGTGGTTTAGGGAGCAGTTAGCCGGTGATATTCCCGGTCGTGCCTCTCCTTTGCAGATTGCTCAGCGTGCCTGCACTATTATGTTGCACATCATCACGCAGCTTCTTTTTTTGATCGATCGAAGACAAGAGTGGCCCTTTAATGGCTTACATTATTAGAAGACTTCGATTCATGTCGGCAATACTCATGGGGTAATGCGGTGCTTGCTTTCACCTATATGGAGCTTACGAGAGTTGCTTTGGTCCAACAATGGTCCGCCGGAGGTTGTATAACTCTACTTCAGGTACGGACATAGTCATTCGTTATTGCATAGTTGAGTTTTTCGTAAAACTGTAACTAAAATTAAGTTTCACACTTGCAACTTTGGTCATGCACCCAACTTTCGATTGGTCGCATTTCTACGAAGACGCAAATAATTGACAATTCAAAGCCTTATGGAGCAAGGTAAACAGTGTTGTTAGTGTTGTTGTATCGACATAGTAAATTTGATTTTCCTATAACATGTTGCAATTATAGATGGATTGGCCCAAAGAATACAAAAATGACCCCAGACGCAATTTAACATTCTACCGAAACGAGTTTGATGTCTTAGATTACAATGCAGTAACATGGAATCTGTATTCCGAAGCAGACCTTCATGCACTTCAGGCTATTTGTACAATGGACAAGCCGTTATGGCGGGCAAGACTTATGATTTTTTGTTTCGGAGATTTAGCATACCATCTGCTAGATAGAGTCATGAGACAGTTTGGTCTTCGACAGCACCTACTGTATCCTGCTCCATATTACGTGCTTCCATACGACGAATATGAGTTTGAAGCGATGATTGAGTTATGGAACAATCGTTTCATAGCTGGGGAAGATGAGCATGAAGTCACTCTGACCGATGAGGAGTATCTTAGTTGGTACTGAAATATCACTCGACGTTATGTGCTACGTAGACGAGCGGAAGAACTCGAGCAAGAGGTGGCACCTTACACTCCACGAGCTCCGCTAGAACGGAATGTGGTACATATTAATATTGACAGCTTATGTAGTACTTATGAAACTCATATGGGTTTATGTTATATGTAGATGGATGGTATGTATCATGTGTTGGAGATTGTCGACGAGCTTGTGGAGGAGGTTCCTGAAAAGAGCAAGGCGACATACTCTCTATCAAACAAATTCTGTTATCCTGTTTTTCGAAGAACAAGATGTCAAGGATCATCCCACCTCCGCCTCCTCCTCCTGCAGTGCCACCACTTATCTTGGATATTGCACCTCCCGCGTTGCATGAGGACATAGCCTCAGTCCCAACGGCCCTCTCACCGAAGAGAAAGTATGAAGGAAGGGAGAAAAAAGAGGGCGAGAGTTCCGAAGCGATATCTTTCCAGCATACACAACCCGTCGGGCAATCACAACCCCCAACGGAAGGGACGCAAGAGGAGGGCAGTGAAGAGATGTCACTGGAAGATGAGGAATTCATGCTCATGCCAAGAAGACCGAAGAAGAAAACTTCTAGGGAATTAAAAATTTTGAGATGAAATTTTAGACTAACCGTAGGGGACCGTGGTTTCTATTTGTTGACTGTAGTGTTGATTGATCGTTTGTGTGGGATGTTGACTGTAGTATTGATTGATCATGGTCTCTATTTGATCGTTTGCGATGTTTGGTTGTTAACTACTGTAGACTAGTGTTTGTCATTGTGATTGTAGAAGTGACTCTGGTATTCTGATGTTGGTGTGAATGTTACTAATTGTAGACTTGTATTTGCTGTTCGTAACTGTAGTCATGAGCTCAGAAAGTTGCAATGGTCAAGGTTCAGAAATTAATATTACGTTGGTGTTGAAATATTGACAGTATTTTCCATTTGAAGTTTGTCTGAATAAGTAACATAGCGACATTTCAAATGCCGCGTGAGGCGTCATTTTAAATGCCGCATGGAGCGGTATTTGAAATGCCGCCACAAGCGGCATTTAAAATGCTGCCCCTTGCAGCATCTGAAATGTCGCTCTGTTACTTTACGTTACCAACAATGCCCCTTGCGGCATTAGATATTACGTTACATACTTCGAACGACCGTTTCTAATATCATTACGTTACATTTCAATTATCCTTCAACGATGCATAACATACTTCAAACGATGCCTAATGTAACAACCATGATTTTTAATTACCGTCGAAATAAATATTTAAAATAGAAATTTTAAATTGAAATTCGAAAAAAAAATGATACAAATCCGTTGCAAAATCAGTTGCATACCTTTAAGTGGTAGCAGCTGAAATGAAATTGCAATTGGCCTTGTTGAGTTGAAAATAACAAAGTTGTGTTATTTTGCTTTACCTTCACGTGTACATATGGGTCCAATGTAAAACAAAAATGTGAACACTTCATTTCTTTGACTTGTGCACGTTTGGAAATGGAGAAAAGTAAACACTTCCTCCTTTTCATTGTTTTCAAATTTTCAGTAGCCTTCATCACTTTGTCTTGTACATTTTTCCAGTGGCTGTGCAAAAACTTTAATGGCGGTTCATAATTTCTTGCTTCTTTTGAATATCGGTTGCTCGTCGTTTTTGAAACCAAATCTAAGGTGAGTGAAAACTCACGCTTCTAATTAAAACAATGCTGGCCGTTTTTTTGATAGGTTGTTGTATTGTTTTTTTTAATGAGTTGAAACTTTTTCGTTTGCATTTTATGCGGTGCATGAAAAATATGTTGCCCGGATATTTTTGTTTCATTTGGTACGTGTAAATTGGTAGTAAAAAATTCACGTCAGGGTGCAAGTTGAAGTATAAAAGCACATGGCCAGGTTTTTTTTTATTTTGCATGTTTCTTACGTGTAAAAATAGTATTGCTCTGGCCATCATTTATTTCGCACGTTATTTTCATTATTCGCATTAAGTATGTTTTGCAAAGAGTAAAACAAGTCCAGGCCGCATATCTTCATTCTATTGCATGCAAGAGTAAAACACGGAAGCGTGCATGCATAATGAAGCAAAACCCATGCCATTTTGATCTTGCATGCGCATATATACATATTGTCCAGGTCTCAATTTTGTTTTGTTTTGCATTTTTGTTAACATGTTGCATTACATTAAAATGCATGCGTGAGTCAAGCAATTTTGTTTTGTTTTGCATTTTGTGGTCATGCGTGAAACATGCATTTTACGAAAATAGAACGCCCATGTCATTGGTTTGGAAATAAGCTTTGATACATTTGCATGTGTGTGCAAAGTATATGCCCAGACCATACTTGATTTCATGCATGCGTGTAGTTGGAGTATGCATGTATTATACCGAAGAAAACAGGTCCAGGCTATATTATTATTATTATTATTTTCACTTTCATTACATGCGTGAGTCCAGGCCAGTTTTATTCCATTTTGGTGAGTGCAAGTATGTGTTGCACATAACATGTCCAGGCAGTGCAATAATGTTATATAAGTAGTGCAGTATAGTTATTAATTTGTTTTGAACTGGTGTTTTGCTTTTAAACGTACTTTGTTGCCGTTATTTTTATAACAGATTTCTACTCCGGTGTTAAAATTTTGAAGCGCATTGTTTTGATGACATTTTTGCTAATAGAAATTTCTGTTGTTTTGACTTCAGTAACCGTCAATTTTTAAAGTGAATTTATAAGCGGGTTGTCCCGCAACGCTGATTTGATATCCGTTTTTACGGTGTTTTGTAAAGCGCAATTTCTTTGTCGAAATTGCTATAGATGTTGCTGTTTTAATCACGTGTTTTTAAATCGTTTTAAAATAAAATTGTTTTAAAAAATTACAGAGTTTACGCTTTCAAAAGAATGAGGAAGCGATTTAAACGCTTTAGCAAAATTAAGGACTGTGAACCCTTATTTTTACTGATCCGATTAATTTCGGACTTGTCCATTTGAGAACGTAAATTTTATTTATTTAAAGTACACAATTTTGCACTTTCAAGAAAATGATGAAGAGATTTAAACGATTTAGAAAAAGTGTGGAGTATGGAACCACGCTTTTACTAATTCGATTAATTCCAGACTCGTTAATTGAAATAACTGTTGTGGATTTGTTGTTTGATGATTTTGATGATTTTGTTGAGCTTTCGAGCCACTATGATGGACCTTCGGGTCAATTACCAGTACTTGACCTTCGGGTCACTCTGCGGAACTTCGGGTCATCTGATGGGCGCTAAAAATTATAGTACTTGATAGGCTTCGGCCATTTGAGATGCATGTGCAGCGTAGCATAGAGTCGCCATCTGCTGGGATCGATCCACTTTTATGTTGATTTACTAGTTATCTTATTTTGATTTCTAGATTTTTGGTGTATTGCTGTTTCGAATTCAATTTTTAATTTGAAAGGTGAGTTTGATAGTCTCATTCGAGATTATAATTTTGTGCATAGTCTCATCCGAGATTATAATTTTGCGTATTGCTGTTTTGAATTCAATTGTGAATTTGAAAGTTGATTTTGATGGAGTTTAAATTTAGATTTCTTCATTTAAACTATATTGATTATTTATGTTGAATAGTCTCATTCGAGACTATAATTATTTGCTTAAGTGTTGTTTATCATACACTTATTTCTGAGTTTAAATTATACTGATCCGTTTATTATTTTCTTTTAAATAATACTCGGGTCAGACCGAGTTATTTCAGGATAATCGCTATCTCTGATTCAGTTGTTGCTTCAGCTTTTGGGATTTCACCTCATCTTTTGTTTAGGCTTCGAGGTGTTACTTTTGGTGTATTGACTCTCGTCTCAAGTATGTTGATATCTATGTATATGTACATTTGGTTCATGTGAACCATCGATTATTGTAGCATGTATCCAGACTTGTCTTCCGCTATATATCTGATATTTCTGTTCTGATGTAATTATACTTATCTGTGTTGTTGCTATTATGAGTTGTTCTGAATTTATTTTAAGCCACCGTAGTTTCGTTTTAGATTTGGATTGAATATATATCTTTGGGAGTAATTTACATAACTCCTATCGATGTAATCAATACTCATCTAAGGCATAACTTACAGATGGTCGCTTCTAACAAGCCTTATTCTTTGCAATAGAAGACGTTATTCCTTATAATAACCGTTGTTATTGTGAGCATAGAGGTGTCACAGCTTGGTATCAGAGCGAGGTTCAGAACAAATTATAATGAAACACAGAACAGAAGTAGAATGGAACATGTGTTACAACTATTCGAGGGTTTTATTCGTGCCTTTCTAATCTATTCCTTCCACTTTAACATGTTGGAATATGTCTAGGAATGAATCTCATATTTCGTAGTATTCCATTTGTTAAATTTCTTATCAATTGTGTGCTGTTTAACTAATCCTTACCTTATCTTGTCTCTCAGCCTATGGCCGGAAGAGGTAGAGGGAAGCGTTCTACTGCAGGTCCGTCTAGTGGTTCTCATCCGAACGAAGTCTATATGTCCGTTGATCAGTTTATGGAGCTATTTCGAGGTACTCCGCCTTCTGTTGCTACTCCCGCATCTCCTACTCAAAAGTCTGCCTTCACCCACATGTGTAGTGACTATTCCCACCTTGGAGGCAACCCTTTCAAGGGATTGGAAAGTGTAATGGAGGTTCAGACTTGGCTGCGCGCTTGTGAACGCATATTTTCTCGAATGGATCTTTCTTATCATCATCGCGTTCTCGTGGCATCTAGCATGTTGCAAGAGTGTGCGCTTGATTGGTATGAGCTTTTTATTGCGAAAGTTGATGAGTCCTCTCTCTCGTGGATTCAATTTAAAGAACGTTTCGAACTTAAGTTCTTTCCTGAATCAGAAAAGACTAATCTTGCTCGTAGTTTTCTTGAGTTGAAGCAAGGAAAGTCCTCTGTTTCTGATTACGTTGCATCTTTCGAGGCCTTTTCCATATACGGAGTTGAGTTTATTAACACTCCACGTAAGAATAATTTTTGTTTTGTTGATGGTTTGAAGAAGTATTTGAAGAAAGTTCTTTTGCTTCAGCTTAAGCTCTCTTTGAGGAACTTGTTGATTCGGCACTTTGCCTTGAAGCTGTCAAAAAGGAACGTGATAGTGGTGATGAGGTTGAGGTTTCTAAGAACCCCAACAAGAAGAGGTTTTCATTTCATAAGCCTAATTCTTCCAACCAGAAGAAGAAGAAGCAAGCTACCTCTAGTTTTCAGCCTAGTAGTGCACCTTCTAATCAGAGGGCGTGCTATAATTGTGGTTCTCTAGATCATCTTCACCGTAGTTGTCCTTAGCCTCGCATTTGCCGCTATTGCAAGAAAGAGGGTCATTGGATTTCTGATTGTCCTACTACATCTAGGGTTCTCAAATCTGGAAAGCTTAATGTTGTTAAGGCTTTTGGTGATTCTTCTCAGCCCAAAGGTATTACTCCTTCTGTTTTGGAAGGTTTTATTTTATTTCATGGCCGTTCTATTAGAGTTCTTTTTGATACAGGTGCATCACATTCATTCGTGTCAAAGGAGCTTGTTGATATTATTTCTTTGGATGTTGTTACTCTTTGCGACCCTTTGAGTATTGTAAATCCTATTGGTGGATCCGCTACTCTTGGTTTGTTATGTGTTGATGTTGAGATTATACTTTGTGGTTTTACCTTTCATGCGAATCTACATGTTATGGATCATATTGGTTTCGATATGATTTTATGTATGGATCGGCTCGTACGTTATGAAGTTCAAATCCTATGTCCCGAAAGAACTTTATATCTCAAGCATCCCAATGCTATCGAGCAGTTATCAATTATATTATGAAGCATGGATCATACTTTGAATGCTCTCATTTCTTCCTTCGAATCGGAGGATGTCATTGATAATATTCTGGTTGTTTGTGATTTTTCTGATGTTTTCAAGCCTATTTCATGTTTGCCACCGAAGAGGGAAATTGAGTTCCGTATTGATCTTATCTCTGGTGCTCATCCTGTCAGTCGTCCTCCCATGAGGATGTCTGCTAAGGAAAATGAGGAACTCAAGCAACAATTATCTGAGTTGGAAGCCAAACATTTTATTCGTTCTATTTCATCTCTTTGGGGCGCCGCTGTTGTCTTTGTTAAGAAGCCAGATAGTACTTTTAGGCTTTGCATTGATTATCGCAAGCTTAACGAGCTCACTATCAAAAATAGGTATCCATTACCTAGGATTGATGACATGTTCGATCAGTTAAGTGGCGCTAAGCTCTTCTCCCAACTCGATCTTGCTACCGGTTTTCATCAGTTACGAGTTGCGGAAGATAGCATTCCTCTTACAACAATCCGTACTCGTTATGGTTCTTACAAATGGCTTGTTATGCCGTTCGGTTTGACGAACGCTTCAACGTATTTTGTTGATCTTATGAATCAGATATTTCGGGAATATCTCGATAAGTTTGTCTTGGTTTTCATTGATGATATCCTTATTTATTCAAAATCTGAAGCCGAACACATTCAGCATTTGGATATTGTTTTGAGCACTCTTCATCAGCATCAACTTTATGCCAAATTCTCCAAGTGTCACTTCTGGGAGAATAAGGTGAAGTTTCTCGGTCACATTGTTTCTTCCGATGGTATCTCCGTCGATCCTTCCAAGATCGAATCTATTCAGAATTGAAAGAGGCCCGAGATTGTTACTAAGATCCGTAGTTTCCTTAGATTGGCGGGTTATTATCGCCGGTTCATTAAGGACTTTTCTTATATTGCTTTACCGCTTCCCACTCTTACGAGAAAAGCCGTTCCTTTTATTTGGTCTGATAAGTGTGAGACTTCTTTCTTGAAGTTAAAAGATCTCCTTACTCATGCTTCTATCTTAGTGGTTCCCGAAGGGAATCATGATCTTGTTGTTTATACCGATGTCAGTGGTTATGGTCTCGGTGCTGTTCTCATGCAAAAGGATAGAGTAGTTGCCTATGCTTCTAGAAAACTAAAGCCTAACAAGATTCGTTATGCTACTCATGATTTGGAGTTAGCCGCTAAAGTCTTTGCTCTAAAGATTTGGCGACATTATTTATTGGGCGAGCGTTTTGTTCTCTTCACTGATCACAGATCCCTGAAGTATTTATTCACCCAGAAAGAACTTAATATGAGGCAACAGCGTTGGCTCGAATTTCTTGCTTCATATGATATCGATATTCAGTATACCTCTGGTAAGGGTAATCGAGTTGCTGATGCGCTTAGCCACAAGCAGCAAGTTGTTGTCTCCATGATGCTAGTAGAGTGAAATATATTGGAAGCTTTATCTCATTGTGATATTAGAGACCATCCTTCAGTTTCTGATTCTCCCGTGCTTTTATTTAGCATGGAAGCTCGTCCTAGTTTGTTGGATCGTATTGCTGATGCCCAGAAACAAGATCCAGATCTCTCTTATCTTATTCAGAGTTGTAAATCGAAATCCCGAAGTGATAATCTAAAGGATTTCGATATTGATATTCAAGGTTGTATTCGGAAGAAGGGAAGGTTGCTTGTGCCTAATGTTCCTAATCTTAGAAATGACATTCTTGAGGACTGTCATCGTTCTAAGTATACTATCCTTCCGGGTAGTAGTAAGATGTATGCTGATATGAAACGCTTATACTTTTGGGAAGGTATGAAGCGTGATATTGCAAGTTATGTAAGTCGTTGCATGACTTGTAAACTTGTTAAAACAGAACACCAGCGTCCCAGTGGTCTTTTGCAGCCTCTTAAGATTCCATTATGGAAATGGGATCAGATTTCCATGAACTTCATTGATGGTCTACCTCGTTCAAGGTCGGGCCATACTAGTGTTTGGATGATTGTTGACGGATTGACCAAATCAGCCCATTTTATTCCTATCAAGTCCAATCGGACTACTCCTTTATTGGCTAAGCTGTTTATTAAGGAAGTCGTTCGACTTCGTGGTGTGCCTAGTTCTATTGTTAGTGATAGAGATTTTCTTTTTACTAGTGGTTTCTGGCAGAGCCTTAAGAAAGCTTTGGCCACTAAGCTCAATCTCAGTACAGCTTATCATCCACAGTTTGATGGTCAGACTGAAAGGGCGAATCAAGTCTTAGAAGATCTCCTTCGAGCTTGCATTCTTGATATTGGTGGTAGTTGGAAAGACCACTTATCTCTTGTTGAATTCTCTTATAACAACAGTTTCCAATCCAGTATCGGTATGGCTCCTTTCGAATCTCTTTACGGAAGGCCGTGTCGATCATCATCTTGTAGGTTGGAATCGGGGGAAAAGTTAGTTCTCGGCCCTGATCATATTCGTGAATCTTCTGAGAAGATTGATATTATTAGATAGAGAATGAAAGAGGCTCGGAATAGGCAGATATCTTATGCGATCATCGTAGGAAGCCTTTGGAATTTTCTGCTGGCGATCTTGTATTCATTCGTGTTTCCCCGATGAAGGGTGCGGTGCGTTTTATTAGCTCCGAGAAATTGGCTCCTCGATATATTGGACCGTTTCCTATTATAGAACGCATTGGCCCTGTTGCTTATCGTGTATCGCTACCTATCCAGTTTTCGGGAATTCATGGCGTATTTCATGTATCCCAGCTTCGTCGATGCTTTGAAATACGGATTCTATTATTAATCCTCATATGTTGCAAGATCTTGAGATCTCACCCGACTTGTCTATGGTGCAAAATCCTATTCGTGTGCTACTTCGGAGGTTAAGCGCCTTCGGAATAAAGAAGTCCCGCTTGTGAAAATTCAATGGTACGCAAACCCCAAAGATTGCACTTGGGAAACCAAAGAATTTATCGAGCGTTCTTATCCTGGTTTTTTCTCCTCTTCGGGTGGGGTTGAGCATTCTTATTCATCTTTCCATTTTAAATCTTTGTTGTGATGAATAATTTGTGTTATAAACAACTTATAATATGAAAATTGCGGGGACACAATTTTTATAAGGGGGAGTTTGCAACAACCGTGATTTTTAATTACCATCGAAATAAATATTTAAAATAGAAATTTTAAATTGAAATTCGAAAAAAAAAATACAAATCCATTGCAAAGTCAGTTGCATACCTTTAAGTGGTAGCAGCTGAAATGAAATTGCAATTGGCCTTGTTGAGTTGAAAATAACAAAGTTGTGTTATTTTGCTTTACCTTCACGTGTAGGTATGGGTCCAATGTAAAAAAAAAATGTGAACACTTGCTTTTGCTGTCACACACAAAATTTTGCAAAACAAAAATATAAACAATTAGCAGCCATCATTATTTTTATGCATATGGTGTCCTTTATTTCTCTGTTGCACATTTTGCCTTAAATGCACTTGTACAAACTATCGCCAGCACAATTCATTTCTTTGACTTGTGCACGTTTGGAAATAGAGTAAAGTAAACACTTCCTCCTTTTCATTATTTTCAAATTTCCAGTAGCCTTCATCACTTTGTTTTGTACATTTTTCCAGTGGCTGTGCAAAATCTTTAATGGGGGTTCATAATTTCTTGCTTCTTTTGAATATCGGTTGCGGGTCGTTTCTGAAACCAAATCTAAGGTGAGTTCAAACTCACGCTTCTAATTAAAACAATGTTGCCCCTTTTTTTTTGATAGGTTGTTGTATTGTTTTTTATTGAGTTGAAACTTTTTCGTTTACATTTTATGCGGTGCGTGAAAAAAATGTTGCCCAGATATTTTTGTTTCATTTGGTACGTGTAAATTGGTAGTACAAAATTCACGTCCAGGGTGCAAGTTGAAGTATAAAAGCATATGGCCAGGTCTTTTTTGATTTTGCATTTTTCTTACGTGTAAAAATAGTATTGCTCTGGCCATCATTTATTTTGCACGTTATTTTCATTATTCGCATTAAGTATGTTTTGCAAAGAGTAAAACAAGTCCAGGCCGTATATCTTCATTCTATTGCATGCAAGAGTGACACACGGAAGTGTGCATGCATAATGAAGCAAAACCTATGCCATTTTGATCTTGCGTGCGCATATATACATATTGCCCAGGTCTCAATTTTGTTTTGTTTTGCATTTTTGTTAACATGTTGCATTACACTAAAATGCATGCATGAGTCAAGCAATTTTGTTTTGTTTTGCATTTTATGGCCGTGCGTGAAACATGCATTTTACGAAAATAGAACGCCAGGTCATTGGTTTGGAAATAAGCTTTGATACGTTTGCATGTGCGTGCAAAGTATATGCCCAGACCATACTTGATTTCATGCATGCGTGTAGTTGGAGTATGCATGTATTGTACCAAAGAAAACAGGTCCAGGCTATATTATTATTATTATTATTATTTTCACTTTCATTACATGCATGAGTCCAGGCCAGTTTTATTCCATTTTGGTGAGTGCAAGTATGTGTTGCACATAACATGTCCAGGCAGTGCAATAATATTATATATAAGTAGTGCAGTATAGTTATTAATTTGTTTTGAACTGGTGTTTTGCTTTGAAATGTATTTTGTTGCCGTTAGTTTTCTAACGGATTTCTACTCCGGTGTTAAATTTTTGAAGCGCGTTGTTTTAATAACATTTTTGACGAATAAAAATTTCTGTTGTTTTGACTTCAGTAACCGTCAATTCTTAAAGTAAATTTATAAGTTGAATTGATATCCGTTTTTACGGTGTTTTGTAAAGCGTGATTTTTTTATCGAAATTGCTATAGATGTTGCTGTTTTAATCACGTATTTTTAAAATCATTTTAAAATCAAATTGTTTCCAAAAATTTCAGAGTTTACGCATTCAAAAGAATGAGGAAGCGATTTAAACGCTTCAGCAAAATTAAGGACTGTGAACCCTTACTTTTACTGATCCGATTAATTCCGGACTTGTCCATTTGAGAACGTAAATTTTATTTATTTAAAGTACACAATTTTGCACTTTCGAGGAAATGATGAAGAGATTTGAATGATTTAGAAAAAGTGTGGAGTATGCAACCACGCTTTTACTAATTCGATTAGTTCCGGACTCGTTAATTAAAATAATTGTTGTAGATTTGTTATTTGATGATTTTGATGATTTTGTTGAGCTTTCGAGCCACTATGATGGACCTTCGGGTCAATAACCAGTACTAGACCTTCGGGTCACTCTACGGACCTTCGGGTCATCTGATGGACGCCAAAAATTATGTAATTAGTAGGCTTCGGCCATTTGCGATGCACGTGCGGCGTAGCATAGATTCGTCATCTACTGGGATCGATCCACTTTTATGTTGATTTTCTAGTTATCTTATTTTGATTTCTAGATTTTTGGTGTATTGCTGTTTCGAATTCAATTTTGAATTTGGAAGTTGAGGTTTGATAGTCTCATTCGAGATTATAATTTTGTGTGTAGTCTTATCCGAGATAATAATTTTGCATATTTCTGTTTTGAATTCAATTATGAATTTAAAAGTTGATTTTGATGGAGTTTAAATTGAGATTTCGTCATTTAAACTATGTTGATTATTTATGTTGAATAGTCTCATTCGAGACTATAGTTATTTGTTTAAGTGTTGTTTATCATACACTTATTTCTGAGTTTAAATTAGACTGATCCGTTTATTATTTTCTTTTAAATGATACTCGGGTCAGACCGAGTTATTTCAGGATAATCGCTATCTCTGATTCAGTTGCTACTTCAGCTTTTGGGATTTCACCTCATCTTTTGTTTAGGCTTCGAGGTGTTACTTTTAGTGTATTGACTCTCATCTCATGTATGTTGATATCTATGTATATGTACATTTGGTTCATGTGAACCATCAATTGTTGTAGCATGTATCCAGACTTGTCTTCCGCTATATATCTGATATTTCTATTCTGATGTAATTATACTTATCTGTGTTGTTGCTATTATGAGTTGTTCTGTATTTTTCTTAAGCCACCATTGTTTCGTTTTAGATTTGGATTGAATATATATCTTTGGGAGTAATTTACACAACTCCTATCGATGTAATCAATACTCATCGAAGGCATAACTTACGGATGGTCGCTTCTAACAAGCCTTATTCTTCGCAATAGCAGACGTTATTCCTTAACCTTTGTTATTGTGAACATAGAGGTGGGGCGTCACACATAACATACTTCGAACGATCATTTCAGATATTCGTTCATCATACAACAATTTTCTAATATCATTACGTTACATTTCAATAACCTTCAACGATCTACGTGGCCACAACGCCGAATACTTGTACCCATGAACCAATAATTCGTTTTGGTATTCAAGGTTCAACTTTTTCAAATGACTAACTTCCGCTTGCATTTTCAAAGCATATTCCACCCCTCTAGGACACAGTGGTGTATCAAGCCATTTAAAAAAATTGCAGCATTCAACCTGATTCGACCGAATCTTGTGATAGTTGTATCCAGCGCAGCGGTAGAAATGACGTCCAGCGTTCCTATCATTTCTGCAAACGACTTCTTCGCATACCTCTCCACAGCCACAAACTGCACATGTAGTATGGGAGCTTGAGCTTGCACGATTTTGCCGGCCAAGGACACCTAAAAGATGTGCATGGAGCGATTGTTGGACTGGTCTATCAACCGTGGTTTCTCCACGTGATGTTCCACTATACTTGTTCGGGGGTTCTTCTTGGAATTGTGTCTCTGGTACAAAATCAACTTCAAGGTTGGCACCACTTGAAATCCCCTTTCCTCTATTTTGTTCGAATTCGTCATATATCTTCATCATTGCTACGTCATCAATTTCTCAATTGTCCATTATACTGTTGAATTACTAGTTTTGGTTCATGACAAGACAGTTCAGAAACTAAAGAAGAATTTGCATTCATGCATGACAAAAAGAAGACAACAGAGGATCTCTAGGTTTAAAGTAACTATTATAGATATTGAGTCTTAGACATATGTTAAAATCAATCCTCTAGTTTTCGATTTCAAAATTTTTCTTTACAAAACAGAATTCACTGTGCAATTTATGCACAGCCAGTCGACTGACTGGTTTAACCCGTCGACTGACTGTGCATATGCACAGCAGTGAACTCTGTTCATAATTTTGAAACGGAAAATATTTTAAACTTTTAAATATTCAAAACACCAGTCGACTGACCCAATATACCAGTCGACTGAACCGGCTTCAACTACAAAATTTCTGAATGGACATCTTCTTCCATGAAGGGATGCACTGCATGAATGGATGTCTCTCTTGGATGCAACTCTTCACTAAGAGTTGCATCTCTCTGAAAACTATATAAAGAAGTTATCACTCACTTCATAATCACCGATTTTCTGATTCTAATTCTCTATATTCTCTCTTGTGATTATTCTAGTGCATTCATGCTCTCCATTGCTTTGAATCTTTGGATTATATAACATATACTTTGATTCTTAGCAATATTCTTGCTTTCAAATCTTCACATACTCTTTATATTCTTAAGGAATTGATTATAGGAAGTTTGTAATATTAATAGACTAATCAGTGTTATCAAGGACACATTAAGTCTACTACATTGTACTTTGTTAAAGTCCTGTTCTGCTGCTCAGGAAAGGGAAAGTCTTCTTCTGCTGCTGAGGCAAAAATCCTTTTCTGCTGCTCAGGTGTTGTTTACCTATTCCTTCGGGTTAAGAGAGGGTATTGTTAGTTAAAGCCAGAAGTTAGTCTGGGATTGGACGTAGGACGGTGCTCCGAACCAGTATAAAATCTCTGGTGTCATTTTACTTACTGCATTTATATTCCGCATTATTTACTATTTATACTGTTTATCCATATTATACGGTCCTATACACTTTCATTTGGTATCAAAGCAAGACATCTTATAACCGTCACAAAGTTATCTGATATCTTTCCAATATGGAAAATAACACCAGCACTACCACTAATACTGTCACTAACACTAGTTTTATTGAAGGTCAATCCACTGCACGACCTCCTTTCTTTAATGGTTTAAACTATAATTATTGGCCTACTCGTATGAGAATCTATATGCAATCAAATAGTTTTGAATCATGGAATATCACACAAAATGAATACACTCCTCCTACTGGAGAATATTCCACTTGGTCAAACACACA
The DNA here is from genome assembly GCA_030765085.1 of Allium cepa. Lineage (NCBI taxonomy): Eukaryota > Viridiplantae > Streptophyta > Magnoliopsida > Asparagales > Amaryllidaceae > Allium > Allium cepa. The sequence goes on along the minus strand of CM060932.1, from coordinate 1,027,003,951 downwards.
AAAACCAGATGCTACTACCAATGCTAAAGCTATGAACATGTTATTCTGTGCACTAGATAGAAATGAATTTAATCGTGTTGGCATGTGTCAAACTGCTTATGAAATATGAAGAACGCTTAAAATAACTCATGAAGGAACTAATAAGGTCAAACAAAGCAAAATCTTCATGCTCAAAAATCAGTTTCAAAACTTTAGAATGAAACAAGATGAATCCATCAATGATATGTACTCTAGATTTCAAGATATCTTTCATTCACTATTAGGATTGGGAGAAAAGTACACTGATTTTGATATTGTATCAAAAATCCTAAACTCTTTAACGGATGAATGGAAGAGAAAAGTCTTGGCTATTGAAGAAGCTAATGACCTCTCTACCATAAAACCTGAAGAGTTAATAGGAAATCTAATGTCCTATAAAGTGAATTTGCAGGCAAAACGAGTACAAGCATAAGATAAAAAGAACATAGCTTTTCATGCCGAGGAAGAAAAAGATGAAGATTCGGATAAAGAGGATCTAGCATTTATTGCTAAAAATTTCAAAAAGTTCTTGAAATTTCGAAAAAATAACAAAAATAATGGAAAAAGGAACTTTCCAAACAAACCATCATCTTTAGTTCTAGAATGTTTCAATTGTCATAAGAAAGGTCATATTCAGAAGGAATTCCCAAAATTAAAGAAGAAATATTTCAAAGGCAGAAAAGACAAGAAAAAGAAAGCATTCTCAGTAACATGGGATGATTCAGACACTTCTTCATCAGAAAACAGTAGTGACAGTGAAAACGAGCAAGCAAATGTCTGCTTCATGGCAACTGCAAACGAGGTTAGTGATTTTACTTTTGATGATATGATTGAGATAAATTCGGAGCTAGTTGACACTCTAAAAAATCTCAAAAGAAAATATAAGGAGACTCGTGAATATCATAACAAAGCAGAATTCGAAAGAGATATGCTTAAAGATGAAAAGAAAATATTAGAGGAAGAACTTGAAAAATTACAAGAATCATTCTCTAATATCAATTCTCAACTCACTCTCTTGAGTCAAGAAATTGAAACTCAAAAAGAGAAAAATGATGCTCTTGTTTCTGAAAATCATGAACTAAAAACAAAATTAAAATTGATAGAATTGGATAATACTAGTCTCAAAACTAAGTCAGAAAGCATCACCAAAAATGTTTCGAATTTTAATAAAGGAAGAGAAACATTATCAAAAATTATTGATAACTCTCAATCTGTGTCAAGTAAGAAAGGGTTAGGATATGTTAAAAAAACAACAGCTCCATCTAAAAAGAAAAATAGGAGAAATATTAATCCTACTAAAGTTCAGACAAAAATGAATTCTTACTCACAAATCATAAAAATTTGGGTTCCTAAAACAAACAAAAGTTTGATTAGAAAGAAATATATAAACACCTTTTTACAAACTGTTCATAAGAATAAAGATTATATTTTTAAATGGGATACTGAGCCCTCTTGGGTTTGGTTTCCTAAGATTTAACTCTTAGGACCCTATTAAAAAGGTGGGTACCAATATTATATTATATTTTTTGCAGGTCCCACTCAAGAAAAGAGGAAAATGGATACTCGACAGTGGTTGCTCAAAATATATGACAGGAAACAAAGATATGCTATCAAATATTTTTTACACAGATGGAGGCTTCATCACATTTGGAGACAACTCTAAAGGATATATCATCGGCAAAGGCGATGTGAGCAACAATGGTATTTCAAGTTTACCTCTTATTTCAAATGTTTTACTTGTCAAAAATTTAAAACATAATTTACTTAGTATCAGCCAATTGCGTGACAAAGGATTCAAAATCACCTTTTCTGAAAACAAATGTAGTATTTTTGATCAAAATCAAAATCTTATCTTTGAAGGAAATAGAGACGGAAATATTTATGTTCTGAATATGAAAATAAAACATAATTCAGATATGTGTTTAATAGCCAAAGAAAATGATCCTTGGTTATGGCACAAACGATTCTGTCATATTAATTTTCAAACTACAAATAAGCTTTCTAAAAATGATTTAGTAAAAGGTCTAACAAAAATGAATTTTAAAATAGATCATATTTGTGATGCATGTCAGTTAGGAAAATTAAATAAATCATCTTTTAAATCTAGAAAGGTTATTTCAACCTTACAACCACTTGAATTACTACATATGGATTTATTTGGACCAACACAAGTACAATCCATTAATCACAGTAGATATGTGTTTGTAATTGTTGATGATTTTTCTAGATATACTTGGACTATTTTTATGAAAAATAAAAGTGATACTTTTGATAATTTTAAATCATATGTCAAAAGAATTCAAAATTTTAAAGGTTTGAAAATCAAAAACATAAGAAGTGATCATGGAGGTAAATACGAAAACGAAGCCTTTGAACATTTCTGTAAGAAAAAAAGGAATATTCCATAATTTTTCTTTTCCTATAACTCCACAACAAAATGAGGTTTTAGAACGTAAAAATTGAACTCTACAAGAATGTGCAAGGACTTTGTTAAATGGAAGTACGTTACCAAAATATTTTTGGGCTGAAGCAGTTGCCACAGCTTGTTATGTTTTGAATCGTGTTTCTATTCGACTACTAACTAAGAATACTCCTTATGAACTTCTTAATGGACGAAAACCAAATATTTCCTATTTTAAAGTTTTCGGATCAAAAATTTTTATGTTAAACACAAAAGATCAACTTGGTAAATTTGATCCAAAATCCGATGAAGGAATCTTTTTAGGATATTCGGATCGTAGCAAAGCTTATCGAATTTATAATAAAAGAACAAATATCATCGAAGAAACTCTTTATGTATCTTCAGATGAAAATTTTAAACCAACTCCAAGCATAATAGATGATGAAGATTTCCCTGATAATACCAGAAATACAGAAACTACAACTTTTGAAATTAATGAAAACATTGCTCACAATAACAATGAATTAAGATCTCCACCTAGAGTATTAAGAGATCATCCTTCTATTAATGTTATTGGAGAACTAAATTCATCTGTTAGGACAAGAAGTCAATTAAATCAAATGGGTCACGTAGCTTTTCTTTCTTATATTGAACCTAAAAATATTAAAGAAGCATCTGCTGATGAAAACTGGTTAATCGCTATGCAAGAAGAACTAAACCAATTCAAAAGAAATGACGTTTGGGATTTAGTTCCACGACCTAGTGATCAATCAGTTATTGGTACAAAATGGGTTTTCAAAAATAAAGCAGATGAACAAGGAAATGTTACTAGAAATAAAGCTAGATTAGTTTCTCAAGGTTATAATCAAGAGGAAGGAATTGACTATGAAGAAATGTTTGCTCCAGTCGCTAAACTAGAAGCAATACGAATCTTACTAGCTTTTGCATGTTTTCATAATTTTAAATTATATCAAATGGATGTCAAAAGTGCTTTTTTAAATGGTCTTATAAAAGAAAATGTTTATGTTGAACAACCTCCATTATGTATACATGAACAATTTCCTGACCATGTCTATAAACTCAAAAAGGCTTTATACGGTTTAAAACAAGCACCTCGTGCTTGGTACGATCGTCTTAGAAGTTATTTACTAAATTCTGGTTTTGAAATTGGAAAGGTTGATCAAACTCTTATTATTAAAAGAAAAAAGCATGATATTTTAATTATCCAAATATATGTTGACGATATAATTTTTGGATCTACAAATGAAAAGCTTTTTCAAGACTTTTCTAAGATAATGACAAATGAATTTGAAATGTCACATATGGGTGAGTTAAATTATTTTCTTGGTTTACAAATAAAACAACTAGAAAATGGTATTTTTATTAATCAAGAAAAATATTGTAACAATCTAATTAAACGCTTTGGTATGGAAAATATTTCTACCAAACCAACTCCTATGAGTATAACCATACATCTTGATAAAGATGAAAATGGAAAATGTATTGACCAAAAATTATATCGAAGTATGATTGGATCGTTACTATATTTAACAGCTAGTAGACCTGACATAATGATGAGTGTTTGTTTATGTGCACGATTTCAAGCAGATCCCAAAGAATCACATTTAAGAGCAGTGAAACGCATATTGCGGTATCTTAATAAAACCAAGGATTTTGGACTATTCTATCCAAAGGAATGTCCTTTTGAATTAGTATCATATAGCGATGCTGATTTCGGAGGAAGCCGGACAGATTGAAAAAGTACAAGTGGGACTTGTCATTTTATTGGACGGTCTCTTATATCTTGGTTTAGTAAGAAACAAAATTGTGTTTCATTATCAACATGTGAAGCAGAATATATTTCTGCCGCCCTGGCATATGCTCAAGTTATATACATGCAACAAACACTACAAGATTTTGATTTTAACTTAACTAAATCAACTATTTACTGTGATAATTCTAGTGCTATTAATTTATCTAAAAATCCTGTTAATCACTCACGAACAAAACACATTGACATTCGTCATCATTTTCTTCGTGATAATATTGAAACGAATTTGATAAATCTAGAATTTGTTTCCTCTGATAAACAGTTAGCAGATATATTTACAAAACCTTTAAACGAAAATACTTTTGTAAATTTAAGATGAGAGCTTGGTATTATTTCTTTTAAAAATTTATGATATATATATATATATATATATATATATATATATATATATATTAGCTTCTAATAACACATCTTTGCAAAATAAAAAATTTTATGTCTCTAGTAGGACTTGAACTCATAACCACTCCTGTATTTTCAAATACTTCTTAACATTTGAGCTATGATTGTTTCTTGTTTCATGTAGAAGATTGGTTCTATTTATTCTGAATATTTTTGTTTAAAAAATCACAAAACAACATGGCCACCAGGACTTGAACCTGGGTCTTCTAGCAGGTAACTCCATAGCTTACCAGTTATGCTATGATTACATTTTCTGCTGAGTTATATGGTTCATACATTCTTAACCATATATCTTTCTTATCCTTAAATTATTCTGCCCCATTATTTTTTAATTTTAATCTCTGGTTATTAACTTTTGAAGGTCTATAACCATTCATTCTAAGCTCATATTCAACTATATAAACTGCCTCTTCTCAGTTGTTAATCATCCTTACAATTTTTTTTACAAAATCTTTACAAACTATATTCTTCTCAATGGCCTCTCAAAACTCTCATGGTTCCTCTAACTTAAAATTATATTTTGCTACTTCAACCTCTTCAAGTAACTATGATTCATCCAATAGCTCGACTCCAACATTACCAACTCCTACCCCCATTTATGAACCAGGAAGATATCACACCGGTTTTTCACCAAAACCAAAAAGGTCTCGAAGATCGTTGTTTCTTTCTCCAAAAACAAAAACAAAAATTGATGAAATCCATCACTATCAACAGGATCAAGTCAATTTACAAAGAGAAATGTTTTACGAACAGCGGATGAATTCAAATCGTCTAAGTCTTATTGAATCTATTGCACTTAAGTTTTGTGGCAAATCATCCAAACATGAAGTTGTTCAACCTTCAACATCCCGTCAAGCAAATTCATCCGGCTGGAATAACTGGGAACAATCGCCAACTCAACCTCCGGCATCTCCAAACTCATGAAAATGCCAAAATTATTGGTCTCCTTTGCAACCTTTTGTTGAGCATACCAAGGTTGAACCACAAGAATGCTCTCCAAAAACTCCAAAATAATTATCATTTCTTGTATATTATTGTTCCTGCTTATTTGTATTCTATTTATATAGTTGATTCTTTATATAAATTTTGTTTTCTCAGCTTCATTCAATTTTTACTCCCAGTCAGTCGACTGGAAATAAAGGTCAGTCGACTGAATGCAGGATTTCAAAACTCTCGGGAAACCAGTCAGTCGACTGACCTATCACGTTCAGTCGACTGGCTATTGAAATTTTTTGCAAATAACAGTGCACCAGTCGACTGAACGTTATTACCAGTCGACTGGCTGTAGGCCAACTACCTTATCTTCCCTATTTACTTACCTTTTTATCTCATTTCACTTTACTCTTCTCAGTTTTTTTACCCAAATCTATTCCGTCCAAAACCCTAAATTCCCAATTTTCCCCAATTTTTCACTACAAATGGCTCCTCCAAAACGTCAAAGACAAGGTTCTTCTTCCGTCGATCCTACTGATGCCCAAATTGCTCAATGGCTATACAATGATGTGGCTATACAAAGATGGCATAAAATGAAAAACTCAAAGATCTTTGATTTCGCGGCTATAGTGATTTCGCGGCTTATGGTTTACAAGAACTTATGCGTAGATCCGGTTTGGAATCTCTACTTGATTTGAATGCCAATTCTCACAAGATCAACCACCTTATGGTAAAGTTATTCTTCGTTAATTTAAATCTTCCTCACCAACGCCCATCGAATCGGGATGATTGTGTTTGGAGTTTAGTGTGTGGTCAACGAGTAGTTTTTTCCTTGGATCGAATGGCACACATACTTCAAACTCCCAATCATGGCATTCCAATAGATGATGTCGAATGTAATATTCGACAAAGGGATAGAATTAGCCATATGTTTATGGGAGATAATATGACGGAACAGAAATCTATTCTCCTTCGTCCAAAATCTAGAATTCTTCACAAAGCTTTAATGCGAAGTATACTTCTAAGAACAGGGTCATATGAACTTATCTACCTAGAAAATTTTAAAGCTTTATATGCGATATGGGGAGGAATACAAGTAAATTGGCTACGACGAATTTTGGATGAGTTTCTATCTTTCACCAACGGTAACATGAGGACAATTTATTTTGGTGAATATATAATGCGATTGCTTTTAAATGTGGGAACACCTCAACTGGAATCCGAAACTTCTTCCGTTGGGGTTATCAACATTCGCACAATAAGCCTCATGAAACTACCGTCAGCTCCTCCGACATTTACCTCCTATAAAGAATGGCGTCGGCAACATCAACGACAATTAGGCGGATCAATTATTCAAGAACGAACGTCTCATCCCGAAGAAGACGATGATATTCGTCTTGCACAATCGGTGAGTTTGCAAGAATCCATCGAGATCCTTTCTAGAAATCAACAAATACTAGGATCTCATTTGAAAAAAGTTGATAAAAAATTAGACAAAGTAAAAGGATTCTTTTCTATCCTATGGGATGCAATTTCATGTTCGTCTTCCACAACTGCTTCTTCAATAGCTCACGGTAAACGTCCAGAACCTAGATTTACATGGTCAACTTCCGAAGAACATACTAGTAGTGATACTAGTGGCACAGGAAGCGGTGCTCATGGAACTTCTAGACTCGAAAAGGAGCATGTACAAGAGGAAGATGAGTAGGTTCTTTTCGTAAGTAAGTTGGATATGAATTTTTTTTTTCACTCTACTGTCATTTCAAACATATGAAACTCTATTGCAACTTATTTATTGAGACTTGTACTAAATAGTCTCTCTTTTATATATAGTCTCTCTTTTATATATTTTCTGCACTTTTATTTTATATTTTTGTTTGCTGTATCTCCTTTTTGTCGATGACAAAGGGGGAGAAAAAGTGTGTGCACTAACATATTTGATGCAGGAAAAAGATATCATACATTCAGGGGCAGAAATATTTTCTCTCCGATATATATACAGGTTGTCATCAATCAAAAAGGGGGAGAATGTTGAATTACTAGTTTTGATTCATGACAAGACAGTTCAGAAACTAAAGAAGAATTTGCATTAATACATGACAAAAAGAAGACAATAGAGGATCTCTAGGTTTAAAGTAACTATTATAGATATTGAGTCTTGGACATATGTTAAAATCAATCCTCAAGTTTTCGATTTTAAAATTTTTCTTTACAAAACAGAATTCACTGTGCAATTTATGCACAGCCAGTCGACTGACTGGTTTTACCAGTCAACTGACTGTGCATATGCATAGCAGTGAACCTCTGTTCATAATTTTGAAATGGCAAATATTTTAAACTTTTAAATATTCAAAACACTAGTCGACCGACACAATATACCAGTCGACTGAACCGGCTTCAACTGCAAAATTTTTGAATGGACGTCTTCTTCCATGAAGGGATGCACTTCATGAATGGATGTCTCTCTTGGATGCAACTCTTCACTAAGAGTTGCATCTCTCTGAAAACTATATAAAGAAGTTATCACTCACTTCATAATCACCAATTTTTTGATTCTAATTCTCTATATTCTCTCTTGTGATTATTCTAGTGCATTCATACTCTCCACTGCTTTGAATCTTTGAATTATATAACATATACTTTGATTCTTAGCAATATTCTTCCTTTCAAATCTTCACATACTCTTTATATTCTTGAGGAATTGATTATTGGAAGTTTGTAATCTTAACAGACTAATCAGTGTTATCAAGAACACATTAAGTCAACTACACTGTACTTTGTTAAAGTCCTGTTCTGCTGCTCAGGTAAGGGAAAGCCCTCTTCTGCTGCTGAGGCAAAAATCATGTTCTGCTGCTCAGGTGTTGTTTACCTATTCCTCCAGGTTAAGAGAGGGTATTGTTAGTTAAAGCCAGAAGTTAGTCTGAGACTGGACGTAGGACGGTGCTCCGAACCAGTATAAAATTTCTGGTGTCATTTTACTTACTGCATTTATATTCCGCGTTATTTACTATTTATATTGTTTATCCATATTATACGGTCCTATACACTTTCATATACAACTATGAATACAACCAAAAATATATCGACAAAACAATTGTTGAAACTGAACGAGAAAAGTACTTACCTTCAGTGTGACAATGTTGAATTGAAATATGGGGAGAGGTAGTTGCAAATTGTTGGAATCGGACGAGAATAGTATACCAATATGAAACCTAGAGCTTTTGCTGAAATAAATTTGGTAAAGTTAGGTTATAGGTGGGATAGTTGCAAAAACTTAGGAAAATATATGGGCAGCAGAGGCGCGGCATCTCAAATGTCGGTAATAGCGTCTTTTGAAATGCCGCAGCACGCGGCATTTCAAATGCCGCGTGCAAGCGTCATTTAAAAGACCGCTCAAGAGGCATTTCAAATGTCGCGTGCAAGCGACATTTGAAATGTCGCTCTGCTCATTACTCCCCAACATCTGCAACTTTGTGATTAAGTCCACAACGAACTTTGAATACACTCTGCGTTAGAAGTCTAACGAAAAAATAAATAAATGTCGAAATAACATTTGCGTACAACGTTAGATTACATAAGCATTTGTTCTCAGACAAACTAGAATGCGTTCAAATTAGGATTACAAAAAAAAAACATTAAGTTGATGTATTGCAACGACTTTTTTCATGACCAAAAACACCACATTTGCTGCACCTATTTCCTTTAGGGGTCTGCATCTCGTCCATTGTACTTTTAATTCTATTTGAACATGGGCGTCCTGGTGTCTTTTAGCGAACGGAGGTAGGACCAATTGACTGTCACTTGAACTCCAATAGCGTTTATCTCATACCGGGTGAAACTCAGGGGTGTAAGCTGCCAGGTATTTCGATGTGGAATACCATGTTGAGCCAAAGTCGTGATGGGCTTTATTTGCTCCGTTGAAAACCGTTGAGAAAGCGGCCATAACATGCATACACGGTAGGTGCTCTAAAAGAGGGATGTTGCACGTACAAGAGCAACTGTTACCGTTGATTAGTACTTTGAACTCGTCACGGAAATAGTGTACAACTTGCCACTCAGATTGACTAAATCGAATTATTCTTGTATGTCTAGCTTCGTTAGCTATTTCGGCGATCTTGACTTCCCAATTCGAAGTTAGACGGGAAGTCAGTTTTGCTGCCGCTTCTCTTCGTTGACAAAAATAATCAACCGACCTTAAAAAGGTGCGTGCCACTAAAGCTTTGACAGGTAAAAACCTAGCTCCTTTAAGAACATCGTTGAAACTTTCTACACAATTGGTGCTCATGACATGAAATCGACCGTCATCATCTTTAAACAATGCCAGTTCTCCTCGCTCGATTCCAAACTCTTTTCTATCCAATTGTGAGCCCTGATGCTTATAGTTTTTATTTCTTCACATATTCTGATGTACTCGGCTTCTTCCGCAGCACAAGCTGCAGCATAAAATAGTCCGGTTAATCGTTTTTCTCTAAACCCTACTGTTAGAAAACTGGGGCGGCTACAACATAATGTTGGATCTTAAGGCTATTTGGACACTAGAAGTGGTGAAATGTGTATTCACTACTTACTTATGAATATAAAGAAGTAATCAGAGAATAAGTAAGTAATAAAGTAAAATGCAATAATGTAAATAACACCCGGATTTTTATACTGGTTCGGATTAACCAATCCTACATCCAATCCTGCACTCTATCATGCAGAATTCCACTATAATCGCTTGCTTTTCACGGGTGGCAAGAACACCTTTACAATCTTGGTTTCACGGGCTACAAGACACACCCTCTTGATTTTACAGGCTACAAGAACACCTCCTTATTAGCAACAACAAACTATGGCAAGTACTCGTATCTTCGATACAGATCGGTACAATGATCCTATAGACCTCCAATGGCAATATATCTTTGAATTCTTTGAGGAATAGGATGAAATCAGAGAGAGAATGATGTGAATTAAAGTACAACTCTTTGATATTGTGTAGCTTGCAAATCAATGAAGAATTGGAGTGAAATAGTATCAATTTGCAAGGAGATTTGAAAAGTATGCAATGAATTTATTTTGCAAATGTTTGAAGAAGAAGGAGTAAGAGAAAATGAGAATTCTTGATGTTAAAATTCGTTTTCAGAGGCCTTTATATATTGGTTGAAGAGACGTGTCTTTTGGTGAAGAGGTGGAGGGAAATGTCTCTTCATTTAAAATTTGAAATTCTGAAAAACTGCTAGTATGTCGACATGCCCAAGTACCCCATGCCGACATGGGTGTGTTGCAAAATGAACAACAACACTAATAGGTGTTGCAAATTTTCAGCATTTCAAATTACCTTATATTTGTGGATTTTTGCGATTCGGTTGAGGTCAATGGTTGATGATCTTCAAGTATAATTGCCATGAGATCTTTAACAAGATATTCGAAGGTTCAACCAACTCCTCATCACTAAAAAAACCTTTATGCTTCATCTTTCTTCTCTAATTGGGTTTTGTTCATCAACAGCATTTATCAACCTTCTTCTACAATTCATTTGCTTCTACTATATTCTTGTTTATCTCTGTAAATGTCTTCATAATATATCTGATATGACTGCATAACACGAAGATACGTTAGTAGTAATATTTATATGGCTGTTGTCGTCAAAATTAATACTTAAGGTATTAACAATCTCCCCCCTTTTGATGATGACAACCATATAAATATTTGAGAGATAAAATATAATACTTTTACATTTGACTCCCTCTAACTCTATGCACTTCCCCTATCATTTTGCCTAGTATATTTATACCTTTTCTCCCTCTTTGTCATCAACAAAAAGGGCGAAAAAGAGTCACTTAAATCACTGCTAGACAATATGTAGAGTTTTTATATAGAGATAAATGCTTATAAATAAAACACTTGAGGGGAAGCCAAATCAATTCAAAACATGAAATAAACTTATCAACTAATAAGATGAGTTTTAGAGTTACCGACTTTGCTGATGCCAATAACAAATCATTTTCGTATTTATCCAATGTACAATAGATTTCTTTTCATATGCTCTGAGCATTTGCCATCTGACATACATTGTTTGGTACCTGAAAAATTATAAAATATGCACACTGGTACCCTTTTTATTCTGGGTCTATGGGGTTAAGTTTTGGGACGCCAAACCCATGAATAGTTTGAATGCCCTTTCAAAATATGATCATTTGATGAATGAACCTCATTAATATAATTATCAATATATTTTTCTTTTTCAATATCATCCACCCTTTTTGGAACCCATGAATTAATGAATCTATTTGGAGGTTTTAACTTTAATTTCCTAGGTTTTGGTTTGAACTTGGTAGCCTTAACAAACTTAGTATTTCGAATACTATTTTTCTTTAATTTAGCCTTAGGGGTGTATCCAAGTCCATGTTTATTCCTATTGTGTTTAGATGTAGATAATAATTTTTCTGGATTATCCTTCCCTTTCTTAAATTTATCAACATCAGTTTTCATTTTGTCAAAATCCTTATTACGGTTAAGAATAACATTGTCTAGAGATGTTATTTTGTCATTCAGATCAGTGATCTGTGACTTCATTGAAAGATTTTATGATTTTAAGGATTCATTTTCACTTTTTAGTTTTTCAAAACTTTCAAGTGTCAAATCATTTTCATCATTATACCCATTAAGTCTTTCAATTTCATCTTTTAGACATTGTTTTTCTTCAGTTAAACTTTCATTAAATATTTTTAATCTATATATCTCTGCCAGACTATTGTTGTACTCTTTCCTAAGTATTTTATATCCCCGATTCATATCATTCAAAACATTAGTAATTTCTTTATTAAAATTCCATATCTGGTCATCCTTTGCCATGAAGCATATGTTGGCGTTTCTGTTTCTGAATCACTATCACTTGATGATGTATCTGAATCATCCCATTTTGCATTGAATTCCTGTTTCCTCTCCTTATTGAAAGTGTTTGACTTTGATTTCATCAGTTTGGGACAGTCTCTTTTCAAATAACCGGGTTTATCACATTTGAAACACTTAACAACATTTTCATTTCTAGAATTATTGTTGTTAGTTTTTCGAAGTTTGTTTGTTATCCAATACTTCAAGAATTTCTTGAACTTCTTGGTCATAAACTCGATATCATCATCAATAGCATCATCATCTGGTTCATCTTTATCGATCATAGCATTGAGTGCTAGTGATTTCTTCTCATTTGTCTGATTCTCTTTTCTAATCTGCAACTTTACTTCATAAGACATTAGGTTACCAATTAGATCTTCTATTTTCATAATACTAATATCATTGGCTTCTTCAATTGCCAGAGTCTTCTGATCCCATTCACTAGGAAGTGAATACAGGATCTTTCTGACTTGGTCATCTTCAGTAATTTTCTTTCCTAATGATATTAAGGCATGTACTATATCTTGAAATCGAGAATACATATCAGAAATAGACTCATTTGTTTCATTTGAAAGGGTTGAAACTGGTTAGATAGCATAGATATCTTTTTTTTGTTTTACTTTATTGGTGCCTTCATGTGTGACTTGCAGAGTTCTCCAAATTTCATATGCAGAATTACAAATAGACACTCGATTAAATTCATTTCTTTTTAAGGAGCAAAATAAAATGTTCACGGCCTTAGATTTATTAAGTGCTTGTGTTTTTTGGTCTAGTGTCCGTTTTGAATATTCAGTTTGAGGCTCTATATACTCTATTTGGGTAATGTTTCAAATATCCAAACCATTAGATTGGAAATAACATTTCATCCTACAAGCCCAATATGCATAACTACTACCATCAAATAGAGAGGGTCTAGTGGTAGATTGCCCTTCTACAAAAGTGTTAAAAAATATGTTACTAGTGTCGTTAGCCATTTATACTTTTCAAAAATCAAGTTATGAATTTTTGAAAACCAATGCTCTGATACCAAATGTTAGAAAACTGGGGTGGTTACAACACAATGTTGGATCTTAAGGCTATTCAGACACTATAAGTGGTGAAATGTATATTAACTGCTTACTTATGAATATAAAGAAGTAATCAGAGAATAAGTAAGTAATAAAGTAAAATACAGTAATGTAAATAACACCCGGATTTTTATACTGGTTCGGATTAACCAATCCTACATCCAGTCCTGCACTCTATCGTGCAGAATTTCACTATAATCGCTTGCTTTCCACAGGTGGCAAGAACATCTTTACAATCTTGGTTTCACGGGCAACAAGAGACACATTCTTGATTTTACTGGCTACAAGAACACCTTCTCCTTATCAACAACAATAAACTATGGCAAGTACTCGTATCTTCAATACAGATTCTTGCAGATTCGATACAATGATCCTATAGACCTCTAATGGCAATATATCTTTGAATTCTTTGAGGAATAGGATGAAATCAGAGAGGGAATGATGTGAATTAAAGTACAACTCTCTGATATTGTGTAGCTTGCAAATCAATGAAGAATCGAAGTGAAATAGTATCAATTTGCAAGTAGATTTGAAGAGTATGGAATGGATTTCTTTTACAAATGTTTGGAGAAGGAGTAAGAGAAAATGAGAGTTCTTGATGTTAAAATTTGTTTTCAGAGGCCTTTATATAGTGGTTGAAGAGACGTGCCTTTTGGTGAAGAGGTGGAGGGAAATGTCTCTTCATTTAAAATTTGAAATTATGAAAAACTGCTAGCATGTCGACATGCCCAAGTACCCCATGTCGACATGGGTGTGATGCAAAATGAACAGCAACACTAATAAGTGTTGCAAATTTTCAGCATTTCAAATTACCTTATATTTGTGGATTTTTGTGATTCGGTTGAGGTCAATGGTTGATGATCTTCAAGTATAATTGCCATGAAATCTTTAACAAGATATCCAAGGTTCAACCAACTCCTCATCACTTCAAACACCTTTATGCTTCAACATTCTTCTCTAATTGGTTTTTGTTCATCAATTGTTCTGATCAACCTTCTTCTACAATTCATTTGCTTCCACTATATTCTTGTTTATCTCTGTAAATGTCTCCATAATATATCTGATATGACTGCATAACTCTAAGATACGTTAGTAGTAATATTTATATGGTTGTTGTCATCAAAATCAATACCTAGGGTATTAACACCTACAGCTCGAAAATTAGCTTTAAGATGTCTAGCACAAAATCTATGTTTATGTGGCAACACCACTTCGATTCCAAGGCTGATGGTTTTCTTTCATTCAATCCGAAATGAAGGTAATTCGTAGATTGTTAACACTGTGAATGAACCGTCGCATGCAGGCAAAAAACCAAACCCAACTATCTCCGGATTCGGACTCTACAATTGCGTACGCTAAAGGGTATAGGTGATCATCCGCATCAACAACAGTGGCCACAAGTAGCGTCCCTTTATATTTCCCATACAAATGTGTCCCGTCAATACATAACAACGGACGACAATGAACAAATCCTTCAATACAAGGTCCAAAGGCCCAAAAAGCTCGATCGAAGACTCCATAATCATCGGTCGTAACATGTCCAACACTTCTCGGGTTCGATCTAGTTATTTCAGCAAAATATTGCCTTAGACTACTATATAACTCTGCCCAATCACCATAAATTCTTTCCACCGCCTTACCCAAAGCTCTCCAAGCCTTCATATAACTAATTTTCACAAACAACTGTTCTTCCATCAAAACTTGTACCGTTCCAGCTATAATGTTTTGATCGGCTTTCACAAAAGGTAATATTTTTGCCACTATAAAGTTAGACGTCGCTTGCTTGTGAGTGGAGTTCACCGTTGGATTAACACAATCATGTTCGCTAGGATATTTCCTTACAATCCACCAATTCTTCTCTGATTTTTTTGAGACAACAGCATGAATTCTCCATGGATAATTTGTATATATATTACAAACAGAGGTGTATTTGGTCTTATTTGATTTTATTACTTTAAAAGAAACGACATGCAAAATCGACCATTCGCTCAACTGTTGTAACAACTTGGCTTTCGTCTCGAAAATCAAACCAACTTTAAATCGATTCTGAACGCTTACGGTTGAAAACATCTCATTGTTTAACTCAAGATTTGCAACGATTGACCTTGCCATAATTTGTGCATTGCACAAATCATCATCCAAAGGAACTTTCATTTCCACCTCATCACTGTCTTCGGAAATATTATCTTCAATCGGAAAATCATAGTTCAAAGGTTCATTGTTCACTTGCATACTACCTATCCACGACATGTCTTCTCCACCATGTTCACTAAATCCATACTATTTACAGGGGTTCATCATTGACAACTTCACCTTCGTCCCTGTCCATCTCAGTATCAACATCTTCATTGTTTACGTTTACATTTACATTCTCCAAATTAGCATTAGATTGCATAGCAATATCGTTCGCGGGGAATCTTCTATTCAAACATACGTATTACTTTAAAACCATTACTGTAATTACTACCTACCATAATTTGATTTTTTATGATACCTACCTCTGACTAAGATCATACAACTCGAACGGAGTTGGATACATAAATTGAGACATATGACATTGTGATGGTCCAGCGGGACTAGGCAGTGTTGGTCGACAAGGAGGATAACTGCATATAAGGCGAAAAAAACTGTTAAGTAGCGCATAACTATCAAATTAATACGACCTAAATTTCATAAATAAATGTTTCACCTTCCGAGCAAATGTGTAAAACTGCCTTGACTTGGATAGGAGTACGTATATTGAACGCCCTACAGATAGGTCATGCACGGAGGATATCCATATAGATCTTGTTGTTGACCGTACATCGCTATCATAGTCGGATTAATGGAACTCGAGGACGCGTTTCCGCAACTGATACTTACTGCCTCAACCGTTCTTCGGTACTCCTCAATAACACTATTAACTTCTTGTTCTCTTACGGGTTCTTCTACTTGCAAGCGCCTAATTTTCTCAACATACAACTCAATTGATTTCAATGTCGCTGAAAACATTAGCTCAACATCGTCATCATCAGCTATTTTAATGGCTTTCGATCCTAAGTCCGTCGGCCAGTTACACACTACCTCTATGTCAAATTCTTCAGATTTTATCTTGATCGCTTTATAAATCGATTCTTTCAGCTACACCAAATTACAACCTTTCAACACTTTAGCTGGCTTACACGACACCCCTGACATATTTTCCACAATTAAGTTCATCAACAACCAATTCGCCATCAAAATAACAGATGGTTGGTATACACTTGGGAGCCATTCTACAATTTATTCAATCAACTAGTAAACTATTATCACTTGATACCAAACAGCAAATGAGATTAAAAAAACTGAACTAGGGTTTCCAAAAAAAACATACCTGTTATAGCTGATTCCTTGTTGAAGAGGAAGAATTGATGTTGCTCTTCATCTGTAACTGAATCTAATCAAGATTTAACTACAATATGCAAATAATTTAATAGTTTGGAGTTTAGAATTTTAGTAGATCTAAGCAAACTTTGAAAGAAGACAAAGGTAAAAAGGTGGCTGCCTAATAAAGCAACAGAAATAGCGTCATTTGGGGTGCCGCACACTTGCGGCATCTCAAAAGCCGCTAGTGTTATTTTGCACAATACAAGTGTACTGGCGCCACCTTGGCGAAAACTGATCTAGTTTTGTAAATAGTTTGCAAATTTGCCTATTCTTGTAATTTGTTTACAAATTTGACCTAAATACAAAAGTTATCCTTGTTTAGAAAAAGTGTTGTATAAGACTGTGGTAAAAATCCAAAGAATCCTCCAGGTCCCACATAGATGTTAGGCTTGTCCTTAGAATACATAGTTATATTTGATAGCTACGAATGCATAGTTACGTTTCATAGTTAAGGAAGAATACATGTTAAATAATATGAAATCGAGAATAGAACTAAAAAATGTATTTGAACTGCTGGACATAGGTATATTTCATGCAAAACTAAGAAATGTTGCGTGAAGTACCTAAATTTTATTAGAAATACATAAGATATCAAAAACAATTAACTCCAATCACTCTTCAATTGATGCTTATATAAATCATTAATCTTTAGTTCAAACTCATTATTTAACTTCCGTCTAGCGATTTTTACAATCTTAATGTGTATGTGTGTGTACTGCGTTATATGTCATTTCAAAATTTAGCTCCCCTTTTGCAACTCAAATCTACTATCTTGAATTAATATAATCAATGATCATTATTTATTATTATGCATGATCAGCATCGTTCACGATCGCTAAAATTTGAAACCCGTATAATTATCTAGATTGATGTGTTTTATGTATTACCATATTGTCCAATTTTTCTTTTCTTTTCTTTTATTGGTAAACATGGATGAACATGAAGATATAACCATAACCGACGTGTTAATAGAATATAACAAATGTGATTTTTAATAAAAACATTGTAGTGGAAAAAGCAAATAATGATGTGTTAATTGAATTAATCTATTTATTATTCCCCGATATTAATACCCTCGCTGGCTTTATAATATCAAAAAGTACAAGAGAGCAAATTTTTTGTATGCATATTATTCCTTTTTTTGTTTTTGTTTTTTTAGTACACTCAGGAAAACCCGATGGACTGGTAAACTTTTTAGAGAAATTAAGTTGTGATGTCTGCTTCAACTCACTGCACCTATAACCATCGGGTACTACTTTTAGCGATAACTTGTGCAATACATGACTCGAACCTGGATATGTTACTAGACATAGGCACTCATTTTCCATTGCACCATACATACGGATGTATACATATTATTCTTATTACATCTTTATAACTATTATACGTCTAGTATACCAAAAAAGAGACTAATCAATAATAAACTTATCTCACAAGTTTATAACTCAGATTTCCACTACTTTAGAATCTGTATTAGTTATTTCAACAATAAGTATGTTATAATTAATTACAATAACAAACTAACAGCTATAGTATTAATAACTATAGTGATAGATCAAACGTTATACTATTTAAAGAAATAGTACAACGTATAAAGAAAATGATATTTATATATAAAAATAAATAAATCAACTAGAAATCTAACTAGTTGAAGAAAGAAATTACGTCTGAGGCTTGTCGTAACAATTTCCTTAAGACTTTATTCAAAGTCTCCCAAGATACAACAAACGTGATTTGCTTGAGATTGTGATGTGTATGATCTTCTGTGTGATATGCAAAAGCGCACGAATTGTAGATATTAAGAAACGAAGAGAAAGAAGAGAAAATTCGGAAATGATTGAGTGAGGAAAGTGATCGGCTTTCCTCCTTATTTATAGCCGAATTCCCATTGGCTACATCCGTTGAGAAAAGCAGCATCACTTCATTTGTAACGCCAAAAAGCGTTACTGTTCGCAACAGTCGCGCCTCTTCGTTTTGCAACGGCCGAAAACTGTTGCTATTCGCAACTGTCGCGCCTCTTCGTTTTGCAACGGCTAGAAACTGTTGCGGTTAGCAACAGTCGCGTATCTTCGTTTGCAACGACGAGAAACTGTTGCGGTTTGCAACAGTCGCGTCTCTTCGTTTGCAACGGGCAGAAACTGTTGCGGTTCGCAACAGTCGCGTCCAATCCAGTAGTCGCTTCTTTTGAATTTAATTGGTAGAAAAACGTTCGCTTTTTTACAGCAAAAATATAACACGGTCCACCCTTATTGGATCCGCACCCGCACCCGACCCGGCCCGGTTCGGTCGGATAGACGGACGGCAGCACACGCATGTGTTCGTCCATGGCCATATAGGTCCTCCCTCTCGCACAAAATTACCTGACTCTAAGGGCCAATATAGGGATTGAGAATACACTATAAACAAGAATAAGGACTTATTTTTGGCGATGTGGAACATATCTCATTCACACTTTTTAGAGAATTCTAACAATCTCCCACATGAACGACGATATATGTCTCCCTCACACAAAGTGTAATATCACACAGTTCATATGAAATTAATGCTATATCGAGGATAAACAGATATTTCACTTTGAACTTTCCCTAGTTAAAACTTATCAGATATACTTGGCTAATCGGTGAATTATTTAATCTTGAACCGTCAGCCGTTATTGTACAACCAGACATTAAGCTTTACAAAGCATTATTTCCCTTCACATCCAATCTCTTGGTTGTGTTCATTTTGGTCTTGAACAATTTTTGGTTCTGCGAGTGTTTATAGAGAATAAAAGCCTTTAATATTCTCATAGAGCCGACGCAACTCATGTTAGTCCGTGAGATGATGGTTTTGATGACAACAACCTTAGAATAGATTATAAAATATAAATACTAACAGTATAAGTTTAGATATATATATGTATATGCAGGATTTAACCATGTAGGTACTAAGAATGAAGACTGTACAGTATAGAGATTCAAGATATCAAGATTGAAGACTCATGAGTATCAAGATTATCAAAAGCTAAAGAATTCAAGTAATTTATTCTTTAATTAGAAATTTTGTTAAAACTCCTAGAAAAGCATTGGCATCCTAAAATCCAATTTATTCGTGTAACGCAATCCACTTCGAGCCTATTAAAGGGATGGAACCCTAAGTAGGATGGAATCTACGAAAAATCTAGTGGAACATTGTTTTGTATCTGCTAACCTTTTATTCAAAATGATTTTTCAAAATTATATCTTGTTTTCAAAATGATTTCAAAACCTTCCTTTTAAAAGCATCAAAAACATCTATCCTGATTTCAAATACTTTTAGCCTCAAAATAATCTTTAATTTCAAAATCAAATTATCCGTGTTTTTTAAACTGTCTTTTAAATATAATATATTTAACTTTTAAATATTTATACTTAGATTTTAAATATAAAATTATAGTAAATTTTTATATATATTATTCTTGATACTTACTTATGTATTTTAAATATAGTCAAGTATATTTATAAAGTTTAAAATAGTTTTAATATAAAATAAAGGTTATTTTCAAAGAAAATCAAAACACCAAAAATCCCTTTGGGATGTCGACATACTCATGTACCCCATGTCGACATTGTGTCAGTTGAGTTCAAAATTTAAATTTCAAAGAAGTATCTATTCATCATAACTCTTCAAGAATGGAAATGACTGTTGTTCCTCTATAAATAGGGGTTAGTTTCAACGAATTTTAAGACAGTTTTTCTGGTTTTTCACTCCTCTTCTTCTTCCACATTTCTATATACATATTCTTATCATTACTCTGCCGAAATCAACATTGAATATAACTAGATTATCTCTGGTTTGATTCTCTATCACTATCTCAACAAAATTCTCAGTGCTATTCAGAGTTATAGGCTTTTTGTAATCAACTTAGCGTGAAAAGGTGTGATTGTAGCCTTGAAAATCAATCAAGTGTAAAAGGTGTGATTGCAGCCTTGGAAATCAATTGGGTGAACTAGTTGCCCGGGAAATCAAGTATCTCTACCCAGAGGATTGTGATTCTGGAGGGTGTACCTTGTAGCCTTGAAATCGAGGGTGTAATTGTAAAGATTGTTTTTGAAATGAAATTCGTACTTGTGTGCGGGACTGGATGTAGGGTAACTCCGAACCAGTATAAAATTCGGTGTGTTCTTTCCTTTACTGCTTTTACTTTATATTTGCATTTGTGTTTGACTCTGTGATCATATCTATGTCTGAATATTGCATACATTTGTGTTTAAATTAAAAAAAGTAAAAAGATTTAACAATTCTCTAAAACACTATTCACCCCCTCTAGTGTTTGTCCTTAGCCTTAAGATCCTTACTACTATTTCTCACAGCTCACACTAACATAAGTGATCGCAACCATTAAGAGTATCATACATATACCCCACTTGTTATATTCAAGATATGGCCACCATTAAAAAATATAGTTTTAACCTTTAAATACTTCTATAAGCATGCATTTATATTGTGCACCATAGGAATGGAGTTGGACTATTCCAAGCAAATGCATTACGTCTTGAGTTACTCAGAAATAGTTTTCCTATTGATCCTAGTCCATGAGATCTCCAGTCACTAGGATAGGTTTCCGTATAAGATAACTCTTGGTGGTTTAGGCTTTTAAACCCATTCCCCTCGATGCGCAGTCAATTTTCTCTCTTGATAAACCTTTAGTAAATGGATCCGCTAGGTTATCATTTGTTCTCACATAATCTATGGAAATAGTTTCATTTGAGAGTAACTGCCTAACTATGTTATGGCGTCGACGAATATGTCGTGACTTTCCATTATACACAAAGTTATGTGCTCTACTTAGCGCAGCTTGGTTATCACAGTGTATGCATATGGCCGGTGTAGGTTTAGGCCAAAATGGAATATCTTCTAAAAAGTGATGAAGCCATTCTGCTTCTTCGCCTGCTTTATCTAAAGCGATGAACTCCGATTCCATAGTGGATCGAGCTATGCATGTTTGTTCAGTAGATTTTCATGACACTGCTGCCCCTGCTAAGGTAAATACATAATCACTCGTTGATTCTGATTACTCTGAATCAGCAATCCAGTTTGCATCACTATATCATTCTATGATGGCAGGATATTTTCCATAATATAAGGAATAATTTATGGTGTTTTTTAAATATCCAAACACTCTCATTAGTGCTTTCCAGTGTTCCTTTCCTGAATTGCTTGTATACCTGCTTAGTTGACTTACTGCATAAGCTATATCTGGTCTTGTGCAATTCATGAGATACATGAGACATCCTATTACATGAGAGTATTCTAGTTGCATTACACTCTCATTAGTGTTTTTATGTAGTACTTCTGATGGATTAAAAGGTGTTCTTACTCCTTTAATTCCAAAAATTTGAAAGTTTTCAATCATTTTGTCTACATAGTGTGACTGAGATAATTCAATTCCATTAGGTGTTCTTATTATTTTGATTCCCAAATAATGTCTGCAACTCCTAAGTCTTTCATATCGAAATTGATAATTAACATCTACTTTATGGTCTCTATTACCTGAGTATTTAGACCAAATATTAACATATCGTCTATATATAAACAAATCATCACATATGATTGTCCAATTTGTTTATAATAAACACACTTATCGCATTCATTTATACGAAAACCATTTCTCATCATGATACTATCAAATTTTGCGTGCCATTGTTTTGGAGCTTGTTTTAGTCCGTATAATGATTTTACTAATCTACAGACTTTGTTTTCATTTCCTTTGAAAACAAAACCTTCAGGTTGCTCCATGTAGATCTCCACATCGAGATCTCCATTTAAGAATGTTGTCTTTACATCCATTTGATGAATTTCTAAATTATAGATCGATGCAATTGTTATTAGCATTCTTATAGAGGTTATTCGTGATACCAGCGAATATGTATCAAAGAAGTCAACTCCTTCTTTTTGACGATATCCTTTGGCTAGTAATCTGGCTTTATACTTGTCGATAGAGCCATTTGCTTTCATTTTCTTCTTGAAAGTCCATTTACAGCCAATAGGTTTTATTCCAGGTGGAATATCAATAATTTACGAAGTTTTATTACTTAGAATTGAATCAATTTTACTTTGAATTGCTTCTTTCCAACATGAAAATTCAGAAGATGACATTGCTTCCTTGTACGTTTGAGGTTTGTGTTCTAACACATATGTGAAAAAATCCAAACCAAATGTCTTTGAAGTCCTATCTCTTATGCTTCTTCTTGGTTCAACTTCCTCAATCTTATGATGAGTTTCATCTTCATGTGAATTGCTTGATTCTTCTCTTGTCCTTTTAGGGACATTATTTCCTTCATTCCTTTCGTGCGAAAACTTGCCTTCAAAGAATGAGGCATCTCAAGATTCCATGATTGTATTTACATGAATATCAGCTATATCAGACTTGAATACCAAAAATCTGTAGGCACTACTATTTTGGGTTTGTTGGGGATGCGGATTAAGGATCTTAAGGCAGAAATAACACTAGAGGGGGGAGGGGTGAATAGTGTTTTAAAGAATATATGAACTATATGACTAAATTAAAACTTTCAACACAAATCTAAACAGAATTCTAACACAGAATGATCACAGAACATATAACAAATGCAAATAGTAAAATAAAGCAAGTAAAAGGAAAGAACACACCAGATTTTATACTGGTTCGGAATCCTCCTACATCCAGTCCTGCACCAAGGCAATATCCTTGTACAGATTTTTATAAGACAATATCCAAATTACAACCCACAATTTCTAAGGCCTTGAGGAACCCTCCTATCTCCGAGTCTGGGGTAAACTCTCTTGATTTACGGGACACAAGATCACCCAAATACTTTCTAATAACAATCCTTTCGAATGGATAGACTCTATGGACTTTTTGAATACAAATTAATTCTATAACTCTGAATAGCACTTTGATCTTTAGTAGAATGATGGAGAATCAAATAGAGAGAGTATTTAAATGATTTCCTATTAAGAATTTGGCAGAATGATGGCACGATCTTGAAAATATGAAGTTCTATGGATATGGAATGGTGGAGAAGAAAGAGTGAAGAAAAATAAGAAAATAGTTGTTAAAAAATTCGTTTTGGAAGCCTTTATATAGATGCTCAATAGTCATAACCATTGGCGAAAGGTTTTTGAACGAATGGACACTTCTTTTGAAATTTGAATTTTGAATCCAACTGTCACCATGTCGACATGGGGTATCCCCATATGTCGACATCCCTCAGTTCAAAATTGTAGAGATGTTGTTTTGTAAAAGCATTTGAATTTAAAACAAGTTGAAACTTCTCTGAAGCAAAATAAAGTGTTTAAACAATATTTTGAGATAGAGAATGAATATAAAACATTATTTTAAATATATATATATAATTGATATAGACCGTCAATTATATAAGTAATATTTAAAATCAGAATAAGTTTTGATGTTTTAAAAATAGAAGTTTTTAAAATCAGAATGGAGGAATATTTCAAGGCTAAAACAAAGTTTGAAAACATGATTTTGAAAGCTAAAACATTTTGAAAAACAGATTTAAAAACATTTTGAAAAATCTATTCAAACTGAAATTGCAAGAACCTTCCTACAGAGCTCCTCCATAGGACTCGAGAACTTGTACAAAGTAGTTTAAATGATTTTGATTTTCGTGGGTTTGTAAGCCACTTGTCTTAAGTTTGTAAGCTACTTGTCGTGGGTTTGTAAACCACTGGTTTCGATAGAAATTGGGTTCCATCCCAAAAGAAAATTGAAAGAAAGATGAGAGTGCTATTATGAAGTTTTAACAAAATACTAGACACTTATCTTGAGATCTTGAAATCTTGATTCTCTAGAGTCTTGAATCTTGAATCTCTAATCTTCATCTTGATGCTTGAGTCTTTATACTGATCAGTCTTCGATAACACCTGCATATACTTCCTATATACATATACATACATATATATATATATATATATGAAAATGTTAGTATATATTTTATAAAGTAAAGTATAATAACTATATAAGGTTGTTGTCATCAAAACATCATCAACTCAGTTCCTAACAATCTCCCCATTTTTGATGATGACAACCTTTATTTATAAAATATTTTTACCATACCATAACTCCCCTTTACTCCGTGACTTCTTCTTAAAACAACAACTCCCCTTTATTCCATGACTCCCCCTTACACCAAGCACATATATTTTTATAACTTTCTCCCCCTTTGTCATCAACAAAAAGGAATAAAAGATTTACCTGTTCTAAAGTATATATAGAATAAAAGTGTAAAGTGAACGTGTAAGAGATCAAGTGTGTGTGCATATATATAAGTGTAACTTGACAATCAAATCAATATCATACATAGCAAACCAATCATGTATAGTATATGAAGTTATATACAAACCAAATCCAAATCAAACTTAAGTAAATAATTCAATCAAATCCTAATCAAATCTAAATCAAATCAAATCAAACAAACAAACATACATAATGATCAGACATTCCTTGGGACTTCCACCCATCCATCTTCTCTAAAGATAGGATTAGTTTTGATAACATCCCAATTATCTTTGTCGAGAGTGACTGGTGGATTTGCTTCGGGTTCGTCTTTGCTAAGGCTTGAGATCATCCAACGAAGTGCGTCGAAGTGTTTCTCTTGCTCTTTGATCATATGTATTTGGCTTAATTCTAAGTGCCTTTGATTTCTAAGTATTAAAGAAAGAATATTCTTGAAAGAAGTAAGAGTTTCTTCAAGATTTTCACTTAAATTCTTAATTGGAGAAGCCATAATTTAAGAAATAAGTTGAAGTATGAGAGGAGATGAATAGGAATGGAGGTAGAGAAGTTTTTCTGGAAGAAATAGGTATTTATAGGAGTTATTGGCCGTTCAAAATGAATTGTCACTTGGTAGTTACAAGAATTTGAAGTTAGAAATTGTAACTACTTTTTGACTGTTATATGTCGACATGGTCTAGACAGAATGACCAAGTTGAGTTATTTTTTATTTTTATGTTTATTTTTATACTAGTGGACTTATATAAACTTAAAATAAATAACTAACAGAGATATATAAAGCTGGAAAACAGAGAATGAGATAGCATTACTCATATTAGTTAACATTACATAATCTTAACTAAAAAAGTAGAAAATACAAAGATAGATAAACGATAGCTAGAGAGATAATGGCTAGGATTAGTTTGATGAAGATGATGATGAGGACGAGCCAAGTTTCCTGCCTATCTTTCCAAAGAACTTGTCGATCTTGGTAGAGATTTTATCCATATTCTTGCTAATAGATCTCTTAAGAACCTTTTGGTTTTGGGCAAGTATCTTTTGGTTCTTGAGTATGGTTTTGTTGGACGGATTGGCGGGTGTATGTGGATACTCTATACTTTCCAAAGAGGTATCTTCATCTTCCTCTTCTTCAATTTCCATTCCTTCCCCTTCTTCTTCCTCTTCTTCTTCCTCTTCTTCCATCTCTTCATGAGCAAGTCTCTCTTCCTTTTCGGCAAGTGTTTCATATGATTGAAACATGAGTAGGATTTTCATAAGAGAAATGTTCCCATGATTGAAAAAATTTCTACTTACAAACTCTTCCTTTTTAACATCCACACCAAAATAATTGAAAATCCGAGTAAGGTAAATTCCATGATAAAGAGTGTTTTCTCCCATATTAAAATTTTTGGGTTCTTAACTCATCCAAAATAGTTTGTGCCCAATTAATATCATATTTTCCAAAAATACCAAAAAGAGCTTTACACACTTTTGAGGTGGGATTATTGTAGTTTCCCGACCTAGGAATAATTGTGTGTTGAATAAGAAGGTTGACAATTCTTGCTTTTGGGCGGAAAAAGCGATTCTTAAAATCCATGTGGTCATCGCTTTCAAAAATGTGATGAAAAGTCTCTCGATCGGTTTCATTGATTTGAAATTCTGAGAGATTCATACCGGTAGATTTGCAACCCAAAATAGTAGCCAAAATATCGGAATCCAAAACAATAAGTGTTCCTTTAACACTACTCCAAATATGATCTTCATTTCCATTATAAAATCCACGATTTAGGTTTGCATAAAACATTTTGACAAGGTTTGGATAACAAACGAAATCATTTTGCTTGTTATTAATCAAGCTAAGAATGGAGTTTTCTTCAAAAAGTTGATCGAATTCATAAGAAGAAAAATCATCAAAAATGGCAAATTTTCCCGTATTGACTTTACCATAGTTTACATAGGTTATGTAAGCTTTGATAGCCTCTGGGTCACTGAAAAGATCATTTTTGATTGATTTGGGCAGCCTCATAGTTGATGGGTTACTTGAGGAAGTCATTGATGAGTGTGTGAGAGGAGTAGAAGATAATGAAGAAGGTTTGAATTATGAGAATAAAAGTGAAAAGAGATGATAAGAGAAGTATATTAAATAGATTCTCTAAAGTCATGTTCTCTGGTCAAGAGGTGTCTTTTCAGAATTTTGAAGTAAGTGAAAAGGTGGAGGGAAATTCAAAAGTTTGAATTCAAATTTTGAAATCAAATTTCTGAGAGACATGTCGACATGGGGTATCATGGCATGTCGACATGTGCCTGTTGAATTTGAAAAGAATTGTCTATTCCTAAAATCTAAGAAATTCCTAAAAGCTTAAGAAAACTAATCTATATTCTATATCTATATATAATTCCAGTAATCATATTAAATATAATAATATTAAAATATTTTAATATTTGAAATATTATTAAAATAATATTATTTTGAATTTAAAAATTCAAATTTCAAAGGGTGATTTTGAATTTAAAAATTCAAGGAATTGCAAACAAAATCAAAGCAAGCAAGCATCCAATAAAATTAAAATAAATGTGTACCTATTTTTAGATCCAAACTCCGATCGCTTTCTGCTTTGAGAATAGCCGTGAAGCACAGATTTGAATTATCAGTTTTCTTCTCGTCATCACTGGAAGAATCTGAATCGTCAAGAGTTGCTGCATATGCCTTCTTTATTTTCTTTGGTTGCTCGTTGTTGGTTGAAATGTCTGTTTGTCTGAATATGGACAATCCATCTTGTAGTGCCCTGTTTTGTTGCAGTTATAGCATCCATCACCATTATTGTTGTTGTTGTAGTTCTCCGAAGTATTTCTGGAATTTCTTTGATCATTTCTTTTAAAGTTATACATCTTTCTATACTTTAGAAATTTCCTGAAATTTTTGGTCATGAAAGCAATTTCTTCATCACTCTCTTGTTCTGAATCTCCAGTTGTTGCTTTGAATGCGATCGATTTCTTTTCCGTTGCCTTAGATTCTTTTCTCCCTTGTAGTTGAACTTCATAAGACATTAGATTACCGATTAACTCTTCGATCTTCATTTGACTAACATCATTTGCCTCTTCAATAGTAAGTGTCTTTTGATCCCATTCTAGAGTGAGTGAATTGAGTATTTTTCTGACTTGATCTTCTTCTGAGAAACCCTTTCCTGAAGCAATCAATGAGTGTACAATGTCTTGAAATCGACAATACATGTCGGAAATAGACTCATTTTCATGCATTTTAAACAATTGAAACTGGTTAGTTAATATGGAAATTTTAGTCTGTTTAACTTTGCTTGTTCCTTCATGAGTTACTTGCAAAGTTTTCCAGATTTCAAATGCAGACTTACAAACAGAGACTCTATTAAACTCATTCCTATCTAGTGAACAAAATAGTATATTCATAGCCTTAGAATTGTTTTGTGCAACTGTCTTTTGCTCAGTAGTCCACTGGGCAAAATTTGTAGTTGGTTCAACATATTCAATTTGTGTCATATTCCAAGTATCTAAACTTATGGATTGTAAATAAATTTTTATCCTACATGCCCAATATGCATAATTACTGCCATTAAAAAGTGATGGTCTGACAGTAGACTGACCCTCTACAAATGAACTAGTGTTAGTGCTTGTGTTGACAGAAGTAGTGGTGACAGGAGTGACATTATTAGTGGGATGTGCCATTAAAATTTTTCAAAATTTCAGATTATGAAAATAATGAAAACCAATGCTCTGATACCAATTGTTGGGGATGCGGATTAAGGATCTTAAGGCAGAAATAACACTAGAGGGGGGGGGGTGAATAGTGTTTTAAAGAATATATGAACTATATGACTAAATTAAAACTTTCAACACAAATCTAAACAGAATTCTAACACAGAATGATCACAGAACATATAATAAATGCAAATAGTAAAATAAAGCAAGTAAAAGGAAAGAACACATCTGATTTTATACTGGTTTGGAATCCTCCTACATCCAGTCCTGCACCAAGGCAATATCCTTGAACAGATTTTTATAAGCCAATATCCAAACTACAACCCTCAATTTCTAAGGCCTTGAGGAACCCTCCTATTTCCGAGTCTGGGGTAAACTCTCTTGATTACAGGACACAAGATCACCCTAATACTTTCTAATAACAATCATTTTGAATGGATAGTCTCTATGGACTTTTTGAATACAAATTAATCCTATAACTCTGAATAGCACTTTGATCTTTAGTAGAATGATGGAGAATCAAATAGAGAGAGTATCTAAATGATTTCCTATTGAGAATTTGGCAGAATAATGGCACGATCTTGAAAATATGAAGTTTTATGGATATGGAATGGTGGAGAAGAAAGAGTGAAGAAAAATAAGAAAATAGTTGTTAAAAAATTCGTTTTGGAAGCCTTTATATGCTCAACAGTCATAACCATTGGCAAAAGGTTTTTGAATGAATGGACACTTCTTTTGAAATTTGAATTTTGAATCCAACTATCACCATGTCGACATGGGGTATCCCCATATGTCGACATCCCTCAGTTCAAAATTGTAGAGATGTTGTTTTGTAAAAGCATTTGAATTTAAAACAAGTTGAAACTTCTCTGAAGCAAAATAAAGTGTTTAAACAATATTTTGAGATAGAGAATGAATATAAAACATTATTTTAAATACATATATATATAATTGATATAGACCGTCAATTATATAAGTAATATTTAAAATCAGAATAAGTTTTGATGTTTTAAAAATAGAAGTTTTTGAAATCAGAATGGAGGAATATTTCAAGGCTAAAACAAAGTTTGAAAACATTTTTGAAAACATGATTTTGAAAGCTAAAACATTTTGAAAAACAGATTTAAAAACATTTTGAAAAATCTATTCAAACTGAAATTGCAAGAACCTTCCTACAGAGCTCCTCCATAGGACTCGAGAACTTGTACAAAGTAGTTTAAATGATTTTGATTTTCGTGGGTTTGTAAGCCACTTGTCGTAGGTTTGTAAGCTACTTTTCGTGGGTTTGTAAGTCACTAGTTTCGATAGAAATTGGGTTCCATCCCAAAAGAAAATTGGAAGAAAGATGAGAGTGCTATTATGAAGTTTTAACAAAATACTAGACACTTATCTTAAGATCTTGAAATCTTGATTCTCTAGAGTCTTGAATCTTGATTCTCTAGAGTCTTGAATCTTGAATCTCTAATCTTCATCTTGATGCTTGAGTCTTTATACTGATCAGTCTTCGATAACACCTGCATATACTTCCTATATACATATATAAATATATATATATATATATGAAAATGTTAGTATATATTTTATAAAGTAAAGTATAATAACTATATAAGGTTGTTGTCATCAAAATATCATCAACTCAGTTCCTAACAGGGTTGGCCCTAAGTAGTAACAATCTACCGTTTTTGGTCCAAGTTTGACTTTCTTGGGAGGCGGAATTGGAACTTTTGCCAAGTACCCCCACACTTTGAGGTATTTAAAACTTGGTTTGTGTCATTTCCATATCTCACATGGAATTGTTCCTGTTTTATTGTGAGGGACTTTGTTTAATATGTGATTTGACATATTTAAGGCTTCCCCCCACAAGTTCGTCGGTAGACCAGAGGTTAAAAGCACGACATTAATCATGCCTTTTAACGTTCTGTTCTTCCTCTCGGCTACACCATTTTTTTGTGGTGAATATGGAGCTGTTGTTTGATGAATTATACCATTTTCGGCACAGAACTATTCAAATGGTGATTCATATTCTCCACCTCGATCAGATTCAATATCTTGATCTTTTTATTTAACTGATTTTCTTCCTCAACCTTGTACTTTATAATGATGTAATTGCTTCTTCTTTTCTATTCAAAAGAAATATCTAGCAATATCGTGTAAAGTCATCAATAAAAGTGATAAAGTACTTTTTCCCACTTCTTGTAGGTAATGATTTAAAATCACATAAATCTGTATGAATCAAACCCAGTGGTTTGGTGCTTCTATCAACAGATTGAAATGGTTTTTTTTAACCATTTTTGCTTCTACACATGTCTCACATTTGTAGTTCTTATCTACTTGGAATTTTTGAATCAATCCCAAGTTTGATAATGTTTTCATTTTTCGAAAATTTATGCGTCCCAATCTATCATGCCATAGTAAAATTTCATGCTCAAGCAAGTAAGAAACTTCAATTTTATTAATAGCACAATCAGAATACATAGTTTTATTGCCGATAACGGCTACATTTGCCTTAAATAGGCCATCACATAAATATCCCCTTCCGATATGTATTCCAGCTTTGGACAGAACCATCTTGTCTGACTCGAATACCATTTTGAATCCTTTCTTCGATAGTACTGAGCCAGAGATCAGATTCTTGCGTATGTCTGGAACGTGGAGCACGTCATTCAATTTGACAGTTTTTCCAGAAGTAAACTTGAGGATTAATGTGCCACTGCCTTCGATTAAGGATACTGCAGAATTACCCATGTAGAGTTTATCTTCGTGATCGAATTTCTGGTATGTAGAAAACATGGATTTTTCAGAGCAGACATGACGAGTAGCGCCTGTGTCTACCCACCATTGGTTAGGATTCTGAACCAAATTGCATTCAGATACAACTGCCGAGAAGTTGGACTCGTCTACTTTCATGTTGTCTACTATATTTGCCTCTTTATTACCTTCCTTTTTGTGTCTGCAATCTCTAGCGGCATGTCCAACCTTTCCACAAACCCAACACTCGCCATTAAACTTTTTGGTTCGTTTGTGGTCTTTTGGTTTGTTGTCTGGAGCTTTTCTTTTCTTCTGGAAATTATTCTTTTTGTTTTTGGTATTTAAACCTTCAGCCACAAATACCTCCTTACTTGATTTTGTAACTCCACGGTTATCTGCCTCAATTTTCATTCGGATTATGAGATCCTGTAAAGAGATTTCCTTCTTCTTATGCTTTAGATAGTTGCGGTAATCTCTCCATGACGGCGGCAGTTTTTCCGTGATTGCTTCAACCAAAAACGATTCTCCAACCTTATAACCTTCTGCTTTGAGTTCATGAATAATGATTTGCAGTTCATGCAGTTGTGCAGTCACCGGTTTGGAGTCAACCATCTTATAGTTCATGAATTTGTCTACAATGAATTTCTTAAGACTGATATTCTGCGTCTTGTACTTTGTGGCAAGAGCATTCCAGAGTGCTTTTGCTGTCTTTAGAGGCTGATATATTTTGTATAGCACCTTGTCAAGACAATTCAGAATATAGTTTCTGCATAGGGAATCAAAATGCTTCCACATGTAAACATCTGATTCCTTGCCTGGTGTAGAAATCGGTTTCTCCTCGAGATACCGTTACAGACCTAGTGTGGTGAGATAAAATAACATTTGATTTTGCCATGTTATAAAGTCATCACCATCTCCTTTGAACAGATCATGCTTGTTGTGTGTAGCAGCCTTTGTAGAAAGATCTAATGTTGTCATCTCTGTTTTAGTTAAAACAGTCAAATCTTAAGATGTTATACGTCTAGTATACCAAAACAGAGACTAATCAATAATAAACTTGTCTCACAAGTTTATAACTCAAATTTCCACTACTTTGGAATCTGTATTAGTTATTTCAACAATAAGTATGTTGTAATTAATTACAACAATAAACTAACAACTATAGTTAATAACTACAACGATAGATCAAACATTATACTATTTAAAGAAATAGTACAACGTATAAAGAAAACAATATTTATATATATAAATATATAAATCAACTAGAAATTTAACCAGTTGAAGAAGGAAATTACTTCTGAGGCTTGTCGTAACAATTTCCTTAAGACTTTATTCAAAGTCTCCCAAGATACAACAGACGTGATCGACTCGAGATTATGATGTGTATGATCTTCTGTGTGACATGCAAAAGCGCACGGATTGTAGATATTAAGAAACGAAGAGGAAGAAGAGAAAATTCTAAAATGATCGAGTGAGGAAAGTTATCAGGATTTCTCCTTATTTATAGCCGAATTTCCAATGGCTACACCCGTTGAGAAAAGTAGCATTCCTTCATTTGCAACGCCAAAAAGTGTTACTGTTCGCAACAGTCGCGCCTCTTCGTTTTGCAACGGCCGAAAACGTTACTGTTCGCAACAGTTGCGCCTCTTCGTTTTACAATGGCCGAAAATTGTTGCTGTTCGCAACAGTCGCGCCTCTTTGTTTTGCAACGGCCAAAAACTGTTGCGGTTCGCAACAGTCGCATCCAATCCAATAGTCGCTTCTTTTGAATTGAAATGGTAGAAAAACGTTCACTTCTATACAGCAAAAATATAACACGGTCCAATCTTATTGGACCCGCACCCGGTCGATTGGACGGACGGCGGCGCGTGCGTGTGTTAGTCCATGACCATATAGTCGCTTCTTTTGAATTTAAACGGTAAAAAAACGTTCACTTCTATACAGCAAAAATATAACACGGTCCAATCTTATTGGACCCGCACCCGGTCGGTTGGACGGACGGCGGCGCGTGCGTGTGCTAGTCCATGACCATATACGTCCTTCCCCTCACACAAAATTACCTGACCCTAAGGACCAATATAGAAATTAAGAATACACTATATAAACAAGAATAATGACTTATTTTTGATGATGTGAGACATATCTCATCATCAATTTTAGAGAATTCTAACAATAACTATTTTAATCTTTTCAAAATAGTTGAAATAAATATTATAACTACTGCTTGTATTTGCTTATAATTTGAAGGTACAAAAAGTCTTGAAATGATACAGTTTGGCTAATATGGTCTATATCATATATAAAGGATTGTATCCACACAAAAAAGGTTCAATTAACAAAGGATTAAAGTGGTTTAGACGTGAAGACTCACCCTTATGCTACACCTACATCATGGCGTTACACCGTGATTTTTTTTTTTTGGATTACACAATTCAAAAATAAATCAATTGATCAAAGATTGCAAACATCATCTATGCAAATTATTAGATCATTCTAATGTTTCCAAATTGTTAAGTATATATGTCGCCGAATTTATTCTTCAATTCAAAATACTATTTTTGATTGTCAAAATTTTTAATGGTATAAGAAAATATCTTAGAAGTCTGCTTTCTTTTGGAACTTGATAAATTATCAAGATATGTATGTATATAGGTGTTTATTTATTTATTTATATGTAGGTACATTAAGCCAACAACAATCAAATCTTTGACTAAAATGATTAAATCGTTTCCATAATTAGCGCTTAGAAGATATATCATGACGTGAATGGATTGCTTACTTGGAACAGAAAACAAATGGTCCTGAACAATCTTTGTTGTCCACAAGTCTATAGCCTAAAATATATATTGGGTACAAGATGAGTTATCAATTTTGA
Source organism: Allium cepa (assembly GCA_030765085.1). NCBI lineage: Eukaryota > Viridiplantae > Streptophyta > Magnoliopsida > Asparagales > Amaryllidaceae > Allium > Allium cepa. Next base: position 1,026,969,436 of record CM060932.1, on the reverse strand, counting down.
AGTAAGAGACAACTTGCAATTTAAGCAAACAAAGAATATTAAATTGATAAACGAATTCACGCTCTATAGTTTATTTATAAACATGATACAGTTAAGCATTAACATGGTAATTATTAAACAAACAATTTGAGTAGTCAATCTAGAGCTATAGTTCATCAACAACTTCTAACAGTATTTCTGTATGCCTGAATCTGGGTATTGGCCAACCTTCTTCAGAACAATACCATGCATTGATAATGGGTGTAGGGCTAAACAAATAATAGAAAATTCGAAGATTAATTCAATTTGGATCAGAAAATTGACAAGAAGAAACTGTTTCCAAACTCTGTCAAGTTAGCCACCACAAGAAGTGTCCATTTTTGTTTAAGGTCTTTTCATTGTTGAGCTCATACCCTTGCCCACAAAGACCCTTTAACTGAACTCTTTCACTGAATCACACTAGCTTATTACAGGATTATGTGTGTAAACTTCAGAAAAGCCATGAGCCCAGTTCTCACACGCACCAAAACAAAACAAAAAAAAAAAAAAAAAAAAAAAAAAAAAAAAAAAAAAAGCGTGCATGTAAATTGTTTTTCTTATGCTTTCTTAAATTATACATACGGCACTATTGCTTATTTTCACAAAAAATAAAAAATAGAAAGAAACAGTAAATGCACTCATACCGAATGGACACATCAACTCTCTCGGTTAAGTCCATCTGTAACAAGGATAACGATAAATTCTTTAGATAGCCAATCATTCAATAATCTAGACATTGCATAGAAAGTCATCTCATTACAGTTTCTGCTAAAATGAAATATCACATCAAATTTATAATAGAAAAACTATAAACAGAAAGCCTAGTTCTATCCTTTTATTAAGTAATAAAAACTAATACAACCATTTGATACATATATGATAAAGTACTTGGCATTAAACAGCATACAAACTTTACTTTTTGCAGGGAGGTAACGGTAAGCCGCACAACCCTGGATTCCCTTTAAATCCATCAACCCCAAATGTCGTATTATGTGCAGGTATCATCCCACTCAATTTGTTGTATGACACATCAATCACCTTAAGTGAATTCAGGTTCAATAAACCAGCGGGTATGCTACCCTTTAACTCATCTCTGGCCATTCTCGCCTCTACTAAATTTCCTAAGCTTCCCATGGACTTCGGTATCACCCCGCCTAATGGATTAAATGACACGTCAAACTTAGTAATTGAGTCCAATGCTGGCAACTCTCCAATATCTTTATCTATACCTCCTGTAAACATGTTGTGTGAAAGGTCTATCGAGTCATAGTGACCAAGTGGGTCGCTCGTCCCCTTGGCTAGCACAGGCCGAATTGGACCTGTTAATTTGTTGGAATGGAGATCCAGATCAGACAACAATGTCAAGTTCTTGAATTCTTTGGGAATATTAGACTCAAGCGCATTGTTAGATAAGTTCAGGCTTGAGAGGTTAGTCATGTTGCCTATCCAAGTCGGGATTTTTCCTACAAGTTCGTTGCTAGATAAGTCAAGAGTCGAGATTGAAGTAGAGGAAAGCCATGATGGGAGCTTGCCCACAATACCAGTGTGTGCAAGTTTGAGACTGAAGAGATTCATTGATCCAAGAAAACTAGGCGCACTTACTAAATTCAATGGGTTGAATGAAAGATCAATATATTGCAGGTTTGGTAGTTTAACTATTTGCTTAGGAATCGGGCCTGAAAGTTTATTGCCAGCCATATTCAGAATCTGAAGACCGCTTAGTTTTCCTATGCTTTCAGGAATTTTTCCACTTAATCGGTTATTGGTAAAGTATATCTCATTAAGACTACTCATATCACCAATTGAACTTGGTATCTCTCCAGTTATCTTGTTATTCTCCAAGTTGAATCGTTGTAGGCTGCGAAGGCTGCCAATGGAACTGGGCAAGTTCCCTGATAATTTGTTATCATCGAATCTTAAGAACTGAAGAGAAACCAAGCCCGATATTGAAGATGGGATGCTTCCAGTTAACTTATTGCTATATAGATATAAGAGGTTAAGCTTCTTGAGACTACCAATGGAGCTAGGAATGCTACCAGAAAATTGATTCCCTGAAAAGTCGAGATATGTCAGCTCATTGAGCATCCCAATAGTAGCTGGTATTCCTCCACTAAATTTATTAGTATCGATATCTATCTTCTGCAACCGTTTTAGTTGCCCAATGGATGGAGATACTGAACCAGATAACATGTTATTTGATAGACCAAGCTCAATTAGATACGGAGACACGCTAAAAACTGAAACAGGGACTGGACCAGAGAGTTTGTTATTGCTTACATACAGCTTCTGTAAGTTCTTGAGATTTCCAAAAGAAGAAGGAATAGAACCAGTGAGATTGTTTGTATCAAGAAAGAGATTCACGAGTTCAGTAAGTCGACCAAGAGATGAAGGGATGGGTCCTGATAAATCCTTAAGATTGCTAAGATCAAGATAACGAAGATTTTTTAGATTTCCAAGCAATGGGGAGATTGTGCCAGACATTGAAGTGTCTACAATAAAGAAATTAGGATCGTCAAAAAGGCCAGGTCTAGTGAGGTTAAAAACACGACCGGTCGAATCACAGCCAACTCCATCCCATCTACAACAGTCAGGTTGAGTTGTAACATTCCATGTCTTAAGAAGAGGCCATGGATCTGAAGTGATTCCAGATTTGAATGCAAGAAGAGCTGAAAGGTCTGCAGGATGGCAAGCCAGTGTAGGAATAATGAACAAAGAAGAACAAAATAGAAGGAGAATGGACATGAGATAGTTTGTGTTATTCATAGCGAGGAAAACTGATTATGATAGTTTGTGAAATAAAATCAAGACTTTATAGGCAGGTTGGATGATCTATGATGAGTTGCCAAACAGGAATTCAAACCACTTTATTAATCTACTATTAAAAAATTACATGATGCTTGACTTTGATAATTCGTAGTTGTATCCAGATCTGTTGGTAGAAGCCCTCAAAATGGATCATTATCAATTGAACGGGTCCACATCACAGCTTTGTAATAACTATCACAGATATTAAGTGTGCTTTTTACCAACTAAAGTTGTTGATAACAATGATCGTGAATATTTCAATAAGAAGTTATTTTAATATTAAGTAAAATAAGGGCACACTGATCTAGGTCCAATTACCTAATGGAATATGAAATAATCCATACATACTCTTGTTTTGATGTAATTTTGGGCGAACAAAAAGAGAATGTTTTCTACGAAACTGAAGCATATGATGCTTGTGGAAATAATTCCTAGCTGATTAGAATATTGATTTTTGATGTAATAGCTGTAGTATAAGATTTTTATTGGTTTGATGAAATGAAAATCTTATATGTGATGGTGTAAATGAATGAATTTTGTAATATTGCCCATGTAATATTGCCTATTCAAGTGCACCAATAGCGCCTATATCTAGAAGAAAAACTGTTCCTAACAGATTAATTTTATATATTGCCTACGTAAATTTGAAGTACAATTCTAAAACTTCATTACAAGATATAAACAACGATACTGGTCATTTATACACTAGTTAAACCATCCAAAATGCACATTGAACTAAGGACGACCAAATTGACTATTTAGTTAGCAGTGTTGCCATCAACCTAAACCAAAAAGGGGTATATTTGGGAATAAAATAAAAATAAAAAATCAACAGAGTATAATTTTAAATATGCAGCTTTCACTTGCTGCAAAGCTGAGATGGCGGGTGATGTGCTATGTGCTATAAGGGCATAAAATACACTATAGTTCAATTCCTCTGTCCTCGTTTTTTCTTTGTATGATCTAGTTATTTTTATAGCATCGTGGAGCTCCATCAGCAATTAAGTGATATGGTTTGTGGTTGTGATTTAATTGGATACACGAAGACAGTAAAGTTGGGGATAGGAGAATTGAGTTGGATGCAGCTCTACTAAGAAAGAAGCAAGTAAATCAATTGTGGCAGATATTAAAACTATTCAAAATACTTTAGCATCAAATATGAATAAGATCTCTTGCTTGGTACAATATGCAAATGGCATTCGATAGTCATAATTGCTCATTGGCTCCATAGCCTGTAACATAAATATAGGGTACAAGATGAGTCGTCAAATTTGGATATGGAAACTGTTCAAGTTATGTGGAGAAATAAAAAATAAAAATAAATAAAAAATCAGCTCCATCATACCTTGAAATACACCTCTAACCACCGCAACTAGCACAAACACCCTTTCGTCAAACTCTGTCATCAAACTACAAGCGATTACTGAATATTGAGAGATCATACAAGTATACTTCATAGAAATTATGAGCATGCACCTAGTTTCATCTGTCGGAACTTTCTAAATGATTAAAGGTGCCATATGATTTATATAGCCATAGTTAAATTTACTTCATTATATAACATGTACATCATCTATTATCCACTACATATCCACTACATCTATATGCAACATCCATCTTAATGACCTTTTGTTAATCCAAAAAATAAACACAATAATTTGGGTAAACTAGAAATTTTGTTAAGAAATATCTAATATGACACCTCGCTAATTAATAATATAACATTTTTGAACGGGGATCTATGTATTTTGTTTGCATGCGTTAAGTTGATGGCTAATAAAATTTGAGTCTAATTGTGGATGCTGCTCCATATCTCTATAGATACCAACTGTCCAAACTTATTAAATAAGCATTTTTTTTCCCCTAATAATCTTCAATTAAAAATCTACGTCCAAAAACAATATCTGGGTACTTTGGTATTTTCCCTTAATCCATCAGAAGAACAAAAATTCCAAACGGCACTATCAAAGTAGTGCCATTATTTTACTGTATTTTATTGCTTCTATAACTATAAAACGAAAATGATCCTGAAATAGCTTATGAATAATCCTTTTACGTATATATTTGTCTTCATTATTTAATTTAGACCATGTCGATGCAATTTAAAATATTATTTGACTTTGTGTTTGAAGTTTGAACGACAAGGTAGACAGTCTGAACAAAGTGGTATGCTATGAAAATTTAACATTGCAAAATGTACATTCCATCCAAGATGATAAAAAAGATTGCATCATATTTATATACATACATAGTTATCACCATACTGTACCCAATAATTAATCAGATTGATTCCAGTAAAAGTAACAAAAATAACATCAAGAGACTACTTCTAAATTTATAGCTCCCGCTTGCTAAGAATAGGGTAGTAGACAGAGACAATGCACGTCGGTAATTTGCATGTGTGATATTTCATTCATGTTTTTTTGGGCATGAGTGGAAACTTATATGTATTAAGCATGTATGTGCATATAAGTAACATACATTCACATACACACATAACATATACGTAGTGCGTATATGCATATATATAACGATTACACACATATATACATACATACACACACATGTAATACACACATGTAATACACACACGTAATATACATACATATGTTTGTATATGTGTTATTTATGCATGTGTGCAGACTACACTCTTCTTAGATGTTCTATTTAGCAAACAGCATGGAAATCTTGACCGACATAATTGATTTTTTTTTTTTTTTTTTTTCACATTTAGGAGTTTAAAAGATAATGCAAAGTGAAAGGGTTACTTACTTGGAACATAAGACAAATGATCCTACATTATCATTACTGTCCACACATCCATATTCTGTAAAAGACATGGTGGGTGCAGAAAGAGTCGTCCATTTTGTATCATATTTTCATATACTTAGACAATTTCGAAAACTCACTGCAACTTTAATCCAGTTTAAAAAGCATTTACAAATACAAATCACTTTCTGTCAATATGTTGAGAAGTGCTTAAATACAACGGTACGGTTTAAATTTGCATCAGAAAAACATGATTGGTAGGACTGCACAAAACTCATACAATTCTGACGCAATCCATGTTATTCTAGCCAGTCCAGCCTACTACTTCATTTCTTTGCGACCCATACTAAGGATTAGATATATTATTAAATTAAGCCGTAGTTATGAAAGGCGCACTGTGACGGTGCCATGGCGCAAGACGTGGTATTGCGCGGCGTTTGCATATTTTTTCCATATGGTATGGTGCATATGAAAAAGCGGAGAGAATGACTTAAATGACGCTTACGACACAAATGACATACGATGCAAAAAGGACGGGTATTTTCGTTATTTTACTGTTTATTCGTTTTTCACAACGAAAACTAATCTCCAATAACAGTTCAATATATTATATATTTTTCATACGGTAATATGATCACACTTTGAACTAATTTCCTACAAATTTTAAACTATTTAATAATATTATCGATGCATCTAACTATAAGGTGGAGCCTTGGCGCGACGGTTAGGTCACCCGCATTGTGCTCTAGACGTCCAGATTCGAGTCCGAAAACAGCATCTTCGCAGTACGAGGAAAGACTGCGTACATTATCGAACTCCTCGGAGCTCACTATCGTGTGGGAGTCTTGTGCACTGCATTCCACCTTTATTGACGCATCGAACTATGATGGACGATTCGAACCGAGATCCACAAATCCGAACCAAACCGATCCGGATGGAATGGGTCTTCGGTCAGGTCTAGACGATAAAAAATTAACATGAAGAACTGATCCAACCTTAGACAAAAAACCGAAAAAATATATGCATTTTTAGTGCTATTACCCAATCGAATCAGAACCAACCCAATCTAAATCAAACCTCGTCGGGTCAAGCTTTTAAAATCGACGAGTTAGACTCGACAAAATCTAAACCGACTAGAATCGAGACCCGTCGGATCGAGTCCAGATTCGATCCGACGGGTCTAACTACCATCACTGCACCGGACAAATAATCTTGAATGGTTGCATTTTTCAAATTAATCTCGAACGAACTTCGAACTATCTATTTTAATTGAAGTTGCTCCGAATGAATAATCTCAAATTGACGTTTTTTTTTTAAATTAATCTCCAACAAACTTTGAACTGTATGTTCCTATTACGATCGCACGGAGAAATTATCGGTCGGTATGAGAAAGATGAGGAAAATGCCAAAGCTTATAAATCTGACGGCAAATATTGATTTAGAAAATATAGTTGCTGAATCAGATTCACATTTTTAGTTTATCAGCAATATGTACTATTATCTTGAATTTTGGTTTTTAAAACTATTATGCTTAAAATTCTATGCTTATAATATTATATTTAATGATGTTTTTCTTTACGAAATATCTCTTTATTATATATGTTTTAGTAGAGAAAAAATGAATTGTATTTTGAGTCAAAAGTTGACACGCCCCGATTTCAATAGAATCTGGGTCAAATAAAATAAAGGCGAAGAAAACGAGGACAAAGTGAACAAAATGCAGTGTTTTTATTGTGATTCGGCGAAATCTCCAGCCTAAATCCACTTTATATATCTTTTTTATTGATGAATTCACTTCGGAGTACAATAATTTACAATCAATTTCCGACTACAATCTAGTATATCTTAGATATCTTAAGGTCCTATGAATTAAAAGAGGAAGAAGATAGATTATGTTGTCTAAAATGTCAACCATCTTTCTAGCTGAAGATACCTTACTATTAATGGATGATTTCTCTCATGAATCTCGTAGTTTCAGGCTTCAACGAGTATTTCTTTTTAGATCCAAAGTTCCAACATAAAAAACAAGTCATCGCACAAATTCAAAAATACAAATCAATTCGGTACGGACCATCCCGTCTTGTTTTTATGCTACAATCATTGAGCTTTGCTATACAGTGAGTCCCCATCTGGCACGCATCCCAATATAGTCCAAAAGTGATCGGTAATTATCGATACCGATCATTAATTATCGGTATCGACATGATTCCAAATTCTAGAATTTCAAGCCTACTTGGAGGAAGCTCCTAATTCCATGCACGCAAATCTATGCAATATATTATGGTGATACTGACCATTAACATCGGTACCGACTTAATTCCAATCTCGATCAATTTTATTGCAATTCTCCATTTTTTCATTCCATTGTCATTCAAGTCTCTACATCGATTCCTTTGTCAATTTGTAGCATGGTTTATCTGTTTGAGTCTGTTTTGCCGGAAACACTTACCCTTCAAAGCATACTTTTACAATACAATGTGTGTTTGCCCAAGAACGTGTATCGAGACGGGCAAATTATTATCAATTGCGCTCTTGGGTTATCTACTGGACCAGTCATGACTAATCATCCAGTTCATTAGGATTCGCTTACAAGTCAAAGATCACTCTAGACTTGTTATAGCTAAGGACTCGAGTTATTGCCTAAGTAAGTCACAAATCATAACCATCTCGCAGTCATTATCAAATTATTTTAAATCAAAAGGCATTCAACTTGAAGTTTAGTTGTTGACCTCTTCGAATCGTATTATCATAAATTTAGATCGAACTCATCCACTCGCTCTTCGGCGAGAGGACTCGTTGTCCAAAGCAAGTCCATCCACTCACTCGTCGATGAGGAGAATTGCTATCCAATATAAGTCCATCTGCTTTCTCTCCAGCAAAAGGACTTGCATTTCCTAATACATGGCACCGTCTCTTCGATCAGGGAAACTATTATAGGTTTACCTACCAAAGGCAAAGGATAACTATGTTCCAATAGCATTCATCAATAACATCAAAATAAAATATCAACCAATATTTATTATCAGATTAATCATGCAGTTCAAATCAAATGCATCAAGCAAAAATCAAGAAATTCAGTTCAACCAAGGACAACTCTCGAACTTTAACTCAACGCACGCCTATAGGACCGATCGGTGTCCCATACGTGTGTAAGTAGCCTATTAGTAACCCTTCATGGCTTATATAAAGTTAAAACAAAATGCAAAAAGTAAACCTTATTCCAATCCATCCCTATCACAGGATTACTATACCTGATCAAGGTCCTTGGTCACAGCCGAGTATATCAACCACAAACAATGGTTGCTTCTGCGGCGTCACTGCGGTTTGTGCTATTGTGATCTTATTCCTAACATGTTGCTGAAAATGGTTATTCTGAACCCGTTACTTTATCAAATCCTACAAATGTCAGCTTTCATTTGTCCAGTGCTCATCCAGTTCATGTAATAGGCTGTATTTTCCAGAATCCCTCTCCTACTCTTTGGGCTCTCTTCACGAGTTTCGTCTAGGGAATATGTCCCCACGTATGAAGGTAGATCCTCTTTGACGTCTCTGTCTGCTCAATGTAAAAGGAAAGCTTTGGCTCCGTCTTCATTCTCTTCGATACTCCGAAGCCAATATCAGTTTTTCGCTTTTCTTTATCCTTTCCATATCCTGCCTTGGATGGTCCTCCATCCTCCATCGCATTGACTTCACTGCTCTTGGCACAAATATCTCTCAACCTGATAGCAGAAATCTATCAGATCCACTAGCAAATGCATTTCCAATGCTATCTTAAAATCAGTTTTGTTAGCGACTCTAAAAACCACAGCCATCAAAACTACCGACAGGTCTGGCTTCTGCACTACGGTGACTGCTTAGTTGAATCTAGTTAGATAACTTCGTAAAGTTTTACAATCTCTTTGTTTCACACTCAAAAACGTCGTCCCATTCCTTGGTCGTATTTTATGAACTTAATCGACTCGTAAACTATTCCACTAACTCGATCTACGTGATAATGACCTATTATTCAGCTTATGAAACCACATTGCTACTAAATCTATCAAGTACAATGGGAAATACTGTCTCATCACTTTCTCAAAAGCACCCAACACTCTCATGTGCTGGGCATACCTCACCAAATGAACTATCGGATCAGTTCTTCAATCATACGGCTCCAAACTTGACAGTTTGAAATCAGGCGGACCTAACATATCGGATATTTGGAGTGAAAGGCTTTATATTTACATCCTCCAAACTTCGATCAGAAGCTCCACGTCAAAGCGCGTGTTTTATCATGCTAGTGATTCTATCATTATCATTTAGTTGAAATATCTAGGGATCCACGCGCCATTGATCCAAATCTTCATCATGCCTCCCGTCATTGTTGTCAAAAATATTAAAATCTTACGATTTAAATCTCAATTCAGATCGAATCCCTCTCTTTAGGATTCAATTTACATCCGATTCAAATATAGTTAAAACTATAATCAAAGACACATTTAACTCATATTAATATATTTAATATGCTTATTTAGATTCACAATGCCATTATAATGTTTTTAAAACAAAATAAAAATTGAAACTAGAGAGAAAATTAAGTTTAAGCTTAATTGTTGAAGTTCAAACATCAAAATCAACTTCAAAGTGCTTACAAAATCTTAAAATATGGATATTTTAAGCATATGATTTACGATTTAAATCCCGTTTTGATTTAAAACTTGAACTTTGCGATTTACGATTTAAATCCCAGTTTGAAAACCTTGCCTCTTGTTCCTGTAGGGACCTTCTGGTTCTAATCCTTGTGGTTGTATGTTTGTGTTTTGAACTTTGTTCATGGCTCTAGCTCCGTCAGTTCAAGGCACTTAATCCGAATCGATCATGCCCCTTACAAATAATGGTCAATACTAACCTATTTAGAATGGACGGTATCGAGTTGTTGCACCTTTGGGGGTTTGGTGTGACACCCTAGAATTTGAATAATAAATTAAAATATTAATAAGAATAAAAATATAATTTCACATAAAAAGACAAAACAGTAAATTTGTACAATGAAGAATTTGGAAAATCTGACTTTTTCATTGTGTCAAGTACATTTTTCTAACCCAAATTAATATATAAATTATTAGAAATGGGTGCATTTCGTATTTTACGCGTACTTTTGAAATTAAGTATAAGAATCAATTATGAGAATAAATCATAACTTAGTTATTAAATAGTAAATTAAATATTTATGGATTGCTTTAAAAAAAGTATAACTTTGTTAATGGACATTAAAAGAAAAGAAAGAAGCTATTTAATGCAAAGAGAAAGTATTAATTATCATATTATGGAATTTCTTGCTATAATTAATGGAAATACATGTTCCATATGTTAGAAAGAAAATGTAACAATATATATATATATATATATATATATATATATATATATATAATGTTACATGTTTGAAAAGTGAATATGTTTGGAAGTAAATGGTTATTTTAAAGGGAATGTATTTACATACACAGAGGTAAAGACATTAATTACCAGATTAATGGTGAAATTTACTATTATATATATGTTGCTTATGTTAGAAAAGAGGAGCAACAATATTTTTGAAGAGAAAAGAATGCATGTAATGTAATAGGAATGAAGGTAACAAAATATGGATGTAAATCTTTATTGTAAAAAGAAGGTAAAATACACTATTTCTTTATTAGTAAAGAATAAGGGTAAGTTTGGTGTTTGAATTTAAAAATATTTATACCAATCAATTAATGTATTGATTGCACAATTAATGGTAAAGAATATACAATATACAATATATATATATATATATATATATATATATATATAATACCAATTAATGAAATTGATTTGAATTATAATTAATTATATCGATTTGAATTTGAAAACATTAATACTAATTAATTGGTAAGGGATATGGTTCCTAATTAATGTAAACAAATACATACACGGATATATATACATATATACATATGTATGTATGTATATTTATATATGTATATAGAATATCAATTAAGAATGTTGATTGGAATTATAATTAATGACGTCCATTTAATTGACTTAAATTATAATTAATGATATTAATTAAGGTAATGTGACCGTTATTTTAACAAACAAAAAAGGAAAGAATTTTTATATATCTGTAAGGGTAAAAGTGTATTGAGAAGAGGACATGTATGTAGCGGACCTAAAATTGCCTTTGACGCGATTTGGCATTGCGAGCTCCCCTCAATCTGTAAGTACGATACAATGTAGTCATAGTTCGGGTAATGCGGTCCTATAAGAGATATTTTATGCGATCGTATTACCAGTCCCAGAGATTACTAAGGACTTGATGTTCGTCAGTTGTCCGATCCGATGTTGATCAATGTTTCGATCCTAAGTATAAACCTCCACAAGGTGTTTGGTCTAGGTTTAGAACTATATATTCCTTAGGTTAATGTAACCAACCCTAGTAAGTAATTCACAAACATAAGTATGATACCTTTGGCCACGTAGATTATAAATGAAATCAAATATTGCATATGGTCACCATAGATTATTAATACAGATCATGCATTTTCCCCCACCATAGAAAGACAGGTGAGCGGTTGCTTTGGCCCAAGCATAATATGCGGAGAGAACAAGTAAGGCTGAAGTGCCATTATTCTTTGTTATTCTTCATGTGGTTATTTAATATATCAAATGTTTATCTGACTTTATACTGTACTTTAGAAACATTATATGAACTAAGCATACTCGAAGACCTTTTTTGAAATGTCTATTTTCAGTGTTTATATTTTAATTCCTTCTGCCCTGAGATCTGAAAGTATAGAACGTTTTAGATTTTATCTTAGTTTCTATAATGTTTCAAAAATCGACATCTTGCATTTCAAAGTACGACGCGAGTCCGAAAATCACTTTAGGCTTTGGATCGGTGTGTCCGATAGTGCGGAGTGTTACATTTGGTATCAGAGATTAGGTTCAAAGTCCATAAGGATTAGGTACGTATTGAGAGAACGTTCTTGTATATTTTGGAAAAAAATTCAAATGGTTTCTACATACATGTGTGTGCACACGCTTTTGTGTGTGTGTGTGTATATATGTATGTATGTATGTATATATGAAAAAAAATTCAAAGGTTTTATTTATATAAAAGTATAACACGAAAAACGTATTCGTTCTATTCTTGTATAATACTATATGCATGAAAGCTATTAATAGAAACTAATTATAGATATAAAGAATGAGCAATTTTATTGGAAATGGCTCAGGTGAGACCGCAGAGATTCCAATATCCCAATATGGTGCCGCCAATATCTGCAAACGAAGGGGCAAGCTGGGCTTAACCCGCATGAGAGAGAATATATACACACACATATATATGGATGTATGTATACATACATACATATATATATGTATGTATGTATATATGTATGTATATATGTATATGTATGTATGCAATACACTATACAATTTGACTCATAAGGTCGTTGTTGGCTTTTCTTTTGTACAAGCAAACAATTGTGAGTTAGAATGAATGTTAAGATTATAATAGTTGAGGTGGAAAAATAAACCATTTACATTTATTATAATTCACTCCACAGAAAAATGCTAGCAGAGATTTTCTATACCAACTACCAATAACAAATAAACTATGGATTTAAATGTGGGTGGAAGAAGATTAATGTCATTTGGACCCATATAATAAAAATGTGATGTGATAAGGCATAATGAAAACATAAAAGTGAAAATGACTAAGGATCGTGCAATATTAAATATTAACTAAGCTATTTACTTGTGCGGAATATAAATATAAAAGTAATCTATAAAGTAAATGACGCTAGAGATTTTTATACCGATTCGAACTTTCCGTTCTACGTCTAGTCTTAGACTCCTTCTGTAATTTAAGTATCAACCCTCACTTAATCCAGAGAATAGGTATTACATCGCCTGAGTAACTGAACAGGACTTCAACCGCCCAAGCAACAGAATAAGACTTCAACTGCCCGAGCAACCGAACAGAACTTCAATAATACGAAGAATTATCTTGATTGAATGTGCTCTTTTAATAGCATGGATAAATCTTAAGAGTACACTCTTCCTGTATTCTTCTCCTTTGTGATATATTGTATAATTCGTGAAGATAAGAAGTTTATTAAATCGCTAATGAAACGTTCTTGAATGAACATGTGACTGAAATGAAGTATTGAATGTTTAGAGTTCAAATAGCAAGATAGATTAGAAATGAGAGTGAGAATTAGTGACAAAAACAATGGAATTCATGGCTATTTATAGAGGGTTAAGGATTGTATTCGTTCGTGAAAGATAGTCATGAAGAGATATGAAAGCAACTTTTGAATCAAGAGTTATTTCTGTTCATTAAATTGAAGTGTCTTTTGAAAATACAGTCGTTATGAAGATTCAGTCGTCTGAATTAAGCAACTCAGCCAGCCGAATCGATTTAAAATCGAAACAGCAAGAAAGCAGTGTTAAAAAGATACAATTTAGCCTGCTGAAATTACACGGTCAGCCGTTTGAATATTCAAAATAATTTGTGCATGTTAGCACCAAAATTGGTCACTAACACCCGTAGAATTTCATGGACATCAGAGAATTAATGGAATTTAGAGAACCAAGCATGAAAGTAAATAGCTACAAAGATTTTATAGTGGTTCGGCAATTTCGGCCTACGTCCACTTCAAATTTCATTCATTCTTCATTTGATTACAATTACATGAGTTGTTGGATTGGCTAGAATCCATCGATACAAGTTTATAAGAAAAATAGACATGGCAGAGTCTCCCTGGAGTTCTCCAAAAAAGATATTTTCAACTGCACCCCTGCCTCTGTATTTATAAACGAAGATAGGTCGGACTTCCTTCGCAGACCTAAAAGCAAAGTACTTCCGCCCACAATAGACAACTTATGTACACCAAGCCAGGCATACCGAACGGCGGTTGCCGAACGATGGTGGCCAAACGAGGGTGGCCGAACGAGAGTGACCGAACGATGGTTGTTGAACGAACCTGGCCGAGCGACCTCTCCTTGGATGCCTAAACCGAGCCATCTCGTTTTCCCATTCTTGACCGAGCGATATGTGCTGGATTCCCATAGCTCCCTTTCTCGGTCAAGCGACATGTGCCATCCTTCAAGGCCGAACCTTGCACATAGGTCGAGCCATGCACATAGGTCGAACCGTACACATAGGCCGAACAATGCACATAGGCCAGACTACCCAAAATGGATCAATCCCTTACGTCTCCATTCTTTAACTAGCTTGAGTCATATCCAGACTTAATCAAAACCTTTGTAATTATCACCTTGTAGCCGGGCCAAGTGACCGATAACATTTGCCCCCAAAGTGCTTCGTGTGAACCAACATGACGCGCGTTGAACCAATAATCAGTCCTTGTTTCAAAAAGAAATCCATCATGTTTCCTGAATAGTCATTATCCTCCAATTTTATCCTTCTAATGTGTCGTATCCTTCTTTGGTCGTCATGACGCTTGGTCGATTCCCAATAGTATAAATTCAGGGTTGTAGTTCATCAGCAGCCATCCGTGTCCAGTTCTACAAGGCTAGTAAGATTCGACTATCTGATCCGGTCTTTTCTTAATAATTCAAGTGAGAATTCAATTTCTATTGATTTCATGAAGTCGAACTTTTTCGAATATACACACGCATGTTCGAGTACACGTTCTTTCCATTGGCTCTCGGATGCGTTTTATATGCTCATAAGTCGTCATCAATTCCATCTAGTTTAATTGCAATTCAATTGTGATTCCTTATTTGTATTTTTTTGTGAAATAAGGGTTGTAATCAGCCACTTGATGAGAGGGGACTTCAAGTTCTACATGGATACAATCTCGGAGCAGTAAGCAAGGGCGAATGGAGTACGGCTAGTCACGGACTCATGGGTAGTTCTATAAGCCCATAATGTTGTTGGAAGTTCATCCACTCATTTACCTCTAGCCTTTTCAAAACCTCTCTTCAGAACAGACTTTATAATTTTATTCACAGCTTCAACCTGTCCATTTGCAGTTATAATGGATCATGGAAGATCATAAGGATAGATGACATTACGAACAATAAAGTTGATTATTTTCTTCATCTTGGTCGTGGTTAAAAGTTCTTCATCTGCCCATTTAGTGAAGCAATCAACTGGTATGATGGCGTATTACGCACCACCTTTTGGATCGGCAAGAAGATAATGTCAATACCTCCAAGTGGCAAACGACTATGGACTGGCCATTTGAGTAATTTCCATCGGCGGGACTCTCAGATTTTTTGCAAACATCTTGCACTTGTCGCATTGTCTAGCATGATCAACCGCATCTGGATTAATAGTTGGCCAGTAATACCCATAGCAGAGTATTTTCTTTATCAGGGTCTTCCTCCTGATGTAATCGCCGCATTCTTCTTAATAGACTTCGCTCGAGACTCATTTGATATCATCATGAGTGATACACTGAAACATGGGAATGGATAAACTCCTTTATACACATGACTTCTTCTTGGATGATTTGGCGTGAAGCTTTGAGGAGGATCTATCATTTTCTATTCCTCCGTTCAGTAAGAATTCCTCATTGTAGATAGTCTTTGATAGGAGTCAACCATGACCCCTTTTCTGGCCCTGTCTCCAAGATATTGCCGATCTCAATCCGTCAATGCTTGGAATATTAAGTATTTCAACCGAAACAAACTATGCCCATTGCGCCTCCCTGAAACTGGCCAGCTTGGCCAGTGACTTGACTCTTTTCATTTTGTTCGCTGAGTATGTGTGTAATGATATAATACGTGAAGTTGGCTAGTAGCTCTTGGACCTGGCCGAGATAAGGAGCAAGACAATGCCCCCTAGCAAGATCAACTTCTTTAACTTTGCATACTACCAATCAGGAATCACAAAAGATATGTAAAGTTTCCACTCTAAGTCCTCTAGCAAGTTTGAGGCTGGCGGTCGAGGCTTCATGCTAAGCATCGTTGTTTGTTACAAGGAAATCGAGTTTCAGGACATAGTAGATCGATCATTCCTCAGGAGTCATTAACGTGACTCCTGCGCCATAACACTGATCATGTATGCTCCATCCGCGCACATTTTCCATCTGTTGGTTGGTTCTCCACTACTCTTCGAGTAGTCATCTAATGCAGTGAATTCAGGTATGAGGTCTGCTATTTCTATCTTTGGATAGCTCTTCGAGGGAAATAAGTGATATCGACTTGGCTTAGTTCGATATTCCATTTAAGTAGTCTTTTAGACATCTCAGGTCGTTGTATGTCCTGTAGCAACGGCTAGTAGGCATAGACGTTAATGGGGTGAGCGTAAAAGTAAGAGTGGAGCTTTCATGATAAAATCAATAGACATTACGCTAGCTTTTGTAGTTTCAGGTCGATGTTCAATGCATGGCTCGCGATAGTCGGTAAAATCACACACGCATGTCAGAATAGGTCGAAGGGAACATATCATCATTCATTCAGAGAAATCCAACAAATTCTTTTATCATCATTGCACTGACCTATAATCCAATCTTCAATACCCGTGAAGGATCGCCATGGCTAACTGTATTGTCAACTGCCAGCTTAGCGGGTGCAATCCCAGATTCTTTGAGCTCGGATGTAACTATTTTGCATAACATTCAATGTGAAATATGGTTGGGACGGTCAATATTGACGATTACTCTGGTCGAATCCTAGAGTCTTGTCATGAGTTATTAAGTCAAATAGTGAAGGGCTCTGAATACTCTAATCGATTATCTGCAAATGGCCAAAGATCAGGCTTAAAAGCACGTTGAAGGAAATGTCGAGCAGGGGTCAGCCTCGAGTTGCGTGCAGCTGCATAGCTGGATCTTGCTATGAGTTTGAATTTGCTTGTATATTCGAGTAACACACTTTCTATTTAATGCATTCATGATCCTTTACCCGTCCTTCGGGTTGGTGTGACAGTCAGTTTCCCACGAGCTTAGGTATCGATTTAACGATTCTATCTCTAGGCATTCTTTCAGTCGTAGCCTTGAGTGGCTGTAAGCACTATATATAAGTTTCAATATTGAGCTATCGCAGCCAGTCTTTGGATGGCTATGCGCATGCTGCCAGTTTTGGGTTGATAAATGTACTGCATGGACGGTTGAGTCTCGCCCTGGCTAAGTTTATATTCCCACCTAAACTCCAAATACATAGAGCTAATCGATGAATAGTCAGTTCACATTCATCTTGATTCTCGCTCATGCCTCCAGGTCTGGGGCATATAGCGATAAGTAGGAAGGCCGGTCATGCCCACTTTAGCTTTACTCTCTTTCCCATTGAATCATGGGACATGTCAGTCGATGGGAGGCTGGGTCATGCCTATCTTGGATTGTATTGTGGTTTTTCATTCCAACAAGAATACTTCGATGCCTTGTCAATTTTAGGGCGTAATTTGGACACTAGACGGTCAGCCACGTCCACTTTGGTTCATGTTCTTAATCAAATCTCGAGGTAAAGTTGGCTCAAATGCAGTCGGATCATGCTCATCCAGTTTCATACTACTCCTAACGGATCGAAGGAGGGTGCTGGAGAATTTATGACCAAGTCTTTGTGGTTTACTTTCCTTTCCACACTCTGGAGGTCATAGTTTTTCAAGGGACATCCAAGTCACGTTCGTATGTGCTTGGTGAGGATCGGTATTGACCCTCGATCTGAGGTATGATATACTCGGTCGCCCGTAGCTTTGGATGTCGTTTCGATTGGTTTTGTATTGAGGTCTCCTTGCAGTTGTTGCCTTAAGTTGTAAAGAACGCCAAGCTAGAGGTATAATGAGTTGTCGTATTCATCTTTTAGTGATTTGTACTCCTGCTTCCAACATTGATTTGGCCAGGCATAAGTCAGATGGTCGAACTCCATCCTTAAAGACTTAATACTCCTGTCGATCTCAGGCCAAAGTTCGCGGAATAGAGAACGGTCGGAATCCGCTCATCTATTTATCGATGTTTATGTGCCACTCTACACTCTAGTGACTTGGAGTTACTCTTCTCTCGGTCGACTTGCGCCCAATTTGTGTTCATGCTTCGGTCCATGCTTCGGGGACTTAGAGATTTGTCGAATGGTTTATGCTCTAGTCCTCAGTTTGGGACGTAGAAATTTTCGTCAAGTCGTTTATACTCTAGTCCACGCTCTGCGGACTTAGAGTACTCTAGTCCGCTCTCTGGGGACTCAGAGTACTCTAGTCCGCTTCTGGGACTTAGAGATTTTTCTCAAGTCGTTTATACTCTAGTCCGCGCTCTGGGGACTCGGATTACTCTAATCCGCTTCAGGGACTTAGAGATTTTTCTCAAGTCATTTATGCTTTAGTCCGCGCTTCGGGGACTAAGAGATTTTTAAGTCGTTTATACTCTAGTCCGCACTCAGGAGACTTAGAGTACTCTAGTCCGCTTTAGAGACTTAGAGGTTTTTAAGTCGTTTATACTCTTGTCCGCACTCCGGAGACTCAGAGTACTCTAGTTCGCGCTCCAGGGACTTAGAGGTTTTTAAGTTGTTTATACTCTAGTCCGCACTACGGAGACTCAGAGTACTCTAGTCCGCGCTCCGGGGACTTAGAGGTTTTTCTCAAATCGTTTATACTCCAGTCCGCGCTTTAGAGACTCAGAGTACTCTATTCCGCTTTAGGGACTCAGAGATTTTTAAGCCGTTTATACTCTAGTCCGCGCTCTGGGGACTCAGAGTACTTTATTTCGCGCTTCGAGGACTTGGAGATTTTTAAGTCGTTTATACTCTAATCCGCACTCAGTGGGCTTAGAGTACTCTAGTCGGCTTTAGGGACTTAGAGTTTTTTAAGTCGTTTATATTCCAGTCCGCGCTCCAGGGACTTAAAGGTTTTTAAGTCGTTTATACTCTAGTCCGCACTCGGAGACTCAGAGTATGTTGAATCACTAGTTTTGATTCATGACAAAGCAAGTTAGAAGGAAAAAGAGAATACACGATGAATCTAGACAAAAAGAGACATTCAAAGGAGTATGGGTATATAAAGACTTTTAATCTATGTTTTTCACTGTCTATTGCTTATGGTTGAGTCTTGGAAATTTGTTAAAATCTATCCTCAAGTAGTCCGCACTTCATATTTCTCATAATTAATCAAAACAGAGCATACTATGTAAAAACACCACAGCCAGTCGACTGGCTATAATCACCCAGTAGACTTACTGTGTACATATATGATATGCACTGTTTATTTTTTAAAACCTATTGCATAGTCAGTCGACTGACCAAGAACGATCGGTCGACTGACCTGAGACCAACTGTCATATATTTGAAAAGACATCCTCTTCGGCGAAAGTACGCAATCCTTCTCTGAACGGAAATGGATGCTCCTTCTCGTCAGAACCCTTCACCAATGGTAGTAACCCCTCAACTACTATATATACATGTTCCCAAACACTTCACATTCACTGATTTTCATTCTAACTTTCTAATATTCTTCTTGTGTTTTAATATTTGCATTCAAACAGCGAACAAACGTTTTTTACTGCTTTTTGAATCTACAAATAAACTTTCATAATTTTCGATTCTTAGCATTACCTTCTCTTCGTATCTTCACACACACTTCATATACTTGAGGATTTGATTATAGGAGGTTTGTACTATCAGAGACAAATCAGTGTTATCAAGAACACACAGTGTCAGATATTATTTTGTATTAGTGAAGTCCTCTTCTGCTGCTGAGGCGAAATTCATGTTATGTTGCTCAGGTGTCTGTTCTGTTGCTCAGACTGTATATACATGTTCCTCCGGCTTAAGTGAGAGTTATTGTAGTTGAAATTCTAGGAGGAGTCTAGGACTGGACGTAGAACGGAAAGTTCGAACCAGTATAAAAATTCCTGGTGTGCTTGTTTTAGTTTAGTTATTTCTATTTACTTTGCTATTATCATCTGTTTCCACATTTAGATTTAAATATATTCCATATCACACGATCCTACACACTATCAGAGTACTCTAGTCCGAGCTCCGAGGACTTAGAGGTTTTTAAGTCGTTTATACTCTAGTCCACGCTCTGGGGACTCAAAGTACTCTAGTGCACGCTCCGGGGACTAAGAGATTTTTAAGTCGTTTATACTCTAGTCCACACTCAGGGGACTTAGAGTACTATAGTCCGCTTCAGGAACTTAGAGGTTTTTAGGCCATTTATACTCTAGCCCGCCCTCTAGGGACTCATAGTACTCTAGTCCGCGCTCCGGGGACTTAAAGTTTTTTAAGTCGTTTACACCCTAGTCCGCACTCCGCGTACTTAGAGTACTCTAGTCCACGCTTCGAGAACTTAGAGGTTTCTACGTCGTTTATACTCTAGTTCGCACTCTGGGGACTCAGAGTACTCTAGTCCGCGCTACGGGGACTTAGAGGTTTTTAAGTCGTTTGTACTCTAGTCCGCACTCCGGGGACTTAGAGTACTCTAGTCCGCTTCAAGGACTTAGAGATTTTTGTTGAGAGCGTTCTGTTTCCACCCGTTTAATTTTTATTTCATTTACCGTATCGAGGCTAATGTTGTCGAATGAACGATTGAACCACATTTGCTTATGGAATAGGACTCTGCCCCCAGCATGAAGGATGAAACTTGAAAAATGGATGGTCGATTCTCGTCCGCTTGGTGATTATAGCTCTTCCAATCAAGTCAAGGAAGGAGGTATATGATAGATGGTTGAATCACATCCATGCTGGGGTTGGATAATCAAGTCTTGCACAATTTGCTTCGTATCTCTTTCTAGAAAATAAGGATCATGGATTATTGAGTAGACGGAGTAAGTTGAATATGTTTCAAGATGCAGTCGTGTCCATGTAATGAGAGTGATGGTTGACGAGTAGGTAGTCCATCACAGCTACTCCAAGTCGGGCTTTCGGACTACTTTTTGTTTCCAGGGTAGGATATGATGTGTAGATGATCAAATCACGTCCACTCTAGATAGATTCCGGCGTCACTGAGGTTCAGGAGAGGCATTTGTATTTTTTCGAACTTTGTTTTATGATTCGATTTGAGTGGATGATCGGGTCATATTCATTCCAAGCCTTGCTTAGGTGTTCAAGTCAAATGTAGAGGTCGACGAATGAACGGTCTGTCATGTTCGTTTTGTATTTGGATCTGACCGTGACAAGCTTTTCAAGCTCTAGTCCTTTGCCCCAAATCAAAGGCACATGATTGATGATGAGCGATCAAATCATGCTCGTATTGATGGAACTCCACAGGTCCGAGCAAACTCTACGTGGATTGGTTGATGGCCAACTTTGAGTACTTGGTCACCTGCAATTTTTTGAAAGAAGTTTAGTTCAAGTCGGTCATAATTCAAAGCACAATCGAAATTAAAATAATCCAAAGAAGATTGGTATAAATATCATTGATAAGGAAAGCAGCATCGTGTGCTCGCTATTCAACTCTGCCCCTAGCCCCTTCTAGCGGGATGTCGACTGCCAACAGTCCAATTGACAATTAGAGTTCTTTATTGATGGGCGTCCGAAGTTCCTGGCTCGTCATTCTGCAAGGCTTGCATGTTCTATTGAAGCTTTCCTTTCTGAATCAATTTTCCGATCACACCTTGGAGGTGTTTGTAATCGTCAGTGTTAGGATCAGTGTGCATCTTGAAATATACAGCATTCCCCCGATTTTCTCTAGACTTCAGTTGACTCTCTCGAGGTTGGTTTTCATTATAACTCTGAGTCGCGATTCCCCAAGTAGAGGATATCGATTGAATCTTTCAAAGAACATATGAGTCAAATTTTGAGATCTTGTTTTATCTATTAGAATCAGAGTCCTTAGCCAACGGGCCTGCATTGTTATTTTTCCTACTCTGCTCCACTCCTCCTCACTTTGGTTCTAATTCATTTTGTAACAGAAACAATCTATGGTCGTAGGAGGATCTCCAGCTAACTAGCTGTCAAAATATATCTGGAGGCCGACTTTCCTCAAACGCGATCAATATGATATCCTTGTTAGCATTTGGAATAAATTGCTTTGAGCCGAACATTGGTTTGCTTGGAGTCACTAAATTCGAAGTGTTGGGTCAGTGAAGAATGACACTTGGAGTCATCTTGGCGTTTGCGTAGAGTCATATCATCTATGTTCTCCAACCTTTGGGAGTATCGCTTGAGTAGCGCTTGCTTGTTCATTCTCTTGTTGTCATTAAGGAACTGCCGCTTGATCCTCTATGCTTAGATCGGTCATAGGATCTAAGAAAAGTGGATAGAATGTTCCTTTATTAAGTTGAGTTTTGAATTCACTATGCGGGTGCTCTGCATAGCGGCTAGGGTCGTACCCGACTTTTTTTTTTAAAAAAATAGGAGTCATATAAGAGACCAATGTAACTTAAGTATGAATCGGCCAAGAGTGGCTCGGTCAAGGCGGTTCGGCCAAGGTGGATCGGCTAAGAATGGCTCGGCCAAGGTGGTTCGGCCAAGGTGGCTCGGCCTGGAGTGGCTCAGCCAAAGCGGTTCGGCCAAGGTGGATCGGCCTGGAGTGGCTCGGCCAAGGCGGTTCGACCAAGGTGGATCGGCCAAGAGTGGCTCGGCCAAGGCGATTTGGTGTAGACCTTTTCTGGAGCGGTAGGCATATGCCTTTTCTGGAGCGGTAGGCATAGACTTTTTTTTGAAGCGGTCGGCATATGTCTTTTCTTGAGCGGTCGGCATACGCCTTTTTTGGAGCGGTCCGCATACGTCTTTTCTGGGACGATCGGCTGAATTGCCTTCAGAGGAGGGTCGGCCTTCATTCAACTTGAGTGCAAACTTCAACATCCAATCCTCAAATCTTGCGTACATCAGTGAATCCAATCCTTTCACATGAACACTTGATTAACTCTAAACAAGAAAATTAGCATAATAAAATCTTTCAAAAACAGAGGCAGTAGACTTAGTTTCTCTGACTACGGCTATCAGCTTCCTTTATATTTCTTTCAAATCTGAGTAGAATAGAAAATTTGCTAGTAAACAACTGGATTTATCTCGCGAATATGGAAATCCACTAGTAGACGATGAGATCCAATCAAGCTGAGAATTCAATTCCTAGTGAAAACAACAAAATGTTAGCACCAAAATTGTTCACTAAAACTCGTAGAATTTCATGGACATCAGAAAATTAATGGAATCTAGAGAACCAAACATAAAAATAAATAGACACAAAGATTTTATAGTGGTTCAGCAATCTCGGCCTACGTTCACTTCAAATTTCATTCATTCTTTATTTGATTACAATTACATGAGTTGTTGGATTGGCTAGAATACATTGATACAAGTTTATAAGAAAAATAGTCATGGCAGAGTCTCTGTGGAGTTCTCCAAATAAAGACCGTTTCAACTGTACCCCTGCCTTTGTATTTATAGACGAAGATAGGTTGGACTTCCTTTGTAGGCCTAAGAGCAGAGTACTTCGGCCCACAATAGACAACTTCTGTGCACTAAGCCAGACATATCGAACGGCGGTTACCAAATGATGGTGGTCGAACGAGGATGGCCGAACAAGAGTGGCCGAATGATGGTTGTCGAACGAACATGGCCGAGCGACCTCTCCTTGGACGCCTAGACCAAGCCATCTCGTTTTTCCATTCTTGACCAAGCGATATGTGATGAAGTCCCATAGCTTCCTTTCTCGACCGAGCAATATGTGCCATCCTTCAAGGCCGAACCTTATACATAGGCCGAGCCATGCACATAGGCCGAACCGTACACATAGGTTAAACTACCCAAAACGGATCAATCCCTTACGTCTCCAATCTCTAACTAGCTTGAGTCTTATCCGGACTCAATCAAACCCTTTGTAATTATCACCTTGTAGCCGGGCCAAGTGACCGGATAACAGTGCACATGCACAGTATTCGACCGGCTGACTTATGCCATTGAGCCGGCTTTTTTAGTGTTTTCTGACATTTTCTAAATGTTTTGAAAAACTTTATTTTGTGTGTGCGTGCATATACCACTTCGAAGAGATTTTAACATATATTTACTAAGAAACTCAGACCTTAAACTTAATACTTTGCTGAAGCTTCAATCCAGAATCTGGTCTGTAAATTGTTAGACTATTTCTCGAGTAAAAACAATATCTTCTCCTGCAAGTTTGGTTGGTTCATATAATATTTACTTACATAGTTGTCACAATCAAAACATCAAAATTCTAGGTTCTAACAGTCTCCCCATTTTTGATAATGACAACTATTTAAGTGTAAATAAAAATAAATAGATTTATATTCCCCCTGTCTTAATACTCCCCTTATCGACATGACCTTACTTTATTCTCCCACTTTTTCATCGACAAAAAGGAAATAGATATCAATAGGAGAAATAGAAAGTTTGTAAAAATAAACAATTTATGAGAAGCAGTATTAGACTCAAAATATCACAGAACATACAATCATCACATCACGTAAAATACTCACATTGAAAATTTGAACATCACGTTTGTGGCTTCATTTTCATAAGTATCAGAAAATTTAGAATATATCTCCCAGTTATATGTGGTATGCCTGCAAAAAAAAAATGAGATATATGTTCTGGTACCACGTCCTACGTTAGGGTCCGGGGGTTGTGTCTTTCGAAGCCATACCCATTTGGCTATGGTTGAACGTTTATAAATATAATTTTCATTATTAATTACTATATCAAAATGACCATCAATGTATTTTCTCTGTTTTTCCAATTAACAGGAAGCCAAATACTTAAATAATTTTTATTCATATTTCCTGTCAATGATTTTGTACTTCTAAAGATATTATAAACATTATTGGTCAGTACTTGAATTTCTATGAAAATTAGATTTAGACTTTACTCAAAATCTAGTCCTATCACTAACATTTTTACTATACATGAAAGTGTATTTAGTCCTATTTCTACGATCAATTTTATTATATCCTAAACCACTTTTATCATATAAAGGTCTAGAACTAGATAAAATCATGTTTAAATCATTTTGACCTTTATTAAATTTCATGAATTCATTTTTTACGTTTTTCAAATTTAGTTTTAAAGTCACAATTGTTATTTTTAAAGAAATATTACTATTTTTCAAAATATTAATTTTCTCATTTAATTCAGAATTCTTGTTTTTTATTGTATAGTTCTTATTTTTTAGAATAAAATTTTGATGATCGATAGAATTCCAAACTCTGATACCAAATGAAAGTGACTAAAGATCGTGCAATAAGGAATATTAACTAAACTATTTACTTGTGTGGAATATAAATATAAAAGTCAAATAATAAAGTAAATGACAACGGAGATTTTTATATTGGTTCGAACTTCCCGTTCAACGTCCAATCCCAGACTCCTTCTGAAATTTAACTATCAACCATCACTTTAACCGGAGGAACATGCATTACACCGTTTGAGCAACCGAATAGCCACCCAACCAACATAATAGGACTTTAACCGCTTGAGAAACCGAACAGGACTTCAATAATACAGAGAATTATCTTGATTGAATGTGCTCTTTTAATAGAACGGATAAGTCTTTAGAGTACACCCTTCCTATAATCTTTTCATTTGTGGTATATCGTGTAATTCGTGAAGGTAGGAAGTATATTAAATCACTAATAAAGTATTCGAACAAGTGATCATAATTAAGTACTGAATGCTTATAGTCCAACTAGCAAGGTAGATTAGAAATAAGAGTGGTAATTAGTGATTAAAACAATGAAATTCATGGCTATTTATAGAGGTTTAAGATTTGTATTCGTTCGTGAAAGATAGCCATGAAGAGATATGAAAGCAACTCTTGAATCAAGAGTTGTTTCTGTTCATTGAATTGAAGTGTATTTTGAAAATATAACAGTTATGAAGATTCAGCCGTCCGGATGAAGCAACCCAACCAGCTGAATTGATTTAAAATCAAAATAGCATGAAAACGATGTAAAAAAGACACAATTCAACCAGCTGAAATTGCATGGTCAGTCGTTTGAATATTCAAAATAATTTATGCATATGAACAGTAGTCAACCGGAAGACTTATGCCATTCAGTCGGTTGTTTTTAGTGTTTTTGGCATTTTCTAAATGTTTTGAAAAACTTTATTTTGTGTGTGCATGCGTATACCACTTCGAAGAGATTTTAGCATATATTTACTACTAAACTCGGACCTTAAACTTTACACTTTGCTGAAGCCTCAATCCGAAATCTGGTCTGCAAATTGTTAGAATATTTCTCAAGTAAAAACAATATCTTCTCCTGCAAGTTTGGTTAGTTCATATAATATTTACTTATATAGTTGTCACAATCAAAACATCAAAATTCTAGGTTCTAACAAAGTACTTCACGAACTTAAAGCAAATCACCTGAGTTAAAATGGAAATTTCATTTTTTTACGGGCAAAATAAATATTATTATGCACATGCAAACTAGGTTATAGTGGTTGTACCACTTGTACAAGGTAAACTCAGATGTGAGGCACATGTGCCTCAACAACTATAACGAATACAATATAGCACTGGAGTGATGCAGAAGGTGTCTCGAGTACAAAAGAAAACAAAACTAGTCCTCCTCAGAAGAGGAGTATCCACTACCATCAAACGAAGAAACAGGCCCAAGGACATGTAGAAACCCTCAAAAGATGTCTGGGTCGACTCCTGTCGTGTCACTGCAGAAAACATATCGTTGCCTATATGTCATTAGCTAAAATGCTACAGTTTTATCCCCAAGGTCGTGTACGACTGCAAGAGTCATTCTATCTCCCAAAGTTGCAAAAACTCATTTGATTTAAATTTATAGCTAAGTGTTTCTATGTTGGAGTTGGACACTGTATCAGATATAAGCTAAACTTAACAATTTTAAAAGTAAATGAACTAAAACCCTATGCACTTAAGGCAAGTAGGTTGTCGTCTTATAATTTATGTTATATGGCGATATTTATACGATATTAATACTTGAGTTGTCATCGCAACTACAAGTATATTATTGTGACCGAGGTGACAGGAGTTCCATAAGATGTTCACTAGGTTAGGACACCATTTATTTTAGATATTACTAGATGAATTTTGGGTACGATGCTATTTAAGTATTGAATGTTATGTCTATTAAATTAAAATGGCAAGGCACCATTCCATCTTAAGTTGTCTCGACCATGAAACAGTTGAAATAAAATGGTGAAAAGTTATGCTTAGGGAAAAAATCAATTAGTGGGATTGTGTTGAGGAATGACAAATATTACAAGCTCAAACTACAAAAGATACCCTAGATGAAGTTGGAGTTAAGAATGCGCAAAGAAAGATTATTAAAGATTTGGTTTCCATTAAGAAAAAAATAATTTTGTTTGCACGAATTGAGAATGAGGAGGCGATTCTCCTAGGAAGTAAGATTTGGAGGAAAGGATAATATGATTCTTTTCAATCGTCTCGGATTAGAATGAAGCTATTTATTTAAGGAAGTTCATGAAATACTGACTTGGGATGCATATTTTGTGTTGCATAACAAGCGCAAACAATAGTTATGTCACCTAGTCGATTTCCTTTGAGGCGAAAACAATTTCAGGTTGCAATTTCATTTAAACTTAGGATTTCACATAGACTTAGGATTTTAATTGCTGAGCTTAAATAGGATAATAGGTTATGATTACCCTACTTGAATGTTTGAAAGATCACTATTTACATGCTATGAAGCTTAGAAATGAAAATTTCTTATAGTTTAGAGAAGCAAATCATAAGTGAAATGAGATGGTTTAAGTTGAATCAAAATTAAAAAAGTAGTTACGCTATCTTGAGTAATTTAAGAGATCGTCAGATTTTGTTGTCCTTGAGTGAAAAGGAAGAATAGTAAGAAATTCAAGTCATTTAATGATAGGTGATACACCATCCACTTTCGAATTGTCTTACCTTAGTACCAATAAGATGAAGAAATCGATATACTACTGGGATAATTTAAGGTAATGTATATGTGTATTGAGAGTTGCAAAAGGCTACTTTCCATTAAGGGCATATTTGTGCTCAATTTATCAGTTATGGTGCATGTCGACATCATTTTATGTGAGTTGGTAGCAAGTATTGTAGAGGTTTACCTATGCAAATGCATTTGTAGTTATTTGAATTGAGCTTCCATGCCAATAGTAAAGTTGATAATTTAAGGTGAAAGAACGATCCAGCTGAGAGTAGTTGGAGCCCAAGGAGAAAAAAAAAGCTACCCATCTAGAACTTTTTTCTGATATGTTTCCATTTTAGTAAGTATAATTGTGTATGCACGTAGTATTTTGCTTAATATTTTCCATAGGTAGAAATGTTTGGATGATAAACATGGTTGTGAACATGTCACTAGGTCGTGTTTTGCATAATGGTTGCTAACGGATGTATTTTATTAATTAGTGTTGCACATATGGGTTGATTTGTTTATGTTGGCATGCGACACACATCACCTTATCTATTTTATCAGTTATCAGTTATATGCATAATGATTGTTGCATTTTGCATATATATTAAATGGTTGCTCATCCGTATAGAAATTCAAGTATAGAACGTGGTATACATCTTGGATACATGACATAAGCACTTGCATTTTAGAAGGTCAATTAGTTTGGGAGACTTCCTAATTTTGCACTTTCTATATGTTCATATGCGTTTTATGCATATATATACATGCTGCATTAGAAATTTTAAACTAACAATGGTTGCAAGTGGTTGATGATTGAATAGATGGTTGTAAATATTGATTTCCGTAAATGCGAGTTGCATTTTTCCGTTCTTAGAAGTTTGAGGGACGAAATCCTTCTCACAAGAGGGAGAATATAGCACTTTAGAAAGTTTAATAACAAATTAAAATATTAATAAGGATAAAAATATAATTCCACATAAGGTAAATTTTTACAAATGAAAGAATTTGAAGAATCTGACTTTTCCATTATGTAAAGTATATTTTTCTAGCTAAATTCATGTGTAAATTATTTAAAACGGATATCGTATAAAGAAAATATGAATTATTTTCTGTAATGAGTATTTCATGTTTTACGTCTATTTTGAAATTAAGTATAAAAATCAATTACAAGAATAAATCGGAACTTAACTATTAAGTAATTAATTAAAATATGTATGGACTGCTTTAAAAAGAGTTTAATTTTGTTATTGAACATTAAAAGAAAAGGAAAAAGATATTTAATGCAAAGAGAAAATATTAGTTATCATGTTATAAAATTTATTACTATAATTAATGGAAATATATGTAGCAATATATTTTTAAAAGAAAAGAATATATCTAATGCTATATGTTTGAAAAGTGAATATATATGAAAGTAAATGGTTATTTTATAGGGAATGTATTTGCACCCACAAAGGTAAAGATATTAATTACCGGATTAGTGGTGGAATTTATTACCATATATATGTTGTTTACATTAGAAAAGAGGTGCAACAATATATTTAAGGAAAAAAGAATGCATGTAATATTATAGAAATGAAGATGATAGTATATAAAAGTAAACCGTTATTTTAAAAGGAAGGTAAAATACATTATTTCTTCATTAGTAAAGAATAAGGGTGGGTTTGGTTTTTCAATTTAAAAACATTAATATTAATCAAATAATGTATTGAGTGCACAATTAATGGTAAAGAATAAGGTTTCTAATCAATACACACATATATACGTTTGTATATAAATCCACGATTCCCACAAAGGTTAATAATATATATACAAGTTATAGAATACCAATTAATGAAATTGATTTGAATTATAATTAATGATATCGATTCGAATTTGAAAACATTAATACTAATTAATTGGTAAGGGATATGGTTTCTAATTACTGTAAACAAATAGACACACAGATATATATTTCTAGAGTATTAATTAAGGATGTTGATTGAAATGAAACTTAGTGACGTCCATTTAATTGGCTTAAATTATAATAAATGACATTAATTAAGATATTATGGCCGTTATTTTAACAAACGAAATAGGTAAAGAGTTTTATGTGTATATAAGGGTAAAGGGGTATGGGTAAAGGAGGGGCTTTTCTAGAAATAGGCTTCCCTTAGTATTGCACCTATAAATACATAGCCAAACCCCATCCTTTTCAATTTAAAAACTCTAGCCTCCTTTTATTCTTCCTCCTTCTCAAAAGTTCTTAAATCCACATGCTTTATATTCTCTTCTCCAAAATTTCCTAATAAAATAATATACTAATAATAATAATAGTACATATCGAGTTAAAGGAGAGAGAGAATCAAATTAAAAGAAAATTGTAGAAAAAAAACTAATCAACAAAGAACATAAGCAGTGAAATGATAAGGTTTAACAAATATTCACTTAACAATGTTCGTCATTTAGCTCTCTTTCTCTCGTCCACTCTTCCTTTTCGCATCTCTTCTCATCGATCTTTTATTCTCCATGTCCAAGCTTCGTCTTTCCACCATTCTCTCCCTTCCGCATCCACGGCGAAATAAAAAAAGTCGCTATATTTAGGCCTTAATATGGATGAACCATCCTCGAGAACTAGATCCGGCGTCGCCTTTAATCGTCAGGTTCAAATTGTGCAAGCCCCTCCTCTTCCTAGTGATTTTCCACCTTTGCTTCCAACCCCCGGTTTGCTGTCTGTAACTACTAGGTATGTCGATGGTTGTAGGAGTTTCCGATGTTAACAACCGTTTGGATGGGAATGATAATTGTTATTATACTCGCATCCCCAGATGGTACAGGAAACGTTGGTAAATTCTCTGGTGAGCAAGCTGATGGTCTCGATGGCAAATGTGTTGTGCAAGAAGAAAATAAAAAGGATAAATCTGTTAAAGTATGCAGGGTTTCATCCACGGAAGGTGTTTGTCACAATGTTGCTATGAACAAAAAAACCCAAACAATTCTATTTGGCCTGAATCCAAAATGAACAGGTTTAATGTTGCAATTACTGAAGTGAACAGTCCAAATAAAGATATGGTGTTGATGGCTTTAGTCTGGGGGATACATCCGAACACGGATTTCAGGAAATTGCTTAGGATGAAGCAGCTAACTACCACGGAGTTCCACGAAAAGGTTAGCCAGTTCTTGTGTTGGAAGTGGCAAGCCGGATCGCTAGAAAGACTCGTAGTGGACATTTAAAAGTTCTTCAAAGCAATGTAGCAATTAAACAGACCAACGAAAGCGATGGTGATGTAGTTGTGAATGTCGGGAATTCTAATAACTAAAGGAAAAGAAATCGGATGCTGGGGCAGGCGGAATGATGCCAAAAAATGTCCACGGATTATGTGACCAGAGGAGTACACGCCTCTAAATGATAGACTCAAAACTTATGCATTGCCACACAAGACACGAAAAGGTATAAGAAGCCGCCTATAAGAGAAGAGACTAAGGTAGAAAAGCGCTTTGAGGAGTTTTGTCGATTCCATTAAACTCATGAGAACAATACAAATGAATGCAAGCATCTTAAAGATTCCATTAAAGAGTTGATATGGAAAAGGAAACTGTAATAAAATGTTAGAGAGCCACAAGATGACAACCGTAATGTTATAACCCAAAGGCCGAACGTCTAAGGAAAACTGCTTGGATCCAATGGAGAGGGGCACAGACGGCCAGATGGAAGGATTGTTAATAACACCATAATATGAGGACCTCGTCCAGTGAAGAAAAGCTAAAATGAGGTGGAGCAATATGTGAGTTCATTGAGGCACGTGCCGCTGAGAGCTACTTCGCTATTGAGGACGAAACTTCGGCTAAGCAGCAAAGGTTGTGACAGATGACATCGTTTTTCAAAATAAGGATTCAAATAGGGTTGAAGCGCCAACCTTTGATCTTATGGTGATAACTGCTGTTGTAGGCCCTGCTACTATATAACGAGTCTTGTTGGATTGTGAAAGCTTGGTGAATATTCTATTTAAAAGGACTTTTGATCAGATGAGTATAAGTTCGAAAGGAATCAAGCATCGTAAGTCCAGGTTTCCTTTGTTCATTGGAACAAACTTTGGCACTCCATTGGGAGTTATTGTTTTACCTTTGTTCATTGGCACATTCTTGGTCTGTTGGACCTTCTCATCATTTACTTCTGTGGAAGTATCAATTTCTTTCGAAATTATGAAGAGAAAGCCTCTTTGGAGACTTGTTTTGTCTTTTTCGACATTTCACTGTTGAAAATCTTCTGTCGCTTCGTTTTTTCTAGTAATTCTCGAATTCTTTTCAAATCGTCTTCATGCATCTTTTCATAACCTAGTAGGAAGATCAGCAACAAAATTAGTGTAACCCAAAATATTCTGTATTTAACATCATAATTATATATCCCTAACTACATTGCTAATCTAATTCTTCGAATATTTTCTTTCAGATTGTTTACAGTTTTCTTTTAAAAAATTAACCAATGGATTTGTTGTCTGTTTCAATTATAAATTGTTTATGTAGAAGATAAATTCTTAGACTTTTGACTTCTAATTTAAAAGCAGATAATTTTTTGTCATTGGTGGCATATTTAATCTGAGGTTAGTTAAACTTTCCAGAAGAATATGCTGCTACTCCTTTTGTTTTGTGATTAACACTCTTGTCACAAAAAGAAAATAGTAGCATGTTCTTCTGGAAAGTTTAACAAACCTTAAATCAAATATGTCACCAATGACAAAGAATTACTTGCTATTAAATTAGCAATCAAAAGTCTAAGAATTTATCTTCTACATAGACAATTTATAATTGAAACAAACAACAAATCTGGTGCTCAACTTTTAAAAAGAAAAACTGTAAACAATGCAGAAGAAAATCTTCAAAGAATTAGATGAGCAATGTATTTAAAGACCTATAATTATGATGTCGAATACATGTCGGATTACACTAATTTTGCCGCTAATATTCTTACCAGGTTATGAAAAAATAAACGAACACGTTTAAAACGAATTCAAGAATTGCTGGAAAAAAAATGAAAAGAGAAGAAAATTTCCAACAAGTGAAATCGTCATAAAAGGCGTAACAAGTCTCCAAAGAGACTTCCTCCTCACAAGTTTCGAAAGAAACTGATACTCTCACAGAAGTAAATGATGAAAAGGTCCAACAGACAAAAAATGTTCGAATGAACAAAGGTAAAACAATAATTTCCAATGGAGTACAAAAGTCTGTTCCAATGAACAAAGGTAAAAAAATAGCTCCCGCAGAAGTACAGAAACCATATGCCTCGACAGTGGTAAATGACTAGTACAGTTTGAAAATGAAAACAACAAATCCAATTTTATATGAAAACTTCAATAGATGTTTCAATGTTATCCAATCTGCAAACCACAAAGCTGCAAATTTCTGTTTAACCCAACTAGAAAAGACTTACTTGGGGTTAAAACATACCATATCTCAAAAAGGCAAAAAAACTACAAGAAACAAAAAATAGTGTCTAAAGTGTCTCAATAGTCTTCTACATTTAAATCTGAAACACTAGATATAAAATAAGCAAAATTGTTCACTGACAATTCAGTTGAACAAAGCCATGAAGACAATATTCACTCAAATGCAGACATTTTATCTTGTGAATATAAGAATTCAAGATTTTCTAGAATTACTTAGAATCTATGAGATTAACAACACAAAAACCAAAGAGATGGAATCTGAAATAACAGTACAGGTAACGATCTCTCCGTATCAGCAACATCTCATTGATGGAAGACAACTTATTCTGTTCTTCAAACAATTAAAAGATAAATAATCGATAAAACTCTTGGAAAACGAAGAATTAATCCTCAATAATAACAGATGACCATGCTTATTAACCTTTTTTCGAACATATAGAAATACAAAAAACATATCCGAAAAGGCTTGGTTAACGAAATTTACATCAACACAAGTCATTCCAAAGAATATGCAGATTGTATCTTAGACATTTGTAAAACAAAACTTGTCGAATATTCAACCAGGTTTTTTACCATGTTCGTGTTTAGAATATGAAAAGTTTAGGAAGAAAGACATCACATTCGCCTTTACCCTTCAATTCGATTATGGGAGTTGAATAGAGTAATAGAAAGTCCGTATGAATTTATTAAAAGCGGGAAGGATTCCAATGGAGAAAATGAGAGGCTATTAACAGCACAAGGATTCTTTGCCGAAGCCATCAACAAAGTTGAAATAGAAGCGCACACTCTGTGACTGAGGATAAAACAATAATGCTATTTGAGTACCTATCAACATTCGAGCCTTCAACGGATAGAATAACAAAAGTTTAACAATTCTTAGACGGTCTCAAAATAGGACTAGTTGACACTATAGCACAAGAAGAATATTTCGCAGAACAAGTTGAAAAGGAAAGGACAAGATAGGACTTCATAATGAGAGATACTCTGGGGATTGACCCTTTCGATGATGATTCAATTGCTAACCTAAACATCCAAAACTAGCCAGAAGTATGACGGACCCTTGTTTTTATCTACTAAAGCATAAACAAATAAATCAACGTATCTAACTCCTACTTTAAGGTGACAAATCACCTAGATAGACTTAACATATTTTCTACCTACGAAATAAAAAGGAGGATATATCCTCGACCTATACAATAAAGAAGTAACACATTTCATATCTAGAGACTAGAGAGAACAGGTTTGAAGTATACAAAATAATAAAGAAAGGACATGATAGACTATAAATAAAGCACTCTTCCTCAAGAGAAGATCATCGGAAAAAAAAAGTTTGTTAAGTTTATTTCCACTGTATCAAATATATTGTACTATTATCAACTACATCTGTAAGAATATCCACTGTCTTAATAAAAATTTAGTTCTACATCAGGCGTTTACTACTTGTTGAGTTCTTGCTCCTGTGAAGAACTTCGTTTTCTGCTTTCTGGTTGTATTGTTTACAATTTGGTATCAGAGCCTGGTTGAGCTTAGTAAGTTTTCGTTTTTGTATTTTCTTATTTCAATTGTCCTGGGTATACATTGTTAAGTTAACGGAAAAAGGAGTAAAAAAATTAAAATTATTTAAAATGACAGCATAAGTTATTTTTTTGGACATAATTCGTTATGAGTCCATAAACTTTTATACATAATATAAAAAATTCCATATTTTAAATCGATTCGAACACCTTTTAAATCATCTTCATAAATGAAATTACCTATGCTTTTCGATTTAAGAGGTGTTAGCAGCCACAAAGAGTAGAAGTTGATCACCTATGCTTTATATATATCTAAAAAATTGTAAACATCCATAAAAAGTAGAAGTTAATCTGCAAATCTAATACCCACTACAACGGGTAGAACTGCGACAAAGTACCAGATATGAAGGATGTGTTACGGTCCTATAAAGCAAGCATTAATAGGTTGGAACTAGGGCACAATCTCTAAGTAACAACGATAAATGAAGGTTGTACTGTGATCCCGAAAGCAATCCTAACATTACGAAACCGCAACAAACTCCTTTAAGCGATTATACGCGAACTAGAATGTGCCACAATCTTAAACTAACATATATAGTAGCAGGTTTGCGCCGCAATTTGATATCAAAAAGTTACAAGGAATGCGCCGCCATCTTGAAGTAACAGAACTGCGCCACTATCTTATGTCAAATACCAAATGCGCATCCATCTTGATGTGACAGAGCATCACCACAGTCCTTAGAAAATACTATCCATAAGCATGAGAGACCTAAGGGATAAGGCGATCGAAAAAGACTACTGCCCGACCAAAAGGTCAACCTCATTCTTCAAAGGCAAACCAAAAGGACATAACTTCACCCCCAATATCACTAAATCTTGCTCAAGAACAAATGCGATGGCACAGTCCTCCAATGTTGAGAGCGGCTCAGAACAAATTTACGCAACGCAATCACCCTCCAAAACAAGGGAATCATCCTGGACCTAGCAGATAACGGCCAAGGAGAACTGACTGAAGATTGGTTATCCATACCATAACATAAGAGCCATATCCAGCAGAGAGAAGTTGGAAAGAAATGGAATGGTATGCGAGCTCGTGGAAGCACGCACCACAGGGGAGTTGCCTTGCCATAGAGGACGGAGCTTCAGCTAAGCAGCAAAGGCTGGTTATGGACGATATTGTGTTCAGAAATAGGGTTGCTGATGGTGTTGAAGCGCCAACATTACCCCATAGTGATAACGGCCTCTATAGGACCGACAATAATACATCAGGTCCTGATGGGTAACGGAAGGTTTGTGAATATTCTGCAGGAGAACGTTTGGTCAAATGAACAAATATTCTGCAGAAGAACGTTTGGTCAAATGAAAATTAGCATGTAGGATATCAAGGCTTGTAAAACCAAAATTCAAGGATTTACAGACGGGGTGAAGCAACCAATTAAGACGATTAATTTACCAATTGTGTTGGGTGATAGAGATCGCAAGGCTGTACAGATCTAAATGTTTGTTTTAGTATACAAGTTTTCGACGTATAATGTCATTGGGTCGACCGGCCCTGACAGATTTTAGAATCGCTTTGGCTCCTTGGTGCCTAATGATGAAGTTCCCATAGAAAATGGGGTCGAACTGATAAAGAGAGACCAAAGCGTAGGAAATGAATGTTATGTCGCAGAGCCAAGGAAAGCAAAACGACGAGAGAAATGCAAGAATGTAGAGAAAACTCTCTACATTATGAATCCGCCAGCATAGCAATTAAAGCCCAAGCCTTGGCTCGGAAACCATAGTAGGTTAGATAAGTCTATAGATCCCAGGAATAAGTTAGAGGAAGTGTGGACGGCACTGACCGAGCTGATCTATCAGCATTCCATGCTAGTCACTAATATATTGTTGATATGATAAGGAGATTAGTAAATGAAAGTCAATGGAGAAAGAATGAAAATTAAGGCTCGGCACCTAGCACGACGCCATTCGTTGATGACATATCACGGGAGGAATTTCCTGGGAAATTTGTTGTGCTGACAATGTTGTCATATAAAGGGAAATAGACCCTAAACGACATCTATTGAAACATGAGTGGTACATGGATGGTGCTAGAGCTACCAGCATATTAAGGTGTAGATGTTTCCTCATATTCTAAGATGAGGTAGCAATGATCTGGCTTACTAGGCTCATGCCGGAAGCCCTATCTACATATGACCAATTAGCAAAAAAGCATATGGAGCGGTGCAGACTCCACACCGATCGACTGAAGGACGTGATGTCCTTGTTGGGTATTCATTAGGTGCTAGTGAGACCTTTGAGGATTTCTTGAGTCGAGTATTCATCATGTCGATGGCATTGATCCGAGTGAAACATCCGGACATAGATTTTGGCAGATGGCTAAAGATGAAACAACTACCCACCATGGAGGAATTCAATCGAAAGGCAATCCAATATATATGCTTGAAAGAGGCAGATGTGGCCATCAGAAAAGCTGGTGGAAGATAGTCTGCTGAAGTCATGCAAAGCAATATCGTTAGTACGCAAACCGGTAAAAGCGCCAGTAACGTCAATAAGAGCGCCAGTAATGCAGTTGTGAATGTTGGAAATTATAGTAACTAGAGGAAAAGAAATTGGGATGCTGGGGCAGACGGAATGATGCCAAAAAGTCCAAGGAATATACCAGAGGGGTACACGCTTTTGAATGATAGACACGAAAACTTATACCTTGTCACACAAGGCACAAAAAGGTATAAGAAGCCGCATATGAGAGAGGAGATTGAGGTAGAAAAACGCTCTGAGAAGTTTCGTCAGCACAATACAAATGAGTGCAAGCATCTTAGAGATTTCATTGAGAAGGAAATTACAACAATATGTTAGAAAGCTGCAAGATGACGGACAGAATGCTGCACTCCAAAGGCCGAATGCCCAAGGAAACAATCACGGACCCAATGGAGAGGGGCCCAAATGGCCAGATGAAAGGGTTGTTAATAATACCATAACATGAGGACCTCATCCAGCGAAGAAAATCAGAAATGAATGGAGCGGTTTGTTAGTTCATTGAGACGTATGCCGCAGGAGAGCTACTTCGCCATTGAGGACGAAGCTCCGGCTAAGCAGCAAAGGTTGATGACGAATGACATCGTTTTTCGAAATTGGGATTCTGATGGGGTTGAAGCGCCAATCTTCGATCTCATGGTGATAATGGCCATTGTAGGCCCTGCTACTGTAAACCTAGTCTTGATGGATTGTTAAAGCTTGGTGAATATTCTATTTAAAAGGACTTTTGATCGGATGAGAATAAGTTCGAAGGATATCAAGCCTCGTAAGTCTAGGATTCAAGGATTTACCAGTGAGGCAAAGAAACCCATTGGGACTATTGATTTATTCGTGGAGTTGGTAGATGGAGACCGCACATTGTGTGGGTTCATATGTTTGTGATTGTAGATGAGTTTTTGACGTATAATGCCTTTTTGGGACGACGGGTCCTTGTTTATTTCATATGGCACTAGCTCATGGTGCTTAATGATGAAGTTCCTCATGGAGAATGGGGTCGGATCGATTCGAGGCGACCAAAGCACTGGTCAAGAGTGTTACGTTGCCGAGTTCAGAGAGGCAAAACAACGGAAGAAAGAAAAAATGCAGAGAAACCTTTCTACATTAAGAACGCGGATGCATAGCAATTAATGCTCAAGCCATGGCTCGGGAACTATAGAAAATTCTATAAGTCTATGGATCCTAGGAAGCAATAAGAGAAAAGTGCAGGTAGCATCAGCTGAGCTGACAACCAACGATCTGATTCATCCCAGGAAGCAATTAGGGGAAGTGCGGGCAGCATCAGCTGAGCTGACAACCAACGTTCTGATCGATATGGATGATCCTACATGAGTCCTTAAGATCAGATCTCAGCTAAGCACCGAATTAAGGAATTGGTATCGGTTTTCTCCTAGCAAACCTACGTCTATTTGCTTAGGCACATTCAGATATGTGCAGGATATCACCGAAGATAGCATGTCACGCGCTGAACGTGGAACCAAAATATCCACATGTGAGATAGAAAAGACGCTGTATAGGTCCGGAGCAATCCACTACGTTGAAGGAGAAAATGGATAAGCTGAAAGCAAACGGTTTTAACCACGATGCTTTGTACCCTGAATGGGTATCGAACCCCGTATTGGTTAAGGAAGCAAACGGAAAGTGACGAACAAATATCGATTATTCGGACCAGCTATAATCGAACCTCGTTGTCCAAGATTGACCAACTGGTAGACGGGACCGTCGGACACAAGATACTTTCTTTCATAGATGTTTACTCCGACTATAATCATATACCAATGCACGTCAAGTTTTATAACGGATTTGAGATTGTAATGTTACCGAGTAATGTCGTTTGGTTTGAAAAACACTGGAGCTACTTATCATAGATTAGTGAATTCCATGTTTAAAGGTCAAATCAGACAGACAATGAAGATGTATGTGGATGATATGCTCATGACGCCATGACTATCGATGAACCATTGAAGTGCTCTTTTGGAGTTGCATCGGATAAATTTTTGAGATTCATTGCGAATTCGAGAAGCATTAGAACTAATCCAGAGCAGATTGACGCCTTGAAGAACATGACTGCCCTAACCATGAGGAGGAAGATGCAAAGTTTGAACGAAAAAGTTGTCGCACTGAGTAGGTTCATCTCAAAGGCAACCGATAAGTATATATTGTTCTTCAACGCCCTCAAAAAGGAGAGATGAAAGTTTGTTTAGATGAAAGAATGTCAGGACGCTTTCGAGGAATTGCTGAGACATATAGAAACAGCACCAATCCTATCCAAACCTTTGAACGAAAAAGATTTGTTCATCTGTTTGACGGTGTCTACCTACGCACTTAGTGCAACATTTGTACGTGAGAAGGCAAATATTTATCGGTTAGTTTATTACATTAAAAAATGTCTTACAGGAGCATTAAAGAATTATCTGAAGCTATGGAAGCTCGCTTATTGTTTGTTGATGGCATCGAGAAAGCTGCGACCATACTTCTAGGCTCATCCGATAAAGATGGTAAACGGATCAGCTCTTGAAGCAAGTACTGCACTGACCCGAGACTTCGAGAAGGTTATCGAAGTGGAACATCGAATTGAGCCAGATGACATCACTTACCAACCAAAGAGGGCGATAAGAGGACAAGCGTTGACGGATTTCCTCATTGAATTTACCGTCCGAGATGGGGAAATAGAAAATAATATGGTTCGCTTTCTCGATGCAAATTATTTGTAGATAGAGCTTATAATTAATGTAATTCTAGGGCAGGAGTTATAATCATGACTCCAGAAGGGCGATCGATTTGCTATGCAATGAAGCTAGAATTCCCCACGATAAACAATGAGGCTGAGTATGAAGCGTTGATAGCGGGACTCGGAATAACGAATGAACTGAAGGTAAAGACACTGCATATATTCAGTGACCCGTGGTTGGTGGTTTGCCGGGTAAAGAAGAAATTCTAGGCGAGGGGTGCAAGATTTGCCCCTTACCTCATAAAGACACTGAAACCGCTAAACGATATAGAGCGTTACATGATTACTCACATCCCTAAAGAGGAGAATACGAAGGCTGATTCACTGACCAAGCTGGCTAGCTCTGGAGATATGCAATTGATGAGATTGGTTCTAGTGGAGCTTTTATCGGCTCCAAGCATCGACCAAATGGACAACGACTGGATCTTGAAGATCGAGGAGGAAAAGAAGTTCATGAATGACTCCGATCAAGAATTATCTGTTGAAGGAAACTCTCCCAAATGGAAAGAACAAATGATGAAAACTCCTTCATAAAATGTTATGATTCGTAATGCAAGAATGAGTGCTGTACATGAAAGGTTTTCAACACCTCTTCTTCGGTGTGTAACCAAGGATGAGGCTAGGAAAATCCTCATGGAAATCCAGGAGTGGTGCCTATGGTGACCAACCGGATGGCAGACATTACCGAAGAAGATACTTCACTATGGATATTTCTGACCAATAATAAACCAAGATACTACTGATTACACCAAACGATGCAATTGATACCATAGGTTTGCGAAAATTATGAAAGCCCAATCCATAAAGCTTACGCAAATGGTTAGCTCATGGCTATTTGAAGTTTGGATAATTGATATAATCGGTGTGCTACCGATGTGGAAAGGAGGAGCTAAGTACGTTATTATTGTTGTGGATTACTTCACAAAGTGGACTGAAGCGGAACCGCTTGCCATGATCGCAAGAAAAGTAATCAGCTTTGTGACGAAAAATATTATCAGCAGATTCAGAGTTTCTCAGAAGATTATAACTAATAATGAACTCGATTTGAGAGTACCGAGTTTAAGGATTTCTACAACCAGTACAAAATTGAAAAACGCTTTTCGACAATAGTACACCAACAGACGAATGGACAGATAGAGGCATAAATAAAATCATCAAATACATCTTAAAGAAATGGTTAACCAAAGCCAAGCACAACTGGATCGATGAGCTTCCATTTGCATTGTGGGCTTATAGAACGACCCATAAGTCCACGGTTGGGCATACTCTATTCGCCTTGGCCTTCGAAGCTGAGGCTAAGATTCCCTTCTCATCGGAAAAAGCACTATGACCCCAAGGTCAATGAGGAACTCTTGCTTGAGTCCTTCGACTTGATTAATGAAAAGTGAGAAAAGACTGAATTAAGAATAGCTGCTCACCAGAATAGAGTAGCATGGCATTTCAATGCCAATGTTTGGAATGGTACCTTCGAAGTGGGGGACCCCATTTTGAAACGAGTTCTCCTAGGTATAGGGGCATTTAGTCTGAATTTGGAAAGTCCTTATGCGATTGAACAGAAGCTTAGGATGGGACTATCAAGCTGGCCACTGTTGACGTAATCCTGATTCCGCAGGCATGGAATAGCTACCTGCCATGACACTATTTCACTTAGATATATTTGTTTATTTTCAGTAAATAAGCTTACTTAGTGGATATAGGGCAATGTAATAAGTTGGGACTTGCCCCTTCTTTTGTTTATAAATATAGTTAGCTTCTTGAACCAATGGAACCGTGTTCTTTTAAGTAAAATTTTGTGCCACGTGATTAGCAGTATAATCAGATACCCGGAGATAGGTATTGAATCCTTTGATCCAAGATCAGGACAAAGGAGTAGAATCATAAAGACCGATCGGATAATTCATCTTTATCCCTTCGGTCTTGACTAGTGTACAGAGATTGGCAAAATCAATGAGGGATGCCCAGAAGTGGGCAACTAAAGCGCCAGGTGTGCATGTGAAATTTTGATGGTCATGCTTGTAGCCTAGCAGGACGTGCTAGGCCAAGCATTCCATTAGTATATATCAACGTTCCAACAAAAATACTTGTATGCATAAAAAACCTCAGGTTCAGCAATGTAAATGTATAAGAAAAAAGGCAAACTTTAGCAGACAGGGCGGCTACAGTTGGTGGGGAACTCACTTTAGGAAAAAACGTATTAGTCGCTTATATGCCATGGGAATGTTACAGTTTTGAAGACGCGGTACTAATTAGTGAACCGCTAGTATGTGAAGATATGTATACTTCTTTTCACATACAGAAATATGAAATTCAGACTCATGTGACAAGTCAAGGTCCCGAAAGAATTACTAAAGAAATACCTCATTTAGAGGTTCATTTACACCGAAATTAAAACCTATTGTTAGAACAAGAGTTATTCTAGTGAGTTATTTCTGATTCAAATCATTTAAAAAAAGGGTTTCTTGGTATCGACACTTTAAAAATAGATGAAAAAAATTACGTCCAATCGGATTTGAACCTATACCAAAGGTTTAGAAGATCTCAGTCCGATCCATTAGACAATGGATGCTTTTCATTCCTATTTCATTCTTTCACATTCTCCCTTTGTTTTTTTTTTGAGAAAAATAAATGAAACTTTTTTTAGGTTAAAAAAAGAATGCATATTCGAATCGATGATGCATATAGAATAAGGAATATGAGACGGGTAGCGGATCAAACTCCCAGTCAACACCTGGATATAGGTGAGACTTAGAGCGGATGTCCAAATATAGGCACTTGAAGCACCAATTCTCGGTGATATGAAATGGAGTGCGGCTAGAATTTTCACGACCGTGCTTGCAGCTCATAAGGACATGCTCGATCGAGGATAAGCGAGGATAGTCGATTGATGATATTGATCGTGTCCGGTTATTGGCAAGATTAAGGATGTCGGGATATAGTCGTCCAAACCGGTGTTTTCCAAAGATAGGAAATGGCAACTCCGTTTATTTTTAACTAGTTAATAATCAAGGGAAACTTAACCAAGGGTAAACAAGAATAGCCACAGCGTTAGTTAAATATTAGTTTTGTTTAACCGTTCGAAAACACTTTGGCAACAGAAAGCATAACTAACGAAATATAACTAAAAACAATTGCAGGAGTTTACTTATATGTAAAGAGTTACAGTAACAAAAAGCATTGCATGGACACATGCATGTATAATATATATAAAATGCAGTATAAGCAGTTATATTATATATGCAGAAAATTATGAATTGGTTGGCATAATATAAAACGCAGAGATGTAAATGGAACAGAGATTATAAAAGAAAAGCAATTTTCTATTACATCAATTTATATACATCAGTTGCGGACGCAGCTCCCGCACAATGCGGCCTATGTACAACAAATGGTGGTCGAAGAGAGATGAATTTTGCTTGGCCAAAATGGAGGTGAAGCTGGACGAATAGAGACCTCCTTGGATTGATGCGGTACAAAAACATTGATGGTCCAAGAGAGTGATGCTGGAAGTTGTTGCAAATGAAGTTGCGATTGAGATCGAAGATGAGAAAAACTGAAGGATGGACCATAGCGGTCACGCGAGTCTTTTTTTTTCCTTGGTTATAGGATTCTTTCTCCTATGCGTGTCTTTTTTTCCTTTTTCTGCCTAGCGGTTTCCTTCTGCTTGGCTTCTCTTTCTTCCATCGTCCATCTTCGTCTATTCTCTTTCTTTGTGAGAGCTGGGGTAAGATGGGTACGGTTTAGGATCTAATCTTCTTTGTTCGAAAACACCAAAGTGAAGGCAGCTGAAGCGATCTATTTTCACCCTACCTGAAACAAAAGTTAAAGAAACATCAACATTGTAATGCATGAATAAGGGAAAATGCAAGGTGCGTGCGTTCGTGATCATAAAAGTGCGTGGAGTGCTGATGTTGCACTCAGTACTCTACAAACCATGCTCA
Organism: Allium cepa; assembly: GCA_030765085.1. Classification (NCBI taxonomy): domain Eukaryota; kingdom Viridiplantae; phylum Streptophyta; class Magnoliopsida; order Asparagales; family Amaryllidaceae; genus Allium; species Allium cepa. Next base: position 1,026,924,955 of record CM060932.1, on the reverse strand, counting down.
AAAGGTTGTAAGGACAAAGTTTCGCCTCCCTTAACTAGGAGGCCACAGATGGAAATCTGAATCTTGAAAGGTGCTACTTAAGAAGATCAACGGTAGGAATGTCGAGATAACTCAGTGATTCGAAGATATTTTCTAAATGACCGGTTGAAAGATTCACCTCGATTGTTGGCATCGTGCTTGGTTCAACAGACTGCTAGGAGGTACTGATGGCTAGCAGGTACTGACGGCTATTTACTTCAGACGTGATGGGGCAGGAATCTCGATACCCTCTGGAGACGTCTCTCCATACAATTCGTCTCCACTTTGGTCGAAGCCATCGTCATCGTCATCTTTTTCGTTAACCTATCCTTCTTCTATTCCCCCTCCTTCATCTACTATTTCCATCTCAACTCTCTCGCTCCTTCCACTTGAACTTCATCGGGCTTCCGGTACTCTATCAACAATTTCATCGATTTTTGCCGCGCCTGATGGCTTTAAGTGCCCCCTTGGATGTCTTCATTGGAATTGCGAGTTGGAGCAGAAGACCTGGTGGACACCCCGAAACCTCATAATGGAAGCTCAGTTGGGACAACGAATCGTTCAAGGTGTAGACGGCCGCATCGGTGAAGATTCTCATTCGTCGATAGGTAAGCAATGGTGCAGAATCGTATGTTGACTCTTTTGAGGATCTGTAAAGTCTTAGAATGCTCGATACTCCTGTCTCGAGTGGGAAAATATGTGAAGAGAATGGGTAAGAAGTTAGACGGTTGGACGATGAGAGTTCGAGTATGGGGAAGAATGAAAAGGAAGAAGTGTTACATCTAGACAACTAGAGCTGGTTGAAGCCGTATGGACATCAGACATAAAAATACTCGTTTTGAAATATGATCGTTGTGAAGTGCCTCAGTCACTTGCATCGGCATCAAGCTTACTGTTTCATGAAAAGTTCAAGCAGCGACTTGTGATTGATCGGACTTCAAGAGGAAGTGCCTAAACATCTTAAGTGTGTGAAGGCTTGGAACCATCGCAAGACATTGGAAGCCTGAAGCAATGGTGGCAGAGACCCAAAGCTGACGCCAAGTAGTGCAATGGCATCATAACTCGAGCGAGTGTGGTGTTCGAGTTGAGTTTGGGGCCTTCCCGAAGAGAATCCAAGCCTTGCAACGACCAAGATCTCAAGTGGAAATTGATCGTCCAAACCACAACCACTGACGGCGGCCATGACCATGACCACCTTAATGCCTTTCAACGACTACTTACCTTAGCATTTCGAGTTTGGATCAAAAAATCGAAGCAAAGTGAATTTGGGCCCGAATTCTTTTAAGCCGCGGTTGCAAGCTATGGAAATCTATTAGTGGTGACTACTGGTAAGAGACAGCGGTGGTTTTAGATGGTCAGCGGCAGGTCATGTAGGTCAAAAGAGTTAAGTAGCAAATGGGTGGCTGCTGGAAAATTTAAAGGCCGACTGATGAAAGATCTTGGTGTCGACTGTAAGGCAAGGAAAAGTGAAGTAAAAAAAAGGCTAAGTATTGGTACTTAACGACGAGAATTGACTCAGCACTTCATCCCGATATCGACCTGACGTGGTCGGTACCGACATGAAATATTATCCTAAAAAAAGGAAAGAAAAAAGAAGTAAAATGAATTCTAACCTGGCCGAGACGTGAAAAGATCTTCGAGAAATATAGACGTCGACATTGACATGTAAAGTGGTACAACTGCTATTTAAGGCACTAGAACGGATGCCCTTGGAATGAAAACGGCACTTTAAAGCAACTCATGGATGGCCAATGGACTTGTATGGATAAAAGTATGTGCTTGTTTTGATCCAGAGCATGCTTTATTTCTAACAGAAACGTTCTTTAAGGACAAGTATTATCCAGCTTTTAGACATATTTAGATGTCAGGACGCAAACCAATTGGTGCAAAGACTTGAAGGCATGCTTGGAAATACCATGAAAGAGGCTTAAAAAGGTTGAAGGCCAAAATCCCTCAAAGCGAGACGCCGGTACCAACCTCTTTTCAGGTCGGCACCGACCTGTTTGTGTACTTTGGGACTCTAGAGTTAAGGTCAATGAGTAGTCGACTAAAGTGATCGTCTTGAGGTCCATTTCTTAAGAAGTAATTGGACAACTCCAAAAAACTTTGCAGAAAAGAACAAGTATTGGACATGTCAGAACCTCTTGGTAACAACGTGATTCCTAAAAGGTAAAAGTGGTCACAACTTCTTGGATAAAAAAACAACAAAGTGGGAGAAGATGGCGGGATTTGCATTTAGCAAATCAGCGGGTGGGTACCAGAATCATTTTTCCACTTTGGAGACGTCGCCTCTCATCCTACTTTCCTGGATCTGAAATTTGAACTGGTATTTCATGATCCAACGACTTCGTTGAGTGATTTCTCTATAAATACGAAGTCTATAGCAACTTAGAGATGACCTTTCGACTATTCTATTCTTTATCTTCTTCTTCTACCCGACTTTGTCACCAAGGAGATTGCTTTTGAATGTTCTAGGCTGTTTTGAACTGTAAATCTCTTGTACTTGTGACAATAACATTCCATAATGATATTAAAGTAGGCGTATGCCTAAGATTAACCGAATCACTATAAAATCCGTGTGTTCTCTATTGTTTACTTGCTATTTTTAGTTAGATATATTCTCTATCATTCGGATTGGGGTGTTGTGCTACTTTTTGGCCCAACATATATATTACCTTAAACCTCTAATGTAACTGATTTATACCATGAATAAATACACTAAGATAAATCTTAGATTTAGATTTAAATTACACGTGGATATAGAGAGATGACAACAACTCAACTCCTAAAACAAAACAAAAAATATGCATGTCTTAGTATCATGTACTATACTTCTACAAATTCTTAATACTGCATCTAATAGTCTCCTAGCACAAAAACTCATATTCAAAATAGGTTATCAGGTACCATTTTTCTTTTCTTTTTTCCTTCTAAAGCTAGCACATCATGTCTTATTTGGTTAATCCTCGGTAATAGAGGTACCAAACACACATTTTTGAGTAAAAAAGCAATAATACGGCATAAACTAGGAAGTTAATTTACTTTATTGCTGTTATAATTGCACTGCACAGTTCATGGTATAACAGATATCATCATCAAGATTTGTATCCTTTTATTGACTAAATAAACTTATACAGTAGAAGACGTACCTTATTTAAAACTACATGCGTGCGCGTGCACACAAACATACTTGAGTAAGCACTGTTATCCATTTCTTGCAGGCTGGTAACGGTGCACTGCACAACCCTGGATTCCCCATGAATCCATCTACCCCGAAGGTCATATTATGTGCAGGTATCATCCCGCTCAAGTTGTTATATGATACATCAATCTTCATAAGTGATTTAAAGTCCAACATTCGGGTTGGTATGCCACCTGTTAGCCCATCACTAGCCATTCCCACTTCGATTAAATTCCTTAAGTTTCCAATTGACATTGGTATTACGCCGCCTAAAGGATTATGTGAGACATAAAACGTCACAAGTGAGACCAACGATGGTAAATCTCCAATATCTTTATCGAAACCTCCTATAAACATGTTGTATGAAAGGTCTATTGACTCATAGTGGCCTACAAAAACCTGTCCTTTTGGCCAGCACAGGTTGAATTGGACCTGTCAATTTGTTAGAATGGAGATCTAGAACAATAAGTGATGCCAAGTTTATGAAATCTTTTGGAACTTCTGCATCAAGAGCATTGTTGGAAAATTTCAAGGTTGAAAGGATAGTCATGTTGCGTATCCAAGTCAGGATTTTTCGTACAAGTTCGTTGTTAGACAAGTCAAGAGTTGAGATTGAAGTGGAGGAAAGCCATGATGGGAGTTTGCACACTATATCAGTGCATGCAAGTTTGAGACTGAAGAGATTCACTGATCCAAGAAAACTTAGCGCACGGACCAAATTCAATGGGTTGAATGAAAGATCAATGTACTGCAGGTATGGTAGTTTAACTATTTGCTTAGGAATGGGGCCTGAAAGTTTATCGCCAGCCATATTCAGAATCTGTAGACCGCTTAATTTTTCATATGCTTTCAGGAATTTTTCCAGTTAGTCGGTTATTGGTAAAGTAGATGTCATTGAGACTACTCATATCACCAACTAGTTAGTATCTCTCCAGTTATCTTGTGATTCTCCAAGTTGAATCTTGTAGGCTGCGGAGGCTGCCAATGGAACTGGGCAAGTTCCCTGATAATTTATTATCATCAAATCTTAAGAACTGAAGAGAAACCAAGCCCGATATTGAAGATGGGATGCTTCCAGTCAACTTATTGCTATATAGATATACGACGTTGAGCTCCTTGAGACTACCAATGGAGCTAGGAATGCTACCAGAAAATTGATTCCCTGAAAAGTCGAGATACGTCAGCTCATTGAGCATCCCGATAGTGAATGGTATTCCTCCACTAAATTTAGCAGTACTGATATCTATCTTCTGCAATCGTTTTAGTTGCCCAATGGATGGAGATACTGAACCAGATAACATGTTATTTGATAAACCAGGCTCAATGAGATATAGAGACACGCTAGAAACTGAAGCAGAGACTGGACCAGAGAGTTTGTTATTGCTTACATACAGCTTCTGTAAGTTCTTGGGATTTCCAAAAGAAGGAATAGAACCAGTGAGATTGTTTGTATCAAGAAAGAGATGAACGAGCTCAATAAGTCGACCAAGAGAGGAAGGGATGGGTCTTGATAAATCCTTAAGATTGCTAAGATCAAGATAACAAAGATTTTTTAAATTTCCAAGCAATGGAGAGATTGTGCCAGACGTTGAAGTGTCTACAATAAAGAAGTTAGGGTCATCGAAAAGGCCAGGTCTAGTGAGGTTATAAACACGACCAGTTGAATCACAGCCAACTCCGTCCCATTTACAGCAGTCGGTCTGAGTAGTAATGTTCCATGTTTTAAGGAGCGGAAATTCATCTGAAGTGATTCCAGACTTGAATGCAGGAAGAGCTGAACCATTAGTAGGACAACAAGCTAGTGAAGGGATAATGAAAAGAGATGAACAAAGCAAAGGAAGAATATACATTATATTGCTAAAATTTGTATTTTCCATGTTGAGGAATGATGTGTATGATTATATTATTTGTGAAGAAAATTTTACCAATTTATAGGCAAGTTGAGTCGCCTATGATGAGTTACCAAATAAAAGTTCAAGCTACACTATTAATTTAATCAACAAAATAAAATAAAGCTTGATTTCATTTCTTAGCTCTTAGCTCAATTCTTCCGTGTTCAAAACTCATGTGCCACAATCCCTACTCAATCTTCGCCATTCATTATTGACTAATTAATTAATTAATATGATGGAATGAATGGTTGTGATCATATACGCATAATTTTTGAGAACAGAGGAATCGAAACCCTCTTAGATGTAACCAAACAATTGGTAAAAGACATCAAATTCATTTTTAATGTTAATTGTAAAGGACCACATTTCAGATTTAGCATATGCTATAATGGATATTTTTGTGCTTTTTAACAACCAATGCTTTCTATAGCAATACTATACCATGAGAAATACTTTTAAAAACCAAACAAAATTAAAATACACAATTATACTTACTCTTTTAGCTGGGATTATATTAATCAAGGAGTACTTTGAAGTTTGAACAAGCAGCAAATGATGACTCGTTGTATATTATCCATGCTCATAACCAGTAATAAACATATCTGTTATGTAAGGTTTTACTAACAAGGATGCAGTATATGTAATCATGCAAAGTAAGACTATTAATAATAAATATAATTAACGTGCAAAGTAAGATTCAAACCAATAAATATTTCCAGTAAGCAATACCTAAACTGCATATCCGAAATTACAAAATAAAAGTAGAAAATAGGCAACAACCATGTGCAAAACAACAGCTTATTTTTCAGTAGATCTTTAGGTGAAGATATAGAGCTTCGTGGCATAAGCATAATTATGCGTCAAAATCATTCTAACGTCAAATGGCATTCAGCTGCTCACGCATTATCTTTCTTATGTTTACTCTGATTAAAACCCTAAAAAGCGATAACAACAACAACCAAGTGATAACCGCCCCCGAAACATGTGATGTTGCAAATGAGTGATAAATATTTCGACAACCGACATAAATGTTTGTGGTGCAGACAGCAAAAGTAATATATTTCTCCTACTACGTTTGGAAAGACGAAAACCAGATTTATAATTAAAAGAAGCAATTTATGCACAGTACATAGTACAAACTCCAATTAATAAAACAAATGTCGACGTCGATAATCATTACCTTGACGTTGCTCTTTAATTCTTTGCAGCGTAATGTTGACTGTTTCAGCTTTCGCTGCATGAAGCTGGAATTGGGATGGATTTTGAATAGGAGGTCTTGAAGCGGAAGTGGCAAATGCTTAAGCGGCAGCGGTGCACACAACCCATAGTCAACCCGATTCAACCCACGAACCTAACCCAACCCACGTAAATCCGACCAAACCCATCTTAATTCGGGTCAGATATAGGTTACAATACTATATACGGGTCGGGTGAAATATTTTGTTCAACCCAACCCTATTTTAACTCAACCAATCCTATATAAAAAACTAATTTAATATTAGTCCATGTAAAATTAGAACAGTCAAAATGTAGAATAAAATTTATGTATTCTTGAATAAATATACCAAAAAAACATATTTGATGTCAATCCAAAATATATAGGATTGACTAAGCGATTTTGAATAGCATTTTAATGTATTTTGAAATGAAATTCTTACTCTAATATGTAATGAATTAATTTCTATGATTTATTTTATAATGAAATTCTAACAGATATGTGTTGTAGTGAATCGGTTATATTTAATTTATGCTAGCTAAAATTTGATATTTTAAGCTGAATATTTTAATATTATATTATTATTTTTTGTATCTCATTTTTGTATTAGATTAATGTATCACAATCCTAATAAACCTGACCTAACCCATACTTCAACCCAACCATATCCAACCTCATATATGGTCGGATATAACTTGAACTGCCTTTAATCCATACCTATAAGGGCCGGGTGAACACTACAAGAGAAACCGCATATTCCAACGGCTCCCAGCTATTGGCGGCCGTTGGGAACCGTTGGAAAAGCCGCTGGAATGGCGTTGACGCTTTCCAACGGCTTCCAACGAAAGCAACGAGGCTACTCCAACGGTTTTTCCAACGGCTTCAAATGGCATCTAGCCGATGGAGGCCTTTGGAAACCGTTGGAATAAAATGACCAAAGAGCCGTTGGTAGCCGTTGCTAATCTGGGTTAAAAAAAATTATTACAGCAAGTCATTCACCTTTCAGCCACACACAATCAATATATATCCATTTCCATTCCGTTTCCACTCCATTTCACATATATATCACATATCCAACACATTATACCACAAACAATATAAACAATCAAAAATCAACATCAAACATTACATTTTCAAACCAAACTCCAAGTCAATATGTACATAAACAACAAAACCCTCACCAACACCAACTCCAACTCTATATTCAAGTCAATATATACAATGCAAACACTTAAACCTCACCATCTCAAAGTCAATATACACAATAACCATCAAACACAAGCCTCACCACCTCAAAGTCAATATATACAATAACCAACCAGAAAGACAATAATCATCATACCTCTCAAGCATCATCATCACCTCCGGAAGCACCAGACGACGAAGGGAAGGAACCATGCTTCTGCACGTACTCCGCTAAACGTTGATTCAGCTGCTCCATTGTATAGCGCGAAGACGATCCTGCTCTTGCAGCTGCTCAACCATGGCTCTAAGCTCTTTTATTTCAGCTTTGTCACACGCCTTTTGAGCTGTCCGAACCTGCAAATAGAATGTGAGATGGTGCATTTTTTTCCTCATGTTTTTGGTTCCTAATGTAAAATAGCGAACCCTTTTCTTGGAATATACACCACAAGAAAATGGATTCTTTTTAATACAATATGTAGGTGTTAAAAGTATTCTTATATATATATATATATATATATATATATATATTTGGTTCATCCATTTTCATCACATGTCTTTGTATATTTTTCCTTTTTTACTTATCTAGTATTTATAAATCACGTATATGTTAGATTTAACTCAGGTAGAAATCATCATATGTATAGTGTTTCTATAGGTTAATTTATTAAATATAATATTACAATGTTTATAAGATTACCGCTTGGTTTCCATAGCCATAGCGCCTATTCCGCTGCGTTGGATCCATAATAACGTCAAAAATATTATCTTGCTCCTCTACCGTCAACTCATCTTGATCCGATTCTAAAAGCAGCTCTGCCCGTGCCTCCTAAAACTTTGCCTAAAATAAAAAACAATTACAGGTTAAAATTAGTAGAATAGGATTTAAACGTATCGATATTAATAAAATAAGATTTAAAATATGCATACATATGCAGCTGTCGCCTTATCATCATCATCCCACCGATATGTAATATTGTCAGCATTGTTTGCTTGTCTTGATGCGTGGATGCGGGTAAATACCTCCATCATAGACAGGGACGTCCAAGCGATCTTTCCTGCAATAAATAATTTATATATTTTAGTTTTTCATGGCTAATTACTGAACTGATTAATGTACAAAATAAAATAACGGTTTAGATTCGTAATTGATAAATTTACCAAGTCCTCACGGTGATGTTGAAAAGACTTGGATCCGCCACGATGCGTCACAAGATTCCTACTTCTATTGGCAGAGTTCCTCTCCGACTCCACCTGCAACTTAAATTGAATATTATATTTACTAACTGCGAAATAATTAACTATATATTTGGTAGATTTATCTTGAACTCGTCGGTCTTCCACCAACTCATCCAAGAATCCTATACGGAAGCGTCCATCCAGTTCGGTTTCTTCCTTAGTTTTTTAAGAGCTGACATTACCTCCCTGTAATTTTTGGCGACCTTCGAATTCTAGTGGCGTTGAACCATGGCGACATCGGGCTCCGCCAAGTCCACTTGCCCCTGTACAAAGAGAAAATATTACTAATTGTTCGTTTATACTTATTCATATAGTAAAGTGATATAAACTCACCAGAAAATCCTGCCACATGGCCTCCCTGACTTGGTCAGGGATCTTACTCCACTTAGGCCAGCAATCTGTCATCCTGCTCATATATGATTGCTTGGAAATGCCAAGCACAACTCCTGAGGGATCCAAATCAAATCCTTGTGTAAAATATAAAACAAAGCTTTAGACAAGAATATTTATGTATGAACAAATTTATATTGTTATCATTTTAATTTTGATACGTATGCTCCATCAGCCTTCGGCTGCAAATATACAAGTGGTCGAGCCGGAAGCTCACTGCTACTCTCGTCGGCCGAGCGAGAAGAGCTACGATGTCTGGAGCCTGACATAACACCTGTTGAAAGTTTCATTTTTAATTATAGACATAGATAAAATGATGATGATGATATGTGGTGCATGTAACATTTTAAATTGGTAGTGCATGTAATGATGATGATGATATGTGATGCGTGAATAATTGTAAAAATTACCGGATATTACTCAGTCCTCGTCGTTTTCTGATTCAGACTCGGTCTCGTGTTCTATATTGCTTTCCTCTACACTCTCAAATGCTTCGACAAATACATTTGTCTCATCATTTTGTGACGACCCGTCTTTCTTTACCCAGAAAGACGTATCATCAATAAGAAAAGAAAGAGATAGAAATAGAAAGATAGAAAGAAAAGAACAAAAATCATCAAAATCTCACAGCGGAAATGAACAAAATATAATATTACACATATCCATTACATAGTTTTACATATCAGATTACATAAAATAATACGACTTCATTACATTGGACATTCATAAGAGTTTGCCAATACACACAACCCAAAATACAACATCAAAAGTCACTACAGCGAATAGAGATAGATAAGTACGCCTGGACTCCAGCTCCAGCTTCCAAAACTTTTGCTAATCCAAACCTAATCATTTGGCTACTCATAAAAATTTGAATACCCAAGAGTTTATGAAAAACAAAATAAACTCCGGGTCAGACATGCGTCTGGTGTGAGTAAATCAGTTAAAGTTGTTTAACTTTAAAATCGTTTGAAACAAAAGGCATCACGTAAGACTTTCCACAAATAAACACGGATAAGTTTTTACCTTACGCTAACCAAAACATTTGATAGGAAATCCAGTGATATTATAATAGGGTCTAGGGTTTTCAAGTAAATAGAAAATAGCTGAAATCGTTACATTATTAAATTCCAGCTACTAGCCACGAAAGTGGGTAATACAATCAAAACCGTAGGGTCTCGTAGGAAAAATGGGTTTCCATCAATGGCAGGGCTACTGGGGTACCGTCCGTCACAGTACGGGGCCTAAATCACCATACTGAGGAGCCACCCTAACTCCCCTGTAACACAAGGCCGGAACCATCCCTTACTAGATAGTCCCGAACAAGACAACCACGCAGTTGTGGCCAACAACTGCCCACACGGCCGAAATAATAAGGGACTTCTAGACAGGGGTAAATCTCACTCTCAAGTGGGGGCTACCCACGAAACCTTGCTGCACCTCCCCTGTTTTAGCCATTCCCGGTTGATGAGGCTTGAGGCTACGATTAACTTTAGAGAACACATCTCTTAGAATGCTCATCGTCCACCTGACGATGTTCTGAAAGCATTCAATCCATACAAGTTCGTTCCGGGTTCGAACGAAACCGAAGGCATTATTTCGTTACACTCATTTTGGAATCACCCTTAGAGTTAACAACAATAACCCTTGCATTCTAAAACTCCATTTCGATCCTCACTTCAGATGTCACGACCTAACGTTTAACTTGGATCGATATGGTTTTCGAAAAATTAAATTTGATTCCCGATCCTGGTCTCATCGAAATCCAAACGTGTCTTAAAGGCCAAGTTGTTTAAAGATTTAAACTATCCAATTCAGTTTAACATAGCATCCACACAGTATTATCTACAGATAATAACCAATATCTATCACAGATATACTATATCTCATCACAGAATATCTTAACTATCATTTAACGGATATCAACCATATTCAGGTATTCAATTCAAACAATCATCCATAAGCAAGCACTTCTTTAATTCACATAATTAATTTAATTAATTTAAATTAATCACTTAAGAATTAATCACTTAATCTTGCTTAACCAAGCATTAATTAATTAATCACAATCATTTAATTAATTAATCACTTTTTAATTATCCTCATTATTAATTAATTAATCTTTAATTAATTAACAATCTTGTAATTAACTATTAATTAATTACTATCATTATTCATTAATTAAAACTTGATTTAAAATTTATCATTCCTTAATTGGTTATTAATTAACCCTTAATTTATAATTAATTAAACTTAATTAATTTCTTAATCAATCACAAATTAATTTATCTTAATTACTTAATTAATTATAAATTAATTAACCTTAATTATTTAATTAATTAAATCTTAACCATTAATTAATTAACTATCAGTTATAAGTTAATTAATGTTTAATTACTTTATTAATTAACTCTAATCAATTGATTGATTAATTCTTAATTACTAATTAATTAATCACTAATCACTTAATTAATTAGTGCTAATCACTTGTTAATTAATCTTTAATTAATTAATTATGTAATTAATGATCTATTAATTTGATCCTTAAATATCAAATTATTAAACCATAATTAATTAATTAAGTCTTAATAAATTAATTAATTTAAAATTATTAATTAATTTTAACCTTAATTAATTTATAAACTTAAGTAAACTTTTAATTTCAAAACTTAATTAACTTTCAAAACCAAACAATTTCATTAATTAAAAAAAACAATCCATATTTAAAATATTTTCAATTTGTTAAAAACTAATTACCTTTTTACAAAAATTATATTTTAAGATGTAAAATCATTTTAAAACTTCAACTAATAAAATATGAAATACCTTGTATTAAAAATATTTAACATTCCATAAGTAGTTGAAATAATTTTCTTTTAAAAGTTTAAACTTAAAACAAACTGAAATTTTAAAACAAGTTATAAAGTTTCAACTTCATTTCCTTTGTTTTTGTCTCGACCAAACTCAAGAAAACTCAAACCCAAACCCCTATTTCTCCCCTTACCTTACTCTTCTTAGTTTAAAATTCATCAAACCCAAAACAAGAAAAAACTGGAAAGCACACGAGCCACAGCCCCATCCCCTACACGAGCTACAGCCGCAAAATCTCGAGCACTCACACGAACCACAACCAACACGACTCGAACGCAGCTTCGAGTCATACTAATCACCAATTCCACTGACACGGCCATCACCCCGTGCACATGCACGTTGCTCCGACGCCGCCGCCACCACCCACGACTCCACGCGCAAACCCCACTTCGGCCAACGACTCAACTCCAACCCCCAAACCACACTTACACGAGCTCAAGCGAAAAATGGTCGCTCGAACCCAAAACCCAAAACTGCATTCACCAGAAAATCACCATCGCTCGATTTGTCGACCACCGTTCGCTTCCAGATTCCGGCCACAACACCGCATGACCCTGACGCATCTTCGCCCCAAGCCATTCGTGACTCGGTCCATCAAACAACCCACACTCGTGGATTTCTCGAGATCGAACATCATAGAGTATAAAACCCTAATATCCTAAATTCCCAATCCCCTGTTGAATAATTATTTCATCCATTATTTTTATCATGTTAATCAACCATTAACACAACTTCAATCCAAATTTCAAAGTCTAAAATCAAAAGTAACAGGAATTTGCTAAAAATCCCAAATTCGGTTTACCACAAAATTCTTCTTCAAATTCAAATTAAAAATTTTGATTTTTATCTTAAAATTCATGTTATACATAGTAGATTTATGATGTGAACTTAATTCAACAAAATTCAAACATGATTTTCATGATATAAAAATTTTGTTTTACTGTATTGACTTGATTCTGTAGATTTTTAACAGTTTCTTTTGAATATCACTTTTAATTCTTAGTTCATGTTGAATCAAACTTCTGCATTTGAAGATACCAACTTAACCATGATTTATTGCATATAAATTTGAAGTTTTTTTTAAAAAATTACTTTGAACTTTGAATATACAGAGAAGTATCAGTAACCTTTAAACATGCACGGTTAATTTTAAACATATAAACAAAGATTTTACAAAAATAGGTTCATGCAAACATCTACTAGATCAAAATACACATGCAAACATATTTACTTAAGTTTTTAAATCTTAATATTTACTCACCTGATTAGTTGCTAAGAACTTAAGCTCTGGAAAATGAAAGAACTGCAAATTTTCCCTTTTTGCTTGAAATTTGCTTGATTGAATTATTCTGCTTGATGATGATGCTTCAAATCCTTGAATCAGTCAGCGATAGAAGAACTTGAAATTTGCTTTCAGAAATTTTGAAGATTACAGATTTTTTTCCCTGAATTCTGTTTACAGAATTCTTCTGTAATTTGTGCAGTTTTTTTAGATTTTGAAATGAAGTTTGAGTTTGATTAATTTTTGGCTGAAGTTGAAAGATTGAGGAATTTTCAGATTTTGCTAATGAGGATTGTAAAAATTTTCTCTTGCTTAAGAAAATTAGAAATGAGAAAGTTTAGATGAAGCATAAGATATGGCTTTTTATATAAAAATTTTGTTTTATAAAAATTTAAAGAAAATAAATCAAAATATTTGGCACTTGTCACTATATCTAGCTAATTCTTTAACACATGTTTATTAGTATGATTTAAATTTAAAAAGTGTACTTCTCATGCAAAAATAATTTTAAAATGTTTTCTTAATTGATTTTTCTTAATTTAAATCCATTTTTAATTCATGTAAAATCAATTCTTCTTTAAGCAATAAATATAAAACAAATGTTATATCTTAAATAAAATCATGAAAATACTCTTTTAAACTTAAAGTATAATTTAGAATATAACAAACCTATTTTGAATCTTTTAATTCAACAATTCAACCTCAAATTAAAATTTTAAATTCAATTCAAAAATCAAATTTTATATGAATAAAGTTTTATCACATTCATTACCCTTATGTATATATATTTTAATTATAATCAATGTACATTTACAATTCATTTATTGTTATTGAATGAAATAAAAAATTTATCAATTTAAATTGATTTATTACAAAGATTATCATCTTTAAATTGGGTTTGAAATTCCGAAATATCACATTCCTTCTCCCTTAAAAGAATTTCGTCCCCGAAATTTAAACAAAAGATAATCCAAAATTTCATTTTATTCAACACTTCAAACATACATATCATCCATACATAAGAAATCAACAAACAAAACATCCAAACACGATACATTCAATACAAACACCACTAGCTATCCGGACACATATCCGGATAAGCCTTCCTAAAGCTATCCAGAGTCTCCGAGGTATAATCTCTGGGATCCTCACTCCACTGGACTTTAACGAGCTTCACTATCTTGCTTCTGAGTTGCCTCTCATCTTGATCAACAATCTGAACAGGATGTCTGACAACTGATAAGTCCGGCTCAAACTCTAAGTCTTCCTGCACAGCTGGCTCCACAACAAGAGATGGATCGTGCACATATTTCCGTAGATGAGATACGTGGAAAACATTGTGAATTCCAGCCATCCGGACTGGCAATTCAATCATGTATGCTACGGCACCAATCCTCTCGAGTACTCAAAACGGACCAATGTATCTCGAAGCGAGTTTTCCTGCCTTTCCAAATCTTACTGCTCCTTTAATAGGGGAAACTTTGACAAAGACTAAATCACCAATCTCAAACTCCAATTGTCTTCATCTTTTATCAGCATATTTCTTTTGACGATCCTGAGCAGCTCTCATCCTTTTCTTGATAAGCTCGACTTTAGCAGATGCTTCACGGACCAGATCTGGTCCAAGCACAATACGGTCTTTCGACTCTATCCAACAAGCTGAGGATCTACACGGCCTTCCGTACAGTGCTTCATAAGGAGCCATCTTGATACTTGCTTGGTAACTGTTATTATAAGAGAACTCCATTAGATGTAGATGGCCCTCCCACAATCCACCAAAATCTAATACACAGGCTCTAAGCATATCTTCTAGAATTCGATTAAGCCTTTCCGTCTGCCCATCTGTTTGGAGATGATATGCTATACTTAATCTCAAACTTGTCCACAAAGCTGATTGCAATGCCTCCCAGAATTTTCTGGTGAAGATAGGATCCCGATCACTTACAATACTGACCGGAACATTATGCAATCTCACTACCTCTTTCAAGAAAATTTCTGCCAGAGAAGCTGCAGTACGGGTTGCCTTAACTAGTATAAAATGGGCGCTCTTGGTTAGACGATCCACAATCACCCATATTCCTTCATTCCCCTTCTTTGTTCTAGGCAAACCGTCGATGAAGTCCATCGAAATCATCTCCCATTTCCATGTCGGGACCTCCAAAGGTTGTAACAAACCAGTTGGCTTCTGCTGATCTCCTTTAACTTGCTGACAGATAACACAACTATTAACATAAGTAGTTATATCTTCCCTCATATTCGGCCACCAGAAAACTCTTTTAATATCCTTATACATCTTTGAGATTCCCATATGGATATTTAATCTGGAGCGATGACTTCTGACAACACCTCTCGTCGCAGATCCCTATTATTCGAAACACAGATCCTTCCGTTGATCCTTAGTGTCCCTTGGTCATCAATCTCAAAACTAGGACACTGACCCTTCCTAACTCTTCTGATAATTCCTCTTAATTTACTATCAGATTCCTGCTTGCTCGAAATCCTTTCCAAAAGAGATGGAACCACTTGCAAAAGAAAAAGAACTGCATTCCTGCTAAGAGCGTCTGCTACAACGTTCGCCTTTTCCGGAGTATATAGAATATCCAAATCATACGATGCCAAGAACTCGACCCGTCGCTGTTGTCTCAGATTAAGATCTTTTTGAGAGAAAAGATATTTCAACGGTTTGTGATCCGTGAATAACTCAAACTTTTCTCCTAAAAGATAGTGCCTCCATATCTTTAAAGCAAAAACAATAGCCAACAGCTCTAGATTGTGCGTAGCGTAGTTCCTCTCATGTGGCTTCAATTGCCGACTCGCACACGCAATTACCCTACCATTCTGCATAAGCACAGCTCCCAAACCAACAATACAAGCATTAGTATATACTTCAAACTTGCTCTTCCCATCTGGAATAGCCAATACAGGAGAACTTGTCAATTTTGCCTTCAGATTTTGAAAAGCTTCCTCACATTCCGGTGTCCACTTGAATTTAGGTCCCTTCCTTGTCAGCTTTGTTAGGTGAGAAGAGATTTTAGAATAATCCTTAATAAACTTTCTGTAGTAACCGGCCAATCCCAGAAAACTGCGAACTTCTGTTGGAGTCCGAGGCTGTTTCCACTTGAGAATAGTCTCAACTTTAGCTGGATCTACAGAGATTCCCTCACCAGAAACAATGTGGCTCAAAATTTTTACTTCAGATTTTCAAAAATGACACTTAGAGAACTTCGCCTTTAGAACGTGCCTTCTCAGAGTTTCCAAAACTATTCTCAAATTCTGCTTGTGTTCTTCTTCCGACTTAGAATAAAACAAGATATCATCGATGAACACCAAAACAAACTTATTCTAAACATCTCTAAAGACTCGGTTCATCAGATCAATAAAATAGGCAGGAGCGTTGGTGAACCCGAAAGGCATAACCAACCACTCATAGAAACAATTTGGTCCCCTAAATGCAGTTAAGGGAATACTATCTTCAACTACCCTTAACTGATGGAAACCTGATGCTAGATCCAACTGAGAAAAGACTAATGCACCATGAAGCTGGTCGGAGAGATCATCAATTCGAGGAAGAGGATACTTATTCCGAATGGTCACTTTGTTCAATTCACGGTAGTCTACACAGAACCTTAGCGACCCATCCGACTTGGTCTAATCAAACTCTTCTCCAACAGATCTTGAGTTTGCTTCACTAGTTCTTCCCTCTCCCTTGGAGCCATTCTCCTACTAGGTTGAATTACAGGTACTGCTCCAGGAACCAAATCTATATGAAACTCTATTTCCCGGTGCGGAGGCAAACACTTAACTTCCTCAAATACGTCGGAGAAATCTTGAACTACTTCAATATCTACAACCTCCTCTTGAGAAGTCTCAACTCCATGTAAAAGACTACTCAAGTGAATTCCAGATTTATCACACATTACTCTGTAAATCCTACCCAGTCAGTTTCCAACGAAACTGTTCTCTCATCACAATTTAAAATAGCCTTATATTTGTCAAGTCAATCCATTCCCAATATAAGGTCAAAACCTTTAAAATCCAATACATAAGGATCACAGGAAAAACTATGGGATAGATAGGAGTTTCTCAAATCCTTACAGATCCTATCTAACTTGGTTACCCCTCCTTTAGGATTTGATACATATACGGGATTGTCTACGATACTAGGGGTAAGAAAGAAGTTCTCAACAGTTTCCAAAGAAATAAAACTTAAAGAAGCACCAAAATCAAACAAGACTTTAATATATTTTCCATTTAAAAGTAAGGTACCTTCTAAAATTCCCTTGCCCTTAGACGAGTTCGATGGTGCGCTTTCCAAAGCAAATACTTTGTTCTGTTGAACTTTATGAAGGAGCGGGCAATCTTTAATCATGTGTCCCGGTTGGTGACAGTTAAAGCAAAGAGACTTTTGAACTAAGGCTGACCCTGGTCCACTATAATGCTGTTGCTGTTGCTTTCTTTCTTGAGGACAGTGATTTGCCAAATGTCCCACTTGATTACAATTATAGCATTTTTGGGGTCCATTATTATTTCCGGACTTCTTCTTATTTTGTTTATTCCAATTAGGATTGAGTTTTCTTTTATTAGGATTGGAAGAATTTCCTCCAGATGCAGCAACTTGTGCCTCAGATCTTTTGTTCACCAAGTCTTCATATCTAAGCGCCATGTCAATAAGCTCCACAAAAGACCCTTTCAAATGTGCAGTCATTCTCTCATGATACTCAGGCCTCAACCTTTAGACAAACATCTCGTTCTTCTTAAGAGAGGTATCTATAAGTCCTGGACCGTAGCAAGATAATTCGTTGAATTTAGTCTCATATTCAGCTATAAACATATTTCCTTGTTTCAGATTCAGAAAATCTTGATAAAGCCGAGTTCTCCCTGCAGCAGGCACAAACTTCTCATCAAACATCTCTTTCAACTCTTCCCAAGACATATCATCTTCCGAGATATTAGCAGTCACTGAATTCCACCAGACTGCGGCACCACCTTGTAATTGCCATACAACCATTATTCTCTTCCGCTCATCCGATAACCTCATGCTCTTAAAAATCTTCTCACACGAGCGAAGCCATGCTTGTACCTCTATTATGGTTTCTGATCCTTGAAATGGTTTTCCTCCAAGATGAACGAAGTCCTTGCATAATGCAGCAAAACTGACTGGAGATGTAACCGGATTAACAGCCTCATTATTAGTCTGCTCCCTCCTATTACTGGTTTATGTACTTCAAACAACTCTTCTCCTTCGGCCTCTTGAACTCATACTGGCTACCTGAACAAGTAACCCAACCAATTTAGATAGGGATATAGTTATATAAGAAAATTACAAATACGCACTCTCAAGATAGATACTACTCCAGAGCCTAGGTGTTTCTCAACCTATGCTCTGATACCAACTGTGACGACCCGTCTTTCTTTACCCAGAAAGACGTATCATCAATAAGAAAAGAAAGAGATAGAAATAGAAAGATAGAAAGAAATGAACAACAATCATCAGAATCTCACAGCGGAAACGAACAAAATATAATATTACACATATCCATTACATAGTTTTACATATCAGAGTACATAAAATAATACGACTTCATTACATTGGACATTCATAAGAGTTTGCCAATGCACACAGCCCAAAATACAACATCAAAAGTCACTACAACGAATAGAGATAGATAAGTACGCCTGGACTCCAGCTCCAGCTTCCAAAACTTTTGCTAATCCAAACCTAATCACTTGGCTACTCATAAAAATTTGAGTACCCAAGAGTTTATGGAAGAAAAAACTCCGGGTCAGACATGGGTCTGGTGTGAGTTAATCGTTTGAAACAAAAGGCATCACGTAAGACTTCCCACAAATAAACACAGGTAAGTTTTTACCTTACGCTAACCAAAACATTTGATAGGAAATCCAGTGATATTATAATAGGGTCTAGGGTTTTCAAGTAAATAGAAAATAGCCAAAATTGTTACATTATTAAATTACAGCTACTAGCCACGAAAGTGGGTAATACAATCAAAACGTAGGGTCTCGTAGGGAAAATGGGTTTCCATCAATGGCAGGGCTACTGAGGTACCGCCCGTCACAGTACGGTGCCTAGATCACCGTACCGAGGAGCCCTCCCTTGCAACACAAGGCTGGAACCATCCCTTACTGGACAATCCCGAACAAGACAACCCCGCAGTTGTGACCAACAACTGCCCACACAGCCGAAATAATAATGGACTTCTAGAGAGGGGTAAATCTCACTCTCAAGTGGGGCTACCCACGAAGCCTTGCTGCACCTCCCCTGTTTTAGCCATTCCTGGTTAATGAGGCTTGAGGCTACGATTTACTTTAGAGAACACATCTCTTAGAATGCTCATCGTCCACCTGACGATGTTCTGAAAGCATTCAATCCATACAAGTTCGTTCCGGATTCGAACGAAATCGAAGGCATTATTTCGTTACACTCATTTTGGAATCACCCTTAGAGTTAACGACAATAACCCTTGCATTCTAAAACTCCATCTCGGTCCTCACTTGAGATGTCATGACCTAACGTTTAACTTGGATTGATGTGGTTTTTGGAAAATCAAATTTGATTCCCGATCACGGTCTCATCGAAATCCAAACGTGTCTTAAAGGCCAAGTTGTTTAAAGATTTAAACAATTCAATTCAGTTTAACATAGCATCCACACAGTATTATCTACAGATAATAACCAATATCTATCACAGATATACTACATCTCATCACAGAATACCTTAACTATCATTTAATGGATATCAACCATATTCAGGTATTCAGTTCAAACAATCATCCATAAGCAAGCACTTCTTTAATTCATATAATTAATTTAAATTAATCACTTAAGATTTAATCACTTAATCTTGCTTAACCAAGCATTAATTAACTAGTCACAATCATTTAACTAATTAATCACTTTTTAATTAGACTCATTATTAATTAATTAATCTTTAATTAATTAACAATCTTTTAATTAACTATTAATTAATTACTATCACTATTCATTAATTAAAACTTGATTTAAAATTTATCATTCCTTAATTGGTTATTAATTAACCCTTAATTTATAATTAATTAACCTTAATTAATTTCTTAATCAATCATAAATTAATTTATCTTAATTACTTAATTAATTATAAATTAATTAATCTTAATTAATTAAATCTTAACCATTAATTAATTAACTATCAATTATAAGTTAATTCATTTTTAATTACTTTATTAATTAACTCTAATCAATTGATTAATTAATTCTTAATTACTAATTAATTAATCACTAATCACTTAATTAATTAGTTGCTAATCACTTATTAATTAATCTTTAATTAATTATTTATTTAATTAATGATATATTAATTTAATCCTTAAATATCAAATTATTAAACCATAATTAATTAATTATGTCTTAATAAATTAATCAATTTAAAATTATTAATTAATTTTAACCTTAATTAATTTATAAACTTAAGTAAACTTTTAATTTCAAAACTTAATTAACTTTCAAAACCAAACAATTTCATTAATTAAAAAAAACTATTCCGTATTTAAAATATTTTCAATTTGTTAAAAACTAATTACCTTTTTAAAAAAAAAATTAAAAGATGTAAAATCATTTTAAAACTTCAACTAATAAAATATGAAATACCTTGTATTAAAAATATTTAACATTCTATAAGTAGTTGAAATAATTTTTTTTTAAAGTTTAAACTTAAAACAAATTGAAATTTTAGAATAAGTTATAAAGTTTCAACTTCATTTCCTTTATTTTTGTCTCGACCGAACTCAAGACAACTCAAACCCAAACCCATATTTCTCCCCTTACTCTTCTTAGTTTAAAATTCATCAAACCCAAAACAAGAAAAAACTTTAAAGCACACGAGCCAAAGCCCCATCCCCTACATGTGCTACATCCGCAAAATCTTGAGCACTCACACGAGCCACACCTAACACGACTCGAACGGAGCTTCGAGTCATACAAATCACCAATTCCACTGACACGGCCATCACCCCATGCACATGCACGTTGCTCCGACGCCGCCGCCGCCACCACCCACGACTCCACGCGCAAACCCCACTTCGGCCAACGACTCAACTCCAACCCCCAAACCACACTTACACGAGCTCAAGCGAAAAATGGTCGCTCGAACCCAAAACCCAAAACTGCATTCACCAGAAAATCACCATCGCTCGATTTGTCGACCACTGTTCGCTTCCAGATTCCGGCCACAACACCGCACGAACCTGACGCATCTTCGCCCCAAGCCATTCGTGACTCGATCCATCAAACAACCCACACTCGTGGATTTCTCGAGATCGAACATCACAGAGTATAAAACCCTAATATCCTAAATTCCCAATCCCCTGTTGAATAATTATTTCATCCATTATTTTTCTCATGTTAATCAACCATTAACACAACTTCAATCCAAATTTCAAAGTCTAATATCAACAGTAACATGAATTTGCTAAAAATTCTTCTTCAAATTCGGTTTACCACAAAATTCTTCTTCAACTTCAAATTAAAATTTTTGATTTTTATCTTAAAATTCATGTTATACATAGTAGATTTATGATGTGAACTTAATTCAAAAAAATTCAAACATGATTTTCATGATATAAAAATTTTGTTTTACTGTATTGACTTGATTCTGGAGATTTTTAACAGTTTCTTTTGAATATCACTTTTAATTCTTAGTTCATGTTGAATCAAACTTCTGCGTTTGAAGATACAAACTTAACCATGATTTATTGCATATAAATTTGAAGTTTTGTTAAAATTTACTTTGAACTTTGAATATACAGAGAAGTATCAGTAACCTTTAAACATGCACAGTTAATTTTAAACATACAAACAAAGATTTTACAAAAATAGGTTCATGCAAACATCTACCAGATCAAAATACACATGCAAACATATTTACTTAAATTTTTAAATCTTAATATTTACTCACCTGATTAGTTGCTAAGAACTTAAGCTCTGGAAAAATGAAAGAACTGCAGATTTTCCCTTTTTACTTGAAATTTGCTTGATTGAATTATTCTGCTTGATGATGATGCTTCAAATCCTTGAATCTGTCAATGATAGAAGAACTTGAAATTTGCTTTCAGAAATTTTGAAGATTACAGATTTTTTTCCCTGAATTTTGTTTGCAGAATTCTTCTGTAATTTGCTTTTGCAGTGTTTTTAGATTTTGAAATGAAGTTTGAGTTTGATTAATTTTTGGTTGAAGTTGAAAGATTGAAGAATTTTCAGATTTTTCTAATGAGGATTGTAAAAATTTTCTCTTGCTTAAGAAAATTAGAAATGAGGAAGTTTAGATGAAGCATAAGAGATGGCTTTTTATATAAAATTTTGTTTTACAAAAATTTAAAGAAAATAAATCGAAATATTTGACACTTGTCACTATATCTAGCTAATTCTTTAACACATGTTTATTAGTATGATTTAAATTTAAACAAGTGTACTTCTCATGCAAAAAGAATTTTAAAATGTTTTCTTAATTGATTTTTCTTAATTTAAATCCATTTTTAATTCATATAAAATCAATTCTTCTTTAAGAAATAAATATAAAACAAATGTTATATGTTAAATAAAATCATGAAAATACTCTTTTAAACTCAAAGTATAATTTAGAATATAACTAACCTATTTTGAATCTTTTAATTCAAAAATTCAACCTCAAATTAAAATTTTAAATTCAATTCAAAAATCAAATTTTATATGAATAAAGTTTTAACACATTCATTACCCTTATGTATATATAAATTTTAATTAGAATTAATGTACATTTACAATTCATTTATTGTTATTGAATAAAATAACAAATTTATCAATTTAAATTAATTTATTACAAAGATTATCATCTTTAAATTGGGTTTGAAATTCCGGAATATTACACATTTAATTGTCCAAAATAAGTTTGATCGTCTGTAATTATGATTTCAACATTTTCCTCAGTATCAGCTTGATAGGCTTGTTCTTCTGGAATATTCTTTCCATCGATTGTAAATCTCGCCTTGGTTTTAAAAGCCGCAGACCAATCCGCTTTATCTCTTTTTAGAGACGGATAAGGGGCGTAATAAACTTGTAGGGCTTGTATGGCTAATACAAAAGGATTGTACTGCTGATAATGGGAGGTATGTTTTATTTCTATAAGATTATAATTTGGTTGCACGTTAATACCAGAACTTGGAACATTGCTAAACCATTTGCATCTAAACAAAAAAAAAATTCCTCTGCGGGTCTTATAAAATATGTCAATAGCAAAATCTGGGTTAACACGCCATATAAATCATGTATATGGTTATTAGGATCATCACTGCCTTTAACAAATACACCGGTATTGTTTGTTAATTTTTCAGCGCCGTATTCTTTGGTGTTGAATTTATATCCATTAACGAAAAATATTGGATATGTTTTAACTTTCCTTTTCGGTCCCAACGCCAAATGTTTTAATCATTCATCGACCACATTATTTGTAGGATCACAAACGTAGTTCGAAAACCAAGTAGCGAAATTTTTGCTTAAATCGCCATTTGGATTTTGTGATTCATAAACACTGCAAACAAAAGCATAATATATTGATTTATTATTAATTTACACATGCATTATTAAATTAAATTTATCAAAACTTGTAATCTGATAATTACCCAATAAATGGTGCAACTTCTGAACAATTAAGAAGAACATATGTGTGTGCTACATGGCAATCTCTATCATCCAACCATACTTCTACATATTTTCCAACATGTCGACCATGTTGTTTAAAAATAGATAAGATTGCTTCAGAAGAAGAATCTTGTTCAACGGCCTCATTATTACGCGCAACACTTTGAAATGATAAATTTACGTGATCATTGAAATAATGAGAGAGAAAAAATATGCTTCTTTTCCGATATATGATTTGCAAATCGAACCTTCGACTCGAGCTTTTTGTCTTACATTTTTCTTTAAATGATTTAAGCACCTAATAAAAAATATTTCATATCAATATTGATTTTTATTTATTATTAAATTAACATTTACATACTCGGTATTAATAACATACCTCTCGAATGGATACATCCATCCATATAACACAGGACCTTGAAGACGTGCTTCAAATGGAAGATGAACAGGTAAATGCTCCATTACATTGAAAAATCCTGGAGGAAATATTTTCTCCAGTTTGCAGAGTACTATAGGGATTTCTACCTCAAGTTTACGAAGAAGGTCAAATTTTAACGTAGTTGAACAAAGCTTCTTCTAAAATAAACTAAGTTCTGTTATAACCTTCCAAACTTTTACGGGCAACAATTCTTTGAAAGTGACGAATAACATATTTTGCATCGTTACATGACAATCATGGCTTTTCATCTCACTCAGTCTTTCGTTCTTATAGTCAACACATCTACGAAGATTAGATGAAATTCCATCAGAAAATCGTAATCCTTCCATCCATTTTAACAATACTTTGACTTGGTTGTTATCTAGTTCATAACATGCTTTGGGTTTTTTTAGTGTTATTTGGCTTCATATGAAGCTCAGGGCGATTACATATTTTTGTTCTATATCACGTCTTGATTTCAGATCGTCCTTAGTCTTGCCCTTATGTATTAAACACATCATCGGATACGTTTTTCTCGTTATGCATCACGTTAATGTTATGACAGATTAAGAGATTTTTCCAATAAGACAACTCCCAGAATATACTCTGTTTGAACCAATTATGAAACGTCGCTTTACCTTGGATTTCAGTTTGCTGTCCGGTTTCATGTATCTTTGGATAATCTTTTACAAGTTCATACGTATCTTCACTTGACCAAATCGTTGGTGGTTGTAAAGTCTCATGTCTATTAGCTATGAAGTTTTTTTGTCTCTTCTAAAAGTAGATTAATATGGAGAAAATATCGATGACAATCAAACCATGAAATTTTCTTTCCACGCCGTAAAGAAAATGCTCGTGTTTCTTCCATACAGTAAGGACAAGCAAAACGACCGGCCGTACTCCAACCCGAAAGCATTGCATATGCAAGAAAATCGCTAATAGTCCATAAGAAAGAAGCGAACATCCGAAAAAAAAATTCAATACGTCATATGTTTCAACTCCTTCATACCACAATGTTTTCAACTCTTCGATTAGCGGTTGTAAGTAAACATTGATACCCTGTGTCGGATCATCAGGGCCAGGGACGAAAATTGTGAGAAACATGTATGGAGTTTTCATACACATCCACGAAAGTAGATTGTAAGCTGTAATGATTATAGGCCAAGATGAATATTTAGAACCAAACTGAGAAAACGGTGAAAATCCATCAGTATGCAAACCTAGTCTAACGTTACGGCTCTCCGCTGCGAAATCGGGATATTTCTTTCAAAATATTTCCATGCTTCTCCATCATATGGGTTTGTTAACGTACCTTCTTCAGGTATTCTCACACTGTGCCATCTATGATGCGCTGTTAGAGATGATGCATACAACCTTTGAAGTCTAGGAGTGATAGGTAAATAATGCATACGCTTGTATGGAACTTCTTTTCCCTTTTTTTCCTTGGTTTGTATCTTTCTTGATTACCTATTTTACAAATCCGAAGACTAACATTTCTTTCCAAAACAACATGCAACCATTTAGACATGTATCAATTTTTTGATACGGCAAACCGAAAGATGACATAAGTTTTTTCACTTCATAATAATTTTCGTACATTAAATTATCTGATGGCATATGGCGTTTAGCAGCTTGTACAACAGCCGTAAATCCTGCTTCTGTGAGGGTTTCCTAAATTGAGTGCCGTTAGTACATCCATTCCAAAGAGGTTTCTTAGCAGCATCCAATAAATCATATATTTTTTTCACTCCAACATTTGGTTCCTCTTCGACGTTAACCTCGTCGTTATTAATTTCAACAGTAGAGAACATTGATCGTGCTGCATCTTCAACCATATGTTCTATAAGATTCATTGTTCTAACTTCATCACTAGTGACCTCTATTGACTGTTCTTCGTTACATGTTATAATTTCTCCATGACGATCCTACACCAAATAATTGGTTACGAAACCATGTTGGCATAAATGAATCCTAACTATATTCGGTACTAAATACTTCAACAATTTGCACCTACTATATGGACAACGAATTTCTACGTCGTTTCCAATGTTACTTAAAGCAAATTCGACAAACACATTTACCCCGTTAAGGAAATGTTTACTTATTGAGCCTTCCATTTCTCTTCTTTGATACATCTTGCTCTGATCAATAAAATAATTGATCATTTTTCCTACTGTAAAACCTATGATCAATAGTAAAAAAAAATTATTAATCAAATTTGATAAACACATTTAGATTTTACTGTTTTTTATAATCAATTTTCGTTTATATACAAAGTTATATTTCTTGCTATTTTGTTTACATTTTTGTACCTTTTTTGATGGTCTGTCATCCTACTTTCCAATACAAACACAATAGTAATTACATTTCTTAAATCATATCATTATAAACGATTTTTCAAAATTTCGGCAGCACTTCCCTCATGTTCCTTGTATCGTACACATATGCATGTACACAAGAAACAAAAGGAAAATGTCGTCGAAAATTTGTGAACCGTTTATAACGATATGATTTACGAAACGTAATTACTTTATAGTGTTTGTAACTTGTCTAATACAGGGACAAATCCAACAAATATTGTATCAGATGAATATGAATATCGGTTTTGCAATAAAAACGAATTCGTACAACGATCATGTACAACACTTATCAAACGGGACAAAAAATTCACTAAGGGATCTAAATTTTGTTTATATATTACCGTTTTATTAAATATATAAAATAAAGCATATTATGCATTATTTTATTTATATTATACTATTTTATTAAATATATAGTAAATTATATGATTTTTACTATTTCGCAAAATATATAATTCATGTGTATATATATACTAAATTATATACTTATCCAATGCTAATATATTTTGTAAAAGATATAATTTATGTTCGTAAAATATTCGACTTATTCATGTTTGCCTAATATTTTACAAAACATACACAAAATAATTTAAATCAATTCTAACTAATCTAACGCTAACTCAAATGCGCATATACACTAAATTATCGACATATGTATATATGTGCATGATATATATACACAAACAATTTGGACATTTGGATGGTAATAATTGTAATTAGCACTTAATTTGGTATAATAAACAATCAATAGGCCATTAGATACAACTATAGCAACCAATAAAACACAAAATTAGCAAAATTTAAAATTTTAGGGTTTAGGCAAAACCTGATTTTGAAGGGTATTTGGATGGAAAGAGGCCGCTGGTGTTGATTGATGGCATCGAAGTGGTTGCCAGTTGCATGAGGAGGTAAGGTTCGAGAAAAGAGGAGGAGTAGAGGAAGAGGGAGAAGGATTTGGGGTTTTTTGTTGGAGGAGAAGATAATAAATGTTGCTCTCGGCTTGCTGCAGGTTTACATGAATTTTTCCAACGGCCACAAACGGCATTTTTACAATGGTTACCAATGGCTACCAATGACTTGTTAAAAAATAACGAGCCGTTGGAAAATCCCGTTGGCGGCCGTTGGAACCCTGTCATGGCTATATACTGTAGTTATAGTAGTGGAAGTATTTGGTCGAACCTTAACCAACCCATACTTTGTGCTGCCCTATGAAGCAGGCCTTGTCAGATTTTTTTGAAAGGCTCGTTCGCTTGCGTTTGGTTTTCGTTTGCAACAGGACACTCCACTTTTGGTTTTGGTCAAGAAGGACACTTTCTTATTTGCAATACTCCTCTAAATTTATAAAACTAGTATTTTTCTTCCAGACAAAAAACACTTTCTTATTTTACCGATCATTTAATTTAATTTAGAATTATCAACAACAAAATTAACATGTAAAACGGTAAAATTTTAATAAAAAATTATCTGTTTGTTTTGGTAAATAAAATCTACGTTATAAATGTTTTTTGAGTAACAATTAATCTTGGTTTTTCCTCCATTGGAATTTCATCTGCAGATAAATTTAATTTCTCCATTGATTATTAATTTGGATTACAGATCAAAAAAGAAGAATAGTTAAAATCAAACGAAATTGGGATAAAAAATGAATAAATTGGTCAATTTACAATATAGTTTACGAGAAAACTATTTTTTGTACCCCTCATAATAAAAAAACTTTTTAAAAAAATGGTCTCCTCGTAACCAAAAGTGGAGTATCGGTAACAATACTCTATAAAAATCATGAGAGTGCATTACAAAACATGAGTACAAATGAGATGATTTAAAATTATATGTTATTACAACGATGAAGAGATGACGGAGGAGACGAATGTTTTCTATGCTTTTGTTATATCACCAAATGCATGAAACAAAATTAATTTGTTTTATATTGAATTTTAAATTCATTTTTCAAATTAATTGTCCTTCAATAATACATGTGTCGTGTACATTTTTGTTTGGATAGAAACCTAAAGCTAAAAAGGACAAACCAAAAAGGGTCATAACTTTTTAAGGGTTGTTTTGAAAACATGTTTGTTCCTCGTTATAATCGACAATATAATGTCGATTATAATAAGGCATTTACCTATTGACCAAAAGATTTACCTATTGGCTTCTTGTTTTGTTAAGAATGTTTTTTTACAGCGCAAGAATCTTGATGGTGTTACGATCATTCTTCTTCACTGAAAAAGGTAACTTCATCACATCTATGTGTTTTAGAAGAGATGGAATAAATAGGATTCTCGGTTGTAATGGAGTTAAGATATACTTAGTTGGACCATCATTTGCTTACTGGTCTGATAGATGGATGAACACTAGAGACGTCTGATAGAGTTAGGGGCATGCTCTAGGGGCAATTATGTCATTTATTACATATATAACTTGTTGACTAATCTTCTTCGAAATAAAGGTGTTTTCTTTCAAACATATACCTAATATAATGTACGTTATATTAATTTAATTAAAAATATATTAAATAGAAAATCCATAAATGATATGTTTTGTGATGCTAGTTACAAAGTGTTATAACCGTGAGTAATTTACTGTGTCGTTAATACCCCGCTATTACCCCGCTATAACCCTGCTATATCTCATAGTGGATTTCTACCGCCATGATTTGTCCATATAGCCCCAAAATATAGCCTTTCCACTTTAAGCCCTGCTATTTCCGCTATTTCCGCTATATCTTCTTTAATGAAATAAAATGAAAATTTGCATTTATACATTATAAAAATTATGAAACTAATTTATTTGATTTAATTTTTAATATATTTTCAGAAACGAACAACTCTAATATTCTACAAAATTTAATTATGTTATATAACAGTTTTACGTTTTTTAAAGTATATTCGCACATGTTTTTATTTAAAATTATTTATGTACTAACTATAATTCAATTTGAATGATAAATTTTCATTTAATTATCATTTATATATTTGCAAAAACATTAAGTACAAGTTTTCTATGCTATTTTAGAGCTATCCGCTATATCCCGCTATATCCTCGCTGTATCCCCGCTATGACTTTTTGCACCTCCACCGCTTTGAATCTGTCGAGCGCTTTAACTGCATAGGGCTAATTTATCACAATAAAGTAAACATATTATTTTAAATGTTCTTAGTCAAGATGCATCGAAATTGGATATTGATGTATCCGTTGAGACTGGAGTACGCGACGCTTTCTAAATGTTTGGCAGTGTATTACTCATGCATGCTGGCGGCACCTAGGGGTTACGTACTAATAGTTATTGTATAGAACGACCCATCGATACTTTTTTGTTGTTTAATATAACTAAGGTCAAACAAAAAATATCGATGTGAATAATTTGCGTAGTTCTTTCGAATCGAGAATTCTGTGAATCTTCAATGTAAAAGCTCTGCTTTGATTATAGTCAAATCATGACACAACATTCATCAAATGACTATAGTTGGGCCGAATGAAAGTATTGGAAGTGAAGCACTATTTAAGAGAAGATTCGTCTCCTCATTATACAGGGTTAGTATCATGATCAACTCAAGTCAACCCAAAGTCAAAAATCTCTAGTCAGAGTGGTTTAGTTAATAATGATTGTTATTAATAAACCAAGGAATTCGTGTTTGGACTATAAATTTTAATGTGGACGATGTTGAAATTTTGACCATTACCAAATTCAGTAACTCCAAAGTGATATGGTTTTGATGAAGAGAATCGGTGTAAATAATTGTCATAATTGGATAACGCTTAATAAAGTGAAACTAAATTTTACTGAAGCTGAATAAGCGATAAATTTGGCCATAATATCACATAACCTGCTAAGTGAAGTGTGAACGTTAACCTTTTAATAGTTTGATGTTAATCCTAATCGAATTTACATCCAAGAGTCACACAACCGTAATGACAAATGCTTTTTAGACCAAACAATTTAGTTAGTTTATAATTGTTATAAATTAATTAATATTTATGAAATATTAATTATAAAATTTGGATATAATTTGAGAAATATTTTTTTTGCGTATATTTAAAAAATGTTATAAATATATTGATTAACATGAGATATCAATAACAAATTAAGTTAAATATAATTGTGTATATTTAAATTGGGTTAAATGGGCTCATAAACCAATGCATTTTAGAGTGATAAGCAGTTGGTCTAGCAAGGAGAATGGGCATCTACTATGTATGCAATTAGGGTTTGGAGATGTGTGTTGAGATCATTGCTTGCTCTCTTATCCTACCCATTTATATACTAATTTCAAAACCCTAATCATATGATAATTTCATTTTCTTAAGCCGCAACTTTCTTCTTCTTCTTTTTAATGGCAACAACTACTCTCTAAAAACATCATGAATCTCAAATCCAATTCAAGTTAAAACAAAGACTATTTGATAGTGAACAGTCGTTAGTTCTAGGCTAGCAGTCTCACGAATCAAAGAATTTTAGAGAAAAAGATTTCATTATTTCAAAGTGAATTGTAGGGCATCTATTCCGAGTAATGTTTTTCCATATTTTAATCGTATTACTGCGATTTTAAGATTTTTTTAATCATTTAATCTTATGTATATAATTAGATTATTGTTATTTCATTAGTTAGGTGGGATTTTTGTATGTATTGTTGTTGTCACGATGGAGACTGGATATATGTGTAAATTTTGTAGATCTTATTCATGTCTTATGTTTGTAACCTGATATTAAACTTTAAAACAAATTTTAACTTAAAATTATATATGTTTATATATATATATATATATATTAATTTATGATTTAAATATTCACATACAATTTTATTTAAAACATATGTTTTCATTTTATCGTATAATGTTGATCTAAAATTTTCTTAACACCTTTTTATGTTTATTATGAATTATAAGTACTGAAAATAACTTTTATCACTATTTACATATTATTACTAATATTTAATGATTATCTGAATCAGTAAATTCCTGTAAAATAATTTGTGTTAAAATTACTTCATTATGTCAAGTGGCTTAGATTTTTTTTAGATTTTCCAACTAAATTTTATGTTTTATAAAAATTAATTTAGTTTCAACCCACTATCTATTACTTAATTAAAAATATTATTTTAATTGAGAAAATTGCAGAAATTTTTCCTAGGCGTAAAATATGTTTTCAGATTTTCTAAAATTATAAACCTCGAATTTTCGTGACATAATTATTTTATATTAATTTATTATAGCCGATACAATTTAATTCGATATAATATACATATTAAATGTTAAAATAATTGTAAATTCAGATATGGTATTTTTTTCTAATTAGTAAATTAATTTTTTTTAAATATATATCTACTTGCATATATATATATATATATTTATTGTTATTCCTGGTACAATATATCTTTTGTAACAACCCGTGATTTCTTTAATTCAAAAATTAGAGATTTTGTTTATTTTAAATTTAAAAAAAGGTTTAAAACTTAAATAAATAAGTTATAACTAATCAATAATAATAGAGGAATTATTTATTATAATAACCACTAATTAAAAATATAAATTTGGATTTTAGAACAAATAAGCAAAAGTTAAGTTTTGTTAAAAATAAATAAAGGCTTAAATAAATGGATTTAAATATTTATTTGAAAAGTTAAATATTATTATAAACACCTAATAAAGTTAATAAAAGTATATTAAAAGATTTAAAAATATGTTAATAATTGTTTTACAAAAATAACCAAAATTGCATTTTTTCAGTTTTACATACACTGTAAAAATAGAGATTTTGATATTATTTAAATATGATTTTAAAATATGAATGGAAATATTTTAATTTATTTAAAATAATTGAA
This sequence comes from Allium cepa, assembly GCA_030765085.1. NCBI lineage: Eukaryota > Viridiplantae > Streptophyta > Magnoliopsida > Asparagales > Amaryllidaceae > Allium > Allium cepa. The sequence continues at coordinate 1,026,892,419 of CM060932.1, read as the reverse complement.
AAGTTCATTTTTAAATTTGGTTTACATAAATAAATAATTTAACTAAAATGTCAAAATGTGATCATAAAACGTTTTTCGAAAATCAACGTTTTCTCGATTAAAAGTTGTCGCAACATTGTTGCACCTTTATTTTCTTATATACGAATATATATTCAAATAGTATAAGTATTAATTAATTCATTAATTAAGTTTACTTTTACTAAATAAGTGTAGAAAACAATTAGCAAAAGTAAACACAAAAGGACAAAACATGTCAAATCAAACCAAACATAATTATTACTTTACTTTTCTTACTTCTTAAGTGAAAGTGATACAAAACATGATTTGAAATGTGATGTTAAATGTTGAAAAAAGTAAAGTTTCTTAAAAAGTAAGTAAATGATATTTTGATCATTTTACATAATAATATTTTATTCTTATAAATAGTCATGCATATCTCTTCCATTTTAACACAAATCATTCTCTTCTTTTTCTTCTTCCTTTAAGCTATTGAACGGCTTCTCTCTTTAAGGGAGGTAGGAGAGTTAAAAATAATGGAGTGCTTAAACATTAATCCACTTGTTACTCTTTAACATCTTCTTAATTCACTTCTTACTCTTCTCTTCTCAAAAATGGCCTTAGGCCATAAGTTTTGGAGTTGATAAGGGGAGGACATGAGCAATACGGAAGGGGAAGGCTATGGCCATGAGCGAGAAGGAATGTGAGGTGGTTGCCGAGCACTTGGAAAAGGTGGAAGAATGTTTAGGTGGAGGTTTAGTGAAGCGTTGAATTAAATGAATATTGGTAGGAAGTTAAATGTTTTGGTAAGACATATGAAAATTCTCACCACTTTTAAAAGATCGTATATTGATTTTGTTATAATAATTATCTTATGACATATACAAGTATGCACCCCTTTAGAATGTTACTATAGACGTTTTGGTTATGTTTTGGTTATGTTTGAATAAGTAACATGTGTTTGTGGTTGTGATTATTTATCATATTAGTTTGTGTATGGACCATAATTATGTTAGTGATGAATATTAACTCAATTATGCTCATTTTGATTAAGTATCTCCTTTGTTGAATAAGACCCATTTTTGATGATATGATATACTTGAAAAAAATAAGTCTCTTTTTAAGAGGAATTGAAACTAAACATAAAATAAAAAAGAATTTGAAATTAAAAGTGGAATTGGTTTTGAAATGGAAAGTTAGACTGAAATTGAAATTGAGATGAATAGTGAAACTGAAATTGAAATCGATTTTGAAAACTGAAAGTGATATTAAGGTTGAAATTTAAATTAGCATGGAAATTAGATTTAAAATCTAAGTTTTAATTGAGTTTAATTTGAAGTTAGAATTGAAATTGAATTGAAATTGGATTTAAAATTTGAATATTAAAATAATAGGAATAAAATAATATTATAATATGGAAATAGTGAAAATACCTTTTAATTACTTTAAAAAATGATAATATTGATTCAAAATGATTTGTAATGGTTTTATAAGTCATAAAATTTAGTTGGAATATATTATTTCAAATATGGAAAAATAAGTTAAAATTAGTTCGCGTCGAAAAGTTCAAACTAGTGTATATAGTGGAACATAGATCGAAATTTTTCGAGATAAGAAAATTCCGAACTATTATATCAATGTCTTCAAAACAAAGAAAGAAAATAAAAATTTCGTTAAGTATATTTTGAAGTATGTCCGAATCAATTTTCTAGAAAAATCGCGCTATTGCAATTATGTGACTATAACGTAAAATCTATTTATATGAACGTTTTTAATTATGAAAAAATATGGAATAAATTTGATAAATCTTTTTGAATAGTTTAGAAGAGATTTGAAGTGGAAAATATGAATTTTCAAATATTAAAAATTGTTTAAATCAAATAAGCTTATATAGCACTTTCCGCAACACTTTTATGTCGCGAATTCTATAACTTTCGAATATGATTTTAAATGTAACGATTTTAGAATCTATTATGAATATTTTTGAAAGGAAAAATTAAGTGTTTAAAATAAAATTTGGAAACTTTATAATCAATTCCATAATAAATTTGATATCTGAGTATGCAGAAATACTAGTATATTTGTCCCGCTTGCGAGATCTGAAAAAATAAAACAAGGTATTTAACCAAGGTTGGAGACTGAGCAAGCAGTGCCCTGAACTTACCTAGCCTTTGTTTTCTCTACTTAGGCGAGGGGTATAACAAATTGAAAGGAAAGTCCGGATGTTCTAAAAAGATTTTGTTAAGTTTTCCAAAATAAAAGAAGATTAGTATTATCCAAAATTTAAGAAATCTTCAAAATGAATAAACTACAACTTAGATTGCATAGAAATCTTCTTATACTTGGTGTTAAAATATGAAGAGGGAACTTGTCCTATTCGTGGAATTTAAAAAGTGATCCCAGCGTTATTCCGCCCATAGTGCTTGGTGAATACAGAAATTGATATTGGTTAAAATTAAAATGATTCCTATAATCCTATTTACTCAATAATGTTTCCTAAGATTGATTTTAAGGTTTACAGTAAACGATTTCTTAAACAACATTGTTTTTGACCCGCTTAAAAGTGAAGGAATTTGGATCAAGTGTTAAATGGAAAAGTTGAAATATTATCCAAAGAAAAAGAATGAATTAACTTAGACTTACTCTAAGATAAAAGGAAGAAATTTTGAAATCAACCCAATAGAATTAAAGTGAAAAGAGACTTAATAAATCATGTATACTCATATTTATTTTATATTGGTGATTGGATTTTGAAGGAACCGGGGTCGTATTTGGGTGTCTCCTATTCAAAAAACCACTTCGAACCAATTTACGTGTTCAAAGAATGAAATCCTGATAGAGAGAATGAAGAATGAAGACTGGGGATTTTCGAGATGAAAGGACTACTTGTTGATCATTCTGGTTAGCTCCCAAATACTAATTAGTAGTGTTGCTTTCATTTCTGAAGTTCTCTGGGTTGCAAGGATTTCTAGTTAATAATCCTAGGGTTAATTCTCAACCGGATGTGGTAGAAGAGTACCTTCGTTTTCGTTCAGTCTGTAATGAACTTGTATGGATGAATGTCTAACGGTGCATTTTCTTAGAATACGTACAATGGTTTTTACAAACATACATTTATGGTGGTGGAGAACACAACATTTCTTAGCTTAACAGCCTCCTTGAGACCTACGAGCTCAAGGGTTGTATTTTTGTGGAAGGCAATTAGTAGTCAACGGAAATGGCAATGTGACATTCAGAGATGTGATATGTGCTATGTGGAAAGGTAATCGTTGCCTCAAGCCTCATCAACCGAAAATGACCGAAAAAAATTAGATGCAGCATGGCTAAGTGGGTCATTTCCAATTAGGGTATGATCATCCTCTTTTAGATGTATTTTTTCCCACTATGACGTTCAGGATGTAAATTAATGTGGTATATGGAAATCAAGCGCTCAGATAGAGGTCGGTAATGACCTTGTGATGATATATTCTATATTATCTAGTTACAGAGATAGAACGGTCTTATGTTGGTAGAGAATCCTTTGTGATGGTCCTCGGTACATTCCTTTGGAGATGTACTGCCGGAAGGTAGTTCCTTCACCTGATCATTTGTATAGAAATCCATTCTTCAATAAGAACCTGCATTTTGTATGTATTGGCATAATGAATAGCCCCGAAACGCTATATGGTTAACAATTTTGGCTAAGATTGATAAGTTTATTTGCAAATGTTTTCAAAAAGATGCTATTAAAAATAAGGTCAAATGTTTTGACATAAATTTTTTTAGTTATCATAAGGTAAAATCTCGTCTGTGTTTATGTATGGACGTGGCCTTATAAGATACTCTTTCTTTTCAAAGATTTTATTCAAAGGATGATATATGACACTGTCATTTATTATTGAGTTTTTCTCACACTGGTTTATCAGGCCTGATCAGGGTATTTTCAATACTCGGGTCGGATCCAAGTAGTTTCAAGTTTAGTCGAAGACGGTTGGAGTTTCCAAAGGAGAGTCGAAGATATTCATCGACGTATGGACGTATTCTATTATCTGCTTTTGTTTGTTTTATTTGATGTGTGTAGGCAATTGTAAGGACAGATGTTTATAACTGTTCAAGCTAAATTTAGGTTAGACTCTAATATATGCATGTCAAAAGTTTTCTGCTGTAAAGATATTTGTTCAACATTATATGTTATTCCATTCGTGTGAGATTATGTTCTGTCTATTTTTCTTTATTACCCTTGATAATGCATAATTCCATGCAATTTGGGTCTGACATATGTGGTTTATTGTCGGCACAAACGACACATAATTTTGGTTCGTCATATTTGGTATCAGAGCTGAAACTTAAGCGAGAACCTTCGCTTTGTTATGGTTGAAGACTCATCAGAGATAGGATTAATAATATCTTAGTATGAATAACTCATTATAAATAGGGTTAATAACACCCTAGAATGAGTTATCAGAGTATTATATGTACGAGTGTATGTTTGTTAATTTTATAAACATGGTTTTGTTTTAAAAAAATTGATAAATGAAATAATTTTTACCTTGGGTTTATATTTTAAATATTAAAGCGGATTTCTAGTTTTTGGGTAAGAAATTAAGGATTGTATGTAATTTTGCTTAGTAAAGCTAAAATATGAATATCTTGTGATTAGAATTACATGATTTGACTATAAGATATTCCATACAGAAATCAAATCAATTAGTTGAAAGCTAGAATTTAGAATTTTAATCATAAACCCTTATATATTTAATATTAAAAAACAATAATTAAGTGAATATCATAATGAGGATTTAAAAGCTAAGTACAAATATCTTGGGAAGTAAAATATACAATTTGACTATAAGATATTTGATGATAATATTAAAGCTAGAAGTTGTAATTGGAGAAAATAAAAAGAAAATGCATACTTAGAAAAATTCTTATCGACAAGATTTGAAAAAGATAAACCTAAATTGAGACTTTTGTAAATATAATATAAAAGGGTAAGTTCTATAACTTATAAAGGAGATAAGGTAATTTGAAATGTAGACACTTTGATGAGGTTAAAAATTAAAGTGCAATTTAGGAATAATAGGTATAAGAAACATCATCCTAATATAAAACATTGAATTAGTGATACATTTAGGATAACATTTTTAATTCATGATAAAGTAAGATTGAAAGTGGATAGGTTAGAAAAAGTATAAAAATGGGGAAGTTTTGAATAATATGGTTAGTAGGTTTATTATTGGATGAAAATGTTTAAGTAACAAATACCATGTGAATTACGTTTCACAATTTGACTGTAAGATATTTGATGGATTTAAGGTTAAGAAATTTGATTTATAAATGGATAGGTAAATAAGTTAAGTAGATAATCATAAAATTAAAAGAAAAAGATGTGCACTTAGTAAAGTTGTCTTATTAATATATGGATTAGATAAATAATATTAGCTGAATTAAGACCTTAGATAAATAAAACTAAGGATTAAGTCTTATAACTTATTAATTTGAGATAATAGCAGAGTTCTACATTAGTTAAATACCCTAATTGAAGTAATAACGTTTTGAAGTTTGGGAATATGTATATATACTCTTAGGAAGTAAAGGTATATTATACAAGTTTAAGTCATATTTGTATGCTTAAGTAATAATGGATTTAGAAGAAAGTAAATGGTTGGGAAATAAACTTGGATTAATAGAAATTTTGAAAAAATGTATTAGGTAAAAATCAATGTGAAGAAGTACATAGGTTAAATGTAGATTGTTTTGGCATATAAATTTTGATCTAAGATTTGAGTACAGAACTTTGAGATGTTTACACCAATCCGGAAAATGCTTTATCACTCGACTCTTGATGGCGAGCGTTGATGAGAGTTTATGATTATGTACATGAGTTTTCTATCATAGTTGAGAGCTATGCAAGAAAAGCAAGGGTTTGTGATAAGGAATCCTGATCAAATTCCGCACTAGAAAATCGGAGGATCGATACTAGTTCGGAAGTAAAGTTGTGGATTCAAGTAATAGATCGAATCAAATACACATATAGTATTATGTTTTGGGTCTGTCAACATAGTAGTTGGGTAGTTATCTTAAATAGTAGACACTAAGATATAAGGGTTGGACTGATGTTTTGGTATGTTGTGTCTACACACACACACACACACCCCTCAGGTATAGTACATGCTTAGGTCAGGGGTGAGTTATGTGGATGGATTCATTTATATTAATATAGTATCAGTTTGGTTGTTTTTGGATGTACAGTCTTGTTTGGTTGTTGTATATATTATATTAAGTGTGCAGTACGCACTAGGATGGGTGCGATAGAAGTCTGACTTGATGTATGTATACATATCCTTAAATACGTGATAAGTACTCAGGTTAGTATGGGGAATCTCTGTATATATGTTTGGCATCATTTGTTTTAGTGTTGTTTTGATATTGACCTTCATCTTTTCTATAACCAGTATAAATAAGTCAAAATATTTTAGGATACGAGTATGAGATAGATTCCTTTATCAAACTGTCATTTCGAGGACGAAATGCTTTTAAGTAGGGGAGAATGTAACGACTCGTAATTTCGCTATTCAAAAATGAGAGATTTTATTTATTTTAAATTTAAAAAGGGTTTAAAATTTAGATAAATAAGTTATATAAAATAAATAATAATTGGAGAATTATTTATTGTTATAACTATTAATTAAAAAATATATTGGATTTAGAACAAATCAACAAAAGTTAAATTTTATTAAAATAAATAAAGGCTTAAATAAATGGATTTAAATATTTATTTGAAAAGTTAAATCTTACTAAAAGAACATAATAAAGATAATAAAAGTATATTAAAAGATTTAAAAATATGTTCATAATCGTTTACAAAAGTAATCAAAAAAATTCGTATTTTGTCAGTTTTATATACACTTTAAAAATAGAGGTTTTGATACTATTTATATATGATTTTAAAATATGAATAGACATGTTTTAATTTATTTGAAATAATTAAAAAGTTCATTTTTAAATTTGGTTTACATAAATTAATAGTTTAACTAAAACGTAAAAATGTGACCGTAAAATATTTTGTCGAAAATCAATTCTTGATTAAAAGTTGTCGTAACGTTGTTGCACCTTTATTTTCTTATATATGAATATATATTCAAAAAGTATAAGTATTATGTAATTCACTAATCAAGTTTACTTTTACTAAACAAGTTTAGAAAACAATTAGCAAAAGTAAATACAAAAGGACAAAACATGTCAAATCATACCGGAGATAATTATTATTTTAATTTTCTTACTCCTTAAGTGAAAGTGACATAAAGCATGATTTGAAATATGATGTCAAGTGTTGAAAACGGTAAGGTTTATTAAAAAGTAAAGGCCCGAAAATCCGTACTCCTTTGAGCTGGCGACATTCCATAACAATCCAGCCAAAGAGGAACGAACTTTCGAATCTTTAGAGTTTAAGAAGAAGAAGAAAGAGGTAGAAGAAGAGAGAGAAGGATAGAGGAAGCAGAAACAAACAACAGAACAGGAAACAATATCAGAATCTCACAATCGCAGCGGAACAACATATAATAGATAAATGAATATCATTAAAACAAAAGAACTATACATTTTATACATACATCACATTGCATTTCCTCATCAGAGTGTACAACAATAAAACAGCGGGAAAGAATACTATATACAATAGATAATAGACTACGCCATCCTGCTCGCCATCCAGATTGCTACAGCAACTCCCGAAAACCAGAATAACCTGATAACCTAACTCTAGGCTGCCCGTGAAGGGTATTTTGGTCATTTTACATCATAATATTTTATTCCAACTTTTTCCTATAAATAATCATGCATACCTCTTCCATTCTAACACAAATCATTATCTTATTCTTTTTTCTTTATGCTATTTTAATGGCTTCTCTCTTTAAAATAGGTAGGAGGGTTAAAAATAGTGGAGTGCTTAAGCACTAATCCACTTGTTACTCTCTAACCTCTTCTTAATTCACTTCTTCCTCTTCTCTTCTTAAAAATGGTCTTAGGCCATGAGTTTTGGAGTTGATAGGGGAAGGGGAAGGCTATGGCCATGAGCAAGAAGGGATGTGGGGTGGTGGCCGAGCACTTGGAAAAGGTGGAAGAATGTTTAGATGGTGCTTTAGTGAAGCGTTGAATTAAATGAATGTTGGTAAAATGTTAAACGTTTCGGTAAGACGTGAGAAAAATCTCACCGCTTTTAAAAGATCATATTTTGATTTTGTTATAATAATTATCTTATGACATATGTAAGTATACACGCCTTTAAAATGTTGCTATGAATATTTAGTTATGTTTTGGTTATGTTTGAATTAGTAACAAGTGTTTATGGTTGTGATAATTTATCATATTAACTTGTGTATAGATCATAATTATGTTAGTGATAAATGTTGACTCGATTATGCTCATTTTGATTAAGTATCCCCTTTGTTAAATAAGACCCAATTTTGGTGATATGATACACTTGAAAAAAAAGTCTCTTTTTAAAAGGAATTGAAACTAAACTTCAAATAAAATAAATTAAAATTAGCAGTGGAATAAGTTTTGAAATGGAAAGTTAGATTGAAATTGAGATAAATAGTGAAATTGAAATTGTAATCGATTTTGAAAATTGAAAGTGTGATTAAGGTTGAAATTTAAATTAGAATGGAAATTAGATTTGAAATGTAAGTTTTAATCGGGTTTAATTTGAAGCTAGAATTGAAACTGGATTTTAAAATTTAAATATTAAAATAATAGAAATAAAATAATATTATAATATGGTAATAGTGAAAATACATTTTAATTAATTTAAAAAGTGAAAATATTGATTTAAAATGATTTGTAATCCTTTTATAAGTAATAAAATTTAATTGGAATAGATTATTTCAAATATGGAAAAATAAGTTAAAACTAGGTGCTTCGTGCAACGGTAGTTCGCGATTTCGCGTCGAAAAGTTCAAACTAGTGTATAGAGTGGAATATAGCTCGGAATCCTTCAAGATAAGAAAATTACAGACTATTATATCATTATCTTCTAAACGAAGGAAGAAAATAAAAAACTTGTCTAGTATATTTTGAAGTATGTCCAAATTATTTTTCTAGAAAAATCATGCTAGTGTAGTTAAGTGACCATAACATAAAATATGTTTAAATGAACGTTTTAACTATGGAAAAATATGGAATAAATTTGATAAATCTATTTGAATAGTTTAAAAGATATTTGATGTGGAAAATATGAATTTTCAAATATTAAAAAGTTGTTTAAATCAAATAAGCTTGTATAGCACTTTCCGCAACACTTTTATGCTGCGAATTCTATAACTTTTTGAATATGAGTTTAAATATAATAATTTTTTCCAAAACCTATTATGAATGTTTTTAAAAGAAAAATTAAGTGATTAAAAGAAAATTTGAAAACTTTTTAATCAATTCCATAATAAAGTTGATAACTGAGTATGTAAAAACGACTAGTACATTTGTCCCGCTTATGAGATCTGAGAAGATAAAACAAGCTGTTTAACCAAGGTTAGGGATAGAGCCACCAGTTCGTTGAGCTTACCTGGCTTCTGTTTACTCTTCTTAGGCGAGGGATGGAACAGGTCGAAAGGAAAGCTCGTATGCTCTAAAAAGATTATATTAAGTTTTTCAAAATAAAAGAAGATTAGTATTATCCAAAATTTAAGCAATCTTCAAAATGAATAAATTACAACTTGAATTGCAGAGAAATCTTCGTATACGTGATGTTAAAATTTGAAGAGCGAACTCATCCTATTCGTGGAATTTAAAAGATGATCTCACCATTATTCCACCCATAGCACTTGTTGAATACAGAAATTGATATTGGTTAAAATTAAAATGATTCCTATGATCATACTTACTCAATAATGTTTGCTAGGGTTGATTTTAGGGCTTACAGTAAACGATGTCTTAAATAACATTATTTTGACCCGCCTAAAAGTGAAGGAATTTGGATCGAGGGTTAAGTGAGGAAATTTGAAATATTACCCAAAGAAAAAGAATGAATTAACTTAGACTTACTCTAAGACAAAAGGAAGGGATTTTGAAATCATCCAAAAAGAAATAAAGTGAAAAAAGACTTAATAACTCCTGTATACTCATATTCACTTTATATTGGTGACTGTATTTTGAAGGAACCGGGGTCGAGTTTGGGTGATTCCTATCCAAAAACTACTTTGAACCAACTTACGTATTCGAAAAATGAAGACCTGATAGAGAGAATGAAGAATGAAGACCGGGGATTTTCGGGATGAAAGGACTGTTTGTTGATAATTCTGATTAGCTCCCAAATGCTAAGTAGAAATGGTGCTTTCATTTCTGAAATTCTTTGGGTTTCAAGGACTTCTCGCTACTAATCCTAGGGTTGATTCCCGATAGGATGTGGTAGGAGAGTACCTTCGGTTTTGTTCAGTCGCATAATGAATTTGTATAGATGAATGTCGGACAGTGCAGTTTTTGAGATTACATATATTGGTTTGTACAAACATACATCTATGGTGGCGGAGAAGGCAACTTCTCTTAGCTTAACACCCTACTTGAGACATACGAGCTCAAGTGTTGTATTCTTATGGAAGACAGTTAGCAGTCAACAGAAAATGATAATGTGACATTCAAAGATGTGATATGTGAAAAGGTAATCGTTGCCTCTAGCTTCGTCAACCGAAAATGACCGAAACTGGGTTAGATATAGCAAGGCTAAGTGGGTCATTCCCAATTAGGGTATGATCATCCCCTTCTAGATATATTTCTTCCCGCTATGACGTTCGAGGTGTAAATTAATGTGGTGTATGGAAGTCGAGCGCTCGGATAAAGGTCGGTAACGACCGGGGGATGATATACGCTGTATTATCAAGTTACTGAGATAGGTCGGTCTTATGATGGTAGAGGATCCTTAGTGATGGTCCTTGGCACATTCCTCTAGAGATGTACTGCCGGAAGGCAGTCCCTTCACCTGGTTATTTTTATGAAATCCATTCTCTAATAAGAACTTGCGATTTTGTTTGTATTGGCGTAATGATTATCCCCGAAATGCTATATGAATAACTATTTCGTCTAAGATTAATAAGTTTATTTGCAAATGTTTTCAAAGATATGTCATTAAAAATAATATCAAATGTTTTGATATAAAAGTGTTTTAGTTATCATAAGTTAAAATCCCGTCCAGGTTTGTGTGTGGGCTTGGTCTTATATGATATTCTTTCTTTTTAAAGAGTTTATTTAAAGATCGAGATATGACATTATCATTTATTATTGAGTTTTTCTTACGCTGGTTTATCAAGCCTGATCTGGGTATTTTCAATACTTGGGTTAGATCCAAGTAGTTTCAGGTTTAGTCGAAGAAGGTTGGAGTTTCTTGAGGAGAGCTGGAGATATTCATCTACGTATGAACGTATTCTATTATCCGCATTGTTTGTTTTGTTTGATGTGTGTCAACAATTGTAAGGGTAGATGTTCATAACCGTCCAAGCTGAATTTAGGTTAGACTCTGATATATGTATATTAAAAGTTTTTCGCTTTAAAGATTTTTGTTCAATATTATATGTTATTCCATTCGTGTGAAATTCTGTTCTATCTATTTTTCCTTATTAACCCTGATAATCCACAATTCTATGCAATTTGGGTTTGACATGCATGGTTTATTGTCCGCACAAAGGACACAGAATTTTGGTTTGTCACATTTTGTATCAGAGCTAAAATTTAAGCAAGAACCTTGGCTTTGTTATTGGTAAAGACTTATCAAAGACAGGATTAATAATATCCTAAGATGAATAACTCATTATAAATAGGGTTAGTAACACCTAGAATGAGTTATGAGAGTATTATATATACGAGTACGTATTTGTTAATTTTATAAAAATGGTTTTGTTTTTTTTAAAAAAGTTGTTAAATAAAATAATTTTACCTTGGGTTTATATTTTAAATATTAAAGGGGATTTATTATTTTTGGGTTAAAAATTAAGGATTGTTTGTAATTTTTCTTAGTAGAACTAAAATATGAATATCTTGTGATTAGAATTGCACGATTTGACTATAAGATATTCCATATAGAATCAAATCAATTAGTTGAAAGGTATAATTTAGAACTTTAATAATATACCCTTAGATATTTAGTATTAATAAATAATAATTAAGTGAATATCATAATGGATGGATTTAAAAGCTAAGTACAAATATCATGTGAAGTAAAATTCACAATTTGACTATAAGATATTTGATGATAATATTGAAGCTAGAAGTTGTAATTTGAGAAAGTAAAAAAGAAAATGCATACTTAGAAAAATACTTATCAACAAGATAGAAAAAAGATAAACTTAAATTGAGAATTTGAGCAAATATTATTATATAAAAGGGTAAGTTCTATGACTTATAAAGGAGATAAGGTAATTTGAAATTTAGGCACTGATTAGGTTAAAAATTAAAATGAAATTTAGGAATAAGAGATATAAGAAATATCATCCTAATATAAAACTTTTAATTAGTGATACATTTAGGGTAACATTTGTAATTCATAATAAAGTAATATTGGAAGTGGATAGGTTAGAAAAAAAGGAAGTTTTGAATAATATCGTTAGCAGGTTGATTTTTGGATGAAAATGTTTAAATAACAAATACCACGTGAATTAAGTTTGACAATTTGACTATAAGGTATTTAATGGATTTAAGGTTAAGAAATTTGGTTTATAAACGGATAGGTAAATAAGTTAAGTAGATAATCACAAAATTAAAAGAAGAAGGTGTACACTTAGCAAAGTTGTCTAATTAATTTGTGGATAAGATAATATTAGCTAAATTAAGACCTTAGATAAATAACACCAAGAATTCAGTCTTATAACTTATTTATTTGAGTTAATAGTAGAATTCCACATTAGTCAAACACCCTAGTTGAAGTAATAATGGTTTGAAATTTGGGGATATGTATATATACTCTTAGGAAGTAAAAGTATATTATACAAGTTTAAGTCATATTTGTATGCTTAAGTAATAATGGATTTAGAAGAAAGTAAATGGTTGTGAAATAAACTTGGATTAATAGAAATTTTGAAAAAATGTATTAGGTAAAAATGAATGCGAATAAGTACATAAGTTAAACCTAGATCGTTTAGCATATAAATTTCTATCTAAGATTTGAGTACAGAACTTTGAGGTGTTTACACCAATCCGAAAAAGGCTTTATCACTTGATTCTTGTTGGCGAGCATTGATGAGAGTTTATGATTATATACATGAGTTTATGATTATAGTTAAGAGCTATGCAAGAAAAGTAAGGGTTTGTGATCAGAAAGTCTGGTCAAAGTCTGCACTAGAAAATTGAAGGATCGATATTAGTTTGGAAGTAAAGTTATGGATTCAAACAATAGATCGAATCAAATATCACATATAGTATGATATTTTGGGTCTATCAACATAGTAATTGGGTAGTTATCTTAAACAGTAGATACTAAGATATAAGGGTTGGACTGATGTTTTGGTATATGTGTGTGTGTATAGACCTCGGATATAGTACATGCTCAGGCTTAGGTCAGGAGTTGAGTTATGTGGATGTATTCATTTATATTGATATAATATTAGTTTGGTTGTTTTTGGATGTATAGTCTTGTTTGGTTGTTGTATATATTATTTTAAGTACGCAGTACGCATTAGGATGGGTACGATAGAAGTCCGACTTGATGTATGCATATATAATTTTGAGTACGTAATAAGTACTCAGGTTAGTGTGCGATTCTCTTTATGTATGTTTGACATCATTTGTTTTAGTGTTGTTATGGTATCGACTTTTTTTTCTATCATCAGTCTGATTCCCCTACACTAAAAAATACGATGCCAAACAAATGATGTCGTATGTTGATAGAAAAGAAGAAAGTTGATATCATAACAACACTAAAACAAATGATGCCAAACATACATACAGAGATTCCCCACACTAACCTGAGTACTTATTACGTACTTAAGGTTATATATACATACATCAAGTCGGACTTCCATCGTACCCAACCTAATGCGTACTGCGCACTTAAGATAATATATACAACAACTCAACAAGACTATTGACTGTTTATGTTTATGTTTATGAATTGAAATGGTTGTCAAATGGATTGTAAATGGATTTTTATTGACTATTTTTCATTGTAAGTGGATGGCTTTGATTTAGAAATGGTTATGTGCTGGAATTTTTGTCAACTGTTTTACATTATATACAATTATGTGCGCTGTAGAAATGGTTCTATGAACTGCAAAATGATGTTTTGTGCATCAGCAGGTTACAATTGATGCAATATAAAATGTTTTCGATAGGCATTATTTGAAATGTGGTCTATAAGTGACATTTGGAAAATCACCTATGGCGCGCCAACTATGAATTGATGGCAGAACAACAACTTCAAAATGGATTACACACAATTGCCAAACTATACAGGCAGCAAAATTTATGAAAATACAATACATTACATATGTATTATTCAACGTGAGCAGTTAAAGCCCTGCTAAAGCTCTAAAAAAATCCCCCTTATAGCTCATAAAGTTCTTCAACCACTATGCTATTACAATTTAGCGCTATTAAGTAGTTGATCCGCTTTAAGTCCCGCTATTTTTAACTGCACCCATTAAATCAACACTTTTTTGTGCCTATTTTAGCAACATTTATATACAAAGATCGATTTGACTATTTCTCTTTTAATCCAGATTAACAAAGTTTGGGTAAAAATCTAATTTTAAAACATAAGTGCTCAATATAAGTTGAAAATCTATTGTAGTAACCACCAAATCGAGTTTGGATAAATCATGATATTCTTCGGTTTTGTTATATAATATTAAACAATATTTATTTTCCTATTCAAATAATACGGGAACGAGAATAAATTAATATTAAATATTTGGTACTGAATATAACGGAACTTTTTGCATATCCGCTATATTTCGCTATATCCATGTTTTATCCTCATTATAACGTTTTGCACCTCCACCACTATAGAATCACTAAGTGCTTTAATTACATAGTGTTCAACCAAATACATTACATATGACAGTGCTTTATAAATTTTCAACCAAATGCAATTATTAACACATCAAACAAATTTAAAAGTTTTGTAACAACCCGCTTTTTCTACCCTTTGATTTAACGTCTGAAATGACACTCAAACCATAACAAGCCGGAAAGGCAAGTTGTTGAGAGATAATGACAAGAACTAACAAAATATTTAACTAGTAACTTTCTTAATCTCACAGCTGAAGGTAACAAACTTAATAATAGATAACCATTTATTCAAACCATTATACATATACATCTTTGTATAATAAAAATTTAAAGCCAAATCCAAATCCACATAGCATAAGTCAATTCAAGTCATTTATTTACAATATATATATATATCTTGGACTTCGTTACATGCTCTAATAGAACTCTTAGCTCCACTAACCTAGTGATATAAATTTAAAAAAAAGGAGTGGGTCAAACATAAGTCTGAGTAAGTGAGTCATGCTTACTCCACGTATACTGCAAAGGTACTACCATAACATGATCAGTGTCTAAAGTGTAAGTAGATATGTCCTGGACTAACTCGAGGCCCTACCGGATCATACAATCGTTGGATATCTTACCCCTGGGTAAATACATTCTGGACTAGCCCAAGGCCGTATAAGATTGTATTACCATTGTCTATATAATGGACTCACGTCCTGGACTAGCACGAGGCCCTATAGGAACTCTTAACATCCTTTCAAAACAAAATTGGACCGATCCTCTAGAATAGCCCAAGGCCTTATGAGGTCGTTTCCACCTAGTCCTCCTCCTAGCCTATCGAAGCACTATAGAGGAGAACCATATCCTAAGTAGTCTACTTGCACCATAGGTTTGTACCTTTTGTATCGACATCAAACAATTCAATCGCAAAGCAAATATATATAAATCCATCTTTATACAACAATAAATATTAATGTATACATCCGTTCTTAGCGCATCTTATTTCATGTATATTTAAGGTTAAGGGTCAACCTTTTATGTTTAAAGTTTATTTACTTCATGGGTAAATATTTAATTTTCCTTCACATGTGGATTCCTAGTCATCATTATAGTATTATCAAAGATTATATAATAACTGTAAAAAGAATCATTGATATTGTAATTGTATTCATATTTGTTGATTTTACTTTCGTTTTATCCTATTTCTACCCAAATCTATGATTAGTCTTTTAGTTTCAACATTAGCGTTTAATTACTTAGATTATAGAACATAAATCATCATCATTAGACTATCCATGCATTATATCACAAGTAGGGAATGGATCACTCACAAAATCTCTCAAAATTCTCCAACTACTTCCATCTTTCATTATTTTGCTCCTTTAGTGCACAGAAACCTCTGCAACTTGTCTCACTTCTTTTACTAAATCACAGTACTCATTTCCATGATCATTTTGATGGGCAGGTCACCAAAATGTATTGAAAATTGAGAGAGATATGTCACTTTAAAGTAATAAAATGAAAGAGATACAACGTCGATGAAAAGGGAGAAGAATGATTAATTTTTCTAGTTAAAATTGGGCTTTTTATAGTGTTGAATTGGATTAAATAACTTTTCCCACTTAGGGTTTAAATTAACTAGTCCTTCCTTGATTTAAAAATTGAGAAACTAAAATGGTGGCTATATGTCGGCATGACACCATATGTTTGTCGACATAGGTGTAATGATTGGATGTATGTCGACATATATACTAGAGTTTTCACTCAACTATTTACTTGTCAGTATCTCCTTCATGCGATCTTCAAATTGAATAAACTTATATATTGTTTTGATCATAAAAACGAGATAATCACAATGGTGCAAGCCTCATTATTAAATTCAAAAGTTGGAAAATAATCATTTTTCTCTTACTTAATTTAAACAAGATTATTTGCCATATTAATCCAATTAATGCTCATCGTTATATTATTAAATTTTAATTATAGTATACCCAAATTTTTACAGTATTACACTCTCTTCTCTTTAAAAATTTTGTCCCCAAAATTTCTAATAAACGAAAAATGTAATGCTCGCATTGCGTATTGTCAAACAAACATCAACCAAATAAAAAACCGAAATACATTATATGCCTTTGAGACTAGTACAATGCATTGTGGATGGAAGACAGGTTAAAATCACATAACCATATTATATTTTTTTGAAGGCTCTAACTCTTATGAGAAGACATGATCCAATGAATTTTCTAGCTAAGGTTCATATATCTATATAGGAGTAGCCAGTTGTTCCGATGGACTTACACGAAATGAATACACTACTTAGTTGGTGATTTCCCAAATAGTTTCTGTATAAATTTTTCAATAAACTCAGATATTAACCCAGTGTTCATTGTTCTTAATATTGTTCTTTTTGAGGTCTCATAGATTCCCTTTGGAAGTGAGCAACATCGTCAATACGCTCATCTCGGATGGTAGTAATTTGTCCTTCAAACTTGATCGACTCCTTAACCTTTTTTTCCTTTTGGAGAGTAGCTAGTACGTTCCGAAGGGGATGAGGTAATTTTGATGTATGAGGATGAATTATCTGATTTTGACATTGCTTTAAAAATTTTGCTTAAAAATTGTATTATGTGTTGTAGTTGAATACCAGATTAAGGTTTTATATTAATAAGTTTTACTAATCTTAGTGATAAATCTTTGGTCACGTAAATTTTTACCTTACTTTTATATTTTCTTACTATTTAGGGGTAGGATTTTTATTTACCAAAGAAGATTTTAGAGAAGAGATAGAATCAAACATCAAATTTAGTGTAGAGAAAATTTAGCAAGAGATCAATGTGTTTCGTTCTAATATTAAACATAGTTATACATTTTTTTATCTTTTAAAAAAATATTATCTTGTGATACTCTAAAAAAATACCAACCCTCAAGCTATTTATATAAAAATAGACTTAGATATAGCAGTTCCATTATCCATAAATGGTCTATTTCTATTATACTACGGAACATTTGCTATTTGAAATCCATCTCATCCTTTTGTCTTTCTTAGGTACCTTTAAAAATTAAATTCTACATTTTAGTACCCACTTCCTACGTTGGGGTTTAGGGGGTTAGGTCGAAGGTAACCACGCCCATGTGCATTTGGTAAAACTTTTAAAATAAAAATCATTACTATAATGTACTTATTTTAAAATTTTATCTATATTATATTGCCTAATAAGTAGTTTCGGGTACACATACTTTAATAGTCTTTAATAGTCTATTTTAGGTTGATTATTCATGGGTTTTCTAAAACTAGTATATAATGAAACATACTTAGGTAGCGGTCTTCGTTTTTTTGATTTTTTAAATCCAAACCGTTCTTGTTAATAGTAGGTTTTGATATACTAATCAAATGAGACAAATTCTCTTTCCTTTATTAAATTTAGAAATATTAGTGTATAAATCGTTTATCTTATTTTTCTAATATAACTTTGTCATTGGTTCAAACACTATCATTACTTTCTAAATTTCTTACTTTATCTTTCAAAACATCAGTAGTTTTCTTTAAATCGATATTATTATTATACATGATTAAATTCTCGCTTCGAATAGGTCGAATATTTTCATTGAAATCAGGACTTTTACACCGGTTTGTAATTTTAAAATTTCTTCTTCTAAAATTGCTTTTTCATCTTTAAGTATTTCATTTTCTAATTCTAATCTATTTATCTTTCCTAAACATTCTTCATAAACTTTTCTTAAACCTCTGTATCTATTATCCAATTCTGAGGCTATTTCTAAAACATATTCAAAAGATAAATCAGAAAGCACCTCATCTTCGGTAGCCATAAAATAAACATTTGCTTGCTCTCCATCGCTGTAATTATCACTTTTGCTTCAAGATGAATCATCCCAAGTCACTTGGAATTCACGTTTTCTTTCTTTCGGATTCTTCCATTGCTAAATTTCATTTTGAATCTTTTCTTGTCATTATTAGACTTGGGACAATCTTTCTTCATATGTCCAAATTTGTTACAACCACAACATTTGAAAGTGGATGTGTCATTTGAGTTGTCAAACTTTTTCTTTAGAACCATCTTGTTGAATTTTCTGAATTTGTTGTAGCTTTTGGCCAAAAATACCATATCTTCATCATGAAGCTCCGAATCATCATCTTTATTAACTGAAATGCAATACTATGTTTTTCTTGGGCTAATTCCTTTCTAGCTTGCAGGTTTGCTTCATATGACATTAAGTTACTAATTAATTATTCTACTTTAAGTGCAGAAAGATCATTAGCTTCTTCCATAGCACGTACTTTTCTTCTCCACTCGTTAGTTAAAGAATTTAAATTACGTGATACTAAGTCAAAATCAGATGACTCCTGATGCCATAAGATCGTGTTATATAGTTTAAAACCTAGAATACATATCTATAATGTTCTTGTTAGGTTCCATTTTAAAAGATCGATATTGATTCTATAATAACTGATCTTAGTATGTTTAACTTTAATTGTACCTTCATGAGTGACTTGAAGCATTTGTCAAATATCATAAGCAGTTCTGCACATCATAATTCTTGAAAATTCATTTTTATCAAATGAGTGGTATAATACGTTCATTGCTTTAGCATTATCGGAAGCATCGGTCTTTTAAGCATTTGTCCAGTACTCATTGCAGTAGTAGGTGCTTCATACCGAGATTGAGTAGCTAGCCAGATATCAAGACCACTTGATTCCATAAAAACTTTCATATATGTAGCCTAATATATATAATTAGAACCAATAAAAATAGAGGACGTGTTGTGGATTTTCCTTCTTGAAATGTGTTATCACTTATATTTTCCATAAATTATTTTCAAATTGTGTTACAATTTTTAAAGATCCTTGCTTTGATACTGAAAGTGACTAGTAGGTCATATAGTAACATTATAGCTAACTTAACTTGCAGTATAACTAAAATATAACTAGTAGAGTAATAAGTATATAAAAGAACACACCAAGATTTATAATGGTTCGGAGCACCTCTCTTATGCCCAGTACCTAAGCACCTCTTAGAAAATTCACTAGCAAATCCCTCACTTAACCCAGAGGAATTGATTTATAATATAGACTGCATGACTATCTCTCAGGACTAACTTTCCTTTATAAGTAGAAAAGCTTTCGATAAAGGTGTGTCTACAAAAAAAATGCTTTTTGTCACACAAGTACAACAACCCCTTAATCACTTGATATGAATATGAGTGGAGAGGTTCAAGGATTCTAAAGTTTGAATAGTAGTATATATAGTTGAACACATAGAAATTCAGTAATCAGAAGCAAGGAGAGAGTAAGTGGTAGCGGATATATTTAGAAAATTTGTTAACAAAACAATGGTCCGCCTGTGCTTTTATAGAGATGATAGGTTGCATTGAAGGGTAGTGTCTGGCCAAAGAGTCATCAGCAATAGAAGCAACGATCGTGGCTAGGAAAGTCGGACTCTGGTATCCAAAGCAAGACTATAGTATACTTTTCTTAGACAACCCTAAGGTGAAGATGTGCATAAGTTGGCCCATTAACATCGATTGTTCTACTTAACAAAGATGTTCACTCAATTTAAAACTTATTCAAATTTTACGATCTTTCAATTTAAGAGTTACAAAACTCAACTTTTCTATTTTTTTACAAAACACTTGGCTTCAATTTCTACACCAATTCAAAGTTTTTGACCGTCCAAAAAAGCTGAAGATTCTGTTTTACTTCAACAATTGAAACTGCTAATCAATGGATCAAAACAAGATGCACAACCAAACTACCCTAATGCATAGGATACGTGTGTCCATAATATAACTTAACCAAAAACGTAAGAACTAAACATCGGGTTTTATTTCAATCATTTTGAAATAATATGTACTTATAACTTTTATATATCAAATCATACTTTCGGAATTTAAATCAAATTTTTTTACCAAAACAATTATGAAAATGGTGGCATTCTTTAATTTAAAACTCGAAAATGAATGCCGATGCTGCTGCAGTCATCACCAGAATTATTTTTCAATGACAGAAGTGAGTTCAGTACTTTCTATCTCTTTTAAAATCCTTTCAAAAACATTTTTATTTATAAATACTTTTAAATAATACTAGTATTATTTTCTCTTCATAAACTTGAAAAATGATTTCCAAAAACACCAGGATTTAAGTTATTAAATTCTCAGATTAAATCCTTTTTATTTATAAATTATACTTTATAAACCATACTTATATAAATTTACTTCCTTATCTAAATCATTTCATAAATATTTATTTTCAAATATATTATCTTCTTTAAGGACTATAATAAACAACTTTTATTAAATTAAATTTTAACCCAAAATTATTACCGAATGCCTTATAGTCAAACTGTAAAATTTAATTCATAAGGTGTTCGTTTCAATGTACCCACAACTTACCATCTACCTAACCCATGCAACGGAAAGGTAAAACTGCTCATAAACTGGTTGAGCACAATTAATCAAACAATAAATGATGGTAATCGAATATTATCGTTTCTTAAGAAACAAACACATGATAAAGAACTATATCAATTTTTTGAAAATTATTCTTCTATATATAAAATATAATCCTAGGTAAAATTATTTCATTTACCAATTTAAAAAAACAATACTATATCAGTTTGTTATGTTAAAGTGTTTAGAGATCCCTATTAATAATATTAGCAACATGTATTAACTGGAGTTCATACACACTCAATAGATCTATCACCACAATACAAAATATTTTTGTAAAAATAACAAATACACACTCTCATATATATATATATATAATTCACTCAATTCATAATAAGGCATTTCATTACCATATCTCTTAATGAGTTATACCCCACCAAAGCCAAGGTTCTTGCTTAACCTTCAGCTCTAATACCAAACGAAACGAATGACCTTTTCAACCCTCGAATGTCAGCACTAATACATCCATGGTATTCATTGTCGAGCACTCAAATGCTGGAAAGGCGGAACGTTAGGGTAAAGAAAAGGAAAAAAGAAACAGAACAAGAAAGAAGAACATAATATCAGAATCTCACATGTGGAACGATAATATATAATATCTCAAAAGATCTTTACCAATAAGAAAACTTTAATATACATACATCAATCAGAGTAAACTAACTTATTGTTAGCCTGTATAGTTATATCAAAATGTCTTCACAAATGCTGATAGATACAACTAAGTAATGCAGCAGAAAATAAATACATAAATAGTCTTGGAGTCATTCAAATCGTCTCTTAAAGCTCCAAAGCGTCCGACTATATTTGGAAATATCCTCGAGCTGACTCGAGCATTATAAGGAAATAACACCCAGATCAGTCTGGTAATCGAATGTGTCAAACACAAATCATATGGATTTTTATATTTGTAAAACCCTTCAAAAATAAGGCTATCTCGTAAGACCACGTCGCAAACAAACACGAATGAATTTCTACCTTATGTTGACCAAATCATTTCTATTAGAAAATCCAGTGATACTATAATACTGTCTAAGGTGCGAAATATAAATAATCAAGCAGCTGTGATGCATGTGAGTGTATATCACAACAACAATAGGTATATAATTAAAATCGCTAAGGCACATTCATTAATTGTGTAGGATTCCATGGTGGTGCTCTCAATACTTTGAGAATGGTCCTCCTGCATAAGGATCAGAGATATGCTCTTGAAGCATCGTACATCCCTAGTTGACGTACATAGGAAATGCATAGCTGGCCCCAAATCAGTCAGGCCGAGTGCACCCCCTACTGCATGCATAACGATAGGTATTTTTGGGGTAGAGTCGCTATACCCTTGTGTTAACTAAACCCCTGGTCTATGTTTCCAATCTCTGATTTTAGTTGTCACCGTTAGTGAGGCTGCGTCCGACATTTCGGCACATGAGTTACCACTAGAATTGATCTCGGAACTATACTTGGATTCCCATACTTCAACAGGTTTTGAAAATCACACATGGATTCCCACATCTCAAAATAGATAAAGAACCTTTACATAGGTTCAAGCATCTCAAAAGGATCTCGAATCTCCATATAAATTCTAGCATCTCGAACAGATCATAAACCTCTTCCGAAACATAGAACTTGTATACGGTTTGGGAGTGGTTACAGTTTTGAGTCATCTCATATAAGTACACTCCTCTACTTACCGGGCGCTCCAAAAACCAATTGATTGATTTTCAGTAAACTCAACTCTAGTTCTTTTGGAAATAAACAAATAATAAATAAGAGCGGAGATCACCTTCTAGACCGACTAGATTGGATTTCCTTTTCATTTGTCCTAGAAGAGGAAAATGAGTTTATACGTACAATATAGCATTACCAAAGATGGTTATACTTTATAATTCCCATGTTTCTTCCATATATTTCCATTATATTTGGTCAATTTCAACAATAAATGAGAATAATTACATAAGGGAAACTAAGTCCCGTGTACTTTTAATAAGCATGTAGCTGAACAGCATGATCAAGTCATATAAAGGACTCTGAATCCCCCTTTTGATTAATTAATCCTTTATTGATTAAGAACCTCTTTTATTAGTAAATTTTTTTTCATCTAATAAAACTTCTTTTATAAATGTACTGCTAAAAGCACCCAAGAAAGTGTTTTCTAATACCGTTGCTAAAGAATACCATAATTATTTAAAACTTATGCTACCCAATACCATAACAATTAAAAACAAGCACCCAAGCTCTAGTTTCTTTCCGCTTCTACAATTGGCTCGTTGTCATACTCCATTGCTTTCTCACTACTCATGCAAAAAGCCTAATAACCGATTCAATACATAAAACATCGATTATCAATTATATTTGTATGTGTATGTACATATAACATTAAACTAACGAATGAACAAAAATTAAAATATACTTACATCAGACGCTTCAATTTCCACATCATCAATCTTCACATCATCGATTTTTTCATAACCAACAAATTCATGAAAAAAGGCTTACAAAATTAATTTTCTATTAAATTCTTCAAATGAATGGTATGAATTCAAATACTTAAATATGAATACATACCTCATTTAGACCATTAGAGTTTTCTTCTTACTTTTCATTATTTGAATTCACGAAAAATAATGTCTCGTATCAATCAATTGAGATAATTAATATCAATGCACCACTCCTTATTTCTAAAGTACCATAATAGGTTGAATAACCCCTAAACAAATAAATGTTGCAAATAACATTGAAAGCCTACAAAATTAGTCTAAATCAAAATCACATCATTTTCTTTCTTAAAACGTTGACTATTATCTAAATCACCTTCTTCCTTGGACTTCATTGGTTAGCAATCAAAAATAGAAAATTTATTTGCTTTTGATAATGGGAGTTTCAACTATGGAGACTTGAGGTTTATGGTTTAGGTTTTAACTTGATGAAGAATAAGAGAGTTGGATATTAGAGTTTCAGAACTTACGTGATGAAGAAGAAAGAGAAAGCATGGGCTTAGGATTTTAGAATTTACGTGATAGTGAAGAAGAAGAAATGTGGTTTATAAAAGGAACATGCTTTCCTTCGGTAGTCAATAATTAAGTGGAGAAATAAGTATGATATTAGGAAGCACATGAATTAATTAAGTTGAACTAACTTTTTTTAATATTCAAATTGTTTAGTATTAATCGTTGACAGAATTATCGTGCAATCATAATGATTAATACTCTGAAAAACCACTTAATTTAAATAATCTACAATCGTTGTAAATTAGTTAATATTTATGAAATATTAATCATTAAATTTTCTTTGATTTGTTTGATTACCATTAATATTTAATAAAATGCATATGTAAAAGTTTTAAACAAGAGTATCGATATACGATATTGATAGAATATTTAAATTGCATTTAAATATATTAATTGCTATGTGGTTTTGGAAAAAATTTAGGCCCACGTGCCTTTTTTATGGTTGGCCAGGCATGATGAAATGGGGAGGGTTTTCAAATTTGATTTGAAAATCCAAATGAGCAACTAAAGGAAGGAAATAAGTCTCCATCCTTTACTTTTCTTTATAATCTACTTAAATCTCATTTACGAAATAATTTTAGATTTTTCTTTTTATTTCTATTTTTTTGTAGAAAATACGAAAGTGGGGGGGGGGGGGGGGGTGGGGAAGGATTTGATGTGAAGGTTTCAATGTTTCCCTTAAAACCAAAATCTCTTTTATGTATTTTATAACGATTATTCTCTATAGACAATTCACGTTTCTTTGTCTCCTCTTTCCCTCTAATGGCCAAAAACCTATGTCTTTATGGATGAAGAACATTTCTAAAAAAATTAGAATAAATCAAATAAACAAATACAAAGGTGGTGCTTCAGATCCTGAAGGCTGATTTAATAAAATCAAAGAATTCTATTCTCCATTCAAGATGTGACTTTTAGTAGCATCCTAAGGTGATGCTCTGATTTAATTTATTTTTATGTTTATATTGTTCGTATGCTTGGATTCTACAATTTATCATGTCATTCAAATTATTCATCTTATAATATGTAATTTAAATCCTCTTTGGTCCATCTAAACTAAAAGTTTGTTTATTATGTTAATTTTATTTAGATCCACTTCTATTTTTATCTTCATTCACCATATGTTTCATTACGATTTGTTTTGATCCTCTATCTCCAATGATAATCTGTTATTGTTCTCTCTATCGTTTATATATAGATGTTCCTATCATGAATTTACATGTGTCTAAGTTGTCCAATTCTCTTTTCTTTTGTTTTTGATAATTTTATTTAAAATAATTGAAAACTATTTTATCATTTTATACTGTATATGTTAATTATTTATATTTTCCTTGAAAACAAATTTTCTACGTTGTATGGTTGAAATTTTAAAGATAATTATTTTGGATATTTTTACATAATAATAAAAGGTTTTTCAATATAGAATTGATGTAAGGACTTTTATATAAAATGCAAATTTTTGTATCTTTTATAATTTAATTTTTTACGTAAAATGTTATATATTTTTTTCCTTTCTAAATAAAAGGTTTGCTTTAAATTATTTACTTTTAGATTCAAACATAACCTACACATATATTATAAATTATAGTATTTACGTATATAAGTTGTTTTGTAATCAAAACCGTTAATTGCTATATTTATATATGTGAAAACATATGTGTGTTACCTTTTAAATTCATGAGATGGATTCTATATTATTATGTAATCTTTAATATCAAACCTTTCCCTAAGTGAAAATAAATTCATCATTGTTAATTTAAGATTTCAAATCATATAAAACTACAAATTATAATTTCAATATATATATATATATAATATTTACATACTACTTTACATCTTTTATTATATATGTGCTTTTAATTCAAAATCTTAGATAACAAAGACACGTGTAAAGGGGAAATGATTGTATTGCGGTGTAAATCACAATATCTAGATACAGTTATACTGATTATGTACACTTCTTACCTATAGCACGTGCACTTTATACAAACAAATGTATTTGATATACTTGTAAAATAAAAAAATAAAAAACTTTTCAAACATATTAATTGAAACGAATATTGTAATTGGATCTAAAGTCCATTTAGGATTTATAGCCTCAACACAGATTAAAATGGAAAAAAAAATTCACTTATTTAACACGCTTCCAACTACCTCGGTTCCTCTAATGGTATTAGAGCCCAATAGTTTATGTAGTATAAAATTAGCAAAGCTATGACTATCTGATTAAAGTCTACCCATTTAGTAAGGTGTTTAGAAAGGTAGTGTCGAAGGTTGGGTTCGGGCAATCAAGTACTTTGCCCTACCAGGCTACTGGTCTGGCCCAAATGAAGAAGTATGCCCGAACATTATCCCCAATACAAAGGCTTGAATTGATTTATGCCATTGTGTTAATTTTCAAATGTTTAAAAATTTAGAAGTTTATTTTAAATTTAAAAGTTAAGTTTAAAATATAAAAGAGAAATTTTATGAAATTTAAAAATGCATTCAATGTTTCAAAATTGTTTTCAAAATTAAATAATTAATTTTGAAATTTAAAATTTAGTTAATACGATTAAATAAATTAAATAAAGTAATTAGCTAAAAGTTAATTGATCAAACATATACATTAATATATGTGGCTGTAATTACTGATTCATCTTAATGATAAATCAAATTAAATTAATTGAAATATTTATTAAATAAATTTAATTAAAAATTAATTAATCAAAATATATACATATATTAATATGTACATATAAACAAACTATAAATGTTATAGTTGATAAACTATCTTAAATTGTTTAAGATATCACTCATTTTTCTTAAAAAAATAAATTGTTTAAGACAAGTAATGCATAGTTCTAGAAATTTTATATAAATTAAATTAATTAAATATGATTTAACTAATAATAATTAAAAATAATTAAATAAGATTTAATTAATAATATACATAAAGAATATTATATACGCTAACTAAATTATAAAAGGTTATAAATAAATTAAACTTATATAATATGAATGTATAATCTATGTTGAGATGGAAAGAAACCTAAATTAGATCTAATAAAAAAATGCATACATTTGTGTTTGCACCAAAAATTGGCATAAACACCCAATAGAGATTGTGTAGAGTAACAAATAGAAAATATTAAATAAACAGGAAGAATATATCAATAAAGCAATAAGAAATAAGCAAATAACAGAGACATAGTAACTTATAGTGGTTCAGTGTTGTTTGCGTACATCCATTTTAAAGAGATAGCTTTATTAATCACTTTGTAAATTGAGTACAATGGGGATTGGATGAAAATCCTTGGTTACAATAGAGTACAAAGCAATAAGCAGCGTAAAGTCCTGAAAATGAACAATCAAATCTGTACTTATAGAGGAAGATGGCGAAATATCTCCTTGAAAATTCAGCAGAAGGCTCTCCAAATTCATAGGGGTCCATAAAAAGGGATCACATGACCCAAATCCTAAGAAATAGGGTCGGGATCGATCCCTATTTTGGAGGAGTTAGGGGTTGCGATCCCTATAGGAGCTTCTCTATATTGTATTATGCTTAACCTCCAAGTTTCATGCCAGTTGGATTAATAGAACTTGAGTTATTGATCAATCTTTATTGCAACATGTGATGTTGTCTGATTTAGGTCGATCCCTTTAGAGGAAAGAGGACCAATCCCTCTTTCTTATGCTTTTTGAGGTATGATCCCTAGGGTGGGCTCCCTAGGGTCCCCTCTTCTTGTTACCAAAGTTTCAAGTGTAGTGGACATCTGGATTTTGAGACATCGATCGTTTTTCCATTGAGTTGCATTATTGGCTGAATATTATCCGATCTCTTTTATACGATCCCTTCTTATACAATCCTTTTTTATATGATCCCTTTTATACAATCCTTTTCTATACAATGCCTTTTATATGACCCATTTGTATACGATCCTATTTATACGATCCCTTTTATACAACCCCTTTCTTAGGTGAAGTAGTTTGTCCATGACTTGAGCATACAAACTCTAAACGACTTGAGATTTGAAATGTAGCCTTGTGGGGCCTTCCTTGTTACTCTATATCGACCTCACACAGTTTGGGACAAAAATCGAGGATATGTACTGATCCACTAGGGGAAGGGATAGACACTGATCCCCTGCCTAGGGAGGCACTAATCCGTACTTAGAATATTTTGGCGAGTCTATCTCTTGGTCTCGGTTGATCCACGCTGGGCTACTGTTCTTGATGATAGTAGAGGCTAACTTGTCCGGTCGGTTTGGATATAGCCGGGTCAAAATCCTGGATAACACTTGCCTCCTAAAGTACGTCTTTTGTCGAACATGACATGCTTTTAATCGAAACAAGTTAGAGCCACCGGAAAGAAATCCATTCAGTTTTCTAGATAGTCACTCGTATCTCTCTTTGATCGTCATGATGCTTGGTCGATTTCCAATAGTATGAATTCAGGATTGTTTTCTATTAGTTGCTATCTATGTCCGATTCAATGGGGCTAGTAAGCTTTGGTCATCAGATTCAGTTTTGTTTTATAAAACTTTAAGTCAGAATTCAATTTTTATCGATTTCAAAAACGAATTTTAGAAATATACACGTGCAAGTTCAGGTACATGTCTTTGTCGTTGGCTCCCGGATGCGTTTGTACACTCGTGGGTTGTCACCAATTCCTTATAGTTTAGTTACAATTCGATTGCAATTCCTTTATATTTTATAATGAAACAGGGGTCGTAATAAGTCACTCAATGAGAATGGACTTCAAGTTCTACCGATGGCTTCAGAGTCGTAAGGAAAGGCAAATGGAGTATAGCCAGTCGCGAATTCTAAATTTGGGTTCTTGAAATTTTTGCAAACATCCAGCACTCATCTCATTGTCTAGTGCAATCAGCTGCATCTCGATTGACAATTGGCCATTGATACCCGTAGCGGAGTATTTTCTTTGTTAGGGTTTGCCCCCGGTGCGATTTCCATGTTCTTCTTTATGGACTTCTCTCAAGACTCGTTTAATTTCATCATGGGTGATACACCGAAGCAAGGGAATAGAGAAACGCATTCTATACATAACTCCTTCTTGGATGACGTAGCATGAAGCTTTGAGGAGGATCGGTGTTTTTCATACCTCTTCCTAGGAAGGATCCATTGTTGTAGATAACCTTTAAGGTTAGTCATCTATAACTCCCTTTCTGGCTCTATCTCCAGGACCCAATCAATCTCCATGTGGTCGATGCTGGGAGCATTTATTACTTCAATCAGGGCCAAGCCCATTTATTACGCATCCTCGAAACTGGCCAGCTCGGCCGGTGAGTTGGCTTTCTCATTTTGTTCTCTAAGGATGTGTGTAATGGTGTAATATTCGAAGTCTACCAGTAGCTTTTGGACCTGACCAAGATAAGGAGCAAGTTGCTGCCCTCTAGCACGATAATCTCCCCTGACTTGACATAATACTGACTGGGAATCACAAAAGATTTGTAATGTTTTCACTCCTAGTTCCCTGGCAAGTTTGAGCTCAGCAACCAAGTCTTTATACTCAGCTTCATAAGTTGTTACAAGGAAGTCGAGTTTCAGGACGTAGCAGTTTGATCGTTCCTCAAGAGTCGCTAACACGACTTTGGCGCCAAAACACCAATCGTTGGATGCACCATCCATATACATTTTCCATCAGTTGATCGGTTCTCCACTACTCTCCGAAGAGTCGTCTGGTGCAGTGAATTCAACTATGAAGTCTGCCAATGTCTGTCCCTGGATAGCTCCCCGAGAAAAATAAGTGATATCAAATTGGCTTAGCTCAATATTCCATTTAAGCAACCTTCTAGATGTCTCGGGTCGTTGTAGGACCCGTCGTAACGGATGGTCGATGTAGACATTGATGTGGTGATCCTGGAAGTAAGGGTGAAGCTTTTGTGATGAAATCAATAGGCAGTGCGCGAGCTTTTCCAACTTCAGGTAGTTTCTCTCACAACCCATCAATCACTTGCTAACATAATATACTGGCCTCTGGATCTGATTCTCTTCGCGTAATAATGCGATACTTATGGTGTGTACCGGCATTGGTAAATAGATGTATAAGTCTTCATGATCTAGTGGCTTGGATAGAATGTGAGGTCTCTCTAAGTGATCTACCAGAGCTTGAAAAGCATCTATGCAATCTTGCATCCATTCAAAGTTCCTCTTCCTTCTCCTAATCAAATCAAGGAAGGGAATATACTTGTTGGTGCCCTGAAGATAAGGCGGAAAACTTCCCATTGAGGCTCGGTACCTGCTATATTGTTTCGATGCTTGGATCTTCTCGGTATTGGCTTTGATTCTGCGAGTGTTGACGATGAATCCCTGAAGTTTTCCTGATGCAACGCTGAAAATGCATTTCAAGGGATTGAGTTTCATTCCATATTTCCGGAGAACACTAAACATCTTTGCTAAGTCGCCGATATGGTCGCTTGACCATTATGACTTCACGAGCATATCTTCCACATATACTTCCATCAATCACCCAATCTGGTCTTTGAACTTTCGATTGACCAGTCTTTGATAAGTAGCTCCAACATTCTTAAGTTCAAATGGCATCGTAACATAGCAATATAATCCTAGATCGATATTGAAGCTGATATGCTCCTGGTCGGGGACGTGCATTGAGATTTGATTATATTCGAAGTATGCATCCATAAACGAAAGCAGTTCATATCCAACGCTTGAGTCTACCAACTGGTCAATCCTCGAAAGTGGAAAACTATCTTTTGGGCATGCCTTGTTTAGGTCTGAGTAGTCGATGCATGTTCACCACTTTCCATTAAATTTTCTCACAAGAACTGGGTGGGATACCCATTTTGGGTAGAGGGTGTTGAGGATAAACCCATTGTTTTTGAACTTATTCACCTCCTCTTTAAGTACGATAGGTTTCTCCAGATCCATGCTGCATCGCTTTTGTTTCACCGGGACATGCTTCGGGTCGATATTCAATGCATGGCTTGAGATAGCCGGCGAGATCCCACACTTGTCAAAAAGGGTCCAAGCGAACATATCTAGATTCGTTTGGAGAAAGCCAGTTAATTCCTTCATCAACGTTGCACTAGGCTCTGATCTGATCTTCAGGACCCATGATGGGTCAGCGTGATGACGTATGTCGATCGTTAGCTCAGCGGGTGCAACCCTAGATTCTTTGGTCTTTCCTTCTTCATCTTTGGATCTATATCTTCATAGAATCAACCGTGATATTGTTGCTTGATATTGATATTATGTTATGAGGTAAAAAATGCTTAAGTGGATTTGCCCAAGTAGTAGGACCGGTTCCGAGCCCTTATATTAGTGGGACTTAAGCAGTTTTTGGTTTGACATAAATATTAGCTGTATGAACTCGAAATCGAACAATGGAATATTCCATATATAACTTGCATACTTGAACTAGCATATGGCTTGAATTCGATGTTTACCACTTCAGACTTAAATAGATTAAAATATTTGTACTTATACGGATTGTAACACGTGCCTAAATGAACTTGAATATGAACGTTAGATTCTTATAAGCGAAAACTGATCCCTAAATTTGAACGTAGCCGTCAACGTGAATTCCAGTTGGAATGATTAGCGACGACGGTCATTTCGGTTGAACTTCTTATTTTCTCCAAAACTATCATATAGTATTGAACTATATTACACTGCATAATATCGCACTAAACTGTACCTAGCATGAGGGACATCTGAATTGGGTTTGCAAAGTCGTGTAGGCGATTGGATAAGTGCCGGTCCCTTGCTTAAGCAAGTATTGTAACTTCAATACTTTGGAGGTGTATGTTGGCACAGAGAATGGTAGTTGGATTTGATGGCGACCCTACATTCAAGTATTTCTCTAATGCATAGTCAATGGCATGGTAGCTGGTTAGGACGATATGTTATAACGGTCACTCCAGTTGAACTCTCGGATCTCATCATGAACTAGTGAGTCTGATAATGATGGTTTCAAGATGATTTAAGTGATTATCTACAATGGCTGAAGATCAGGCTTAGAAGCATGTCGAGTCAAATTTTGAGTATGGTTCAACCTCGTGTTGCGCGCAGCTGCATAATTGGCTCTTGCTTTGAGTTTGAATTTGCTTGTGTTTTCAAGTAACGTGCTTTCCATTTAATGTATTCATGATCTATTGCTCTTCGTTCTAATTGGAATGATAGTCTATCGCCTATAAGTTTAGGCATCGATCTGATGATTCTATCTCTAAGCATCCATTCAATCTTAGCCTAGAGTCATTGTAAACACCAACTATGAATCACAATATTGAGCTATCGCAGTCAGTTTTTTAGATGGTCACACTTCCACCCTCGGTCTTGGGTTAATATATGTACTATAGGGACAGTCGAGTCTCGTCCTAGTCATGTTTATACTCTAATATAAGTTCTGAAGACTTAGAGTTGATCGATGAATGGTCGGTTGACATTCATCTTGATTCTCGCTCGTGCCCCCTAAGTCCGGGGTAAATGTCGATAAGTGGACGGGAATGTCACATTTGTTTTGGCTTTACACTCTTTCCTATTGATCCATGGGATTGAGTTAGCTAATGGAAGGACGAGTCATGCCTATTATGGATTGTATTTTGGCTTTTCCTTTCGGGTGGAAGATTTCAATGCCCCATCGGATTTCGGGCATGAGCTAAGTACTGGATAGTCAATCACGTCCACTTTGGATGTAGATGTCGCCATGCTCTAGGCAAGGACCAAAGAATGGATGGTTAAGTCACATTTAATCTATGGTGTTGCTTCCCTTGTCATACAAAGGGCAAGGATTAGTGTGAGAACGATCAAGTCATGACCGTTTTAATTTATGTTCTCCTGTCGGAACAAGGAATAAAACTAGCTTAGGAGCGATCGAGTCATGCTCATTTGGTTTCATTCTCCTTCGACGGATCAAAGGAAGGTGATGGAGAATGAATGGTCAAGTCACACTCATTCGTGATTTGTATTCTTGCCCCTAGTCTTGGATTAGCAGAGTTGGTTCATAGATAGCCGAATTCCATCTATTGTGAGTTTAGACTCCTCCTGTCGAGTTTAGGTCAGAGTTTATGGAATAACGAGTGTTCGAACCGCACTCATCTATTTATTTATACTCATATTCACACACTGGAGATAAGAGTTTGTTGGCGTATGGTCGAATCGCACCCAATTTGTATTTATAATGTAGTCCACGCTTTGGGGACTTACAGTTATTTGTTGGACGGTCGAACCATGTCCATGTCTTTATTTGGATTTTGGGCTTGCCGATGTCTGGGCAAGGCCTAAATAGTTTGTCGTACTTTAGACACAAGCAAGGCCGTGGATGGAAGTATCACATCCTTCTTGGATTGGACGGTCGAACCACGTCTAATTTAAGCTTGGGCACTTAAACTGCCCGTGCATCCTTGGCAGGAGTCGATGTGCAGATGGTCTTACCATGTCCACTTCCATTTGGATCCAGTTTGTACGGAGCCTTGGGAATAAGACGAGTGTTCTGGAGAACTCTGAGTTTGAGTAGGGGAGCGGATGGTTGGACTGCAACCACTTTGAGTCGTGTCTTTACCCCTAAGTCAGGGGCAAGAATTGGAGAGTGGACGGTTGAACTATGTCCACTTTTTTATGTTTATACTCTGGTCCTTATTGGGGGTCCAGCGTTATTCAATGGGTGGTCAGTCACACCTATTTGATGTTTTTACTCTAGTCCATGCTCTGGGACTAGAGTTGGTCGATGGACGGTCGAACCACATCCATCTTTTTGTATTTATATTCCGGCCTACGCTGCGAGGAGCAGAGTTTTATGATTGGTGGTCAGTCACACCCATTTTTGGTTTACACTCCACCTATTAGGTCAAGGTGAGAGTTGTTAAATGAATGGTCGAGTCATATTCATTCGTACGAAGGAATTATGTGCCCAGTGTCGAGGAAAAAAGATGGCGAGTGGACAGTTGATTCATGTCCACTTGGTGATTAAGCGATGGATGATCAAACTATATCCATGGTCATTCTTAGGTTTGACGGTTAGGTCTCGTTCAATTTGATTCATACTCCTCTAAGCAAGTCAAGGGAGAGAGTTATTGGGTGGGCGGTCAATTCACATCCACCTCACGTTGTAGTCATTTCCTCATGTCGAGGGCCGCGGTTGATCAGTTGATGGTCAATCACGCCTACTTTAAGTCGAGCTCCCAAATTGCCTCCTTTATCAATGGTAAGAGTTAATGTGTGGATGGTAAAATCGCATCCACTTTAGTTGGACCTCGGTCTTGCTAAGCTTTGAGAGAGGCATAAGTATTTTAGCGAACTTCAAGCACGAGCTAGGGAGTGGATGGTCGGGTTGCACCACTCCAAGTGTTTCCCCAGTCTTCGAGTAAAGCACGGAGGTTAATGAGTTGATGGCCAATCGTTTCCACTTCATATTGAATTGTGACCTTTCCTGGCTCTAAGTAAGGCATGGATCTTTTGTCAGAATCGAAGCACAGAGTAAGAAGTGTATGGTCGAGTTACACCCACTTTCCATTTTGAGTCCTTACCCCCAATTCAAAGGCAAATGTTAGGTAATGAGCGGTTGAACCACACTCATCTTGATGATCCTCCAAAGATCCGATCATAGTCCATGGAGGTTAGTTGGCACCCAACTCTAAGTACTTTGTTACCTGCATCGTTTGGAAGTAGTTTAGTTCAAGTTGGTCGTATTTTACAACATGATTGAAATAGAAATATATCTTATGGATAAGTGAAGCAGCACCGTATGCTCACTATTCCACTTCCCCCTAGCCTTTCTTGGTTGGAATTTGACCGTAGGTTATCTAATTGATAATCAAAGTTCTTTATTGATAGGTCGTATGTTTCCTGCTCGCCATTCTTCGAGGCTTGCACCTATTGCTGAAACTTTGCTGTTCGGATCAGCTTTCCGATCACGTTTCAGAGGTATCTGCGATCACAGGTGTTATGATCGTGTGTATCTTGAAATATACAGCATTTCTCGGATTTCTTCTGGGTTTCGGTGGACTCTCTAAAGGCTAGTTTCTAGTAATGCTCCTAGTCATGAGTCTTCAAGTAGATGTTTTAGATTTAATCATTCAAAGGAGTATGTGGGTTGAATTTTGCGATTCTAGGTCTTCTCCTAGTATTAGAGTCCTCATCTAAGCCATCAATGCTACCCTCTCTTGAATTACTTCAGCCAACAGGCCTGCATCATTCTTTCTCCTAGTTTTCTCTACCTCCTCCTTGCTTAGGTTTTGATTCACTTTGTAACAGAAACTATCCGAGATCATAGAAGGCTCTCCAGCTTACCAATCGCCAAAGTCTGTCCTATGGTCGATTCCCCTTATCAATGCCATCGGTATGATATTCTCGATGGGATTGCTCACTTTAGTGATGACGACATTGAATCTCTATAGGAAGTCTCTAAGCAATTCGCCTGATGCTTGGAATAAATTGGATAATGACATCACATCTTAGTGTGCGTTACATGCATCCTGAATTGCTCGACAAACTTCTTATCTTTTTCATCCGATGAGGAGATGGACCTAGGTGGTAACTTCGTAAACCGCATGATCATTATTCCTTTATGGAATATAGGAAATCATTTGCATTCGATGGCATTTGTGGCTCTGGCGTGATCCATGTACCAGTCATACTTCATAAGATGTTGTTGGGGGCTCTATATTCATAGAATACACTGGCATGATCGGCACATTGAATCTACTTAGATATTATGCACATCAAATGGCTTCAATGAATAGGTTTCGACTGGGGGAGATGCTTCGATCGTCGTCAGTCCGGTCCGTTTTCAAGTTACGGCTGCTTTAATGCTGGTGAATGTTGTACGCATGATTGTCCAACGTTTAATGGTTGAGAACACCGATCAAATGGCGAATCGGTTAGGATGGGGTTGCAGGTCCCTAAAGTTTCACCCAAATGGGGTGAGATCCATATATGGCAGTATGGAAAGCCTCTTGAGGTTGCACACCAACTTCAAGTCATTTGGAGTTTGTATGGCTGAGTTATGACCAAAACAAGATGGACCGGTACTTACAGATTGGTGATAATTTACTAGGAGTCCGATCCGAGAAAATTTGCTATTTGCTTGGAGTCAGCCCCTGGTTTGCTTATAGTCGCTAAATTTGAAGTGCTGGGTTGGTGACCAATGGTTCTTGGAGTCATATTCGTGATTATTTCTGGTTCGACTTTGGGTCAGCCGTGAAGGGAGTTTTTCGAAAATTTTTGATGGTTTTTAACTACTACCACTTGTGACTCGATGATGGAGGTTCCATAATGGTAAGTGATGACTTGATGAAGGATAAATACACTTCAAGATGGCATATTAAGCAGTGTAGGGTGGTCGTCACACAAACCGTCGTACCATAGCCACCAAATTAGGCATTTGGAAGTTAGTCTGCTGAGAGCGGTTGTAATCTACCCCGGAAGCCTGATACGGTAACCGATCCCAGTTTGCATCATATCACCTTCGTTCTCCGGCCTTTGGGAGTACCGTTTGAGTAGAAATTCCTTGTCCATTCCTTCATTGCAATTCTACAGCTGTCGCTTGATCCCCTATTCTCTGGTCAGTCACTGGACATAAGGGAAGTGGATAGAATATGCTGTCTCTAACTTGAGTTCCGAATCCAGAATGGGAAGGCACTGTGCTGTAGCACAGGTTCGAGTGCTTGGCACCAAAAAATAATAATTTAAGAGCCTTTTTCTATAAAATGAACCAATCTCTTCCTTCTTCACTTTGGTGATCCCTTCCTTCTTCATTTTGTTGTTCTTCACTTTATCGATCCCTTCCTTCTTCACCTGGCCATCCCTTCCTTCTTCACTTTTTTGATCCCTTCCTTCTTCACTTTTTTATTTAGTTGTCGATCCCACACTTCATATTTAGTCAAAAAAATTCAAAATAGGGGTCGGAATTCCTCTAGCCGATCCCTTTCTCTCCCATCTTTTTTTCCTTTTCTTTTTTTTAGAAAGGGATCGATTCTAGACCCCAAGAGGGAGGGATCAGATATGATCTCTTTTTGAATGCGAACATGGCCAATGTTCTAGTGTAGTGGAGCTATAGTGAACATATGGTTTGGTCTTGTATGCGATTGGTTGTAGTTGAGTATGGTGCAAGGATCAGTTGAACGAGGGTTCGGTTCTGTATGAATGCGGCATAGGGATCAGTCATGATGGAGTATGGTGGGATCGGTTATTTTTCATTCATGGCATAGGGATCGGTGGTGCAGTGTTTTTGAGGGATCAATCAAGTTGGCTTTGAGAGGGATCGGTTATGGAGATGGTTGTAGGCATGTGATCAGTTGCAGTGCTAAGGAGGGATCGTTTGTAGTACTTTAGGTTATAGAAGCATAGGGATCAGTAGTTGTTGTTTAGCGATTGGTTGTAGGTCAGATTGACATGGTGGCGGTGTGATACACACATATAGTTTGAGCTTTGTATGGGATATTCACATGCAATGTGAATATGAATGGAGTGGAATGTGGGTAAAGGGATCGGTTGGAGAATTGAATTGAGAAAAAGAGCATGCTGAGGATCGGTGTATTGTAATTCCTCTTTTCTATATGAATTTTCATAAGGACCTGATCATTTATCTTACTATGTTGTTTGAAATGCATTGAACACTTGATTTCACATGCATATACAAATGGTCACATAAGACCATGGAGTTTAATCCATCTAACAATGTCTATATGTTGAATTGGATAGTTTCCTTGTAGATCTTCTCTTCAAATCTGAGATGAAACATAAACTTGTCGGTAGAAAGCTGAATCTATCTCGCAAATATAGGAATCCACAAGTATGATGAGATCCAATCAAGTTAAGAATTCATTTCCCAGTGAAAGCACCAAAATGTTGCGTTAAAAATTGGAACAAACATCTAATGGAGATTGTGCAGATTAATAAATGAAGAATATTAAATTTAAAAAAAGTGAATATAGCAATAGAGCAATAAGAAATAAGTAAATAATAGGGATAACAATTTATAGTGGTTCGGCGTTGTTTTCCTACATCAACTTTAAAGAGATATGTTTATTAATCAATTTGTAAACTGAGTACAACGAGAATCGAATGAAAATCTTTAGTTACAATATAATACAAAGCAAAAACTAGAATAAAGCCCGAAAATAAATAATCAAGTATGTATTTGTAGAGGAAGATGGCGAAAAATCTCCCTGAAAATTCGATAGAAGGCTCTCCAGATCCATAGGGGCCCATAGGAGGGATCGCATGACCAAATACCAACAAATAGTGATTAGGGCCAATCCTTATTTTGGATGATTTGGGGGTTACGATCTCCGTAGATGCTTCTCCATGTTGTATTATGCTTAGCCTTCAAGTTTCATGCCAATTGGATTAGTGGAAATTGAGTTATTGATCAATCCTTGTTGCAACATGTGTGATATTGTTTGATTTAGGCCGATCCCTCTAGAGGGAAGAGGGCCGATCCCTCTTCCTTTTTTGTTTTTACGTGCGATCCATAGGGTGTAATCCTTAGGGCCCTCTTCTTGTTTCCAAAGTTTGAACTGTATTAGACTTCTTTATTTTGAGATACCGAATGTTTTACGTTGAGTTGCATTGTTGGGCTGAATGCGATCCGATCCCTTTGATGCGATCACTTATTATACGTTCCCTTTTATATGACCCCTTTTTATACGATCCCTTTTATATGACCATATTTATACAAACCCCTTTATTGGACCTCTTTTTATATGATCCCTTTTATACGATCTCTTTTTATACAATCCCTTTCTTTGGTGAAGTAATTTGTCCATAACTTGAGCACACAAACTCCAAAGAACTTGAGATTTGAAATGTAGCTTCATAGGGCCTTCCTTGTCACTCTATATTGATATCACCTAGTTTGGGACAAAAATTAAGGATATGTACTGATCCTCTAGGGCAAGGGATAAGCACCGATCCCCTGCTTGGGGAAGATGTTGATCCACACTTAGATTATTCTAAAGAGTCTATCTCTTGGTCTCGGTTGATCGTCGCTTCATATCATTGCCTACACTTGATTTATGGACCTTATAGTCATCACCTTAGGCTATGGCCTTGATGAAAGTCGAGTATAACTGTCCAATCAGTTCTGATATAGCCTGATCAAAATTTCGGATAACATTTTATATTCATATTGTGATTTTAGATGCATCTAACACTTGAATCGCGAGGGTATTT
Source organism: Allium cepa (assembly GCA_030765085.1). Classification (NCBI taxonomy): domain Eukaryota; kingdom Viridiplantae; phylum Streptophyta; class Magnoliopsida; order Asparagales; family Amaryllidaceae; genus Allium; species Allium cepa. Next base: position 1,026,852,874 of record CM060932.1, on the reverse strand, counting down.
TATAAGAAATACATTATACCCTAAGTAGACACTACTATGATGAATGTATATTAAAAATTATGAAAATTTAATAAAAATGATGTCCTCTACCATTTATATATAAATTACTTGCATGCTCGCTAGTTGTTGAGAAATATCAAGTTAGAGATGTTATGTGTAATATTATTAACATATTGTTAGATGTGGAAAGATACATCCAAGTATTATTAAGCAAACTCAAGGTATGTGCGCCATACTTAGGCCATTGCAAAATAGTGGATATGAGTGAATAATCTCTTTCATTAGTTGAGAAAACTTAAGATTGGGGCTGAGATTAGGACAAAGACCTTGGATTAGGAGTTATACATGATACAACAGATAAAGTGTTATCCACTGCTTGTGGGATTATAATTTTTTAAGCAAACTCAAGGTAAGCATCCTAAAGCAAGCAAGTCCTAACACCCACTAGATAAATTGAAAGACTTTTTTATATCCTCTTAAGGTTTTGAGAAAAAAAGTCTAGTGGGACCCTTATTGTAGAAATGAAATGGTAACGTTTAACCTTTCTGATATTGTAAGAACATTTACTATATATAGTTAAAATAATCTACAACGATAAATTTATGCAACAAATAAAATTAATAAAATGTTTATCAGTTAAGATATATAAATGAACTAAACTAAAGATTATCAAATAAATATAAAATATACTTAGCTTAAAATCCTTTGCCATGTAGTCGCTTCAAGACCCATGCAAGAGCCTAATATACATTACTAATTACATTCGTATCTTAGTTGCTTAAGTGTTTATTAGCCCAAGACCACATATTGTTTTCATGAGTTTTGAACTTTAAAGCAATATACAATATGGATATTTGATCCATATTATATAACGTACAAAGGTCGTAAACTAAACAGTCATATTCGCAGTGCACAAAACATTAAATGAAATTAGTTCATTGAAAATAAACATGCGATGACCCGGATTTTCAGATATTTGTTAATTGGAAATTAACAGGATTTAAATTACTAAACAATGATCTACAGATGAAACAAATAATAAAGATTGTTTGTTTAAATATAATATATATATATATATATATATATGATTTTTATTAGTATATAATTTGTTTTATATTATTCTCTTTAAATAGATTTTTATTTATATAATTAAAGAAGGTATCTATTAAATAGAAAGTTTAATATAAAAGTTTTATGAAAACATTTAAAAATACATAAACATATTAGGTACATTATATTTACAAATGTAAACAATTTACAAAACCATAATGCCAAGTGTTAGTTGATATATTTTGGAAATGCAAGTGGCAAAGTCATTTCTTTAGGATTTTGATAAAAAAAAAAGAGGAAACCAGGAAATCAAAATGTCTAAACGAACTCAGCCTGATTCAAGCTAAATCATCTTAACTTAAAGCTTTGGATTTAACTCAGTAATCAAAGAAAATGTCAACATCAAGTTTCAAAACTAAGATCAAGATTAAATTCCAATTCCAAAACAGTTTGTCAGGATTCAGGCCTCTGTCCTCTGTTTCATTGTACAGGTGAGTAAATTTAGTCTTAAACAGTTTTAAATTTTGTGTGTAAATTGTTTGAAGCAAAAATTTGTGGTGTATGTTTAAATATATGTATGTATGCTTGCTTTAAAATTTTGGGTACATGAACATATGAAAGGAATATACAGGTGAGGATGTCTGTGATTACCCCTGTTTATAATTCACAGTTTAAAAAATTTGAATATAAATTCCCATCCTCCTCATCTTATCTCTGATTAGGCTTAGGAATCCAAACAACTTTTGTTTGTTTAATCATAAGCAAAGTTTTTAAAATATTTTTATGAGAAACTTTTATTTTCAAATTGGAAATCGTAGGCATGCTCTGTTAACAGCGAACATTTTGTTCATTTCAGTTCAAAAAAATTGATATCTATTAACCTGATTCATGAATATGTAAACTAGGAATATGTTTATATTATAGTGTAGTTTGAGTTAAAAATATTTCCATGAATGATTTATGTTGTGTAGTTAGCTCGGGCCTCGTTTTACAGTAAAAATCATATAAGATTTAAGCATGCATGTTGATTTCTTTTGCAGAAATAGGATTTTTAAAGGTTAAATCGTATTTTTTAACATATAGATTATAAGAGACTTCAAAATGAACATTTTGCGTTCAAAAATTTATTTCCGTCGACTTCGTCGATAAGGTGTGATGCGGCTGGCTCTGGAAGGGTCAGGTGATCGCAGGGAAGGGTTTGACCGTGGTGGAAACTTTGATTTAAGATTGGATTGATCGTGCGAGTCGATTTTAGGGTTTTAAGGATGGCTATGGTATGGTGGCAATGCTGTGAAATTGGGAGGCGAGATTGTAACCGTAATTAATGGGGTTCGACAGGAGGGTAGTGTATCGAAAGGGCTTTCGATCGGTGGTGGAGACGTCGTGTACAATGGCGATCGACGAGAGCAGATCGTTGACCAGAGGCCGTGTGTTTTCCTCAAGTTTGTGTGAGGTGTCAAATTTCGAAGGGGAGGTTATGGAGCTTCGGCATCATGGCGAACTTGGTTGGGGTGACAAGCGGAATTCGTCGGCGGTGGTGCAATGGCGAGAAGGTCAGAGATGAGGGCGTGCACGTGCATGCGTGACAACATGCACGGTAAACTCAGGTATGATGGGTTGATTCGAGAAGAGATGAGGTGCGAATCGAAATAGGTTCGATCGAAGTTTGAGAGCAGCGATTGTCATGGTATTGTTGTTTGCCGCTTGATTTCATTCTTGTTTTGGAGATGGACTTCGGTTTTTCTGATGGTTGGGAAGAGGGAGAAGAGGGGAAGTGGTCGATTGTTTGGGATGGGCCTCGGCCCATATGTGTGTGCATGCGTTAGTGTAATGGTAAGTGTTGTTGCTGTGAAGTGTGGGCCGATGGACCTTTGCAACAAGATTTGGAAAAAAATTTTTTTGCTAAAATCCATTTGTTTTCCAAGGTATATAAGCATATTTTATGTAAATCCCTTGTAAATAATTATCTTGATGTTTAAGGTCATTTAAGATTTAATTAAAACAAAGGATTTTTAATAATAAATTTGTTTATACTAATATTTTAATTATGGTTATTTAAGTAAATTGTTTATCAGAAATTGGTTTAACTTTTAAGGACAAAATTTTACTTATGTTTATTTGAATAATTTAAGTAAAGTAAAGATGATTAAGAAGAACATAATAATTAATCTTTGAATTAATCAAATGCTTAAGATGATTAAAGATATAATACCTTGAGATTAATTAGTTTTAATCAAAGGTAGTTAAAGATTAATCAAAGGTAATTAGGAATTGATTAGCTGTTTAATCAATTGATAATTGTGGATTAATTAATTTGTAATTAAGAGATATTGATTAATAATTAGGATTATTAATTAATAGTAAATGGATAATTAATCAATTAATTAAAGGTTAATTTAATTGATTATAAAGGTAATTAAGGATTGATTACTTTGTAATAAAGGAGATTAATTAATAATTAAGGTTTATTAATTGATGATTAAAGGATAATTAATTTGTGAATAATTACTGAACGTAATTAAATAAAGAGGATAATTACTTATGGAAGTAAGTTAAATGGAAGTAATTAAGGATTGATTACTTGGCATAATCAATTAAAGGGTTATTTGATTAACATAAGTAATTTAAGGATAATTAATGAATGTGATTGATTAAAGAATGATTATTGATGAAATTGATTGAGGATAATTAATTATATTATAATTAGTTGATGAGAGTAATTAAAGGTAGCAGGATCTAAAGAAAGTTAATTCAATCCATTTTGTAATTAGATCTGATTAATTAGAAATGGTGATAAACTGATCTTTCCATTGGAATGATGAGTTGGATTGAATTGAATTGTATTGAATGATCGGAATAATATCTAGTTTGATAAGTTGCGATGTTCTGTATTATGATATGTTTAAGTTGAACTATGAAATGTAGATTATCTATCTGATATGAATTGTTGTGATAAGATATCCTGAATAAGTTGTATTGTTTAAGACTTAAACAATCGGGATTAAAAAAAATGACATTGAATTCGAAGAGTCCGGGGTCGAGTATCAGTACATACCCGAAACCACTTCGATTTTTATAAATTGATATGAGAAATCAATAGACTGGAATGGAATAATTTAAGTAAATTGGACCATTTAATCTAAGTTTCGGTACTTAGAAATTGATGTGTGAAATAAGTGATGTCTATAACAAATTGAGAATTTGTAAATTGATACGAGTTACCCCGGGTTTTAAATAAGTTCCGTGCATTAGAATTTTATGTTAGATGAGTTTACTCATGCTGGTTTCCAGCCTGACCCAGGTGTTACTTTGATGCAATGCTCGGGTCAGACCAAGTATTACAGATTTTCAGGTAAGGACGTTTTGGAGCTCAGGGGGCGAGCTAGATGGTAGGAACGTATGGAGTGTTTCCGCTGTGAGATATTGTTGTATATCTGAGACATGTTGATTGTATCTGTCTAAGTGTTTGTATATATGTTGTAACTCTGATGTATTAAAGTGAAATTTGACAAGTACATTTTTCCTTTGTATAACTATTATTATTTGTTATTATATTTTATCCGCTGCGAATGTGAGATGTTGGTGTTTCTGTTCTCCTTTTTCTCCTATCTTTTTTTCTTTTCCCTAACTATCTGAAATTTTCTAGATCAAAAATTTCGGGTCGTTACATTTGGTATCAGAGCAGAAGGTTAAGCGAGAACCTTGGCTCTGGTAGGATTACTCATTAAGGATAGGGTCAATGGTACTCTAGAATGAGTTGAGTGAATATGTGTGTATATATATACACACACGAGAGTGCACTTGTTATTTGCTTAGATAAAGATTTTAAATGGTTTGAGAAATGATTTTTATATAAGTTTATCTTTTGATATATATAAAGAAGTTGGTTGTTGATTATTGGAATTAAATGATAATAAGAATTAAGTGGAAACAGTAATGCAACCAAATTGAAATTAAATGAAGATAAGTTTGAAATAGATCCAAACTGGACTAAAATCCTGAATTTGAAGAGGTAAGAATAAGATAAAAGTGAATTGGTATCCATATATGATAAGCTTGGGTATTATCATAAATAGTTATTGTGTTTAATAATGATATATTTGTTAATAAGTAAGCCAAATTGTAACGATCCCGATTTTTGATTAAAATTTAAATTGATAATTAAAATAAATTTTTGGAAAAATTTGTAGATCAATTTGAATTTTCCAAATTTAAATAGGATATTTGTTAAATTTGACATTGATTTTAAAATTTAATTAGGGCTTTCAAATTCTATATTTAATATCTTTTAAATAAAAAGTAATATCCCAAAAATTTATCAATTAAAATAAATAATATATTTTATACCTTTGGAATTTAATTTGAAAATATATTAAGAAAATCTCAAAACAAATAAAATGAGTAAATAAATTATACATAAATGAATTCCAATTTATTTTGAGATTAAAAATATTGAAATAATGAGAGTTTTAAAAAGTCAATTAAGTTTAAAATTGTGTATATATATATATATATATTTATATATGTATATTGCATCTATGAGTAAATTTGTATATATATTGAGATTTAATTTAGATTTATTCAAGAGGTGTGTATATATATAAATGGACAAAAAAATAAATTTTAATTAAAGTTGAATTAAAATTTGAACTTGAATTTAAGATTAATGCTTTAAAAATAAGTGGCATTTAAAATTCATTAAGATGTAATTTATATAATATAAAGATTGGTTAAAAACAATTTTTCTTTTAACATTGTATATACAAATGAATAAAGAGGTATATTCATTTATAAAGTAATATGATATGAAGTTGTTTAAAAATCCTTCTTGTCTTTGTAAAATTACAAACATACATAGGGAGATGGAGTAAGCTGATTAACAAAATCTAGATCTTATGATTATAATTTAACAAATGGCATGAAAACATCATTTCTTAATTAAAATATTCAATTTAAAAATTTCAGAAAATCTTTCAACTTCCATTTCGAATTTATTTAGTCTCACCAAAATCTGAAGAAAAAAAACAGTAACTTAGATTTGGGGTACCACAAATCTCAACACAAAAGAATTCAAAACCATCTTCAAATACAAATCTGGAAACCAGAGAAGAGAAAAAAAAAATTTCAAACTGCAAACCTAATCGAAAACAAAGCAAGAGCAATTTTCAAAAGCCGGTAACAAATCAAAGAAAGCAATCAACCAAAGCATGCAAGTTCAAAAACAAATTCAGAAGAATGCAAAGGATCAAGCAAAACAAGTTCAGAAAAACAAAAAGAAATCTGGAAATAAATAAAGGTAAGTAAACTTCTTTAAAAGATTTGAATTTGAGTGATTTATCAGTAATGAAGCAAAGGTTTTTAAGCAATTGCATCAAATATAAGTTGCAGGAAAATAAACTTTTTTGAAATTGAATCTGGAGCTTCAAAAAAATGAAGTGATCAAACTCAAGTAATTCAGAAAAAAAACCCATATTTAAAAAATTTAAAACCTGAAGCAATTTAAATCTATAATTAAATTTGGTATTTTCAACTTGAGGGAAATAATGATCAACTAAAAACAAATTCAAGTTCTCGAAGCAAGTTCAAGATCTTTCTTTCCAGGCCATTATCATTTGAAACTCTCTGTTCCTCTCTGTCTTCTGAAGTACAGGTAAGCAACTTTAATTTTTTTTTTAGCCAGTTTTGTTTATCCAATGCTGTGAATCTGTGAGCAATCTACTTTGCTAAAGCTTAAATTCTGATTTGGTCTTGCAAGTGTGCTGTGAAAATTTTCTGTTATGAATTGGAATGTGTTTGCTTGAATACAAATTTAGGGTGAGCATGTTTGACTTATAGGCTATGCTGACCTTTGCTGGACTACAGGCTTTCAAACCATGTTCTTAAAACCAAAATCTCCTTCTCAAATTTATCTTAGACTTTAGGATTTAAATGAAATTGTTTACACAATCCAGATTTAAGTTTTAAAAATAGCTTGAGTATGTTTTGTTTCTAAACTACCTGGAAGTATTAATATACAGTAAAAAAAAAGAGGGTTCTTGTTTAATTTAAATTCATAAACTCTTGAGTTAATCGCTGTTTAAACTTAAGTTATAAACAAAATTTTGTTTGTTTCATCTTAACAGTTAGATTAAATTTATACTTAGGTTAAAAATTTTGAAGTGTCTCTGAAATTTATCTGGGAATCAAATGACTGAGCAAAATAATAAAAAAAAAGTCAAAACCCAAACTTGGTAATTCATAAGTTCAGGATCATAATTTGAATTCATAAACTTATACATGATTTTTAACACTAAAATCATAATTTTTAATTTGGGATTAAGTGAGCATTTCTGGTTTAACCAGAGATGGGTTTTAGGGAGTTTCCTGGTTATCTCTGTGATCTTGGGTGTCGTCGTTCCTTTTGAAGGTAGTAGAGCGATCGAGGATGATGGAAAAATTGTCAGGAAGGTGATTAATTCATTGAGGAATTCGCGATAGTTGATTCTTGTTTGGAACCCTAGTTTCAACAAGGTCCAGTACTTCGCTTCATTCATCTGCCCTGGTTGATCGAGCGTTACTAATTTTCGGGGAACAATAGTTGGGTAGTTTGCGAAAACATGGCCGAAGTTGCTGATGCTAAGGTGGCCGGAGTTGAAGGAGCGTGACGTTGACAGGTTTGGTTGAGGGGGATTCCAGCTGTTCCAGGTTGAGCTCGTCATCTCGAATTCAACTTCGAGATTTGAGGTACGATCTGATGATCGTATTAGAGTGTTTGGACGATGAGTGGTAAGGGAAGATCATCGTTGATGATTTGAGGTGATCAACGGCACCGTGCATGTGCACGGTGCACTGTTGTTCGAGTGAAGATGAATTTGGTTTGTGCTCGTGTGAATTTATTTTTGACTCGGAGTGTTGCAGTGTTTTTCTCGGGGAAGACTGCTTTTGGCTCGAAGTAAATTAAGTTTGCCTCGGGTAAAAATATTGGTATAGGTTTCAACAGAAACCTGAAGTGTTTTGTTTTAAAATTTTAACTGAAGTTTGAAAAAAAAATGAAAATCAAAGTTTTAATCTAAGTATGAAACCTAAGTTTGAATCTAAATTCAAGTAAGTTAATTTTCAGTTTTGAAATAATTTAAGTTTTGAAATTTAAATTTGTTTTAACACCTTTAAGTATTTAAAGTGAATTTGGCAGGAAATTTAAAACTGAAAGTCGAATTGTAAAGTAAAGGTTTAAAGAAGTTTGAATACAAGTTATAAAATCTGGAATGTAAGTTGAACCTCAGTTTTAAAAAAAAAAATTAAGTTTTTAAATTTAAATTGTTATAACTACTTTAAAAATGGTTAAATGATGTGAAATTTAAAATGAAGTTTAAACTTATTTATAAAATGAATATTTCTTTAACTTGTGAGATAGAAAAAAGGTTTTTGAATTGTTGTTAAAACTTTGTTTAAGTTAAATTTGTATTCATTTTAAATCTTAAATTTAAAATGAAATTTAAAATAAATTTGAAAGAAAATTGTTTTTAAATGCTTTGATTAAGTAAGAAATGTTTTTTTTCTTTCTTAAAGATAAATAGAATTTAGTGATTTGGATTCATTAAATCATTAAGTTAATTAATCAAGTAATTAATGAATGATTAAATAAAAATAATAATTACTTAGTGAAAGTAATTAAGAGTAGATAATTAAAGATTGATTTATCAAATATTAAGGGTTAATTACCTTAAAGCATAGTTAATCAATGTGGTTAATTAATTAAGATATTTAAATTAAGAATAACTAATTAAGGATAATCAACCTAAAGTGATTAGAAAATCATTATTAATTAAGGAGTAATTATTTTTTTGTAATTAATTAAGGAATAATAAATCTATTAATTAATAAATTAAGGATAATCAATTATATTAAGATGTAATTAATAATTCAGGATATATTAATTAAAGTAATTAATTAAAGGTTGATAAATAAAAGTAAATAAGGTTTAATTAATTACAATTAAGGGTTAATTAATTAAGGTAATTAATTAAAGAAATGATTAATGAAAGTGGTTAAGACTTAATCAAATGTAATTAATGATAATTAATCATTGATTTAAGATCACCAATGAAGGTAATTATGTGAGTAATAAATCTATAACCACACGATTTATTCACCTTAATCAAAGATGTTTGATTGTTATTGAATGCTATGTGATGGATTGATATATTTGATATGTGATGTGATTCTATGTGATGCTTTGTGCTGAGCTGTTATATCTGTGATGTATATATTGATATGCAAACCCTTGACCTGTAGAACGACATTTGAATTTCGATGCGACAGGGAGTCGGATTCCAGTTGGTTATCCGAAACCCACATCGAATCATAATAGTGAATTTCTGTGATTGATAAATTTACTTTATCTATGAATCTGTGGATGAAGATAAGCGTTATGAGTTATACCGCTTATCGATATTGATATGATTGATGTTATGCACTATTGTGTAAAACCCCTGGACCACAATATACACACACAAATATGGATTGCACGTGGAAATGGGTTAAGTCATAGATTTTTGAAATAATCTAAAAATTGAGTTTTTGAATCCAAAATAGTTTTGGGATTAGAATTGAAAGCTTTTGAAAATGAATTTCAAAAATAAAAGTTATTTTGGATAACTTGATTGAGTTTTTGAATTTAAATAATTTGATTTAAATTTGAATTCAATATTTGAAATTGAATTCTATGATTTGGGGAACTACGGTTTAAAAAGGTTATTCAACTTATAAATGGGTTTATATAGTTTTTAAATCATTTTTAAAGTGATGTTTTGGAATTTAAATTTAATCCAAGATTTTAACTTGTATAGATATAATTGGATTTTTCCGAAACAAAAACTGTTTGTTTTCAACCAATAAAAGCTTTCACATAAGAAATAAACTTCTAATTTGTGTAAGAAGGATTTCAAGTCTAAAATAAAAACGGTCTTCCAAGCAATGAATAAATCTTTGGAAACGTGTTTTGAAAGCTATAAATTAAATCTTTAATTTAAAGATTTAATATGTTAATCCAATTGAAATGGGAATTGTTTTGGAAATCTATGAATGGATCTTTGTGAAACTGGGTGAAACTTTGTGAAATAATCTTTTTGTTTAAAAATTTAAAATGGTAATTTGTTTACCCATTTGAAAGAAAAGCTTTGGATTTTTAAGTTGTGACTTAACTAAAATCCCTTATCCATATGTTTTTAAATATGGCGCTCACTATTCGGTTTAGCTGGGAGAGGACCTTTGTGTCATATAGCCCATTCCGGATAGTGATACGACATTATCCATAACATTTGAAGATCGGTGTTGAAGACCGGGTGTCTTCGGGAACGTTAGGATAACCTATCGATTGTCTCTGCACCGAGTAGCTATGGTATAGAGATTCCCTAAGTGATGGGAAGTCCGATCGGGATTGTGGACACCCGGATTTGCAAGGGCTTCTTCGGAAGTGCCTTCGGTTCTGTTCGAACCCGGGACAGACTTGTATGGTTGTGTGTCTGACACTACACTTTGAGATATTAAACCGATCTCTATCAAATACATTTCTGCTTGGTGGCGGAGAATTTATTCTCTTAGCTTAACACCCTTCTCTGAGACGTACGAGCTCAGAGGTTATGTAGTTGATATTTATCAGTGATATATTCCCAATTTGGTAGTGTGACATGCTAAGTGCTGCTGTGTGTCGATGATCATTTGTTGATCATTTGTGATCAAAGCACGGCTTTTGTATAAAGCGTAGATTTGTGGACGAGACTGCATCAGGACCTCACACCCCGGAAATGGTCAAAACAGGAAAGATGCGGCAATGTTATGAGGGTCGCGCCCTTTAGGGTGTGTCATTCCCTTCTGGTAAAGGGTGGTATCATGGTATGGAGCCCAGATACTTACTCATGTGGATACTGAAGATCTATTACTTTGTGATACTTTGTGGTTGTTGGTGTCGAGCGCTCGGATAAAGGTCCCAAAGGACCGGGGAATGGCATGCTCGAGTAGTAGTTACCTAGTTACAGAGGTAACCCGTCCTTGTGTTGGCAGAGATCCGGTTAGGTTCTCGGGACGTCCCGCCAGAGGCGATCCCATTGACAGTAGGAAGTTCCTTAGCCTGACCATTTGTTGGAAATCCATTCTTCAATACGCGCCTTGTACGGTTTTAGTTGTAGAACCTGCCATTTACTTATGGTGGTCACCACTGTTTAGATGGTAGCTATAGTAGGCATAGTTCGAAATGTCTATGCTGGCTAGGATTTATATTATACTTTTGAAATGATTTTCTACACTTTGCACTTATTATAATAATATCAAAGAATTTTCTCTTATCAAGCATACTTGACTATCATAAGGAGAAATCTCCTCCAATTCTGCATTTGCATTGTGTGTGTGGCTGGAGGCCTTATGGTAGTTTCATTTTCTAAAAAGCATTGCGGTTTTCAAATTTAAATTCTTCTGCTTGTTTTAAAAGACCAAATGTTTTTTTTGTTTGCTCATACCAGTCCCATGACTGACTTGGAGTTTATTGTTCCTTTCCTAAACTCTGGGTGCCCACAATTTTCCCACACGGGTAGTCTAGAGTTGGGTTTTTCAGATATTCAGGTTTAGTAGATTATCTGGAGCTAGTTCAGTCTTTGGATCACGACTGTACTTGCTTATCTTTGTGCATCGTTATTTGGAAGTTCGAGCCATTCTCTGGATTGGTGCTTTGGAGATGGAGATTACCGAAGCTGGAATTCATCCTTGAAGACCATATTGGACATTTTGTTCCGCTGCTAGTGTTACCTTTTCTTTTCTGCTGCTATTATCTTATATCATATCTCTGATGTATATTGATATTCATTGTATCATTATGTTGTATCAGATACTATCAAATGTTGTATGTCATATGTATCATTTCATTTTTCTCCCACTGTGTTATTTACTTAATGTGTTATAAGCTCCGGCGAACCAGATTCGACTTTTGGATCTGCGGCATTTGAATACGAGTGTCGTATTCGGTGCCGATTTTTGAAGGCCGAGTCAGGATCGCTACACAAATGAAGTAAACTTTTAATATGAGTATAACTTATAGATTGAAGTAGGTTTTAAATTGTGAAGTTTTAAAACCTAAAGTCTAGAAACATTTGAATTGTTTTAAAATGTTGAAAGAAATAATAAATAGTATTATTTGAATAAAAGAGTTTGATTCAAACAAGAGTTGTTTGAAAATTTGTAGAAATTTATTTTGAATTAAAAACCATAGGTGGTTTAACATTTAAAGATAACTTGGTGTGTAAAGGAAATATATGTATATTTGAGGAATAAACATAATATCAAAGATGGTTTGAAATAAACTCTAAATGTTGAGTTTTAAATGTTGAATGAGATGTGATACCCAAAGTAATAAGTTTTTGAACTTATAAGTAGGAAGATTATTAATGTGAAGTTTAGAATTTGGAATGGGAATTCGAATGGGGTAAGGTTGGCTGGATTAAGTAAATTGAATTTAACTTAAAAGAAGTTAAATAAGTTTGAATGAACAACCTGATTTGGAAATTTCAAGATGAAATTGGGATTTTACTTGGAAAGTTAAATGGTTAATTTGAACTGGGAGTTTGTGTGATCTCAAAATGGGCTTGAGATCTAGAAATTGGAAATGGATGGATGTTTGAAAATAATTTGAATGATACCATCCTATTGTTATTAATAATCTTTAAGCTGAAATTGGATTTGCTTAAATGAATGAAGAAATGGGGTATGGTAATATATCCATTATTAAGATAAAATGGAATCATTTTGGATTTAAGATTTGAATGTTTGAGATAAAACTTCAAAGGTTTGGTTTCAAAATTGAAATTTGATGATAAATTGAACTTCAAAGATTTAGTTGTTTGAAAAAGGAATTGAATTATTATTTGAACTTTGAAATAGGTTAAAAATGGAATTTGGATTCAGAATTAAATGGTTTAAAGGTATAAATTGATTTGATTTAAAGGATTAAATCAACATCTAAAAATTTAACTCGAATTTATATAATTCGGGATGGTTTAAATTTGAAATTTGAAATTTGAATTGAATTAGTTCAAACTGAATTTAATTTGAATTAATTGAATTGTGATTGAGGATGGATAAGTTTAAAAATTCAAATGAAAATTTTGAATTGGATTACTTTAAAATGAAATTGAAGTTGAATGAGTTCAAATTCAAATGAGAATTGGTATTAATTCAAATTGAAATTGATATGAATTGAAATTGGTTCGATTTGAAATTTATTTGAATTAATTGAAACTGTGATTAAAGTTGAATAGTTTCGAATTCAAATGAATTTTGATTTGATTGTGGATAGAAATTGAGGTTAATTAAACTTGAATTGGGGTTAAATCAATTTCGATGGAAATTGAAGTTATTTAAATTGGAATTGAGTCAATTTAAATGGAAGTGGAAATTTAAATTGAGTAGATTGGAAAGGGAGGTTGGAAATTGAACAGTTTGACTCTGGACAATTTTCAAAATAAATTGTTTTAGTGCAAATCTATTTTTCCAAGCTATTTATTATATACAACCGTTCTATTAAAACCCAAAACTATCTTATACTTGTTTTATAACTAGTTTTGGAATTATTTAACTATTTTGCAACAGTTTTATAAATTAATTACTGTTTTCAACTGTTTTATAACGAATTACTCTTTTGCAACTATTTTGCAATTATTTTATTATTTTTCAACTATTTTGTAATTACTTAACTATTTTACAGCTATTTTACGAACTAATAATTTTTTCAACTACTTATCTATTTTAAACTTTTCAAGCTATTTTCTAAATTTAAGCTGGACAGAGTTCGAACTCGTTATGATTAAACATCCATTAGAGATAAGAGTTGAGTTGATAATCCAGTTGAGGATTTACGCAAATGTGAATAAGTATATAGAATCAAAAGTGAATGTGAATATAAAAGGGGATTGATTTGGTTAATAATCAATAAGGATAAATACGTAGGATGTACGTATACTATTCTATTCGCATAGTGATTTGATCCGGATTCGAGCATAGAATTTCAAGATAGTTTATCGATCCGAGTTGGGATTTTTCACTCGATTTTCGACGGGGATCCTGGATATGGATTGTTGATTGGTTCTAGATATTCTCTATCATAGTTGTGACTATGCAAAAAGAATGACGGTTTCTGATCAAGAAACCAGATCTGATTCCGCACTAGGAAGTCGGATGGACGATACTAGTTCGGAAGTGAAATCATGTGATCGAATGACCGATCAGATTGATATAGCATACGGATGATATGTATCCATCGTATGGGTTTGAATGAAATTGTTACTGGGAATTTATGGATAATAATTGTGAAATGGTTTTTGAAATGAAAGTATATTTTGTGAAATATACAATGAAGTAAAATGGAAATCAGATATTTCTATGATTAAAGGTTCACTTTATAAAAAAAATGAGAAATCAAATTTCAATATTTGATTTGGGATAAACAAAGTTATATATCTTTGTTATATAACGTAAATCTCCCTTTGTTGGATCTAGAGCCAGAAGAAAGGGTTTTGAAAATATTTGAAGCATAAAAGGAGTTTTATACAAGTTTGAAATGATCCAAAGTTTCAAAAATTATTTATATATATATAAAGGATCTTATGAGGATTTTGGGAAAAGGTTTTTGGAACCTCTGGATTTGAAAAGGCTTTTGATTTTTCGGTGAAATCAATATTGAAATTTGAAAAGCCTAGTTTGAGAATTATCGATTTTGGGAAAATCGATTTTGAGAAAGGAGATTTATATGAGATTCATACTAGGTGTATGATTTGGAAGATACTATATGTGTATAGTATAAAGTGTTTTGAAAATGGCTCTGGAGAAAAAGGCGCTCCCTTGAAATGAACTTCTCAGGAGTACCACAGGGTGTTACTGCCTTGAACCCTAAGGGGGTTCTAAAGTTGATCCTGTGAGGTGTTCGGGCAAAACTAGTTCCTGAGGATTATGTGTAGCATGTAGCGAAAGTCGAGGGCGCTGAGGCCTACAGAGGCATTTGGGTTATGCTGTGACGACATTGTAACTCAATGTCACTGCGATCTACTACAGACCATAGCAAAAGTCGTGTGTGCTGCTGAGAGCCAACAGTCTAGGTTTGATTTTATATCGGTAGACTGCGACCTATGGTGACATAGCGAAAGTTGTGTGTGTCGTTGAGAGCCAACAGTTTGCGTTTGATTTTACATCGGTAGACTGCGACCTATGTGGGAATGGAGAATTTTCATTTTTGGCAACGAAAATCGAGGGAGCTGATGCCTACAGTTACATGGACTTTTGCTATGATGGCAACGTAAGCCTGGAATGTAACTGCGATCTACCTCAGGTTCCATGGCGTAATCGAGGGGCGCGGAGTGCCTACAGTTACATGGACTTTTGCTGTGATGGCAACGTAACCCAGGATGTAACTGCGACCATGGATGGGGGTGATGATTTCCATAGCATTCTCACCAAAGATATTTCCTCTATTTTCAAAAATGTTTTCTATATTTTCAATAAAATTATTTTTCAAGTATTTTCACTGGGTGTTGAAAATGGGTCTGCTAAGCACTTGCAGATTTTCAGTCTTACGCTTGATCAACGTATGACCGAATTTCTGTAAGAACGAAGATGGACTTGTTGAAGCATCGAGTTATAAAAGTATTTTTATAAAACTATTTTGGCAAAATTATATAGATTTTGAAGTATTTTAAAAATGATCAAAAGTGATTTAATTAATACTAAATATTTTAATAAAATTCTGGCCTCATTCCTTTTCGAGGACGAAAGGATTCTAAGGAGGGAGGAATGTGATAATCCGGATTTTCAGATATCTGTTAATTGTAAATTAACAGGATTTAAATTATTAAACATGATCTATAGATGAAACAAATAGTAATGGTTGTTTGTTTAAATATATATATATATATATATATATATATGATTTTTACTAGTATATAATTTGTTTTATATTATTCTCTTTAAAAAGATTTTTATTTATATAATTAAAGAAGGTGTTTATTAAATAGAAAGTTTAATATAAAAGTTTTATGAAAACATTTAAAAATACATAAAACATATTAGGTACATTATATTTACAAATGTAAACAATTTACAAAACCATAATGCCAAGTGTTAGTTGATATATTTTAGAAATGCAAGTGGCAACCTCATTTCTTTAGGATTTTGAAAAAAAAGAGGAAACCAGGAAATCAAAATCTCTAAACGAACTCAGCCTGATTCAAGCTAAATCATCTTAACTTAAAGCTTTGGATTTAACTCAGTAATCAAAGAAAATGTCAACATCAAGTTTCAAAACTAAGATCAAGATTAAATTCCAATTCCAAAACAGTTTGTCAGGATTCAGGCCTCTGTCCTCTGTTTCATTGTACAGGTGAGTAAATTTAGTCTTAAACAGTTTTAAATTTTGTGTGTAAATTGTTTGAAGCAAAAATTTGTGGTGTATGTTTAAATATATGTATGTATGCTTGCTTTAAAATTTTGGGTACATGAACATATGAAAGGAATATACAGGTGAGGATGTCTGTGATTACCCCTGTTTATAATTCACAGTTTAAAAAATTTGAATATAAATTCCCATCCTCCTCATCTTATCTCTGATTAGGCTTAGGAATCCAAACAACTTTTGTTTGTTTAATCATAAGCAAAGTTTTTAAAATATTTTTATGAGAAACTTTTACTTTCAAATTGAAAATAGTATGCATGCTCTGTTGACAGCGAACATTTTGTTCATTTCAGTTCAAAAAAAATTAATATCTATTAACCTGATTCATGAATGTTGTTGATGTAAACTAGGAATATGTTTATATTCTTGTGTAGTTTAAGTTAAAAATATTTCCATTAATGATTAATGCTGTGTAGTTAGCTCGGGCCTCGTTTTACAATAAAAATCATATTTTTGTCAAATTTCTATGAAATTGAATCAAAGACTTAAGCATGCATGTTGATTTCTTTTGTAGAAATAGGATTTTTAAAGGTTAAATCGTAATTTTTAACATATAGATTATAAGAGATTTCAAAATGAATGTTTTGCGTTCAAAAATTTATTTCCGTCAACTTCGTCGACAAGGGGTGATGCGGCCGACTCTGGAAGGGTCAGGTAATCGCAGGGAAGTGTTTGACCGTGGCGGAATCTTTGATTTAGGATTGGATTGATCGTGCGAGTCGATTTTAGGGTCTTAAGGATGGCTTTGATATGGTGGCAATGCTTGTGAAATTGGGAGGTGAGGTTGTAACCGGAGTTAATGGGGTTCGGCGGGAGGGTAGTGTATCAAAAGGGCTTTCGATCGGTGGTGGAGACGTAGTGTACAATGGCGATCGGCGAGAGCAGATCGTTGACCAGAGGCCGTGTGTTTTCTCGCCGATCGTTGACCAGAGGCCGTGTGTTTTCCTCAAGTTTATGTGAAGTGTCAAATTTTGAAGGGGAGGTTGTGGAGCTTCGGCAGCGTGGCAAACTTGGTCGGGGTGACAAGGGGAATTCATCGGCGGTGTTGCGATGGCGATAAGGTCAGAGATGAGGGCGTGCACGTGCATGCGTGACATCATGCACGGTAAAATCAAGTATGATGGTTGATTCGAGAAGAGGTGAGGTGCGAATCGAAATAGGTTCGACGATGGGTTCGATCGAAGTTCGAGGGCAGCGATTGTCATGGCAATGTTGTTTGCCGTTTTGATTTCGTTCCTGTTTTGGAGATGGACTTTGGTTTGTTTAATGGTTGGGAAAAGGGAGAAGAGGGGAAGTGGTCGATTGTTTAGGATGGGCCTCGGCCCATATGCGTGCGTGCGCGTTAGTGTATTGGTAAGTGTAGTTGCTGTGTTGGCTGTGAAGTGTGGGCCGATGGACCTTTGCAGCAAGATTTGTTTAAAAAAAATATTTTGCTAAAATCCATTTGTTTTCCAAGGTATAATAAGCATTATTTATGTAAATCCCTTGTAAATAATTATCTTGACGTTTAAGGTCATTTAAGATTTAATTAAAAAAAAGGATTTTTAATAATAATTTTGTTTATATTAATATTTTAATTAAGGTTATTTAAGTAAATTGTTTATCATTAATTGGTTTAACTTTTAAGGACAAAATTTTACTTATGTTTATTTGAATAATTTAAGTAAAGTAAAGATGATTAAGAAGATCATAATAATTAAGCTTTGAATTAATCAAGTGCTTAAGATGATTAAAGATACAATGCCTTGAGATTAATTAGTTTTAATCAAAAGTAATTAAAGATTAATCAAAGGTAATTAGGAATTGATTAACTATTTAATCTATTGATAATTGTGGGTTAACTAATTTGTAGTTAAGAGATATTGATTAATAATTAGGAATATTAATTAATAGTAAATGGATAATTAATCAATTAATTAAAGGTTAATTTAATTGATTATAAAGGTAATTAAGGATTGATTACTTTGTAATAAAGGAGATTAATTAATAATTAAGGTTTATTAATTGATGATTAAAGGATAACTAATTTGTGAATAATTACCGAATGTAATTAAATAAAGAGGATAATTACTTATGGAAGTAAGTTAAATGGAAGTAATTAAGGATTAATTACTTAGCATAATCAATTAAAGGGTTAATTGATTAATATAAGTAATTCAAGGATAATTAATGAATGTGATTGATTAAAGAATGATTACTGAGGAAATTGATTGAGGATAATTAATTATGTAATTAATTATATTATAATTAGTTGATGAGAGTAATTAAGTAGCAGGGTCTAAAGAAAATTAATTTAATCCATTTTGTAATTAGATCTGATTAATTAGAAATGGTGATAAATTGATCTTTCCATTGGAATGATGAGTTGGATTGAATTGAATTGTATTGAATGATCGGAATAATATCTAGTTTGATAATTTGCGATGTTCTGTATTATGATATGTTTAAGTTGAACTGTGAAATGTAGATTATCTATCTGACATGAATTGTCGTGATAAGATATCCTGAATAAGTTGTATTGTTTAAGACTTAAACAACTGGAATTAAAAAAAATGACATTGAATTCGAAGAGTACGGGGTCAGGTATCAGTAAATACCGAAACCATTTCGATTTTTATAAATTGATATGAGAAATCAATAGACTGCAATGGAATAATTTAAGTAAATTGGACCATTTAATCTATGTTTTGGTACTTAGAAATTGATGTGTGAAATAAGTGATGTCTATAACAAATTGAGAATTTGTAAATTGATACGAGTTACCCCGAGTTTTAGATAAGTTCTATGCATTAGAATTTCATGTTAGATGAGTTTACTCATGCTGGTTTCCAGCATGACCCGGGTGTTACTTTGTTGTAATGCTCGGGTCAGACCGAGTATTACAGATTTTCAGGTAAGGACGTTTTGGAGCTCAGGAGGAGAGCTGGATGGTAGGAACGTATGGAGTGTTTCCGCTGTGAGATATTATTGTATATCTGAGACATGTTGATTATATCTGTCTAATTGTTTGTATATATGATGTAACTATGATGTATTAAAGTGAAATTTGACAAGTACAGTTTTCCTTTGTATAACTGTTATTATATTTTATCGTTGCGAATGTGAGATGTTGGTGTTTCTGTTCTTCCTTTTCTTCTATATTTTTTTGTTTTCCCTAACTATTTGGAATTTTCTGGATCTAAAATTCGGGGTCGTTACAACAAAAAAAAAACTATATGTGAAATCATGTACTTAATATGACTGGTTACAATGTAGATATCCTATGAATGGTGTGAATAATTTTTAAAGGGAAGTGAATGTCTAAGAGTAAATGTAAGATAGGCACAATTATGACGAAGAGAGTGAATTGTCCATCCGCTTCATGAAGAGACACTGAAATAAGAATTGTATAAACTACTAATAGATTCTTAATATAGAATTAGAAATGTTATTTATATTTCAATTGTGTTATCATATAGAAAATTATTTCCCCCAAATGTTATATCTATGAGTTTAAGATATTTTAAAACTCTAGACTTTAATCTAAATATTTGAAAACTCTAGATATTTCTCATGATAAATAGTTCGATGAAGCTTCGTATTTCTTAGCTATTATAATAAAATCGAAAATAGTGGGAGCATACCATATGACATATGTAGATGGATGCATCAAGATATGAAAAACCATTTTCGTATATATGCCAAAAATTATTTACAATATAACAAACGCTTTCAATATTGGCTGAAAATAAAAATAGTTTTATTTTGTTATGAATTTTATGAATATCCATTCTTAAACAAACCTATAATAGAAGTATATGTTGCATTAGCTACAAAACATAGAAGTATTCAAAAATTTTAATTTTTTTTTTTGATTTATGGACCGGATCACAGTTTTGAGTAGTAATTCTTTAATCGTATGATTGTGAACCATAAGATACCGGTGAACTAGATATCAAATGATTAAGGGAATAACATTCATTTAGTGGAAGTGACACAAGAGATGATAAACTCTTTGGACTGATACATATAGATGTATATAGCAGTAATTCTAATGATACCAAAATAATTCCATGTACTTTGTTAAATTCCCCAATGAATTATCAAAGACATGAACATGTGTATTTGATATATGTAGTATGTTTATAATAAGTTTATAGAATATAAAACATAAGTAAATCATAACGTATAAAAAAGATTTGATTTGATTGAATATGTGACTATATTAGAAAGGGTTACAAAAGTACCTAAAGGCAAATAAGCTTCAGTCTCAAAAATCACTCATTCTTAAGGCACAAAACGATATATTGATAAGGAGTAACTTTATTGGACAAAGTACGAATGATGATGAGTGAAGTTGAGTGAACTTCTTTCAGTAAGGTCCTATACTATGAGCAAGTACATAAGGTTAAAGTTTAATTTCACCTAAAAAATAGTTTACAGAGTCATTAAAGGTAAGGATTGTTGAAACAACCCCTATGTGACAACCCACACCTCCTGACACACTGATCCAAAGCTTAGAGTGACATTCAAACTTACATCGACGTTGAGAAGTGTGAGCGATAGGGTTTTTAAACATTATAGATACTACGAATTTATGTATAAGATCTAAGACATTCTATACTTTCAGATCTCATAACAGAAGGTAACAAAATTTAAGTACAAAAAATAACCATCTCGAAAAATATCTTAGAAAACGCAGTCCCAAAATAATACGTACTTATAATCCTAAGTACACAAAAATACAGCAAATAGTCTAATAAGTACAAAGTAAGATATATAGTTACACGAAGAATAATGGAAAATGCCAAGCTTTCCTCTCTATATACTAATCTCTGGGCCTATCACTTGCAACTCTATCCTCCTATAGTAAGGGAAAAGGAAAGGAAATGATTGGTTGAACCAAAAGTCTCGTGAATGAGTTATATTATTAACATACGACGATCACATAATTGGCTTCATTAATTCTCTATGTGACCAGGGTGTCCCATTAATTTCTATGAATTACACTTTCAATTTATCTAAGGGGTGTAGTTTTGAACACACCTACACTAACATTTTGTGAAAACTTATACTTAGGATCGAACAACAAATCGACCCTCAAAACAACCAAGGATCAGTTGATAGCTACTGGAGCTATCTCAACATAAGATTACCTACAATTTCAATATTGGGACTATGTTTCCCCGATTACAACTACATGTATTATATTACATAATAAGGAAGATCCCACGATGTCGACTTGCACTAAAGACCTCTCATGGTCGCAAAACATCCGTGTCTGCCTCTTAATAGTAATGTAATGCCTCTTATCGCACTGCACTGGGATCCATCAATAGCACAATATCATGCCGCTTCCATGAATACCAAGGAACTCCCATTAGTGTCAGGCGACATACTTATCAAAGCATCATCGTTAGGGTTGCACGTCCATCATAGAACCTCTTATGAGTGCAATTTGCAATAGAATCACCCAATTGAATATTAACATTGCTGGATGAATAGAATTCATCCAGTCCTATAACATCTAAGCTCCGCCAACGTACGGAACTGATTTCTCTACTCATACCAACATCCACACACATACATATATCGATAATTGGCCAACCAATAATCACTGAAGCGGTCGATCGTTTGCTGTCGACCTATTCCAGTGAACCTATCGACTGGTTGGGGTGGTTACTGTGCTTTTTATTATCAATTTTCTCCATTTGTGTGTTGATAATCAACATTTTTCCTAAACTAGTAAATTTGACTACAATTGACATACGTAAACCCTAATCATAGTGAACCCAAATTTACAGATCTATAATTCATAATCGCCCAAACTTCATATACATTATATTTATTTATAGTAAATCAACTTAATCTAGGTTTAACATTAACAGGGTTATATCATTGCATATTTAATTTCAAAAAATAGGTATATTTAACTTGAATAAATTCTTATCTAAATGATTTAGATTAACCAGATCTATATTAAAAGAAAGGGATCATATTTATATAGGTAATTAGCAATGTTAAATTCCCAATGCAAATAATAGCGTTTTCAATTCAATTTATAATAATTCTAGATTAAATAGGGTATAATAAAATTAATTACATGTAAATCATCTTACTAATCATGAACCCACTTACCTTTTAAAATCTACCCCTCCTTAATGAGCTTAGAATAGTCCGCATTCGATGTAGAATTCCCTTTGATTTGATTTAAGTATCTTCTTCTTCAATCTCTCTAATTTAATTTATTTTGGTTTTGAAGAAATTTCTGATTTAAGGAGAAAAAATTGATAGTGTCTAGATATAATGCTAATGAATTAGGGTTATAACAATTAGCATAGGGTTATATTTGTAGGGGTAGAAATTCCTCTCAATAGTTAGATTCAATACTATAAAATCCAGGCCATTTGGATGCTCAAAACCCTAGCCACTAACCCTCGATCGGTCGACTATTAGAGCGGTCAATCTCTAGGGATCGACTGATCAAGCCCATGGTGTTTACTACTAGAGCTTTAGTTGTTTATAATATTCCTTTCCTTAATTAGTTACTTAATTAATTTTGATTTCAAATCTTCAAATGTTAATAACCTTTTCATACGAGCTTCGGTTTCAAAACAATATATAAATATCATCCAGTAAACTGCAATGAACGCGTATAACTTCTCTTTCTCCATCTTTATAACTATTGATTAATGGCATCCTCAGCCCGTCCCGCCCTCAAGCCTGCACCTCCCCAACCTCCCATTGCATTCATCCCTAGAAAATACAAATCTACGTTCTGCTCTCTGGCCTCCTCCTCTCTACTTCCGTCCATAACAACATCTCGTTCCATTCCCAGCGACTATCGGGGTCCTGATTCCACTAACCCTCCTGCATCGGAACCCCATCATCCATCCCCCCTCCCCTCCTTTCAACACTAAGAAATCCTATGCTTAAGTGTTGAGTTCCACCCCCCCTCCCCCGGTTTCATCCAACCCTCCTCGAGTCCAGCGTCGTCGTCGTATTTTGCCAGATTTCATAAATGCTCGCTCCACTATCGATTTTCTAAAGCGGAAAGGTCGCGGTCTCGGGTGTGCTAGTCTGAGACACGTGGCAAGAGATTGCAGGGACTCAAAGATCTGCTATCTATGTGGCTATTTCGAGCATGCACATTTGCAATGTCCCAAGAAAACAAATAATGACTTTTCAGCACATAGAAAGGACCCTGCCACTTCCACTAAAAACAAACTCAAGAGCAGTTCTGAACACACAGAGTGGACCCCACGCTCATCATACCTTCCCAGGAAACGAAGCACACTCAGCACACATCACACCAACAGTTGCCTCGATCCCCTCCCTTATCTCATTCCAAACATTTTTCTCCCTAATCTAAACCTTCTTCCTCACAAATTTTTTCAATGGTTGATTCTTCTCTTTACCTCATTGCCACTATCATTGATGGATTCTGGTCTATCGAATCTCTCCACCTCACCCTCTCGAGAAGCTTCCATCACCACGAGTGGCCGCTTTGGATCCTTTCCGACAATAGCTTCATTTTTTGTTGCCCCACCTTTTCGATCCGTGATCAAGCTCTTCAGCTGAGAACTTTATCGAAGCCAGGCGGCTCAGTCCTCTTGCAACAATGGTCAGAACTTGATCATCAGTCTCCCGATCTTGAACAGGCTACATGGGCTCGGGTCCGAGGCTTCCTAGAATTCCCTAGAGATAATCCGCTTGCAGTCAGAGATGCCTTAGGTCCTATGGGCCGTTTCATCGCGTTTGATGACTGAGACTGGGTAACTTTGACCACCGGTTCCTTTATGTTAAAATACAATTTTTCACCGGATTTAGCACCCCAGCTCTTTTTTTGTGCATTTGAATAATGAGGATCACCTTCTTTCAGTAGAGAAATGGGAACACGCCCACCCTACTCATGGGCCTGAAACGATGTTCTTGGGAGTTGATTATGAAAACGACTTCAGATGCTATGATGCACCCATCCTCTCGGATGACTTGGATGAAGCTAGATTTGATGCTATGTTTTTTGACCCTGCCATATCCCCACCGCTTCCACCGGCTGCCTAAATCCACGACAATTCTCCGGAGGTGGCGGGCCCTTAGCGCTGGGATGCTTGGCCTGAAAAACCGAGTGGTGACTCACTAGGCGATTTTGACCTTTCTTCACCCCTTTGTGCCGACTCCACCCTCAACCCATGGAGCCAACCCCCTAGCAAGTTTCCAAGTAGCTTCTCCAATTCCACCGTTGCCTAGCCAAAGGTCTCCTTCGATCTCTCCAGCTATTGTTCGTCGAAGCTCCAGAATCAACAGAGCAGCTTCTCTTCCTGGTAGTTTATATAAAACTGTTGTTTTTTCCTCAGCCAATAAAAGTCTAAATAAAAAAATGGCTCGTTGCATGGGTATGAGTTTGCGTGATGATCACTACACTGCCATGCAAACACTAGAATTAGAGCGTTCGTCCCTTTCCCAATGAAACTAATTTCACGGAACGTAAGGGGTTTGGGGGACCCATCTAAAAGGCATGCAGTCAGCCTCACTTTATCCCCCCGTAAAGCAGACATTCTTTTTTTACAAGAATCTAAGTTGATAGACCCACCCCAATCCTTTATTAGACACATGGGGGACCCACTCTATCGGGTTGGGCTCACATAAATGCTGACGGTTCCAGAGGAGTATCATCACTGCTTGGAATGAAGCTGTATGGTCCCATTGTCATACCACTGCTCACCCATCCGCCTTATACGTAACACTCCGCCATATACAATCTGGTACAATCTACTTTTTCACAAACATCTATGGTCCCCAAAACATTCAAAAGAGGAATGAACTCTGGGCCAATTGTTTTACCTTTGCCTCCTATCTCAATGTTCCTTGGATAGTTGGAGGAGACTTCAACACCACTAGATCTTTCGAAGAGCGAAATTCTGGCATTAACTCGTTAGATTCAAACTCTTTCAACTCCTTCATTAACGTATGCTCCCTCATTGACCCTCCCATCCGTAATCGCCTCTTCACCTGGTCTAACCGTAGAGCCGTTCCCGCCTTAGCAAAACTTGACAGATTTCTCTTCAATGCTGCCTGGGATAACCTCCACCATCTGTCCTCGGTCTCTGGACTCGCTTCGACCATCTTCGATCACTGCCCCTCATTTGGACATAGGATCTTTGCCCAACGTCAAGCGCCCTTTCAGATTTGAGCGTTTATGGCTTCAGGAGCCATCCTTTGACAATTTCATCAAGCAAGTTTGGTCCCATCCGGTGCTAATCCAATCAGCCTCCGCTAGAATCGTCTTCAAACTCCGCTCCTTAGGAAAATTATCAGACCATTGCCAAATCCATTTGGGGGTCCCTTCGCCCGCGTATCACATCAACCCAAGACGAGATTTTAGATCTTAACATCCTTGAGGAATCTCGGCCGCTTTCAGATATGGAACTGTCTCGCCTGAAAGTTCTTGAATCAGAACTGGATAGACTCTCAAAGCAAGAAGAGATAGGCTGGAAACAACAATCTAAAGCTAAATGGTTGGATAAAGGGGACAAAAACACCTCCTACTTCCATCGCATGGCTAACGGCCGCCGCAGATCCACTTTAATCTCAGAAATATTCCACAATAACACTTCCTACACTTACCTCTCAGATCACCTCCGCCTGTTCACAGACTACTACAGAAGCATCCTAGGCAAACAATCCTAGGCTCTCCCTGACATCGATTGGTCCCTTCTTTATCCATCCCCCTCCCACATCCCTATTGATGATCCATTCACTGAAGAGGAGATTTGGGCCGCTTTGAAAGACATGTCTGATGACAAAGCACCCGACCCAGATGGTTTTGGCCTACTCTTTTTCAAACATTTCTGGGAAACTGTAAAAACTGATACTTTAGAATTATGTGTTGAATTCCAATCCGATCCTTCAGCCTTATCTAGATTGAACTATGCAATCATCATCCTTCTCCTTAAATCCCCTTGCGCTAACTCCCTCACCTCCTTCCGCCCCATTAGCCTTCTTAATACAACCTTTAAAATCAATACTAAGGTCCTTGTCAACCGCCTTCATACAGTTATTGCTCCCCTGGTCGGGGTTGAGCAGTCAGCCTTTATTCTTGGTAGAAACATCATGGACTGTGTGGCAACAACTCAAGAAATCATTTCCTTCTGCCATCAAACGTTGATCCCAGGTGTTTTATTGAAGCTTTATTTTCTAAGGCATTTGATTCGGTAAATTGGAACTTCATTCTCGATCTCATGAAACATAGAGGTTTTCCCCCCAGATGGTGCGACTGGATCAAGCATATTCTTAATCTACCTCGGTCAACGGCGTTCTTGGGGGCCATATTAAGTCAGCTCGAGGCCTGAGACAAGGTGATCCTCGCTCGCCTCTTATCTTCGTCTTTTGCTGACGTTTTCAACAGAATGATCAAACTAGCCATATCCAACAACCTCTTCTCCGACATTACACTCCCAGATTCCTCCTCAACGGTTTCCAACTTGCAGTTCGCTGATGACACAATACTTTTTGCCTCTCCCCTGATTGCCTACATACACTGCCTGAAAGTGGCTCTATACTCATTTGAGCTCATATCAGGCCTTTCCATCAACTTTAGAAAGAGCTCCGTCATCATGTTAGGCAACTCGAATCATCTTGGCCCATCCATTTCATCGTTGCTTAACTGTAACCTTTTGGATTTCCCTCTATCTTATCTTGGCATTCCTCTTCGTCCCACCAAGCTTCTTAGATTTGACTGGTCCCCACTTATCTCCAGGATCAAATCCAGACTTCTGAGTTGGAAGGCCCACTCCCTCTCCGCAGCCGGTCGCCTCGTCCTTGTCAAATATGTCTTATCAGCCATCCCATCTTATTGGATGTCCTTCCACGAACTTCCTTCCTGGGTAATCAACCAAATAGATAAAATCAGAAGTTCCTTCCTTTGGAACGGCGGTGGTGTCAAAAGGCTTGTTAATTGGAGTACTGCCTGTTTGCATCATAATCAGGGTGGTCTTGGTACCACCAATCTTCGTGCTTTTAACTCCGCGCTCCTCACGAAATGGCTTTGGAGACTACTCTCCCTGGGCAATTTTCTATGGAAAGAATGGATTCTCTCGCTTCATTACCGCTCAAACAGCCACCTTGTCCTTCACTTCCCACCGCGATGTAGACCCTCTCCGTTCTGGGCTGGAGTGCTCTGAACCCTTTCACGTGTCAGACCTCTTTTTCATGTAGTCATCGAAAATGGTAACAACTGTGTTTTTGGTTAGACATTTGGCATAATCAACTTCCCCTTGCCAAATCTTTGCCCCACCTCTTCTCCCACTCGGGTACCCCTTCGTTATCTGTTAGTGACTATGTCAACTTAGGTCTTGATTTCCTTTGCCCTCCATCCCTCTTCGGTGTTGATGCCTTTACCGACCTTATTTGCGTGTCCAATCTCCTTCAATCCTTACAATTCAGCACCTTGCCAGATCATTTTGTCTGGGACCCCGTGCCTGCTAAGGGCTTCTCTGTCGCCTCCTGTTACTCGCACCTCAATAACCCCGACCGCTTCTTTTCCTTCCCCAGACTCTGGAAATGCCCTCTCCCGCCGCGCATCGCCTTCTTCCAGTGGTGCCTTGCTCATGAGCGAATCAACACTAAAGAGAGACTTATCCGTCTGCATATCCCGGTTGATCCGTTTTGTGTCTTCTGCTCTTCTCATATTGAAGATATTCCTCACTTGTTTCGTGAATGTGACTTTACATACTCGATCTGGGCTGCAACCAGTGCCCATTTTCTTGGCCATATCCCTGATCATCCCATCATTTTTGAGCACTGGCAATGCAACCCCCATAATCTCCTCCTGGATGTCTTCATCGCTCTCTTCTGTTGGTGTATATGGAGTGAACGCAATGCACACGTGTTTAATAAACCGAAATATCATTTCGAAGGCATTTGCAGACGTATAACTCATCTATTCTCCACCATTACAGGTAGAAGCTTATCTGCTCCTTTCAGACTTCGTCTTCCACAGAGAAGTTCATCCCCCACCGAGTCACAAGGTAGCAGTTCGGCGTTCCCACACAGGCCTTAGCTGCGATGAGATGGTAGTAACTTGTGTTGTCAGATCTCAATCTTCCCTCTTGTTGTTTTTTATGATACTTTTGTATATATTCTTGTACTGCCTTTTCCTATCTATGTCGAATGTTTGTGTAGTCTCTGTACTTGCTCTCGCACCATCGATCAGGCCTGTTGATCGATACAATATTATTTCATATATGCTACGAATCGGCTATGTAGTGTCACACTACACACCCGTCTTTCTCAAAAAATTGCAATGAACGCAGCGTCGCAAGTTTTATAGCCATATTCGAACGTTTATCAAAATTCTATTTTTGCCCTTATTATATTTAAGTTCAATTCTTTTATTTAAATTTTTGGTTTTAATTTTTAGGGTATTACATTCTTCTCCTTGAAAGGATTTCTTCCCCGAAATCTACAAGGATAGGAAAATGTAACTCGTACTTGTGGAAATTAATAATCACAACCATCTACCCATCCGTCTACCACTGGTAATCATCGTCTTTAGTTACAATTCTAATGCAATATATAATATAGGTATGGAGTGCACATGAACCTGTACTAATGCAAAGATTAGGTGCCTCCTAATCTAGTCGATCTCCTTAAAACACGTGCTTATGCCATGTATCCAAAATGTATGTAACACCTTATGTAAATATACTAGCAATTCTACATATAACCATTCAATCCATATGCAATAACCATATGCATATAACTTAGTTAATTAGATCAAGTGATGGTGTATTCTAACTCAATAATATATTTGCCTAAGTATGCAAAGACCAATTTAATAAATATATTCATTAACAACCATCATCCAAAACATGTCCTAATGACACGTTCACAACCAATCCTAGAATCCAATCATCCCTTCCTGTGGGGTATACTAAACTAGAACCTAAACACATAAGTAGTCTATACTTATTTAATTATAATAGAAATGTACCCGAAAAGAATTATATATGGGTTGCTTGGACCCTCTCCTCAGGCTCCCGTGTACTCTCCGTTGGATTATCTCCCTACTAAACCTTAACAAGTTTGATAACCTTATTGCAGAGTCACTTTGTAGCATGCTCAATATTAAGAGTTGGTACACGGTGAACAAGTGACTTCCTCTTTATCTCCACCTCCTCTAGCTGACTCATCTTGACTATGACGGCTATGTTCTACAGACACTTTTGCAAGCGTGACACATGAAAATGTCTTGTACACCCGCTAACTTTTAAGGAAGATTTACTCTTTGTGCTAACTTCCCTACTCTACCAGTGATCGGAAATGGTCCTACAAAACTCGATGCTAACTTTCCTAAACTACCAAATATAATAACATGCCTAAATGGTAAGACCTTCACAAAAACCATGTCACCCACTATGCACTCCAATTCTATTTGTCTCCTATCAACGTAAGATTTCTACCTATCCTGCCTGGTTTTCGTCCTCCTATAGTCCTTTACTATATTTGGTTCATGAATAATCATATCCGTAATATCCCACTAATAAGACGGTAATCTACAAGGCCATTCATATAATGCATCAAAATATGTCATCCCAATACTTGCCTAAAGGCTGTTATTATAAGTAAACTTCACTAGCGGCAAAATGACTTTCCTAAGAGCCTTCGAAATCTGAGATACACATCTAAAGTAAGTCCCCCAACACCCGGTTTACCCTCTCCGTCTATCCATCCATCTGTGATGATAAGCGGTACTCATACTCATCCTGGTGCCTAATGCCTCCTGAAGACTCCTTCAAGACTCAACGACGAAAAATAGATCTCGATCGCTTACGATGCTGGAAAGACTCTATGTAGTCTAACTATCTCCTTACGTATAGTGTCGTAAAGGAAGCAAAAGTGCTCGTACTCCTAATCGAAATGAAATGAGTGCATTTAGTCAGTTGGTCGACTATAACCCAAGTACTCTCATTCCCCTCCTACTCCTAGGCAGTCCATCAATGAAATCCATAGAAACACTCTCCCACTTCCACTGTGGAATATCCAATGGATGTAACAATCCCTCTAACTTTTTCTACTCTACCATTATCCTCTCGCAAGTCATACATTGGGCAACATATTTTTCCATATGCTTCTTCTTTCTAGGCTAATAAATGACTCTCTTCGTATCTTGGTACATTTTATCTCCACCAAGATAAATGGTCATACTAGAATGATAAGGCTTGGTTATTACCATGTTAATCAAATCCATAATGAGAGGAACACATAATTTACCATCTATCGATTCCCTTGCTGCCTTAAATTCAAATCCTTCTGGGAGGATAAATACTTCTAAGACTTATGATCCGTATATAGCTCAAACAACTCTCCTAATAGATACCGACTCCATGACTTGAGTGCAAAGACAAAGGCCGGCAACTCACGATCATGGGTATGATAGTTTTTCTTATGAACTTTTAACTGTCAACTAGCATAGCTCACCACTCTCCCTTCTTGCATCAAAACCACATCTAACCCCAGACTGTAAGCGTTAATATACACTGTGAATGCCTTCGTACCATTGGGTAATACTAAAATAGGTACATTAGTTAATGCCTCCTTTCTCTTAATAAAATCATCCTCACACTTTGCATCCCATGCGAGAACCAAATTCTTCTTGGTGAGGCAGGTTAGGGAGTAGAGTTTTAGAGAAGTCCTCAATGAACTTCCTATAGTAGCCCGCCAAACCAAGGAAAGTCCTCACTTTTATGGCATTCTTCAGCATATGCCAATCTGGTACTATAGCAACTTTACTAGGATCGACAGCCAACCCATGCTCAAAGACAACGTATCCCAAAAAGCGTACCTCCTTCCATCAAAAGTGGCTTTGGAAAACTTCACCTTCAACTTAAGTCCATAGGTTTATTGATCACTTCTTCTAGATGCATCCCGTGCTCCGCCTTGCTCTTGAATAAACTAGAATGTCATCCATAAATACCACCACGAGCTATTAAGCAATCCTCTAAAAACTAAGCTCATCGAATCAATAAAGTAGGCGAGTGCATTGTCAGTCCAAAGGGCATGACTAACCACTTATAAAGTCCGTTGGGTGTATAAAAAGAAGTCTTTTGTATGCTATCATCGACTATATGGAACTGATGGAATCCGATAGCCAAGTTAACCTAAGAGAATACCTACACTCCAATGAACTTATCAAAGAGATTGTTTATGCAAGGCAGTGGGTAATGATTCTTCTTTGTCAGTTTATTCAGCTTATGATATTTGACGCAAAGCCTCTGGGAACCATCTGCCTTAGTGGCAAAGACAATTGTTGCTCCCCACTCTCAAATGCTCCTCCTAATGAAGCCCTTCTCCAACCGCTCATTCATTTTTTTTGTTCATCTCACGTCTCTCTTTAGGAGCCATGTGCCTCAAGGGTAAGGCAATAGTCTAGCATTCTCCTCAAGATATATTCTGAATTCGATCTCTCTCTAGGGTAGAAGGTCAATAACCTCGAAAAAGGTATCTAGATAGTCTCTAACTATAGGCACTAAATCTAACTCATTATGTGATAGGTCT
Source organism: Allium cepa (assembly GCA_030765085.1). NCBI lineage: Eukaryota > Viridiplantae > Streptophyta > Magnoliopsida > Asparagales > Amaryllidaceae > Allium > Allium cepa. Next base: position 1,026,820,821 of record CM060932.1, on the reverse strand, counting down.
AATGAATATAGGTAATTCAACATAACTGAACTTTAAAGATCGCAATAAACCTCTGGACTCCGCTCACTACAAGTGCCTAACCTAACACCTTCTTATCATAATCTAGGATCACCTCATACATCGTCATCCAATCCACGCCCGAGAATCAAACCAAACACATAAAATCCTAAGACAAAAGAATCGCAATTGAAATTGACCCCCAAAATAAATAATTTCAAATCCCTACATACCATAAATAAGTAAGCCGATCCTCCAACAGGGTTTGATACAATTATAGGGTCTGTTACTATGCTAGTGTCTAGGTGCAAATCATATATATGTCTGCTCGAGATAAAAGAGTGTGATGCCCCATTGTCAAATTAGGTATGAACATGTAAATCAGATAAAGTTAACACACCCTCAATTACGGCCTTCTTTCCCTTGTCCACTACTGGAGGCGCACTTGTTTTGGGAACATCGTCCAGTGCTTAAGCTAAAACCACTTGGGTAGAGGTCTTCTATGGCAATGGACACTCCTGCCTCATGTGCACAAATTAATTGTGGTTATAATATTGATCTTTGAGCTGTCTGTCTTGCACTTCTTTGTGAAATGCCACTTCTTACCACATCTCCTACACTGCATCTCTTGCTTCTTAATCTTCCTTTTAGGTCCCTTTCTTCCCTTGGGCTGATTCTGCTGTGGTGCCTTCCATCCTGACTTCTTGGCTCACTCCTTACTTCCTTCTTGGAAATAGTTCTCAACAAGGCCATCTCCACCAAATCCTCTGAAATCGTACCTATGGGAATATGACTAAGGGTAAAATCTTGAAAAGATTGATTCAGCCCTTTGGAAAACTTTAAAGCATTTGCGAGGGGTATTTACCAGCTCCATCTCAAACCCTGCCAACTCATTGAACCGATTCATGTATTCCTTTACCGACATGTCCCCGTGCTACAAATGTATGAACTTCTCCAGTTGTACTCCCTCCTCGCCCCTGGAAAGAAACTTCATCTCAAAATGTCTCCTAAAATCTCCCGATGTAATCTCTCGCTTATCAGTCTCTACAACTACAACACCCCACCAATTCAGAGCTTTCCCTTGTAAATGCCAAGTGGCAAGATGTCTCATAACATCATCTCCAAGTCCCATCAGCCCAAAAATCCTCTCACAAGTACGATTCCATGCCTTTGAGTCCATATATGACTCGGTCCCCATATGGGGCTTCCCTCATAGACTGGCAAAGTCCTTACATAGTATGGTGAAATCAGCGGTAGGTGGATGAAATGGAACTACAGCTAGCAACAACTCTATGGGTCCCCTATTAGGGTTGAGCTCGGCTTCTCCTCTTGCTTATAGATACCAACATAACCAAATTGGGATGTTCACATCCGTAAACTCAGTTGCATCACCCGAGTCATAACCAACATGATTACTCATCCTTTCCATCTGAGATTTAGGAAATTATTAGCAACTTTTCCACATATAGTGTTGGCAAGAATAAGGGAAAGTATCTTCATGTTATTTTAATATATAAATCCATTGAAAATCTTTTTACCTATATACATACTTTTAGAAACCTTTTTTTCAAAATCTTTTCAAGTATGTTCTCTCATCATGCACCTAATCCTAAGTAATTTTAATCTGGCATTGATACCAAATGTGACAACCCCCACCTACCACTATACCAATTGGAAGCCTAGAGTGACTTTCGGACTCCCGTCGGTGTTGAGAAATATGAGATATCGGGTATTTAAATATTACAAAGACTATGAATATACAAATAAGATTTAAGACATTCTATACTTTCAGATCTCATAGCAGAAGGTAACAAAATATATGTACATAAAATAAACATCTCAAAAAACATAACCTCAAAATAGTACGTAGTCATAATCCATAGTATACAGAAATATAAAAAATAGTCCAATAAGTATTATGTATGATAAATAATTACATGGAGAGAAATTGAAGATAAATAATAACTCCAATAACTAGCTCACCTCTCTACATACTTGTAAAGATGTAAAAATTTAGTGATTTAAATTTGGAATATTTAATGGATATTTAAATACTGAAAAGTAATAAGTTAAATAACTTGAGTTTCAAGTATAGTGATTTAATTAATAACTAATTTGTTAAATTTAATATTGGAATTGTTTAAATAATTTAATCTTAAATTTTATGTGAATGAAAATGATTTAGAAGTTTATTTAAATTCTATTTAAATAAGTATGAAGATAGTAAGAATTTAATTAGATTTAAAAGAGATTAATTTGGTTTTTATAATAAATTGTTTCAATTAACGTGTAAAAATGCCTTCCACGGTATTGTCTTGGATTTCATGAAACTAATATCATTGGATCCATAATAGTGAGTATATGCTGTCAAATTTCATGGCAGTTGGACGTATCTCTTGGTCGTGCGAGATTTGAATGCATATAAATTTATTTCGGAATCCATATAACATAATGGGTTTGAAAAGCTATCTTCTGTAAATGATCGAATTAGGGTTCGAGGCTAGTTCCATTATGTTTGAAATAGAGGTATTACATGTAAAACACTAGGCGGCACAACTCGTTTGGAGTTTGAGATTTTTGAATGTTTGAAGCTTGATATTTTTACTTATAACACACACACACGCACATATCCGTACCCTATCCATACTCCCCCATACACCTGACCCATGCCTCCCACTATTCACACCATACCTCCCACTCTATAAAATTCATGGCAGCATTAGAGAATGGATTGGCAAAATTTCAAATTCAAAGTTAAATAAACATAGCCGCATCCAATGGCTCACATCTATCGAAGCTATTTTCGACGATATCATGCAAAGTCACCAACTAGAGAAATGTTCACGGCATTGAGCTCGACTTGTTCAATGGTTGGATTTGGTTAATTAGACTCAAGGCAGCATAGTTTTTGAGATGAACGACATTTTCTTTTTTCGATGATTCTGGCGAATTCATTAACTATTTGGTGATGGGGTGTGAAGGGAAGTTATAGGGCATGGGAAGGGCCACCTTTGGCCTAAGTTGGGTGATGCAAGAACGACTGTGGCAATGGTATTTTGGAGTTGAATGGAAATCGTTAATTGGGTTTTCATGGTGGTGGCTGCGTCATTGGAGTCAAGGGTATCGGCTGAGGGAAGCTCGTGGATGAGGCTGCTCGTGACCGAAGTGCGGTAGGGCCTTGTGGTGCTAGGTGGCGATGAGAAGCATTTGGATGAAAGCGGCAAATGGGGTCAGAAGCATTCAAACGGTATTGGGAAAGGGGAGTTTAAACATTGGTTAAGTATGTAATTACTTGGTAACTAAAGTAATTAGTGAAATCAATTTATATTTAAATCCCGTTAACTTATAAATTTAATAACTTATCCATACGAGGTCTAATCGAGGTGTGGATTTTTGCATTGCACTAGTGAGAACGAAAGCTTCGCAATGGAACTAGTTTTGAAGAATTTGGAGGTTTTTGAAATTTGGGCTATAATCAGACGTCGTTCGATTTTAGTTCCAAACCGGAATGCCTTGGCGACAGTAGAAATTTCAGTGAGTTAAGCACACCTTTTAATTAACTAGTATGATATATAGTTGATAAAAACTGTTAATTAGATGTTTAGATGATTCACTATTTTATCAGTTGGTTTGGATTTATTCCCACCCCTAGAGTGGATAATCTTTTATCTATACCAGCATAATAGCGGATGACCCATATTATATAATCATATACTATATGTGATGCGGGAAAACAGATTAGAAGGATCTAATATGATACCTCACCACTGTTAATTTTATTTATGTATATTTGGTGATATATATATGTATGTATGTATGTATGTATGTATGTATGAAATATGATGTAGGGGTCGAGGGATCCAACAGGATTCCTCGATATTGTTGATCTATTCCCAATAAAATTCCTGATATATGAATTATTGGATATGAAACCTGATGTACGAACACTATTGGTTATGACATTGTTATGTCCGAAAATTAAAACCCAGTAGTCATAGGAAATCTATATCAATATTGGTTAAGCGTTTAGAAGTTATTGGACTCAAAATAGTATTTTAGAAACACAATAAATTTCCATTTGAGTTGGCATGGGTTTTTGAGACAGGAAATGATTTTTAAATCTGAATTTGGATTTTGAAAATATTTTGTTTAAAAGGATTTAGTTTATATTTTACTCCAACCCTCTTTATCTATATATTTAATATTGTTTTAAATTTATTTTTTCATTTTAACACTGTTTCAAAGTTTTATTTATTACTATTTTAAGGGTTATTTATTTGTATTTAATATCTTTTTAAATCTAGTTATTTATATTTAATATTGCTTCAAGGTTGTTTATCAATGTTTTAAATATTTTTGAAAAGTTAATTATTTCAATTATTAATATGGTTTGAATTAATAATAATGATTATTAATAATATTTTGAAAGTTTACTATTATTATTATTTATAATAATGATTGTTTTATTTATAATGTTTAGAATTATTAATTATTATTTTTAAGACGTTTCAAAGTTAATAATAATTATTTATTTATAATGTTTATTATTAATAATTACTATTATATAATAGTGTTTTAAAGTAAATGATTAGAATTTATTTATAATGTTTTAAAAATTCATAAATAGAGTTTGATAAATAGACTTCCATTTTATAAAGGGAGTTTATAAAATGGTTTGAAGACTTAAGGGAAGATTATTTACAAAGTGGAAGAGTTTATAAATGGTTAGATATTTATAAATAAGTTTAGGAAATGGGTTTATAGATTTATAAAAGGAGTTTTATAAATGGTTTTATGGATTTATAGAGGATTTATAAATGATTTTAGAGATGTACAAGAAGAATTTATAAGTGATTAAATTTTATAAAAGAGATCATAAATGATTTTTAGAGATTTATAAAATGGTATATAAATGGTTACAAAGAATTATACGGAGTTTATAAATGATTTTAAAATCGAATAAAAAGAAAATCTATCTCAATTTTGTAAATATGCTTATACCATTGGGATAAGCACATGAGTACATTTTCTAGGTTGTGAGGTCTAATGTGTGTGAATATATTTATATCGTTGAGGTAAGTATATGGATATTTCCTACGTATTGAAAATGTAGGAATTGGTGGATATACCTTTGTAAAAGAAATTTTATACAAGTAATTTAGAAAGTGATTTTAATTAATGAAAGATTTATTAAAGGAGGCTAGTGGTTTCTTCGGTGCTTAACTAATGTTGGTTTTTCCTTTTGAAATAAATCCCTCTTGATATATACTTATAGCCGAATATCTAATATGAACCCAAAATGTAACTTGGGAAATATCTAGGAGAAACACGTGAGTTATATGGCACGGTCATCTCCGATGGTGTTGTACTGTGTATATAAATCTCATTTCGTTCTCCTAGAACAAATGATAATGAATTCCTTCCACCAATGGTTAGGAGGCGATCTCCGCTCTTATCTTTGACTGTTTATTTTCTAAAGAACCAAGTATGAGTTTACGAGAAACTATCGAGTGTTGTTTCGAAGAGACAGGGAACCGAGATGTTATCCAAAAACCACTTCGATCCAACTTAAGCGTTTCGAAGTGAAGATATCTTAAAGACAATGGAATTGAAGACGGAGCTCTCAAGCATTTTGTTCGGTCCTAGAACGAACTTGTATGGATGAATGCGGGCGTTGCATTATTGCGTGAAGGGTAGTATTTGCACTCCAAGTGGGAAGTTTCATATAGAAGGTAATACGTAGCCTTAATCCTTATCAACCGGGAATGATTAAAACAGGGGAGATGCAGCAGGTCTAAGTGGGTCGCTCCTAAGTAGGTTATAATCATCCCTATCTAGAGTCGGTATTATTTCTCATTTGTATGCTTCAGGGCCCATTAACAGAAGGGCGATTATATTCGATACTACTAGTCAAGTGGTAGACTAGTCCTGTGTTGGAGGGCATCCCAGCGAGATCCTCAGTGTTATTTTATCTAAAGGTGCATCATGATGGACGGTACCCCAGTAGTCCAGTCATTGTATGGAATCCATTCTCCAATAAGTGTCGTACGGACTTAGTTGTGCCCAACTATGCTGAAACGTGAGAAGCAAGCATTTCAGCTATATTTATATTTTACTTTGACCCCTAGGCATTATTATAATATTAATGAATTTTCTATAGAAAATGTTTTGGTTATCGTAAGGTAAAAACCCATTCGTGTTTATGTGCGGCGTGGTCTTACGAGATACTTTTGATTTCGAAGGTTATTATATCTTTAAAATCCAGTTGGATGTGTTTTCTCACACTGGTTTTCAAGACCGACTCAATTGTTATTCTATTATAATGCTCGGGTCAGATCGAGCATATTACAGATTTAGTTTGGATGCTTTGGAGCTTCAGAAGACAAGATGGAGGCCCAAATGGTTATTTTTCACTCCATTCATTGTTGTATTCATTAGCAAATTGTAAGGACACATTGCTATGACTATCCGGGCTGAAATAGATTAGTATACTCTGATTGATGCCTATACACACACATATATTATAGTTTTGTTTTTGTGTAAAGATTTGTTGTATATTATCGCTCTGAGATTCTGTGTTGTAAGTTTTCTTTCTTTGTTCTTTCTTCTTGTCTTCTTTCTTTTTTCTTCCCCTAATTATCCACATTTTCGTTCTATTTGAGTGGATCATGTGTTGTTGATTGTCCACTTAAACTATTAGGAAAAGTGGGTCGTTACATCGTGGTATCAAAGCTGAAGGTTAAGCGAGAACCTTGGCTTTAGTATGGTAACTCATTAAGAGATAAGGTAATGGAATGCCTTATTATGAGTTTAAGGATATATATATATATATATATATATGAATGCGTATTAATTAGTGATATAGAAATGTTTTATATTGTGTTGGTTGATCTATTGAGTGGCTTGTGGATTCTGGTCAGTACAAGTAATTAACATTATTAATAGGGATTTCTATGCATTTAAACAGAACAATTCGACATAGTATTGTTTTGAAGTTGGGTAAATAAAATAATTTTACCTTGATTATATTTTAGATATAAAATAATAATTTTTCAAAAATTATTATAGTATTTTTGACGTGTTTGGTTGTTAATGGATGATAATATTTAATTATTATCACTTGTTCTTTATTGTTTGTGTTCTAATAAAGTTGTTATTATTATAATATAAACAAGATAAATAATTAAGAAATGGTTTTATATAACCATAGTGGAATTATATATATGAGGAAAATTGATAAATAGGATTTGTAAATAAAAAGGATTTAAAAGCTGAGAATTTGTGAATTTAAGTCCCGTTGATTTTGGATATTGTTTTTCAAGGTTTTGGAAGGACAATAATAGTATTATTTTAAACATATTAGATGGAAATATTTTAAAATAGGATTTAAAAGAAATAAAAGCACGAACTTACTTCGGTCGTTGGAAAATAATCTCGATGATGACTGCAGCATCATCGATGTTCATTTTTAGGTTTTCAAGAGAGGAATTGCTACCATTGGAGCTTTGTTTTGATAAAACTAGTTTTGATTTAAAATTCAAAAAGTATGATTTGAAATACAAAAAAATTTATTTATAGTATTATTTCAGAATTATTCGAAATAAGAATAGAGTGTTTAAACTCTAGAAATTTTCATTTAAGTGTTTTATGAAAATATAAGAAAATAAGTTTTATAATGTCACGGCCCGGATTTTTCGAAGCTCGAAAATCGACATCAATACATTCGTTGTATTACATGCCGAGCAATCGAATGCCGAAAATACCAGGTCGTAAGAGAAAGAAGAAAGAGGTGGAAGAAGAAAATAGAAACAACAACATATAATCTCACAATCGCAGTGGAACAATATATTATAGATAATAACTAGTCTTTATACAAAAAGAACTATAACTGTTATTTATACATTACATCATCAGAGTACATCATACCAATAACACAATACTAGACAGTTATAATAACTTTCCCCACAAAGCTGAATATGCAGCCTACAATACGCAATGGAATAAAAATCAAGTATGTGTGAAACGTCTTCCCCATCCGGCTCGTCTCTTGAGCTCCATAGCATCATATCCTGTATTTGTAATACTTGTTCTGACCCGAGCATTATAATAAAATAACACCTAAGTCAGTCTGCAAAACTAGCGTGCGAAAACACACTCAATTCGAATTATTTAAGTTATTAAAATCCTTTAAAAAACAAAGGTATCTCGTAAGACCACGCCACAAATTAACATGATGGGTTTTTACTTTACAATAATCAAAACATTTTATATCAAAATCATCTGATATTATAATAGTGTCTAATTACAAATATTTATTCAAATAACTGAAATTGTTACATTAATTATTCCATTATACTAGGCTCTACAACCAAAATCGTAAAGGTCATGTATTGGAGAATGGATTCCATACGAAACAACGTTCGATATTTTCGGCAAACTTAGCCCAGTTCTTTAGGAAATAAGCAGACAAAAATAAGATCGGAGATCACCTTCTAACTGTTAGTGGATGGATTTCCTTATAAACGTCCTAAAAGTACAAAATGAGTTTATACATACAGTATAGCACCTCGAACAACAATTGTACCATATAATTCCCGTGTTTCATCTAGATATTCCCAAAGTTATATTTTTGGTCCAGATTTGATAGTCGGTTATTTAACTATCAAATAAATAATCATTCAAACAAAAATTTCATTTTCCACTGGAATCACCAGTCTCTTTTTTAATTTATTTTTAATAAATTAAATCTCTTTACCCAAAATATGTACTTATCTTGCCAAATTTAGTATATTCACAAACTATCCATTTCAAAAATATTTGAAAATCCTTTAAAAATAAGGAAAGTACCAACGCGGCATCGACCACGGATTCACAGCTCAATGGTTACGTCTCTATTCCAGAGAAATCCCAAAACTTAACTGCAGGCACTCAGTGCCTCTGATTGTGCCCTGAAAGTATACCATTACTTTCCGAAACTTTATTTAATAATTTTCACAGAGTAATACTTATAAAGTTTCTATATAAATTTTCAAGTTAAATTTAGGCAAATACTCTTTAAAATAAAAGTTATTATATAATATTAATATTGAATAATTTATCTTTTAAAATAATAATACTAATTAATTATTAAATTTGACTTAATATGAACTATTTAACCAATAATCAAATATACTTAAAACAATTTTAAAACAAATATGTAATTAATTTTCTAAAATATTCTTAAAAACACTTTTTAAATTACCTAGTTAATAATTTTAAAGTCCATCTTTTTAAAACAAACTCAATTTCTCCACTGATAATCACTTCACTTTAATATAAACCTTGTTTATAAATTCCATGATCTCATTTTCCATTTATGACGGTTTCATAGCACCTAATCGATTATTAATAGATTTCTAATTTGAATTCCATTTTAAAATCAGTTTACCAAATAACTCAACTCTATTCCAAACCCAACTAAATTTCGATTCCACTTCCTTTACACAATTTAAAATCTTATTAAAAATCTGGTATAACAATTTTATATTTTATTTTCAAATTTCCTTTTTATTTTCCGAAACTATTTTAAATCCCGATTGTAAAATCTTTTTACACTTAAACAAATATCGCTTAAGTTTTATTATTTAAAATTCTTTTATTTACATTATTCCAAAATATATTTTTACAATATTCCGAAATTATTAAATACAAATTTGAACCAAATTATTTATTTTCCCAAATTCATTTCTTTTAATTAATCCAAAATTCACTATAAATAATTTACTTTCAAGTTTCCTTTTTATTTTATTTTTAAAATTCAATATTCATATTTATGGTATTTTTAAAAATACCAAAATCTAAACCAGTAATACCACAACATACAATAAATTCAAATTCCACTATAATCTATCATCGATTTTCAAACAATCATATATCACTATCTATGAAAATCAAATTCAACATTTTTGAGGAATTCCGTTGGATCCCTCCAACCTGTTTCCCTTCATCCACAGATGCTAATACAATATAAAGATACCAATCCCACTTCGAGGAGATGTCGCGGTATATAGGGTCATCCGCGATCATGCGGTGCGCATAGGGTCTCATCCACTATATATATGGGAACAATCACTCCAATTATCAATATATATACACTACTATATATATAATAACATTCAACTTGATAATAGTTATCAACTCAACCAACAACCAATAATAATTTTACTATTTAAAATTAATTTTAGTAATCCAAAATTGAGTGAAATAAACTCACATTGCTTTCGTCGACGCTGAAACGATCCGTTTGAACTTAAATTTAACAGACATTTGAATTTAACCAAATTTTCTGCTAGCCTCAAATCTATCCAAACCATTTTCATTGAGAAGCTCTCATTACCAGATCGCAATACAAAAAGTCTCGTTCAAAATGGACCTCGCATGTGAGAGTTATACATTTTATAAGAGATTGATTTTAATAAAAAAAATTATATAACTGATATTTTTTTTTAATAAAAGAGAGCCCATCCCCCTGTACACAACCTAGCCCAAAATAAAGCTTCTCCCCTAATTTCAAAGACCCATTCCCTCTAGAACTCAAATCCAATGTCCAACCTCTCTCTCTCCTCTTTGCTTCCTCTACGCTTCGTTAAACGACGTGCGGGCTACGCCTTTGAACTCCTCCAGTTGAAAGCAGCCTCCTCGACCCCACATTTCTAAGTCCGGCCTTCCCCCTCATTTCACGACTCCAGGCTTCTTCGTGCTACAGTATTTGCATGCGGCCCCAAATCCAATACCGCACCCTCTCCATACATGGCCGGAGATGCTATTCTCGATGCTCAACCCAAATATGAACCCAAACTCGTTATTTGAAAATTCTAAACCCTAGCTCGGCTGCTCGAAGTCGCCACTCCTTTAACTGATGCGCACGCTCCAAAAATGGTAGAGTATGGAAGTTCACCACTATACGAGCTCAATAAATGCATTTCCATGATTTTAAATGGCCTATATCACTTAGTTTCGAATTAGGAATCATGGCCCTTATTCGTGCTTACTGGAAATGAGAAGGAGTGGGAGTGGGAAATAATAGCGGAAAATGTGGTTAACTGATTTTTATTTTATAGCCAAATATCAAAATGAATATGTCTTTTTCCCTTTCACAGTTGTGTGCAAATAAAATGAAGGAGGGATGAGATGAAAGATAGAAGTTAGCGTGTAGGGGAGGGGATGGTACGGTGAAAAGATAAAGTTACAGCTGAAAGAAGTTTGACTAATTAATAAAATAATTTAATTTCAACATGTCTCGATCTATGCAACTTAAAATCTTGAACCCCTATCGAGGCATGCTGCTAGGCATTTATAATGTTATATCCCTGTTACGAACGCATTTGAAAATGTTTCGAGTCCTAATTCGATCTTACGGAGAAGATAGTTTTTTGGACCCAATTATATTGAATTTTTCGATAAATATTTCAGCGCGTTTATATCCCATGCAGCCAAACGATAACTCCAAATGCTATGAAATTTGAAAACCGATAATAATACACTATTTCGGATCCAGTGGAACTGGTTTCATCGAATTCCGAAATTGTTCCCGGATGGCTATTTATATACGTTAATTCAAACCCTATATTTTTAAAATTGAGCAAATCACTTTTAAATTCAATTTAAAAAGTTTTATTATCTTCATTATTATAAATATAAATTTCACAAGCCTTTAAATTATTTTCAACAAGCTTAAAACGCACGGTTCAATATTTTAACAAATTTTCAATTATTAATTCAATAATTAAATTATCCAGTAAATCATTTTATTTGAAATTCTAGTTAAAAATTAACTTTTAAATATTTAATATTAATTAAACATTCCAATTTTAAAATAACCAAAATTCTGGGTCGTTACATATAACTTATAAATTTTGAGGATTCGTAAGTTAAGAAAAAATTTAAATTATTGAATATGAATGTTAAGAAAAGAAAATTTGAAATGAAATTTAACTTAAGTTAAATGAAGTGGTTTTGGAAATGAAATTGATTGTGATTTGAAAAGAATATGAAATAGAATAATGAAATGAGTTAAATGGAATCGACTTTGATTTAAAACGAATATGGACTTAAGTTGTGAAATGATAGTAAAAATGGGTTGGGTTATAAAAATGTTTATAATAAACTTATGTAAAAGTTGAAGGAATGGTTCTTAAGTGATATTAGTATTGAAAGGAATATACTAAGTATTAAATGAATGTGAACAATGTAATGTGAATAATGATTATGAATAAATGGATGTAAATAAAAGAATCTGAATAATGAGAAACCAAATGAAATAAATACATAAGTTGTATGTATATTATTTTATTCGCATAAATATTTGATCCGGATTCGAGTACATAATTTCGAGATGTTTTACATCGGTCCGAGCTATAATTTTTCTCTCGATTCTCAATGGCTAACACTGGATATGAATTTTGATTGATTTTGATATTCTCTATCATAGTATATAGCAATGCAAGGAGAATGACAGTTTCTGATCAAGGAACCAGATCTGAGTCCGCACTAGTAGTCGTGTGAACGATACTAGTTTGGAAGTAAAATTGTGTGATTGAGCGAACGACAAAATTTGATATTGCGTACGAATGATATATGTACATCATACGGGCTTTAATAAATTAAATGTTGACGTTGGGAAATGTAAATCGATATGGGCATGAATAAATTGAATGGATATTATTTGATTAATGGTTTCTTTGGTTACATTTATTACATTTTCATATGGTTATTATATATTCTATGTTATCTTTCTTTTATTACTCTCTGTATACACGTTATCATTGATTTTTGAGTGATTAATAAGTGCAGATGGCGTATGCTTTGCATTTGGTCTTGCTTTCACATTATATTGATTGTATATGCTTTCTAATACTAATAAAAAGTTGCACATCTCAGATTACATATCGTATTCTTATATTTTTCCTTATGGGATGCCTCATTGTTGAAAATGAGATGTATATTTGTGACTATATATATTGTAAAATTTTCCGATCGAACCGTGCAAAGGAGACACTAGCGAAATTTTTTGAAAATTTAGGGTGTTATAAAATTTTTGAGAATTTTGGAAAAAAAATTGTAGCTGAAATTTGATGTTTATGCTATAAACCAGAATGGTATTAGTTAGAAATTAAGATTGAATTAAAGAATTAGAGATTTTATAATCTATATTAATGAATTGGTTTTTGAAAGTTAATTGGTTTAGGACATTTTCTTACTTGCTAATTTCGAGACGAAATTCTTTTAAAGGGGGAAGAACGTAACGGCCTAGAATTTTAATCATTTAAATTTGGAATATTTAATGGATTTTAAATATTGAAAAGTTAATTTTATAAGTTAAATAACTTGAGTTTCAAGTATAGTGATTCAATTGATAATTGAGTTGTTAAATTTAATATTTTAATTGTTTAAATAAATGAACCTTGAATTTTATGTGAATGAAAATGGTTTCAGAAGTTGATTTAAATTCTATTTAAATAAGAATGAAGATAGTAGAACTTCTCATTTAGATTTAAAAGTAATTAATTTGGTTTTTATAATAAACTTTTTAATTAAGGTTAAAAATATCCTTTTGGGGTAAGTTCTTGGATTTCGACGAAACAAATGTCCTTGGATCCGTAATAGTGAGTTATTGTATGCTGTCGAATTTTGTGGAAATAGGACGAATTATTTGGTCGTGCGAGAATGTAACACATAGAAATTTATTTCGGAATTTATATAATATAATGGGTTTGAAAAGCTATCTTCTATATATGATCGAATTGTTAGTCCGTGAGATGATGGTTTTGATGACAACAACCTTAGAATAGATTATAAAATATAAATACTAACATTATAAGTTTAGATATATATGTATATGCAGGTTTTAACCATGCAGGTACCAAGAATGAAGACAGTACAGTATAGAGATTCAAGATATCAAGATTGAAGACTCATGAGTATCAAGAATATCAAGAGTTCGAGAATTGAAGTAATTTATTCTTTAATTAGAAATTTTGTTAAAACTCGTAGAAAAGCACTGACATCTTCAAATCCAATTTATTCGTGGAATGGAATCCACTTCGAGCCTGTCAAAGGGATGAAATCCTAAGTAGGATGGAACCTACGAAAAACCTAGTGGAACATTGTTTTGTATCCGCTAACTTTTTATTCAAAATGATTTTTCAAAATTATATCCTGTTTTCAAAATATTTTCAAAACCTTCCTTTTAAAAGCATAAAAAACCTCTATCCTGATTTTAAATAATTTTAGCCTCAAAATTATCATTAATTTCAAAGTCAAAATTACTCCTGACTTTAAACTATCTTTTAAAATAATATATTTAACTTTTAAATATTTATACTTAAGATTTAAATATAAAATTATAATTAAATTATATATATTATTCTCTATATTTACTTATGAATTTTAACTATAGTCAAGTATATTAGAAAAGTTTATAATAGTTTTAATATAAGACAAAGGTTATTTTCAAAGAAAATCAAATCATTAAAAATTGCTTTGGGATGCGACATGTCTATGGTGACCATGTCGACATGGTGTCAGTTGAGTTCAAAATTTAAATTTCAAAAGAAGTGTCTATTCGCCATAACTCTTCATGAATGGACATGGTTGTTGTTGTTCTTCTATAAATAGGGGTTAGTTTCAACGAATTTTATATCAGATTTTCTGGTTTTTCACTCTTCTTCTTCTTCCACATTTCTTAATACATACTCTTACCATTACTCTGCCGAAATCAATATTGAATCATACTCGATTACTTCTAGTTTGATTCTCTATCACTATCTCAACAAGTTTCTCAGTGCTATTCAGAGTTACAGACTTCTTTGTAATCTATTAAGCGAGAAAAGGTGTGATTGTGGCCTTTAAAATCAATTAAGCGAGAAAAGGTGTGATTGTAGCCTTGGTAAATCAATTGAGTGAACTTGTGGTCCGGAAAATCAAGTATCTCTACCCAGAGGATTGAAATTCTGGAGGGTGTACCTCGTAGCCTTGAAATCGAGGGTGTAATTATACAATTGCTTTTTAAAGAAAATCCGTACTTGTGTTGCAGGACTGGATGTAGGGTAACTCTGAACCAGTATAAAATCCGGTGTGTTCTTTCCTTTACTGCTTTTATTTTATTTCCGCATCTGTGTTTGTTTCTGTGATTATCCATGTATCTGTAGATTGCATACATCTGTGTCTAAATTAACATAAACTCAAAAAGATTTAGTAATTCTTTATAAACACTATTCACCCCCCCTCTAGTGTTAATCCTGGCCTTAAGATTCGTAATCCGCATTTCTTTCAATTGGTATCAGAGCAAGGTTTTCAAATTTTCATAATCTGATTTTTGAAAAGTTTTCAAAATGGCTACCAACACTGTTACTGTTACTAACACTAGTATTCCTGTCACTAGTTCATTTGTAGAAGGTCAGTCTACTGTCAGACCACCACTTTTTAATGGCAGTAACTATGCATATTGGGCATGTAGGATGTAAATATACTTACAATCTATAGGATTAGACACTTGGAATATTACACAAAATGAATATTATGAACCCACAACTGATTTTGCACAGCGGACTGCTGAGCAAAAGACTGTTGCACAAAATAATTCTAAGGCAATGAATATTTTGTTTTGTTCACTGGATAGAAATGAATTCAATAGAGTGTTAGTATGTAAGTCTGCATATGAAATTTGAAGAACTTTGCAAGTTACTCATGAAGCAACAAGCAAAGTTAAACAGACCAAAATTTCTATGATCACAAATCAGTTTCAATTATTTAAAATGAATCCTAATGAGTCTATTTCAGATATGTATAGTAGATTTCAGGATATTGTGCATTCTCTAATATCTTTGGGAAAGGAATTTTCTGAAGAAGATCAAGTCAGAAATATTTTAAATTCTCTTACTCCAGAATGGAATCAAAAGACACTTGCTATCGAAGAGGCAAATGAAATCAGTACTTTAAAGATAGAATAACTAATTGGGAATCTAATGTCGTATGAAGTTCAAATGATCGGGAGAAAAGAAAACAAACCATCTGAAAAGAAATCAATGGCATTCAATGCACTGACTGAGGATCAGACTCAAATAGCGATAATGATGAAGAGATGGCCTTTATGACCAGAAATTTTAGGAAATTCCTGAAATACAGAAAGATGATTAATCTCAAGAGAAACAACTATAAGAACTCTGAAAATCAGAATGTAGTGCCAAATAATGTCAAATGTTACAATTGTGTTGAACCAGGCCATTTCAAAAGAGACTGTCCGTATCCAAATAGGCAAAATCCTCCAATGAACAATGATCCAGCAAAGAAAAAGAAGGCGTGCATTTACTGCTACTCTAGATGTCTCAGACTTGTCCTCAAGTGATAATGATCAGAAGAAGATAATTCGAATTTGTGTTTCACAGCTGTTCACGACTCCGACGAATTCAACGAAACAGACTCAGAAAAAGGTAAACGTTTACAATTTTGGTTGAAATTGCTTGCTTAGAATTAGTTGCTTGGTTGCTTGATTTTGAATTGGTGTGTTGTAATTTTCAATTTTTTTATTATCTTATTATTTTATTATTATTTTGTTATTTTTTAATAGTATAATTTTCTGAAATATACTATAAATATTTCAAATATATATAGACATTAAAAATAATAAGTATAGATATATATATATACATATATTTTAGGGAACTTAGGAAAAATATATTATCAAAAAGCACTTGCACATATCGACATGGTCCCTACCAGAATTTGAATTTCAAAATTTGAATTCAAATGTTTGAATTTCCCTCCACCTTTCCACTTTATTCAATTCTCTGAAAAGCTACCGTTTGACCAGAGAATATGTCCTTCGAGAATCTATTTATTCACTATCTTTTATCATATTTTTTCACTCTCATTTTCAAATTCAAACTCTCTCTTCAAAACTTCAAGCTCTCTACTCTCTACTTTAATGGCTTCTTCATGCAACCCCTCCACCATGAGAATTTCCAAAAAAATAAAAGAGCAATTATTCAATGATCCGGAGGCAATAAAAGCATACATCAATTATGCTAATTATGCCAAAGTCCATCCCGGAAAGTTTGCTATTTTTCTAGATTTCTCTTCTTATGAACTTGATTCTCTTTTTGCAAACAATGGAGTTCTTAGTCTTATTGCTGCTTCTCAAAATGATTTTGTTTTATATCCAAATCTTGTCAAAAAAATTTGTGCTAATTTAAACCGAGGATTTTATCATAGAAATGAGGATGAAATTTGGAGTAGTGTCAAAGGCACTAGAATTATTTTGAATTGTGATCTTTTGGGTACCATTCTCAATTGCAAGTGTACGGGAATGGATCTTTCTAGTTTTAAAATCGATGAAAATGATCGTGAGACATTTCATCACATTTTCGAAGGGAATGATAATTTTGAATTCAAAAATCAAAATTTTCGATCAAAGGCAAGGATTGTCAATCTTCTTTTGCAACATACTTTGACCACAAGATCGAGGAATTTTAACAATCCTACTTCAAAAGTTTGCAAAGCTCTTTTTGCTATTTTTGGAAATTATGACATAAATTGGGCGCAAGTTATTTTGGATGAACTTCGTCCTAAAAATCTTGAAATGGGTGAGAATACTTTTTATCATGGAATTTACCTCACTTGGATTTTTAACTATTTTGGAGTGGAGTTCAAAGGCGAAGAATATGTTTCTAGATAAGTTTTCAATCATTCCAACATTTCGCTTATGAAAATTCCATTTGTTTTTCAACCTTATGAGACCCT
Source organism: Allium cepa (assembly GCA_030765085.1). Taxonomy (NCBI): domain Eukaryota; kingdom Viridiplantae; phylum Streptophyta; class Magnoliopsida; order Asparagales; family Amaryllidaceae; genus Allium; species Allium cepa. The sequence goes on along the minus strand of CM060932.1, from coordinate 1,026,803,046 downwards.
TGCCGAAAAGGAAGAGCGTTTGGCTCATGAGGAAATGGAAGAAGAGGAAGAGGAAGAAGAAGAAGGGGATGAAATGGAAATTGAAGAAGAAGAAGGTGAAACCTCTTTGGAAAGCATTGACTATCCTCCTAATCCATCCACCAAAACCCTTCTCAAAAATCAAAAGACGATTGTTGAGAATCAACGGATTCTTAAACGATCCGTTAGTAAGAATTTGGACAAAATTTCATCCAAGATGAACAAGTTCATTTCCAAAGTCAGCAAGAAACTTGGACTTTCTTCATCATCATCATCCTCTAACTAGTTTTATCTTTTCGTATCTTGTTGTATGTGTTTTAGTTTGTTTAATTCGAAAGTCTATGTAGTTTGATGTGTGTTTAATCATTGTAACATCTTAGTATGCAATGAAATGAAATTTCTTTTCTGTTATCTACCTTATCTTATCTCCAGAATAAATGTTAGTATAGTATATAAATATATATATATATACACACACAATTATTCACTAAATCAAATTAGTCATAATTTTTCACTAACCCATGTCGACATCCCCTCTATGACCATGTCGACATGTACTGGTCAGAAATGACAATTGATTTTGAATTTGAAATTTGAATAACAACCATATGTCTATTCATTTCAAACGAATTTCTACACCTATATATACCTATTTCTTCCAGAATTCTTCATTGAAAATTATTTCCTATCTTCTAATTCTTTGTTTCTTTCACAAATTCAACTATGGCTAATCCAACTCACAATTTATTCGAAAATCTTGAAGAAACTCTTAATTTGTTCAAGAGCATTCTCTCGTTCATTCTTCGTAACCAGCGACATTTATAATTGAGTCAAATGCAGATGATCAAGGAGAAAGAAGGACATATCGATGCAATACGATGGATGATTTCCACCCTACACAATGATGATAACGAAGCACATCCTCCAGTCTCTCTCACCAACAACAATGATAATTGGGATGCTATTAAGGCAGATCCAATCTTTGGAGAAGAAGGATGGGTGGAAGTTCCACATAACGTTTGATTATTTTGTTTACTTTGTTTGAATTGTTTGTTTGAATTAATTTGATTTGGTTTGGATTGATACTCGGTGCGAATTGATTTCTTAAATTGGTTTGATGGTTGCTACATAAAACATGTATATATATATATATATATTGAAATGTATATAATCCTTGATTAATTATTATTTTCATAAGGATAATTATTTCTTAATCTATCTATTATATATTCCATTGTATAGTTTATTAATACAGGTACTCTAGTCCAAGAATGAGGGGGAGTTAGTTTTTGTTGATGACAAAGGGGGAGAAATATAAAATAGGTTAGTTAGACATAAATTAAGGAGGAGTTATAGATTAAGGGGGAGTTATTAGAATAGAAGTAATATTTTATAAACAAAGGTTGTCATCATAAAAAGGGGGAGATTGTTAGTCCGTGAGATGATGGTTTTGATGACAACAACCTTAGAATAGATTATAAAATATAAATACTAACAATATAAGTTTAGATATATATGTATATGCAGGTTTTAACCATGCAGGTACCAAGAATGAAGACTGTACAGTATAGAGATTCAAGATATCAATATTGAATACTTATGAGTATCAAGAATATCAAGAGTTCAAGGATTAAAGTAATTTATTCTTTAATTAGAAATTTTTTTAAAACTCATAGAAAAGCACTGGCATCTTAAAATCCAATTTATTCGTGGAATGGAATCCACTTCGAGCCTATCAAAGGGATGGAACCCTAAGTAGGATGGAACCTACGAAAAATCTAGTGGAACATTGCTTTGTATCCGCTAACTTTTTATTCAAAATGATTTTTCTAAATTATATCCTGTTTTCAAAATGTTTTCAAAACCTTCCTTTTAAAAGCATCAAAAACCTCTATCCTGATTTTAAATAATTTTAGCCTCAAAATTATCTTTAATTTCAAAGTCAAAATTACTCCTAACTTTAAACTATCTTTTAAAATAATATATTTAACTTTTAAATATTTATACTTAAGATTTAAATATAAAATCATAATTAAATTATATATATATTATTCTCTATATTTACTTATGAATTTTAACTATAGTCAAGTATATTAGAAAAGTTTAAAATAGGTTTTCTTTTTTTAAAAAACCCTACTCCGGAGAGTAAGGAGCTAGGGATACAGCTGTCCGCCACACTGATCCCCCTTTTTAGACAGCTCAGCCAAGAGCATTAATCCTCTACCATGTTCGGCTTTGTTGAGGATAGACCGCTCAAGGCCTTAAGGGAAACATATCTCAGTTGCGGGACTCGAACCCGCAACCTCCAGGAACTTTGTTCCATAGTTGCAAGGTAGTCCTCAACCAGCTGAGCTATGCTCGCGGACATGCCTATAAGATAAAGGTAAAGGTTATTTTCAAAGAAAATTGAATCATTAAAAATTACTTTGGGATGTCGACATGCCTATGGTGACCATGTCGACATGGTGTCAGTTGAGTTCAAAATTTAAATTTCAAAAGAAATGTCTATTCGCCATAACTCTTCATGAATGGACATGGTTGTTGTTGTTCTTCTATAAATAGGGGTTAGTTTCAACGAATTTTATATCAGATTTTCTGGTTTTTCACTCTTCTTCTTCTTCCACATTTCTTAATACATACTCTTACCATTACTCTGCCGAAATCAATATTGAATCATACTCGATTACTTCTAGTTTGATTCTCTATCACTATCTCAACATGTTTCTCAGTGCTATTCAGAGTTATAGACTTCTTTGTAATCTATTAAGCGAGAAAAGGTGTGATTGTGGCCTTTAAAATCAATTAAGCGAGAAAAGGTGTGATTGTAGCCTTGGTAAATCAATTGAGTGAACTTGTGGTCCGGAAATCAAGTATCTCTACCCAGAGGATTGAAATTCTAGAGGGTGTACCTCGTAGCCTTGAAATCGAGGGTGTAATTGTACAATTGCTTTTTAAAGAAAATCCGTACTTGTGTTGCAGGACTGGATGTAGGGTAACTCTGAACCAGTATAAAATCCGGTGTGTTCTTTCCTTTACTGCTTTTATTTTATTTCCGCATCTGTGTTTGTTTCTGTGATTATCCATGTATCTGTAGATTGCATACATCTGTGTCTAAATTAACATAAACTCAAAAAGATTTAGTAATTCTTTATAAACACTATTCATCCCCCCTCTAGTGTTAATCCTAGCCTTAAGATCCGTAATCGGCATTTCTTTAAATTGGCATCAGAGCAAGGTTTTCAAAATTTCATAATCTCATTTTTGAAAAGTTTTCAAAATGGCTACCAACACTGTTACTGTTACTAACACTAGTATTCCTGTCACTAGTTCATTTGTAGAAGGTCAGTCTACTGTCAGACCACCACTTTTTAATGGCAGTAACTATGCATATTGGGCATGTAGGATGTAAATATACTTACAATCTATAGGATTAGACACTTGGAATATTACACAAACTCAATATTCTGAACCCACAACGGATTTTGCACAGTGGACTGCTGAGCAAAAGACTGTTGCACAAAATAATTCTAAGGCAATGAATATTTTGTTTTGTTCACTGCATAGAAATGAATTCAATAGAGTGTCAGTTTGTAAGTCTGCATATGAAATCTGAAGAACTTTGCAAGTTACTCACGAAGGAACAAGCAAAGTTAAACAGACCAAAATTTCTATGATCACAAATCAGTTTCAATTATTTAAAATGAATCCTAATGAGTCTATTTCAGATATGTATAGTAGATTTCAAGATATTGTGCATTCTCTAGTATCTGTGGGAAAGGAATTTTCTAAAGAAGATCAAGTTAGAAAGATTTTAAATTCTCTTACGCCAAAATGGGATCAAAAGACACTTGCTATCGAAGAGGCAAATGACATCGGTACTTTAAAGATAGAATAACTAATTGGAAATCATGAAGTTCAAATGATCGGGAGAAGAGAAAACAGAGCATCTGAAAAGAAACCAATGGCATTCAATGCACTGACCGATGGGTCAGACTCAAATAGCGATAATGATGAAGAGATAGCCTTTATGACCAGAAATTTTAGGAAATTCCTGAAATACAGAAAGATGAATAATCTCAAGAGAAGCAACTATAAGAACTCCGAAAATCAGAACGTAGTGCCAAATAATATCAAATGTCACAACTGTGTTGAACCAGGCCATTTCAAAAGAGACTGTCTGTATCCAGATAGGCAAAATCCTCCTATGAACAATGATCCAGCAAAGAAACAGAAGCGTGCATTTACTGCTACCCTAGATGACTCAGACTCGTCCTCAAGTGATGAAGATCAGAAGACAGATAATTCGAATTTGTGTTTCACAGCTGTTCACGACTCCGACGAATTCAAAGAAACGGACTCAGAAAAAGGTACATGTTTACAATATAATTGGTTGAAATTGCTTGCTTAGAATTAGTTGCTTGATTGCTTGTTTGCTTGATTTTGAGTTGGTGTGTTGTTTGAATTTTCAATTTTTTTTATTATCTTATTATTTTGTTATTTTTTAATAGTATAATTTTCTGTAATATACTATAAATATCTCAGATATATGTATTGACAATAAAAATAATAAGTATATATATGTATATATATATATATTTTAGGGAACATAGGAAAAATATATTATCAAAATGCACTGGCACATGTCGACATGGTCCCTATCATGATGTCGACATGGGTACCAGAATTTGAATTTCAAAATTTGAATTCAAATGTTTGAATTTCCCTCACCCTTTTCACTTCATTCAGTTCTCTGAAAAGCTACCTTTTAACCAGAGAATATGCCCTTTGAGAATCTATATATTCACTATCTTTTATCATATCTTTTCACTCTCATTTTCAAATTCAAACTCTCTTTTTAAAACTTCAAGCTCTCTACTCTCTACTTTAATGGCTTCTTCAGGCAATCCCTCCACCATGAGAATTTCCAAAAAAATAAAAGAGCAATTATTCAATGATCCAGAGGCAATAAAAGCATACATCAATTATGCTAATTATGCCAAAGTCCATCCCAGAAAGTTTGCTATTTTTCAAGATTTCTCTTCTTATGAACTTGATTCTCTTTTTGCAAACAATGGAGTTCTTAGTCTTATTGATGCTTCTCGAAATGATTTTGTTTGCTATCCAAATCTTGTCAAACAAAATTGTGCTAATTTAAACCGAGGATTTTATCATGGAAATGAGGATGAAATTTGAAGTAGTGTCAAAGCACTAGAAGTATTTTGAATTATGATCTTTTGGGTACCATTCTCAGTTGCAAGTATACGGGAATGGATCTTTCTAATTTTAAAATCGGTGAAAATGATCGTGAGACATTTCATCACATTTTCGAACGGAATGATAATTTTGAATTTAAAAATCGAAATTTTCGACCAAAGGCAAGGATTGTCAATCTTCTTTTGCAACATACTATAACCCCAAGATCGGGGAATTTTAACAATCCTACTTCAAAAGTTTGCAAAGCTCTTTTTGCAATTTTTGAAAATTATGACACAAATTAGGCGCAAGTTATTTTGGATGAACTTCGTCCTAAAAATCTTGAAATGGGTGAGGATACTTTATATCATGGAATTTACCTCACTCGGATTTTTAACTATTTTGGAGTGGATTTGAAAGGCGAAGAATTTGTTTCTAGAAAAGTTTTCAATCATTCCAACATTTTGCTTATGAAAATTCCATTTGTTTTTCAACCTTATGAGACCCTTGCCGAAAAGGAAGAGCGTTTAGCTCATGAGAAAATGGAAGAAGAGGAAGAGGAAGAAGAAGAAGGGGATGAATGGAAATTGAAGAAGAATAAGGTGAAACCTCTTTGGAAAGCATTGACTATCCTCCTAATCCATCCACCAAAACCCTTCTCAAAAATCAAAAGACGATTGTTGAGAATCAACGGATTCTTAAACGATCCGTTAGTAAGAAGTTGGACAAAATTTCATCCAAGATAAACAAGTTCATTTCCAAAGTCAGAAAGAAATTTGGACTTTCTTCATCATCATCATCCTCTAACTAGTTTTATCTTTTCGTATCTTGTTGTATGTGTTTTAGTTTGTTTAATTCGAAAGTTTATGTAGTTTGATGTGTGTTTAATCATTGTAACATCTTAGTATGCAATGAAAAGAAATTTGTTTTCTGTTATCTACCTTATCTTATCTCCAGAATAAATGTTAGTATAGTATATACATATATATATATACACACACAAAATTATTCACAAAATCATATTAGTCATAATTTTTCACTAACCCATGTCGACATGGTACCATGTCGACATGTACTGGTCAGAAATGACAATTGATTTTGAATTTGAAATTTAAATAACAGTCTATTCATTTCAAACGAATTTCTACACCTATATATACCTATTTCTTCTAGAATTCTTCACTGAAAATTATTTCCTATCTTCTAATTCTTCATTTCTTTCACAAATTCAACTATGGCTAATCCAACTCACAATTTATCCAAAAATCTTGAAGAAATTTTTAATTCGTTCAAGAGTATTCTCTCGTTCATTTTTCGTAACCAGCGACACTTAGAATTGAGTCAAATGCAGATGATCAAGGAGCAAGAAAGGCATTTCGATGCAATATGATGGATGATTTCCTCCCTACACAAGGATGATAACGAAGCACATCCTCTAGTCTCTCTCACCAACGACAATGATAATTGGGATGCTATTAAGGCAGATCCAATATTTGGAGAAGAAGGATGGGTGGAAGTTCCACGTAACGTTTGATTTTTATTTTGTTTACTTTGTTTGAATTAATTTGATTTGGTTTGGATTGATACTCGGTGTGAATTGATTCTTAAATTGGTTTGATGGTTGCTACATAAAACATGTATATATATACTGAAATGTATATAATCCTTGATTAATTATCATGTTCATAAGGATAATTATTTCTTAATCTATCTATTATATATTCCACTGTATAGTTTATTAATACAGGTACTCTAGTCCAAGAATGAGGGAGAGTTAGTTTTTGTTGATGACAAAAGGGGAGAAGTATAAAATAGGTTAGTTTGGCATAAATTAAGGGGGAGTTATAGATTAAAGGGGAGTTATTAGGATAGAAGTAATATTTTATAAACAAAGGTTGTCATCATCAAAAGGGGGGAGATTGTTAGTCCGTGAGATGATGGTTTTGATGACTAGTTTCATTGTATTCGAAATAGGGTTTTAAATATAGAACGCCAAACACGACTCATTTGGAATTCAAGATTTTCAAACGTTTGAAGCTTGATATTTTTAATTATAATAGTATATATCCATATCCTATCCATACTTCCCCATACACCTAACCCATTCCTCCCACTATTTGCACCTTACCTCCCCCTCTATAAAATTCATGGAAGCACCAAAGAATGGTTTAGAAAATTTTCAGATTCAAAGTTAAACAAACATAGCCTCATCCAACGGCTCGCATTGATCGGTGCCATTTTCAATGACATCACATAAAGCCATTAACTAAACAATTTCAATACCTTTTATAACTTCAAAAACAATATTAACTATCCCAAAAGATGATTTCATTTTAAAATCTCTTTTAAATAAACAAATCCATTATCTTTAATAAAATAGATAATTATTTTCGAATGCTTTTATAACCACTGTAATTCAACTTTAAAATCTTTATCAAATCAGTTTATTACCTTTTAAGTCGGTTAATAAACTTAAAACACTTTTATTATATTATTTAATTTACTTTAATCACTTTTATTAAATCAATTAATTTAATATAAATATCAATAGTTAATTTTTTGTTAAATTCAAATAATCATTAATTAAATGAATAATTAATCTCAAACGTCATTAATTAAAATGATAAGTAAATTTTAAATACCTTTAATTAAAACAAATAATTAAATTTAAACAATTATAAATTAATTGGGTTAATTAAATTCAAACCTCATTGGTTATTATTAAAACATCATTTGTTAAAATGATTCATTTAACTATAAAACATCATTAATTAAAACGATTTAACTAAATTCCAAATATCATTGGTTAAAACAAATAATTAAATTTAAAACAATCATTAATTAAAATGATTATAACACTACTAGAAACACAGTAAATTACGATGCTCATTTCCGATGGCCACCGATGGCGCGTCAATCTATTTGCGACGGCAAACAATTTCCATAGCATAAATGAAAATAAAATAAACTAGCCATCGGAAGCCGTTGGAAGCCATCGCAAATGATGCCGTTGGCGGCCGTCGGAAGCCTTCAAATAATCGCAAATACCTTCAGCCCAGCCCAATAGTTTCATTCATTTCATTTTCTTCCCCGAATCAGACCTTCCCTCCTCCAACTCCTCCTTCAACTCCAGCCCAATAGTTTCATTCATTTCATTTTCAGCTAGCTCCATTACTTATTTCTAGGTAAGATGGTTTAATTTCTAAACACTATTTAATTTTGATTTGTTAAATTATGGTTAATTTGTTGTTGTAGTTGTATAATACCCCATTTATTGTTCGGTATACCCTATTGAATGCTATTTAGGTTGTTATTATAATTGTTTATCGTTGAAATGTTAAGAATTTTTTGTTTAGTGTATATATGCGTCAATTGGTATATGTGCATTGATTAATTAGTGCATACGCGCATTACGGCTACTTTGGATTAATTAGAGTCGATGCTCAAAATTTGGTGTATGCGTTTTCAAGATGACGAAAATGACGATTTAGTGTATGCATTTTTAGAATGTAAATAAATTATTGTAAAAATTGTTATATAATATGATTTACTTTTTGTAAGTCCCTTAGAGAGTTTTTGGCCCCATCTGATAAATATTATATATGATTGTTGTATGGATATTCATTTTTTATCACAGAACAGACATTCATACTCATCCAATACAATATTTATCGGATTTGTCCATATATTGGACACTACATTATGAAAATAATTTTATTTTAGACAGTTCACAATATTTTAACAACACTTTCTTTTGTTCCATGTGTACACATATATGTGTATGATACAGAGAAAAACAGAAAGCGTTGCCAAAATTTTGTTGAATCATTTGAAATAAAATGATTTGCATATAATTACTATTGTGTTTGTAATAGAAAGTAGGATGACCAACCATCAAAGTGTAAAACGATAACTTAAAAATTGTAGATTATATTCGTATAATAATTTGTGCCATTCTGTTTGAAAATAAAATTAAATCAAATAATATTATATATTTGCGAAAATTTAAATGTATGATTTATTAGAAAAATAAAATGTCAAGACGTAAATGATTAATACATTTTTATGTTTTAAAGTAGGAAAAATGGTCAATTATTTTATCGATCAGAGCTGGATGTACCAACGAAGAAGAGAAATTGGAGGCTCAATAAGTGAACATTTTCAGAATGGTGTACACGTCTTTATTGAATTTACTTTACGTAATAATGGAAACAATGAAGAAATTCACTGTCCATGTAGTAGGTGCAAACTATTGAAGCATTTGATACCGGATAAGTAATAGTTCATTTGCACCAATTTGGTTTCATGCAAAATTATTTGGTTGGATCTTCATGGAGAACTTATAGAACCTAATTCCATACATTCGAAGGAGGAGGTAGATGATGAACTTGTTAGGACGAATCTCATGAAAGACATGGTTGAATATGCAGCACGTTCAATGTTCTCTAATGTTGAAGTTGATGGTAACGATGTTAATGTCGAAGAAGAACCAAGTATTAGAGAAATTTTTTTGATTTATTGGCGACCGCTAAGTACAAGCTATAAACCAATAACTGCAAAATACATTATGATGAAATCAAAATACAACTTCACAGAAGCCGGGTTTACAGCTATAGTACAAGCTGCAAAATGACATATGCCACCTGATAATTTAATGTGCGAAAATCATTATGAAGTGAAAAACTTATGTTTTTTTGGTCTACGTATCAAAAAATAGATACATGTTTAAATGGTTTCAGTTGTTTTGGAAAGAAGACATCGGTCTTAAGAATTGTAAAATACATAATCAGAAAAGATAAAAACCAAGAAAAAAGAAGGGAAAGGAAGTTCCGTACAAGCGTATGCATTACCTATCCATCACTCCTAGGCATCAAAAGTTATATGCATCTTCTATTTGCACATCATATGCGATGGCACTGTGTAAGAATATGGTAACAAGGTAAGTTAACACACCCAGCTGGAGAAGCATGAAAGCATTTTGATGAGCATGCCTCACATTCGCAATGGAGAGCCGTAATGTTAGACTTGTTTTATGTACGGATGGATTTTTACCGTTCTCTCAATTTGGTGCAAAATATTCATTTTAGTCTATAATCGTTACACCTTACAACGTACCTCTGTGGATGTGTATGAAAACTATGTATATATTGCTCACTATTGCCATCCCTGGCCCTGATGATCTGACACAACGAATCGACGTATATTTAGAACTGTTGATTGAAGAGTTGAAAACACTGTGGTATGAAGGTATTGAAACATACGACCAAGGTTTTAAATATCGAATTTCGGTCACGTTTCGTCTTGTAATTTTTACAAAATTTATCTCGTATCAGGGGAGATCTTGGACGAGATGAGTACATATCGGGTATACATCTCAGATTGACATCTCGGGCCTTATAATGCATCTCGGGAATATCTCGGATGTATTTATGTGTCTAAAATTGATCTGTCAAAAATTTATTTAACGGTTATAACTTTCTTAGTAAAAAATAAAAATGGTAACATACTTGATTTACATGGAAAAAGGAATATTTTTAGAAGAGTGGTAGCTTGATTAGCTTAATTGATTTGGTAATGATTGAATAATATCTTTTAATTTGAACATAATAAGAAGTGAAACCTTTCGCTATGACTCATTAAGATAAAAAGTAAAGAATATGTTCAAGAAGTTGATAAATTATAATTGGATTGAATAGTTTCTTTTGAATCAATATGAAAATAAAAAATATTATGGAAAATAAGAAAAATATATAATTTCAGGTGAGATCTCGGTTTGATATTTTAATCCATATATCGGGTGAGATTTGAACATCTCGGACGAGATGAGTGTCGAAAGGGAGATATCGAGGAGATTTCATGTCTCGTCTCGTTTAAGTGTGAAAAGGAGATCTAGGAGATTTAAAACCATGCATACGACATTTGAAAAAAAATTCATTTGTTCTCTCCTCTACTGTGGACTATGAGCGATTTTCCTACGTATGCAATGCTATTGGGTTGGAGTGTGGCTGGTCGTCTGTCTTGCCTTTATTGCATGAAAGAAACACGAGCATTTTCTTCACCGCATGGGAAGAAAATTCCTTGGTTTGATTTTCATTGGTGTTTTCTCCATATTAATCATCCTTTTAGAAAAAGATAGAAAAAACTTTACAAGTAATAGAGTTGAAATCTTGTGACCACCAACGATTTAGTTAAGCGAAGATATTTCTGAGCTTGTAAAGGATTATCCAAAGATACATGAAACCGATAAACAAATTGAAATATAAGGTAAATCGACGATTCATAATTGGTGAAAACAAAGTATATTTTGGGAGTTACCTTATTGGAAAATTTTCCTAATTCGTCATAACATCGGCGTGATGCACAACGAGAAAAACTTGTTCGATAATGTATTTAACACGTTCTGAATGTTAAAGGACTAAATACGATTTGAAATCAAGATGTAACATAGAAGCAATATGCAATTGTCCTGAATTTCATATGAAGCCAAATGACACAAAAAAGCCAAATCATGCTACGAGCTAGACAATAACCAAGTTAAAGTACTGTTGAAATGGGTGGAAGGATTAATGATGGGATTTCTTCTAATCTTCGTAGATGTATCGACTATAAGAACGGTAAACTGAGTGGGATAAAAGTCACGATTGTCATGTAATGATGGAACATTATTACCCGTCGCTTTCAAAGAACTGTTGCCTATAAAAGTTTGGGCAGTTGTAAAAGAACTTAGTTTGTTTTATAAGGAGCTTTGTTCAACTACCTTAAATGTTGATCGTCTATGTAAACTTGAGGAAGAAATTCCTATACTACTCTGCAAAATGGAGAAAATATTTCACCCTGGTTTCTTTATTGTAATGGAGCATTTACCTGTTCATCTTCCGTTTGAAGTAAGTGTTCGAGGTCTTGTGCGATATGGATGGATGTATCCGTTTGAAAGGTATTAATATTGGTTGTTAAATTTTAGTTTAACCACATGTAATAAAATTTAATTATAATTATTCTTAATAGGTACTTAAATCATCTAAAGAAAAAAGTGCGACAAAAAGCACGAGTTGAAGGTTCGATATGAAAATCATATATCGAAGAAGAAGCTTTGTTCTTTTTCTCTCATTATTTCAGTGACCATGTGAACTTATCTTTTGGAAGCGCTAAGCTAAACGATGAGGTGATTGAACAAGATTCTTCTGAATCAATGCTGTCTATTTTTAGACAGCAAGGGCGCCTTGTTGGAAAATATGTGAAAGTATGGTTAGATGACAGAGGTTACCATGTAGCTCACACATATGTTCTTCTTAACGATGAAGAAGTTGCGCCATTTTTTATGTACAAATGAATAACACATCTAAAATTATTTACTTAAATAGTACATGTGTATATTAATTATAATGCAGTATTTATGAATCGCAGCATCCAAATGGGGATATCAACGAAAAAATTGCAACATGGTTTCCGAACCACGTATATGATTCGGTAAATTGTGTGGTCGACGAAGGGTTAAAACATCTTACGATGAGACCAAAAATAAAAGTTAATGCATATCTAATATTCTTTATCAATGGATACAAATTCAACACCAAAGAATACGGGGCTGAAAACTTAACTAACAATACCGGTGCATTGCTAAAGGTAGCGATGATCCAAATGAACACATAAATGATTATTACGGCTTGTTAACTCAGGTTTTGTAACTAACATATTTCATCAGACCTGCAGAAGATGTTTATTTGTTTAGATGCAACTAGTTCGGTAATATTCCAGGTTCTGGAATCAATGTGCACCAAAAATATAATATAATTGAAATAAAGCATACATCACGTTATCATAATTATGATCCGTTTATACTAGCAAAACAAGTCCTACAAGTTTATTATGCTCCTTTTCCATCTTTAAAAAGAGATAAAGTAGATTGGTCGATGGTTTTTAAAACGAAGGCAAGATTTATGTTTAATGGAAAGAATATTCTGGACGAACAAGCGTACCAAGCGGATAGTGAAGAAAATGGCGAATTTACAATAACAGGTGATCAAACCGATTAGGATCTCTAAATAATGAACATGTATTAGTAGAAGCATTTGAGACCATAGAGAATAACAATATAGAGCACGAGACAGAGTCTAGGAAAAGGGCAAGGACTAATTTAATAGTATACATGTTGAAAAAAGGTAATTTATGGGAGTATTGATGTTACACTTTTTTTGCATGTTACATGTGATTATTGATGTAAAATCTTGATATGTTTACTCATAATTGAATGATGTATTCTTCCATAATAAAATAATATGTATGTCACGGATATTACATATGTTCTTCTTTGCACGACGGAGTTCTTCACAGTCTGGTTCCCCTTTGGGCCTCAGAGAAGGATAGGTCGTAGCGGTGGTGATGGCAGTGGACCTTCGCAGGAGGCGCCGCGTACGGTAGTTAGATTGCTACCGAAAGTCGATGACTTGCAAGTATTAAATTTACTTTAGCATTGTAAATATTTTGTATGATATAATAGTCATGATTTATCTGTATCATATTTAATGCAGGGTTTTGAGTTTGAGCCTTCTAACATTGTGCTCCGCATATCGAAGCAGGCATACATGATGTTGGAATCTCGATTTTACATCGTTTTGATTATGACAAGCTATATAAATATTCTGTGTATACTAATCATTTTTACAGGAGACTTATTGCAGTTTCATATTCAGAGTTTTTGAAGCTGATTATATTGTGTCTAAAGTCTTTATTTCATTTAGAATTTTGTTAAAATCTCTTCTAAATCGATATGTGTATAAATGTATACACACACATGCACAAACATGCACAAATGGCTGAATTCAGACGGCTGAATACACTGATTCAGATGTCTGAATGTTGAAACTAAAATATTGTTTCATAATATTCAGCCGTCTGAGTGAATATATTTAGACGTCTGACTAAGGCCAAAAATTGTCTAAAAGCTTGTTGTCTGCTTTTTAAGCTAATTTAGAAGTCTGAATTGTTTTGATTCAGACGACTGAATATTTCCAACTACTATTTTTATGAATAGACGCTTCTCTTCATCAAAGAGTAATGTTTTCAAAATCAACTATTGCACCTGTTCTTTTCAATATATTTTTCATCTACGGTTGCAACCTTTTACACTCTATAAATAGATTCCAGAATTCAACAAACGATTTACTGAAATCTATTTTTATATTCTTGAACACTTACGATTCTCTAGTTTTCAAATTGCACTCAAACTGCTTACATTCTCTGATCGTTGATCAATCTATCTTCCATAATTCTCAAGCACATTACACTATATATCATAAAGGAGAAATTATAGGAAGATTGTAATTAATTGACTTATCAGTGCTATTTAAAGAGCACACCATAGTCAGATACTTTTTTTATTTATAAAGAAGTCATGTTCGATTGCTCAGGCGGTAGAAGTCCTATTCGGTTGCTTAGGCGGCAGAAGTCCTGTTCGGTTGCTCAAGCGGTGTAAGCCAATTCCTTTGGGTTAGGTGAGGGTTGCTAGTTTAAATCCAGAAGGAGTCTGGGACTGGGTGTAGAACGGGAGTTCGAACCAGTATAAAAATCTGTGGTGTCATTTACTTTACTGCTTTTACCATTTACTTACTTATTCTGCACAAGTAGTTTATCCATATTACACGATCCTATAGCACGCACACTTTCACATGAGCCGTATGACTACATGCTGGTCGAAGTGGAGCAGGATCCCAGACCATGTACGGGAGAGCGTATGGCAGGACTTCTTGATAAGTGTAAAATTATATACCATTATATATAATCACTTTACAGTTTACTGACTAAGTATAAGTGTATAACTAATAATTTTCAATACACACACACACACACACAAGGGGTGGTAGACTTACAATAGGAGGATGTGTCTCTTTGCCAATGCCACTGTAACTCAAAAGTGGTAAATAATTATAGGGATACGATGTCTACCATAAGAAAAACCGTAAAATAGCCACAATGGACTTACGTCAGTATCTGGGATGCTTGGGTCACATGGTGGGGTAGCGAGGAATTCAAGGTAAGTCTATCAGATATCATGTTAATTTATTCAGTACATAATACATAATTTATATCTGTAAAATATAATCTTAATTTTTAATTTGTAGGCGGAGTCAGACATGAACTCTGCAAACAGGCAGAAAAATCCTATCATTCACCACGGTGGCTCAAAATCATTCAAATACCATCGCAAGGACCTGGTAAATTAATTAATTGCAATTACGAACAGTTATTACATTTTTGGTACGAATTCATGTGAATAACAATAATATACACCAATTATTGCATAAAAGAGCACGTGGGTGTCCCGTCTCATATATGGACGTGTTTGAGCATGCTCATGCCATTAAGCAGATAGACGACGAGGGATCAGTGTCGTATGCCTGACATAAGGATGATAGAGCATATACCGCACATGTAAGTATATTTTAAGTTATAAGTTATTAATAACGATCATTTTAGTTAATTAGTTATAAAATATTAATAATGTCATGTAATATTTATTTGTATTTAATTTTTCGTTGTAGGAAAAATTTATGTAAGCACGTGCAAAAATGCTTGAGCATTCCAGACGGGAGCAGTTGACCACTGACGAGGAGACGCGATCTTTGACTCTGTTATGCACCCAATCAAGAGAAACAGGCGTTACGGCTACGGCAACCAATCGATAATTTATAAAAATTAACTACGTTGTAAAATTTGCTTAATTTTTACAGAAGTTATGTAATAATTTAAATATATTTCGACTTGTTTTGTAGGTTTGGACATCACAAAGAGCTTATCGAAGAACTCAGGATAATGCGGAGATTAATGAGCTTACACAGCAGATTGCATAACCGTACGAGTAGGACCGCCTTCCAGCAATGAAAATGGAGCAGCTCAAGCAGGGTTTGGCAGAGTACGTGGAGCGCCATGGAACATTCCCTTCATTCGGTGGTTCCAAAGTCGATGATGAGTCTTGAGGTACGATTTGAAGTTTTTTTATGGACATGCGGTGTTGAATGTAATTTGTTTATATAAACATTGATTGATGATGAGGTTATGGATGTGTGGTGTTTGACATTGATTTGCGTGGTTGATTTATGGAGTTGATATGTGGAGTTTATGTTGGATGTAAAAATGGGAGTTGGATGAGTGAGAATGATGATGGAAGGTTTGTTTTGTATTGATTGGTTATGTTTGGATTTAATATTATGATGTTTGAGTTTTATGTTGATATTGATATTAATTTCAGCTTATTATGTGGTTTATGTATTGATTTTGATGAGTTGTGTGACATATTAGAATGGAAGTGATGTTGTGCTACAGAAAATAAAAATTTACCCAGATTTCAGACAGCTACCAACGGCTTATTTGCCATATATTTCGACGGCTACGACGGCTTTCCCAGCAAAATTTTCGACGGCGTATGACGGCTAGCGACAGCTTAATGGAAAATTGCCATGCCACATGAATGTCGCCGCCATTGGAAAAGCAGTCGGAATTGCCGTCGAAAGAACCATCGCTAGTCGTTGCAATAACTTCATCGAGGCCGTCAGAAATGGACAAAAATCGTTGTCCGTATTTCGACGATCGTGTCGGCCGTTGACGACTTTGAGCATTCTGAAATCCCTGTTTATCTTATAGTGAAAATTTCAATTATCATTAATTAAAATAATTAGTTAAGATTAATAAATTAATTAAACTCCATTATAATTAACTAAAAGAATTAATTAAACCTAAATAATCATTAGTTAAAACAATTAATTAAGTACAAAACATCATTAGAAAAAATGATTAATTAAATCTAAAGATAAACCAACTTTAATCATCATTTATTAAATGAGTTAAATAAATCTCAAAATCATTAGTTAAATGATTAATTATTTTAAAGTATTATTAATAATTAATGAATTTTAACATTTCGTTTAGCAAAAACACAAGCTCGAGTTCATACGACAGTGCTTTGGGGATGAAATTGAATAAATGACGATATAGCGAAATTGCTATAACGACACTTAACAAATTTAATGGCACGTTAGAATTTATTTCAATTAAATATCAATGCAATAGCACAAGGACGTAAATAAATAATCATTGGCAAGAAATCCCTCAGGGTCTCTCTATAGATTTTCCTTGCAAAATAATGGTTTGGATAATATATATATAATCAAATTGGTTTCTAACTATCAAATTAATAGGTCATCCATTTTCCACACAGAAACTCAACCAAATAATCAATCAAACAATTCAACTAACATCTAAGCATTCAATAAACGTTTATAACATCACAGATATGATATAGTAAAATTAAATGTGAGTTAAACTCACATTGACTTTCGTTTTTCCGAAACGGCCCGATTTTGGACTAAAACCGAATGGTCGCCCGATTTTAGACTAAATTTTCACTTTTTCCAAATCATCCCAACCAATTCTATTGAGAAGATCTCGATGACACAAGTCCAATGCAAAAAATGACGTTCGAAACCGACCTCGTATGAAGGAGTTATGAATTTAATAATTTATCGTCAATTTAAAATTATAATATAAATAACTTTAAACAAATTACAAGACTGCCCCTCACTTCATCTTCCTCTATCCCCTGTAACAATCCCGTGCATGAATATATCAACAACCCAACTTGCGTACACGTTTATGCATTGACACAGAGCAATAGTTGATGAAATCGAATTTCGTCTTCACCGATAAACTTCTCTCAACGATCTCCACTCACCTAGCACTAAATATCCAAGCACGATATGCCCAGATGAATTATGATCTGGGCCTCAACATCGCCACTGCCACCATTTTTCCACGCACCGCAACCCACCGAAACATGGCCACGCACGTGACTAACCACCACGAACCCAACCATCCAAGTCTCAACTCCACGCTCCTCCCCTGGTCGAAAAAATTGCCAACCCTGGATCGGCCATTTAAGTTCGAACTTCGCCGATCACAACAAATAGCATACAGAATTGAAGTCTAGGCCCAAACAATCTCATGGAATCAAGAATAGCGATTTTTAGATGAGTGGGGATTTTTATCTTAAACTTTGAAGTTTGAGTTGCAAAAGGAAAACCCATATTTCATTCTCTGGTAAGTTTAAATAGAGAAGAAGGAGTATGGCTTGAACAGTGGAGTTATGATCATGGATATGGATGATGAGATGTAGGAACGGGCATAGGTCATGCATAAGGCAGAATGCATTATACAAATATTATTTTAATTTTTAAAATATTCAACAAAATATACCCAAAAATTTCGAACTCCAAATGAGTTGTGCCGCCTGGCATTCTATATGTTATACCTTTATTCTGAATGCAATGGAACTAGCCTCAAGGTCTAACTCGATCGTATGCAGAAGATGGCATTTTAGTCCCGGTTATAATATTAAACTTCTGATATTAATTTCAACACGTTTTGAACTCGCATAACCAAACGATACTCTAAATGCCTTGGAATTCGACGGTGTAATTTAATTCACTATTACGGTTCCAATGAAACTGGTTTCGTTGAAATCCAAGACTATGCCCCGGAATGACAATTTCACAGATTTAAATATTTAATTATCAATATTTATCAAATCTATTTATATTTGTAAAGAAATTTTATAGGTCGAATTCTCTAATATTATTTACTGGTTAAAAGGAGTTAAATGAAATTATTAAAATTTATTTAATTAAGATTTAATTCATAATTCCAATATTTAAACATTCCTTATATTTGAATTATGAGTTATTAAGTTCTAAAATTTAATTATTTAAATATTTAAAATTAATAAAATATTTAATAATCAAATGACCATAATTATTGGGTTGTTACATTCTCCCCCTTAAATGAATTTCATCCTCGAAATTCCTATGAAGGAAAATGTTTCAAAACCCTGAACTTTAAAATTATTAATCAAAATGGGTTGTTAAACTTATTAACCTTCCAAAACCAATTAGCTGGAATAGAGTTTAAATTATAACTTAAAAATCAAATTTTTAGTTATCAAACATTTCCCAAAATTATTAAAAAATTTCTAACTCTTAAATTTTCAAAAATTTCACCATCATCTCCTTTGCGTGGCTCGATCGGTATAGCTACAAATGGCCTCTATGGGCTCAAAACCAACCAAAGAAAACAAAAGCCAAGTTGACTCCAATAACTGGGGTATAAAATCATCAACCATTTTAAATTTTCTAAATTTATTACGTACCTTTTTGTGTGTGATTTATATTTTGGCTCGTAATTTATTATCACTTGGCAAACGTAGGTGCACAAGAATCAAATGGAAATCCCTTGCATACCTGTACTTGCAAATTCTAAAAGAAAATCGGCTGACAAAAGCAATGTGATGTAAATTTACATGCAAAAACTTGTCTGGTATAAATCAACATGCAACCAACAACCATATCTCAATCATATGCGATAAAATATGGAGAATATTAACTGCATCCAGTCATCCTAAATGATAAAATTTGATCTAAATACTCGGGTTTTTCAATTCAAAATTTCATTTTCAAATTTCTCAAACGAGAAAATCAAAGATCAAAAAACAAAAATCAAAATGATAAGAAGGGGATTCCTCCTAATAAAGTATGGTGAAACTCTAGAATAAAAACAAGGAGTGTCTAGTGATATTCCGGTTCCTCCAAAAAAACATCAACTAGAGTGAACAAATATCATTGCTTTTCCAATTTCTTCAAAATAATTTGTTTCCAAAATCACCAGGATTTAGGTCCGAATAACAACAATTTAAATCATTTGTATATAAATTTAAATTTTATAGACAATGGTATGTAAAGTCACACAACCTATCAATTCAACTTAGTCAAATCAATCAATCGAATTCCATGAAGGAATAGACTAACACATTAACAGTCAGTTAAATTCCATAAGGGGAAACTTATCACTTAACATTGTTTCAAAATGTCAAATGACTAACAAACAAATTTTAACTTAGGTTCAAAAACTTTCTTGATTGTCCAAAAGTATAGATAATTATCTAAGCGTATCGTTTTTCTCATTAGCCTTTGGTTGTTGCTCAGAAGGTTATCCAAACTCACTCAGACAAAATGCAAAGTTATACTCTATATTTTATTACTTTTCTTAATGATAATAAAAAATTTCTAATTCAGTTATATTTTCCGCTTAGTATTTTATTCAGTACCGAAATTATTATGAATTATTTCATAAATTCTCACCCAAGTTTAAAATATTTCATAAAATCATTTCTTTATAAAACATCAAATAATAACTTATTCTACTTTATTTACTTTTATAGTATTATTTTTTATCCTAAGAATACATACAAATTTTAATTGTACTTTTTCAAAGATCTAGGTGGAGAACAAATCAAATTATGATTTCTTAAAACCGATTGAGCCATTAACCCTTCTAACTTAGAGTGTTAAAATAAATGATATTTATGGGCTGGCCCAATCAACAAATAGTTTACACAACTTTGATGTTTTAACCTCATATGTGATTGTAATAAAATAATGTTTATCAAAACTTTCTTGTTTAATTTAACCCAATTTACCTGTGTTAAATTATCCCCTATCTTTTCTAAGGGAAAAAATCTCATTTATCAAAACAATCTTTCATTAGAAGTACCTTTTGTTTTGAAACCAATTCCCTTTAAGGGAATTGAAAAATTAAATACCCGGTTTTAATTTCATAAACTCATTCTTTTGAAATCATATTACATATATTTTGATGTATATCAATTCCAAACAATTTATTACTAAAATTCGCTTTGGGTTTATTCAGATTTGGACTCATTTCGATTGCACAATCATAATGAGAATAATTTACTAAGTACTCCACAACATTCGCTTAAGCGTACATCCGATCATCGGTTAGAAGAATATTCGGATTACAAAAAATTAATTGAAAATTTTTCCCCATAGTTATCCCAAAGAAAATGCATTCCATTAAAATTCTACTTCCCAAATTATTCTTACTTTCAATTACTTTCAAAAGTACTACTATTTCATCTCTCAAAAACCTTTTTGAAATCATTTTCAAAAATTTTAGGATTTAGATTCAAAAATCCTTTTAAAACTCATTTTATAGATAAATTTATATAAAATTTCCATTATATAAGAATCATTTCATATTATAATAATTCTTCCTTATTATAATCAAATTTTCTCTAATGTTTATTATCTAAATGTTTTACCTTACCATTTAGACTATACTTACGACTTTTTATTAAAATTCAATCCTTAACTCACAATTTTAAATGGCGAATTTTTAGCTTAATCATTTTCTTCAAACACCTTATAGTCAAATCGTGAAAGTTAATTCACAAAGGGTTCGTTTTAAATCAAGCGATAAATGCTACTAATTAGACCAGGCATAATTTAGCGATTAATAAACATAAATCAATGCTTCTTATTTAAGTTAAGCATAACCGAACAAACAATAGTGATAATAAATAAATATTATCACATTAAACCAACACACTTTATAACAATAATTTTTTTTTGAAAATTATTCCTTTATATATATGAAATATAATCCTAGACAAAATACTAAATTTGTTAAAATTTTCAAAAACTTCAATACTATGTTCGTTAGCCTTGGTTAAGTGTTTAGAAATCCCTAGCGATACCTTGTCATCACATGTCTCGACCAGAATTCATAAAAACTCAATAGATCAATTAACATAATACGTTTTTATAACATTAAAAAATACGTTCTCTTATATATAATACTCTCAAACTCATTCTAGGGTGTTGCGTACCTATCTATAATAAGTCAAACCCTCCAAAGCCAAGGTTCTCACTTAACCTCGCGCTCTCTTACCATGCGGTAAAGATCAAGGCTTTTCAACCATTGATAGTGGCTACATCCCTACCGTAGCTTACAATGGTACCACTCATTTGCTTTTACGACTAGCCTCTCGACTGTAAGCCCATCTGTCCAAACAACCTGAAGGACATGCAGGGGTAAGAGTCATCCATTCGCTACCTAACAAGAAGCGAGAACCCCCTATCTTGCTGCACCTCTGTGCCTAAGCAAGTGAGATAACCCAAATAATGGGGAACATATAAAGCTCCCTGAGACCACGCTGCTAATGTGGAATGGGTTTTCACCTCACGAGAATAACATCCATACATGCAAGAGCAGAAATAAATATCAAGAACAAATCCAAATATGAATGAGCATAAATAATATTTAACCATACTTGAAAGAATGGGAATAAACCGAGTGAAATCCAAACTGGACAGAATGGATAGACAAGGAAAACAATCCAACTTGATAGAATAGACTAATTAAGGTAGCAATCCAAACTTGATATAATGGACTAAATAAGATAACAGTCCAACTTGGTAGAATAAACTAAATCAATACTTAAATGCCGTGATGAGGAGTTGGTTCTACTTGTGGCAATTTAAAGCTAAAATAGATTCAGGGTTTTCGAATTAAATAAGGGAAGGAAATTTTCCAACAAATGACAAGGAAGGTGCACCCCTCTTGAAGCATACCTCTAGTAATATACTTCTAAGAAGCTCATTTATTCTGTGACACTTCTCGGACAATACCAAGCCGCACCTCACCAGACCTTACTAAATATCCGAATATTTCCACATCTAAGTGCATAACCAAATCCAAACTAGATGAGATGTGAAAATACCCTTTTGATGGGAGCAACCCCATATAACTTGGCTTCCTCTCACACTTTTGGTTTAGTCATTTCCAAAAAAGGATAGCAACGCTCAATGGAGCAATAAATCGTCTTAGAATGACGTTAATAAAGTAGCCGAAGTAACCGATAGTAGAAATACCAACTATCGAGGTTATAAACGATCGTATATGTAAATTAGGTCTTATATATTTATCATCGCTCATTGAATTAAAACTTGTAATATTTCTTGGTTATCAATAATACCGGACAATTAAAGGTAGTGTTACCTCAAAGTCATGTCCAACGATTATTCTTAACTTTTGAAAGAGTGACAAGTTTACTTCTTTGATGTTTAGTGTTAATTTTACAAATAAGTCGTTTCCTTATAAGTGATTCGTTTTACGGAAATTAATCCATTTCCATAAACGAATCAAACTTTTTCTTTTTAAAAATAAACTGAACTTATGCTTGATTTCCATATTATAATTAGTTCTTGATTATAAAACGTTAAGAGAATAATTTTTCCGAGTGCTCGACCCCAAAGGCCTAAACCAACATCAGATCGACACCCAAAAGATTATCCCAAAAGATAAATAAACAATTTAAATGTCTTTTATAACTTTGAAAACAATATTAATTATCCCCATAAATAATTAGTCACATTTAAAATCTCCTTTAAATAAACAAATCTACTACCTTTAATAAAATAGATAAATATTTCCAAATGCTTTTATAACATCAATATATCAACTTTAAAATCTTTATTAAATCAGTTTATTAGCTTTTAAATTAGTTAATAAACTTAAAACAGTTTTATTATATTATTTAATTTACTTTAATCACTTTTATTAAATCAATCAATTAATTATAAATGTCAATAGTTATATTTTTATTAAATTCAAATAATCATTAATTAAATGAATAATTAATCTCGAACATTATTAACTAAAATGATAAGTAAATTTTAAATACCATTAACTAAAAAAATTAATTAAATTTAAATAATCATAAATTAATCGGTTAATTAAATTCAAACCTCATTGGTTACAATGATTAATCAAAGCATCATTTGTTAAAATGACTCATCTAAATATAAAACATCATCAATTAAAATGATTTAACTAAATTCCAAAAAACATTAGTTAAAAAATCAATTAAATTTAAAAGAATCATTAATTAAAATGATTATAAATTTCAATTATCATTAATTAAAATAATTAATTAAGTTGAATAAATTAATTGAACTCCATTATCATTAACTAAAAGGATTAATTAAACTCAAATAATCATTAGTTCAAATGATTAATTTAGTATAAAACATCATTAGCAAAAATGATTAATTAAATCTAAAGATAAACCAATTTTAATCATCATTTATTAAATTGGTTCAATAAATCTCAAAATCATTAGTTAAAATAATTAATTATTTTAAATTATCATTAATCAAAATGATTAATGAATTTTAATTTTCCATTTAGCGGAAACACAATCTCAAGCTCATACGATAGGGTTTTAGGGATGAAATTGAATAAATGATGATACAGCGAAATTGCTATAACAACACTTAACAAATTTAATGGCATATCAAGATTTATTTCAGTTAAACATTAATATAATAACATAAGGATGTAAATAAATAATTATTGACAAGAAACCCCTCAGGGTCTCTCTATAGTTTTTTCCTTCAAACAATGGTTATGGATAATAAATAGATAATCATATGAGTTTATAACGATCAAACTAATATGTCATCCATTTTCCAAATGGAAATTCAACCAGACAATCAATCACACATTTCAATTAACATCCAAGCAATCAATAAACGTTTATAACATCATAGGTATGATATAATAAAATTAAATGTGAGTTAAACTCACATTTATTTTCATTTTCGCTGAAACATTTCGATTTTGGACTAAAACTGAACGGTCATCCAATTTTAGCCTAAATTTTCACTTGCTCCAAATCCATCCTCACCAATTCCATTGCGAATATCTCGATGACATGAATCCAACGCAAAAAACAACGTTCGAAACCAACCTCGTATGAAGGAGTTATGGATGTAATAGTATATCGTTAATTTAAAATTATAATAAAATAACATTAAACTAATTACAAGATTGCCCCTCACTTCATCTTCCTCAATCCCCTGTAATAATCCCGTGCACGAATATATCTGCAAACCAACTCGTGTGCATGTTTATGCACTAACACGGAGCAATAGTCGACGAAATCGAATTCCATCTTCACGGACAAACTTCTCTTGACGATCTCTATACGCCTAGCACCAAATATCCAAGCACGGTTCGCCAAATGAATCGCGACCTGGGCCTCAACATTGCCGCTACTGCAATTTTTCCACGACCCTCATTTCGAAGCTGCAACCCACCAAAACATGGCCAAATGTGCGTCGAACCACCACAAAGCCATCCATCCAAGTCACAACTCCACACTCCTCCCCTAGCCAACAAAATTGCCAACCCTAGTTCGGCCATTGAAGTTCGAACTCCGCCGATCACAACAAATAGCATATTGAAACGAAGCCTAGGCCTAAACGATCTCATGGAATCAAGAATTGCGATTTTAAGATGAGTGGGAATTTTTAATTTAAATTTTGAAGTTTAAGTTGCAAAAGGAAAACCCATATTTCATTCTCTGGTAAGTTTAAATAGAGGAGAAGGAGTATGGATTGAACAGTGGAGTTACAGTCATGGGTATGGCTGATGACATGGAGGTATGAGCAAGCATAAGGCAGAATATTATATATATGTATGTATGTATGTATGTATTATTTTAAATTTTAAAATATTCAACAAAATATACCCAAAAATTTTGAACTCCAAACGAGACGTGCCGCCTAGCATTCTATATGTTATACCCCTATTCCGAATGTAATGGAACTATTTTTGAGTTCTTATTCGATCGTATGCAGAATATAGCTTTTTAGACCCAAGTATAGTATTAAATATTCGATATTAATTTCAATGAGTTTCGAACTCGCAATATCAAACGATACGTCTGATCGTCTTGGAATTTAACGACGTAATTTAATTCAATGTTACAGCTCCAATAAAACTGGTTTCATCGAAATCCGAGACTACGGCCCGGAACGACAATTTCACAGATTTAAATATTTAATTATCGATATTTATCCGGTCTATTTATATTTCTAAACAAATTTTACAAATCGAATTCTCCAATTTTATTTACTAATTAAAAGGAGTTGAATGACATTATTAAATCCGTTTAATTAAGATTTAGTTCATAATTCAAATATTTCAACATTCCCTATATTTGAATTATGAGCTATTAAATCTAAAATCTAATTATTTAAATATTTAAAATTAATTAAACATTTAATAATCAGTGACCATAATTATTTGGTTTTTACACCATACTTGTTAGTATCTTAAAAATTCCATTTTATTGATCTAAGTTTTCCCAAAATCATTTAATAATATTTTACCAGTTTAAAATATTATTCAAGGGTTTAAAAAAAATGTTATTGAGACATTATTTACAACAAACCCAAAATTCACTTAATCATTATCTTTAAAACTCTCTTTAAAGATTAAAGTACATATGTAAGGGTTAAGAAAATTGTTGCTCAAATAATGTCACAACAAACCCAAAATAATTTCT
Organism: Allium cepa; assembly: GCA_030765085.1. NCBI lineage: Eukaryota > Viridiplantae > Streptophyta > Magnoliopsida > Asparagales > Amaryllidaceae > Allium > Allium cepa. The sequence continues at coordinate 1,026,776,579 of CM060932.1, read as the reverse complement.
CTCATTATTACTTTAAAATATTCCTCATTAAATTCGCAATTATAATCCGAATTATAATTACTTATCTCTACATTAGTTTAACAAATTAATGTACTTTCACTTAACTTTACAAAACCACTTATTTTAACAAGACATGTAAAAATCCAAACTTTCCTTTATTACTTTATAAAAGGTTTAGTTCGCTTTTTCCACTAACGTATTTACTAAAAACCTCTTTAAAATGATATTTAAATTACCTAATCTCCAACTTACTTTAATAAAATATTAAATACTTAAAAGGTACTTTAAAATACTTATACTATGGTTTAAAATATTTGTTGAATATGCGCTTTGCGCTTATATGATTTTTGTTTGATGATAATAAACATATATACATTCGTTAAATGTATTTGTTAATGTACTATTTTATTTTTCATAGGTTAAATAAATATTTGCTGAATAAAATTAAATACACAGAATTTGAGTTCAAACAAATATTTATTATAATTTTGAATAGTACAAATTCAAGCTCTCACTATACATATACAATTTTGATTGTAATTACATCACAATTCAATTTACATAAATGCCTCACTACATAACGCTCACACTCGTAGTTTATCTTAAACTTCATTCCAGTTAGAATCCAGCATTTGAGAAATCTGCAAAAATATCCACTAACGCATTAAAATTGAAAAAGAAATATTTTTGCAATATAAAATAAAATATGGATTTTTGAAAATATTATTTGCCTCATTTATTTGGGTTGTTCGTCATCATTTACATTTGAATTCATCATACACGAACAATGTGACATGCATAGTGTATCACTGTACAAGCCACAAGGCCGTGCACATCGATATACACTTGATAATGCTACAGGGACAGGTGAGCACAGGTCAAACCCAAATGAAAAGCCGAAATCAACTCACGTGCAATATATTTAAAATCACGACACGAGCACAAGATCAAACCCGAATTTTGAAACTGGATTCAACTCAAGTGAAATTTCAAAAATCAACATGAAAGGATGCAAAGACCAGAAGTACAAACTGAAGACTACAAGAAGTATGCAATTCGAAGTGATATAACAGCAAATACCACAATATCAAGTTCAAGTCAGACCAACAGCTACATGATGCAAACAGTGGATAGCATGGCAATGTCGAATGCATGAACAAGTGAAGCATTTGTGTCAAAACAGAGCAAATGTCAACATGAAGTGAATCCAGTTCAGGTCAGATCAATCAACCAGAATGGATGCAAAGATACCAAATGAAACATTGAACAATGCAATACACATCAACCAAAGTCAAGGCCGCAAATGAAGACTACAGGTCTCAATATCAATAGAATGCAAATTGTCTCAAAGAATAGAGCCAAGACTACAAGTACAAGGCACAGTGCACTACTGACCATGAAGCAAAACCAAAGCCAAGACTACAGTGATACAAGTACAGGAAGCAGTTCAATACTCAAGACAACATGAAGTGGACAGCACTGACTCAAGTACACAAACAACAAGCAGCAGTATGCAAGTGCATACACGAAGAGGCAACAAGGGTCAAGGACCAAGTAAAGCATGTACATGTGTATGAAAACCAAAGTCAACAGCACAGTGAAGTACAAAGCAACTGCAATAGATGCAGTGAAGCAAAAATATAGCAGCAATGTACATGTACCAATGATACAAGAGAAGTGAACAACAATGCAACAGTGTGGAAGTGAAACAGTGATGAAGCTGGAAATGCAAAGACCAGTGATGCAACGCAAATCAAAATAGAGAGTACAACTCACATGTACACCATGATATCAAGCTCAGTGAAACTCATGTAAGTGCACAACTAAACCAACATGACAGCGAACAAATGCAAGTGACTCAAGCAACATGTCCAGTTACAACAAAGACCAAGTGCACAATGAAAAGTATTCAATACTATAAAGCAATGCTTTGTGTACTAAATACATATGAACCAACTTAATATGTACAACCAACAAGCACTGAAACAAAGATGGCCAGAGCCAAAGTTCACAGTGAGGCCAGAGAAATGCACAAAGCTGCTACAGGGATGAACAGAAAGACCTTAAACAACATCGCATTAACAAAGTCAAAGAAATTCGAATGTACAAGTCAAAGCCTACAGTAAATCAAGTTCGAATTCGATGCAAATGATAAGCAACTCGAAGTCGCAAGCAATAGACAAGTCCAAGTCGAAATCATGGAAGCATACAGAAGTCAACAAGGAAATTCGTGAACGTATCTTTGAAAAAGTCAAAAATCAAAAGAGGAAAGTTTTTGCCGTATCAACCAAGAATAAATTGAACGCTTCAAAATCAAAGTCGTGCGCATCAAGGCAAAAATATATCAGGAAAGCAAATAATATGGAAAGTATCGAATTGATACGAACAAACTCAAGTGTCTCGGTATTCATATAAATACCAGCACCCAATTATCATCATCGGTGTGGAGCAAAAAAAGAACAATCGAATTCAAGAAATCACAGAAAGCAACAAATAACATAGCAGAATTTGCAAATCAGATTCGATCGTTTCGAAGCAACCAAGCCATAATTTCACAAAACGATCAACAGAGGAGCGGCTGCGAACAACCTCAAGTAAAGCAAGCCGTCGATCATCAGAGAAGCAGTGAGCAAAGAGCATCACAAATCAGAGAAATTGAAATTGAAGAAAGCCCTAATTTTCGCAAGGGAACGAAGTTTAATTCAGATCGAACGAAGTCGCCATAGCAAAAGAAAAAAAGGAACGGGCTAGAGAATAAAAAAAAAGGGCCGGTCTTGTAAAAGGGGATTAGGGTTTAAGAATCCTTATTTTAAAATAAGGGTGTTTTTTATTTATTTTGCTTTTATTTTTATTTTGAAATCTGTACCTTTCAAATCTTGGTAAATCACCACCTAGGTTGTAGGTAGTGTCAGATTGTCTAGTTAGAATCAGTTCAGTGAGCAGGGTGTGCGAGTTTGCAAAACTCTATAGGCGGGAGCAGGGTTTGCGAGTTTGCAAAACTCTATAGGCGGGATCAAGGGTTGCGAGTCTATTAGAGTTTTTGTAAGCGGGAGCAGGGTTTGCGGGTCTGTTAGAGTGTTTGTAAGTGAGAGACTGTTTAATTCTAATAGAAATCTGGGAATGCAGCAGTAGGCAGGGGTTGCCGAAGCTGGGTAAATTTTGTGTGTGATTTACTTTCAGCATATTTATTTCTCTACAGTTTGTTTTTACGTTTAACTCGAGAAAATTTGCTATAACCCTATTCACCCCTCCTCTAGGGTTAATCTAGATCCTACGAGTGGTATCAGAACACGGTAGTTTTCTTTAACTCTAGAGTCATGAATCCACCAAATAATTCTTTTTCTGAGGGGCAATCTATTGTTAGGCCACCCATGTTTAATGGGAATGATTATGCTTATTGGAAAGTTAGGATGGGTAATTCTTTTTCTGAGGAGCAATCTATTGTTAGGCCACCCATGTTTAATGGGAATGGTTATGCTTATTGGAAAGTTAGGATGGGTATTTATCTTAATTCTGTTGATTATGATGTTTGGAACATTATTGAAACTGGCTATAAATCTCCCACTATAATTGTTGGTGATACTGAGATTCCTAAACCTAAGGATAGGTGGAATGCTAACGATAAGAATTTAAAAGCTGCAAATGCTAAAGCCATGAATGCTCTGATCTGTGCTCTTGATAAGACTTAATTTAATAGAATTTCTCATTGTAAAAATGCACAGGAAATCTGGAATACTTTCGATGCAATATATGTGCAAAAGTCAACAGCAATGAGAAATCCTCCACAACCAACTCAGTTGAAGAAATGTGCTTAACAGGATTTGTAAAAAGCAGTTGTGATGAGGATGATGATGATGGAGCAGCTGAGCTGGCGTTAATAAAGAAATTCAAAAGGTGGAACCATAAATATGGAAATCCAGCTCTAAATCAAAAATTAAAAAGCAGAATAATCAAAGCACTAGACAACTCGGAAGAACACGGGACCATTTGCAACAAACCCGGTGATATCAGGCCCAATTATCCCCGATTTCAACGCGATTTTGAAAAGAAATCAAAACGGAGAAATACTACAGTCACGTGGAATACAAGTGATGAAGATAATCAAAGTTCTAGCAGTAAGAGTGAGAAAGCAGATATGTGCCCTCATGAAAATATAACTGATAGCAACGATGACGAGCCAAGCGAGGTATCAAACTTACTCACTCTGAATTACTTATTTATTTCCACAAAGTAAATGGCTGTTTTAAACGACTTAGGGAGAAGTATGCCAAACTTGAATCACAGAAAGACACTTTGATAGAATTAAATGAAAAACTTGACCAATTAGTTAAAACCTATCAAAGTAGGATCCCTAAGTGTGATAAGTGTCCAACATTTGAACAAGAAATTAAAAAATCAAAAATCAATATAAAATCACTTGTAAATGAAATTCTGATTTTGAAAGAGAGTGAAAATACTAGGAGAGAGAATTCTATTAAAAAGTGCGCACAATTGTTAAACGAAAATGAATCTCTCAAAACACAAGTCCAACAATTGTCAACGACTTTAGATAAATTTTCAAAAAGTGAAAAATCGTTGAATATGCTATTAGGAAAGCAAAATGTTAACACAGATAGAAAAGGGCTTGGATATAATCAATCTAAAATTGTTGAAAACAAGATTAATCAAAAAAATTCAATGTGCACAATTTGTAGAAAATATGGACACAATCACAATAATTGTTGGTATAGACCCAAACATGTGAAAACTATACCAACTTGGGTTCCAAAAGGCACAAATATAAAATCTCTTAAAGTAAAACAAATTTGGGTGCCGAAGGGAGAAATTATAAATAGTTTTGGGTCTCCACAAAATTATTTTTCAAAATATTCTGCCACCAATAACCATGGACCTATAAAAACAAATAGGTCACAAAAATCTTTCATCGTGTAGGTATGGTGGCTGGCTAAGGAACAACAGCAGTGTTCTCTGGATTTTGGCTGTTCCAGAAACACAACGGGCAACAAAGCAAAGTTCCTTAGCCTAATACAAAGGTGACAGAATCACAATGGGCAACCACAAAAAATTATCTTAAAGGTAAAACAGGTGAAGGTATATTTATTTGATCGATATATTAAATGTGATAATCTGCACCATATTCTGAATGAAATCAGCCAGTATTGAGATGTTGAAAAGATGATGTTTTCTGATTCTGACTTGTTCAACATAGTTGGCCAATTACATTTATGCCAAAAACACTATTCTTTGAATTACTTCTTACATATACGTTTGAATTAAACATAGTGTTTTGCTGGATGATAATATTTTTGGTTACGGCTAACTCTATATTCACGGTTTTCTGATTATTTACAAGGCTTCAATCCAAATTCAAGAGAATGTCATTTAAAATGCTGTGAAAAATTGAGTTTGAATTTTTACGCACACTTCATGATCTGGTCTATCAATTTTAGTTAGTGCTATTTTGGAGTGAAAGAGAAATTCAGATGCAGATCATACTGGTAATCTAGTTGACAGAAAACTTCTAGTTGAACGTGATTTATGGTGAGACATTTAGTAACTGCATCGTTTTTCAAAGAAAATATCTGCATATTTTTCATTACAAATAATTTTCAAATAGCAGAATTTTTTTTCTCATATAACCCCTTCGAGAAAATCATTTTTGACCATATTTTCAGATTAGTCATTTTTATTGATTTTAAATGACAAATTTTGACTAATCCGACTCCCTACTACTTATCAAAAAGATAAAAAGTGATTGAAAAGGTGATAAGTGTTGATATTTAACATACATTACTCAAGAGAGTATATTTGAAAATTTTCTTTAGGAATTCAAACAAGAGTTATAAAACTTTCTGTTGGGTAAAGATTCCATGACCATTTCTATATCTATCATATTTCTATCGACCATTGTTTTTCAGAAATTTAATATAGTTTGTCGATATGTGGTACTATAATCAGGGATCATTTTTTTTCATTTCACATTTTTAAAAAAATAAATAAATATCCAAAGTATTCACTCTCATTTAAAAATCCCCACGGTTATGCATGAGTGAATTACTTGATTATGTGCTTTCATGCTCATTTAAAAATCCTCACGGTTATGCATGTATGGAACGCATATCAAAATTAATTGATTAAATAGACAAGTTGATTCTAATCCCATTTAAAAGTCCTCGCGGTTATGCGTGGTTAGAAGATACTTGAATTCATTTTTAAAAATTAAATTGGAATACTACTAATCTTATTTAAAAGTCCTAACGGTTATGCATGATTAGTAGATATTCAAATTCCTGATATAAATGTACCACAAGAAGATACAACTGTATGATTTTACGTTAGAACATCATTTCCATTCATTCTAAAAGTGGAATATGCGCCTAACAAGGGTAGTTATGATTTTTGTTTGATTTTTATTGAAGTTTAATACTTATATTCAAATTGAGTTTTAATGTTGGATTAATATTGATCACTTTATCTTTATTTTTCTCTAAGACTATTATTCTTTTGCTGATAACAAAAGGGGGAGAGAAAAGTTAAGATTTTGTCAAATAAAATCAAGCAAAGGTCAAATAATTTTCCATTTGCATCTAGGCTTATTTATACATTTCTATTTGTATGTATATATGTAGGGGGAGCATCATGTAGAGAGGAAGCATTTAAATAGGGGGAGCAACTAGAGTATATCATTGACCAAATACATTTAACACTATCAAAATCTTAAATATATGTTTGTTATCATCAAAAGGGGGAGATTGTTGAATATGCGCTTTGCGCTTATATGATTTTTGTTTGATGATAATAAACATATATACATTCGTTTAAATGTATTTGTTAATGTGCTATTTTATTTTTCATAGATTAGATAAATATTTGCTGAATAAAATTAAATACACAGAATTTGAATTCAAACAAATATTTATTACAATTTTGAATAGTACAAATTCAAGCTCTCACTATACATATACAATTTTGATTGTAATTACATCACAATTCAATTTGCATAAATGCCTTACTACATAACACTCACACTCGTAGTTTATCTTAAACTTCATTCCAGTTAGAATCCAGCATCTGAGTAATTTGCAAAAATATTCACTAACGCAGTAAAATTGAAAAAGAAATATTTTTGCAATATAAAATAAAATATGGATTTTTGAAAATATTATTTGCCTCAGTTATTTGGGTTGTTCATCATCATTTACATTTGAATTCATCATACACGAACAACGTGGCATGCACAGTGTATCACTGTACATGCCACAAGGTCGTGCACATCGATATACACTTGATAATGCTATAGGGACAGGTGAGCATAGGTCAAACCCAAATGAAAAGCCGGGTTCAACTCACGTGCAATATATTTAAAATCACGACACGAGCACAAGGTTAAACCCGAGTTTTGAAACTGGATTCAACTCTAGTGAAATTTCAAAAATCAACATGAAAGGATGCAAAGACCAGAAGTACAAACTGAAGACTGCAAGAAGTATGCAATTTGAAGTGATATAACAGCAAATACCACAATATCAAGTTCAAGTCAGACAAACAGCTACATGATGCAAACAGTGAATAGCATGGCAATGTCGAATGCATGAACAAGTGAAGCATTTGTGTCAAAACAGAGCAAATGTCAACATGAAGTGAATCCAGTTCAGGTCAAATCAATCAACCAGAATGGATGCAAAGATACCAAATGAAACAATGAACAATGCAATACACATCAACCAAAGTCAAGGCCGCAAATGAAGACTACAGGTCTCAATATCAATAGTATGCAAATTGTCTCAAAGAATAGAGCCAAGACTACAAGTACAAGGCACAGTGCACTACTGACCATGAAGCAAAACCAAAGCCAAGACTACAGTGATACAAGTACAGGAAGCAGTTCAATACTCAAGACAACATGAAGTGGACAGCAGTGACTCAAGTACACAAACAACAAGCAGCAGTATGCAAGTGCATACATGAAGAGGCAACAAAGGTCAAGGACCAAGTAAAGCATGTACATGTGTATGAAAAACAAAGTCAACAACACAGTGAAGTACAAAGCAACTACAACAGATGCAGTGAAGCAAAAATATAGCAGCAATGTACATGTACCAATGATATAAGAGAAGTGAACAACAATGCAACAGTGTGGAAGTGAAACAGTGATGAAGCTGGAAATGCAAAGACCAGTGATGCAATGCAAATCATAATAGAGAGTACAACTCACATGTACACCATGATATCAAGCTCAGTGAAACTCAAGCAAGTGCACTGCTAAACCAACATGACAGCAAACAAATGCAAGCGACTCAAGCAACATGTCCAGTTACAACAAAGACCAAGTGCACAGTGAAAAGTATTCAATAATATAAAGCAATGCTTTGTGTACTAAATACATATGAACCAAGTTAATATGTACAACCAACAAGCACTGAAACAAAGATGGCCAGAGCCAAAGTTCACAGTGAGGCCAGAGAAATGCACAAAGCTGCTACAGGGATGAACAGAAGGACCTTAAACAACATCGCATTAACAAAGTCAAAGAAATTCGAATGTACAAGTCAAAGCCTGCAGTAAATCAAGTTCAAATTCGATGCAGATGATAAGCAACTCGAAGTCGCAAGCAATAAACCAGTCCAAGTCGAAATCATGAAAGCATACAGAAGTCAACAAGGAAATTCGTGAACGTATCTTTGAAAAAGTCAAAAATCAAAAGAGGAAAGTTTTTTCCATATCAACCAAGAATAAATTGAACGCTTCAAAATCAAAGTCGTGCGCATCAAGGCAAAAATATATCAGGAAAGCAAAAAATTTGGAAAGTATCGAATTGATACGAACAAACTCAAGTGTCTCGGTATTCATATAAATACCAGCACCCAATTATCATCATCGGTGTGAAGCAAAAAAAGAACAATCGAATTCAAGCAATCAATCCAGAAAGCAACAAATAACATACCAGAATTTGCAAATTAGGTTCGATCGTTTTGAAGCAACCAAGCCATAATTTCACAAAACGATCAACAGAGGAGCAGTTGCGAATAACCTCAAGTAAAGCAAGCCGCCGATCATCAGAGAAGCAGTGAACAAAGAGCATCACAAATCAGAGAAATTGAAATTGAAGAAAGCCCTAATTTTCGCAAGGGAACGAAGTTTAATTCAGATCGAACGAAGTCGCCATAGCAAAAGAAAAAAAGGAACGGGCTAGAGGATAAAAAATGGGCGGCCTTGTAAAAGGGGTTTAGGGTTTAAGAATCCTTATTTTAAATATAAGGGTGTTTTTTATTTATTTTGCTTTTATTTTTATTTTGAAATCTGTACCTTTCAAATCTTGGTAAATCACCACCTAGGTTGTAGGTAGTGTCAGATTGTCTAGTTAAAATTAGTTCAGTGAGCAGGGTGTGCGAGTTTGCAAAACTCTATAGGCGGGAGCAGGGTTTGTGAGTTTGCAGAACTCTTTAGGCGGGAGCAGGGGTTGCGAGTCTATTAGAGTGTTTGTAAGCGGGAGCAGGGTTTGCGAGTCTGTTAGAGTGTTTGTAAGCGAAGGACTGTTTAATTCTAATAGAAATCTGGGAATGCAGCAGTAGGCAGGGGTTGCCGAAGCTGGGTAAATTTTGTGTGTGATTTACTTTCAGCATATTTATTTCTCTGCAGTTTGTTTTTACGTTTAACTCGAGAAAATTTGCTATAACCCTATTCACCTCCCCTTCTCTAGGGTTAATCTAGATCCTACAATATTTAATTTGAATATTACTTGAAAATACTTATTTTATAATTTACTTTAAAACCACAAAAAAACATTTTTTTATAATTTAAAACTCTTTACATAAAAAATTCAGAAATAATTATAAAAACATATTTAAACTTCAAACTTCCTTTTTAAAATACTTTAATAACTTTCCATAAAATTACTCTAAAGGATTTGGAAAATATCTATAAAAGCCATTTTTACTTTACTAAAAACCAAGATTTTCAACGCAACATTTTTCACAATTGCAATGACTTTCCAAACCAATTTTCTTAAGTCAAACACACTCAAGCCATGTGTATAAAATCATCCAACATATATATTATCATAATATATCCACATTTTAACCAATTTAACCAGTGTCAAATATAGGGGATTCAAAGTGTTTTTATAGCAACTATTTTGCTTCAAAAATTCACACACAATTTTCGACTTTATCAAATAGCAATATCAAACATACGAACAAGTCTGGGCTACGATATATGTTTTAAGAGGGTTATCAGAGAGATTATACTACTTATAATGATATCACTTGTTTTCCAAAGTATGGAGGGGTCCAAAATTAATAACTTGCATTGCTCTTTATAGTATTATATTTTAACGCAACAAATAGATATATGACAGCGTTATACAAATCAGATGGTGAGTAAACCTACCCATGCCCAAGCTAACCCAAGTCATAGAAAATCCCGCTACGAATGTAATGGAGAAAACAGCGTCTTGATCGGACCTCATATTCAAAAGTTACGGATTTTATAAGATTTGTCATTTATCTAAATAATAAAATAACTAATTAATATTAATTACCTCACTTGTCCGTTCTTCCCCAATTCCCTTCCTCCCCTATACACGCACACCCACCTCCATTTTGTGCACGCACATGGCGACATGGAGCTCTACTCCATGAAATCAAACGCCGCATGCGCCAATGTACTCCTTGTCGAACGCTTTATGCGATGGACACACAAACTACAAGCTCGGTCCACTCTAATAAATTAAGACTTGTAGCCTACCATTACTATATTAAATGTCGCACGTCACCTTGGAACATCGTAGCTCCTCTACCAATGCCTACTAACTACTCTTCGCACCTCAAGTTCAACTGCGCCATCAATTTCACCCCGGCCACTTCCAGAATTTCATGACCGAGCTCCAGTACATGACAAACCAATGTTGCTTTCACAATATGGTGCCACACCTCCTTAGACTTCCACCGTATGCTCTCCTTCACACGAGAAGTTTAAATCCACAAATGCCTTAACCAATCTCCACCTAAATCGATGACAATTCCAACCCTAGCTTCGACTATCACTATCGCTCCTCCCCAATCGACACCACACCCAACAATGACTATACATATTTGATGCCCTTGCTCATACGATGCCAATGGATCCAAAATGGACTTCATGTGTCCCCTATTTCTCTCGAAACAATTGAAAGAAGGAGAGGAAGAGTAGCGACTTTTTTATTGAAGAAGGAAAGGAGAAAGTGATTGAGAGGGTTAAGTATGTGGGGTTATTTATAGTAAAATAAACAATATATTTTAATTTCTAATATTAATGCTATGCATATCGAGCGCGCATGACCGCACAGTCCATCAGATCGTCATGAAACTCGTCGACCCACATCGACTCATTATTCCAGATCCAATGACACTAGTTTCGTCAAAAATTGAAGATAACGCACCGGGATGATAATTTCACATTTTAATTAAAAATAATAATTATTAAAACGAGTGCGAACCCATACTACACATATGATATTCTAAAGTTAAATAAACCGAAACAGTCAAAATGTGATATTCATAACTGTAATGGTGATTCCAAAATACAAAATTGATCAAATAATAATGATATAAAGTGAGTCTCTCACTTTGATGTCGTAAATTTATATAGATATATGCACTGATATGGTTAAATAAACAAAATATTATTTATATTAATTTTTTTTGACAATAAATTACATGAGACATCAACGTATCTAGTCAAAATTCATTAAAAAAAACCATATTGCACAAAAATGAGAAGATTGAAATGTAGACCGAGGAATTTTACAATAGTGTTAAAAAGGAGTAAAATGATTTTTAAGCATAATATCATGGAGTTCAACAGAATATCATGGAAATCCGATCCTATAGCAAAAAAGTATTTACAAAATGCATTAACATAAAAATTACTCTTAATGTTCCATTTATTAAACTTCGAATTATATAAAATAGTTTCATGTCTAGTTACCAGCAAATGAGTTGGGAATAATCAAAGAACCAAAGATTCATAAATAAGCCTCCAAACTACATAAAAAGTAAATTAGTATAATATGGTCTACATTAGCTTTTGATATATATAACAATAAAAATTTGAAATCATTTTTTAGTGTTTTTGAAACAGCTTTTGCACTTGAATTTACTAAAATTTATCAAATGAGAAATTTTATAGTGGAAAACTACTCAATCAACAAATTTTTTGGCTTATATATATATTTATTTATTTTAATATTCAAATATAATTTAGACACTATCCATACTTTTTCTAGAGGTTTAACATAAAGAATTTAGTTTTAACCTTCTTTATTTTCAATGTATCTACCTACAAATAGATTTGGCATATTCGATGAACAAATAATTCATATATAAACCTACAAATTACATATAAAAGCAAATTAGTTTAATATGGTTGACATTAATTTAATTTTTTATGTAGAACAAACAAAATATTGAATTCACTTCAATATTTAACTATGCATCAAAAATCATGATCCAAACTTAATTTATAAAAAATACCTTATACAAACTATTCTTACTTATTTTAGAAAATAAAAAGAAAAAGATAAACTATCAACATATTATACTTTAGATTCTAAATATTGTACAGCCTTTTCTCAATTTCAATAAAAATCGAATATTCGAGATAATTCGGAAAAAATTGTTTATATGGATAGAAAATAAAGAACGAATTGTAAATAGTAATAAAAATTCTATTTAATTGAGTGGGAAAGAGAGTTAAATATCCTTTATGTACAAATCCAAATTACAATCAAATTGTGTGACCATTTATGAAGATTGAATTGTATAATTAAAATTATGACATGATTTTTAGATCTTGAGGAGTCCAAGACTCAAGAGTAAATGAAATGAAAGAATGAAAGAAATGGGCTAGAGATCCAACTATAATATATACAGTATAAATTATAATGCCCTTTTGAGTTTATGTGACGCTCGAAATTAAAGTGATAAATAAAGTGAAGGAATGAAATAAAATGATTATAGAATTTATATTAGATCAGAAAAATATTTTTTTCTTCTCTAGGTATTAAAGTACATAGATATGTAATGTTTTATGGAATAAAATGAATGCAAAATTGGTAAACTAATTAAGGGGAATGGTTAAAAGGGAGTGATTTGGTTAAGGGGAATAAAAGTTATGGAGAAATTTTTCATAAAAGTGAATCTTTAATAAAGGGAGAAACTTTTAACTTGCACCAAATTTAAGGAAAAATTATCATAAAAATTTCCACTATTAGCCTTCATTTCATTTAGAATCTTTTTATTGTTTTCCTTTTGTAAAAATAAATATACATATACGTACATACATACATATAATTAGATTACATGAAGTTAGTGGTTGAATTACAAAAAAATTATGATAAAATTATAGGTCTTAAACCGAGTATATGTTTATAAACTTCTTGGTTGTTACGCTTTTGGTTTTCCTTAATTTTTATTAGTATTATAATAAGTGTTTAATGAAGGAACTTGTTAAAAACTTTACACTTCAAAAAACTGAACAAACGAATTTTGAATAAAGATTATGCTTATCAATGTAGTTGGAAAGTATAACATCATACGACTTAAGATTTGATTTTGAATGTAGTTTATATACAGAGTTTATATGTTGCAAGAGGCCTAATAGAAAAATAAATATTCTTAAAGAATTAAGTGACTCTAAAATTTATTGGATAAAATGAGGTTAATCAAGGTCGAACCAGGATGGTAGAGCTTAAACCAAATCAAGGTAAATAAGGTTATTGTAAGATAATAAGATATAGGGGTGGCCAGCAAGAATTGAACTTGTGACCTTCTTCAAAACATATTCAATCAATGAGAGATGAGAGTATAAATTCTAAAATTATGAGAAAAATGAAAAAATTGCAAGGGAGATCCAACTTTAAGGTGTATAGTATAAGACAAGTTCAACCACTTTAATTAATAATTAAAAGTTTACCATTATCATTTATTATTTAAAAAGAGTTTAAATACGCTTATTAAATCAATTTTATTACGTTAAATCCATAATTTAAATATTTTAATAATTTCGATATTTAAATATAAAATGTTTAAAAGTATGGATCGTTACAGACCACATGACTTTCATTTGGTGCCTTTAAAAAGAATGTATTGCTTCCTCCTCCCAATGCTTTGACTTGAAAACAAAAGGCGCCTTCAAAAATAATAGTGTATCAGTACTAATATAATTATAAAAATGGATATATGGTAAGACTTGCTCGTTTCATATATTTCATATACTATACCAATACAATCAATAAGAAGGTAGGGACGACAATATATGGGTGGAGTTGTAAATTTCAAGCTATAAGTGAAACAAGATACCATGCTACAAAGCAGAACAAAGTAAAAATATATGCTCGTATGTCTAAAGATATCAAATAATATTCTTTGGGTAACACATATTGTGACAACCCGCACCTTTCGACACACCGATCCAAAGCCTATGATGACTTTCGAACTCACATCGGTGCCAAGAAGTTAGAGCTATCAATTTTTTATAATATTATAGAGACAAGAGTAAATAAATATGATTTAAGACATACTATACATGACTCATAGTGGAAGGAACAAACATAAATATTGAAAGTAACCATCTTTGAAAATATCTCAAAACTCGGTCTCGGAAAAAAAAGTGCATACTCAAATACAGAGTGCATAGAAATACAATTCATAGTTTGATAAGACACTAAGTACTGATAAGATAGATAGTTGCATGGAGAGTAAATAAAATGATAAGCAACTCTTGTGATGAGCCCGCCTCTCTACTTACTAAAATCAGGATAATCACATGTTGCCCCACCCTCCCGTGGTGGGAAAAGAAAGGAAAAAGGGTGGGTCGGACAAAAGTCTAGTGAATGAGTACATGTTTAATATATGGTGATCATATGTAGTTGACTTTAGTTCCACTCTATGTGACCTAAGGTGCTCTACAAGTGTCTATGTATTCCAACTTCCAAGGGTCCTTCACTTAAGGTTTTTTACTTGAAAAACACCTATACTAACAACTTTTGTAGGTCCTACAAAGGTCGAACAGTGGATCGAACCTCAATAACTAACGATCGGCCATAACTACTGCTACTCAACATAGGGTCATCCTGCAACTTTTCCATATTGGACTATATCTCATATTACGACTATGTGTAACTATCTCACATCCCTATAATTTCCACGTGGGAATAAAATTTTCCACAACTAGGACTACGTGTACCCCAACTACACATTGAGGAGGAGCTCGCAATGCTGACTCACCAATGTGTCTTATCATCTATATCGTGTCCACCTCTCAATGGTAGGTAACTCCCTTTATTTCATGCGCTGGATCCATCAACAACACAGTATCGTGTGGTGTCAG
The DNA here is from genome assembly GCA_030765085.1 of Allium cepa. NCBI lineage: Eukaryota > Viridiplantae > Streptophyta > Magnoliopsida > Asparagales > Amaryllidaceae > Allium > Allium cepa. The sequence goes on along the minus strand of CM060932.1, from coordinate 1,026,761,210 downwards.
TATCCATGCATACCAAGGAACTCCTATTATGTCAGGCCCACACACTTCATCGGGCATTAGTCAGTGTTGCACGTCCACCGTAGAGTCTTATGTGAGTGTCATTTGCGATAGATTTTCCCCCAGTCGAATAATTGATCCCCATTATATAAAGAGCATTTACCTAAACCTGCAATGTCCAAGTGTTGTCTTATAGAAAACAAGCTTCCCTAATATATATATATATAATATACATAAACAGTTAACTATAATTTAAAACATAGGCCTTAGGTCGAGGTTCAATCTACGCTTTAGAGCACCCAACGGTCGATCGATATAACCTGGGCGGTCGATCGCTTGCTATCGACTGCTCGAGTGGCATGGTCAATCGACCGCTGTGTAAAATTCAGGATTTTTTAGTTTGACTAATTAGTCACTTAATTACTATCTACAGCCAATCGTTCTTAAGCATCATTAAAATTCTAGTTTTAGGTTTAAGGGTTTTTGGTGATCTCCAAGTAATATTTATCCAATTCCTAATCAATTTATATTTACAATAATTAGTTTTCACCTATGCTTAATGTCAATAATATCAAGTTAAATCATCGATTTGTAAGGATTTCTACTTGATTGAAAGTGGGGTTTAATCTAGGTTAATTCCTATTTAATAGGTTTGCATCTATTTAATTTATTATCAATTCTCAATCATAAGCCATATGATTTACAATTTAGTTACTACCATCTTAGATCAGATTGTATAAATTAAAATTAACTACAATAATCATTTCATTAAAATGTTCTCACTCACCTCGGATCCAAGCTTTATCTATATCCTCCATTTAAAAATCGACACTCGATAGCTTGCCCCTTTCTTGATCCGATCTCATTGTATTTTTTTTTCATTTTTATTTTAAGTTGGAGAATTTTATAAGTGGAAGAGAGGAGATTTTAATAAAGTTTCGGCATACTGATGATTCCTAATGAATTAGGGTTTAGGCTAGCTTTGTATTTATAGGGGTTTTAACTTTGTGTTTCTTCACGACCCAGTAAAAAATTTCGATTGATCCAGACCGTTCGTCACTTTAGATATACCAATTTATAACATCAACAGGTTACCGCTAGGGGGTATCGGTTGATCGCTACATGTCGACTGACGAACCCTAGGATGTCGACCGGTATAGTTGTTTAATAATGAAAACTTTAGTTAATTAATTAATTTTATTTTCAAATTTTGAAACATTTGTAACTTCTCCATACTAACTTCCATAGTGTAATATATGAAAATTACTAGAAATCACTATGAATGCAACAGTGCAAATTTCGTAGCAAAATTAGACGTTTGCAAAAACTCTATTTTTGCACTTTCACATTTTAAATTTAATTCTTTTATTAAATTATCTCTTAAATCTTTGGCATGTTACCTTCTCTCCTACTGAAAGGATTTCTTCCTCGAAATCTCCAAGGACGGAAAACTATAACCCATGTGTATAACAATTAACTACAACTATCTACCCATCCATCATCGATGGGTAAACATTTTCCTTAGTAAACCTTCTAATGCAATATGTATATGAAAATCATGGAATGCACATGAACCTATACTAATGCAAAAGATTAGGTGGTCTCCTAATCTATTTGACCTTCTATTATGCAAGTGCTTATGCCATGTATCTAAGACGTATGCAACATCCTAAGTAAATATACTTTCAATTCTACATGCATGCATAACCATTCAGTCCATATGCAGCATCCATATGAATGTAACTCAATAAGATTAAAAAAAATAAAGCAAGTGTAATGTGAGTATGCATATTATCGAAATACTTACCTAAGTGTAAAAAAAATCAAATTTATAAATCCACTGGTGTCCATTATCTGTAACATGTCCTACTGACACACTTGCAACCATTCCTACCATCCAATGGTCTCAACCCTAAGGTTATACTACTAGGCTAAGTTTTAATATATAACTGGTCTATACTTATTTGAGTAAATTGGAAATGTACCAAAAAAGAGTTGTAAGTGGGTAGCTCGGATCTTATCCTTAGACTCCTACGTACTCTCTGCTAGCTCATCTTCCCGTTGAACTTTCACAAGTTTGACTTCTTTGTTGTGGAGTCGCTTTGTACCATACTCAAGAATACAAGTGAGTGCACGATAGACAAGTGACTCCCTCAACATTTTCCATTTCCTCTAGTTGGCTCGGCTTGACTACGATAACTGAATCATGCAAACATTTTTGTAAGTGCGACACATGGAAAACATCATGTACTTCCGCCAACTTCACAGGAAGCTCCACTCTATATGGCAACTTCCGTATCAATAATCGAGAGAGGTCCTACAAACCTCGGTGCTAGCTTCGCTACCAAATCTCATAACGAACCTAAGTGTTTAGACCTTCGCAAACATTAAGTCACCCCTGCAAACTCTAACTCTGTACATCTCTTGTTAGCAGAAGACATCTGCCTACCCTGCGTGGTTTTCTCTCTTCTACAGATCAAGTATACTTTCTCCGTTGTCTCCTTAACCGTGTTGGCCCAAGAATAATCTTATTCATAGTTTCCCACTAACACATTGGTGATCTATAGGGTCTCCTTTATAGTGTCTCAAATGATGTTATTCCAATGCTTGCCCGATTGATGTTATCATGAGTAAAATCCACCAATGGCGTGTGATCCTTCCAAGAGCCTGCAAAATCCAAGATGCACATCCGAATTAAATCCTCCGATACTTGATTCACTCTTTTTGTTGGTCCGTCCATCTAGGGTGATAAGCGGTGCTCAAGCTCAACTAGGTGCCTAAAGCCTCATGTAGACTCCTTCAAAACTCTTTAGTGGAAAGCGGATCTCGATCGCTAACGATGCTAGTATGAACCTTGTATAACCTAATGATCTCTCTCACGTACAAAGTAGCCAAAGATGACGTCATCCTTGTACTCCTAACTAGTATAAAATGAGTGTATTTGGTCAATCGATTGACTATGACCCAAATACTCTCATTCCCTTTTTTATTCTCCGTAAACCATCGATGAAGTCCATATAGAAATGCTCTTCCACTTCGTTGAGGAATATCTAATGGCTGCAACAATCCTCCTAGCTTCTTCTACTCTGCCTTTACCCTCTGGAAAGTCATATATCGAGCTACATATTCCGCTACATGCTTTCTCATTCCAAGCCAATAGAAGACTCTCTTCATGTCAAGGTACATTTTGTCTCCACCAAGATGAATAGCCGTCCTAGAACAAGTCGACTAGTACTGCACCTATCAAATCCATACTGAGAGGAACACATAACCTACAACCTCTGCGTAACCATCCCATTGAGTAAATGGCATAAAAAATGATTCGACTTCTATCCTCTACCAAGCTTCTAAAAAATATCCACTAGCTCCTTTTCCTGCTTCATGCTAGTCCCAATACGTTCCATGAGAGTAGGTTGCACATCCAAAGCTACTAACAATCCCGGGATAACGTTTGATGATGGTAGGAAATAAATTGTAGAAACGAACTCCAAATGCTTCCACTCCAAGAAAAAAGGACTCAATACTGCATGTTGTCTACTCAAGGCATCGGCCACCACATTGCCCTTGCCTGGGGTACGTGAGATAGTAAAATCGCACGATGTTAAAAACACCATCCATCTTTGTTGCCTTAAATTCAAGCCCTTTGGGACAATAAATATTTTAAAGAATTATGATCCATATGCAGCTCAAACCGCTCTCCTAAAAGATAATGCCTCCATGATTTGAGCGCAAAGACTATGGGTGCTAACACAATATCATGGGTAGGGTACTTTCTCTCGTGGACCTTCAACTTCGACTAGTGTAGCTCACTAGTCTTTCTTCTACCATTAAGACTGCTCCCAACCCCATACCCAAGCATCGGTATAAACTCTAAGTGTCTTCATACTATTAGGCGATACCAAAATAGGTGTACTAGCCAACGCCTCCTTTTGCATAACAAAAGCATCCTCATACTTCGTGTCCCATGAGAAAACTAAGTTCTTCTTAATGAGGCAGGTCAGAGGGGTAGAGATCTTCATGAAGTCCTTAATAAACTTTCGATGGTAGCTCGCCAAATTAAGAAAACTCCCCACCTCCATGGAATTCTTTGGCACATGCCAATCCTGAACTGTAGCAACTTTACTGGGATCGATCATCAATCGATCGTCAACCCATTTTCCGATACAACATTCCCAAAAAGTGTACTTCCTCTCATCAAAAGTGGCACTTAGAAAACTTTACCTTCAACTTATGCTTACGAAGTGTATTGGGCATTTATTATAAATGCAACGCATACTTCTCTTTACTCTTTGAATAGACAAATCATCCATAAATACCACAACGAACTTATTGAGAAACCCTCTAAAAAATCGACTTATAAACTCTACAAAATAAGCGAGTGCATTGGTCAGTCCGAAGGGCATGACTAACCACTCGTATAGCCCGTCAGATGAATGAAAGGTGGTCTTTAAGATACCATCATCAGCTACATGCAACTAGTGGAATATAGTAGCCAAATCAAGTTGTGAGAACACCTTCGCTCCAACCAACTAATAAAAGAGATCATCTATACGGGGCTGTGGATACTCATTCTTCTTTGTCGGTTTATTTGGCCCCCTATAATCGATGCAAAGCCTAAAGAACCATCCGCCTTGGTGGAAAAGACGACCGATGCTCCCCGTTTTGAAATGCTCCTTCTAATGAAGCCCTTCTTCAATAGCTTATTCACATTCTTATTCAACTTGCATCTCTCCTTTGGAAGCATATGCCTTAAGGGTAAGGCAATAGGTATGATGTTATCTATAAGATAAATTATGAACTCGATCTCTCATTGAAGTGAGAGATCGGTAACCTCAAAAAAGAATCTAGGTAATCTCTAACTATAGACACTGAATCTAGCTCATCATGTGATAGGTCTAATGAATATAGGTAGATAAACATAACTGATCCTATGGGATCGCAATAAACTACTAACCTATGTCCACTACACGTACTTAACCTAATAACCTTCCTATCACAATCTAGGATTAGCCACATATATCATCATCCAATTCATGCCCAATATCAACCCACACAAAGGAAATCCTAAGACAAAAGCATCGCAATCGAACTCGACCCCTAAAATAAATAATTTCAAACTTCTACATACAACGGACAAATAAGCCAATTCTCCCATGGGGTTTGACACAACTACAGGATCCGTAAATATGCTAGTATGTAAGTGTAACTCATCCACAAGTCTATTCGAAATGCAAGAATGTGATGCCACTATGTCAAATAAAATGTAAATACGTAAACCAAATAGAGTTAACACACCCTTAATCACAACATTTTTCCCAGTATCTGACATTGGTGGAGTACTCGAGCTAGGTACTGCATCCAGTGTATAACTGGAGACTACTTGGATAGAGATCTTCTGAGGTGCTGGACACCAATGCCTCACATGCCCAAACTGATTGCAATTGTAACACTTGATCTCAAACCATCCGTCTTGCGCTCCTTCGCAAAAATGTCCCTTCTTTCCACACTTCCTACAATGCATATCCTGCTTCTTGATCTTCCTCTTGGGTCCAAATCATCCCTTGAGCTGATTCTGCTGCTGTGCTAGATGTGCATGTGAAAATGTATATTTTTACTCCTATATTTAATCTTCTTTTATTAAAATAAATGAGCATATTAGGGTATTTTACATGTTTAAACCAAAATATAAATTATTTTCAAATCATCATTCATTCATCTTCATTTGGAGGCAAAATAGTAATTTTGTGTATGAATTAATTTTGAAAAAATTTATTACACATTTTTATTTTTATTTGTAGGAAATTGAGTGCAAATTGGATGGAGCTTTATGGATGTATGCGTGCATATATGTTAAAAGAAAATGAAGAAAGGAAATGAAATAATTCATATGACGTGGAGGAGCTCATATGTCTACTAATTAATGGACCATAATTAAAAGCATATTCGCATGTTAATAAAGACTTAAAGACATGTTAATGGGGATTAATTAATTCCCTAATGATTAATTGGAGGTTACACAATCTTAATGACATTTTTGGTGGTTTCTTAAAAATGGAAATATGGTTTTAAGCATGTAAAATACCCTTATGTTTCATGTAATGAGTTCTTCACTTTTATGCATGTTGTAGCCACAAAATCGATGATAAATGAAATGTATTTTTAATGGTTTCTTAGCCTTATTTTTATTTTCTTTTGTTTACACGCTCTTTTCTCTTATTTTATTTTATTTTATTTTATTTCATGCTCTTTTATGTTAGTTTGTCTCTTTTGTATGTTACTAATATAGATTTAATTCATGCAATTGGTTTAGATTTATTTTATGCAAGTTGTTAGTTCTTTTTTCTTTTAATTAGCTCTCATTTTTCTTGCTGTTTATGCTTAAATAATTTTGTGTTGATATGAATTCAAATATGAGAAGCTAAACCCATTCAATTTAGGGGTAATGATGCTTTCATGAATCATACTAAATCAACTTAACATGATTGCATTTATGATCTCTTTTTTGTGCTTAATGGAAATTATGAATGATGATAGTTTATATTTCTTTTTTAACGACTTTGATAATCAATGTTGACATCTCAAATAGGTTATGCTTAATCCAATATAAACATAAACTATTTGATCGTTTTCCTAAGTGATTGAAAGTCAAACTAGAATCCAAATTTGATGATCTATATTACTGATTAATAGGAAATTGATCATGCATAAAATAGATTTTATTTTTAATTTCATGTCATTTTCATGAGAATTGATAAGTGAGTTTGAATGGTGTATTGGAGTTTAATGGTTTAAGTTGTGCTAATTAATAGCACAAATAAATCATATTTATAGTAATAACATCAATCATTTCTACATAAATTAAAAGGAGAGATTATAGATAAATTTTGCGTTGATTTATATGAATGATTGGAAATGGATTTGCCTCTAAATTGCTCATGAATGATTGGAAATGGATTTGCCTCTAAATTGCTCCTTAATCTCATATTTTTATTCACTTTTGCTCTAGTTTATTTTCTACTAATTTTCTTAGTTTGATCAATTTCTAAACTTTGGGCTCTATTTATGGAGTAATATTAGAATTTATTTCTTTCTCTGTGATCGACGCATACTCTCATACGTACTACGATTGTACGCCATGCAATTGCGGTTTTTTTTTATAACGATATAATTTTGACTGTTTTCTAATCGATAGAAAATTTTCATTAAACAAGTTTTTAGCGCCGTTTCTGGGAAAGACAGTTTAATTTTAATTTTACTGTTCTAATTATTTTTATTTTATTTTATTTTGTGTTCATTTAGTGTTTTGTTCTTCTATTTATATATATAGTTGTGCATTTGTTTTGTTCAATTTGTTTTGTTTTGCTTTCATTTGTTCTCACATACTATGTTTGGTTTTGTTTTGTTTTATTTCCAGTGCATAAAAAATATCAAAACAGTGTTGCATTTTGTTCGGTTTGTTTCATTGCATTTTGTTTATAACCTTATTTACATCTTTCCGTCTTTGTTCTATCTCCTATTCATCTCAGTTTGTTCACTGGCTGTTTACATTGCATCAAAACAGTATTACCTTTTATTCTCTGTCCAATTTTATTCAGTGTCATTTTCTTTTATTGCAACACTCTGTTCTGTTTTGCCTTTCTCTGTTTTGCATTTCTCTGCTACACCTTGCATATTGATTTCAGCAACTCATCAGAACTGCTCCTCCTCCATACACAGAACCATCTCCATCAACAAGCCCCATCATCCATAGCACATCTCTGCCAGCAAATAACCTGCCAACTAATCCATCACGACATCAACTACTGCCCCATTATCCTTCATTCACTATCCATCATACAATCCCACTATTCGACTTGCCTCCACTTCATCACGTCTACTTTTGACATCACACATTCAACAATGCCTCACCTACCTTTGCCAAATTCCTCCTCATCACTGCATCATCTTCCTCTGCTTCTACATATGCATCCAAACAAACCGCCACTGCACATCACCATGACAATTCCTTCTCCACAATCATCACTCCCTTCCAAACAGTTTCCTCTACCAAACTCCTTAGTACTTTCTCCTTCACCAAATCGATCTCCAACTCCACAGCTTCACCAAACAAGCAATCGACCTGCCTACAAATCTTCCAAATCTAACCTCTGCTTTCCACTCAAACAAAAACAACAACCTTCTCTACAATATCTACTTCATCACCCATGCATACACACTGCATCAATACTAAACCATCAACGCACTGCCACTGTCGCAACTTCACCAAACACTGAGCACTCCAATTCCTTTATGTACTTCACCTTCCAAATCCACATCTCACCTTGCAGCACTTCAACCCTACCACTTCACCCACCTGAATAAGTGCCAATACCACCTCAAACAACTCACTACAACCACCAATCGCCCACTTCATCTGCCAGAAAACTTCCTCATCTTCCTTCCAACACCCGAAACCCGAATCAAATCCACTGCCAATACAAGCTCCTCAAATCGCCTCCCCACAAACCGCAACCAATCCCTACCTCCTTCGCAGTTTACTTCACCAAATACACACACCACCCAAGCCACCTGAAACCACGACGACCTCGAATTCAATCCAATCCAATCGCAAAATCATCCACCCAATCAACCCTCTTCGAACAATCCAAATATGATACCATCCCCGACCACAATCACGAACACCCAAATCGTTGCCTATCGCCCTCAATTTCCTACCCGCCGTGAGTTCCAATCGCGATTTCTCTTTTTTTAAATTCTGTTTTAATCAATTTTATTTTCTTAGCGTTTTTGTTCCTGAGAAAAGGGTGCGTATTGAAGAAATTGTGTGAAGTTTTTTTTCGGGCTTCCGCTAATTGGGCCGTGTTGAATTCAATTTTTTATAAAGTTCTCTTTCCTCTTGAATTTTTTTCAAGTGTAAATCATTTTCATTTTTTTTTAAATCTTAAAAAAATTGATTTAATAAAATAAATATATAGAAATTTGATTTTTCTGTTTTATCCTTGAAAAAAATTCATTTTCAAAGTTTTTCTTCTTTTAAAAAAATCGTCTGCCTTCAAAAAAAAATCTTGTTAAACACTTTTTCAGGTTGCAAAAGAAGAAAAGAAGAAAAATTACTTGCTCAATGGTTGCACTGCTCTGCTGGCTCGCTATAAAATAAAAAAATTGCCGCTTTTTAAAAAAAATTGCTAATAATTTTGCATGTTTTGGTATCGTGCTCTTATCTCCTGTCTTTATTTAATTGCATTATTGGTTGCCTACATTTTACAAATCCAAAAAAATCAAATATCATTTGTAGTTGCATTGTTAATACATGTTTAATTTCTTTTTTGCATTCATTTCAGCTTATTTTCTTTTCTAAGGGCAATACCCAAATTCACATAAGGTGGGGGATTTCATCACCCCGTCCGTGGCCCACAAATTGCATATCATTTTAGAATTTGACTAATAATTATGGTTAGACATTGGACTTAAGGGTGTCACGGGCGCACATATGGCTTAATTGTATCTTGACAAGTTGTTTTCTTTTAACAATCTATTACTTGACGTCTAGGCTATGACAGAGCAATAATCATTTATAAATATTATGATGATTCGTAAATATACAGTGATTCTTTCTTTGAAGGAACTTAAACATTCGACTGCATTGCTATTGTAATACGTATTGCACCTATAACTTTAGTCCGTACCTAGCTAAGAACTATTTTGTTCAATTAAGTAAAAAAAAATCACATTTTCCTTAACTTAATTTTTAAACATAAATCCAAAATAAATTCTGTTCAAATATTTTCCATTGGAAAAAAAATAAAAATTAAGAAAAATAAAAAATCCAAAAACAAGCATTTTACTTAATTTAGTTTTTTTTAAAAACAAAAATCTAAAAGAAAAAAATCTTTTCAAAAATAAAAACATTTTTAAAAAATAATAAAAAAATTAAAAATTCATAAAAAAACAAATCTTCCTTTTGAAAAATAAATTCTTTTTGGTAAATATTTTTCCTTTAAAAAAACAAAAGAAAAGAAATTTTCACTTCATTTCATTCTCTAAATCTTATTTCGTTCTCTTAATCTTGATTTTCAAATGTTTCTCTCCTTGATCTTTTCACTTATGCATGAGTACCTGGACTCGTGACATAACGACAAATCGTTTAACTCGAACAAACGATCCTCCAATGATGGCTAATGAAAATGCTCCCCTAACAGTCATGGATGGAATCTTTTCCAACAGAGTTTCTGTCACTTCTTGTATCATGTTAATGGGGATTAATTAATTCCCTAATGATTAATTGGAGGTTACACAATCTCAATGACATTTTTGGTGGTTTCTTAAAAATGGAAATATGGTTTTAAGCATGTAAAATACCCTTATGTTTCATGTAATGAGTTCTTCACTTTTATGCATGTTGTAGCCACAAAATCGATGATAAATGAAATGTATTTTTAATGGTTTCTTAGCCTTCTTTTTATTTTCTTTTGTTTACACGCTCTTTTCTCTTATTTTATTTTATTTTATTTCATGCTCTTTTATGTTAGTTTGTCTCTTTTGTATGTTACTAATATAGATTTAATTCATGCAATTGGTTTAGATTTATTTTATGCAAGTTGTTAGTTCTTTTTTCTTTTAATTAGCTCTCATTTTTCTTGCTCTTTATGCTTAAATAATTTTGTGTTGATATGAATTCAAATATGAGAAGCTAAACCCATTCAATTTAGGGGTAATGAAGCTTTCATGAATCATACTAAATCAACTTAACATGATTGCATTTATGATCTCTCTTTTGTGCTTAATGGAAATTATGAATGATGATAGTTTATATTTCTTTTTTAATGACTTTGATAATCAATGTTGACATCTCAAATAGGCTATGCTTAATCCAATATAAACATAAACTATTTGATCATTTTCCTAAGTGATTGAAAGTCAAACTAGAATCCAAATTTGATGATCTATATTACTGATTAATAGGAAATTGATCATGCATAAAATAGATTTTATTTTTAATTTCATGTCATTTTCATGAGAATTGATAAGTGAGTTTGAATGGTGTATTGGAGTTTAATGGTTTAAGTTGTGCTAATTAATAGCACAAATAAATCATATTTATAGTAATAACATCAATCATTTCTACATAAATTAAAAGGAGAGATTATAGATAAATTTTGCGTTGATTTATATGAATGATTGGAAATGAATTTGCCTCTAAATTGCTCATGAATGATTGGAAATGGATTTGCCTCTAAATTGCTCCTTAATCTCATAGTTTTATTCACTTTTGCTCTAGTTTATTTTCTACAAGTTTTCTTAGTTTAATCAATTTCTAAACTTTGGGCTATATTTATGGAGTAATATTAGAATTTATTTCTTTCTGTGTGATCGACGCATACTCTCATACGTACTACGATTGTACGCCATGCAATCGCGGTTTTTTTTATAACAATATAATTTTGACTGTTTTCTAATCGATAGAAAATTTTCATTAAACAAGTTTTTAGTGCCGTTTCTGGAAAAGACAGTTTAATTTTAATTTTACTGTTCCAATTATTTTTATTTTATTTTATTTTGTGTTCATTTAGTGTTTTGTTCTTCTATTTATATATATAGTTGTGCATTTGTTTTGTTCAATTTGTTTTGTTTTGCTTTCATTTGTTCTCACATACTATGTTTGGTTTTGTTTTGTTTTATTTCCAGTGCATAAAAAATATCAAAACAGTGTTGCATTTTGTTCGGTTTGTTTCATTGCATTTTGTTTATAACCTTATTTACATCTTTCCGTCTTTGTTCATCTCCTATTCATCTCAGTTTGTTCGCTGGCTGTTTACATTGCATCAAAACAGTATTACCTTTTATTCTCTGTCCAATTTTATTCAGTGTCATTTTCTTCTATTGCAACACTCTGTTCTGTTTTGCCTTTCTCTGTTTTGCATTTCTCTGCTACACCTTGCATATTGATTTCAGCAACTCATCAGAACCATCTCCATCAACAAGCCCCATCATCCATAGCACATCTCTGCCAGCAAATAACCTGCCAACTAATCCATCACGACATCAACTACTGCCCCATTATCCTTCATTCACTATCCATCATACAATCCCACTATTCGACTTGCCTCCACTTCATCACGTCTACTTTTGACATCACACATTCAACAATGCCTCACCTACCTTTGCCAAATTCCTCCTCATCACTGCATCATCTTCCTTTGCTTCTACATATGCATCCAAACAAACCGCCACTGCACATCACCATGACAATTCCTTCTCCACAATCATCACTCCCTTCCAAACAGTTACCTCTACCAAACTCCTTAGTACTTTCTCCTTCACCAAATCGATCTCCAACTCCACAGCTTCACCAAACAAGCAATCGACCTGCCTACAAATCTTCCAAATCTAACCTCTGCTTTCCACTCAAACAAAAACAACAACCTTCTCTACAATATCTACTTCATCACCCATGCATACACACTGCATCAATACTAAACCATCAACGCACTGCCACTGTCGCAACTTCACCAAACACTAAGCACTCCAATTCCTTTATGTACTTCACCTTCCAAATCCACATCTCACCTTGCAGCACTTCAATCCTACCACTTCACCCACCTGAATAAGTGCCAATACCACCTCAAACAACTCACTACAACCACCAATCGACCACTTCCTCTGCCAGAAAACTTCCTCAACTTCCTTCCAACACCCGAAACCCGAATCAAATCCACTGCCAATACAAGCTCCTCAAATCGCCTCCCCACAAACCGCAACCAATCCCTACCTCCTTCGCAGTTTACTTCACCAAATACACACACCACCCAAGCCACCTGAAACCACCACGACCTCGAATTCAATCCAATCCAATCGCAAAATCATCCAACCAATCAACCCTCTTCGAACAATCCAAATATGATACCATCCCCGACCACAATCACGAACACCCAAATCGTTGCCTATCGCCCTCAATTTCCTACCCGCCGTGAGTTCCAATCGCGATTTCTCTTTTTTTAAATTCTGTTTTAATCAATTTTATTTTCTTAGCGTTTTTGTTCCTGAGAAAAGGGTGCGTATTGAAGAAATTGTGTGAAGTTTTTTTTTGGGCTTCGGCTAATTGGGCCGTGTTGAATTCAATTTTTTAAAAAGTTCTCTTTCCTCTTGAATTTTTTTCAAGTGTAAATCATTTTCATTTTTTTTAAATCTTAAAAAAATTGATTTAATAAAATAAATATATAGAAATTTGATTTTTCTGGTTTATCCTTGAAAAAAATTCATTTTCAAAGTTTTTCTTCTTTTAAAAAAATCGTCTGCCTTCAAAAAAAAATCTTGTTAAACACTTTTTCAGGTTGCAAAAGAAGAAAAGAAGAAGAATTACTTGCTCAATGGTTGCACTGCTCTGCTGGCTCACTATAAAATAAAAAGTTTGCCGCTTTTTAAAAAAAATTGCTAATAATTTTGCATGTTTTGGTATCGTGTTCTTATCTCCTGTCTTTATTTAATTGCATCATTGGTTGCTTACATTTTAAAAATCCAAAAAAATCAAATATCATTTGTAATTGCATTGTTAATACACGTTTAATTTCTTTTTTGCATTCATTTCAGCTTATTTTCTTTTTTAAGGGCAATACCCAAATTCACATAAGGTGGGAGATTTCATCACCTCTTCCATGACCCACAAATTGCATATAATTTTAGAATTTGACTAATAATTACGGTTAGACGTTGGACTTAAAAGTGTCACGGGCTCATATATGGCTTAATTGTATCTTGACAAGTTGTTTTCTTTTAACAATCTATTTTCTTGGCGTCTAGGCTATGGCAAAGCAATAATCATTTATAAATATTATGGTGATTCGTAAATATATAGTGATTCTTTCTCTGAAGGAACTTAAAACATTCGGCTGCATTGCTATGATAATACGTATTGCATTTATAACTTTAGTCCGTACTAGCTAAGAACTATTTTGTTGAATTAAGTAAAAAAAATACATTTTCCTTAACTTAGTTTTTAAACAAAAATCCAAAATAAATTCTTTTCAAATATTTTCCTTTGAAAAAAATAAAAATCAAGAAAAATAAAAAAATCCAAAAACAAGCATTTTACTTAATTTAGTTTTTTTTAAACAAAAATCTAAAAAAAATCTTTTCAAAAACAAAAACATTTTTAAAAAATAATAAAAAAATTAAAAATTCATAAAAAAACATATCTTCCTTTTGAAAAATAAATTCTTTTTGGTAAATATTTTTCCTTTAAAAAAACAAAAGAAAAGAATTTTTCACTTCATTTCATTCTCTAAACCTTGTTTCGTTCTCTTAACCTTGATTTTCAAGTGTTTCTCTCCTTGATTTTTTCACTTATGCATGAGTACCTGGACTCGTGACATAACGACAAATCGTTTAACTTGAACAAACGATCCTCCAATGATGGCTACTCCCCTAACAATCATGGATGGAATCTTTTCCTACAAAGTTTTTGTCCCTTCTTGTATCACATTACACAAGCAGCGGGTAATCACTTCGAAATTCATTCAAATCATATTGTCACGCTTCCGAAATTTGGCAATTTTAAACATGATGACACATACATCTTCTTAACAAAATTCAAACAAGTTTGTGCAACCATTAAACTTCAACAATTGTGTGATGATGGAATCAAATTTCGGTTAATTCCATTCGCTCTTACCGATTATGCTGAAAAATGGTTGTTACCTTCGAACTCGATCAAACCTTAGGACGAATTCGTTAAATTTTTATGATGACCAACCTTTTTAGACGGTTTACATCGACAATAAACCATACATATCTAACTCAAACCATTCAAAAAGGAGGATTGTCAATTGGATTTAATAAGAAATTAAGGGAAAAGAAGGAAAACAAAATACATAATCTTACAGCAGAATGACAAAATATAATGATCAAATAAACAGTTCATGAAGCTGTTTTATAATATACATTTGATTACACAATTTTTACAACATAGTCAGAGTACAATCAATGACATACCAAAATGATGCAGCGGAATAATACTCATAATATAATATACCAAACTCTATCTTCGTCCTCCGGAAGTAATATCTTCAAACGTTGAAGTGCTCAGGCTGACCCGAGCATAATTAAAAGACAAAACACTCGAGTTAGAACTAAACGTTCTTATGTACGTTAAATCAACAACAAGTAAAAATGAGTGTGATAGCTTCAGAGATGCTTATGGGATTCTACATCTTTTATCCAGTGTATAACATGCGTGCAATAATTTAAGAGATGTTACAGTATTTTCCATCTCCTAACGATCTGTTAAACTATTTATAGTAGTAAAATACACTATATATGTAGTGTCTATCAGTAAAGTAGTAATATAGCGTTAAGGTTTTACACTGATCCCCTAACACATTTTTAATCAAGTCGTCTATGTAGGTCCTTTAACACAACCAGTAACATCGGTAGCCATTGAGTCCCCTATAGGTATCGTACTAAAACAAAATTGTAGTGGGAGCGCATAAGATAAAAGTATGACAAGGGACGTGAGGCAATGCCCAATGTAAGACACTACAAATTCGGGTAACAGGGCAGGTGGTAACGCATCATAGCTACGACCGCCCACCGCATCCAACACCTCCAAAGTCAAATGAAGGTGTACCTATCAAGCCAACATCAATATATTAATACGAAGAGATGTGTCTGTTAAGGGTAGCTAGCCCACTTGGACTTGACATGTCATCCTGTTTTAGTCATTTCAAATTGGCACAAGTGTCGTGGTCATCCATAATTGTTCTCTTTCTTCAAATCCGACAAACGCCTCCAACTCAACCACTACATTCTGAATGACATCCACTGCGTACACAGTAGTTAAAGCGGTTCCAATATTGAAAAGAGTATGCCAATAAGAGCCCCGGTCTCTTTAATAACCAAAGGACATTTTTCACGCCGGTTAGTTTTTTTATATTTCGAAACCGATTCATATTTGAAATCAAAATACCATATTCATTTCAAAATATCACTTCATTTCAGAATACCATATTTACTCAAAATATGTCATTTTCACTTGAAAATATCATTCCAAGTTCCAACTTAAGTTATAACCTCATTAAACCGCATTCGCATTTAAATCAACAATTTAAATATAAACATTCCAACTTGCACAGTTTGAAACTTTTAAAAATATTATGAATAGTTATAAATAGTTTAGAGATTTTAGACATTTTAATATAAAATAGTTTGAGTATTGAAAATGGTTTATATAGTAAAATAGTTTGGAAAATAAAAACAATTTGAGTATATAAAAAAAGACTTTAAACAGTTTATACTAAAATAATTTATTTTGAAAATAATATCAAATAGGTTAATTGCTTGAGTAGGTTAAATCACTCACTTTGATTTATAGTCGACCAAAAATCCAAATAAAGCCAAAATATGAATAGTCTCCAAATTCAACCAAACAAGTTTCATATTGTCTAGAATTTCAATACGATCCAAAGGGAAGAAACCAACCACGTTCATATTCGAGTTCGTATGCAAAAGTTATTGATGTTAGAAATTTAAAATTTAAATTAAAAACAAAAGAAGGTTATTAATATAAATATACCTTCTCCTTCTAAACCCTACAGCACGTACATGAACTCGAACGACCAAAAGCCGCCACCTTCTTCAACCAACCGCCGTCGCCTCACCCATCAAACCCCAGACCAAAGTTCACCAACGCAACGCCCTCCTCCGGCCGCACCACTAGGTCGTGCATGACCCTCGCCTCACTTGGGATTGCTTCACTGCCCTCGATGTTTACTGGCCATTTCTGGCGAACTAGTGGCGATCCCTGTCAAGCGCACTGGATCCGTTGTGAATGTTCCTGCAGGAAAGGCCATGTTAGGCCGTGTGGTCGACGTGTTGGGCATACTTATTGATGGAAAAGAGGCTCTAAGCAATCATGAACGAAGATGTGTCGAAGTGAAAGCCCCAGGGATTATTGAGCGCAAATCTATGCAAGGTGATCGACCATCATGGATTGACCCCACTCGTCGACCTCTACGCTGCGGCAACTTTCGATCGTTGATCGGATGAAGATGCACTGTTGATTTGCAAACCCTACGACGGATGGTCGAGAATGTTCAGCAAATTCTGGACAAACAGAGCCTCCGATCGAAAAACAAATTGCAGAATAAGAATACGTTCGTCGAGGGCTTCATGATAATATATTATATGATAGGGTTTGAGATGTTTGGATTTTTGGATTTGATTTGGAATAATAGTTTAGAATTTTGAGATGTCTGCCATTAGGAAGGAACACATGAGATAGAAATTGTACATACAGAGATTGAATGGGGTTTATAACTACCTATATATAGACAGAGATTGAAGAGAATGGATGGAACAGATCAAATGGGATCGAAGCGATAACAGAGACCCAAAGAGCCCGTTTTGTTCTCGAAACGAAAATAGGTCATCCCATATATCGAAATATAGGTTTTCGATATTTTTCAATTCAGTGGAACTAATTTCAGACCCCAATTTAATTGTATATAGAAGTTAGATTTTAAAATCAAATTATATCCATTTAAATTCATTTAGTTGATTTCTATGCGTTTCGAGCTTGCACGATCAAACGATAAGTCTGACTGCTACAAAACTTGAAATTCTATAATAATCCACTATCATGGATCCGATGAAACTGGTTTCGTCGAAATCCGAGACAGTGCCCAAAAGGATCACATTGTTATTCTAAAAATCAATTTAATCACTTTTAAATTATCAATTAAATGTGTTCTATCATCATTCTAAGTCAAATAAAAATCAATAACCTTTAAAAACTAAATTTTCCATGTTAAAGTCAATATTTAAATATTAAATTAATTTTAGCGTTAAATTATAATAGTAATAAAATCCCAGTTAACTATATTTAAATTTCAACCTATCCTTTTATTTTGATTTACATTCTTATTATTAAATCAACAAATACCTTATGAATTTTATTAATATAAGTTTCCACTTTATTATACTCATTTTCTACGGTTAACGTCTTTTCTTATATTAGTTGCGTTATTGCAATTACATTTAATTTCGATTGATTTCCAAATTAATTTCAAACAGATTAAATGATAAGGTAATAATTAAAACAATTGTTTTACATTAATAATTCATATCTATTTACTTATTCTTTACAACCAAGGGTTATGTAACCAAAACTGATTTCATATTCTATATTAACCAATTTCAATTAAATAACATATTATTTCTATTTTTAGTACAACATTTATTTTGTTCCTCATCAACTTCCATTATTATCATTAACTGGAATTACACTAAACAGTTGTCAGTTTCATTCAATCAACATTATTTAATTATATTCTATTTATTTTTTATTTATAAATCATGAATTTTAGATTTTTGACAATATTAAATTCCAAAAATCTTATTAAATTCAATATTTTTAATTATAAAAAATACAGGTCGTTACAATCTCTCCCACTCAAAACTTTTCTTCCTCAAAAAAGAACAAGAAAGAATCAAGGGTATAATATATTTTTGTTCAAAATAATCAGTTTATAAACAGTTAAACTTACATAATTAAGTTTAATAAAAATTTGAGAATAATTCAAATTCTACAAAAAAAAATTAAGCCTTAAATTTATGAAAAATTCGATAGTCTCCTTTGCGCGGATAGGTCTGGAAAAATAATAATATCAATAATTATAATATATATCATGTTTCAACAATAAACATCCCAAACCATTGGAAAACAATAAAATATCGTTCCAAAAACCATAATCCAAAAACGTACCTATTTGTCAGACAAATAAAGTTTATTTATGAAACAAAAACAACAACTATTGCTTCCATAAACCTGTATTTACATACATAGTTCAAAAGAGTTAAAATTATATGAAAGATCAATATATTAGTAATTTCAATCAATAGCACAAGCAACACACATATATAATAATCATATGCAAACAAAAACCAAACGACCATTATATGTAATAAAATAATCCACACACATCCCTAGCAACCATAACTAATGGTTTTGATCGGATTCAGACACTTTTCATCGTACAAGGGTGATAAATAAAATACCAAATGTACTTACGCTCAACTGCCTTAGATAATTACTCAATAGAATATTCATACAACCTCAAACAATTTGAAGTATCATTCCCTAAAACTCGCATAAGTCAAACAACCAAGAATTTAAATATTATTAAGTTTATTTTATTGGTTTCTTTTCACATCATTTACTTTTCATTTATTTTTCAGTTCTCATCCATTCGTACAAGACCATTTTTTTCATAATTCACATTCATTCACTTACATAATTTATTTCTCATTCAATATTTGAAATCATTAGTGATACATTCTTAAGGTATTACATACATTTCATTGCAGTTTAATTCACATTTATTATTTACTTATATACTTGAGTTCCATTTAATATTTATATTCATTGATGAACTATTTCATACTTAAGCTTTTCTACCTTTTATTCATATTTATTTCCTTAATAGAATTTCTTCTTCACAAACCATTATCCAAGTTTATAATTATCTCAAAAGGCTATAACTTAAGTTATAAACCTTCTTTGCAACTTACTTTTTATTTTACTGCCAATTTACAAGACATGACTTTGAAATTTGTTTACTTCCTTATGTTTCCATTCATTTCCAAAATTAATATTCCCTTTATACTGTTCAATTTAATTATTAATCATTTTAAAGCATTAACTTAAGTATTTAACATTTCTTGTACATCTTAGTTTTCTTCATTTATAAACATATGTTCATTTTGAAGCATTTCTGTTATTAAGCTTTTACTTGTATAATATTTTATTACAAATTCATATTCAACATTACAACTTTTTAAATATTTTTGGTAAATTTTATATATATTTTTATAATGTAATTGAATGTTATACAAATTTATCTTATTCTTTTTAATTAACAAAAATGTTCAATACTTTACATCTTCTTAATTTTATTATCTTTTAATTTACAAGTGATAAATTCCCAATTTCTTTGCAATTTCGTTAAACACTTAGCTTCTAATTTCATATTTCTCATTTTAGAAGTTTCCAACTATTAAAATAGTGAAGATTTCATTTCATTACGATAATTCAAATCCCTAATTTATAGAAAACTTGAGATCTAAATACCGGGTTTCAATTCAAATCATCTTGAAATAATATATACTCATATCTTTTATATATCAAATCATATTTATTTATAAATTTTAAATCAAAAATCTGTTTATCGAACCAAATGCATGGTAAAGCTACTAAGTGGCCTCCCCCACTTTGAGACTCGAAAATGTCGATGATGCCACGTGGTCATCACCAAAATTATTTCCCACCGACAGAAGAGAGGAGTACAGAACTTAGTTCCTTTTAAAATTCCTTTAAAACATTTCTTTCAAATCTTAATAAAAATATTTCTATCCAAAAATATTTCCAAATAATACTAATATATATTTCAAAAAATCTCTGAAAACCAAATTCAAACACTGAAACTTAAGTTCTTAAATTTCCATTTCATATTCATTTTTTTTATAAATCATAATTTATAAACCATATTTATAAAATTACATTTTCTTGTAACATATAATAGTCAATAGATTTTAACAACTTTGACTAACCAAACAATAAATGACAATAATTAAATATTATCAATTACTAACATCCAACACAACAAAATGAATTTATGAAAATTATACACACACACACATAAAATATAATACTAGGTAAAATTATTTCACTTACCTATTTTAAAATAATATTGTGTCGGTTTACCCTGTTCGAGTGTTAGAAATCTCTGTCGATGCCATAACGTCCTATGTACCGGTTGAAATTCATAAATACTAAACAGAACAAATTAACACAATACAAAATATTTTTCTATAGCACTAACAATTACGCTCCTTTATATATATTCACTCAAACTCATTCTTGGGTATTATTAACCCTATCTCTAATGAGTTAACCCTAACATGCTAAGATATCTCTAAACCAAAGCTCTGATATCAACTATGACGGCACACCATTTTGGACAGTTTACATCGACAATAAACCATACATGTCTAACTCAAACCATTCAAAATGAAGGATTGTCAATAGAATTTAATAAGAAATTGAGGGAAAAGAAGGGAAACAAAATACAAAGTCTCGCGGTGGAATGACAAAATATAATAATCAAATAAACAGTTCATGAAGCTGTTTTACAATAAACATTTGATTACACAATTTTTGCAACATATTCAGAGTAAAATCAATGGCATACCAAAATAATGCAGCGGAATAACACTAATAATATAATATACCGAACTTCATCTTCGTCTTTAGAAATAATGTCTTCAAACACTAAAATGATTGGGCCAACCCGAGCGTAATGAAAAGACAAAACATTCGAGTCAGAACTAAAAGTTTTTATGAAAGTTAAATCAACAACAAGAAATTATGATAGCTTCAGAGATGCTTACGGACATCTCCTATTTAGCGTATAACATGCGTGCAATAACTTAAGAGATGTTACGGGATTTTTCATCTCCTAAGGATCCGTTAAACTATCTATACGTAGTAAAATACGCTATATACGTAGGGTCTATCAGTAAAGTAAAGTATTAAAATAGTGTTAAGGCTTTACATTGATTCTCCTTAACAATTTTTAAGCAGGTAGTCTATGCAGGTTCTGTAACACAACCAGTGATGATGGTGGCCAGTGAGTTCCCTATAGGTACTGTACTAAAACAAAATCGCAGTAGATGCGTATAAGGATAAAAATATGACAAGGTACATGAGGCAATGCCCAAGGAAGGATACAACCAGTTCGGGTCGTAGGGCTGGTGGTAACGCACTGTTTCTATAACCGCTCACCGCGTCCAATACCCCTAAAATCAAATCAAGGTGCACTGATCAAGCCAACATCAATATAGTAATATGAAGAGGTGTGTCCGCTAGGGGTAGCTATCCCACTTGACCGTGACAATCCGTCCTGTTTTAGTTATTTCAAATTGAAACAAGTGTCGGCGTCATCCTTCTCTTTCTTCAAATCTAGAAAACGCCTCCAATTCAACCACTACATTCTAGATAACATCCACCGCGTACACAGTTGTTAAAGTGGTTTCAATATTGATAGAGAGTATGCCAATAAGAGTCACGGTCTCTTTAACAGCCAAACGTTATTTTTCATACCGATTGGTTTCTTTTACATTTCGAAACCGATTCATATTTGATCAAAATATCATATTCACTTCAAAATATCTCTTCATTTCAAAATACCATATTTACTCAAAATAAGTCATTTTCACTTGAAAATATCATTCAAATTCCAACTTAGGTTATAACCTCATTTAACCACATTCGCATTTAAATCAACGATATAAATTTAAACATTCCAACTTGTACAGTTTGAAATTTTTAGAAAATAGTTTAAATGGTTATAAATAATTTGAAATAGTTTAAGCAGTTTAGAGATTTAAAATAGTTGATATAAAATGGTTTGAGTATTGAAAATGGTTTATATAGTAAAATAGTTTGGAAAATCAAAATAATTTGAGTATAAGAAAATAAAAGATTTTACATAGTTTATACAAAAAAAAAATATTTCTAAGATAATATCATATCAAACTATTCCTTTCCATTTCAACAAATCTGGATCCATGTACAAATTTCAAATCTTTCAATTCAATTGACTCAATTTTGATTTAATTTCAAATCAACTTGATTTCAATTTAAATTCGAATTAACTTCAATTTTTGAGACATTCATTTTTACTTCGAATTCGATTCAACAATTCAATTCAATGATTTAAATTTCAATCCAATTTCTTATTTTAAACCATTCAGTTCATATCGATTTCAAGTCCACTTTCAATTCACTGATTTAAAACACTTAAATCAAATTAAACCTCATTATTCAATTTTAAGATCCAGATCTTTAAGACAACTAAATTTTCTGAATTAAAGTTACATATCGATTATAACTTCACACTTCCAATTCATTTTTTTAAACAGTTTCCCATTGACCAAATTCAATAACAACATTTCAAAGCTTGAATTAGAAATAATTCAATTCATATATATCCATAATTTATTTCCTTTGAAATAATATTATTTATTCAAAAATCCAAATTCAAAATTTTAAAGCCATTTAATTTAACCAAACCGGTGTTCGTATATAATTTTCTATCCTATGGTCAAGTGATCGGTTATTTCAGTTTTTAATTTCAGGGATGGATATATATCATTTCAATACAAATCATAGTATCATAGGTATATATCATTTCAACCTATTTCTTAAATTATTCAAAATAATTCAAATAATAGTTTATACGCTGTCACTTAATATACAAAGTGATAACATGGATATATAAAATAAATAAACATCCAATCATCCAAATTGTCAACAAATAGACATCCATCACACATTCAAATAATCCAATAAATCACAATAATTAACTGGTTATCAACATCAGTTATTTAACTAGCAATTCAATTTCAATATTAATTTAAATGGCAATTTAATTCAATAAAATTCAATTTCAATTAAAATGTCAAACAACAACCAATAAAATTTTTATCACTTTATAAATTTAATTCAACTAAAATAAGATGATTTAGTATTGCGTGGGTGTGTTAAATCACCCACTTTTGATTTATAGTCGATTAAGAATCCAAATGAAGCTCGAAATTTGAACAGTCTTCAAATTCAACCAAACTAGTTTCATATTGTCCGGAATTTTAATACGATCCCAATGGAAGAAACTGCGTCCAAATCTGAGTTTGTATGCCAAAGTTATTGATGTTAGAACATTTAAAATTTAAATTTAAATTAAAAACAAAAGATGGGTATTAATGTAAATATACCATCTCCTTTTAAATCCTACAGGACGTACATGAACTCGAACGACCAAAAACTGCCACCTTCTTCAACCAACTGTCGCTGCCTCGCCTATCTAACTCCATATCAGAGCTTGCCAACGCAACGCCCTCCTCCGACCGCACCCACCAGGCCGTGCACGACCCTCCGACTTACCCAAGATTGCTTCGTTGCCCTCGATGTTTACTGGCATTTCTGGCAAACTGGTGGCAATCAAGGTGATCGACCGCTATGGATTGACCCCACTCGTCGACCTCTATGCGTGGCATCTTTCAATCGTTGATTGGGTGAAGATCCATCGTTGATTTGCAAACCCTACGATGGACGACAGAGAATGTTTCAGCAAATCCTAGACAAACGGAGCCTCTAATTGAAAAATGAATTGCAGATGTAGATTACATTCGTCGAGGGCTTCCAATGATATATTATATGATTGAGTCTGAGATGTTTGGATTTTTCGAATTGATTTGGAATTGTAATTTAGTGTCTTGATATGTCTGCCATTAGGAAGGAACAGATGAGATAGAAATTGTACGTACAGAAAATGAAAGTATAAAGCTGGCTGGGGTTATATCATTTTTAGTCAAACATAAATCAATAACCTTTTAATATAAATTTTCCATGTTAATGTCAAGATTTAAAATTAAATTACTTTCAACGTTAAATTACAACAGTAATAAAATCCCTGTTAATTATATTTAAATTTCAACCTATCATTTTATTTCGATTTATATTCTTATTATTAAATCAACAAATACCTTATGAATTTTATTAATATAAGTTTCCACTTTACTATACTCATTTTCTACAATTAACATATTTTCTTATACTAACCGCGCTATTGCAATTACATTTAATTTCCATTGATTTCCAAATTAATTTTAAACGGATTAAATAACAAGGTAATAATTGAAATAATTATTTTACATTAATAATTCATATCTATTAACTTATTGTTTACAGCCAACGGTTATAAATTACTTATCAAAACTGATTTCATATTCTATATTAACTAATTTCTATTAAATAACATATTATTTCTATTTTTAATACCATATTTTTTTAGCAAAGCTAGCCAGCTTTATAGTAGGTCGTGCCACTGTATAAATAATGGGAAAAAGGGTGTTCTGCACATGCACAGAAAAGCTAAACGGGCTCAAGGAGCCCAAAGTAAAGAGAAAATAAAGCACAGGATCCTGGCAAAAGGAGCCTAAACTGCTAAACGACTAAGACTAAGCGCCCTTCGGAGAAGAACAACCACTACCAATAGTCGATGATGGGCCAATAATATGAACATACCCAGAGAAAAGAGCAGCCAGATGTAGATCATAACCTTCAGAATCTAGAGAGTAAATAAATTTCTTATCCAAACCGGCATCATAAAACTTACTTTTATTCTCCTCACCAATCTCACCAATCCTAGTAAGGGATAGAGCCCCACCTTCAATATCACTGATAAAGGCGTAAAAGGTGTCAGTCTCCGGCGAGTAACGTGTTAGTCCGTGAGATGATTATTTTGATGACAACAACCTTAGAATAAATTATAAAATATAAATACTGACATTATAAGTTTAGATATATATGTATATGCAGGATTTAACTATGCAGGTACCAAGAATGAAGACTGTACAGTATATAGATTCAAGATATCGAGATAGAAGACTCATGAGTATCAATATTATCAAGAGTTCAAGATTTCAAGCATAAGTATTTTTATTAGGAGTTTTTGTTAAAACTCGTAGAAAAGCACTGGCATCTTAAAATCCAATTTATTCGTGGAATGGAATCCACTTCGAGCCTGTTAAAGGGATGGAACCCTAAGTATGATGGAACCTACGAAAATCTATTGGAACATTGTTTTGTATCCACTAATCTTAATTCAAATGATTTTAAAAAATTATCTTGTTTTCAAAATGATTTCAAAACTTTCCTTTTTAAAACATCAAAACCCTCTATCCTGATTTTAAATAATTTTAGCCTCAAAATTATCTTTAATTTCAAAGTCAAATTACTCCTGATTTTAAACTATCTTGTTGAATTATATATTTAACTTTTGTAATTAGATTTAAATATAAAATTATAGTTAGAATCTATATATATTATTCTCTATATTTACTTATGAATTTTAACTATAGTCAAGTATATTTGTAAAGTTTAAAATAGTTTTAATATAAGATAAAGGTTATCTTCAAAGAAAATCAAATCACCAAAAATTTCTTTGGGATGTCGACAGGGTAACCATGTCGACATGGTGTCAGTTGTATTCAAAATTTAAATTTCAAAAGAAGTGTCTATTCGCCATAACTCTTCATGAATGGACATGGATGTTGTTCTTCTATAAATAGGGGTTAGTTTCAATGAATTTTATATCAGATTTTCTGGTTTTTCACCCCTCTTCTTCTTCCACATTTCTTAATACATGTTCTTACCATTACTCTGCCGAAATCAACATTGCATCAAACTCGATTATTCTAGTTTGATTCTCTATCACTATCTCTATAAGGTTCTCAGTGCTATTCAAAGTTATAGACTTCTTTGTAATTTATTAAGCGAGAAAAGGTGTGATTGTAGCCTTGGAAATCAATCAAGAGAGAAAAGGTGTGATTGTATCCTTGGTAAATCAATTGGGTGAACTTGTGGTCCGGAAATCAGGTATCTCTACCCAGAGGATAGAAATTCTAGAGGGTACCTCGTAGCCTTGAAACTGAGGGTGTAATTATATAATTTCTTTTGAAAGGAAATCCGTACTTGTGTTGCGGGACTGGATGTAGGATAACTCCGAACCAGTATAAAAATCCGGTGTGTTCTTTCCTTTACTGCTTTTATTTTATTCTGCATCTGTGTTTATTTCTGTGATCATATCTGTGTCTGTATATTGCATACATCGGTGTCTAAATTAACATAAACTCAAAAAGATTTAGTAATTCTTTATTAACGCTATTCACCCCCTCTATTTTTAATCCTAGCCTTAAGATCTGTAATCCGCATTTCTCAAAATTCGTATCAGAGCAAGGTTTTCAAAGTTTCATAATCTGATTTTTGAAAAAGTTTTTAAAATGGCTATATTTGTTAATACTAGTTTAGAAATATTCAAACCATCATCGTTTCTTGAGTCTGCATATAATCAATATTCAAATTCAAGTTGTCTACCAAGATTGTTTGATGTGCAGGAATCATGCTTTATGGGTGTTAAGGAATCAATTCACAACGGACAAATTGTGCGAATCAGAAAGAACAAATGGATACTTGATAGTGGATGTTCTAGACACATGACTGGCAATCCAGATATACTGAATGATATAATATACAAAGATGGAGGACTGGTTAACTTTGGAGACAATTCAAAAGGATATGTGATTGGCATCAGCAAAGTTGGTAATTCTGAAACTCTTACTATTACTAATGTTTTGCTAGTTAACAATCTGAAACATAATTTGCTAAGTATAAGTCAACTGTCTGATAAAGGATATAAAATTAAATTTGAAAAAGATAAATGTTACATTGAAGATAATAATTAAACCATTATATTTGAGGGAGTCAGGAAAAAAAGAATATTTATATTCTTAGTATGAAAGTTTCAAATGATAACCTGTGTCTGTTGGAAAATACAAGTGACCCTTATATTTGGCATAAGAGATTTGGGCATTTGAATTTCAAACTCTTATCTAGATTGTCAAAACATGATCTAGTAAGAGGTCTTCCTAAAATGAATTTTAAAGTAGATAGTTTATGTGATGCTTATCAATTAGAAAAACTTAGAAAAAGTTCCTTCAAGTTAAAAGATATGATTTAAACTTCAAAACGTCTTGAATTACTTCATCTTGATTTATTTGCTCCATCTCAAATTCTTTCAATAAATCATAGTAAATATGTTTTTGTAATTGTAGATGATTATTCTAGATTTACATGGATAATATTTTTGAAACATAAAAGTGATACTTTTGAATGTTTTAAGACATTTTAAAAAAGAATTCAAAATTAGTTTTCTCTAAAAATTATAACTATTCGAAGTGATCACGGTGGTGAATTTGAAAATGAAAAGTTTGAGGAATTCTGCAATAAAAAGGGAATAACTCACAATTTTTCATTTACAAGAACTCCACAACAAAATGGAGTAGTAGAACGTAAAAATAGGACAATTCAAGAGTATGCGAGAACTATGCTTACAGATAATAATTTACCAAAGAATTTTTAGGCAGAAGCAGTTGCTACCGCCTGTTATATTTTAAATAGAATTTTAATTAGACCTAGACTGATAAGACATCTTATGAACTTCTTTATTCAAAGAAACCTAAGGTATCTTAATTCAGAATTTTTGGAAGTAAATGCTTTATTTTAAATACAAAAGATAATTTAGATAAATTTGATCCTAAATCCGACAAAGGTATCTTTATCGGATATTCTAATAGAAGTAAAGCGTACAGAGTGTTTAATTTAAAAACTAATTCCGTTGAAGAAACAACGCATGTTTCATTTGATGAAAATTTTAAAATTTTTTGAAGATACAAATGATGAAGAGGATTTAATCACTCAAAATCAAGAATCAATTGAAACTAATAATGAAATCAATCATCCTAATAAAAGGAAAAAACTTTTAAAAGATCATCCTATAGAAAATATACTGGGAGATATGCAATCTGTTGTTAAAACTAGAAATCAACTAAGTCAAATGAGTAATGAAGCTTTTATATCAACTATTGAACCCAAAAATCCAAAAGAAGCATCAACTGATGATTCATGGATTTTGGCTATGCAAGAAGAATTAAATCAATTTACTAGAAACGATGTTTAGGAACTTGTTCCTAGACCAGAAAATAAAACTATAATTGAAACTAAATGGGTTTATAAAAATAAAATGAATGAACAAGGAGAGTTAGTTAGAACTAAAGCTTGATTAGTCGCTCAAGGTTATTTTCAAGAAGAAAGAATAGATTTTGATGAAACCTTTGCTCCCATAGCAAGATTAGAAGCCATTAGGAGTCTACTTGCTTTCGCAAATCATAATTTCAAAATATTTCAAATGGATGTTAAAAGTGCCTTTTTAAATGGATTTGTAAAAGAAGAAGTATATGTTGAATAACCACCACTTTTTGAAAATGATAAATTACCAAATCATGTTTACAAACTTAAGAAAGCATTATATGGTCTAAAACAACCTCCTAGAGCCTGGCATGATAGACTAAGATCTTATTTATTGCAATCTAATTTTGAAATTGGTAAAGTAGATAATACTCTTTTTATTGAAAGAAATAAAAATGATATTCAACTAGTACAAGTTTACGTAGATGATATCATTTTTGGTTCAATTAATTTTGAAATGAATAAAGAATTTTCTGAAATAATGACAAAAGAGTTTGAGATGAGTTATATGGGTGAACTAAATTTCTTTTTAGGATTACAAATAAAACAATTAGATAATGGTATCTTTATTAGTCAAGAAAAATATGCTAAAGACCTAATTAGTAAATTTGGTTTGACTACTGCAAGTGGAAAACCCACTCCCATGGCAACCAATGAGTACCTTGGTAAAGAAGATCTCTCGAAAGATGTAGATCAAAAACTACATAGAGGAATGATTGGATCACTACTCTATATTACTGCCAGTAGACCTGATATCATGCATAGTGTTTGTCTCTGTGCCAGATATCAATCCCAACCTAAAGAGACCCACTTAAAAGCCGTAAAACGAATCATAAGATATGTTAAACACACATCTGATTATGGTTTATTCTACCCTAAAAATGATTCTTTGGACTTAATATCTTACTGTGATGCTGACTATGCTGGGTGTAAATCAGACCGAAAAAGTACAAGTGGGACTTGTCACTTTTTGGGGCATTCTCTGGTTTCTTGGCTTGGTAAAAAGAAAAACACAGTTTCTTTATCAACAACTAAAGCAGAGTATATTTCTGCTGCTTTGGCTTGTTCTCAAGTAATATATATGCAACAAAACTTAAAAGATTTTGGCTTAAAATTTTCAAAATCACCAATTTATTATGACAATACGAGTGCGATAAATTTATCCAAAAATACTACTCAACATTCTCGAACTAAACATATTGATATCATACATCATTTCCTCAGAGATAATATAAGTAAGGAAGTAGTTACTCTCGATTATATCAATTCTGAAAATCAAATTGCTGATATTTTAACAAAACCCTTAAATGAATCAATTTTTACTAAATTAAAAAGAGAATTAGGAATTTGTTCTATAACTGAAATATAAAATATAAATAACAAGTATAGTTAATAATTAATATTGAAATCAAATAGTAAAAATAAAAAGTACCATGTCGACATCCCCCATATACCCATGTCAACATGCAACCTTTTTAAATTTTGAAATTTTCCCACCAAAATTCAAAAGAATTGGTTATAAATTCTTCACATTTTCGAAATTTTATTCATCCTTTCTGTTATTTCTCTGTTTTTCTCTCTGAAATCAAATAATCAATGGCCTCCTCTTCCAAATCAAACATAAAATCACCTTTTCATTCCCCTCTCCTACGTTTGGTCCATTTCAACGTACTACTCTCGCTCATGTGACTAAAATAGAGGACTCTCTGAAGGATGCACTTCAGATGATGACTGAAATTTAAGTGACTCAACTTTGTATGGCAAAGGAACAAGAGAGGCAAGGCAAGATTCTTAGTAATTTGCAAAAATTCCTAATGGATAACCAGACCAATCCTATATTGATTGATGAAGACTCTTCACTCAATCAAGAACAAGAGGCCAGCGAAGAAGAAGAAGAAGAAGAACCCATGGAAGAAGAAGCACAAGCGGAAGATGATGACCAGGTCGTGTGTGTTGGAGAAGTGTGTTTTGACAAAAATGGGAATCTTGTCGAATAACGTGGAAATTTCTGTTTCCACTATCCAAACTGTTCGATTCATAGATCTACTATGTTTAAAAACACACAATAGTTTCTCTTCTTTCTTCTCCATTGTTGTTTGTGTTTCTTTATGGTTTTTATAATCTCATGTATATACAACTTCATACGTAATAAGTAACTCGTGTTCTTATACATGTTTTAATTATAAGTACTATCGTGAATCCTTAGTTAGGAAAGTTAATTGTTTAGGACTACGTTTTAGTATTAGATTTAAGTGTTTACTTATGATAACACTATCATTATAATCATATGTCATAGAGTGTTAGTTTTAGGGGGAGTTATATAGTTTGGAGTGAGTTTTTGTTGATGACAAAGGGGGAGAAATATAAAATAGGGTAGCTAGGCATAATTAGGGGGGGGTTATTAGTTTTAGGGGGAGTTATTAGGATAGAAATAATATTTTTTGAACAAAGGTTGTCGTCATCAAAAAAGGGGAGATTGTTAGTCCGTGAGGTGATGGTTTTGATGACAACAACCTTAGAATAGATTATAAAATATAAATACTGACATTATTAGTTTAGACATATATGTATATGCATGATTTAACCATGCAGGTACCAAGAATAAAGACTGTACAGTATAGAGATTCAAGATACCGAGATAGAAGACTCATGAGTATCAAGATTATCAAGAGTTCAAGATTTCAAGCATATGTATTTTTATTAGGAATTTTTGTTAAAACTCATAGAGAAGCACTGGCATCTTAAAATCCAATTTATTCGTGGAATGGAATCCACTTCGAGCCTGTTAAAGGGATGGAACGCTAAGTAGGATGGAACCTACGAAAATCTAGTGGAACATTGTTTCGTATCCATTAATTTTAATTCAAATGATTTTACAAAATTATCTTGTTTTCAAAATGATTTCAAAACTTTTCTTTTAAAAACATCAAAACCCTCTATCCTGATTTTAAATAATATTAGCCTCAAAACTATCTTTAATTTCAAAGTCAAATTACTCCTGATTTTAAACTATCCTTTTGAATTATATATTTAACTTTTATACTTAGATTTAAATATAAAATTATAGTTAAAATCTATATATATTATTCTCTATATTTACTTATGAATTTTAACTACAGTCAAGTACATTTGTAATGTTTAAAATAGTTTTAATATAAGATAAAGGTTATTTGAAAAGAAAATCAAATCACCAAAAATTGCTTTGGGATGTCGACAGGGTAACCATGTTGACATGGTGTCAGTTGTATTCAAAATTTAAATTTTAAAAGAAGTGTCTATTCTCCATAACTCTTCATGAATGGACATGGCTATTGTCCTTCTATAAATAGGGGTTAGTTTCAACGAATTTTATATTAAATTTTCTGGTTTTTCACCCCTCTTCTTCTTCCACAATTCTTAGTACATATTCTTACCATTGCTCTACCGAAATCAACATTGAATCAAAATCGATTACTTCTAGTTTGATTCTTTATCACTATCTCTACAAGGTTCTCAGTGCTACTCAGAGTTATAGACTTCTTTGTAATCTATTAAGCGAGAAAAGGTGTGATTGTAGTCTTGAAAATCAATCAAGAGAGAAAAGGTGTGATTGTAGCCTTGGTAAATCAATTGGGTAAACTTGTGGCCTGGAAATCAAGTATCTCTACCCAGAGGATAGAAATTCTAGAGGGTGTACCCCGTAGCCTTAAAACCAAGGGTGTAATTATACAATTGCTTTTAAAAGGAAATCCGTACTTGTGTTGCGGGACCAGATGTAGGGTAACTCCGAACTAATATAAAATTCAGTGTGTTCTTTCCTTTACTGTTTTTATTTTATTTCTGCATCTGTGTTTGTTTCTGTGATCATATCTGTGCCTGTATATTGCGTACATCGGTGTCTAAATTAACATAAACTCAAAAAGATTTAGTAATTCTTTATTAACACTATTCACCACCCTCTAGTGTTAATCCTAGCCTTAAGATCCGTAATCCGCATTTCTCGCATAACGCATCACAGATGGAGCGCATAGCCAGGCCCGATCCTTAGAGTTCCAAATAATAGAATTGGGAAAAAAATAGAAGAGGCAATCTCAAACCGATCCCCACCAATAGGAGCAACATCAATCGGAGCAACTTCAAGAGAAGCAATAGCAGAAGGGACAAGGTCGACAGAAGGAGAAGCGACTGTAGTGGGGATAGTGTCGGTTGAAGGAGAAGCGACTGTAGAAGGAACAAGGTCAGCAGAAGGGGGGAAGAAGCAACCTTAGGGACACACTTCTTGATATGAGGAATAGGAAGTGGAAATCAGTCAGATAAAGGAACAGGGTCAGCAAAAGCCAAACAAGAACACGCATCCGAAAGATTCCCAATGACAGGACATACAGATGTCCGGTTTCCAACTATAGTGAACCCTGACCTCAGCAAAGTGGCCCTTATCGAGTCTGACTTTCAATTCTGTAGGCAAAAACTGGTAGGAGTTATTTCAGTGAGAGATTTGGCATAAACTAATTTCTTTCTGCCTACAGTGTTAGGGCCATAACAATCACCTTACCAACTAGTTCAGTTAGCCAATCAATCCCATTCAATGGCTGAAGAATAGATGAGATATGAGAGAAGTGGCCCCAGACAGGAATGGATAATACCCGATCCTTGGCCCTATCAGTATACGGAATCCAACTTGTAATAATAAAAGGTTTCCCTTCAATAAGCATAGGATCAGTCTCAAGAATACATTCTCTTTCCTCACTATGAGAGAATTTAAAGTAGAACATTGCGTTATCGTAGTGAACACTTATTCCTCCTTTGGGCTTCCATATCTGGTTGCAACGTGCCGTAACAAGGTGGTTGTTGGGGATGCGGATTAAGGATCTTAAGGCAAAAATAACACTAGAGAGGGGGGGAGGGTGAATAGTGTTTTAAAGAATATATGAACTACATGACTAAATTAAAACTTTCAACACAAATCTAAACAGAATTCTAACACAGAATGATCACAGAACATATAACAAATGCAAATAGTAAAGTAAAGCAAGTAAAAGGAAAGAACACACCGGATTTTATACTGGTTCGGAATCCTCCTACATCCAGTCCTGCACCAAGGCAATATCCTTGTACAGATTTTTATAAGCCAATATCCAAATTACAACCCTCAATTTCTAAGGCCTTGAGGAACCCTCCTATCTCCGAGTCTGGGGTTCTCTTGATTTACGGGACACAAGATCACCCTAATACTTCTTAATAACAATCCTTTTGAATGGATAGACTCTATGGACTTTTTGAATACAAATTAATCCTATAACTCTGAATAGCACTTTGATCTTTAGTAGAATGATGGAGAATCAAATAGAGAGAGTATCTAAATGATTTCCTATTGAGAATTTGGCAGAATGATGGCACGATCTTGAAAATATAAAGTTTTATGAATATGGAATAGTGGAGAAGAAAGAGTGAAGAAAATAAGAAAGTAGTTGTTAAAAAAATTCGTTTGGAAGCCTTTATATAGATGCACAACAGTCATAACCATTGGCGAAAGGTTTTCGAACGAATGGACACTTCTTTTGAAAATTGAATTTTGAATCCAACTGTCACCATGTCGACATGGGGTATCCCCATATGTCGACATCCCTCAGTTCAAAATTATATAAATGTTGTTTTGTAAAGACAATTGAATTTAAAACAAGTTGAAACTTCTCTGAAGCAAAGTAAAGTGTTTAAACAATATTTTGAGATAGAGAATGAATATAAAACATTATTTTAAATATATATATATATATATAATTGATATAGACCGTCAATTATATAAGTAATATATAAAATCAGAATAAGTTTTGATGTTTTAAAAATAGAAGTTTTTAAAATCAGAATTGAGGAATATTTCAAGGCTAAAACAAAGTTTGAAAATATTTTTGAAAACATGATTTTGAAAGCTAAAACATTTTGAAAACAGATTTAAAAACATTTTGAAAAATCTATTCAAACTGAAATTGCAAGAACCTTCCTACAGAGATCCTCCATAGGACTCGAGAACTTGTACAAAGTAGTTTAAATGATTTTGATTTTCGTAGGTTTGTAAGCCACTTGTCGTGGGTTTGTAAGCTACTTGTCGTGGGTTTGTAAGCCACTGGTTTCGGTAGAAATTGGGTTCCATCCCAAAAGAAAATTGAAAGAAAGATGAGAGTGCTATTATGAAGTTTTAACAAAATACTAGACACTTATCTTGAGATCTTGAAATCTTGATTCTCTAGAGTCTTGAATATTGAATCTTTAATCTTCATCTTGATGCTTGAGTCTTTATACTGATCAGTCTTCGATGATACCTGCATATACTTCCTACATATATATATATATATATATATATATATGGAAATGTTAGTATATATTTTATAAAGTCAAGTATAATAACTATATAAGGTTGTTGTCATCAAAACATCATCAACTCAGTTCCTAACAATCTCCCCCTTTTTGATGATGACAACCTTTATTTATAAAATATTCTTACCATACCATAACTCCCCCTTACTCCGTGATTTCTTCTTAAAACTACAACTCCCCCTTACTCCATGACTCCCCCTTACACCAAGCACATATATTTTTATAACTTTCTCCCACTTTGACATCAGCAAAAAGGAATAAAAGATTCACCTGTTCTAAGATAATTAAGTATATATAGAATAAAAGTGTAAAGTGAATGTGTAAGTGATCAAGTGTGTGAGCATATATATAAGTGTAACTTGACAATCAAATCAATATCATACATAGAAAACCAATCATGTATAGTATATGAAGTTACATACAAACCAAATCCAAATCAAACTTAAGTATACAATTCAATCAAATCCTAATCAAATCTAAATCAAATCAAACAAACAAACAAACATACATAATGATCAGACATTCCTTGGGACTTCCACCCATCCATCTTCTCCAAAGATAGGATCAGTTTTGATAACATCCCGATTATCTTTGTCGAGAGTGACTGGTGGATTTGCTTCGGGTTCGTCTTTGCTAAGGCTTGAGATCATCCAACGAAGTGCGTCGAAGTGTTTGTCTTGCTCTTTGATCATCTGCATTTGGCTTAATTCTAAGTGCCTTTGATTTCTAAGTATAAAAGAGAGAATATTCTTGAAAGAAGTAAGAGTTTCTTCAAGATTTTCACTTAAATTCTTAATTGGAGAAGCCATAATTTAAGAAATAAGTTGAAGTATGAGAGGATATGAATAGAAATGGAGGTAGAGAAGTTTTTCTGGAAGAAATAGGTATTTATAGGAGTTATTGGCCGTTCAAAATGAATTGTCACTTGGTAGTTACAAGAATTTGAAGTTAGAAATTGTAACTACTTTTTGACTGTTATATGTCGACATGGGGGATGGGGCATGTCGACACGGTTTAGACAGAATGACCAAGTTAAGTTATTTTTTATTTCTAAGTTTATTTTTAAACTAGTGGACCTATATAAACTTAAAATAAATAACTATCAGAGATATATAAAGATGGAAAACAGAGAATAAGATAGCATTACTTATATTAGTTAACATTACATAATATTAACCAAAAAAATAGAAAATAGTAAGATAGATAAAAGATAGCTAGAGAGATAATGGCTAGGATTAGTTTGATTAAGATGATGATGAGGACAAGCCAAGTTTCCTGCCTATCTTCCCAAAGAACTTGTCGATCTTGGTAGAGATTTTATCCATTTTCTTGCTAAAAGATCTCTTAAGAACCTTTTGGTTTTGAGCAAGTATCTTTTGGTTCTTAAGTGTGGTTTTGTTGGACGGATTGGCGGGTTTATGTGGATACTCTATACTTTCCAAAGAGGTTTCTTCATCTTCCTCTTCTTCTTCAATTTCCATTCCTTCCCCTTCTTCTTCCTCTTCTTCTCCCTCTTCTTCCATCTCTTCATGAGCAAGTCTCTCTTCCTTTCGGTAAGTGTTTCATACGGTTGAAACATAAGTGGAATTTTCATAAGGGAAATGTTCCCATGATTGAATACTTTCCTACTTACAAACTCTTCCTTTTTAACATCCACACCAAAATAATTGAAAATCTGAGTAAGATAGATTACATGATAAAGAGTGTTTTCTCCCATAGTAAAATTTTTGGGTCTTAACTCTTTCAAAATAGTTTGTGCCCAATTAATATCATATTTTCCAAATATAGCAAAAAGAGATTTACACACTTTTGAGGTGGGATTATTGTAGTTTCCCGACTTAGGAATAATGGTGTGTTGAATAAGAAGGTTGACAATTCTTGCTTTTGGGCGGAAAAAGCGATTCTTAAAATCCATGTGGTCATCGCTTTCAAAAATGTGATGAAAAGTCTCTCGATCGGTTTCATTGATTTGAAATTGCGAGAGATTCATACCGGTAAATTTGCAACCCAAAATAGTACCCAAAATATCGGAATCCAAAACAATAAGTGTTCCTTTAACACTACTCCAAATTTGATCTTCATTTCCATTATAAAATTCACGGTTTTGGTTTGCATAAAACATTTTGACAAGGTTTGGATAACAAACGAAATCAGTTTGCTTGTTATCAATCAAGCTAGGAATGGAGTTTTCTTCAAAAAGTTGATCGATTTCATAAGAAGGAAAATCATCAAAAATAGCAAATTTTTCCGTATTGACTTTACCATAGTTTACATAACTTATGTAAGCTTTGATAGCCTCCGGGTCATTAAAAAGATCATTTTTGATGGATTTGGTCAACCTCATAGTTGATGGGGTACTTGAGGAAGCCATCGATAAGTGTTTGAGAGGAGTAGAAGATAATGAAGAAAGTTTGAATTATGAGAATAAAGTGAAAAGAGATGATAAGAGAAGTATATTAAATAGATTCTCCAAAGTCATGTTCTCTGGTCAAGAGGTATCTTTTCAGAATTTTGAAGTAAGTGAAAAGGTGGAGGGAAATTCAAAAGTTTGAATTCAAATTTTGAAATCAAATTTCTGAGAGACATGTCGACATGGGGTATCCTGACATGTCGGCATGTGCCTGTTGAATTTGAAAAGGGGTGTCTATTTCTAAAATCTAAGAAACTCCTAAAATTTTAAGAAAACCAATCTATATTCTATATCTATATATAATTCCAGTAATAATATTAAATATAATAATATTAAAATATTTTAATATTTAAAATATTATTAAAATAATATTATTTTGAATTTAAAAACTCAAATTTCAAGGGGTGATTTTAAATTTAAAAATTCAAGGAATTGCAAACAAAATCAAAACAAACAAGCATCCAATAAAATTAAAATAAATGTGTACCTATTTTTAGATCCAAACTCCGATCGTCTTCCGATTCGAGAATAGCAGTGAAGCACAGATTTGAATTATCAGTTTTCTTCTCATCATCACTGGATGAATCTGAATCGTAAAGAGTTGCTGCATATGACTTCTTTCTTTTCCTTAGTTGTTCGTTATTTGGTTGAAATGTCTGCTTGTCTGGATATGGACAATCTATCTTGTAGTGCCCTGTTTTGTTGCAGTTGTAGCATCTATCACCATTGTTGTTGTTGTTGTTGTAATTGTTGTTGTTCTCCGAAGTATTTCTGGAATTCCTTTGATCATTTCTTTTAAAGTTATTCGTCTTTCTATACTTCAGAAACTTTCTGAAATTTTTGGTCATGAAAGTAATTTCTTCATCACTATCTTGTTCTGAATCTCCAGTTGTTGCTTTGAATAAGATCGATTTCTTTTCCGTTGCCTTAGATTCTTTTCTCCCTTGTAGTTGAATTTCATAAGACATTAGATCACCGATTAACTCTTCGATCTTCATTTGACTAACATCATTTGCCTTTTCAATAGTAAGTGTCTTTTGATCCCATTCTGGAGTGAGTGAATTGAGTATTTTTCCGACTTGATCTTCTTCTGAGAAACCCTTTCCTAAAGCAATCAATGAATGTACAATATCTTGAAATCGGCAATACATGTTGGAAATGGACTCATTTTCATGCATTTTAAACAATTGAAACTGGTTAGTTAATATGGAAATTTTAGTCTGTTTAACTTTGCCTGTTCCTTCATGAGTTACTTGCAAAGTTTTCCAAATTTCAAATGCAGACTTACAAACAGAGACTCTATTAAACTCATTCCTATCTAGTGAACAAAATAGTATATTCATAGCCTTAGAATTGTTTTGTGCAACCGTCTTTTGCTCAGTAGCTCACTGGGCAAAATTAGTAGTTGGTTCAACATATTCAGTTTGTGTCATATTCCAAGTATTTATACTTATGGATTGTAAATAAATTTTCATCCTACATGCCCAATATGCATAATTACTGCCATTAAAAAGTGGTGGTCTGACAGTAAACTGACCTTCTACAAATGAACTAGTGTTAGTGCTTATGTTGACAGAAGTAGTGGTGACAGGAGTGACATTATTAGTGTGTTGTGCCATTAAAACTTTTTAAAATTTCAGATTATGAAAATAATGAAAACCAATGCTTTGATACCAATTGTTGGGGATGCGGATTAAGGATCTTAAGGCAGAAATAACACTAGGGGGGGTGAATAGTGTTTTGAAGAATATATGAACTATATGACTAAATTAAAACTTTCAACACAAATCTAAACAGAATTCTAACACAGAATGATCACAGAACATATAACAAATGCAAATAGTAAAGTAAAGCAAGTAAAAGGAAAGAACACACCGGATTTATACTGGTTCGGAATCCTCCTACATCCAGTCCTGCACCAAGGCAATATCCTTGTACAGATTTTTATAAGCCAATATCCAAATTACAACCCTCAATTTCTAAGGCCTTGAGGAACCCTCCTATCTCCGAGTCTGGGGTAAACTCTCTTGATTTACGGGACACAAGATCACCCTAATACTTCTTAATAACAATCCTTTTGGATGGATAGACTCTATAGACTTTTTGAATACAAATTAATCCTATAACTCTGAATAGCACTTTGATCTTTAGTAGAATGATGGAGAATCAAATAGAGAGAGTATCTAAATGATTTCCTATTGAGAATTTGGCCGAATGATGGCACGATCTTGAAAATATGAAGTTTTATGGATATGGAATGGTGGAGAAGAAAGAGTGAAGAAAATAAGAAAGTAGTTGTTGAAAAAATTCGTTTTGGAAGCCTTTATATAGATGCACAACAGTCATAACCATTGGCAAAAGATTTTCGAACGAATGGACACTTCTTTTGAAAATTGAATTTTGAATCCAACTGTCACCATGTCGACATGGGGTATCCCCATATGTCGACATCCCTCAATTCAAAATTATAGAAATGTTGTTTTGTAAAGACAATTGAATTTAAAACAAGTTGAAACTTCTCTGAAGCAAAGTAAAGTGTTTAAACAATATTTTGAGATAGAGAATGAATATAAAACGTTATTTTAAATATATATATATGTATATATATAATTGATATAGACCGTCAATTATATAAGCAATATTTAAAATCAGAATAAGTTTTGATGTTTTAAAAATAGAAGTTTTTAAAATCAGAATAGAGGAATATTTCAAGGCTAAAACAAAGTTTGAAAATATTTTTGAAAACATGATTTTGAAAGCTAAAACATTTTGAAAACAGATTTAAAAACATTTTGAAAAATCTATTCAAACTGAAATTGCCAGAACCTTCCTACAGAGCTCGTCCATAGGACTCGAGAACTTGTACAAAGTAGTTTAAATGATTTTGATTTTCGTGGGTTTGTAAGCCACTTGTCATAGGTTTGTAAGCTACTTGTCATGGGTTTGTAAGCCACTGGTTTCGATAGAAATTGGGTTCCATCCCAAAAGAAAATTGGAAGAAAGATGAGAGTGCTATTATGAATTTTTAACAAAATACTAGACACTTATCTTGAGATCTTGAAATCTTGATTCTCTAGAGTCTTGAATCTTTAATCTTCATCTTGATGCTTGAGTCTTTATACTGATCAGTCTTCGATGATACCTACATATACTTCCTATACACACACACAAATATATATATATATATATATATATATATATCTATATGGAAATGTTAGTACATATTTTATAAAGTCAAGTATTATAACTATATAAGGTTGTTGTCATCAAAACATCATCAACTCAGTTCCTAACAGTGGTAAGTAGGATTTGTATCAAGGAAAAAAAAACCTACCAAGTAGTCCTTTTAGTTATCCACACCGGCCTCTAAAACTTCCATAGGAGGAATCATAACTCCCTCGATCTCTACTTTGTCAAAACAACATGGGGAATGCACACCAACATTTTTGGGCATATTCGAGAATAATGATGACCACCTAGTAACTGACCAAGGCAGAGAAGGAAGCTCAGGAACCAGACTATATAAATTACAAGAGAGGACAGCGAGCTCGGCATTAATACGAGCAGTTGGTAGGTAGCTTCGACCTAGGATGATGTCCGCAGAAAATAAACCTACAGACTCAACTTCACTCGGACTTACTTCTCCATCATCAATAATAGCACCACAAGATAATAATTCAACTTGCACAAAATCATCAATACCCAAAATATAGTTGACTGGCAACCCCATAACAGACTTCGACCTAGATAAAATACTAGATGAAGCTAAAAACGGTGAAAGAGGGTGCTCACAGAGGACAATGGAGAGGGAAGCAAAGAGGGCGACGAAACTATCTCCTTCAACAAATCAGAGAGGAGATTAACATTTATGGCCACGTCGACCTGAGCTTCATTACCAAAGGGGAAGACTACAGGTGCTGCAGGCGTCGACATTGAAGCAGGCGGAGGAGAAGATGCACAGATCATCGATGACGAGGCAGCAAGCGTGACAGTGCCAACTAAATTTGGCTAAGGAGAAATGAGCTTTTTCTTCGGAGCCATGAAGATAAGGCAGAAAACGAAGCAGATAGAGGAAGACGTGGAGAGGGCGGGACGAACGGAGTAGCTAAAACAAAGAAGAAGAACAATTAATCACTGTTGCATGAAATATCGCTATATCACAAAAAGCATTGTCGTCATTCTTTTTGAATTTGAAAATGTACAACGTTTATTATGGCATTGATGATAATGATGGAAGTTAATGAGGAATAAAATATAGCATTTATTTTATTCGTCATTAACTTCCATTATTATCATTAATTGGAATTACATTAAACATCATAAATTTTAGATTCTTGACAATATTAAATTAAAAAAATATTATTAAATTTAATATTTTTAATTATCAAAAATAGGGGTTGTTATAAGTTTTCTTAAAAAAGTCCCCCCCCCCCCCCCGGGAAAAAAACGACCAAAATCCAAAGCGAAATTGTAAATTTTCATCAATTCGGTGGTGAACTTTTTGAAAAATATTTTGAAATATTTAAAGAGCTTTGATGAATGTCCACATCATAATTTTGAAAAATTGACTCTTCGCAAAATCTTATACGCCGGACTTGAAAATAGCTTACAAACCGTGCTTGAATCGATGTGCCAAGGCAATTTTCTTGCCCAATATCACGACGATGCTTGGAAGTTCCTTGAAAAACTTGGCTAAAAAATTATCCCACTAGGAATGTTCTAACGAAAAATCCATTTACTTACTATCGAGTGCACATTCGATAGGACCATCATTGGCTTTGGAAGATAAAATCGATGCAATGATCAATAAATTTGGCAACCATTTCCCATTCAATCAAATGAACCAAGCTTCCTAACCAATGTATTATAATTGTAATGATCCTAATCTCATCACAAATCAATGCCCTCATTCTTTACAATAACTCAATGCTTTTAACAAGGTTAATAAAGATCCATTTTCTCCAACGTACAATCTCGGTTGGAGAAATGATCCTAATTTTGCTTGGAACCAAAATAATACTAACACGAATTTGGTCTGTACCAATTTTCAAGCATTTTCGAACAATGCTTCAAATCCTCCTTTTCAACCTAACCACTTTCAACAAAATTCTGTGCCCCCGTCTCAAAATCAACCACAACAATCTTTTGCTCCCCAAGATGATAAAGATTGACTTCACTTGAGAAAAGTCTTGAAACTTTGGCTAAAGTGACCAGTTAAAACTTCAATCAAATAGCAATTTGCAAAAAATTTTAACCTCGTACATGCAAAATAAAAGTCAATTAATTGCTAAACTTTAATGCAAATGAATCAATAAGCTACTTATGCGAGTGAACACGAACAAGGCATGTTCCCAAGTTAGCCAGTTCCGAACCCTAGAAATTAAAACAAGAATTCAAATCAAGCCCATGTTATTCAAGATATCAATATGAACCAAATGAATGCTACTATGACTTTGCG
Organism: Allium cepa; assembly: GCA_030765085.1. Lineage (NCBI taxonomy): Eukaryota > Viridiplantae > Streptophyta > Magnoliopsida > Asparagales > Amaryllidaceae > Allium > Allium cepa. Next base: position 1,026,718,295 of record CM060932.1, on the reverse strand, counting down.
TTCCGAAAAACTAATCGATAACCAAGTTATAAATCCAAACGATTTACCGAAAGATCCTCTTGATACTTCAAAAATGATAAGCAATTCTGAAAACATCGACTCAAATATTAAATCAAATCCCAATCCAAAATTTTCTTCTACTCAAGTAGACCGATCTATTGAGTATTGAATTCCATTTCCACATTGACTTCGACCTAAGAAACATTCCGATCAGATGGAAAAGATGTTGGAAATTTTCAAACAAGTCAAAGTGAACATCCCTCTCCTTGATATCATTCAACAAGTCCCAACTTATGCTAAATTCTTGAAAAATTTGTGTACTATAGGTTATAACTTGAACCACTTGAAGTGAAACACCATTTAAGAGTGGTTTGCCACCTTTGAATAGAAGGATACTATCACCATAATTTGTAGTCAACGTAAGGTCAAAGTCATTAGCCAAAGAAAGTTGGTTAATTGATAATTGTTATTGAATTGAAGCATGGACTTTAATATTGGATTTCACAATTAACTATGGATATCAATAGCATGTTGATCATTGACAGCTTTATAGTGATATAGTGAGGTAGAAACTAAAATGTGCACAATATATGATTGCTTAAGGGAGTCGGTTTAATAGACAAGATATTGGATTCACCAAGATAATTTGTAAGTAACTAAACTCATGTCAAACTACTATGCTTCAACAAAATCTGCACAAGCTTAAATATTCAAAATATTTAAATACCAATGATGGCCGTGTTTACACATAGCCAAAACTTTTAGTTGTGATCAAAAATAATTTATTGAAATAATATATAAAAGTAATAAATTATTACTATAGAGAAATTAATATAATGGTTATATTATTATTATAGAGCCTGAAAATTAGAATATAAACCTATTTAATTATAATTTTGGACAATATAATGATTTGAATTTAATAAATAATATATATATCTAATATATATATTTAATATATGTATAACTAGTATATATAATTTAGATTGCCAATTTTTTTAATTTTAAATAAGTTTGACAAAATATATATGGGTATGAGTTGATTAAATGGGTTTAATTAATTCAACGAGATATGATCTCATTTATAATGGGCCAACCCTGAATGATGGTTCTAGGTAAGATATTTGCATATACCATCAGTGCTGCAATAAATAAACCAAGATTCCTCCATTCTTTGAGATAGAAATTCATTCTCTTCATAGAAAATTAATTATATCTTAATAGTGGACTTTGCAACTCCACCATTAAGTTAGAGATACATCTCTCTAAGGCAAGGTGATGGTTTAAGGTATAACGATTGGGCAGGATTGTCGATAAAACTTTAAACTATTTTTAACTAATAGTTCTATCTTAAAATTATTTTAATATATTTATATTTATATTAATTAATTAAATAAATAAATATACTTACACTACAACAAAACAGTCTTTTTACAATGGGCAATGCCCGTTGTAATATGGTTTTCGCAACGGGCATGTGCCCGTTGTAATAGGCCTCGTTGTAATAGATCCACCACATTTTACAACGGGCAAAGCCCGTTGCAGTATATCTTTTTACAACGGGTTATGACCGTTGTAATAGAGTATAATACAATGGTCATAACCCGTTGCAATAGACTAACCATACTAGTTGCATAGCCTGTTTCACAACATGCGTTGACCGTTGTAAAAAGCTCATATAACAAGTCACATTGCCCGTTGCAAAATAAATGCAAATTTAAAAAAAATTTACAGCAGCATCCATTCAATACATTCATACTAATACTAAATATTGTCGTAAAATAATTAAAATCACATAAAAAAAGTTTAAAAGCTAGAGTCATAGAATTCTAACACTTTAAAAAGTTAGATAAATTTACATGCCAAATACATAAAGCATTAACACCCTAAGCCATTTTGAGAAAAATTTTGTCAACATTTTTGTTCTCTATTTACAATTTTTCTTCGTTGTTTACATTTCTCTGGTTCCCACTAACATTCTCACACTCCAATCACTATTTACATTTCTCTGTTAACAATTCGTTTCTCTGTTTTCATCTACAGTCAACACACTTCAATCTCACTGCAACATTCTTTCTTCCTTTCAATAACTGCTCCACACTTCACCACCCTCATCTGTTGCATACCCAAACTGCAAATCACTAAACTACACCAACCAATAATGCCACTGCAATTTCCTATCACTCCATAGCCATCAGCCCTCTTATTTCACCAAACCTTATCACTCCACAGCAACTTCTAATCTTCATTCCACAACCATCACCTTACAAGAACTAGCACCATCTTCTTACAAGCAGCACTTCCTTAACCGCAAACCTGACATCCTCACCTTCGTCCTTTCCAAACTCCACGCTCTCCAACAGTTAACCCTCTACAGATATCATAGGACGTTCACTGCCTCTTCGCAACAAGCCATAAACCATCCTCACTAATACAATTGCATACCTAACTATCGATCCCTAAATGCCATCAACTTCTTCCATCAAACAACACCTCCCCATATTCACCAGTCAACAACCACCATCTTCTTCACCAAGCGAACGAGCACCCATCTACCATAAACATCCACTTCTTTCAAACCATCATCCATATACTTACTGCCTACATTTACACTACAATCTCTTTATTTACACAACACTTCACCATCAAACAATAGATTGTTTGGATACATCTTATCAATAAAAATGTTTTCTTTGTCCTGACAGAATAGCTATAACAATGCTATTATGCCCACTTAGCCAACAACGACATCAACCCTGCTCCAAGTAACAGAGAAATATTTAAAGCTACTTGTAAAACTCCCTTTTTTGCACTCTAGGATTCATAAAATCAGCAGCAAGAAGATCAACGAGAGCCATGTATATAAGAATCCCAGCTGCCGTGGAGTTCAAAACACCTTGAACAATAAGTGCATTTGGACTATTTTCATTGTAATTCGAGGATATCCCTATACCAATAGCAATTCCTACTGGCGTAGTGAGTGAGAAAAATAGAATCATTGATGCAATTGATCTTGCTTTGAATTTTTCCTGCAAATATAATACACTTGTATACATATGAACCATACAATATGATATGAATCTAGGTACATGCATTTTACTTTTTAGGGAGTGGGGGCTAATATTAAATTGCATATGTGGTTAAAAGGTGAGGACTACATTAACTCGAATCTATATACTCATAATCCTCTACCTCACATTTCCATATACGTATGATATTTGTTTAAGGGGAATAATCAAGCTTTTAATCGGTAGAGCCATGATAAGGAAAGTTGACTAGTATCTAATGCTAAGAGAAACTGGAACCCTTGCTTTTGCTTTTAGAAGAGATAGTATATTATGGAAAGCAACTTATCCCTTAAAAAAAGCCCAAAAACAAGATGAATTACTCAAATTGCAATGCCATAATGTACCATGATGGCGTATTCATCCATATAGATTACTGCATTAGCAATGAGAATAGGTAATCAAAATATTCAGCCAAGCTACAAAAAACAGAAAATAGACAAAATAAAGTAGTTAAATTTATGCACGTATCAGATTCGATCACAATGTATATAATATCAGGTTTCACTCAGCATAGAATTTGGATTCATTTACAAGAATGATGCATATATGTAAGAATGAGTTACCTAGACTATGCATCCACCTAGACCTGTTCCCTCAAAATATTGGTGAAAAGTTAAGGCTGCAACCAGGGGCCTTATTGTTGTAGGACTGTCAGATGCTCCTAATGATATTCCAATAATTAGAGAGTGCACAACTATTCCCAGCTCCAGTACCTATACTCATGCACGTATTAATATAAACCTCTATTTATGCCTGTTTTTGCAATTTGTTTAATAAGAGAAGCTATCTGATTAGAAACATGTAAGATTTTACTTTTGCCATGATAAGTAACCATCAAAAAAATTTAACCATGTCCACCAAAAATTTTAAAGTTCAATCGCTTACCTGTTGCCAAGCTTAAATAATATCCTTCTAACTTCAATTGTTGTGTGATTTAGATGACAACAAAACTTGTTCTTTTCATGTTAATCAAGAAAAGTAACATATCGAAGCAAAATTTACTGATAATTTTATTGCTTTTTACATTTTAGACTGACGGTTTATGAACAAAAAATAAATTAACTAAAATATGTACAATGAAAGATTCTTAGCACGAATGGCTATGTATTGTTTGGCCATAATGAATAACTTCCATACCACAATACAAATTTAGTGGTTGGCTCTATTGCTTCTAGAATAATACTTATAAAGTTAACCAAATAAAACTAACATATTATAGCAATTTTTTGTTGATTAATTTGTTATTTTTGGCATTTAAGATGGATGATTCATTGGGAAAACTGTCTTATTGGTTGACATAAAAAACATGCACAAGACTGAAAAGATTGATGAATTGGGACATTTTATTATTTGGGTGTAGCGTGTTGTGTATTATTCACCATACAATTATAAAAGCAAGAAAATCTAATCTAAAGCATGTGCACATAAACGTAATGCTTTAATTTTATTCCAAGTTGTAAATATAAAAAAGAAATTAAGTAACATATAAAATTTACGAACGTAACTCAAAGTCGGAAAATAGCCGTCGGAAGCCGTCGCTCCCCCGTCGCTATTTGACCATTGAATTAAGTAATTAACAATGTATTTATTTTCTTTGTTTTTAATTACCATCTAATCATGAATTTGACTATCATTCAAACAGATATATAAATCCAGGAGTAATATTTTAAAATATATCGTTTGATCTGTGATAATAATTTAATTTATTCTTCTGACTTTGCTCTCTTACATTGTTCCTTATTGCAGAAGATGATATAATCAAGCACCAGTGCAACTGTACAACACCAAAGATTAATTATAGTTTTTTTTTCCTTTCCCTTATTTATTTATACACAGGAGACTTTTGAATTATGAACAAATTTCGGTTAATATATCCATTATTTATTTATAAGATCAATCATATTCAGAAAATATAAAAAGTATAATTAGTTTGTGGTCACTATTTATACTTGATTTCCTATATTGATAAGATGTAGCCTGTAGCTTACTATTTGATCATTACTTGGACGATGGCACTGCTGTTTTTATGATGAACAATAACATTTGAAATGCTAATTATGTCATTTGTAAACCAAAAAATATTTGAAAATGCTAATTAACTGCATACATGCTTATAAATTGGCATTTGCAAATATTTGAAAACAAAAAAATTAAAAAAATACGACTGTACAATATTTGAAAATCAACTACCAAGTTGTTGAAACTCAAATGGGTCCCTAGCATCGAACCCAGTCGGAGTATTTCCAGCTGAAAACTCCCCTCTTTCACCTTGTATCTTCCTGTAAAAAGTACAAGGGAATTTGTATCACAATAATAAAGATTATTTTTAAGTAGTATGAGGTTGATTAAAAAAGGAAGAAAGTACTTCTCTGGGATTATGCCTTTCTCCTTGTAAGGCTTAACAAGAACTCTAGCATCACAAACAAAATGAGGATTTCCTTTTGCTAGAATTAGCTTCACGTTCATTACATTCATTATTCATTGTCCTACAATTTCCATTTCAATGTTTACATTGTGATTGCCATCTCTGTTTTACACTGCATATTGTTAAAATTGTGCGACTCCATTGTGCTACCACATCTGTTCACTATTTCCACCACAACTGTTTCAGGCCTCCCTCTTCTCTGTTTCAAGCATCCCCTGCTAAACCACATCCACTCATATCACACTGGCACTGGCTATCCCCAGTCCACGAGTACACATACATATCACCCCGCCATCACATATCCCGCCACAAAACAAAAACTACTTGCATCATGAAACTTCCGCTAACCATCGCTACAACTTGCTCTGCTACTACATTATCACAATAAATACATATAAACCACCATAGTCTACCATTCATTCAGAAACCAACACCACAAATCCCTCCTTCATTCCACTGCCTCCATACCCCTTTATCACAGTCTTGCAAACAACGAGATCATCACTACCAGAAACATATAACCTCCTTTACAAATAACCGCAGTGCTTCATCAAGACAGTAAACACACAATACATATATAGTAGTTGCTTCGACCACTTCCTGCCCTGACTACATTCATCCTAACTTGTTAGATATCTTTTTATTACAGCGACGAATGACGATCACCATTTTCTTTGTACTCGAAAAAGGAAAAAAAACAGTGATTACTGACTCGAATCATCAGCAAAATTATGCATTCAAGTACAAGCAAAAAAAGAAAAAATAATTCGAATCGAATCATCGATCGAGTTTAAGAATATCTACCAGAAAAGCAAAAGGAAAATAACATACCAATACAAGTCGAACTCGATTGAGAAGCAGCCGGCTTCGAACCAAAGTGACAATTTGATTGACAAAGCAAACCGTATATAATTCATTCTTCGATCAACTACTTAATTTGGCGGCTTCAACAAATTCAAAAGCCCTAGACGGAAAAGAGGAAATGAGGAACGAGAGTATTGCTTCACGGAAAAGAGGAAAAGAGGGCCGGCATCTATAATTTATTTTGGGGTTCTACAGTTTAAAAATTAGGGTTTTGTTTTATATTATTTGTGTTTAACTGGCACCTATTACAACGGGAATTTTTAGCCCATTGTAAAACTGGCACCTATTACAACGGGCATTTTTAGCCCGTTGTAAAATTGGCACCTATTACAATGGGCAGTTTTAGCCCGTTGTAAAATTGACACCTCTTACAACGGGCATTTTTAGTCCCTTGTAAATTTCGTATCTATTACAACGGGTATTTTGTGAACGTTGTAAAATTGACATCTATTACAACGGGCATGAAAGGACCGTTGTAATAGCATTCTATTACAATGGGTATTGACTGTCCGTTGTAAAAAAGGCGTTATATAAGGCATCTATTACAACGGGCCTTAACGGACCGTTGTAGTAGCCTACTATTACAAAGGGCAGCCAATGCCTGTTGTAAAAAGGACGTTGTAATAGAGTATTTTTGTTGTAGTGTTAAAACTTTTTTATTAAAAAATGTTTTTTCCAAGTGCATGGTCGTGCACATGACTCAGTGTCATGCACCACCATCGATAGGCAACTGAAGATGAGATTTAGTAGGCGAGCATTGCGAGACCAGATTCAACGACATAAGGCGACAACATGTCGATCAAGGACAATGATGGCATGCAACAATGCAATAGTAGATGGAGGATGTGAATATCACGATTAGTGTTTTAGGGTATAGAATTCGAGCTTGCATCCGACAATATTATTTGTTTTGTCTTGTCAAGAGAAGGTTGATGGTAATAGCAGCGGCAAGAACAATGACCCACAACATGGAAAAAATTGATTGAAAAACCTGATGGCTATAAACCCTCAATTGCTAATTATTTAGATATCACTTTTATAAATGTGAATTTGTAAAAAAAACCTATAACTTCAACTTTTGTATCTTTGTCATACGAACTCCACTTTATGTATAAATCATGGTGTTGAGTTCACAAACTAAAATTCTGGACTAACTAATATCTTTAATTGCATACCTCGTGCTTATATATGACATTGTTATTTAGATGTTAAGATACATATTAATTTGCTATTGGGATATTTATAAATTGATACTATATATTAATCTAAATTAATGCATTGTTCATTTGATATGAATATTTGATATTTAAACAAAGATGAATGATCAACATTTAAATTATAACTTCAATTTAATAAACATTGAATTTAAAATGGCCATATGAATTTATATTGAAATTATTTAATTATCATCATTCAAATATTTTTAGCAAGGAAAGCCGGTTTTTATAGTGGATCGTCCATGGCTTTATTAAATGATCATACATTTGTAAGGTTAATATACCTCAATAATTTCAAGTAACAACTCATACTTATATTCCAAAGATGGGAAACATATTTCCACTAGACTATGAAATAAACGTATACACTTGCACATCCAAAAAGGCTTGCATTATTACTATGACAAGAAAAAACACTGCTGCACATTCACTATAACATAAGACTGCACATAACCATACATGGGGACAACCCACATGCCATTATGTAGCAAAACCATATTTCAACCACATAACATTTGGCGCAACGTTCACTACAAAGAGGAGAAGCAATAATAAAGAGCAGAAAATACCCATAACAATATGCAAAAGAGTACAATGACAACAAAAGTTTCATCAGCCCTAAAGCACTGATAATGACACTGGAAAGATAACAGGCCGCAACCCAATATGCACCATAAACAAAAAATACAAATAAGTTGCAGGCGTTCACATAGTGTTTCATCAAAGTGGGGTAGGGTAGGTAAGGTGGGAAAGCCAGAGCAGGTGGACTCCTATGCAAGCACTTGACAGCAAACTTCAAAAACCAGGAATTGTGCCTTGTTCATTACTGCATCTACCAGAAAAAAAATAACAACCCTCTAGAACCACTATGAACTTAAAATTTTCCCCACCAGATCGATACAATCCCTTCAACTAACAAATGGTGCAATGTTTAGTCCAATACCTAACCCTTACCAGGCGCTCAGATGAAAAGGATTCACATCGCCGTAGATGAAACACATTCACAAATATTAGAACACCATACATTCACAAATTTATTAACATTTCACTTACTTTCAACAGCTAACACATAAATTTCACATATAATGCACGTTATAAAATTTCCATAAGCACAAATAAGGTTCCGACACTTATTACAATTGCTTACAACCAATTCTCAAACCATTCTATTCAGTTTAAGTGATTTATAACTTACTCGCTTTTATTTAATTCAATCTAAGCAAAACAAACTCATATTCATTCCAATTGATTTTGAAATCATCCTATTTCACTTCTAATAATTCATAGAATTTTATCCAATCTCGTTTACATCAAACGATCCATTTTCTTATGAAATTCAACAATATTAATGTGAATAAATAATTGCTTAAGCTTTATAACCATTTAAATTGATTCCAACTCAATTTACACTTGATTCCATCCCATTTAACTTATTCACAGTCTTTCATTGCATTTCTTTCATTGCATTTCTTTCATTTCCAAAAAGTTTTATTTCAAACCATTCTATTAAACTCGACAACCAATATATTAAATAACCATCTCATAATTTTCTTAGGTTATTTATTTTCCTCAAAATATTCCACCCAGTGACTTAAGTTTATTTTATTCCACCAACTCCCATTTTAAATCCTTGATTTGATTTTCCTTTGATCAAATCCCAACCATTTTACTATTTTATTCAATTAGTTTATTCTTTTATCCATTTTTAAATTTTAATTCACATTAACAATTCATTATTGAATTTATTAAGAACTTAATTTCATTTAATGTATCCACTACTTGATGCAGTTCCTTCTCAATTATATTTCAACTTTAATTCGGATCCAATCACAATATTGTTAAACTTAGCTTGAGTTCATTTAATTCGACTTTCTCTCCTAACTAATTTCGTTTCCATATTTTAAATTAGCTCCATTTACTAATTTATTTCAAATTCAAATAAATTTATAATTCTTAGAACTTTGTTCTTTTAATCTACCCAAGTTATGTTTTTCAATTCCATTTTACTAACCATACATTCACAAATATTAGAACACCATACATTCACAATATCATGTGATAAGAAAATAAGATCCTACAAAGGGAGAAGCCTTCAAGAGAAAGATACGGTCTTAAAGGGTGAAGTGGTAAAAGAAATCACGATGTAAAAATCACAGCTAGGATAAAACCCAAAATAATGGAAAGGGGAAGAGACGAGAAGCTGGTAGACGATTTATGATGAGTTTGCAACCAACAAAAACAGTGAATTTGAGTTGGGTTTTTGAGCTGAGCATTTGATCTAGAAAGTTAAGTGAACGGGGTAAGCATTTTGTACGTTGTGAGCAGAGAATCAGAGTGGAGTATTTGAGTGAGTATTGAAGGGAGGATATGGAGGAGAAAAGAAATCAACGGCCAGTGATGTCAACTGTTAAGGATACACCCGACGCCGACGTACCTTCTCTCACCAGTCCACCAATGGGGCTGGGAATGTGGCTAACACCATTGCAGCGTCTGACGCTCATATGCATTCTCAATGGGAACTGGCAAAATATGGTTGTGAACGGCACCCCGAAAATGGAAGAGGAGAGAGGAAGTGATGATAATGAATAGGAAGGAAATAAGAATATACGAAAAGAGGAAGCTGCAAACCTAACTTCTATATTATCACTCAAATATTAATAAGAATTTATACGCACACACACACATATATAATTATATTTATGACTATTTTCATTATTAAATTTACCTCTACATAAAAGTTAAATAATACGACAATGAATTATCTTATTAAATATTTTGAATAAATAATAACAATGCAAACCACATTACATTAAATATTATTTTTGTTATGATGTTATTCATAATACCACCATAAAAAATGTAATGCATAATAAATTTAAAAGAAATATTGTAGCGACCCAAAATTTCAATTATTGGGATTTAGAATATTTAATTGATTTTAAATATTTAAATGCTAATTTTATAAATTAAACAACTTATAATTCAAAATAGCGACTTATTTTGTAATTTAAGTGTTGAATTAATATTTGCGAAATATTTAAAATAATTGAATCTTGGATTCGAAATGGATGAAAATGATTTCGAAAATTGATTTAAATTCTATTTAGATAAGAATAAAAATAATAAACTTTTAAATTAGATTTAAAAGTGATTATTTTTGTTACCCCGCCTTTTGGACAAAGACGGAATGTTAACAAATTGGCTAAAAAAGGATGGATATCAAGATTGGAGATCGATTGGAAACGAAGTTGTGATCGATACCATCAAAATTGGACCGAGATCCAATCAAGGTAGGATCGATAAGGAATGATAAACAAAGCTAGATGAGGCTACATTTCAAATTTTAGGTCAATCGGAGTTCGTATGCTCAAGTTATGGATGGATCAATATTCATAGGAAATCAATTCGTATCGATATGGTTCGTATCGGTCAACATGGGTTCGGTATCTACTTCGGATCGATACTTTTGTATCGATCAAGGATGTACTTTACATCGATGTTTTCATATCGATCAGCATGGATATGGATTGTTAGCACGATGGATATGGGTTTGGACTAACGCGTGCGCTTGGCCTTTGGTTTGGATCGGTCGGTCTTCTTCTCAATGCATTACACACCGATTGAAGCATGGGATCGATACGAAGAACATGGTACTGGATCGATACAAAGAATGCGACACTAGATGGATATGAATATGAAAGAAGCGAGACTTGGATGGATGCAGACTTGATGGTCATGGGTTCGTACGATACTTACTTATCGATCGATGAATGCAGCAGAATTTGTTGGCACATTTCATATCGATCAGGGTTGGATCGATACAAAGGAAGAGGCAACCGATGGATATGAAAGCGTACATTTCTAGAGCGGTTGGATCGATACGAAGAAGGTGAGCGGGGATCGATATGAAGAGAGAAATGGGTTGATGGATACGAACGTTATCGGATGAATGAATACGAAGTAGTGGAGCTAGTCAAGTGATGAAGCGCTCAACATGGATTTAGGCATGAAACTTGAATCGATGCAGAGGTTATGGCAATGGATGTGGGAATGGGATAGATACGAAGGCGATCAATGTCAATCGATCGATACGTAGTAACCATCCTAATTCAAAACCAGATTTTAGATCGATCATAACTCGCAAATGGCAAGTCCAAATACGATGAAATTTTCACAGGGGCTTCCTTATGCACTCAAAAATGTTCATGATCGATCTCAACTTGATTGGATCCAATTTGGATCGATTTGAATTCTACCCGGATCGATCCAAAATCACTCCGGAGCGATCTGGCAGGCTCACTTGCGTAAGCGAAAAGGTATTCTAGATTTTGAGGCAGACATTTTAGAATCTACACCTATGAATAGCAGTCCTATGGCAACTAAAAGGGGGATCTTTTTCCTCTTGGCTAGGCGAAACTCTATCATTTTGTTTATTGATTTCAAAGGCTTGTATTTGTCATCTCAATATAAAAAGGAAATAAAAAGGATCAATTCAAAGTAGATGTAGGCCGGAGATAGACGAATCATTATAAACCTTGTGTTCTATGCTTTCTTACTCATTTTACATTTGCTATTTTTTCATTTTTATTCTCTACATTATCTGGATCTGACATCTGTGCTTGGATATTGTGGACCTATGTGTAAATACTGGTGCTTTCACTACTTTCTGGGTCCGTGACCAATTTTGGTGCAAATAAAATTGGTTTTATAATAATTCATTTTAATTAACGTGTAAAATAGCCTTTTGGGGCACAGTCTTGGATTTTTGGTGAAACTAGTTCCATTAGATCCGTAATAGTGGTTTATAGTATGCCGTCAAATTTCATGACGATTGGATGTATCGGTTAGGCGTGCAAGATCGGAACGCGTATAAATTAATTTTAGAATTTAAATAATATAACTGGGTTTGGAAAGCCATCTTCTGTATATGATCGAGTTAGGTCTTGAGACCAGTTCCATTGTTTTCCGAACAGGGTATAACATACTGAACGCTAAGTGGCATGCCACGTTCGTAGTTTGAGATTTTCGAAGGTTAAAAAGGCTAGATATTTTCTAATTTAATATATATATGTGTATGTATGTATGTATGTATGTTAGCCATACCTCATATCTATGTGCCCATACCCATCCATGTCTCTGCCCATACATTCCTTTTTAAACTGTGTTTATTTCAGAGGGCTGGTTTGAAAAAGGCCACCATAGCCTCTTTTAGGCAAAACGTTCTACATGAAAGAGGAGCGGCTTGAGAGGAGAGTTTATCAGCGGTGACCGATCGTTGGTGGGTGGCATGTGGAGCAGTGAACTTGGATTCGAAGTGGCTGCAGTTTTGGGTGAATTAGTAACGAACGATGGCGAGTTATGGGGTGGAACCGAAGGCAAGCGACGCGGTAGGTCGAGGCGGTCCTCAGCGAATGAACGCAACACGTGTTTGTCTATGGCAGCGGCGGCAAAAGTATGAAGTTGCGAGTGTTGATTTGGGTGTGTGCCTGGGTTTTAAAAACGTGATTAGGCGTAGTAATAAGTTGTTAATTGCTGTAGTTAAGAAATAAATTATATTATTTAAATTGTAAATTCTTATAAAATGCATAACTTTTTCATACGAGGTCAAAATTTAATGCGACAAGTTGCGTTGTGATCATTACAACGAATTCTATGCTTTGGAGCTGGATTAGATGGATTTGGAGATCGTTGGAATTTGAATTAAAATTGGACGCCTATTCGATTTTAATTTGAATCAGAGAGATTTGCAACTTCTGAAGTCAAAGTTAGTTAAACTCATCTTCTTGGTTAACCAAAAATATTATATAGTTGATAAAAATTATTTATTGGATGTGTAGATATTTTATTGTTGATTGCTGTTGACTGTTGGATGAATTAGTATTTTATATAGTTGATTTGGATATATTCCCGCTCCTGGAGCGAATGAGACCCTATTATGTTCTCGTGTAAGAGTGGATGACCCTTTGTATACGATCTACCCTTGAAGAGGTTGATTTATATTATTGATTGTATATTATATGTGATGCAAGAGGCAGGATGAAGGAATCTAATAGAATTCCTCAGACCGTTGATTTTATTTTTCATATAATTGAATATACGATATGTTTGATGCCATAATTTATAACATGGATGATTTTTCCCTATTTAGTGCTAAGTAACATGCGGCCATATTTTTAGTATTTGGAAATACTGTAAAATGAAAATTTAGTCTTTAAAAGGATTTATGCAATTTCAAAAATTTATATATTTTGATATTTATTCTTGAAATTTACTTAGAGAAGGTATTTATTTAAAAATAAAACGCATGACTTTTAGGGATTATAAATTTATAGTTTTATAAAATATTTTAAATAGAGATTTTGAACTGTGACTAAAGATTTTTAATATCTTAAAATTAAGTCTGTGTTTTATAATAAAGGAATACGTTTTAAAAAGAAGATGGAAATATTTGGTATAAATATTTATTAGCCGTTTTGTATAAAGTGATATGTATATAATATACACAAATATTAAGTTTTTTTATAAATATGGAAATTTATAAAGGTGATAATGTATAAAGTGACATTTTACAAATAAGGTGAAGATTTGTAAAATAATATTTTATTTATAAAGGGATAAATTTATAAATAGTGTTTTATAAATTAAAAGGTAACCATTAACATTTAATAGATTGGAGAAATAATTAAATGGTGGATTTATCATAAGATGTGGAATGATGTTTTAGAAAATAGTTGATTCTGTTTTGGAAATTGAAGGTAAGAGTAAATTTGGAATGGTAAACGATAATTTAAAAATAGAATGGAAATTATAAAAGGTATTTATCCATATGGGGGCAACATTAAAAATGGATGGTCCTTGATGTTTTAAATGGATTTATGAATAAGTAAGATTTATATAGGAAATAGAGTTATAAATGGAGTTCATATATAAATGGGTATTATGAAAGGAAGTTTATATATCAGAAAGAGATTTTTAAACACAATTTTATAAATATGGAAACGATTATGTTGAAATTTAAGTATGGATTTTTATCAAGGAAATACATATATGTTTTAAAAGGTAGTTTATTTATATTAATATTGTTTTAAAGTTGTTTATCAATATTTTATATTTTGATAAGTTAAATATTTAAATTATTACTATGCTTTGAAATTAAATATAGTTATTTATCAATAAAGTTTTGGAAATTTATTATTATTATTTATAAGAATGATGAAAATAAATTATTATTGTTTTAATTAGAATTTTTTTGGAATTACTAATTATAATATTTAGGATGTTTGATGTTGTTTATTTAAAATGTTTATTATTATGTAATAGTGTCTTAAAGTAAATGGTTAGAATTTTATTTATTAGTGTTTCCGAGGTTCATAAGTAGGATTTTATAAAAAAATGTGGGTTTTATAAGTGGAATCTTATAACATGGTTTGGAAAAGGTATAGGAAGATTATCTACAAGATAAAAGAGTTTTATAAATTATTTTACATATTTATAAAAGAATTTTAGAAATGGGTTTGTAGATTTATAAAAGGAGTTCTATAAATGGTTTCATGAATGTATAATGGAGTTTCTAAATGATTTTAGAATTGTATAGAAAGGAAAATTTTCCCATTTGGTGAATATAATTACACCGCTGAGACAAGTATATGGATATTTTTCCAAGTATTGAGTAAGGGATTTGTGGATATATATATATATATATATATATATATATATATATATATATATATCTTTGTAAAAAGGATTTTGATTCAAGTATTTACAAAGTGGATTTAACTAATGAAAGATTAACTGAAAGGAGGTTAGTGGTTGCTTGTGTGCTTAACCTTTGATGGTTTTCCCTATGGAATTAAAATTCCCGATTTGATTGTTTGTTTATTCAATGGTTAAATAACCGACCATCGAATTTGGGCCCAAAAAATAACTTTGGAAATATCTCGGAGAAACAAGTGATTTATATCGCACAGTCATCTCTAGTGATGTTGTACTATGCGTATAAATCTCGTTTCGTTCTCCTAGGACAATGATAAGGAAATCCGTCCGCTAACGGTTAGGAGGTGATTTTCGCTCTTATCTTTGACTGTTTATTTTCTAAAGAACTAAGGTTGATTTTATCGAAAATTATCGAAAGTTGTTTCGAAGAGACTGGGATCAAATAGGTTATTCGAAAAATACTTCGATCGAACTAAAGCGTTCGATGTGAAGTCATCTTAAAGATGATGGAATTTAAAGACAGAGCTCTTAAGCGTTTCGTTCAGTCCCAAAACGAACTTGTATGGATGAATGTTAATACTGCATGTTGCTTGGAGGGCAGTGCTAGCATTCCAAGTGGGAAGTTCTATATAAAGGTAAAATGTAGCCTTGAACCTCATTAACCGGGAAATGTCAAAAATTGAGCAAGTAGTAGGGCCAAGTGGGTCGCTCCTAAGTAGGGTATGGTCATTCCAAATCTAGATCGGTATTATCTCTCATTTGTATGCTTTGGGGCCCATTAACAGAGGGTTGATCATATTTGGTACTACTAGTCAAGTGGTAGGCCAGTCTTGTGTGGCAGTGGTACAAGTAGGGCTCTCAATAGATACCCCAAAAATCCAAAATCATCCGCACCGGTATCCTAAAAACGGATAAATATCTGTTATCCAGAAAAACGGATGCAGATATGAAGACATTCATGTCCGAAAATTATCCGTTCAGTTTCTTTCAAGATTATAGTTCAAATTATGTGTGTTTTAGTACAATGAAAGATATTTATTTGTTGTTTTATTAAATATGTAGTTTATATTATATGCACTTAATTCTTACTACTTACTCAAAACTGTTATTATCATCATATTTGTTTATTTTTAACACTTTTATAGTCGGTGGGATCGAAAAAAAATTATGTTAAACTAAATATTTCTATTTATATCCATCCATATTCATGGACGCAGATACCCGATATCTGAAAATGATTTCATACGCGGATGCGGATATGGAACTATCAGCATCCGAAAGTATTCGTTGACAAGCCTAGGTACAAGATGTTCTTGTCGGACCCCGGTGCATTTTATCTAGAGATGTACCATCGGAAGGTAGTTTCTTACCTTGGAATTTAATTAATGTAACAATTTCATCTATGATTAATAAGTATTGTATTCTAGACATTAATATAATATCAAAGGATTTTCTATAAAAATGTTTTGGTTTTCGTAAGGAAAAAGAACCATCTGTGTTTATTTGCGGCGTGGTCTTACGAGATACTTTTAATTTCACAGGTTTTTTTATAACTTTAAAATACAATCGGGTGTGCTTTCTCACGTTGGTTTTCCAGACTGACTCTGGTGTTATTTTATTATAATACTCAAGTTAGACCGTGCATATTTACAGATTTCTTTCGATGCATTGGAGCTCAGTAAACGAGTTGAAGGTCTTCAACTCGTACTTACATATATGTTTATTTTCTGCTGCTTTGTTATTGAAATTGTTAGCAATTGTGAGGAAATGTTGTTATAACCATCCAGGCCGATGATTGTGATTAGTTATTATACTCTAATGGGTGTATGTATATAGTAGTTTCTCTTTTGTAAAGATTATTGATATTATATTATACATTGTTTCGCAGCGATTGTGAGATTCTGTATCATTTTTATTTTACTCCTCTTCTTGTTCTCTTTTCTTCTTCTTCATTTTTGCCCCTAGCAATCGAGTTTGGTGTGGCAACTCATTATGAGATAAAGTAATGGAATGCCTTATAATGAGTTTAGAGTGTATTATGTATATGAAAGCGTATTTGTTAGTGAGATAAAAATGTTTAATATTTTGTTGATTTATCTGTTGAGTGACTTATAAATTCTGGCCGGTACGTGAGATGTTACAGGGTTTCTAAACGCTTAAAAAAGGAAAACCAACATAGTATTGTTTTGAGAATTGATAAATGAAATAATATTACCTAAATTCTATTTTATATATAAAAGAACATTTTTTTTCAAAAATTATTATAGTTATATATGATGTGTTCGATTGTTAGTGAATGATAATATTTGATTATTATCATTGTTGTTTGCTGTTTGGGTTCTAATAAAGGTTGTTATCATAATATAAACAAAAATAATCAACATTTGTGATATGATATTGCATAAGAAGTGAGATTATATAAATATCATTTATAAATGTGATTTATAAATGGAAAGGAAATAAAATTGCATAAGTTTTTTTTTATAAATATGATTTGTAAATAAAAATAGGTTTAAAACAAGAAATTCGAGAAGTTAAATTCCATTGACTGGAAATTGTTTTTCAAAGGTTTTGAAATAATAAAAATAGCATTATTTTGAAGATATTTTGGTTAGTATATTTTAAAATGGAATTTAAAGGAAATAGAAACCACTGAAACCACTTTGGTCGTTGGAAAATAATTCTGGTGATGACTGCTGCATCTTTAACGTTCATTTTCGAGTTTCTAAGTGATGGATTGCTACCATTAAAGATGTAATTTGGTGAGGCAAGTTCTGATTTTTAAACCCAAAGTATGATTCAAAAAAAAATGAAAATAGGTTTTTGGTAACTTATAAATTGAAAAATAGTATAGATAAGAGATAATTTTACAAATTATAAATTTGAAACGGATAGGTTAAAACAAAATTTAAATTGTTGGATATCAATTTTAAGAAATGAAAATCATAAATTGAGATAGGTAATTGAATTTCAGTTAAATGAGACGATTTTTGAAATGAAATTTAACTCAAGTGGGTAATGAAATGAATTAAATGAATTTGATGCGTAATGAATTAATAAATGAACTAATGAAATAGATTAGTGAAATGGATATGGATTTGAGTTATAAAATGAAATTCAACAAAAGTGTAAAATGAATTGAATATGGTTTGGAATGTTGTTTGGTAAAACTGAATATGAACTAAGGTTGTGAAGTAAAAATAAACATGAGTTGTATAGTGTAAAATGTGTTAGAAATGCGAATTACGGATCTTAAGGCTAGGATAAACACTAGAATGGGGAAAAATAGTGTTTAAAGGAAATACTAAATCTTTTTGAGTTTATGTTAATTTGAACACAAATGTATAAAATATTCAGGCACAGATATGATCACAGAAACAAACATAGATGCAGAAATAAAGTAAAAGCAGTAAAGGAAAGAACACACCGGATTTTATACTGGTCCGGAGTTACCCTACATCCAGTCCCGCACACAAGTACGGATTTCCTTTCAGAAGCAATCTTTACAATTACACCCTCAATTTCAAGGCTACGATGTACACCCGCCAGAGTCACAATCCTCTGGGGAGAGATACTTGATTTCACGGGCAACAAGTTCACCCAATTGATTTCTTAGGTTACAATCACACCTTTTACACTTGATTGATTTCCAAGGCTACAGTCATACCTTTTCTCACTAAATTTATTACAAAGAAGTCTATAACTCTGAATAGCCCTGAGGATCTTGTTGAGATAGTGATAGAGAATCAAACCAGAAATGATCTAGTTAGATTCAATGTTGATTTCGATAGAGTAATGGTAAGCATATGTATAAAGAAATGTGGAAGAAGAAGAGGAGTGAAAAACAGAAAAATATGATTAGAAATTCGTTGAAAATATCCCCTATTTATAGATGAACAACAACCATGTCCATTCGTGAAGGGATATGATGAATAGACACTTCTTTTAATATTCAAATTTTTGAAACCAGCTAACACTATGTCGACATGGACAACTTGGGTATGTCGACATCCCAAAGGAAATTTTGATGGTTTGTTTTTCTTTAAAAATAACTTTTATCTTATATTAAAACTTTTTTAAACTTTTATAAATATACTTAAATATAGTTAAAATACATAAATAAATATGGAGAATAATATTTTGGTATATATAAAATTTTACTACAATTTTATATTTAAATCTAAGTATATATATATATATATATATATATATTAAAAAGTTAAAATTATTAATAAAGACAATTCAAAACTAAGGATAACTTGATTTTGAAATTAAAGATTATTTTGAGGCTAAAAGTATTTAAAATCAGGATAGATGTTTTTGATTCTTTTAAAATGAAGGTTTTGAAAACATTTTGAAAACAAAATATAATTTTGTAAAATCATTTTGAATAAAAGGTTAGCGTATACAAAACGATGTTCCACTAGATTTTTCATAGATCCATCCTACTAAGGGTTCCATCCCTTTAACAGGCTCGAAGTGGATTTCATTCCACGAATAAATTGGATTTTAAGATGCCAGTGTTTTTCTAGAAGTTTTAACAAAATTCCTAATTAAATTACTTATTCTTGAAATCTTGAACTTTTGATAATCTTGATATTCTTGATACTCATGATTCTTCAATTTTGATATCTTGAATCTCTATACTGTACAGTCTTCATTCTTGGTACTTGCAAGGTTAAATCCTGCATATACATATATTTCTAAACTATAATATTAGTATTTATATTTTATAATCGTATTGTAAGGTTGATGTCGTCAAAACCATCATCTCAAGGACTAACAATCTTCCCCTTTTTAATGATGACAACCTTAGTTTATAAAATATTATTTCTATACTAATAACTCCCCCTAAAACTAATAACTCCCCCTTAATCTATGCCTACTTACCCTATTTTATATTTCTCCCCCTTTTTCATCAACAAAAACTAATCCAAACTGTATAATCTCCAAACTAATAACTCCCCCTCATTCTTGGACTAAAGTACCTGCATTAATAAACTATACAATGGAGTATATAATAGATAAATTAAGAGATAATTATACCGATAGACATGATATTTAATTAAAGATCATATAAACATCAATGCATATTTATACATGTTTTTCACACCAAATATCAATCCAAAACAAATCAAAGCAAAGCAATCAATTCAAATCAAACAAAACAATTAAGTCAAACATTACGAGGGGCTT
Source organism: Allium cepa (assembly GCA_030765085.1). Lineage (NCBI taxonomy): Eukaryota > Viridiplantae > Streptophyta > Magnoliopsida > Asparagales > Amaryllidaceae > Allium > Allium cepa. The sequence continues at coordinate 1,026,697,812 of CM060932.1, read as the reverse complement.
CCACCCATCCTTCTTCTCTAAATATAGGGTCTGCTTTAATCGCATCCCAAATTTTCATTATCATTAGCGAGAGAGACTGGAGGAGTGCTTCATTATCACCCTTGTGCAGGAAGGAAATCATCCATCATATTGCATCGAAATGTCTTTCTTGCTCCTTGATCATCTGCATTTGACTCAACTCTAAGTGTTGCTGGTTTTGAAGAATGAACGAAAGAACATTCTTGAAAGAGTTAAGAGTTTCTTCAAGATTCTCGAATAAATTATGAATTGGATTAGCCATATTCGAGTTTGTGAGAAGAATGAGAGACATAGTAGATAAGAAATAATATTGAGTGATGAATTCTAGAAGAAATGAGTATTTATAGGTGTAGAAATTCATTTGAAATGAATAGACATAAGGTAGTTATTCAAATTTCAAATTCAAAATGAAATGTCATTTCTGACCAGTACATGTCGACGTGGCCATAGGGGGGATGCCGACATGGTGTAGTGAATTTTGATGGCTTATTTTGATTTTGTGAATAATTGTGTGTGTATATTTATATAATACACTAACATTTATTCTGGAGATAAGATAAGCTAGATAACGGAAGAGGAATTCAATTTCATTTCATGATAACACGATACAATGATTAAACACAAAGAACTACATGAACTTTTAAATTAAAACAAGTTAAACTAATACAAACATGAAATGAAAAGGTAGAACTAGTTAGAGGATGATGAAGGTGAAGATAATCCAAGCTTCTTGTCGACTTTGGAAATAAACTTGTTCATCTTGGATGAAATTTTGTCCAACTTCTTACTAATGGATCGTTTAAGAATCCGTTGATTCTCAACAATGGTCTTTTGTTTTTTGAGAAGGGTTTTTTTGGTTGGATTAGGAGGATAATCAATGCTTTTCAAAGATGTTTCATCTTATTCTTCTTCTTCAATTTCCATTTCATCCCCTTCTTCTTCTTCTTCCTCTTCCTCCTCTTCCTTTTCCTCATGAGCCAAATGCTCTTTCTTTTCGGCAAGAGTCTCATAAGGTTGAAAAACAAATGGAATTTTCATAAGAGAAATATTTGAGTGATTAAAAACCTTTCTTGAAAAAAATTCTTCTCCTTTGAAATCCACTCCAAAATAGTTAAAAATTCGAGCGAGATAGATTCCATGATACAAAGTATTCTTACCAATTTCAAGATTTTTGGGGCAAAGTTCATCCAAAATAACTTGCGCCCAATTAATATCATAATTTTCAAAAATAGAAAAAAGTGCTTTGTAAACTTTTGAAGTAGGATTATTAAAATTCCCCGATCTTGGGGTCAAAGTATGTTGTAAAAGAAGATTAACAATTCTAGCTTTTGGTTGAGAGTTTCGATTTTTGAATTCAAAATTATCATTCCCTTCGAAAATGTGATGAAATGTCTCATGATCATTTTCATCGATTTTAAAACTAGAAAGATCAATTCCCGTACTCTTGCAATTGTGAATAGTACCCAAAAGATCACAATTCAAAATAATTCTAGTGCCTTTGACACTACTCCAAATTTCATCATCATTTCCAATATAAAATCCAAGGTTTAAAGTTGCATAGAAAATTTTAACAAGATTTGGATAACAAACAAAATCATTTTGAGAAGCATCAACAAGACTAAGAATTTGATTGTTTGCAAAAAGAGAATCAATTTCATAAGAAGAGAAATCTTGAAATATAGCAAACTTTTCGGGTTAGACTTTTGCATTGTTAGCATAATTGATGTATGCTTTTATAGCCTCCGGATCATTGATGAGTTGCTCTTTTATCTTTCTGGACATTCTCATGGCGGAGGGGTTGCTTGAAGAAGCCATTGGAGTAGAGAGTAGAGAACTTGAAGTTTTGAAAAGAGAGTTTGAATTTGAAAATGAGAGTAAAAAAGATGTGATAAAAGATAGTGAATAAATAGATTCTCAAAGGACATATTATCTGGTCAAAAGATGCCTTTTCAGAGAATTGAATGAAGTAAAAAGGTGGAGGGAAATTCAACCATTCGAATTCAAATTTTGAATTTCAGATTCTATATCCATGTCGACATCATGATGGGGACCATGTCGACATGTGTCTTTGAATTTCTATGATTTATTTTTCCTAAGTATTCTAATATATATATGTACTTATTATTTTTAATGTATATATATCTGGATTAATTCTGAAATTATAGTATCTTTTATAAAATATTATAATACTGTTAAAAATAAAAATAAAATAATAGTAAAAAATAAAAAATTTAAAATTCAAACAACACATCAATTCAAAATCAATCGATCAAGCAACCAATTCTAAGCATACAATTCAACCAATTGTATTGTAAATGTGCACCTTTTTCAGAGTCAGTTTCTTTGAATTCGTCGAAGTCATGAACTGTTGTGAAACACATATTTGAATTATCTGTCTTCTGATCGTCATCGCTTAAGGACGAGTCTGAGTCATCTACAGTAGCGGTAAATGCACGTTTTCGTTTCTTTACGGAATCATTGTTTATAGGAAGATTTTGCCTATTTGGATATGGACAGTCTCTTTTGATATGGCCTGGTTCGTCACAGTTGAAACATTTGACATTTTTTGGCTGTACATTCTGATTTCCAGAGTTCTTATAGTTGTTTCTCTTGAGATTGTTCATCTTTCTGTATTTCAGGAATTTTAGAAATTCTTGGTCATAAAGGCTAGCGCTCCATCATTATCACTGTTTGAGTCTAATCCTTCAGTCAATACATTGAATGCCATTGATTTTATTTCAGATGCTTTTCTTTCTCTTCTCATAATCATTTGAACTTCAAACGACTTTAGATTTCCAATTAATTCTTCTATCTTTAAGGTGCTGATGTCATTTGCCTCTTCGATCGCAAGTGTCTTTTGATCCCATTTTGGAGTAAGAGAATTTAAGATTTTTCTGACTTTATCTTCTTCCGAAAATTAATTTCCCAAGGATAAAAGAGAATGCACAATATCCTGAAATTTACTATACATATCTGAAATAGACTCATTAGAATTCATTTTAAATAATTGAAACTGATTTGTGAGCATGGAAATTTTGGTCGATTTAACTTTGCTTGTTCCTTCGTGAATAACTTGCAAAGTTTTATAGATTTCATATGCAGACTTACAAACTGACACTCTATTAAATTCATTCCTATCAAGTGAACAAAACAGAATATCCATTACTTTAGCATTATTTTGTGCAATAGTCTTTTGCTCACAGTCTTTTACTCAGCTGTCCACTGTACAAAATCAACTGTGGGTTCAAAATATTCAGTCTATGTGATATTCCAAGTGTCTAATCCTACAGCTTGTAAATACATTTTCATCCTAGATGCCCAATATGCATAATTATTGCCATTAAAAAGTGGTGGTCTGACAGTAGACCGACCTTCTACAAATGAACTAGTGACAGGGATGATAGAACTAATGTTGGTAGTGTTACCAGCACCAGTGTTGGTAGCCATTTTGAAAAATTTTCAAAATTCAGATTATGAAAACTTTGAAAATCTTGCTCTGACACCAAATGTTAGAAATGTGGATTACGGATCTTAAGGCTAGGATAAGCACTAGAGGGGGTGAATAGTGTTTAAAGAAATTACTAATTTTTTTAAGTTTATGTTAATTTGAACACAAATGTATGAAATATTCAGACACGGATATGATCACAGAAAAAAAACACAGATGCAGAAATAAAGTAAAAGTAGTAAAGGAAAGAGCACACCGGATTTTATACTGGTTCGGATTTTCCCTACATCCTGTCCTGCATACAAATACAGATTTCGTTTCAAGAGCAATCTTTACAATTACACCCTCGATTTCAAGGCTACGAGGTACACCCTCCAGATTCACAATCCTCTAGGAAGAGATACTTGATTTCACGGGCAACAAGTTCACCCAATTGATTTCCTAGGCTACAATCACACCTTTTACACTTGATTGATTTCCAAGGCTACAATCACACATTTTCTCACTAAATTTATTACAAAGAAGTCTATAACTCTGAATAGCACTGAGGACCTTGTTGAGATAGTGATAGAGAATCAAACCAAAAATGATCTAGTTAGATTCAATGTTGATTTCGACGGAGTAATGGTAAGAATGTGTATAAAGAAATGTGGAAGAAGAAGAGGGTTGAAAAACAGAAAAATATGATTAGAAATTCGTTGAAAACATCCCCTATTTATAGGAGAACAACAGACATGTCTATTCATGAAGGGATATGACGAATAGACACTTCTTTTGAAATTCAAAATTTTGAAATCAACTGACACTATGTCGACTTGGGTAACTTGCGTATGTCGACGTCCCAAAGGAAATTTTGGTGGTCTGTTTTTCTTTAAAAATAACTTTTATCTGATATTAAAACTATTTTAAACTTTTATAAAAATACTTAAATATAGTTAAAATACATAAATAAATATGGAGAATATATTTTGGTATGTATAAAATTTTACTATAATTTTATATTTAAATCTAACTATGTGTGTGTGTGTGTGTATATATTAAAATGTTAAAATTATTATTAAAGATAATTCAAAACTAAGGATAATTTGATTTGGAAATTAAAGATTATTTTGAGGCTAAAAGTATTTAAAATCAGGATATATGTTTTTGATTCTTTTAAAAGGAAGGTTTGGAAAACATTTTGAAAACAAGATATAATTTTGTAAAATCATTTTTAATAAAAGGTTAGCGGATACAAAACGATGTTCCACTAGATTTGTCGTAGGTTCCATCCTACTTAGGGTTCCATCCCTTTTACAGGCTCGAAGTGGATATCATTCCATGAATAAATTGGATTTTAAGATGCCAGTGCTTTTCTAGGAGTTTTAACAAAATTCCTAATTAAATTACTTATTCTTGACTTCTTGAACTTTTGATAATCTTGATATTCTTGATACTCATGAGTCTTCAATCTTGATATCTTGAATCTCTATACTATATAGTCTTCATTCTTGGTACCTGTATGGTTAAATCCTGCATATACATATATTTCTGAACTATAATGTTAGTATTTATATTTATAATCTTATTCTAAGGTTGTTTTCATCAAAACCATCATCTCAAGGACTAACAAAATGTTGTAATAAACTTAAGTAATTATTGTATGAAAATGATTAATGAATGAATTAAATATGCAATGAAATTTTGTTGAACGTAAATTGAATTTAAGGTGAATGTAACCAAAGTGAACGAAAATAAAGCGAAGGTTTATACTTGAATGTCAATGAAATTGGATATAAATTAATTGAATGTTGCCAAGAAATGAAAGTGTATAAATATAATGTTGACACTCGGAAATGAAAATTGGTACGTGATAAATAAATTAGATGAATATTATTTGGTGGATGATTTCTCTTGTTACATTTTCTACATTTGCATATAGTTATTGTATATTCTATACTAAATGGTGATGTTACTTTCCATACACATGTTCCCATTTGTTATTGAGTGATCAGTAGACGTGGATGACATATGCTTTGCAATTGGAGCTTGCTTTCGCATTTTGTTGGTTGTATATGGTTGCTAATACTAAAATAAGGTACACAATTTGGATTACTTATCGTATTTTTATATTTTTCCCTACGGAATGCCTCATCCTTATAGATGATTATATATACATTGTAAATTATTCCAATCAAGCCGTGCAAAGGAGATGCGGGCGAAATTTTCCCTAAATTTAAGGAGTTAGAATTTTTTTGACAATTTGGAAAAAATTATGACTAAAATTTGATTTTTACGTTATTACTTAGAATGGTATTAGTTGGAATCTGAAATGAATTTTCAGATATAGAAATTTTATTATCTATTTTACCTAATTGGTTTAAAAATTAACGGGTTTGGGGCATTTTTCTTCCTTGGTAATATCGAGGACGAAATTCTTTTAAGGGGAAAGAATGTAATGACCCAAAATTTCAGTGATTGGGATTTAGAATATTTAATTGATTTTAAAAATTGAAAAGTTAATTTTATAAGTTAAACAACTTATAATTCAAAATAGTGATATATGGGTTATTTAAGTATTGAATTATATATTTGGGAAACGTTTAAAACCTTTCCTCATTTGAACCTCGCCATTAATGTTAAGGCTATGCCATCCTAAGGTGCTGCTAAATGGAAGGATCTTATCAACGTCCATGAATAAAAAATCATAGATCGAACTGCCGAATTGAAAAAATTGGGTGTTGTTAATGAATCTTGGATTTGAAATGGATGAAAATGGCAAAAGTTGATTTAAATTCTATTTAGATAAGAATGAAAATAGTAAAATTTCAAAGTTATTTAAAAATGATTAAGTTAGTTTTATAATAATTCATCTCAATTAACATGAAAAATAGCCTTATGGGCCACAACCTTAGATTTTGACAAAACTTGTTCCACTAGATTCGTAATAGTTGTTTATAGTATGCTATCGAGTTTCATGATGATTGGACGTATCATTTGGGCATGCAAGATCAGAACGCGCATAAATTAATTTCAAAATTTTTTGAGCAAGACGGGTGTGTAGCGTGAAACTACACAACCGGTTAATAGCATATATATAAAATAGTAAATATCTCGATTAACACGCTTGATCGTTAACGCTAATAGTAAGTATTGGCTACAACACAGATGTCAAAGAACAAAATGATGAAATAAACAACATCCACATAACAAAACGGTACAAGTAAAGGTAGTGAACTGAAAGAAGCATGAAGCCACTAGCACTTAGCTACGATCTGGAGGGAACGCTGAGCAGCTGCCCTGAGATTCTACTGGAGATGAACTGCGCTGTGGAATGCGAAGTCTAAAGGGAGCCGACAAGCTACAACCTGTAAGAATGGTGAATAGGTGAGATATTTGTCTGCAAATACCTTCGAAGTGAGACTTTGGTTTACCAAACACGTGTGCATTTCGTTCCTTCCATATACACCAACAGAAAATAGCAATAAAGACATCCACAAAGAGATTCCGAGAATAGTACTGCCAGTGGTCAAAAGTGACAGCGGTTCAGGGACAAATCTAAGGATATGGGCACTCGAAGCTGCCCAAATTGAGTATGAAAACTCGCAATCTCGAACAGGTGAGGAATATTTTCAATCTGACCGGAACAGAAGACACAAGCCAGATCAACTGCGATATGAAGATGGATAAGACGCTCTTTAGAGTTGATCTGTTCGTGCACCAGGCACCACTGAAAGAATGCAATACGAGGTGGAATGAGACATTTCCCGAGTCTGAGGAAGGAGAAGAAGCGGCATGAACTGTTCACTAGGGAGTAACAGGAGGCAACCGTGAAACCCTTCGCAGGCGCAGGAGCCCAAACAATGCGGTCCGACAAGGTAGTGAGTTGAAGAGAATGAAGTAAGTTTGTTGCGGAGATTAGATTGGTAAAGGTGTTTGGGCTGAAAAGAGATGAAGGGCAGAGGGAGTCCGGACCAAGACCGGCACAGTCACTGACCGTAATCAATGGGGTATCCGAGTGAGGGAAAAGGTTGTGTAGTGTTTTGGCGAGAGTAAATTGATTATGCCATGTGCCAAGCCAAAAAACACAGTTATTACCATTACCAATGGCCACATGAAATAGAGATTTTACTCGGGGAATGGTTTGTAGCACGCCCGACCAGAATGGAGAAGGCTTCTTGCGCAGCAGGCAATGGAGCATTAGATGGCTTTTTGACCGATAATGCAGTGAGGGAATTCAGTCTTTCTTGAGGAAATTATCAGGGGAGAGGATTCTCCAAAGCCATTTTGATAAGAGTGCGGTGTTAAAGGCTCTGAGATTGGTGATACCAAGGCCTCCCTAATTCTGATGTAAGCAGAATGTATCCCAATTGACTAGCCTTTTGGTGCCTTCACCATTCCATAGGAAGGACCTTCTGACTCGATCCATATGGTTGATGACCCAGGAGGGAAGTTTGTAGAAGGACATCCAATAGGATGGAATGACCGATAGGAACGATTTGATGAGGACAAGGCGGCCAGCGGAGGAAAGGGAATGGGCCTTCCAACCCATAAGTCTAGAGTCAATCTTGGAAATAAGTGGGGACCAATTTGATCTAAGTAGCTTAGAGGGTCGGAGGATGATGCCAAGATAGGAAAGCGGGAAATCTGAAAGGTTGCAGTTAAGCATCGATGATATGGGTGGGCCAAGGTGATTCGAGTTGCCCAACATGATGATCGAACTTTTGTTGAAGTTAATGGAAAGACCAGATACGCGCTCGAAGGTGTAAAGGGCCACCTTCAGGCAGTGAATATATTCCTCCTGGGGAGAGACGAAAAGAATTGTGTCATCTGCGAATTGCAAGTTGGAAACAAAAATTGGCGAGCTTGGGAATGAAATGCCAGAGAAGAGACTATTGGATGTGGCCAGTTTGATCATTTTGTTAAAGACATCAGCAACAAGGACGAAGATAAGAGGCGAAAGATGGTCCCCTTGTCTCAAACCCCGAGCTGATTTGATATGGCTCCCTGATACTCCATTAATCGATACTGAAGAGAGGCCTGAGTTAAGGATGTGTCTGACCCAATTGCACCATCTCGGAGGAAAGCCTCTATGATTCATAAGCTCAAGAATGAAGTCCCAGCTCATGGAGTCGAATGCTTTAGAAAAATCAAGTTTTAATAGAACACCTGGGGTCGAAGTATGGTGACAGTAGGAAATGATTTCTTGAGTCGTAGCAATGCAGTCCATGATGTTCCTCCCAAGTATAAAGGCTGACTGCTCAACCCCGACCAGGGGGGAGATAACTTTTTGAAGGCGGTTGGCGAGGACTTTGGTAATGATTTTGAAGGTTGTATTGACAAGGCTAATGGGACGGAAAAAGGGAAGGGAGTTAGCACCTGGGGCTTTAGGGATGAGGATGATGCTCGCATAATTCAATCTCGAGATAACTGAGGGGTCAGCTTGGAATTCTCTACACAGATCTAAAATGTCAAGTTTAACTGTATTCCAGAAGTTCCTGAAGAAGAGAGGACCAAAACCATATGGACTGGGTACTTTGTCAGCAGCCATATCATTCAAGGCAGCCTAGATCTCCTCTTAAGAGGATGGGTGATCAATGGGTATGTAGGTGGGGGATGGGTAAAGGAGGGGACAGTTGATGTCAGGGAGAGCAGAGGACCGCTAGCTTAAAATGTTTCTGAAGTAGTCGGTGAACAAGTGTAGATGATCGACAGGGTCAGTATAGGAAGTGTTGTTATGGTATAATTCTGAAATTAGCAACGATCTACGACGGCCACTAGCTAGATGATGGAAATAAGAGGTGTTTCTGTCCCCATCCTCTAGCCATTTAGCCTTGGATCTCTGTTTCCATCCGATTTCTTCTTGCTTTACCAGTCTATCCAGATCCGATTCGAGAGCTTGTAGACTAGACAGTTCAGAGTCTGAAAGCGGACGAGATTCCTTAATGATGTTGAGATCTAAGATTTTGTCCTGGGTGGATGAGATACGCGAACGAAGAGAACCCCAAATGGATCTGGCCCATGATCTGATAATCTTCCTAAGGGAGCGAAGTTTGAACACTATTCTGGCGGAGGCAGGTTGGATTTGCAGCGGCTGAGACCAAATTTGTTTGATGAAGTTGTCAAAGGAAGGTTCCAGAAGCCAAAGACGTTCAAATCTGAAGGGGTGCCTGCTAAATGGCAGAGATCTAGTGTCCAGAATGAGAGGGCAGTGATCGGAAATAATTGAGGCGAGGCCAGAGACTGAGGAAAGGGGGTGAAGGTCATCCCAGGCAGAATTGAAAAGGAATCTGTCCAGTTTTGCTAAGGCGGGTTCAGCTCTACGGTTAGACCAGGTGAATAGACGATTGCTAATGGGTGGGTCGATGAGGGAACAAGCATTAATGAAGGAGTTAAAAGAGTCTGAATCCAGCGAATTGCTGCTAGAATTTCGCTCGACGGGTGATCTAGTGGTATTAAAGTCTCCTCTAACAATCCAGGGGCCATTAAGATAAGAGGCAAAAGAAAAACATTCAGTCCAGAGTTCATTTCGCTCTTGAATGTTTTGGGGGCCATAAATATTGGAAGAAATAGATAGTATTGGTTTGGATGTGACAGAGCGTTACATGAAGTGCGGATGTATGGGTAGAGGTATGGCAGTGGGACCATACTACTTTGTTCCAAGCAGTAATGATACCTCCCTTGGACCCAACGGCATTTGTGTGGGCCCAACCCGTTAGAGTGGGCCCACCCATGTGGGTAATGAAAGATTGGGGTGGATCAGACAGTTTAGATTCTTGTAGGAAGAGAATGTCTGCTTTATGTGGGGATATAGTGAGACTAACTGCATGCCTTTTAGACGGGCCCCCTGACCCCTTACGTTCCACGAAATTAATTTCATTGGGAAAGGGTCGATCTCTCCGATTCTAGTGTTTGCATGGCCATGTAGTGATCGTCACTCAAACTCACACCCATGCAACGAGCCATTTTTTTTATTAAGACTCATATTCGCTGAGGAAAAAACAACAGTTTTATAAAAACTACCAGGTAAAGATGCTGCTTTGCTAATTCTAGAGCTCCGACGAACTAGTGCTGCAGTGAACTGGGGAGAACTTTGTTGGATCTGGTCAGTCGTCGGATGGGCCTGGGGAGATTTTTGGCTAAACTCCGGAGAAACTGGTGAAGTGACCAGGACAATTGCAAGGGTGGTTGGATCATTGGGTTGAGGGAGAACACGGTCCGAGGGAGATAGGGGAGGGTTTAGGTCACCGAGGGGGGGGGGGGGGTCGGCGCACGGTTCTTCTGTCAAGAATTCCGACCTTGAGGGCCATCAATCTCCGGGGATGAAGCATGGACCTGGGCGACAACTGGGAGAGGAAGGGATATGGCTGGGTCAAGAAACATAGCATCGAATCTGACTTCTTCCGAGTCATATGAGAGAATGGGATCACCATCGCCTCTGAAGTCAATGTCATAGTCTACTCCCAAAAACATTCTGTCAGGCCTGTGAGTTGGGTGGGCGTGCTCCCATTTCTCCACCGAGAGGAGATAATCTTCGTTATTCAAGTGTACGACAAAAGAGTAAGGATTGCTAACTCCATTAAAAAATTGCATTTTAACATAAAGAAACCTATGATCGAAATTTGCCCAGTCGCAATCATCAAAATCAATGAAATGACCAAAGTGACCTAGCGCCTCGCTGACAGCATTCGGGTTATTTCTAAGAAATTCTGGAAAGCCACTGACACGAGCCCATGTTGCCGGCTCGAGGTCCGGAGCCTGGTGTTCGGTTTCCGACCATTGTTGCAACAGGACAGAGCCACCTGGCTTCGATAAGGTTTTCATGTGGAGAGCTTGATAACGGATGGCGAGGGAAGGACAGGAGAAAATGAAGCTGCTATCGGAGAGAATCCACAGCGGCCATTCATGATGGTGAAAGGTTGTTGAGAGGATGAGATGGAGGGATTCGATGGACCAAAACCCATCAATGATTGTGGCTGTGAGGTAGAGAGAGGAGTCTGCCATTTAAAAATTTTGAGTGGAAGAAGATTTAGAATGGGGAGAGAAAGTTTGGGGTGAGATGAGGGTGAAGATCGACGCGACTCTTGGAGTGATGTAGGCTGGTTGGTGTTTCGGTTTCCAAACGTGAATAATGAGTGTGGGGCCCAGACTGTGTGCTTAGCTGTAACGCCTCACCTCTATATCCACGCTAGCCAAGAACATTATGGTGAATGCTGTCAACTAGCATGGAGAATAAGGCTGTTGAGGAGCGACCATCCGTGTAATTGCTTTGCGCGAGCGTTGATATGTCAGATAGTATAACATGCATTTCTGAAATCCAACATGCCGACACAAACTTAAAGCTACTACACAGTGGCTATAATATCTTCAGAAATAAATATAGAAATAAACATAACGTAAATCAATCACAGACAATTCATATCACAAAGGCGGAAATAGATATGAATATTACACTAGGAAGTGTACATCAGAGTAGTGGTCTAAAAAGATCCACAATATCACAAAAGAATAGTTACACGAACTACACAAAAGAATAAGTATACATTATGGAGTCTATATCTCAAATGTATACAACAAAAACTACTAATCTAAGTAGTTAACCAAAAGTCAAGGAGGTAATCCCGGATGTAAAGTCAAGCAGAAGCACCTATAACATCTCGGTTTGACCCGAGTATTATTTAATAAGAAAATAATAAACGGATCAGTCTAACTATAAATATCAGATGAAACGATATAGAGTAGGAGATATGACTAAACACATAATAATCACAATGCCAAGCTGTGATATATATAAGTAATTGAAAATCAACAAGAGATTAATCAATATCACCAAATCCACACAAGAATCAAAGGAAATGTCATACTCCTTATTTCGTTCACCAAACCATAAATATTGACGATTATATCAATGTCAATCACAAAAGTCAATGACACACAAATTCACCAATGCACACATACTGATAAAATTTATCAATGGAAATCACGAAAATTGGTGAAGCACAAATTCTAGAAATCATCTCAAGAAATCCAGTCAATGACACACGAATTCACCTATGCACAAAAATTGATAAATCATATCAATAGAAATCACAAAAATAGGTGAAGAAGAAAATTCCAGAATTCGACACACGAAATCCAGAAATCACACAAAATTGGGGGGGGGAAGGCCTATCACACGAACGGGAGCATGAAAACTCACCAATATATGTATCACACGAACGAGACGCTATCTCATGGTAGCTAGCCATTAATTTTTGACACACGAACGGCCCGAAGACCATGGGGCGCTACCCCATCAATTTGAGTCGAAACTCCACAAAACGGGGTTTAGTCTCCCTCGCAGACAAAGAGACATCGCACATTGCTAGTCTAAATCACAAAAATGATCGTCATGATCATTAAGAAAGCGTCAATTACACTAAGCTAGTAAATATATAATTTAGCTTCATGTCCCATAACCACTAGCTTAACTTAAATATTTACGAACAAATTGTAGATCTCCACTAGAAAATTGTCACAAGAGTTTCAATCGAACAAGTCTAAGAATTAACCGACGAAGCAAACACAAGCGTTTCATACCACTAGTATTACTAAGCCGTTTAATTAGATTTCTCATACGAGTGAGGTAAAGGTTTGTATATACTAATAGATTAGAAGTCGGTTTGAGAAAACGAGCTTTGTAATAAAATAGTGTTGAAATCATTTGAAGAAAGAGTCTTGATATTTACTACTAGTATAGAAAACCTTTATATTTTTAAAGTGACAAATAACAAAGAAGATTGTAGGTACAATCAATCACTAAAATTCACATACGAAGATGTGAATAAAATCCAAAGAAACCGATAAAGAATCCATCGAAATGGATATTCAAAAATCCCTAAAAAGGAGTCATCAAAGGCATAATAAATGATAACAACAAATAGGATCATCACGAATCGATTTAAATTGGAATTCTCAAGCGAATAGGCAAAAAGAGTGCAGATTCAGACGTCTGAAATCAAGGATTCAGACGTCTGAATCTGGAAAATAAATAATTTCCAAAGACAGAATTCAGACGTCTGAATCCTTGAATCCAGACGTCTGAAATAGGCACTTTTTAGCCTATTTCCTTTCTGGTTCAAAATGAACCAACTCAGACGTCTGAAATCATATATTCAGACGTCTGAATCTGGGAATAGAAATCTTCCCTGAACAATATTCAAACGTCTGAATCTTACGTTTCAGACGTCTGAATGAAGGGTTCAGGGCATTCCCTGAACCTAGGCCAAAAATGGCCAAAGGGATACCGAAAGTGATCGATCGAGCGACAACGACTAAGGAATTACGTCGAGCGTCAACCCAGCCTTAATGGCTCTTCGATACGCCTCAAATATCAATGTACAAATATCCATAATAGTATTTTCATAGATTTTGATTTCAAAACACCAAAAATTGGAATATACACCAAATCAATCCAAACCAAAATCAATTGCACAAAAATAAGTGTTAGGAATTCATACCCAACAATCGAAGATAATTATAGACTAAGATGTGAGATAAAAATCTCACCTTTGAACCCAAGCAATTGAAGAAAAAGCTTGAAAGCAAAAGGGGAATCAACCACTCTTCAAATCCAACTCAAGAAGCTTGATTCTAAGCTAAAAGAGAAACATTTTGCCAAATTAGGTTTAGGAATTTTCTGAAATCAAAGAGAGAAAGAGTTGGAGAAGAAGAAGAGAAGCTTACCAATGGGTTCTTCTATTAGTTTGGGGCTAGAGTTTGATTTGCACAAGAAAACTAGGGTTTTGGAGTTTTAATTTCCCATCTCTCCCACCATTGATGCTTTAGAACTGAAAAGAGGAGAAAGTGAGGGTGAATGAGGATGAGTGGCTCGGATTTGAGTATAAGTTAAACATAGGGTTGAACCCAAACCCAAAACCAAAGTGAAAAGTAGCGAAAATCAACTCCCTCCAAACATATCGAAGCTTATACTCAAAAAGGTCGCAAACGGCATTTTAAACTCAATGGGAGTGGTCCCGAGTCCTAATTCGACCGTATGCAAAAAGTAGCTTCTCGGACTAAATTCTGAGTATCGATAAAATATTCAAATAAAATATTTGAATATAAAATCGACAAATATGAGAGTTGTTACAGACTCCCCTCGTTAAAGAAATTGCGTCCTCACAATATTTAAGAAGAAGATATATAGTAACAACCATAAAAGCATATTCAAGACAAAAGAAGTTTGAAAATAAAAGGTTCACCTTAAAGAGCACGGGAAAGTAAGTCCGGATGTGATCGCTCGATGATCTCTCTAGCCTCCCAAGAACAATCCTTAGGATTTGAAGACCATTGAACTTTCACAAGTGGAACATCTTTATTTCGAAGACGTTTGACCTCCGAAGCAATAATTCGAACAGGATGCTGCTCATAAGTTAAATTAGGCGAAATTTCGATTTCTTCCACAACACCGGGCTCAAGAATAGAATCGGAATCTCGAAGACATTTCCGAAGTTGAGAAACGTGAAACACGTCATGGATAGCAGAAAATTGAGCCGGTTATAAAAGGCGATAAGCCATGGAACCAATACGTTCAGTGATAGGAAATGGCCCAATATATCGAGGCGCTAATTTTCCCAATCGACTGAAACATACAACACCCTTCATAGGTGACACACGAATGAACACAAGATCTCCCACAGAAAATTCTAACTTCCTTCGGTTATCGGCATAGGATTTTTGTCTACTCTGGGCTTCTTTCATCCTATGACGAATAAGATCAATCTTTTTTGTGGAATCCCGAATAAAATCTGGACCTAAAACCAGCTTCTCACTGGCCTCAAGCCAACAAGAAGGAGATCGGCATGGCCTTCCATAGAATGCCTCAAAAGGTGGCATACCAATACTAGATTGGAAGCTATTATTATAGGAAAATTCAACAAGGGAAATATGATCTTCCCAACTTCCACCGAAATCAAGCACACAAGAACGAAGAAGATCTTCAAGAGTTTGATTCACACGCTCAGTTTGTCCATCGGACTGGGGATGATAAGCGGTGCTAAATTTAAGCTTTGTTCCTAAAGCTTTTTGAAGACTCTTCCAAAATACACTAGTAAACAATGGATCACGATCACTAACAATAGAAGTAGGAACTCCATGTAATTTAACAATCTCTTTAACAAAGAGTTTGGCCAAAAGAGGAACGGTCCGGTTAGACCGAACGGGAATAAAATGGGCATATTTAGTAAGTGTATCAAAAATCACCCATAAGCTATCATGACCCGAACGAGAACGGGGAAGGACATCAATAAAATCCATGGAAATCTGGTCCCACTTCCAAATTGGAATTTCTAAAGGTTGCAATAACCCACCGGGCCTTTGATGCTCGGCCTTAACGAGTTGGCAAGTCATGCAACGCTTAACGAAGTTAGCGATGTCAAGTTTCATTCCCTCCCAATAATAAAGTCGCTTCATATCCGCGTACATTTTACTACTACCGGGATGAATGGTAAATTTAGAGCGATGGGAATCTTCTAAAATATTTTTACGAAGATCACTAATATTTGGTACGATAAGTCTACCAAATTTCTGAATGCCGCCACGAGAATCGATATCAAAGTCTTTCAAACCTTCAATATCAATTTTATCCTCAATATTTTGACCAAGAAGAGCCAATTCGGGATCTAGCCTTTGAGCTTCAAGAATGCGATCTAAAAGAGAAGGATGAGCCTCAAGGCTACATAAAACAAGAGATGAACATAAATCGGAAACATGGTCTCGAATTTTGCAAGTGGATAAAATCTCGAGATCGTTCCATTCGGATATCATCATAGAAACAACAGCTTGTTGTTTACGGCTAAGAGCATCAGCGACACGATTACCCTTACCGGGAGTATAAAGAATATCAAGATCATATGGTGCAAGAAATTCGAGCCAACGCTGTTGACGCAAATTAAGTTCCTTTTTGGAGAATAAATACTTCAAGGATTTATGATCGGTATAAAGAACAAATTTCTCTCCCAAAAGATAATGACGCCAAATCCGGAGAGCAAAAACAATAGCCGCGAGCTCTAAATCATGAGTGGCATATCTAGTCTCAGCAGGCTTCAATTGCCTAGAAGCATAAGCAATAACACGTTCTCTTTGCATAAGAACGGCACCCAAACCAACGCGACTAGCATCGGTATAAACAACGAAATCCTGATTCCCCTCGGGAATAACAAGAATAGGAGCATCAGAAAGAAGCTCCTTTAATTTCTAAAAAGACGTTTCACATTTGTCCGACCAAGTGTATTTAACACCTTTCCTCGTTAAGCTAGTGAGAGGCACGACAATCTTACAAAAGTCTTTGATAAAATGGCGGTAATAACCCGCCAATCCAAGAAAACTACGAATCTCCGTCACACTCTCCGGTCTCTTCCAATCTTGAATCGCTTCAATCTTTGAAGGATCCACGGAAATTCTGGATTCGGAAGTAATATGACCGAGAAACTTCACACGAGATTGCCAAAAATGGCATTTAGAAAATTTTGCTTTCAAACGATTACTCCTAAAGTTTCCAACACAATCCGAAGATGCTTCTCATGCTCTTCCTCGGTTTTTGAATACACAAGAATGTCATCAATAAAGATGAGGACAAACCGGTCGAGTAAGTCTTTGAAAACTCTATTCATAAGGTCAACGAAATAAGCCGGAGCTTTCGTTAGACCAAATGGCATAACAAGCCATTCATAAGATCCATAACGAGTACGGAACGATGTCCAAGGAATGCTATCCTCTGCAATACGAAGCTGATGAAAACCAGTAGCTAAGTCTAATTGTGAAAAGACTCTAGCACCATTAAGTTGATCGAATAGATCATCAATCCGAGGTAAAGGATATTTATTTTTGATAGTAAAATCATTAAGCTTGCGGTAGTCAACACAAAGCCTAAGTGTTCCATCGGATTTCTTCACAAAAATAGCTGAAGCTCCCCAAGGCGAGAAACTAGAGCGAATAAATTGCTTCGTCTCCAATTCAGATAATTGTTCACGCATCTCCTCGTTTTCTTTATTGGACATAGGGCGAGTGATAGGTCGAGCTCCAGGAATGAGATTAATTCTGAACTCAATTGCTCGCTTAGGTGGTAATCCTAAAACGGGCTCGAATATGTCGAAAAATTCATGAACGACGTGAATAAGAGAAATAATATCACCCTCATCATCATCATCACCATCGTCATCACGAGGATTTAAAGAATATAAAGATGCAACCAAGATGGAATCCGAATCTTTAAGATTAATAGAAATCTGCTTAACAGATTGAGGATGTCGAAGATGAATAGTCCGCTCAGGACATAGGATATGAGCTTCATAACAGTTAAGACAATCCATTCCCGAAATCATTCCAAAGCCTAAATAACGCATGACATGCAAATCGGCTCGGAAAGAAAAATCACACAAAATAATCTCGACATCTTTACACAATAAACTGATTGTCGCGGATCCACCAACCGGATTCGCAATTCTCAAAGAAGTCATTAAACACAAAACATCCAAAGAAAAAGTATCAACAAGTTCTTTTGATATAAAAGAATGGGACGCACCCGTATCAAAAAGAAATCGAATAGGATGATCACGAAATAAAATAATTCCATCCAGAATAGAATGAGAAATACCTTGGCCATGAGATGTGTTGCCAGGGGCTTGAGCAACATTAAGCTTTCCCTCCTTTCTATTTCGAAGTTTGGGACATACATGCATAAAATGGTCCGGGCTTTTACAATAGCGACAAGTACGAGGCTTTGAACGCTTGTTCGCAAAATGGTCTCTGGAACCACAATTAAAGCATTTCCCTTCAGTAGAGGAAAAGGTCTTTGCAGCAGGAGTTGCTTGCCTCCCTTTCTTATTGGGATAAGGACCTTTGAATTTGTTTGGCCTCTTCTTGTTGTTGAAGTTTGGTTTGGAACCCACCACTTCAACATCATTCTCCCTATCCGCCTCTTCAAGACGAAGAGCGATATGTATGAGTTGGTCGAAAGAAACTTCTAACTTTAGAAGTAATGGCTTCTTGAGATTTTTGTTTAAGTCATAGACGAACCTCTGGTTATTCTTTAAAGGGGTGTTGATGTATTCAACCCCATATTTGGAAAACGACTCGAAGGAGGCGACATAATCAGTCACGGAGGACTCACCTTGAACAAGGTCTATAAATCGTCGAGACAATGTCACTTTCTCTGCTTCTGGTACAAATTTCAACTCGAAGCGTTCCCGGAATTGCTCTCAGGTGAGATCCGCTTCATTAATCTCAAAAATAAGAAGTTCGTACCAGTCCAATGCTCTTTCTCGGAGCATACTAGAGGCCACCTGAACTCGGTGAAGGTCAATAAGATTCATGCGAGAAAAGATTCGATCGCATGACCTTAGCCAAGCTTGTACTTCAATAATAGTTTCGGAACCTTTGAATGGCTCCCCACCCAAATTAGTGTAATCGCTGCACAAGCGTGCAAACCCCGACTTTGGTTGAGTAGGTTCCGGGTTAGCTCCAACTGCTTGAGCATTCGTCACTAAATCAAGAAGCTGTTGAGCAGTCATAAAAACTCCATCCTGGGGTGGAGTGCTAGATGGTACGGCTCTGGGGCGGCCTGGTCTAGACATTTCTCTTCCTTTAGAAAGAAAGAAGAACAAGAAGAAGATTATTCACTAATGAATATCAAGCAATCTTGATAGATAAAACAAGGAATCATAAAAGAAAATAGGATCAATCGGTACGAAGACTCGAATAAAATCCAAAAGCACGACTCCTAAGAAAGACTTAGGTCGATGATCCTTGTTATAATATTCCATATTGTTCCGAAATTTGGCTCTGATACCAAGCTGTGATGCCTCACCTCTATACCCACGCTAGCCAAGAACATTACGGTGAATGCTGTCAACTAGCATGGAGAATAAGGCTGTTGCGGAGCGACCATCCGTGTAATTGCTTTGCGCGAGCGTCGATATGTCAGATAGTATAACATGCATTTCTGAAATCCGACATGCTGACACAAACTCAAAGCTACTACACAGTGGCTATAATATCTTCAGAAATAAATATAGAAATAAATATAACGTAAATCAGTCACAGACAATTCATATCACAAAGGCGGAAATAGATATGAATATTACATTAGGAAGTGTACATCAGAGTAGTGGTCTAAAAAGATCCACAATATCACAAAAGAATAGTTACACGAACTACACAAAAGAATAAGTATACATTATGGAGTCTATATCTCAAATGTATACAACAAAAACTACTAATCTAAGTAGTTAACCAAAAGTCAAGGAGGTAATCCCGGATGTAAAGTCAAGCAGAAGCACCTGTAATATCTCGGTCTGACCCGAGTATTATTTAATAAGAAAATAATAAACGGATCAGTCTAACTATAAATATCAGATGAAACGATATAGAGTAGGAGATATGACTAAACACATAATAATCATAATGCCAAGCTGTGATATATATAAGTAATTGAAAATCAACAAGAGATTAATCAATATCACCAAATCCACACAAGAATCAAAGGAAATATCATACTCCTTATTTTGTTCACCAAGCCATAAATATTGACGATTATATCAATGTCAATCACAAAAGTCAATGACACACAAATTCATTAATGCACACATACTGATAAAACTTATCAATGGAAATCACGAAAATTGGTGAAGCACAAATTCTAGAAATCATCTCAAGAAATCCAGTTAATGACACACGAATTCACCTATGCACAAAAATTGATAAATCATATCAATAGAAATCACAAAAATAGGTGAAGAAGAAAATTACAGAATTCGACACACGAAATCCAGAAATCACACAAAATTGGGGGGGGGGGGAAGGCCTATCACACGAACGGGAGCATGAAAACTCACCAATATATGTATCACACGAACGAGACGCTATCTCATGGTAGCTAGCCATTAATTTTTGACACACGAACGGCCCGAAGACCATGGGGCGCTACCCCATCAATTTGAGTCGAAACTCCACAAAACGGGGTTTAGTCTCCCTCGCAGACAAAGAGACATCGCACATTGCTAGTCTAAATCACAAAAATGATCATCATGATCATTAAGAAAGCGTTAATTACACAAAGCTAGTAAATATATAAATTTAGCTTCATGCCCCATAACCACTAGCTTAACTTAAATATTTACGAACAAATTGTAGATCTCCACTAGAAAATTGTCACAAGAGTTTCAATCGAACAAGTCCAAGAATTAACCGACGAAGTAAACGCAAGCGTTTCATACCACTAGTTTTACTAAGCCGTTTAATTAGATTTCTCATACGAGTGAGGTAAAGGTTTGTATATACTAATAGATTAGAAGTCGGTTTGAGAAAACGAGCTTTGTAATAAAATAGTGTTGAAATCATTTGAAGAAAGAGTTTTGATATTTACTACTAGTATAGAAAACCTTTATATTTTTAAAGTGACAAATCACAAAGAAGATTGTAGGAACAATCAATCACTAAAATTCACATACGAAGATGTGAATAAAATCCAAAGAAACCGATAAAGAATCCATCGAAATGGATATTCAAAAATCCCTAAAAAGGAGTCATCAAAGGCATAATAAATGATAACAACAAATAGGATCATCACGAATCGATTTAAATTGGAATTCTCAAGCAAATAGGCAAATAGGCAAAAAGAGTGCAGATTCAGACGTCTGAAATCAAGGATTCAGACGTCTGAATCTGGAAAATAAATATTTTCCAAAGACAGAATTCAGACGTCTGAATCCTTGAGTCCAGACGTCTGAAATAGGCACTTTTTAGCCTATTTCCTTTCTGGTTCAAAATGAACCAACTCAGACGTCTGAAATCATATATTCAGACGTCTGAATCTGGGAATAGAAATCTTTCCAGAACAATATTCAGACGTCTGAATCTTACGTTTCAGACGTCTGAATGAAGGGTTCAGGGCATTCCCTGAACCTTGGCCAAAAATGGCCAAAGGGATACCGAATGCGATCGATCGAGCGACAACGACTAAGGAATTACGTCGAGCGTCAATCCAGCCTTAACGGCTCTTCGATACGCCTCAAATATCAATGTCCAAATATCCATAATAGGATTTTCATAGATTTTGATTTCAAAACACCAAAAATTGGAATATACACCAAATCAATCCAAACCAAAATCAATTGCACAAAAATAAGTGTTAGGAATTCATACCCAACAATCAAAGATAATTATAGACTAAGATGTGAGATAAAAATCTCACCTTTGAACCCAAGCAATTGAAGAAAAAGCTTGAAAGCAAAAGGGGAATCAACCACTCTTCAAATCCAACTCAAGAAGCTTGATTCTAAGCTAAAAGAGAAACATTTCCCAAATTAGGTGTAGGAATTTTCTGAAATCAAAGAGAGAAAGAGTTGGAGAAGAAGAAGAGAAGCTTACCAATGGGTTATTCTATTAGTTTGGGGCTAGAGTTTGATTTGCAAAAGAAAACTAGGGTTTTGGAGTTTTAATTTCCCATCTCTCCCACCATTGATGCTTTAGAACTGAAAAGAGGAGAAAGTGAGGGTGAATGGGGATGAGTGGCTCAGATTTGAGTATAAGTTAAACATAGGGTTGAACCCAAACCCAAACTCAAACCCAAACCCAAACCCAAAGTGAAAACGTAGCAAAAATCAACTCTCTCCAAACATATCGAAGCTTATACTCAAAAAGGCCGCAAACGACATTTTAAACTCAATGGGAGTAGTCCCGAGTCCTAATTCGACCGTATGCAAAAAGTAGCTTTTCGGACTAAATTCCAAGTATCGATAAAATATTCAAATAAAATATTTGAATATAAAATCGACAAATATGCGGGTTGTTACATTGGCAGTACTTTTGGGTTTGTTTTTAGTGGAAGTGGCAGGGGCCTTTTTTTGAGCAGAAAAGACTTTTTTCTCGGGACAGTGCGACTATGCATGCCCAAAAAATCCACAGAGGTAGCAAATCTTTGAGTCTCTGCATACTCTTTCCACGTGTCCCTTACCAGAACACCCAAGACAGCGGCCATTTAGCTTCAAAATTTCGATCGTGGAACGAGCGGTTTTGAAATCCGGTACAAACCGACGATGGCGCTGTGACTGAGGGGGGTTAGGTAAAATCGGGGGCATGGAGTACAGCGCTTGAGCATATGATTTTTTGGTTGTGGGTGGCAGCGGAAGTGTTGGTGAACTAGGAGCAGAAGAAACATCATTAGGGTAAACAGGGGGCGTATGACAGGAGGGAGAGGGAGGGGTCAGTGGATCGCGTGGCAGGGAATTGGCGAAGGATTTGTATTTGTTGGGGACGAAAGAGATTGGAGGAGGCTGAGGCGGCGATGAGTGTAGCGAGGGGCGAGGGGAGAGATTGGAGAAGGCCGCCATTGTTATTAGAGTAAACCCTTGATGTTGGAAGATAAGGATTAAAGTGATAATCTAATATGACTAGGTTTGGAAAGCTATCTTCTATATATAATCATTTGAGGTCGCAAGACTAGTTCCTTTGTGTTCAGAATAGGGGTATTACATATAGAACACCAAGCGGTATGCCACGTTTGGAGTATGAGATTTTCATATGTTTAAAGGTTAGATATTTTCCAATTTAATATATATATATATATGTAATATCAGCCATACCCCATATCTATGTTCCCGTACCCATCCATGTCTCTGCCTGCCCATATCTTCCTTTTCCTTTCTAAACTGCATTTGTTTCGGAGGGTTGGTTCTAAAAAAAATTAAATCGATTCATAGCCAATCCAACGTCCATGAAAGCTCTAGCCACCATCGCCACTTTTAGGCAAAATGTCCTACACGAAAGAGGAGCGACTTGAGGGGGCAAGTTCATCAACGGTGACCGATCGTTGGATGCTGGCATGTGGAGCAGTGAATCCAGGCTTGAAGTGGCGGAGATTTTGGGTGAATCAGTGAAGAACGACAATGAGTTATGGGGTGGGACCGGTGGCAAGCAAGGTGGTAGAGTCGAGGCGGTCTTCGGTGAATGTACGATGGAATACGATCGTCTATGGCGGGGTGGTAAAAGGATGAATCGCCAGTGTTGGTTTAGATGTGTGCTTGGGTTTTAACAACGTGATTAGGCACAGTAATAAGTTGCGACGGCTTGGATTTTCGATCCTTGAAAATTGAAACTAATACATCCTTGATATTTACGTGCCGCAAATTCAAGTGCCAGAAAAACGGATAGCCATGGAAAAGAAAGAAGAGAGAAGAAGAGAAGAGTAGAAGAAGAAGAAGAGAAGAGAAGAAGAAGAAGAGAGGAAGAAACTAAAACAAACATAGATTCTCACAATCGCGGTGGAGCAACATATAATATAATATCATATAATATCAATGAGCTTTACAAAAGAGAAGTTGTAATCTTTAATATACATACATCCATCAGAGTACAACAATCAAATTACAATCATCATCCTGGACAGTTATAATAACGTATCCTTACAAATGTTGATAATATTAAAAAACAATGCGGTGGAAAACAAACATATACGCAGAATATGACTTGAAGACCTCCAACTCGTCTGCTGAAGCTCTAAAGCATCCAAATCTAAATATGTAAATATGCTCGGCCTGACTCGAGCATTGAAAGCAATGAAAACCCGGATCAGTCTGGTAAACCAGCGTGAGAAAACACATAGTTTTCTTTATCAAAACAAAGATATCTCGTAAGACCATGCCACACATAAATATAGATGAGTTTTTACCTTACGATAGCCAAAAAATTTCATATCAAATCATCTGATATTATACTAGTGTCTATTATATAAATAATAATTAATCATAGCTGAAATTGTTACAATTATTAAATTCTAGAATATGTTAGGCTCTACAAACAAAATGGTAGGCACGTAGTCGAGAATGGATTCCATACAATGGCAGGTAAGGGACTACCTTCCATATAGAACATCTTTAGAGGAATGTATCGAGGATACACAAATAATCCTCCGGATCTAACGAGACCAATCTATTCCTATTTGGCACTCATCCATGGCCTGGATAGAAACGAAATTTGTCATAACCCCGGTCGTTAACGACCTATCTGGGACATCTCATAGCATACACCACATACCCGATATATGGAGGGTTATCTAAAAAGGTGATGAATACACTCTAATGTTCGCGAACCACATAGTCTCATGGCATACCCAGTTTAAGCCATTTCCGAGTGATGAGGCTTAAGGCAATGTTTATCTTTCACATAGCACATTACACTTTGAATGCCACACTACGATTCCTTCGATCACTATTGAATTTCATGAACATACAACCTTTGAGCTCATACGTCTCATAGAAGGGTTCTTAATTTAAGAGAAGTTGTCTTATCTGCCACCTAATAGATGTACGTTTGTAAAAGTCAACGTTGCGATCTGAAAAATGCAATGTCATACATTCATCCATACAAGTTGTCCAGGAATATGACAAACTGAAGGAACTCTCCTACCACATCCTGTCGGGAGTTACCCCTAGAATTAGTAGCGAGATGTTCTTTCATATCGTAAATTTTCGTAGTGAAGCACTACTACCAACATACATACATGATATGGTAAATTTCACCTCGAGGGACTAGTAGTAAGTAGCCCTACATCATGAAGATCTCCGTCTTCAAAATCATCATCATAAACTTGCATTTTCGAACGCATTTATTGGTCTGCAATGTTTCTCGGATAAATCTAACCCCGGTCTTTCCGGATCAACAACGAAAGAGGCTCCTTAACCTTGTACGGAAACCAAATCTCATAGACTATCATATTTCCCACTCTCAGCTTGCTATCCTTTGGCCAAGAAGGATGCCCGATAGACTGGAATACCATAGACACTCTGCAGTACTCGAATCAACATTCCTAATCCAAACGATAATCAAGCCTACTTAGTTGACTTCATGCCAAGTGCATGGCTAATCGGTTCCCATATCAAATCAAGGAAACAAAAATGGCCAAATCTGATAGTCGGTTATTTAACTATCAATGCAACAGACAATAGCTAGCACATAAGGAGTCACTAGGCCCATTTAATTAATCTTTTATTAATTAAATCAATTTCTAAATATTTACATCAAATTATCTTTAAAAAGATATACTGTAACATCCTCTACTTGGAGGCCTAAAACTAACGGCTACGGATGCTGCAATCATCCATAGTTATTAATCCTCAGCGACCAAATATGGTAATGATAGATACATTGATATAACATAAACACATGGATATGAAATAAATTTAAAATCATCAAACAACTTTCTCATTCCATTTCAAATTCATTATATAGTCCTAGATTCGAGAACCATATTCAGAGAAAACATAACTATTACAACATACGCCAAGAGCAACATATGAAGATGCCCCCTTAGATGATCAAAGTCTAAACATAGGCAATTAAACAACTTTGTCTTTACAACATAACACAGCGAAATCAAAGTAGAAAAGAACTCCTACTAGCTAGTTTGCCTTCATCGCGTCTCTTAAGGTTTATTCGTCTAAGGAAGAACCTTAAAACACCAACTCTCAAACTACTCAAAATTAAATGAGCATCCGAGAGTTTAAGGGGAAAACATAAACTTCAAGCCTGGTATGAATAATAACCTACCATCTCGAACCATTTAGATATCTAGTGAGACCATGCCGCTTAGCGGAACGGGTATTCCTATCGCTAGTATCTTATCTAAAAATTTATAATAACCATATACCATGCTCCTGCTTCCACGATGGTTAAAGCATAGCAATTTAAATATTGTGGTGATATGAAAACAAGCAAATTATTCTGGATTTTCCATCCTCATTCATTTGACTATCTGTCTCAATTATAGTTTCTAGGGTCACTATTAATGTATTAGTTTTCGTGGGCTGACGATTGACCTATTTAAAGCTAATGGAATATCTGTTTGGTCTCATAGTTTTCATGGGATCGCTAAGAACCTATTGGCCCTTGCCGATAACTTCATTCTTTCATGGGTTCTCCCTGAACCTATTGGTATCTCCAATAACTTCTTTTATATCATAGTATTTATAGGTTGACTAATAACCTTTTGACTTCTACCAATAACTTTATCTGGATATAATTTTCATGGGATAACTATGAACCTGTTGGTCCCTACCAATAACTCATTCCAAATATAGTTTTCATGGGTTTACTATGAACATGTCAAAACTGACAACTTCTTCAATCAGTCTTTGGGCATCCTAAGTTCTGGTCTATCTGACCTAATGGATGCAATTCTACTCGTATATGAGTTAATTCAATTTATATTCACTACTGTATCAACCTAGCTGGTTATTTTACCCTTTCTTCCGAAAATACAGTTATGGTCCATTATACAATGAATATGTATTTAGAAGAAGCAAGCATAATAACATATTAATACCAACATTTATGGTTTAATATCCTTGATATCATTTTTCACATGAAACGTGGTTAATCCCTTTAACCTACTATTTTATCAAGGAAAGCATCTTCAAAAACTCCAAAATTAAAAGCCATTTCAAAGCTCTTTTTATATTGCCATGGGTTTTTCTTTAAAAACGAGATTGGGTTCTTTGTTTTGAAAACTAAGGCTTTCGAACCCTTAGACCTTTACTTTCAAAACCATTAAAATCTATCTTTCGAAAGCTTTCAAATCTTCTTTTCAAAATACTCAAATATTTGACTTTCGAAACATTTAATCTCTTTTGAAAGCATCAAAACCTTCCTCTCAAAATCATCAAAACATTCCTTTCAAAAGCATTAAAGTACATCTTTCCAACACATAGAAGCATAGCTTCGAAACCATTTGACAGTACCTCGTTCGAAACCATTGGATTTATCCTTCAAAATAACTTTTGAATCAAAGTGAGTATAAAGGAAAGTACTCCTTTCAAAACCATTAACCTTTATATAAAATAATATGGGGACAACTCATGGCTTCGGAACCATCGTTTCGAAATCTTTAAACTTAAGTAAAACAATTGGAAGGATAGTTTCAAACCCCTTTCGAAGCCATTGCCTTCGAAACCTTTAGTATAACTAGCTACTGGAGCTCTTTCGAAAGCATTGGGAAGCGGCTTGTTAGATTGCTAAAAACTCATCTTTCGAACTCATTGAAACTTCAACCTATTCGAAAGTATGAAGATGGCAGCAAGGTTTCGACTTAGTTCAAAACTATCCTTTCGAAAGCTTTTCTTTTAAACATAACTTGAGGCAACAAATTCGAATGCCACCCGTTCGAAACAAGAAGGCGGCAACCCCTTCAAAAGCTATGTAAAAGACCCTTTCGAAAGCAATCATTAAAAACAAAGCAAGCAGCATCTCTTTTGAAAGCAAAACAAAAGACATTCGTAAGCTCTTTAAATTAGCCTCAACCCCTTTGAAAGCATGGTTTCAACTCCATATCTTCTGTCTTTTCTCCAATCCACTACATATCAAAGAATTGATACCATGTGTATTGGTTTCGACTTAGATGGAGGCAGAAGTATGTGGTCGAAAGGTAGCTATTGGAAGTGGCGAAACATGGAATCTATGCAAAACTGTTTTATTGCCTTTTTAAGTAAATGCTTTTCAACTAACTTTCCTATTTGTAAAAATATAACTGGTTGCCATAAACTTTACTAAAAATTATTTCCTAAAATATTGTCGAATTCATTTCGAAATTAGTTAAAAATGATTAGCAAAGTAGCCCTTCTTTTTAGCATAACAATTAAAACATTAAGTCCTCCAACTAAATTAATTTAATTTCCATAGTAAATTACTTAGGAAAAATCCCCAAAAATTCTCAAAATTCACTTTTAATTTGTTATCTAACAAAAATTTCAGACCCAAAATCTTTCATATAGTAGCTGAAACAAATTTTAAACCAAATTATCTATTTCTTCCTCCAAAAATTCATAATAAATTATCCATACCTTGAAAAATTATGAAAATTAGAACCCATCTCCAAATCAATGTTTTACATAACATATTAATTTCTCATGGCATAAAAAATCCAATAGATATGATTTTAGCCTTAAAATCGAAGTAAACATTCATAAACCATACTTGTTTGAATCAAACATATCATGAAATCCAAGCATATCATCATTAAAATCATCATAAAGGTTTTAAACATAAAACCTGAAATAAAATGCTCTTTAAAACGAAAATTGAGATGGTTTTGATTATTATTCACCTAGCGTAGGATAAGGAACTTGAGATTTGATCTTGCTTAATTCCTTAGCTTTTAATTGATTTTTCTCCTTTTCTTCCCTAGGTTATGGAAGCCTTGTTATTTAGTTACGTTTTAGAAATCTGAATTATAAACGTGTAGAGTGGAAATGGAAACAAGGGTTTTGGGGTTATGTGTGCGGCTATTATCCATAATGCCCTTGCCTTGTTTCCTTATTAGTTAATTTATGAAAATATTTCCATAACTAATTCTTTTTATTTAATTAAGCACGATTCTCATTAAATTTTCAATTCTCAATCCTCTTATCACTCTAACATTTACATTATCCTATTTAATTTATCTAATTAAATCTCTTGAATAATTTTATTTAAAATTAGGGATATTACAGGCTCCTTTCCTTAAAGAATTTCGTCCTCGAAATTAAGTAAGGACTAAATACTAAACATAGCAATCATCTGTAATAGCTCCTAATTACCTTACTAGCTTACCTGACTAGCAAAAATCTCCATAAAGCAAATATAGAATATACCCTCACAGCAAATCAGGATGTGTATTTCTAATCCTGTCTTCTGTCTCCCAAGTACAGTCCTTCTCATTGTCGCTCCACTGAACCTTCACTAACATGACTACCTTGTTTCTTAACCTCTTCTCGTATTTTGCCACAACCCGAACATGTTGTCTAACAAAATTCAATTTCGGTATACTATTAAATCTTGCAATCATGTTGGACGAATAGTAGTTTCTGGATCATGCATGTACTTGTGAAGATGAGATACATGAAACACATTATGGAACCCTACCATACCACTAGGTAACTCTACTATGTATGCGAGCTTTCCGACCCTCACTATAATTAGGAACGGTCCAACATATCATGGTGCCAGTTTCCATGACTTTCCAAATCGTACCACGCCCTTCATCGGTGATACCTTAATGAAAACTCTATCTCTAACTGAGAATTCTAGATCTTTAGACCTCTTATCTACGTAACTTTTCCGTCTAGGCTGAGCTTCCTTCATCCTTTCTTAGATCAAGTCAATCTTCTATGTCGCCTCTCTAGCCAGGTCTGGACTCAAGATTAATCTATCTCTAGTTTCTAGCCAATATGCTAGTGATTTGCATGGCGTTCCATATAAAGCTTCAGAAGGCGCCATTCCTATACTAGTCTGATAACTGTTATTATAGAAAAACTCCACTAAGTGTAGGTTGTCTTCCCAAGATCCATCAAAGTCTAGCACACAAGCCCTTAATAAATCCTCAAGTACCTTATTGACTCTCTCTGTCTGCTCATCCATCTGAGGGTGATACATGGTGCTCACCGTAAGCTTGGTACCTAACACTTGTAGACTCTTCCATAATTCACTAGTAAACGAAGCATCTCTGTCACTGACTATACTGCTAGGAATTCCATACTGTCTAACTATGTTCTTCATGAATAACTTAGCTAAAATAGGCGTCGTCCTGGTTGACTTAACTGGAATGAAAAAAGAACTTTTAGTCAATCTATCCACTATGACCCATATATTTTCATTTCCTCTATTCGACCTTGGCAACCCTTCTATAAATTCCATGGATATCGAATCACATTTCCAAACTATTATCTCCAAAGGCTAAAGCAATCCACTCAGCTGCTAAAGCTCGGCCTTCACTTGTTGACAGTTTTCACACTGTTTAACCCACAAACCAACATCCATCTTCATACCTTCCCAGTAGATGCTCTTCTTCATATATTGGTACATCTTGATTCCTCCAGGATGAATCGTAAATGGATTGATGACATTCCTTAAGAACTCCTTTCCTTAAGTCCTCAATATTTGGAACATACAACTGTCCCTTCCTTCTAAACCATCCTCTCTGGTCAGTACTAAAATCTCTTAGATCATCGATCTCCGATCCCACCTCAAGCCTTCTAATCTTCTCAGCTAATAATGGATCCTCCTTCTACTTAGAAGCAATCCTTTCGTTCAAAAATGGTCGAACTTCCAAACAGGACAACATTGTGGTGCTCTGACTAGGACTAGCAGTCAATCTTAACCGAACACTACAAGTTGTCAAAGCTTCTAAATCCTTCCATTCTGCCAACATATATAACACCACATTCTGATGTCTTCTGCTAAGAGCATCTGCTACCTTATTCCCTTTCTCGGGTGTATATTCTATATCAAAATCACAGCTTGCTAGAAACTCCAACCACCATTTCTATCTCATATTTAACTCCTTCTTAGAGAATAAATATCTTAATTTCTTATGATATGTGTATATCTCAAATCTCTCCCTAAGAGATAATGTCTCCATATCTTCAACGCGAAGATCACCGCAGCCAACTTCAAATCATAAGTAGGATATCTCACTTCATGCGGTCTAAGCTGTTGTGAAGCATAGGTAATGAGTTTACCCTTCTGCATCAACACAACTCCCAATCCAGTTCCGCATGCCTCAGTATACACCACCTACCCTTGGTTTCCTCCTGGAACCACTAATAGAGGCACATTGATCAACCAATGCTTTAACTTAAGGAATGCTCCCTCACATTTGTCAAACCAAGTAAACTTCACGTCCTTCCTGGTTAACTTAGTCAAAGGCGCTGCTATCTGCGAGAAATCCTTAATGAATCTCCAGTAATAGCTAGCTTGTCCAAGAAAACTTCCAATCTCAATCACCATCTTTGATCTCTTCCGGTTATTAATAGCTTTGATCTTATTTGGATCGACAGACAAATCCTTCTCTGAAACCACACGACCAAAAACATAACCATATTCTTCCAAAAACGATACTTGGAAAACTTTGCTTTCAGCTGATGCTGCCTCAGCATCTCAGCACTGCTCTAAGATGATCTTCATGCTCTCTTTCATCCTTAGTGTATACTAGAATATCATCTATAAACACCAACATGAACCTACCCAAGTGCTCTCGAAAAACTCGGTTCATTAGATCCGTAAAGAAAGATGGTGCATTCGTTAACCCGAATATCATTACTAAACGCTCGTACGAACCATACCTAGTCCAAAATGCTATCAATGGAATACTATCCTCTGCCACTCTTAACTGATGGAAACCTATCGCCAAATCTAATTGGGAAAATACTCTGGCTCCACATACCTGATCAAATAGATCGTCAATTCTCGACAAAGGATACTTATTCTTAATCGTCTTCTCGTTCAACTTACAATAGTCAACACACATCCTTAACGACCCATCCGGTTTCTTCACGAAGACCGTGGCCGCTCCCTAAGGCGAACTGCGTAATTTGATAAAATTTCTCCCTTCTAGGTCCATTAGCTCCACCTTCAATTCCTTCATCTCGGTCGGTGTCATCCTGCTAGGTGGTCTACTAACAGGTTTTGCTCCTAGCACAAGATCTATCCGAAACTCAACAGCTCATTCTGTTGTAGTCTTATAACCAGCTCAAAAACATCTACAAATTCTCTTGCTATTTGAACCTGACTTAACTCTTCTTCCACTTCCATAGCTCTCAACAAAGCACAAGCACTTCGGTCAGAATCCTCCACTAAGAATATCATTCGATGACTATCAGGGTATCTCAGCGACATCTCCCTATCCTGGCAAAATATCCTAGCCTCATACTTACCCAACCAATCCATACGCAAATTGATCCCGAAATCTACAAAATCAAAAACATACAGACTGAACATGAACTAATGACTTAACAAATCAAATTCTAACAGGTCACATCTCATCTCTAGAGTTGCATACCTCCTACAGAATTTGCAACCTTTAAGAAAGTAACAAGGTATGTGGGTTCTAAACATAACCTATCAACCAAACATTGAGATATAAATTAATGTGATACACCGGTATCAAATAGTACCTAACTAGTATACTTTGAATAAAAAGTGTACCTTCCATCATAGACTTTCCTTTCTTAATAGAAGTTGGCCTAGTAGATGATGGTCCAACGGCAAAGACCTTTCCCTTATCCACCCAGTCTGGTTCTAGAAACTGATTCTTATAATGCCCTAACAGGTCATAGTTAAAACACTTCACGCCCTTCTTTTCTATAGCCTTCTTCCCCTTGCCTATTCGGCATTTATAAGCACAATGACCATTCTTATCACACTTGAAACAGACCAGATCAGCCTTTTCCTTCTTGTCAGCTTCTCCCTTCTAGATTCCCTTCTTCTTAAAGAATTTCCTCTTCATACTCTGAGAACCCTGGTTTTCAACTGGCTTCTCCTTCCCTAAATAGAAAGCATTTTCTCACGTCGGATTGCCATCTCCACAACACATTAAAAGGATCATGGAGACGTAGCGAGGGTGCCCTAGCAGTCTCAGGTCTCAATCCCTGAATAAACTTCTCATTCCTCTTAATGACGGTGTCAATGGTAACATACCCATATCTGGAGAGCTCATCAAACTTAGTAGCATACTTAATTACCGTTATCTCTCCCAACACCAAATCCATCAACTTTCTCAACAATGCCAACTTAGCAACTTCAGACAAAAACCTCTGTTCGAATCTCTTTTGAAATTATGCCCAAGTCAACTCTTCCTTAGGAACTCCGACGGTAACACAATTCTACCAGTGAAGCGCTGCTCCCTATAACTGCCTAGAGGCTAGTCTCCTCTTCTTGTCATCATTCAGTCCCAAGTCGATGAAAATTCTCTCACAATACAACAACCAATTCTCAACTTCTATGGCATCTTCCATTCCTACAAACAGCATCCCACCAAGACTGGTGTAATCTATGCTCAATTTCACATAGCTATTCCCAATTGGAGCCATAGGATTAGCTCCTCCAACATTCACGGCTACTCCAGCTGCTGCTCCCGCTGTATCAGATTGACGAAGAACTGATACATCATTCCCATATCTACTAGAGGATTTCTAGCACCTACGTTAGCATCTGCATTTTGATTAGCATTTGCTTGTGGACCCTGGTTTCTCCTGTTGGGTCGAGCATTTCCATTTGTTGTGGTGCTTCCTCCATTGAAATTTCCTCTTCCATTTCATGCTTTCATATCTTCCTTTCTCCTAAATTTGCATACGAGCCTTAGCAAGATATAGAAGAACAGTCTAAATGAGAGGGGAATACATACATATCTACATTTATATATATCAAATACAAGTACGTTACTATAGCGTTAACCCAAACCTCGATCTTATTTTCCGACTCATTAGATTAGGTTTTGAAAAATCTTTTTGGCTTAAATTTCTTTTAAGTTTTCATAAACCTATGCCCTGATACCAACTTGTAACATCCCTCACATGAAGGTCCAAAACTAACGGCTATGGATGTAGCAGTCATCCATAGGTATTAATCCTCGGCGACCAAATACGGTAACGTTAGATACGTTGATATAATAGAAACACATGGGTATGGAAAAAAAATTTAAATCCATTTAGAAACTTTCTCATTCCATTTCAAATTCATTACATAATCCCAGATTCGAGAACCATGTTTAGAAAAAATATAATTATTACAACATAGGCCAAGAGCGACATATGAAGATGTCCCCTTGGATGATCAGAGTCTAAACATAGACAATTAAATAACTTTTCCTTTACAACAAATCATAATGGAATCCAAATAGAAAATAACACCTACTAGCTAGCCTGCCTCCACACATCTCGGGAGGCTTATTCGTCTGAAGGAGAACCTGAAAACTTCAACTCTCAAACTACTCAAAATTAATTGAGCACTTAAGAGTTTAAGGGGAAAACATAAATTTCAAGTCAGACATAAAGCCTGGTATGAATAATAACCTACCTTCTCAAACCATTTAGATATCTAGTGAGACCACGCCGCTTAACATAACGGTTTTTCCCCTCACTAGTATATTATCCAAATATTTATAATAACCATATACTGTTCTTATGCGTCCACAATGGTTAAAACATAGCAATTTAAAATATTATGATGATGTGCAAACAAGCAAATTATTCCAGATTTCCTATCCCCTTACATTTGACAATCTATCTCAATTATAGTTTCTACGGTCACTATTAACCTACTAGTTTTCATGGGCTGACGAATAACCTATTTTAAGCTAATGGACTATCGTTCGGTCATAGTCTTCACAGGATCCTAAGAACCTATTGACCCCTGCCAATAATTTCATTATTTCATGTGTTCTCCCTGAACCGATTGGTATCTCCAATAACTTCTTTCATATCATAGTTTTCATGGGTTGACCAAGAACCCATTCACTTCTATCAATAATTTTATCTAGATATTGTTTTCATTGGATCACTGCGAACCTATTGTCCCTTGCCAATAACTCTTTCCAAATATAGTTTTCATGAGTTTACTATGAACCCGTCTTAATCGACAACTTATTTAATCAGTCTATGAACATCCTAAGTTCTGGTCTGTTAACGCTAAAATTTGAACGCTAACACCCCGGTGTATGAGTTGTAGTTGTGAAAGCACCACCCGACGACTCGGGAACAGATTACAAGCAGATAATAGCAAAAAAGCGGTAAACAACAACAATTTTATAGTGGTTCGGCTTAAGGGTATAGCCTACGTCCACTTTAAGTACTTTTATTAATAATCTCGTTACAAGCGGATACAATTCTTCCCAAATACAATACACTTTGAATTACAAGAGACTTAGAACAAGTAGCCTAAACTTCGATGAAGATGAGAGCTTTCGAATCCATGTTGGATGTATGTGATCTCTTCTTGAAGTTGTTTGTAGCGTTCTTAATGTCTTGAGAGCTTCAAGTGTTGGATTGGATTGGTTTGGAATGCAGCAGAGTAACGGCGTTTGAAGAAAATGAGCCAAAAGTCCTTTGCTAGTTGGAGCTAGGGTCGTATTTATAGGCATCTTCGGATTTAAGTCGTAACTCGTGCACGACTCATGATAAGTCGTAACTCGTACACGGCTCACCATAAGTCGTAACTCGTACACGACTCATAATGACTCGTAACTCGTAGATGACTCATGGTAGGTCGCGGTTGACTTACTGGGTTCACGGCTTGGTCCAAAGTTATGAACCCATCTGATTGAATGATACAAGTTCTAAGTCTTTCACGAGTTAACCAAATGCAGCTTTCTTTATGCTAGCATGAGTCATACACGACTCATCATAGGTCGTAAGTCGTCAGCGAGTCACCTCATTACAGCATGGTATTGAACTTGTTTCTAAGTCTTAGGTCGTGAACGACTTATCTTTTGAGTCGTAAACTTCCTTAAGTCGTGCCATCCTTAACTAGTAAGATTGTGCAGACCTTAGGTCGTTAGGCCGTAATGTTCTTAGGCTGTGAAGGCCTTAAGTCGTAGATCCTTATCTCGTAGACTCTTTAACTCGTGGAGGCCTTAAGTCATAGATCCTTATCTCGTAGACTCCTTAACTCGTAGAGGCCTTAAGTCGTAGATCCTTATCTCGTAGACTCCTTAACTCGTAGAGGCCTTAAGTCGTAGATCCTTATCTCGTAGACTCCTTAACTCGTAGAGGAAACTGGGTTAACACTTGCCCCTCGAAGCACATGCCTTAAGTCGTAAGTCGTGTGCTTCGACTCATCATAACCCGGGTGTGCCGATTCGAGTTCCACTTCCCTGAGGTATAAAATGCTTGGGTCGTTCCTCCTATTTCCTTCTTCTCATTACTTACCCCTGAGCTATTTCTGCCATTAACACGTCCTCGAGCTTTCGGAAACAAATTCAACTAGTTCATCCTACCGTTGATTCAGTCCCTATAATCCTCATCATCGCATCGCGTAAGTAAATCCGCAGTTCATTTGATTCCGCGATAGCCATTAACTTGCGAATCTGGACTCCTCATTGACAACTTTAATCCAGTTCCTTATACCACGCTTCATCACGATTGTTGCCATGATCGATTGCTGGTGAGCTCGAGGAAGTTTGATTAGGTTTTGGATAATTCGCGAGGAGAAGATAATGGGTTTCAATATATTATATTATTTTTTTAGGCTGTTAGGGGTTTGGAGAAGACGAGATAATAGTTAGTGGGTTCATCGGTTTAGGGGTGAGACGGTTTATGGGTTTAGGAGTGGAGATAAGGTTATTCGACTAGTTGAGGCATGAGTTTTAGGTCGTAACTGAGTTAAGACTTAGAAGAATTCGTATCTTTCTGACTTGAAGTCTTGTCTCTCTTTTATGACTCACGATTCAAAGGACTACCGACTCAAGGCATCAACGACTCAAAAGTGAAGCGACCTATCCTGTCTCTCCTCATAATCCTTTAGGTCGTGGACGAGTCAACCAGAGAACCAACGACTTAACTTAACCCGAAGGAAAAATTCTTAACTCGTAGACGAGTTAGCACTTAAGTTGTTGCCGAGTTAGTACTTGAGTTGTTTACGACTTAGCTCTTGAGTCGTCTACGACTCAGCACTTGCATTTTTAAACTCTGCTTAGACCTTGAACTGTTGTATGGATTTTGAACTGTTGAACTTTGCTGCATTCTTTTACAGATTACTTTAACTTGTGGGTTAACAATCTGTTTAATATGATATTTACAGAAAATTGGGACGAATATACTGCCATCGACCGCCCACATCAAATGACAGATTAGTTAATAACAGATAATTAACTTAAATAAATTGTGTGAACGAAGTGCTATCGATTTCAAGTAGAATATTAAAGCAACACTGAAATAGTCAATTGAAACTGACCAGCCTGCACTAATATTATGCTTGAACTTTAAATTAACAAGTTCTGAAATTACCGTAGTCGATCAATCGTCGACCAGTTTAATTCCAGTTATATTTACTTGTTATTTTATCAGTTTTGCACGACACTTCACACTTTTAGGAAACGTGCTCCTTCATATTTGAATATCCAGTTGCTTGTGTAGAATGACTTCTCAGGAAGAAGATGCAACAGTTCAGACGGGAGAGGCAACTGTTCTTCCAGCTCCACTAGTTAATCCTCCCGAAAGAGTTCCTACTAAACTATCATACAAAGTTTTTCGCCAGCTGTGTGCTCAGTTTGGCATTGCTGAATCAGATGCCATTCTTCCTGAGAGAAGTAACACTGCTGACATAGCACCTTCTGGCTTTGTGATAGTTAACCGACAAATGTGCCTAAGTGGGGGCGTTCCTCCTTTCAATGACTTTTTCCAACAACTTCTTCATCAATTGGCCATTGCTCCATCCCAACTACACCCCAATGGCTACGCCATTCTAATGGGGTTGTGTGTGCTATTTAGGAGAACACTTGATCGACTTCCGAGCTTTGATGAAATTTGTTACTTATGCTCCTTTACCCGGACCAAAGATCATCCTTCTATTACTGTTGTGAGAAGCGCCCGAAACCGCAAATTAATTGTTGGCCTTCCTGACACTGCTCACGGGTTTCTAACCCAGTTCTTCTTCGTTCGTTGCCCCCCGAGGTTTTATGCTCTGTGGAGGGAAGGAAGTAAGATCACCCATCCTTGCTTCGTTTGTTATCTGGCCTTTGTGAGACTGACCTGCTAAGTGTTAACTCTGCTTCTTTTTATTTTCAGCGCTGCCTCCTCCCTCTAGGAATCCCAGTCACAAGTCGACTTTTGAGAGGCTTAAGGCCGTGCCGGTTGAGGAGAGAGATATTCAATTTCTGTTGAAAGATGAATTTTTGCATTAGTATGGACTTTTGCATACTTCTCGTTCTACGCGTCCTCATGAAATTCCAGACTCCCCAGCTAGAGTGTTGGATGCCTCAGTTTCTACTAGCACATCCATATCTAAAGGACCTGCTCCTGAGGCTTCGCTAGTGAAGTGTTCCACTTCTGTTGATGCTGCGGGGCCATCTGACAAACTTGCCCCGGTTATCGAGGAAGAAGAGCCTCAGGGATCTTCCCATCATTCACAAGAATCTGGTGAAAAAGCTGAGAAATCCAGTCCTGTTAAGCAGAGCAGGGACGATACTTTCGAAGGACTGAGTGACCTTTTTGCTACTTCACAAGAGATCTTTAAAGAAGATCCTATCACTGCCGGGATTTCTTCTTCAGTAGTTGAAGCTACTTCTACTTTGCAACAGTCGCCGTCGACTCAAGAGTTGACGCTATCTATTACACCCACAACTACTCCCCAATTAAAGAGTGGTTCGTAGATTGATGCGCGTAGTTTGCACATCACACACACTTAGAATTCCTGGCACTTTTATGCTCTCTCTTTTTTTTTAGCGTTTGAAGGATTCTCAAGTTTTATTTCTTTTTTTTTTTAAATTTTAGGTTTTCTAATGAGGCGAGGCAGCTCGTACTATGATGACTTTCAGCGATATGGGAAACGCAGCCAGTATGGCTATCAATCCTATCCTCCTGTTCATAGAGAGACTGATGAAGAAAGGGCAGCCCGGAAGGCTCGGGAAAGACGTGATTATGAAGAACGCTTTGGAAGACCAGATAGTCGACATGATTCCTCCCACAGAGAGAGTGACTCCCTTAAACGCAAATCTCATGATGATAGAGGGAAGAGTCACACAACTGATGACTCGAGCAAACGAGCCAAAGTTATTGAGGAGCCAATGCCTGCGCCTTCAGAGAAGATTACTGCTCCTACTTCTTCTCAATCTCCTGCCCCTTCCCCTACTGATATCCAAGAAATCATCAATAGGCCATCTTACCAAGTTGGACCAGGTCCAGCCACTCTTCAACGCCGATTTCCTAATTGGTGTTTAAAAGGAGTTCGCTTTGACCTCGATCTGGTTCCCATAGATAAAAGTGCTATGCTACGGAACCTTGATGCAGTCAGAACCGATATTGAGAGGATGTCATCTTGGCAGAAACTCGTTGATGAGCTCCAAAGGGTGAATAGGGCCAATCTCGAAGCTATGCTTACCATGGAGAACGACAAAACTGAATGGCAAAAGATCCTTAAACAGCATGATGCAGAAATGAGGAGTATTGCCGATTATAATGAGAAACTTGAGGCAGAAGTTGGGAAACTTAAAGAGGAGCTTGCTACTTCTTCCACTTCTTATTCCCAAAGGGAGAGTGTGCTTCTTCAACAGGTGCGGGATGCTCATGCCGCGCAAAGGGATGCTGAGGCCAAGGCTGATGAGTTGGAGCAGATTATAGAAGGCAACCGTACTGATATTACTCAGTTACGAGGACAAACTGGCCTTCAGGCTGTAGAGATTGAAAAATTGAAAGCCCAGTTATCCAAAGTCGAGAGAGAGCGGGATGAGGCTGTTGCGGGTAGAATTACAGCTGAAGAGGCCCATGAAGCCACCAAAGCTGATATTGGCTCGACACTATTTGATTTCTACTTGCAATGTATATTAGGGCGTGGCAGTCTTGCATTCCTGGGCCCCAAGTATGAGATTACCCTGGCCGAAGTGTGGGAGGCCGCACTAGATATGTTTAAAGGGGTCGGGTACACTGAAGAGGAGTTGGAGGTGCACTACTTAGACTTTGAGGCTCGCGCAGCCCTTGCCAGAGGGAAGGAGCAACTTGCCAGATCGCGGGTTGAAATAGTGGGGGAAGAGCATCAAGAAAAAGAAACAAATTTGACTGTTCCTGTCCCTCCTTCAACTTCGGCCGATGCTGGCATTATTGGCTCTAGCTCTTATGTACCGATCCCTGCTCAAACTGATACCGGGGCCAAAATTACTCAAGTCACAGATGAATCGCAAGAGAGTGCTAAAGCCCCGGACTATGAAATTGATGTAATAAAGACAACTTCTGCAGGTAATTCCACTGTAAATTTCGCTCAAGTGGATTGCTCATTTATTTCACATGGGTTTAATGAGCTCCTTGACTATTTTCTCAACCTTGATGAGCCTTCATCTCCTCTCTTTACTGACTTTAACCTCTTTTCTTCTACAGAGAAAGTATCAAGCACCGCTCAGATTTCTCCTCCTCCGGTTATCCCTCCTCCGTCTCTCCAGGTGGCTCCTCCTTCTGCTTCTCAGCCCGGGTCGCAAGAGGAACAAATAGAAGCCCTTCACGGTTTAGACGATCCCATCGCTTCGCAAGAGCATAGAGACGAGGGACTTGAGGGAGGTGAGATATCTCCGGAGCGGACCCCTTCTGATGACATAACTTTGTCTAAACTTGCCACTCCGGGAAGTGAGTCTTCCTCAAAGAGGAGGAAAAAGCACGGAATGTCAAAGAGGAGGGGGAAGATAATCACTGTTACTGAAGGGGAGCCAGAATTTGGACCAGCTGCGCCTACCCCTCCTTCTTCCCTTGTGCCAACTGACCGGCCCGAAAAGCTAATCATTCGGCCGGGAAAAGGGTCCAAAGGTAGTAAAAAGAAGTGAACATTTTAGCTTTTTGCCTTTTGTATGTACTGGTCGAGAATTGTGCGGGTACCGGCCCCCGCTTTTCTTTATTTTGAAACCTGTACCTGCATTTCAATTGAATAAAATGATCCTTTGTTTGTACAGACTTCTGTTTGAATTTGAGAATGCATTTATTATTCATTTTTGCACAAGTTTATTTATGTGATATTGCAGCGGGCTTATGGTATGTTGTTTGAGTATTACTTTACTGATGCAGCTATACCATTATACCATGTTTCAGCTATACCATTATACCATGTTGCCCCCATACCTTAAGCTTGCTGCAATATTTTATACTTCGAGGGGACTTGCGCTCTTATTTGCTAAAGAATAATTATTTTATTCTTTTTAAAGAAAATTTTTGTAGAGTACAACTCCCTTCGTATAAGTTTCTACGCTTTGTCGTTCGAAGAAATCACTTTTTTCTTTTGCTTATGTGCATATTTTACCAAGTGAATTCTTCTATGTGGTAAAGCGGACCTCTGAAGGGCACTTTAACTTCTTTTTTTTTATATATATACAAAGTTGTACCTCTGAGGAGGGATTTTTCACGTTTCAACACTTGGAAGTTTTATTTCAATCTCGGTGAAACGTGTACCTCCAAAGAGTTGTGCCTTTGAAGAAAGCCTTTTCACGTTTCAACACTTGGAAGTTTTATTTCAATCTTGGTGAAACGTGGGCTTCCGAAGAGGTCTTTCTTCTTGATTGTGCCCTTGAAGAGGTCTTTCCTTTGAATTGTGTCCCCGGGAGGGGGTTGTACCTCTAAGGAGGGATTTTTCACGTTTCAACACCTGGAAGTTTTATTTCAATCTTGGTGAAACGTGTACCTCCAAAGAGTTGTGCCTTCGAAGAAAGCCTTTTCATGTTTCAACACTTGGAAGTTTTATTTCAATCTCGGTGAAACGTGGGCTTTCAGGAAGGTCTTTATTTTGTCTCTGCACTTCAACTTTGGTGAAGTGAAATTCCGAAGAGCGGTTGTTACACTTCAACTCCTGGCGAAATGTGCCTCCGAAGAGGGCTTTTATTTTGTTTACATTTCAACTCTGGTGAAGTGAAATCTCGAAGAGCGGTCATAACACTTCAATTCCTGGTGAAATGGGCCTCCAAAGAGGGCTTTTATTTTGTTTGCATTTCAACTCTGGTGAAGTGAAATCTCGAAGAGCGGTCATAACACTTCAACTCCTGGTGAAATGTGCCTCAGAGAGGGTTTTCATCGCCTGGAAGTTACTCTCTCATGGTTGGAGGGTCATGACTCCTCCAATCTTTTTTGTTGAGTAGAGAACTTTCTTTTTTGTGGCGTATGACCCATTAGAGGTCTTTATCCTCCGAAGAGTTGTGTCTCCGAAGAGGACTTGTGCTGCCGAAGATGGCTTTGGTTGTTCCTCTGTTCACTTGCTTATGCCTTTTCAATGATCCTCTGCCTCCTCCTTTTTTTTTTTTAAGTAACTTGTTTAATCCAAGGAAGTGCGCTTCATTGTCAGGCAATTTCGTGAGAACGAGCACTAGCTTCATAATTGGACGTTTGTTTGTTCAAACGATCTCAATTTATTAGCAAAGACCCGTTTCTGTCGAAATCATAGGCCGTTCAATTGAAGTACTTCCTATCTAGGATTTGAATTCGGGGCTTTTGTGACTTGAAATTTGGCGAGAATCACTCGGTCTTTTTATGTGCAAGTTTCACTTCCACTGTCTGCAAAAATTTAAATCGACATTTCAGCAATACATTCTATGTACTTTTCATATCGAAAATAAAGCAAACATGTAATAATAATAAGGAACACAAGATTTATAGTGGTTCGGCCAGGAAATTGGGCCTACATCCACTTTATATTCTTTCATTATTTACTTGCATCAG
Organism: Allium cepa; assembly: GCA_030765085.1. Classification (NCBI taxonomy): domain Eukaryota; kingdom Viridiplantae; phylum Streptophyta; class Magnoliopsida; order Asparagales; family Amaryllidaceae; genus Allium; species Allium cepa. Next base: position 1,026,655,185 of record CM060932.1, on the reverse strand, counting down.
TTTTACAATTGCTTTCAATTACAAGAATCATACATTCATAATTCTTTTTACAATATTTCAACAAAATTTTCAAGTAAAGTATGGACGCAAATGGTTGCTGTTCCATGCCCTTGGAATTTGATCTCCATCAACAGTGGTGAGTTTGAATGTGCCGTCAAGAAGCTTCTGACCTATTACATACGGTCCTTCCCAATTTGGCCCAAACACACCTGTCGTTGTCATAATTCTCTTCAGGACTAGGTCTCCAATCTCAAAGCTGCGTTGGCGAACTTTGGAATTAAAATGTCTGGCTATTCTTTGCTGATGAGCTGCAATTCTGAGATTAGCCTCATCTCTTTTTTCATCAAGGAAGTCTAGCGCTTCAAGCTGTAGCCTTTCATTCTCTGCTTGGTTGAAATGGATCCTTCTGTGTGAAGGAACCTCTGTTTCTACCGGGATCATTGCTTCCGACCCGTATGCTAATGAGAAAGGAGTGTGTCCAGTCGCAGTTTTGTGAGTGGTTCTGTATGCCCATAGTGCAAGTGGTAGCTTATTGACCCAACCACCTTTTGCTCTTTCAAGTTACTTTTTGATGGTTGATTTGATGATCTTGTTTACTGCTTCCACTTGCCCGTTTGCCTGCGGATGAGCAACTGCTGAAAAGCTTTTCTGGATTTTGAATCGCTTGCAAAAATCTTGGAATTCCTCGCTTTCAAACTGAGTACCATTGTCTGTGATTATTTTCTGAGGCACACCATACCTGCAAATGATATTCTTGGTCACGAAACTTATCATCTTCTTAGAGGTGATAGTAGCCAATGGTTCAGCTTCAGCCCATTTAGTAAAATAATCAACTGCAACAATAACATATTTAATCCCTGATTTGGCAGTCGGTAGCGGCCCAATGAGATCCATTCCCCAAATTGCAAATGGCCATGGACTGACCATTTGTGTGAGTTCAGTTGAAGGCGCTCTAGGAATTTTGGCAAATCTTTGGCATCTGTCACACTTTCGGGAATAACTTGCAGCATCATGATTAATTTCTGGCCAAAAATATCCGTATCGGAGAATTTTCTTTGCTAATGTTTGACCACCTGAATGATCACCACATTCTCCTCCATGTACCTCAGCTAGGATTGTTTTGGACTCTTCCCTGGATACACATCGAAGCAATGGCATTGAGAATCCCCGTCTGTATAATCGGCCATCCTGAATTACATAGCGAGAGGCTTTCCTTAGTAGCTTCCGTCTCTCTATCGAATTTTCTGGCAGAGAACCTCTGAGTAGGTAATCCAGTATTGGAGTCATCCATGACTCTTGTTCTTGAGATACATTCATAATCCAGTCAATATCCATCTCGTCTATACTTGGTGCTGAAAGGACTTCTACGGGGACCAATCCCAATAGTTGAGCTTCACCAGAACTTGAATATTTTGCGAGGGAATCTGCCTTCATATTCTCTTCCCGAGGAATGTGGCTTATTGAATAGTGATCGAGCTCACACAGAAGTTCCCAAGCCTTTGACAAGTAAGCGGGCAGGTTTCCTCCTTTCGTTTGAAATTCCTTCTTGACTTGGCATACAATAAGCTGAGAATCACTAAAGATCTGTAATGCTCGTATGTTTAGTTCTTTAGCGATTTTCAGTCCTGCGATAAGAGCTTCATATTCTGCTTCATTGTTTGTTGAAGGAAATTCCAATCTTAGTGCATAGCATAATGACCGACCTTCAGGAGTCTCAAGTACAACTCCGGCTCCAGAACAGTAATCATTTCTTGCACCATCGACATATAACTTCCACTGGAAAGGGGAATTGTCGAACGTTTCTTCCTCACTGTTACCCTTATTTGTAAATTCTGCAATGAAATCCGCTAAAGCTTGTCCATTGATTGCTTTCCGAGGATGATAAGTGATGTCATACTGACTGAGTTCAATATTCCACTTTAGAAGACGACCCGAAGTTTCAGGGCGAAACAGGACTTGCTTTAAAGGTTGATCAGTGAGGACTCTGATAGGATGAGCTTGAAAATATTGCCTCAATTTCCTAGACGCAATTAGTAAGCAATAGGCGAGTTTTTCCAACTTAGAGTAATTCATTTCTGCCCCAGTGAGTCTTTTGCTGATATAGTAAACTGGATGTTGAATCCTTTTGTCTTCCCGTATCAGCGCTGCACTTAAAGCGTGAGATGACACTGCCAAGTATATAAGAAGATCCTCGCCATCGCCAGGCCTAGAAAGTATTGGAGGCGTCTCCATATGGCGAATCAATTCATCAAAGGCTTTTTGGCATTCGGGAGTCCAATCGAAGTTTTTCTTTCCTTTCTTTAGGGCGTCAAAGAATGGGATGCATTTATCTGTGGCTTTGGAAATGAACCGACTCAAGGCGGCAACTTTTCCATTGAGACTTTGCAATTCCTTCTTTGTTCTAGGAGCTTTGACTTCTTTCAAGGCAGTAATTTGAGCTGGACTAGCCTCAATGCCCCTAGCGCTGACGATAAACCCTAAGAACTTTCCGAACTCGACCCCAAACGTGCATTTCAGAGGGTTAAGCTTCATTCTGTATTTCCGGAGGACTGCGAACATTTCTGCCAAGTGTTCAATGTGATTCGCTGCTTTCTTAGACTTTACTAACATGTCGTCGACGTAGACTTCCATAGTTTTGCCCAATTGCGGTTTGAACATAGCATTAACAAGTCTTTGGTAGGTTGCCCCTGCATTCTTCAATCCGAAGGGCATAACTCTGTAGCAATAAAGACCAACATCGGTGATAAAGCTCGTGTCCTCCTGATCCGGTTCATGCATCATGATCTGGTTATATCCGGAGTAGGCATCCATGAAAGATAACAATTCATGTCCCGCTGTTCCATCTACCAGTTGATCGATCCTGGGTAAAGGAAAGCAATCTTTGGGGCAGGCCTTGTTCAGATCTGAAAAATCGATGCACACTCTCCATTTTCCATTAGCTTTCTTAACCAGCACAGGATTTGAAACCCAATTCGGATATGTAGATTCTTTGATGAAGTTATTTTCCATGAGTCGATCAATTTCCTCTTTAATGCTGCTGACCTTTCTGGACCTTGGGTTCTTCTTTTCTGTTTTACTGGTGTAAACTTTGGGTCAATATTCAGAGCGTGTACTGCAACTTCTGGAGATATTCCACACATATCAGCATGAGTCCAAGCGAAGACATCCAGATTTGCTTTCAGGAAAGATATCAAGATATTCTGAATTGACACATTAAGCTGTGAACCCACATTCAACACCTTATTTGGGTCCTTCGGGTCAACAGGTGCCGGTACCGTCGTTTCAACCGGCACTACTCTATTCTCCCCTGCACTGGCTTTTCTGGGATCCATCTCTTTCCGTGCCCCGCTATGCTCGCCAGTGCAGGGTCCGCCCCGTAATTGCTACAAGGCTGGCTCTTTGATGCGGACCGGGGTGGCCGCATCCTTTCCCATTTCCCTTTTTCTTGACTCTCGCAACTCTGTCAAATAGCACTCTCGCGCAGCATTTTGATCCCCTTTTATAACTCCTACTCCATTGTCTGTAGGGAATTTAATAGTGAGGCACCACGGGGCTAGGATAGCTTTGAACGTTGCGAGCGTTGGACGGCCAAGGAAAGCATTATAAGCAGAAAATTCATCGACAATCACAAATGTTTGCTTGCGGACTACTTTCCTTTCTCCTTCCCCAAGTTCTACAAGCAGATCGATGGTTCCTATTGGTTGCTTTGGCTCCCCGGTGAAGCCAGCGATCTTCTGCGACGAGGCTTGTACATCGACCATAGGGATTTTCATTTGGTCGAATGTCTTCTTGAAGAGGATATTACATGATGCTCCGCAGTCAATGAGAACTCTTCTGACAATGGCCGGTCCGATACCAGCTGAGATGACCAAGGGATCTAGGGTAGGAGCTTCGATACCTGAGGAATCTCTGGCTCTGAAAATAATATCATCACTGAAAGTTTTCTGTTGTTTCAGGGGCGTAGTGTCTTCTAAAACAAAGACGTCTTCTTCGGCTGGAACATATTTCAAAGCCCTGGTATATCTCTCCATCTCACCCCAGCTCTTGCCAGCTGGGTGAGGTCCTCCTGTAATGACATTGATAATGGGCCTTCCAGATTCATGCCCCGTAGCTTTCTCACCTATCCTAGGCTGATGAACAGGAGCCTGTTGCCCCTGACTTGACGATGCAGGATTGTTGCTACTCTTTTTCACGAATTGCTGCAGCTTGTTTTCTCTTAGCAATTCTTCAATCAGATTTTTCAACTGGCGGCATTCATCGGTCTCATGACCGGGTTGATTATGGAAGCGGCAGAACTTCCCACTTTGTATAGCCTTTTTTCCGGTCCTCAAAGGGATAGGTTTAGGGAGGTCAACAGAATCTTTAATGGCAAGGTAGATATGCTCCGGCGTATCTGATAAAGGAGTATACTCTGATGGCTTGAAGGATCGGGGCTTCTTCAGATTACTCTGTTTCTTCCCATTGTTATTTTCCCTTTTTTGCCCTACAGATTCATTCTTGCGTGGAGCAACAGTGTTATCTTCAGCTTTTTCCGACACTGCCTTCACCGGTACAGGACGGCTTTCCAGGCGTATGAATTCATCTGCCTTTTTGTAGAACTTTTCGAGGGAGGTTGGCTCCTTCATGTTTAGCCATTTCCCAAATTCGCTCGACTTATCAACAGCCCTCATTAGATAAGTCAATATCATTCGCGGTTCAGCATTGTCCACCTCTGCCAGCGCTATATTAAAGCGGTTCAAGAAAGATCTGATAGATTCACCGGGATTCTGTTCTATACTTGACAATGACATGATGTCCTTGGCCTTTGAAGCATATAGTCTGAACTGCTCCTTGAATTTTCGGGTCAAGTCTGAAAACTGATCAATAGATCGGACTGGCAACTTGGTGAACCATAGTAGAGCCACACCCTCAAGGTACACGGGGAAATATAGGCACTTTATCTCGTCAGAGGCTCTGGCACCTGTCATGTGCCAATCATATTTATACAAGAATTCATTCGGATCACTTGTCCCTTTGTAAGCTGGGATAGTTGGAGGGACAAACTTCCTTGGAAATTCCGCCTTTAAGATTTTCTCAGTAAATGGAGTTTTACTTGGGGCGAAACCCCATTCTTTCTCATCTTCAACCCTTTGCATACTTTCTTTCATGATTTGCCGGACCATTCCAGAAAGATACTCCTCATCATGTCGAGTTCCAGATCCACCAACTTCAGGAAGCGTTTGCTCAAAGGGACTGGAAGCCTTTTCTGGAGCATTCCTTTCATTAGCATCATTAATGTTGCCAGCATAATTCCTTCCATTACCAGCCGGTTGATTGTTTGCCCCAAGCAAATCATTCAACTTATTCAGAATTAGAGCATTTTGGGCACTCTGAGCCTCTAATTGTGCATTCTGGGCGTTTATCTGCTGGTTCAGCCCTAATATTATAGCATCCAACTCCGCTTTCGTAACCCCAGCAGACGTAGTGGGTTGATTAGGTACAGGAGAAGCGGAGGTTCCCTCTTGAATATTGCCAGATCTGACAGATCTACTCTTCCTTCCAGGAGCCATTATCTCGGATAGACTTCTGGTTTTCAGGGAAATTCCCTCTACAAACCTCTGTGAAGCAATGATGATAACTTGCCTGAGTTCAATTCTCAGTGAAAGCACCAAAAATGTTAACGCTAAAATTTGAACGCTAACACCCCGGTGTATGAGTTGTAGTTGTGAAAGCACCACCCGACGACTCGGGAACAGATTACAAGCAGATAATAGCAGAAAAGCGGTAAACAACAACAATTTTATAGTGGTTCGGCTTAAGGGTATAGCCTACGTCCACTTTAAGTACTTTTATTAATAATCTTGTTACAAGCGGATACAATTCTTCTCAAATACAATACACTTTGAATTACAAGAGACTTAGAACAAGTAGCCTAAACTTCGATGAAGATGAGAGTTTTCGAATCCATGTTGGATGTATGTGATCTCTTCTTGAAGTTGTTTGTAGCGTTCTTAATGTCTTGAGAGCTTCAAGTGTTGGATTGGATTGGTTTGGAATGCAGCAGAGTAATGGCGTTTGAAGAAAATGAGCCAAAAGTCCTTTGCTAGTTGGAGCTAGGGTCGTATTTATAGGCATCTTCGGATTTAAGTCGTAACTCGTGCACGACTCATGATAAGTCGTAACTCGTACACGGCTCACCATAAGTCGTAACTCGTACACGACTCATAATGACTCGTAACTCGTAGATGACTCATGGTAGGTCGCGGTTGACTTACTGGGTTCACGGCTTGGTCCAAAGTTATGAACCCATCTGATTGAATGATACAAGTTCTAAGTCTTTCACGAGTTAACCAAATGCAGCTTTCTTTATGCTAGCATAAGTCGTACACGACTCATCATAGGTCCTAAGTCGTCAGCGAGTCACCTTATTACAGCATGGTATTGAACTTGTTTCTAAGTCTTAGGTCGTGAACGACTTATCTTTTGAGTCATAAACTTCCTTAAGTCGTGTCATCCTTAACTAGTAAGATTGTGCAGACCTTAGGTCGTTAGGCTGTAATGTTCTTAGGTTGTGAAGGCCTTAAGTCGTAGATCCTTATCTCGTAGACTCTTTAACTCGTGGAGGCCTTAAGTCATAGATCCTTATCTCGTAGACTCCTTAACTCGTAGAGGCCTTAAGTCGTAGATCCTTATCTCGTAGACTCCTTAACTCGTAGAGGCCTTAAGTCGTAGATCCTTATCTCGTAGACTCCTTAACTCGTAGAGGAAACTGGGTTAACATGGTCTATCTGACATCATGGATGCAGTTCTGCTCATACAAGAGTTAATTCAATTTATATTCACTACTAGATCAACCAAGCTGGTTATTCTTCCATTCTCCCCAAAATACTTTTATGGGTCCATTACACAATGAACATGTATTCAGAAGAAGCAAACATTATAACATATCAATACCAACATTTATGGTTTAGTATTCTTGAAATCATTTTTCACATGAAACTTGATTAATTCCTTTAACAGATTATTTTATCAAGGAAAGCTTCTTCAAAAACTCCAAAATTAAAAGCCATTTCAAAGCTCTTTTTATATTGTCATAGGTTTTTCTTTAAAATAAGATTAGGTTCTTTGTTTTGAAAATAACCCTTAGACCTTTACTTTCGAAACCGTTAAAGTCTATCTTTCGAGAGCATTCAAATCTTCTTTTCAAAACACTCAAACATATGACTTTCAAAACATTTAATCTCTTCTGTAAGCATCAAATTCTTCCTTTAAAAGCCAATAAAACATTCCTTTTGAAGGTATTAAAGTATATATTTCCAACACATTGAAGCATAGCTTCGAAACCATTTGAAAGTACCTCTTTTGAAACCATTGGTTTTATCCTTAAAAATAACTTTTGGATCAAAATGAGTAACGAAAGTACCCCTTTCGAAACCATTAACCTTTAAGTAAAAGAGTTTGGAGAAAACTGATGGCTTCGAAACCATCCTTTTGAAAGCTCTAATCTTTTAAGTAAACAATTGGAAGGATAGCTTCGAAACCTTTTTCGAAGCAATTGTCTTCGAAACCTTTAGTATAAGTGGCTACTGGAGCTCTTTCGAAAGCATTGGAAAGCGGCTTGTTAGATTTATAAAAATTTACCTTTCAAAATCATTGAAAATTCAACCTATTTGAAAGGTATGAAGATGACAGCAAGGTTTTAACTTGGTTCAAAACTACCATTTCGAAAGCTTTTCTTTAAAATAATAACCTAAGGCAACTCATTCGAAAGCTACCCTTTCAAAACAAGAAAGTGGCAACCCCTTCGAAAGCAATATAATGACCCTTTCGAAAGCATTCATTAAAAACAAGGCAAGTGGCATCTCTTTTGAAAGCAAAAAAAGACCTTCGAAAGCTATTTAAACTAGTCTCGACTTCTTTGAAAGCATGGTTTTGACTCTATACCTTCTGCCTTTTCCCCAATCCACTACGTATCAAAGCATTGATGCCATGTGTATTTGTTTCGACTTAGACGAGGGTGGAAGTATGTGGTTGAAAGGTAGCAACTAGAAGTGGCGAAACATAGAATCTATGCAAAACGGTTTTATTGCCTTTTTAAGTAAATGCTTTTCGACTAACTTGCCTATTTGTAAAAATATAATTGGTCGCCATAAATTTTACTAAAAATCTTTTCCTAAAAGACTTTCGATTCATTTTAGAATTAATTAATAACGATTAGCAAAGAATCCCTTACCTTTAGCATAACAATTAAAACATTTAAGTCCTCCAACTAAATGAATTTAATTTCCATAGTAAGTTACTTAGGAATAGTCCCCAAAAATTTTCAAAATTCACTTTTAATATGTTATCTAACATATAAAAATTTCAGACGCAAAATCTTTCATATAATAGCCAAATCAAATTTTAAACCCAATTATCTATTTCTTCCTTCAAAAATTCATAACAAGTTACCAATAGCTTGAAAAATTATGAAAATCAAACCCATCTCCAAATAAATATTTAAATGACATATTAATTTCTCATGGCATTTGAAACCCAATAGATATGATTTTATCCTTAATATCGAAATAAACATTAATAAACCATACTTGTTTAAGTCAAACATGTCACGAAATCCAAGCATATCATCATTAAAATCATTATAAAGGTTTTAAACATAAAACCTAAAATCAAATGCTCTTTAAAATGAAAATCGAGATGGTTTTGATTATTATTCACACTTCTTAGGATAAGGAACATAAGATTTGATCTTGCTTAATTCCCCTTGCTTGATTCCTTAGCTTTTAATTGAATTTTCTCCTTTTCTTTCCCTAGGTTATGGCCGACTAGCTCTTTGGTTTATGTTTTAGAATTTTGAATTATGAATGTGTACAGTGGAAGTGGGAACAAGGGTTTTGGAGTTATGGGGTTATAGGTGCGACTATTACCCATAATGCCTTTGCCTTATTTCCTTATTAGTTAATTTATGAAAACATTTCCATAACCTATTCTTTTTATTTAATTAAGCACGACCCTTATTAAAATTTCAAATCTCAATACCCTTATCACTCTAATATTTACATTATTCCATTTTATTTATCTAGTTAAATCTCCTGAATAATATTATTTAAAATTAAGGGTATTACATATAACCTCATGCCATTTCAATCCTTTGATATTGGAAAACATTTCCATATACTTATATCAACGGTATAAGTATATTTAATAACAGTACCATTTTGGAGACATGCCAAATATATTTCAATAACCTTACAAATCCAGAGTTCGTATGCCTCTGGACTAGTGTTAAAAATAAAATTCCATATACTATACAAAAAATTTCCTTTCGGAACTCATTTACTATAATAACGCTGTTATACTCCATGCCTTCCTTAATTCCCCCACAATGTCTATTACAACAATAAATGTTGAAAATACGTTTTCAATATATATCACATTTCAAAACCATTTAAACTCCAATTGAAATTATAACTTTCAAACATCACTTTTAAAAGATAAATTGCTTTTTAAAGCCATTAACTTCGTTGAAAAACATTTTTTTCAAAATTTTCCTCTATATAAAAATTCATATTTAATTCTCAACTTAAATCATTTTCATATCTATAAAACTCCTTTCTATTTTATAAAACTTTTATTTTATAAAATCTCTTTATTTATAAAATTATATTTGAAAATTATTATTTTATAAAACTTATTTTACTATTAAAATCCACTTATAAATACATTTCTTTCTAAATCTAATTTATTTATAAAATCCATTTATAAATCCATTTGCCAAATAAATTACAAATCCATTTACAAAATATTTATAAATTCTGATAATAAATCTATTTCATTATTTATAAAATATCATTTTTAAAAATCTCTTTTGTAAACTATTTGAAAATCTATGTTTAAAAATATTTCACACAAAACCATATTTTTATAACATCAAAAATCATACTTTTATTTATTTAAAAACAACTTCATTCCTTTTAATTTAAAAATTATTAAAAATATATACACTTCCCAAATCACTTGGAAAATCATTTCAATCAAAAATTACTATTTTATAGTATTTTAAAAATACTAAAAATATGGCCCAGTGCTACCATAGCACTTGATAAGAAAACCAGATCCATGTCATCAAATATAGCATCCAAACACACCATATATCATAATATATGAAATGTAAAATCAAACATGAGAGGAATCCTATTGGATCCCTCCAACTTGTCCCACTACATCAAATACAACATATAATCAAATAATTTAAAAATCAACCGCTTCAATAGGGGATACGTACAAAAAGGGTCATCCGCTCTTACACAGGAATGTAATAGGGTCCCATCAGCTCCAATAGGCGGGAATATATTCAAACCGATTAATAAATATAATATATCTTCCTAACCAGCAACAAGCAGCATAATTAAAATTATTCCCACTTATACAAAAATATAAGCAAGTCAGAGAGGTGAGTTGACTCACAGAAATTCCAAAAATCGCCAAAGTGCTTCATTTTGAATTAAAATTGAATGGTCATTCAATTTAACTCAAAACTCCTATTAACCCTAAATCTGTCCAATCCAACTCCATATCATAGTACTCGCTGATACGATCACAACGCAACTTGTTGCACTCGTATGGGAAAGATACGAATTAATGAACATTTGAAGTAATTAACCATCATTAACTTAACTAATTAAAGTTTAAAAAAATTAAACCTTTCTCTTCCCACTCTCTCACACATGTTTATATGCGCTGCTTGTTTCTTTCTTTTTTATGAACGATCGCGACATGACCCTCGACCGACGCTTGCCTGCATTTGCTGCCTGTCTCCACCTCGCCTCACATCGCCCCCTCTCCAACAACCACCACGAGCGCACACACGATTGTGTGAAAACCCAATAGCAGCTACTGCAAATGCGACTTGATTGCTGCTGCCATAGTTTACAATTTGACGATCTAACCGGTAGATAGCTCTGTATAATCGAGCTCCACATTTTGTTAGTTGAAGTCGTGGCCTAATTCGATCACCAGAGGCTCCAATTTGCCATGCCTGTTGGATGGTTAAGTTTTAATAGCGGCTAGAAATTTTAAGGTTTGCACATGAAATGGCTAAGTCCTTATATAGAAAATTTTCACAAAGCACTATTCATCCATGAAAATTTCGAATTCCAAATGAAACGTGCCGCTAGGCGTTCTATATGTTATACCCTTATTTCGAACACAGCGGAATATATATCAGAAGCCAATTCCATCATATACATAAGATAGCTTTACAAAATCAAATTATATTAATTTAAATTCCTTTAATTAATTTCTACACGTTTCGAACTTGCACAACAAAACGATACGTCCGATCGCTATGAAATTCAATGGTATGTAATAGTTCACTATAGGAATCTGATGAAACATGTTTCATCGAAATTCAAAATGGTGCCCAAGATGGCTGTTTTTACACGTTAATTAAAACAGGTAATTTCCAAATCAGTTAAATCACTTTTAATTTCAATTTAAAAGCTTCCTATCTTCCTTCTTATCCAAATAGAATTTAAATCAACTTCCGAAACCATTTTCGTTCATGTTAAATTCAAGATTCAGTTATTTAAATAATTCCAAATATCAAATTTAACAACTTAATTATCAAATAAATTGCTATATTCAAAATATAAGTCAATCAACTTATAAAATTAACTTTTCAACATTTAAAATCAATTAAATATTTCAAATTCGAATGATTGAAATTCTGGATTGTTACGTAAGTTGTTAATTACTGTAATTAAGAAATAAATTATATTATTTAAATTGTAAATTCTTATAAAACGAATAAATTTTTCATAAGAGGTCGAAACAGAACGCGATAAGTTGCACTATGATCGTTACGACAAATTCTATGCTCCGGAGTTGGATTGTATGGATTTGGAGATTGTAGGAATTTGAATTAAAATTGAATGCCTATTCAATTTTAATTTGAGTCGAAGCGCTTTGGCGACTTTTGAAATCAAAGTGAGTTAAATTCACCTTTTTGGTTAACCAGAAATATTATATAGTTGGTAAAAATTATTTATTGGATGTGTGGATATTTTACGGTTGATTATTATTGATTGTTAGATGACTTATTATTATATGTAGTTGGTTTGGGTATATTCCCGCCCCTGGAGCGGATGAGACCCTACTACGTTTCCATGTAAGAGCGGATGACCCTTTACATATTGTTCCACCTCAAAGCAATTGTTCTATATTAATGATTGTGTAGTGTATGTGATGCAGGGTGTGACGACCCACATTTTGGAAGGTTTAAATCGATAATAATCCATACATGTCCGACTTAAATAATCCAAAATGTATATAATCAATGGGGATAATTAAAAAAATTAAGGAAAGAAGAAGAAAACCAACACAGAATCTCATGGCGGAATGACAAAATATAATAATCAAATAACAGTTCATGAAGGTGTCTATATTATACATTTGATTATAATCTCTACAACATTTATTAGAGTTATATATATATATATATATATATATATATATGTATGTATACATATACATCAGGGATAAATAAACAATGCAGTAGAATAACATGATGCAGAAAATAATAATAGCAATAATATACCAAATCTTCGTCTCCGTCCTTCGAAAAACGATCTTCATTGTGCTGGAAAAAAAACCCAAGGCTGACCCGAGCATAATGAAGAGATAAAACACTCGAGTCGCGACTAAATTTCTCTTACGTAAGTCAAATCAATATCAATAAATAAGATTGTAACAACGTTAGAGATGTTTATAGGATTTTACATCTACTATCAAGTGTATAACGTGCGTGCAATAACTTAAGAGACGTTACGGGATTTTTCATCTCCTAAGGATCTGTTAACAATTTGTATATAATAGTATAAGCTATAGTACGCATGTCTATCGGTAAAATAAATATGAAAATAGCATTAAGGCTTTACATTGATCTACCTTAACAAATTTTTAAAGTACTAAACCAAATTCGTGATGGGCATGCATAAGGATAAATATGACAAGGTACCTGAGGCAATGCCCAAGGTAGGATTCTACCAGTTACCCTTTATGGTCGGTCATAACCAATCCATGGCCGATCGCGACCATCAATCTGAACAAAGGGTGCACCCACGAGCACAAAATCATTATAGTAATACAAGTGATCAATGTCGCTAGAGGTAGCTAACCTTATTGGCTAGACATAGGCTCTTGTTTTAGTCATTTTAATTACGACACAAGTGTCAAGGCTATCCATCAACGTTCTCTTACTTCATTCCAGCAAACGTTCGCCAATTCAACCACTACATTTTGGATATCATCCACCGCATACACGGTTGTCATAGTGGTTCCAATATTGACAAAGAGTATGACAATAAGAGGCCCTTGTCTCTTTAACAACCAAGTCATTTTACACACTGGTTGGTTCTTTTATATTTTGAAAACTATTCATATCTGATATCAAAATATCATATTCGCTTCAAAATCAAATCTTTTCGAAATCATCATATTTTCAAAAGATATCGTATTATTTTTGCCTTAATATCTCGATTCGCTTTCAAAATTGTTTTGAATTCTAATTTAGATTATAACTTCAAATTAACCTCATTTGCATTTAAATCCAAGATTTAAATATAAACATTCCACCTTTTGACCAGTTTGAATTTTAAGAAAATAGTTTGAACAATTTTAAAATAGCTTAAATAGTTAAAATAGTTTAATAGAAAATAGTTTGAGTATTGAAAATGGTTTATGTAGTAAAATAGTTTGAGAAATCAAAATAATACGAATATTTAAGAAGATAGATTTAAATAGTTTATACTAAATTTTTTTTTTGAAAATAGTCTAAAGTCAAACCGATTCACTTTTCAAATTTTCCAATTCAAATCAGTTCCAATTTCCATTTCGATATAATCGATTCAATTTCGATTTCAATACGGATTTTTCTTCGATTCTAAATTTATTTCACTTCCAATTCCATATTAGTTTAAATTCCAGTTCCAATGAATATAAATTCCAATTCCAAATTAATTTAAATTCTAATTTCAAATTAATTTCAACTCAAATTTTGAATTAATTTAAATCCAATTTCAAATTAATTTTGACTCCAATTCCAAATTTATTTCAACTCAATTCTCAAATTTAAACCATTTCGATTTATATCAATTCCAAGTTTGATTTCCAAAATATCGATTCAAAACAATTAAATAAAATTTCCTTCAATATCCAATTAAAAACCAAATCTTCAAATATAATTAAATTTCGAGCTCAATTTCGAAATATCGTTTTATATCACTTTTACTTAGCAATATTCAAAGTTTGAATAAAAGTCCAATCTTTTAAGACAAATCAATTTCAGAAATTCACTTCGTATTTTGATTATAACTTTAAAAATCTCCTTCGATTATTTAATCAATTTCATTTACCGAATTTAAATTTCAATATTTCGAGCTCCAGTTCGAAAATTATTCGATTTCTATAAATTCAATTTTATTTCTTAAAAATCAAAATCGGTTTAAATAATTTCAAATCAAAATCTTAAAATCATTTAATTTAATCAATCTAATGTTCGTATATAATTCGGTATCCTATAGACAAATGATTCAGTTATTTCAATTTAATTCAGGGATGGATATATATCATTTCAATTCAAAATAAATGTCATAGGTACATATCATTTCAACCAATTTCTTAATTTATTCGAAATAATTCAATTTACAGTTTTATATACTGTAAATAGTATACAGGGAAATAACAAGATTATTTAAAATAAATAAACATCCAAATCATTCAAAATATCAATCAATGACATCCATCATAATCAACATCTAAACAGTCAATAATTCATAACAATTTACTAGTTAAAAAAAATTGGGAATTTAACTAGCAATTCAATTTTCATTTCAAGTTTTAAATATTAATTCAAATTCCTATCATTTTAATTCATATCAATTTAAATGCCAACTAAATTTTACCTAACAATAGTCAATAAATATAAATCACTTCAGGATATAAATTTACTAACATAGAAATAATATTTTAGTAGTTGTGAGTGACACTCACCTTTCTATTTGAAACAGAAAATTCTCTCAGCTTCAAATAAATTCCACTTTGATGCCAAGCTATAGACGACGACGATACAATTCCAACTTAATTCAGTTCACCTGAAACAAACCTCGTATGCATTAATTACAAATTTATTAACATTGATACAGTTCAAATGAACAACTAATCATCACAAAAAAATAATCAAAACAAACCCTTTTTATCGATCCTCCTGCTCGCGTTCTTCCCCCAAATCCATGCTGCTCCTATCCAATTCACGACCTACTTCGTACTTTTTTTTCATTATCGATCAAACAGTTCGCCACTGGTCTAGCCTTCACATTGGCGCGCCACCCCACCATCATCTCGTGCAAGCGCCGCTCTAACAATTGCGACCCAAAACCCTAACCGCCTCTGCCTCCACGCGCTCCCACATCATGCGACGCTTCAATTCGCCGCTCCCATTATAGCGCACCTCCCAGCGCTCTTGTGACAACCCGCATATTTATCGATTTTATATTTTAAATATTTTATTTAAATATTTTATCGATGCTCGGATTTTAGTCCGAAAACCTACTTTTTGCAAACAGTCGGATTGGGACTCGAGACCCCTTCCATTGAGTTCAAAATGCCGTTTGCAATGTTTTTGAGTTTAAGCTTCGATATGTTTGGAGTAAGTTGAATTTTACTACCTTTCCACTTAGGGTTTTGGGTTGGGTTCAGCCCACTAGCCAACTTAATACCCCAAACTGAACCACTCCTCTTCATTCACTCCTTCTTCCTCTACTTTTCAGCTCTAAAGAGATTAATGGTGAGTGGAACGGGAAATTAAAACTCCAAACCCTAGTTTTCTTTTGCAAATCAAGCTCTTGCTCCAAACTAATAGAAGAAACTTTGGTAAGCCTTCTCTTCATCTTCTCCAACTCTTTCTCCATTCAATTTCTGAAATTCCTAAACCTAACTTTAGGAAATGTTTCTCTTTTAAGCTTATATTCAAGCTTGTTGGGTTGGAATTGAAGAGTGGTTATTCTTGCCATTGCTCTATAGCTTCTTCTCTATTGATTTTGTGAAAAGGTGAGATTTTTATCTCACATCTAAGCCTATATTTATCTTCGATTGTTAGGTATGAATTCCTAACACTTATTCTTGTCCAATTGCTTTTTGTTTGGATTGATTTGGTGAATATTCCAATTTTTAGTGTTTTGAGTTCAAATCTTTAAAAATCATAACTTTAATGTTGGAACATGTTTTTGGTGATGCATCGAGGAGCCAATAGGACCGGGTAGCCGATGGGCGTAATCCCCAAGCGTCCGTGCTTGTCCGATTGCAAATTGAAGAAGTTTGCACCTCATTTGAAATAGGTTTCAATTTGCAGAACATCAGGTTCGGCCGACCGAACCCCTGGGCCGGTCGACCGACCTGCTACCAAAGTGCATAAGCACTTTTATGTCTCTGATCCGGTCGAATGGATACAGGGCTCAGCCGACCGACCTGCTTCCCGAGAAGTTTTTTTAGAACAGGGTCCGGTCGACCGAGCTCTGTTGCCGGCCGACCGACCTGTTGCTGTTTCGCCTATTTCGCCTATTTTGCGTGGCTTCCAAATTTAATCGATTCGTGTTATTTCCCTATTTGTTGTTATCATTTGTTATTGACTTTAATGACTTATTTTCTTTGGGAATTCTTGAAATATCCATTTCGATGGATTTGGTATCGATTTCTTTGGATTTTGTTCACGTCTTCGTACGTGAATTTTAGTGATTGATTGTTTCTACAATCATTTTTGTGATTTGTCACTTTAAAAATATAAAGGTTTCAATACTAGTAGTAAATATCAAAACCCTTTTATCAAAACGTTTTCAACTCTATTTTCAATATCAAGCTTGTTTATAAAACCGTTTTCCTATCTACTAGCAAATACAAACCTTTACCTCACTCGTATGAGAAATCCAATTAAACGACTTAGTAAAACGAGTGGTATGAAACGCTTGCGTTTACTTCGTCGGTTAATTCTTGGACTAGTTCGATTGAATCTCTTGTGACAATTTTCTAGTGGAGATCTACAATTTGTTCGTAAATATTTAAGTTAAGCTAGTGGTTATGGGACATGAAGCTAAGCTCATATATTTACTAGCTTAGTGTAATTGACACTTTCTTTACGATAAATGACGATCATTTTTGTGATTTAGACTAGCAATGTGCGATGTCTCTTTGTCTGCGAGGGAGACTAAACCCCGTTTTGTGGAGTTTCGACTCAAATTGGTGGGGTAGCAACCCATGGTCTTCGGGCCGTTTGTGGAGCTTTGGCTCAATTTGTGATGGTTAGCAACCATGGAATTAGCGTTCCGTTTGTGATACACGTGTTGGTGAGCTTTATGCTCCCGTTTGTGATAGGCCTTCCCCCTTTTTGTGATTTCTGGATTTCTTGAGACGATTTATAGAATTTGTGTTTCGCCAATTTTAGTGATTTTCATTGATATGATTTATCAATTTTTGTGAATTGGTGAATTCGTGTGTCATTGACTTGTTGTGAATACAAGTTTTGGGTATGAAACCCTTTTTGGATCTTTGAGAAGATTCTTGTGATATTGATTAATCTCATGTTGATTTTCAATTACATACTTATAGTAGTATGCCATTATGGTTATCATATGTTTATGCCATATCTCTTATTCTATATCATGTCATCTGATATTTATAGCTAGACTGATCCGTTTATTATTTTCTTATTAAATAATACTCGGGTCAGACCGAGATGTTACAGGTGCTTCTGCTTGACTTCTCCCCAGGGATTCATTACTCTGACTTTTGGCTAACTACTTAGGTTAGTAGTTTTTGTTGTAAACATTTGAGATATAGACTCATAGTTATGTACTAATTCTTTTGTATAGCACATGTTGCTATTCTTTTGTGTCATTGTGGATCTTTTAGACCACTACTCTGATGAACACTTTTATGTGTTATATTTATTCATGTCTACTTCCGCCTTTGTGATATGAATTATTTGTGACTGATTTGTGTTATGTTTATTTCTATATTTATTTCCGAAGACATTATAGCCACTGTGTAGTAGTTTTGAGTTTGTGTCGGTATGTCATATTTCCTCTCGAAAAGAATGCAAGTTATATTTTATCTGGCATATCGGTACTCGCACAAAGCAATTATACAGATGGTCGCTTCCCAACAGACTTATTCTCCACGCTACTTGACGGCATTACTCCGTAGTGTCCTTGACTAGCGTGGGTATAGAGGTGGGGCGTCATAGCTTGGTATCAGAGCCAAACTTCGGAACAATGTAGAATAATTTAACAAGAATCATCGTCCTAAGTCCTTCTTAGGAGTCGTGCCTTAGGATTTAATTCGAGTCTTCATACCGATTCATCCTATTTTCTTTATGATTCCTTGTTTTATCTATCAAGATTGCCTGATATTCATTTGGTGAATAACCTTTTTTCTTCTTCCTTCTTCTTTTTTAAGGAAGAGAAATGGTTAGACCTGGTCGTTCCAATGCCGGTCAATCTAGTGCTACTCCCCAAGATGGAGTTTTTATGTCTGCCCAGCAGCTTCTTGATCTAGTAAAGAATGCTCAAGCAGCCGGATCTAATTCGGAATCAACTCACCCTAATTCTGGATTCGCACGCTTATGCAACGATTATACCAACTTGGGTGGGAAACCATTCAAGGGCTCTGAAACTATTATTGAAGTCCAGGCTTGGCTAAGATCATGCGATCGAATCTTTTCTCGCATGAACCTTATTGATCTTCACCGAGTTCAGGTGGCCTCCAGTATGCTCCAAGTAGGAGCATTGGACTGGTATGAACTTCTTATTTCTGAAATCAATGAAGCGGATCTCACCTGGGAACAATTCCGGGAACGCTTCGAATTAAAGTTTGTACCAGAAGCTGAGAAGGTGACTTTGGCTCGATGTTTTATAGACCTTGTTCGAGGTCAATCCTCGGTGACATATTATGTCGCATCATTCGAGTCGCTTTCCAAATATAGGGTTGAATACATCAACACCCCGTTGAAGAAGAACCAAAAATTTGTCTATGGCTTAAACAAAAATCTCAAGAAGCCATTACTTCTAAAATTAGAAGTTTCTTTCGACCAACTCATTGATATCGCTCTTCGTCTTGAAGAGGCGGATAGGGAAAGTGGTGTTGAAGTGGTGGGTTCCAAACCAAACTTCACCAACAACAAGAAAAGGCCTAACAAATTTAAAGGTCCTTATCCCAACAAGAAGGGGAAGTAAGCAACCCCTGTGGCAAAGACTTCTTCCTTTGGTCGTGGAGAATGCTATAATTGTGGTTCAAAGAACCATTATTCAAATAAGTGTTCGAAGCCCCTCTCTTGCCGCTACTGCAAAAGTCCCGGCCATGTTATATCTTCATCCCCCAAGCTTGAGGGCAAGAAGGAGGGAAAGTTAAATGTTGCTCAGGCCCTTGGCAACACATCTCGTAATCAAGGTACGTCTCATTCTATCCTTGATGGCATTATTATATTTCATGACCAACCTATTCGAGTTCTTTTTGGTACGGGTGCATCCCATTCTTTTATATCAAAGGAACTTGTTGATACTTTTTCTTTAAGTGTTGTTGCTTTAATGACTTCTTTGAGAATTGCGAATCCGGTTGGTGGATCCGCAACGATTAGTTTGCTTTGTAAAGATGTCGAGATTATTTTGTGTGATTTTTCTTTCCAAGCCGATTTGCATGTCATGCGTTACTTAGGCTTTGGAATGATTTTGGGAATGGATTGGCTTAACCGTTATGAAGCTCATATCCTATGTCCTGAGCGGACTATTCATCTTCGACATCCTCAATCCGTTAAGCAGATTTCTATTAACCTTAAAGATTCGGATTCCTGTTTGGTTGCATCTTTATACTCCTTAAACCCTCATGATGACGATAATGATGATGAGGAAGATATTATTTCTCTTATTCACGTTGTTCGTGAATTTTCCGACATATTTGAACCAGTTTTAGGATTACCACCTAAGCGAGCAATTGAGTTCAGAATTAGTCTCATCCCTGGAGCTCAACCTATTACTCGTCCTCCTTATCGGTTGTCCAATAAAGAAAATAAGGAGATGCGCAATCAATTATCCGATTTGGAAACGAAGCCATTTATTCGCTCTAGTTCCTCGCTTTGGGGAGCTTCAACTATTTTTGTGAAGAAATTCGATGGTACGCTTAGGCTTTGCGTTGACTACCGCAAGCTTAATGATCTTACTATCAAAAATAAATATCCTTTACCTCGGATTGATGATCTGTTCGATCAACTTAGTGGTGCTAGAGTCTTTTCACAATTAGACTTGGCTACTGGTTTCCATCAACTTCGTATTGCAGAGGATAGCATTCCTTTGACATCGTTCCGTACTCGTTATGGATCTTATGAGTGGCTTGTTATGCCATTTGGTTTAACGAATGCTCCGACTTATTTCGTTGACCTTATGAATCGATTTTTCAAAGATTTTCTCGATCGATTTGTTCTCATCTTTATTGATGATATTCTTGTGTATTCAAAAACCGAGGAGGAGCATGAAAAGCATCTTCAGATTGTACTGGAAACTCTTAGGAGTAATCAATTAAAAGCAAAGTTTTCTAAATGCCACTTTTGGCAATCTCGTGTGAAGTTTCTCGGTCATATTATTTCCGAATCCGGAATTTTCGTGAATCCTTCAAAGATTGAAGCGATTCAAGATTGGAAGAGACCAGAGAGTGTGACAGAGATTCGTAGTTTTCTTGGATTGGCGGGTTATTACCGCCGTTTTATCAAAGACTTTTCTAAGATTGTCGTGCCTCTCACTAGCTTAACGAAGAAAGGTGTTAAATACATTTGGTCGGACAAATGTGAAACTTCTTTTCATAAACTAAAGGAACTTCTTTCTGATGCTCCTATTCTTGTTATTCCCGAGGGGAATCAAGATTTTGTTGTTTATACCGATGCTAGTCGTATTAGTTTGGATGCCGTTCTTATGCAAAGAGAACGTGTTATTGCTTATGCTTCTAGGCAATTGAAGCCTGCTGAGACTAGATATGTCACTCATGATTTAGAGCTCGCGGCTATTGTTTTCGCCCTTCGTATTTGGCGTCATTATCTTTTAGGAGAGAAATTTTTTCTTTATACCGATCATAAGTCCTTGAAGTATTTATTCTCTCAAAAGGAACTTAATTTGCGTCAACAGCGTTGGCTCGAATTTCTTGCACCATATGATCTTGATATCCTTTATACTCCCGGAAAGGGAAATCGCGTTGCGGATGCACTTAGTCGAAAGCAACAAGCGGATGTTTCCGTGATGATATCCGAATGGAATGATCTCAAGGTTTTATCCACTTGTGAAATTCGAGACCGTGTTTCCGATTTATGTCCATCTCTTGTTTTATGTAGCCTTGAGGCTCATCCTTCTCTTTTAGACCGCATTCTTGAAGCTCAAAGGCTAGATCCCGAATTGGCTCTTCTTGGCCAAAATATTAAGGATAAAATTGATATTGAAGGTTTGAAGGACTTTGATATCGATTCTCGTGGTGGCATTCGAAAATTTGGTAGACTTATCGTGCCATATATTAGTGATCTTCGTAAAGATATTTTAGAAGATTCTCATCATTCTAAATTTACCATTCATCCCGGTAGTAGTAAAATGTACACGGATATGAAGCGGCTTTATTATTGGGAGGGAATGAAATCTGATATTGCTAACTTTGTTAAGTGTTGCATGACTTGCCAACTCGTTAAGGCCGGACATCAAAGGCCCGGTGGGTTATTGCAACCTTCAGAAATTCCAATTTGAAAGTGGGATAAAAAATTTCCATGGATTTTATAGACGGCCTTCCCCGTTCTCGTTCGGTTCATGATAGCTTATGGGTTATAGTTGATATGCTTACTAAATCCATCCATTTTATTCTTGTTCGGTCCAATCGGACCGTACCTCTATTGGCCAAACTTTTTATTAAAGAAATTGTTAAATTACATGGAGTTCCTACTTCTATTGTTAGTGATCGTGATCCATTGTTTACTAGTGGATTTTTGAAGAGTCTTCAAAAAGCTTTAGGGACGAAGCTTAATTTTAGCACCGCTTATCACCCCCAGTCCGATGGACAAACTGAGCGTGTGAATCAAACTCTTGAAGATCTTCTTCGTACATGTGTTCTTGATTTTGGTGGAAGTTGGGAATATCACATTTCTCTTGTTGAGTTTTCCTATAATAATAGCTTCCAATCTAGTATTGGTATGGCTCCTTTTGAGGCACTCTATGGAAGGCCATGCCGTTCCCCTTCTTGTTGGCTTGAGGCCGGTGAGAAGCTGGTTTTAGGTCTAGATTTTATTTGTGATTCCACAGAAAAGATTGATCTTATTCGTCATAGGATGAAAGAAGCCCAGAGTAGACAAAAATCCTATGCCGATAACCGGAGAAGGAAACTAGAATTTTCTGTGGGAGATTTTGTGTTTATCCGTGTTTCACCTATGAAGGGTGTTGTGCGTTTCAATCGCTCGGGAAAGTTAGCACCTCGATATATTGGTCCATTTTCCATCACCGAACGTATTGGTTCCGTGGCTTATCGCCTTTTATTACCGGCTCAGTTTTCTGCTATTCATGACGTGTTTCACGTTTCTCAACTAAGGAAGTGCCTTCGAGATTCCGGTTCTATTCTTGAGCCCGGTGTGGTGGAAGAAATTGAAGTTTCACCTAATTTAACTTGTGAGCAACATCCTATTCGTATTATTGCTTCGAAAGTCAAACGACTTCGAAATAAAGATGTTCCACTTGTGAAAGTTCAATGGTCCTCAAATCCTAAGGATTGCTCTTGGGAATCTAGAGAATTCATCGAGCGAACTCATCCGGACTTACTTTCCCATGCTCTTTGAGGTGAATTTTTTATTTCAAATTTCTTTTGTATTGAATATGCTTTTATAGTTGTTATTTTATATTTTCTTCTTAAATATTGCGAGGACGCAATTTCTTTAAGGAGGGGAGTCTATAACAACCCGCATATTTATCGATTTTATATTTTAAATATTTTATTTAAATATTTTATCGATACTCGAATTTTAGTCCGAAAACCTACTTTTTGCAAACAGTCGAATTGGGACTCGAGACCCCTTCCATTGAGTTTAAAATGTCGTTTGCAACCTTTTTGAGTATAAGCTTCGATATGTTTGGAGTAAGATGAATTTTGCTACCTCTCCACTTAGGGTTTTGGGTTGGGTTCAGCCCACTAGCCAACTTAATACCCCAAACTGAACCACTCCTCTTCATTCACTCCCTCTTCCTCCACTTTTCAGCTCTAAAGAGATTAATGGTGAGTGGAATGGGAAATTAAAACTCCAAACCCTAGTTTTCTTTTGCAAATCAAGCTCTTGCTCCAAAATAATAGAAGAAACTTTGGTAAGCCTTCTCTTCATCTTCTCCAACTCTTTCTCCATTCAATTTCTGAAATTCCTAAACCTGACTTTAGAAAATGTTTCTCTTTTAAGCTTAGACTCAAGCTTGTTGGGTTGGAATTGAAGAGTGGTTATTCTTGCCATTGCTCTATAGCTTCTTCTTTATTGATTTTGTGAAAAGGTGAGAATTTTATCTCAC
This sequence comes from Allium cepa, assembly GCA_030765085.1. Lineage (NCBI taxonomy): Eukaryota > Viridiplantae > Streptophyta > Magnoliopsida > Asparagales > Amaryllidaceae > Allium > Allium cepa. The sequence goes on along the minus strand of CM060932.1, from coordinate 1,026,631,594 downwards.
AACTAAGCCTATATTTATCTTCGATTATTAGGTATGAATTCCTAGCACTTATTCTTGTGCAATTGCTTTTGGTTTGGATTGATTTGGTGAATATTCCAATTTTTAGTGTTTTGAGTTCAAATCTTTAAAAATCATAACTTTAATGTTGGAACATGTTTTTGGTGATGCATCGAGGAGTCAATAGGACCGGGTAGCCGATGGGAGTAATCCCCTAGCGTCCGTGCTTGTCCGATTGCAAATTGAAGAAGTTTGCACCTCATTTGAAATAGGTTTCAATTTGCAGAACATCAGGTTCGGCCGACCGAACCCCTGGGCCGGTCGACCGACCTGCTACCAAAGTGCATAAGCACTTTTCTGTCTCTGGTCCAGTCGACTGGCTACAGGGCTCAGCCAACCGACCTTCTTCCCGAGAATTTTTTTTAGAACAGGGTCCGGTCGACCGAGCTTTGTTGCCGGCCGACCGACCTAGTGCTGTTTCGCCTATTTCGCCTATTTTGCATGGCTTCCAAATTTAATCGATTCGTGTTATTTCCCTATTTGTTGTTATCATTTGTTATTGACTTTAATGACTTATTTTCTTCGGGAATTCTTGAATATCCATTTCGATGGATTCGTTATCGATTTCTTTGGATTTTGTCCACGTCTTCGTACGTGAATTTTAGTGATTGATTGTTTCTACAATCATTTTTGTGATTTGTCACTTTAAAAATATAAAGGTTTCAATACTAGTAGTAAATATCAAAACCCTTTTATCAAAACGATTTCAACTCTATTTTCAATATCAAGCTTGTTTATAAAACCGTTTTCCTATCTACTAGCAAATACAAACCTTTACCTCACTCGTATGAGAAATCCAATTAAACGACTTAGTAAAACGAGTGGTATGAAACGCTTGCGTTTACTTCGTCGGTTAATTCTTGGACTTGTTCGATTGAATCTCTTGTGACAATTTTCTAGTGGAGATCTACAATTTGTTCGTAAATATTTAAGTTAAGCTAGTGGTTATGGGACATGAAGCTAAGCTCATATATTTACTAGCTTAGTGTAATTGACACTTTCTTTACGATAAATGACGATCATTTTTGTGATTTAGACTATCAATGTGCGATGTGCGAGGGAGACTAAACCCCGTTTTGTGGAGTTTCAACTCAAATTGGTGGGGTAGCAACCCATGGTCTTCGGGCCGTTTGTGGAGTTTCGGCTCAATTTGTGATGGTTAGCAACCATGGAATTAGCGTTCCGTTTGTGATACACGTGTTGGTGAACTTTACGCTCCCGTTTGTGATAGGCCTTCCCCCTTTTTGTGATTTCTGGATTTCTTGAGACGATTTCTAGAATTTGCGTTTCACCAATTTTAGTGATTTTCATTGATATGATTTATCAATTTTTGTGAATTGGTGAATTCGTGTGTTATTGACTTGTTGTGAATACAAGTTTTGGGTATGAAACCCTTTTTGGATCTTTGAGAAGATTCTTGTGATACTGATTAATCTCATGTTGATTTTCAATTACATACTTATAGTAGTATGCCATTATGGTTATCATATGTTTATGCCATATCTCTTATTCTATATCACGTCATCTGATATTTATAGCTAGACTGATCCGTTTATTATTTTCTTATTAAATAATACTCGGGTCAGACCGAGATGTTACAGGTGCTTCTGCTTGACCAGGGATTCATTACTCTGACTTTTGGCTAACTACTTAGATTAGTAGTTTTTGTTGTAAACATTTGAGATATAGACTCATAGTTATGTACTAATTCTTTTGTATAGCACATGTTGCTATTCTTTTGTGTCATTGTGGATTTTTTAGACCACTACTCTGATGAACACTTTTATGTGTTATATTTATTCATGTCTACTTCCGCCTTTGTGATATGAATTATCTGTGACTAATTTTGTTATGTTTATTTCTATATTTGTTTCCGAAGACATTATAGCCACTGTGTAGTAGTTTTGAGTTTGTGTCGATATGTCGGATTTCCTCTCGAAAAGAATGCAAGTTATATTTTATCTGGCATATCGGTACTCGCACAAAGCAATTATACAGATGGTCGCTCCTCAACAGCCTTATTCTCCGTGCTAGTTGACGGCATTACTCCGTAGTGTCCTTGGCTCGCGTGGGTATAGAGGTGGGGCGTCACAGCTCTCCTGATCGCAATCAAACGAATCACGTTTCGTTTCTTTTTTTTAATTTCAAACAATAGGCAGTTTGTTTTTTTGTTTTTTTGGGACGAAATCTCGTTCAGTAAGTTAAAGAAAAGGAGAAGGAAAGCGTGGAAGGTACGGTCGATAAGGAAAACACAGCTGTATGATTTTTTTTGTTATATATATATTATTATGTAAGAAAATATCTCATCTATAAACACTTGAAATTCGCAAGCTTCGAATGAAGCATGCCGTCTGGCGTTCCTAGTGTTTTACCCCATTCCAAACACAATGGAACTAGTTTCGAAAGTCAATTTGATCGTATGTAGAAGATTTATTTTCAAAATCAATTAATTAAATTAAATTCAGAAATTAGTTTCTACGCGTTTCATGCTTGCACGGCCAAATGACAAGTCATATCGCTACGAAAATTGAAATCACACAATAACTCACTATTATGGATCCGATGAAACTGATCGTCGAAATCTGAGACAATGGCCAAAATGGCTATTTTCACTCGTTGAATAAAATATAAAATTTCTAATTTCTATTTGTTCACTTTAAATCAAATTTTAAAAGCAAATGATCTTCATTCTTGTTTAAATAAATTTGAATCAACTTTCGACATCATTTTCATTCATATAAAATTCAAAATTCAATTATTCCAATAATTTTCAATATTAGAATTAAAAAAATTAATCCTCCAATAAATTACATTAATAATCATTAAATATTTATTCCTAACCTTTTTTATTCAATCATATTCAATTTAATAATTTCAAATAGTTAAGAATATGGATCGTTACATTCTCCCCCACTCATAACTTTTCGTCCTCGAAAAGGCGTTAAGTACCGAATTTAATACTTGATATATTCTATTCAAAACAATCAGCCTATAAAAATTTAAAATCTTATTTACAAAACTATTACTACGCCCTTGCTACAACACTTCGATATCGGTCTTACGTAAATTTACAACTTATATATAAACAAGTTATAATAATTTGAAACTTCAAAAAATTTCTAACTCCCAGATTTACGAAAAATTTAGGTAGAGTCTCATTTGCGCAGCTCGACCGGAAATTTTTTACAATATAATATATAACATAAATATACCCATTATGTATCGAATATACATCTCATCTCAATGATAAGGCATCCTGAAGGAAAAAATATAAAATCGCGGCATGAAATCCAAGATATGTACCATATTATTAATAATACGAGCGAGTTCGCTCGTATTAAGTAAGGAAAAGCATACATAATGCGTAATCGAGCTCCAAAAGCTAGCATACGCCATCCATACCTACTAAACAGTCAATAACCAAATAAGATCATATATATGAAGAGTAAAATCGATATAAAACATGGATTATCCCATAATCATAAACGAATATAGCAAATGCAACAAAACAAACATCCAACAACAATATCCATCCAATCTTATCCACATCAATACCGATTCACACTTCCAAACGTCAAATTTAGTTTATTATACTTTCATTTCCTATCAGTATTAAATTGGTTTACTTTTAATTCATTAACATTTATTTCCTCTATGTATAATTTGTTTGCTTTTAATTTATTCACATGGATTTCTTTCGCATTTAATTGGTTCACCTTAAATTTATTCACGTTCAGTTGATCAACATTCATTTCCTTAATCATTCAATGGATTTATATTCAATTCATTCGCTTTTGCTTTTACATTCATCTAATTTGATTTCAATACATTTTTATTCTATCAACCTATATTCACTGCGTTCACATTTAATTGATTACAATTTAATGTATTTACATTCAATCGATTTACTTTTAATTGATTAATATTTATTTTAATAACATTCATTTTATTTATAATCGAGAGAAATTTTCATTCCATTTAACCTTGTTAAGTTAATTTATTCATTATCACTTAGTATTTTAATATTAAAATTAATTATAAACCATTTAAGTTTATTATAAACATTTTACATAATTGCAACTCATTTTTATTATTATCACTTCAAATCTTAAATTACTATTAATTCATCGATTCACTTCATTTGTTCAAATTCATATTATTAATTTACTAAAGTAAATTTTATTTTATACTCCATTCATATTAATAATTTTTCTTCCCCAATCTATTCATTCAACTTCTCTTAAGTTAACTTAAATTTATAATTTATTCTAATAACGTATTCCATATATATTAGTTAACATTCAATTTTTATTGAAACTTATTCCATTTGCATCTAATTTATTTACACCAATTTAAATTAAATTCAATCTCTCATATAAATTTCCTTACACTCATTTATTTAGTTCAATTTCTTTCACACTTAAATTACATTTCATTTTAAAATTCATGTTCTTATTCATTTTTTAATTCATTTTATAGCTTAAATGAAATTAATTCACTTTACTAATTTATCTATTTTCACTTAATATCCAATTCAATTCATTTAATCTTTATTAAATTAAACTTTATTTCATTTTATTCATTTTTTCGGTTTATTCACTTCATTTAAGCTAAGCTTTTTTTATTATCATTCACACTTAAAATAATTTGGAATCATAATTATTACTAGATCGCTTTGTCTTAAATGTTACCTTGGAGCTTTAGTAACAATAAGTAACTTGAGATCAAATTTAAGTATCAAACGTTTATTACTTAGGGAACCATGAGATCAAATTATAGGAACTTCGGTAATAATAAAGTTCCTAATTAATAAACATCAAAACCACGATTGTTGCTTCCGTAAGGTTCCAGCTTAAAAGATTTTAATCTACAACGAAACTGTTTTGTTGGAGCTTCTACAATCTAAGATATACTAGCTACGTATGTAATTAATTAATACATCTGTGTGATATTTTCATAATACTAATACCTAGGCTTGCACATACTCTTTGTTTTGTCAAGTGGAGCTTCTAAGATCTACTTGTGACATGATATTATCATGAATTAATATCCTAGCTTGTGTCACATACTCTTTTCTTTAAACGTTAAACATTAATTGAGTTAGTAATATACAACTAGCTACATCAACTGGAATACACTGAAAACTATACGACATACAACCTTCCCATATTTCATGGCAATGCAAATTATGTTTATAAAGACTAAAAATGCATTATACTAATCTAACATAAAAACATAGTATCACAAATTTTATGCATACCCATTTCAAAGTAGATGGAAATTTATTTCATAGCAGATAAGAATTTTTTTATAACTATTATTTCAAATGAAAGCCATTTAACAAATTTAAATTTTTGTTTAGCTTAATATTTCTCAAATCTATAAGTTACACAAATTAATTTCTTAAAATTTCATTTTGCAATTTTATCTATTTCATTTCAAATTCAATTCATTTTATTTATTTATTTAAGCTTTCAAGAGTTAAACTATGTTTTATTTATTTTATTTCACTGACTCAATTAATTTAACATTTCTTAAGTTCATTATTTTATTTGCTTAATCCAAATGTATAACCATTTTGAATTTGGTTTTATTTTCCTATTCAAATTTATAATTTACAACTTATTTCTCATACATACTATTTTAAACTTATAAGTTTAAAACTATTTTCATGTATTAATTTAAATCAAACTTGGAATAAATTCACAATAAAACTTGTTTAATCAAAAAAAATTTCCTTTTGTAGCAATTCTCATTCAAAAACTCGAAAATGAATACTGGCGATGCTCCAGTCATCCCCAGAATTTATTTCCCAACTACTAAATGAGTTCAATACTTTTATTTCTTTCAAAAATCTTTTCAAAATATTTTCCTAGTCAAAACACTTTCAAATAATTCTATTATTAATTTTTAAGGCTTTGAAAACAATTTTGAAAACAAAAGGATTTTAAATTCTAAAATTCTCTCATTTTTTTAATTAGATCCAATTCAATTTAATTATCAAACACTTCATAAAATAAAATTTACTAAGTATTCTTTCTATTTTAATTCGACCAATAATCGATGATAATTAAATATTATCATTTCCTAATAACATCATTCATTAAACTTATCAATTTATACATATACAATATAATTTAGGTAAAATTATTTCATTTACCCTCCTTTAAAACAATATTATGTCGACTTTCCTCGTTCGAGTTTCTAGAAACCTTTATCGATAACGTGTCATCCCAAGCACCGATCAGAATTATAAACAACTCAATGGATAAGTAAACACAATATGAAATATTTTATAACACTAACAAGTATGCTCTTTCATATATATACACTCAAACGGACTCATTCTAGGGTATTACTACTCTATCTCTAATGAGTCAAACCCCACAAAGCTAAGATTATCGCTAAGCCTTGCTCTGATACTAATTATGACGACCCACATTTTAGAAGATTTAAATCGATAATAATCCACTCATTTCCGACTTAAAAATCTAGAACATAGATAATCAAGGGGATAATTAAGAAAAACAAGGAAAGAAGAAGAAAACAAACACAGAATCTCACAGCGTAACGACAAAATATAATAATCAAATAACAGTCCATGAAGCTGTCTATATTATACATTTGATTATAATCTATACAACATTTATTAGAGTTATATATATATATATCAGGGATAAATAAACAATGCAGCAGAATAGCATGATGTAGAAAATAATAATAGTAATAATATACTAAATCATCGTCTCCGTCCTCCAGAAAACGACCTTCATTGTGCTGGAAAAAAATCAGGGCCGACCTGAGCGTAATGAAAAGACATAACACTCGAGTCAGGACTAAAATACTCTTATGTAAGTCAAATCAACATCAATAAATAAGAGTGTAACAACGTCATAGATGTTTACGGGATTTTACATCTCCTACCCAGTGTATAACATGCGCGCAATAACTTAAAAAATGTTATGAGATTTTCCATCTCCTAAGGATTCGTTAAACTATTTATATAAAATAGTATACGCTATAGTAGATAATGCCTATCGGTAAAATAAATATCAAAATAACATTAAGGCTTTACATTGATCCACCTTAACACATTTTTATAGTACTAAACCAAAGTCATGATGGGCTCGCATAAGGATAAATATGACAAGGCACGTGAGGAAATGGCTAAGGTAGCATTCTACCAGTTTACCCTTTCGGACTGGTCATAACCCATTCGTGGCCAACCGCGACCATCAATCCGAACAAAGGGTGCAACTACCAACAACAAAATCACGATAGTAATGCGAGCGATCAACGTCACTAGAAGTAGCTAACCTCATTGGCCAGACATAGGCTCCTGCTTTAGTAATTTTAATTATGACACAAGTGTCAAGGCTATCCATCATCGTTCTCTTACTTCATTCTAGTAAACACTGGCCAATTCAACTACTACATTATGGATATCATCCACCACGTACACGGTTGTCAAAGTAGTTTCAATATTGACAGAGAACATGCCAATAAGAGGCATCGGTCTCTTTAACAACCAAACGTCATTTTACACTCTGGTCGGTACTTTTTCATTTCGAAAACTATTCATATTTGATATCAAAATATCATATTTGCTTCAAAATCAAATCCATTTCGAAATCATCATATTTACTCAAATTATAACATATCATTTTGGACTTAATATCTCGATTTCCCTCTCAAAATTATTTCGAATTTCAATTTAGGTTATAACTTCAGTTTAACCTCATTCACATTTAAATCCAAGATTTAAATATAAAAATTCCACCTTTTGATCAGTTTGAATTTTAAGAAAATAGTTTAAATAGTTTTAAAATACATGAAATAGTTAAATAGTTTAATAGAAAATAATTTGAGTACTGAAAATGGTTTATACTGTAAAATAGTTTGAGAAATCAAAATAATTTGAATGTTTAAGAAGATAGATTTTAAATAGTTTATACTAAATTAATTTATTTGAAAACGGTTTTAAAGCCAAACCGGTTCACTTTCCAAATTTTCCAATTTAAATCTATTCCAATTTCCATTTCGATTTAATCGATTCAATTACAATTTCAAGATGTTTTTTCTTCCATTACAAATTTATTTCAATTCCAAATTAATTTCACTTCCAATTCCAAATTATTTAAATTCTAATTCCAAATTAATTTAAATTTCAATCCCAAATTATCTTAAATTTCAACTTAAAATTAATTTCAATCCAATTCTGAATTAATTCAAATTCCAATTTCAAATTAATTTCGACTCCAATTTCAAATTTATTTCAACTCAATTCTTAAATTTAAACCATTTCGATTTATATCAATTCCGAGTTCGATTTCTAATATATCGATTCAAAACCCTTAAATAAAATTTCCTTCAAAATCTAATTAAAAACCCAAATCTTCAAATATAATTAAATTTTGAGCTCAATTTCGAAATATCGTTTTGTATCACTTTTACTTAGCAATATTCAAAGTTTGAATAAAAGTCCAATCTTTTAAAACAAATCAATTTCTAGGTTTACGTCATATTTCGATTGTAACTTTAAAAATCTCAATTTCGATTATTTAAACAATTTCATTTACCGAATTTAAAGTTCAACATTTTGATCTCGAGTTTGAAAATAATTCGATTTCCATAAATTCAATTTTATTTCTTAAAAATCACAATCAATTTAAATAATTTCAATTCAAAATCTTAAAATCATTTAATTTAACCTATCCGGTGTCCGATATATAATTCTTTATCCTATGGCAAAGTGAATCGGTTATTTCAGTTTAACTCAGGGATGGATATATGTCATTTCAATCCAAAATAAATGTCATAAGTATATATCATTTCAACCTATCTATTACTTTATTCAAAATGATTCAATTAACAGTTTTATATATTATAAATAATATACGGGATAATAACATGATATATTAAAAATAAATAAACATTCAAATCCTCCAAAATATCAGTTAGTGACATCCATCACAATCAACATCTGAACAGTCAATAAATCATAACAATTTAATGATATTCAAAAATGGGAATTTAACTATCAATTTAATTTTCATTTCAAATTTTAACTATCAATTCAAATTCCTATCATTTTAATTCATACCAATTTAAATGCTAGCTAAATTTTTACTAACAGTCAGTAAATATAAGTCGCTTCCCGATATAAATTTACTGACATAAGAATAATATTTTAGCACTTGTGAGAGTATAAGCACTCATCTTTCTATTTGAAAATGGAAATTTTCTCAACTTCAAATAAATACCACTTCGGTGCCAAGATGTAGATGACGTCGATACAGTTCCAACATAATTCGTTTCATCCAAAACGAACCTCATGTGCATTAATTACGAATTTATTAATATCGATATAACTAAATGTCTAATTAACAACTAATCATCACAAAAAAATAATCAAAAGAAAACATTATTATCCATCCTCTTGCTCGTTCTTCCCCTAAACCCAAGCTGCTCCTATCCAATTTGCGACTTGCTTCGTACATTTTTTTTCCGTTATCGATCGAAGCATCAAACAGTTCGCCACCGATCAAGCCTTCACGTTGGCACGCCGTCCCACCGTCCTCTCGCGCAAGCGCACACACGCACCACTCTAGCAATTGCAACCCAAAACCCTAGCCGCCTCTGCCTACACACACTCCTCCCATCGTGCGATGCTTCAATTCGTCGCTCCCATCATAGCGCGCCTCCCAGTGTTATCCTTGGCGCGATCAATTAAATCGCGTTTCGTTTCTCTTTTTTATTTCGAACAATCTGTAGTTTGTTTTTTTATTTGGGTCGAAATCTCGTTCGATAAGCTGAAAAAAAGAGAAGAAATGGGCAGAGGGTACGGTCGATAAGGAAAACATGGCTGCATGAGTTTTTTTGTTATATATATGCATACATATATATATATATATATATATATATATATATAAGAAAATATCCCATTTATAAACACTTGAAGTTCACGAGCTCCAAACGAAGCGTGCCGTATGACGTTTTTAACGTTTTACCTCTATTCCAAACACAGTGGAACTAGTTTCGGAAGCCAGTCAATCATATGTAGAAGATTGCTTTTCAAAATCAATTTAATTTAATTAAATTCAAAAATTAATTTCTGTGTGTTTCAAGCTCGCACGACCAAACGATAAGTTCTATCACTATGAAACTTGAAATCCTATAATATCACACTATTACGGATATGATGGAACTGGTTTTGTCGAAACTCGAGGCAGTGGCCAAAATGACTATTTTTACTCGTTGAATAAAATATAAAATTTCTAATTTCTATTTATTCACTTTAAATCATATTTTAAAAGTAAATGATCTTCATTCTTGTTTAAATAAAATTTAAATCAACCATTGACATTATTTTCATTCACATAAAAGTCAGGATTCAATTATTTCAATAATTTCTAGTATCAATTTTAAATAATTAAATATCCAATAAATTACATTAATAAACAATAAATATTTATTCCTATCCATTTTTATTCAATAATCATATTCAATTTAATAATTTCAAATAGTTAAAAGTACGGGTCGTTAAATAGAGGGACATGTTGGAGGGATCCATCAAGATTCCTCACATTGTTGATTTTACTTTTCATATAATTAGAAATATTTTGATCGATGCCAAAGTTGATAACATGGATGATTTTTCCCTATTGAGAGCTATAGTAACACGCAGCCATATGTTTAATATTTTGAAATACTATGAAATGAAAATTTTAGATTTTAAAAGGAAATAAGTTATTTTGAAAATTTATGTATTTTAATATTTATTCTTGAAATTTACTTAAAGAAGGAATTTATTTTAAAATAAAAAGTATGATTTTTAAGGATTATAAATTTATAGTAAAAATATATTAAATAGATATTTTGAAATGTGAATAAAGATTTTTAAAATCTTAAAAATAAGTCTATGTTTTATAATAAAGGAATATGGTTTTAAAAAGAAGATGGCAATATTTGGTATAAATATTTATTACCCGCTTTATATAAAATGATATGTATATAATATACACAAACATTTATATTTATTTATAAATATGGAAATTTATAAAGGTGGTAATGTATAAAGTGACATTTTACAAATAAGGTATGTTAAATTATAATTTAAAAATAGAAAGGAATTTTGTTGAGACTTGGTTTTGATTCATGACATGAAGCTATCACAATGACATACAGATTTGATGACTGCCACGACAAAAAGAGACGAGGAGACGAGACTTTAAAACCGATGCATTAACTATAGTATTTTGTTTTTAAGTCTTAGGTCAATATTACTAAAAAGGGCATATGAAGAAGGACTGTCCAGATCAAAAGAAAGAATATCGAAATAAAAGGAAGGATAAATTCAAAAGAAAAGCCTTTTCAGTTATATGGGATGATTTAGATTCCTCCTCTTCTTCTTCTGGAAGTGAAAGTGACAGCGATAATGAATTAGCTAACGTATGCTCTATGGCTAAAGCCAATGAGGTTAGTGACTTAACTTTTGATGACATGATAGAAATAAATTCTCAATTATTAGACACTTTAAAAGTCTCAAAAGAAAATATAAAGAGGCTGTAGAAAATCAGACCAAGGCTGAATTCGAAAGAGATATGTTTAAAGATGAGAAGAAAATATTAAAAGAAGAACTTAAAAAACTTAAGAATCACTTTCAAATATTAATTCTCAACTTATATTAATGATTCAAGAAATTGAAACTCAAAAAGAAAAGAACGATGGTCTTTTTCTAAAAATCATGTTTTAGAAACTAATATTAAAACGGTAGAACTAGAAAATTCAAGTCTAAAGACCAAATTAGAAGGTATTACTAAAAATTTAAAATTTTAATAAAGGAAGAGAAAATTTATCTAGAATTATTAGGAATTCACAATCTGTTAACAATAAAAATGGTTTAGGATATAAGAAGAAAATTAAGAATTCACTATCTAGTAATTTAAACAAAGTTAAGTATGATAAAACATCCACATCTTCAGATAGATTAGTTTCTAAAACTATAAATATATGGGTACCTAAAACTAATAAGGAAAAAGTATATTAGTTCATTTATAGAAGATGTTCATAATAACAAAAATTATATTTATAAAAGGGAAACTAAACCCACTTGGTCTTGGTTTCTTAAGACCTAACTCTTATGACCCAATTAAAAAGGTGGGTACCAATGCTATCTCATATTTTTTGCAGGTCCCACTAAAGAAAAGAGAAAAATGGATACTCGACAGTGGTTGCTCAAAATACATGACAGGAGCAAAGATATGCTAATAAATATTATATACTCGGATGGAGGTTCTGTCACTTTTGGGGATAATTCCAAGGGATATATCATTGGCAAAGGCAATGTGAGCAATTATGTTACATCTAATTTACCTCTTATTACAAACGTTTTATTAGTTAAGAATCTAAAACATAATCTATTAAGTATAAGTCAGTTATGCGATAAAGGTTTTAAAATATCATTTTCTGAAAATAAATGTAGTATTCTTGATCAGAATCAAAATCTTATTTTTGGCGGAAATAGAGATAAAAACATTTACGTTTTGAATATGAAAGTTAATTATAACTCAGATATGTGTTTAATAGCTAAAGAAAATGATCCCTGGATATGGCATAAATGATTCTGTCATATCAATTTCAAAAATATAAATAAAATTTCTAAAAATAATCTTGTAAAAGGTTTACCAAATATGATTTTTAAAGTTAATAATATATGCGACTCATGTTAATTAGTAAATTAACTAAATCTTCGGTTAAATCAAAGAAAGTTATTTCGACATTACAACCGCTCGAGTTACTTCATATGGATTTATTTGGCCCTACCCAAATTCAATCCATAAATCATAATAAATACGTGTTGTAATAGTTGATGATTTTTCTAGATATACATAGACTATCTTTATGAAAAATAAAAGCGATACCTTTGAAAATTTCAAAACATTTGTTAAACAAATTCAAAATTTAAAAGGTATTAAAATTAAAAATATTAGAAGTGATCACGGAGGTGAAATTGAAAATATACAGTTTGATAACTATTGTAAAAAGAAAGGAATATTTCATAAATTTTGTTTCCTAGAACTCCACAACAAAATGAAGTTATAGAATGAAAGAATCGAACTTTATAAGAATGTGCAAGAACTTTATTAAATGAAAGCACGTTACCAAAACAATTTTTGGCGGAAGCTGTTGCAGCTGCTTGTTATGTTTTGAATCGTGTTTCTATTAGACCTCTCACCAAGAATACTCCTTACGAACTTTTTAACGGTAGAAAACCAAACATACCTTATTTTAAAATATTTGGATCAAAATGTTTTATATTAAATACCAAAGATCAGCTTGGTAAATTTGATTCAAAATGCGACGATGGAATATTTCTTGGATATTCAAATCGAAGCAAAGCTTATCGAATTTCTAATAAACGAACTAATACTATCGAAGAGTCACTCCATGTATCTTTTTATGAGAACTCTAAACTTATTTCTGATACAATTAATGACAATGGCCTACTTAATAATAATAAAAAATATAATAATAAACAATTCAAGAGATGATGACGATATCATTTATAATTCTAGAGAAGATGAAAACATTGTTAACAATTTAGAAAACAGAAATACTACTAATACAATGAGATCTCCTCGGAGAGTTTTACGAAATCATCCTACAAAAAATATAATTGGGGAAATAAATTCAAATGTTCGAACTAGAAATCGATTAAATTTAATGGGTAATGTAGCTTTTCTCTCTACTATAGAACCTAAAAGTACTAAGGAAGCATAGTCCGATGAAAATTGGATTATTGCTATGCAAGAAGAACTAAATCGATTTGAACTAAATGAAGTTTGAGAACTAGTACCCAGACTGACCGATCAGACTGTTATAGGAACTAAATGGGTTTATTAAAATAAAGCAGATGAATTAGGAAATATTACTAGAAACAAAACGAGACTAGTAGCACAAGGATATAACCAAGAAGAAGGAATAGACTACGAAGAAACGTTTGCTCCAGTTGCTAGACTATAAGCAATACGAATCTTATTGGCATACGCATGTTTTAAAACTTTAAACTCTATCAAATGGATGTTAAAAGTCATTTTTAAATGGCTATATTAAGGAAAAAGTTTATGTCGAACAACCTCCTTTATTTATTCATGAAAAATATCCAGATCATGTGTATAAACTTAAGAAAGCTTTATATGGTTTAAAGCAAGCACCACGTGCTTGGTATGAACGCCTTAAAAGCTGTCTAATTGATTCTGGATTCGAAATAGGAAAAGTAGATCAAACTTTATTTATAAAACATTCTAAAATGATATATTAATAGTTCAAATATATGTCGACGACTTTACATTTGGCTCAACTAATAATGAATTATGTAATGAATTTTTTAAAATAATGACTAGAGAATTTGAAATGTCCCATATGGGAGAATTATCATATTTTCTAGGACTTCAAATAAAATAGGTTTCAAATGGAATTTTTATTAATCAAGAAAAACACTGTAATAATCTTATCAAATGTTTTGGAATGAAAAACACTTCTGCCAAACCAACACCTATGAGCACAACGGCACATCATGATAAAGATGAAAATGGAAAAAGTGTGCTTATGTGCACAATTTCAAGCTGATACGAAAGAATCACATTTACATGCCGTAAAACATATACTACGCTATCTTAGTAAAACTACAAATTTCAGACTTTTCTATCCGGTAGAGTGCTCGTTTGAATTAGTACCATACAACGATGTTGATTTTGGAGGATCATGAACAAATAGAAAAAGTACAAGCGGTATGTGACACTTCATTGGTACATCTTTAATATCATGGTTTAGCAAGAAACAGAATTGTGTCTCTCTATCAACTTGTGAAGCTGAATATATTTCTGCGGCACTAGCTTGCACACAAGTAATTTATATGCAACAGACACTTAAAGATTTTAAAGTCAATCTATCAAAATCAATAATTTACTGCGATAATTATAGGGCAATAAACCTATCTAAAAATCCAGTAAACTACTCAAGAACTAAACATATAAATATTAGATATCATTTTCTATGCGATAATATAGAAAAAGAAGTGATAAATCTAGACTACGTACCATCAGAAAATCAATTAGCCAGTATTTTTACAAAACCATTGTTAGAAAATATGTTCATAAAATTGCGTAGTGAGCTTGGTATAATGTCAATTAAAGATATATGAATGAAATACAAAATTTTTGACTAAAAAATCAAAATAATTTTTTTTTACAAATTTTTTGAAATTCCGACATGTTGAGACTCGAACTCGTGACCTGTTGTGAATAGCCTAAGTGCCTTAACCACCTGAGTTATTGATTTTTTCTGTTATAGTTTAGTATTGGGATTTTATTATATGGTGACATCAATATATGCTAAAATATATGTCACATTTAACTTTATAAATGTACATTACTATTTTTATAAAACATTAGAATTACATAAAGTAAAACAGACAACAGAAAAACTAACGTATTACTGATTCTAGGCTAAAATCAATATAAGCCACTCAATTCTATTCTATTGTTTCTACACTTAGGCTATAAATAGATGCATACTCCATCTTTATGCAATCAAATTGAATTAAAATCAAAAGCTTTCATTCATTTTCCTTCCAACAACTATTTTTCAAGAATGTCAACCTCTTCTTCCATGGATTCTATCGAAATTTTTGCCTCAAACAATTCTCCAAAGACTCCATCTGTCTATCACACTGGATATACTCTGGATAAGAAGAAAGGAAAGAAGACAATTGACATATCTACGAACAAGAAGCACATGATAGATGATCTGCACCACTATCAACAAGAATCACTAATGCTACAACGTGAAATGTACTACGTACAAAAGATAAATTCTAGACGGTTAGGAATCATTGATCATATTGCTATGAAGTTCTACGGGGAATTGTCACATCCGATAGACGAACATCTTGTTTTGCCTATCAGACGACAATCGACTTTGTCTCCACCGTGACCACTGCACTCACTGAATTTGTGGGATTGCAATGAAGAATCGAATGCTCGTCGCAAGCAACTAAAAGGATACAAGCCGCCTAGCCCCTCGAAATAAACATAGTTGTAGTTATTTATTGTTCTATTTTCGAATAATTCTAATAAGTATGTATGTTTTTGTTCTTGAAATAATATATTTCTGTTTCATTCATTAATATGTAAACTAAATATAATATTCAAAAATAAATTCACAACGTTAATATATATAAAAATTATATATAAATTTATCATAGCTAAATTCACTATAAAAATTGATCCAGGTCAGTCGACCGGACCAGGTGGCCAGTTGGCTGACACCGAAACCAAATCTTATAAGCACGGCCAGTCAACTGTCTTAGTCGACGGACCAGTAAGATGAAAATTTTCGACATTTAGCTTCAGTTGACTGACGCACTGAGCCATTCGACTGAACCGTAGATCTGAGTCACTTTATTACTTTTACCCACCCACTTTCCTTCTTTTATCTTCTACTTTACCTTCTTACACTATTGCCATTTCAAATTTCAAAATTTTCCAAAACCCTAACCTTTCAAAAACTCCATTTTTATTCTCTAAAAATTCAAATTAGTGGCTCCTAAACGAAAGGGACAAGCTTCCTCATCATCTCAACCTCTGTCAAACGAGCAAATTCAAAGATGGCTATTTAATGACACCGCAATTAGGAGGTGGAGACGAATGTAGATTCACGGATCTTCGATGGTTCATTTGTCAAATTCTTTGATTTCTCTCCATACCATATCCAAGAGTTAGCTAGAAGGAGCGATTTGGAATCATTATTCAATATTGATGATAACAAGAACAAAATCAATCAAATAATAGTGAAATTGTTCTACGCAAATATAAACTTAGGTCACCAAACCGTTCCAAATCAACAAGACTGTATATGGACTCTAGCGTGCGGGAAACCCGTCTTTTTCTCTTTAGATCGCATAGCTCATATTTTGCAAATAGAAAATGATGGTATGGAATTGGCCAATATTGATTGTGACTTGGTTGTTAGTGACAATGTAAGTCATTTGTTTTTATAAGATGACATGCGTCAACTCAAATCCATGTCTCTACGACCAAAAACAAGAATTATTCATCACGCTCTAATGAAAACCATAACTCCAATAACCGGGAGTTATGAACTTGTCTACGAAAATAACTTTAAAGCTTTATATGCTATTTTTGGAAACATTGAAGTCAATTCTTGATGAATTTTTAAGCTTCAACAATGGTAGAATGAATGTAATCTACTATGGTGAATATATTGTGCGTCTTGTAAAGGCTTGTGAGATTCCGAAACCGGACTCACCGATCTCTACCATTGGATGTTTGAACTCCCAAACTTTAGCATTGATGAAACTACCGGTTTCTCGACCCCCTCATATCATATCTTTTGAAGAATGGACCTAAAGGCAATTAGCTCAAGACCAACCACTACAATAGGACGAACCATTTCAAGGTCTGTCTCGTCAAAGATCGACTCGTCATCAACAACAAGAAATTTTGATTTCGAATCCGGGTCTTCAACCACGTGAATCCATCTCTGTAATTTGTCGTAACCCACAAATTCTACAATCCAATATCATCAAAGTTGATAAGAAGCTTGATAAGGTCAAAGGATTCTATAATCCAATTAGCTCAAGATCAAGCAAGTAGTAGTGATGATGATGGAGATGAAGGTGATAGTGGTGGTCAGACATCACATAGTGGTAGGGGTAAGCAACCAATGGCTTAAGATGCTTTTCTTTTTATTAAAACATTAGTTTTCATTTCGTATGGCTTGTACTAAATGGCCACTCTGTTTTTATTTACTTCGAACACTCTTGATTATGGAAGATTAATGTATGAATGACTGTTTTATTCTTCGTAATATCTATGACATTATAACTTCATATTACTTATTCCTTTTTGTTAATGACAAAGGGGGAGAAATATTATTGCTAATAATAAGAATGCAGGATATAGAGCGTCAAAGATTCAGGGGGAGTAAGTATTTATGTTATATATATATACAGTCGAAATCTATCTATTTACAGGTTGTCATCAATCAAAAAAGGGGAGAATGTTGAGACTTGGTTTTTTATTTATGACACGAAGCTATCACCACGACATAAAGATTTGACGATTGCCACGATAAAAAGAGACAAGGAGACGTGACTTTAAAACCAGTGCATTAACTATAGTATTTTGTTTTTAAGTCTTAGGTCAATATTGTTAAAATATCTCCTCGAATACATACATATTAGCTTGTATATTTAATCATTATATTTCCCAAATATTTTATACATATATAAGAATACAATTAAAAATAAACGTATTTTAAAGTTATAGAAATTAATATACCTATGTAAACTGTACATATTGCATAAATTTAACCAGGTCAGTCGACTGACTCAGAGGTCTAGTCGACTGACACTGAAAATTTTGTGCAACATGCACAAATACATAGATATACAAATTTAAATTTCAAAAATACTTTGAATATTCAGTCGACTGACCCAGAGGCTCAGTTGATTGAATGTCTATAACAACCACTTTTCAAAAAGACATGACTTTTTGTGAAGAGATACGAACCTATACGAAAAGTTTGGACGCAACACTTCAATCGAAACTTTTCACCAACAGTCGATGCTTTCTAACCTTTATAAATATAAACTTCAACTTGATTCCAAATCACATAATCACAGTCGAATTTTCTTATCTCTCTGATCTAATTCTCTAAAAAAAATTTGCTACCATACTTTCAATTATTCTGCATTAAAACAACACTATACCTTTCTATTCTTCATATACTTCATATATATATATTTATACCCGAGGAGAAGATTATAGGAAGGGTGTACTACAAGTGACAAATCCATGTTATCAGAACATACAAAAGTCAAAACTATTTTCTATATTTGTTGAAGTCTTATTCTGCTGCTTAGACGAGTGAAGTCCTCTTCGACTATTCAGGCGAAATCCTGTTCTGCTGCTTAAGTCCCTGTTCGTCTGCTCAGGGGTGTATAGACCTGTTCCTCCAGGTTAAATGAGGGTTGTTGTTTTAGTGAAATTCCAGAAGGAGTCTGGGAGTGGACGTAGGACGGTGCTTCGAACCAGTATAAAAATTTCTGGTGTCATTTTACTTTACTGCTTTTATATTCCGCAGTATTTACCGTATAACTATCATCACTATACTCAGTATCATTGTATATCCATATTACACGATCAATAATACACTTTCAAATTTATCCATATAGGGCAACATTAAAAATGGATGGTGATTGATATTTTTAAATGAGATTTATGAATAGGTGAGATTTATAAAGGAAATAGGAATATAAATGGAGTTCATATATATGGGCTTTATGAAAGGAAGTTTTATCAAATAGAAAGAGATTTTTTAATAGAGTTTTATAAATATAGAAAAGATTATGTTGAAATTTAAGTATGTATTTTTATCACGGAAATATTTATATATGTTTTAAAAGGTGGTTTATTTATATTGATATTATTTTAAAGCTGTTTATCAATATTCTGTATTTTGATAAGTTAATTATTTAAATTATTAATATGGTTTGAAATTAAATATAGCTATTTATCAATAAAATTTTGGAAATTAATTATTACTATTTATAATAATGTTGAAGATAAATTATTATTTTTTATTCAGAATGTTTTTGAAATTACTAATTATTTTTATTTTTAGGATGTTTGCTGTTAATTATTACTTATTTAAAAAATTTATTATTATATAATAGTGTTTTAAAGTAAATGATTAGAATTTTATTTATAAATGTTTTCGAGGTATGTAAATAGGATTTTATAAACAGACGTGGGTTTTATAAGAGCAATCTTATAACATGGTTTGGAAAACGCAAAGGAAGATTATCTACAAGATAAAAGAGATTTACAAATGGTTTTACATATTTATTAAAGAATTTTAGAAATAGGTTTATAGATTTATAAAAGGAGTTTTATAAATGGTTTTGTGGATGTATAATGGAGTTTATAAATGATTCTAGAATTGTATAAAAAGGAAATTTTCCCAATGTTGGTGAATATATATATTCACTTATACCGTTGAGATTAGTATATGGATATTTTTCTAAGTATTGAGAAATAAAGATTTGTGGATATATATATATATATATATATATATATATCTTTGTAAAAGGGATTTCAAATCAAGTATTTAAAAAGTGGATTTAACTATTGAAAGATTAATTGAAAGGAGGTTAGTGGTTGCATGTGTGCTTAACCATTGATGGTTTTGCCTATGAATTTTAATCTCTGATTTAAATGTTTGTTTATTCGATTATTAAACAACCGACTATTGAATTTGGACCCAAAATGTAACTTTGAAAATATTTAGGAGAAATACATGAGTTATATGATACAGTCATCTCCTATGATGCTGTACTATGCGTATAAATCTCGTTTCGTTCTCCTAGGGCAATGATAAGGAAATCCGTTCACTAACGGTTAGGAGGTGGTCTCCGCTCTTATCTTTGACTGTTTATTTCCTAAAGAACTGGGGTTGAGTTTACTAGAAACTATTGAAAGTTGTTTCGAAGAGACCAGGATCAGATAGATTATCCGAAAACCACTTTGATCCAACTCAACCGTTCGAAGTGAAGACATATTGAAGATGATGGAATTTGAAGACGATGCTCTTAAGCATTTCGTTCAGTCTCAGAACGAACTTGTATGGATGAATGCTGATATCACATTATTTCCTAGAGGGCAGTGTTAGCATTCCAAGTAGGAAGTGCTATATAAAGGTAAAACGTAGCCTCGAACCTCATTGACCAGGAAATGACCAAAATCGGCATGTAGCAGGGCCAAGTGAGTCGCACCCAAATAGGGTATGGTCAATCCTAATCTAGATCGGTATTATCTCTCGATTGTATACTTTGTGGCCTATTAACGTACGGGTGATCATATTCAATACTATTAGTCAAGTGGTAGGCCAGTCCTGTGTAGCAGAGGCACAAGATGCTCTTGTCGGACCTCGGTGCATTTTATCTAGAGATGTACCTTCGAAAGATAGTTCCTTACCTTGTGATGGTATGTAATCCATTCTCCAACACAAGCCTTTACAGTTTTAGTTGTATACCTATTATGCTGGAATTTAATTAATGCAGCAATTTCGTCTATGATTAATAAGTATTTGCATTCTAGACATTATTATAATATTAGAGGTTTTCTATAAAAATGTTTAGGTTATCGTAAGGTAAAAACCCGTCCGTGTTTATGTGTAGCATTGTCTTACGAGATACTTCTTATTTCAAAGAATTTTTATAACTTTAAAATCTAGTTGGGTGTGTTTTCTCATGCTGGTTTGGCAGACTGACTCAGATATTATTCTATTATAATGCTCGGGTCAAACCGTGCATATTTACAGATCTTTGGCTACATTGGAGCTCAGAATACGAGTTGGAGGTCTTCAGGTCATATTCACGTATATAATTATTTTCCACTGCTTTGTTGTTGAACTTATTAGCAATTGTGAGGACATGTTGTTATAACTGCTCAGACTAATGATTGTGATTAGTTGTACTCTGATGAGTGTATATATATAACTGTTTCTCTTTTATAAAGATCATCGATATTATATTATATATTGTTCTGCTGCAATTGTGAGATTCTGTATTATTTTTTGTTTCTTCCTCTTCTTCTTTTCTCAATTTCTTCCTTCTTTTCCCCTAACAATCGGGTTTTCCGACATTCGATTGATCGGCATGCAATATAGTGGACGTATTCGTGTCGATTTTCGAGAGTCCAAAATTCCAACTGTTACAATTTTTTAATTTTTACCTCTTTTGCCACATTGCTCAATGCACCTGATCCAACATACTATATAACACAAACCATAATATAATAATTTCTCTAATTTGTAACAATTTAGCTGTCAAATTTAGGTGCTTTAAAGAGCAAACAAAATGAATATTCATGAATCACAAGGATGGAGTTTTAACGAAAATAAATAAAATAGTGGAATACTTATGTTATGATGATCATGTAAAGGACAATGTCACATTCTACTAATGATAAGAAACATAAATCTTTTCTAGAATTAAAAATATGAGATTATATTTCAAATATTGAAAGAAAAAAAACTATATAAAAATATAGGCGTGAGAGAACATTTGGATTAGTTGTGTTGAATATGAGTCAACTAACTATGTTTCTACCCTACACTTTTAGAAATATTTTAACAATCCATAAGAATCATTGTACGTAGCATGGGTTTGCTCCATTTGTAAAAAAATACTTATCACAAAGAAGTATTGGCATATGAATTCTTCACCTATAATAATTCCTAGCAAATACTTATACCATCTTTAACAAGGTTACCTTGTGTTGAATATATGAGTTAACTAGCTCCGTTATGTTTTTGCCAAATAATATTATGATGATATTTGCTTATGCTTTAAAAGTAACATGATTTTTTGAACTATTTCTTATGATTGGAAGGAAACATTACATAATATATATATATAAACACAACTATAATTTTCGTCTTACAGGCATAACAATTATACTAGGCTATAAATAATATAGTATGTCTATTTTGATGTACAAGCACAAATATTATAGGCATTCATAATACATTATGATGACATGATATTTTAATACTCTACTTCATTAATTGTCTTTACTTGCATCAGTTGATCTTACAGTTATATCTAACGCACTTTCACCTAATGTATTTTTAATATGCATTGTTAAGTTATTTTTAATGATGACATATTATTTTGCTTTGGTTTATTCTAAAATCCATATTATTTCGGTAATTATGTAATTATGTTTGTTATTCAGGAACTTGGACTATAATGTCCTCTAGATAGTTCATTTGGCCACGGTAGCACAGATAATGAAGAAGTGCAAAGATCAATTTCCGTCGACAGCATTAGATCCATTACCTATAATGAGGGTTTCTATGACACACTGACCGAGGGCCAGTTCTTGCCTACCGGTTGCCCTAGGCAAACACCATTTTTGTTACCCTTTACATATAAAATAATCCAAAATGATATTACAACATTGCAAATATCTTAATCAACTTCCCATAATAACAAAACCCACTTAAAATACATATTTCATAATAATAAAACCCCTCCACATAACAAACCATTGCAAATGTTTTATAAGTTCAATTTAGAAAAGTTTTTTTTCGATCGAAGCAAGTGCAACCGGTATAGACGATAGAATTTGATATACAACCTACACATCTAGAAAGCCACTCACCTACGATATGATTTGAAAAATTATAAGAATATTTAATACATTTATACATAATTAAAATTTTAACTATTTAATTAAAAAAATGGAGAAATATATTTTTAACAAATTAAATTTTTCTAAACTTTGTAGTATTATGTTTTTGAAAATTACAAATTTGTAACATTATTGTTTAAAATTGTTCAACATCATCCTAATAGTTTTAGTGCAATAATTATATTACTAGTTTTCAAACTAAATATACCATTGCACCCATTATCAGCATTCAATAATAACTCAATCTGCAATACCAAATCAACTATTATAAATCATAGTTTCACATAATTGCCTGTTCAGTTTACCCATATAATTACCTTTTCGGTTTATCAATAACAATGAATCATAATGTATATAATTAATCAATATCATCAATTTAATAAAATAGAAATAAAAATAATTACCTTTTCAGTTTTTATCAGCTTTAGGCTTCAAGTAATCATTCAAAGCAGTTAAGCAACAAGAGAGCCATCAGCCAAGCGAGAGATATTCGTAAATGGCAAAAGAAAGGAGACAGGAGGTGGATTCCACTAGCCCATAGATGCAAAGTTTAGAGCAGCCGTTATCATGGTGTCGTAGTCGGCCATGTCACCGCGATTTCTCTGAAGAATAGGTTTCGACTTGTCTTGTATTTAGGGTTTTCTTTTTCTGGTGAGATGTTGCCCCTGATAGGGGGTTACCCTATTCGGTGGCCTACTTGGCGTAGCCCAATCACCGACCCTACACTGACCTAGAAGTCTATATATTGTCCAGTTTACCTTAGTATTCAAGAAAAAAAATCGGACTGTAAAATGTTTGTCATTTTTTGTATATTTCTGTATCATTTGTCGTTAATTAACAAACTTTTATATCATTTGGAATAGTTGTGTTGAATATATGAGTTAATTAGCTACCACTATGTTTCTACCTTCCTTTTTAGAAATATTTTTGACAATTCATCGAAATCACTGTGCTCATAGCATGGGGGTTTGCTCCATTTTTGAAAAATATATTTATCATTTATATAGCTAGGCTTAATTGCAATTCTTTTTTAGCTTAATAATAGAGTTTAGAATTGTGTTTTTTTGAATCTCCATCATGAACGACTTATAGGTGAGTATATATTTTTCCTATCTTTTCTACAATTACTCACTCCACATTAACATGGTTTCTACTCTGTTATACCATAATTTAATGATTACGGTAAAACAGGGAACGTCTTAATGGAAATATGGAGTATATTTGTCAACAGAGACATAAAGCATAAGTTAATGAAGATATAAGAAACACATTAGTGAAAATGGAAAAGTAAATAATGTTTAAACAGAGCATGGCTAATGATGTAGAAGTACTAATAGAGATGCAATATCAAAACTCTCAACATAAACATGGAAATGGATACTTAGCAAGAATACGGAAATATGAGGTTAATGAAAAGATAGATTGGAAGCTAGCAGAAATATGATTTACTTATTAGTAGAGAGATAGAGATGTTTTAACGAAAATATGAAAGTAACACTTAACTAAAACATGGAGTAACACTAAAGCGACTTTTAATGGAAGCTTGGACTAAATTGTGTATGAAGACTTGTTGCTAAAGTGTTAAGAAAAATATGGACATGGGATAACTAAGATATGGAGCTAGAGTTAACGGAAGTATATTTTAGAAGTTAAAAGAAATGAATAGCGATACCTATTTTACAGTATAAGATAATGTATTTACTTTCCTTCATATTGGGCCGAGTATTTGTTTCACCCAAAATATATGTTGTGTATATAAAGCAGTGTACACTGCATATCAGTGTAACAAAAGATTACATAAACATTTTATCTTTCAAGTTTTTTCAAATACAGAATTGTTATTCAATCATCAAATCATCAATATTTTTCATTCAAATACATTTCTTCACAAACTTTATCATGGTATTAGAGCCAATACTTCAAGCCTAACGGCGTTCCAGAAGAAAATCCGCAAAATTTCATTTGAAAGATAACAGAATTCAAAGTTCTGTGTAGATTTGTTGCAAACATTTTCAAAATCAGATGGTTATTGATAGTCAAGAAATCATCAGAGAAATATCATCATCTGATTTCTTGAAACCTATCAGGTATATTTCATCATTTGGGTTTATAAAGTTGAATTTGCATATAAAACAGGTACCGTGCCAAGAAATAGATAAATTTCTGGCTGTAGCAAGTTTTATAGAAAAGAAGTGCAAATTTAGTTGAAAGAAACATCTTAGAAAATCAGTTCCTGAAATCAAGAAAGCAATCATAAGCAGAAATATAATCATTGCCTTGCCAAGAATCCATCGGATTATATAATCATCATTGGATTCAGCTAAAATTTACCTGGTGGATCTGCAATCAAGACTTTCTTGAGTTTACAAGCTTTTAGATTTGCTCGGTATTGAATTCGTTATCACTGATTTCTTCATGGCTGAAGGAGATAACTCATCAGCAACTTCATATTCTAATCATAATTCTCAACAGCAGACAGTTGATGCAGCAGAGAAGTTGATCAAAACTATCATTAGCCCTCAAAGTCAGCTTATTACCATTCATTTAGAAGAAGATAATTATCTTCTATGGAAGCTTCAAGTCGAAACTGCCATACAAGGGTATGGACTTGAGAGTTTCATCCTTGGCACCAATCCAATACCCCCAAGATTCATTACTGATACACAAGGGAAAACTGTTAGCAATGAAGAATACACAAGATATTACAGGCAAGACAGACTAATTAGTTCTTGGTTGTTATCTTCTATCAATACAAAGCTGTTATCACAAGTTATAGGTTGTAAAACAGCTAATGAAATATGGATTACATTAGAAAGAATATTCAATACTCAATCTGCAGCAAAGATTATGCATTACAAGAGACAACTTCAAAATGTCGGCAAGGATAATCAACTCATGAGAGATTATTTGGCACAAGTTAACAACATATGCAACATGTTAGAAGCTGTCGGGCTTAAGATTTCTGAAACAGAACATGTATTGTCTATATTGAATGGTCTCGGTGATGAGTATGAGGCAGTAGTTGCAGTTTTATCATCTCAACCCACCTTACCATTTATTGAGTATGTTCACTCAACGTTGCTTGCTCATGAAGCAAGACTGGAACAAAAGAAGCCTCAAGATTCAGATCTGTCAATTAATTATGCTGCTAATAATAAAAACATAGGCTCAAGTATCAACAAACAAAGTCAACCTTATCAAAGAGGGGGTAATTCAAATAGATCCAAAGGCAAAGGAAGGTGGGGAAATAACAACAACAATAGACCAAGGTGTCAAATATGTGAGAAGTTGGGTCATACATCAATGAAGTGCTACTTCAGATTCAATGCAAACTACACGCCAAATAAAAATCAAAATAATAATAGAAATGGTAATCCAAGTATCAATATAGCATAGGTGCAATCTGATAAAGACAGTTTATCTGATAATAGCGGAGGAATCAATCAAGATACAACAACAAAGTCAAAACATATGATGAAAGCTGGTATCCAGATTCAGGAGCTACTAATCACATTACTAGCAATCTTGACAATTTAAATCTTGGTAATCGAGAGTATAGAGGTAAAAAAACAATTTGCATGGGAAATGATGAGTCTATTAATATTTCTCATACTCGAAATGCATCTATTAAAGGTGCAAGACAGTTATTTTTGAATAATTTGTTAAGAGTGCCAAAAATAAAGAAAAATCTCATGAGTGTCTCAATTTGCTAGAGACAATAATGTTTATTTTGAATTTTACCCAAATTATTGTTTAGTTAGAGACAATCTGACTAAAGAAATTCTATTACAGGGTAATGCTGTGAGGGGTCTGTACAGATTCAATGTTATTAGTTCAAGAAAATTTGAGAGAAATCATCAAAGTTGCAACATTGCTTAAGTCAGGCGGACAGAGAAAAATAAAGATGTCTTTAATCTTTCGCACTATAAACTTGGTCATCCTAATGCTAATGTAGTTAAACAAGTTCTCAATGAAAATAAGATATGTTCTATTGATATACCTTTTCCATATGTCTGTTCTTATTGTCAAATGGGTAAGAGTCACAAATTAGCATTTAGTGATTCTTTAACTATATATTCAAAACCATTGGAGTTAGTTGCAACAGATTCATGGGGCCCAGCTCCAATATATTTTGATTATGGATACAGGTACTATATATCATTTATTGATGCATTCTCAAGGCATACATGGATATATTTTTTAAAGTCTAAATCTGAAACATGCAAAGTTGTTACTCATTTTATATCTCTAGTAGAAAAACAAACTGGCTATCAGGTGAAAATTATGCAAACTGATGGTGGAACTGAGTATAAGCCACTCAGTAACTATTTCAATAAAAAAGGAATATTTCATAGAATTACTTGTCCCTATACATCTGAACAAAATGAATTAATAGAAAGAAAACATAGACATATTGTTGTGACAGGTATCTTACTTTATTAGCTCAAGCATCTTTGCCACTGAAATTTTGGCCTGAGTCTTTTAATACAACTGTGTATCTAATTAATAGATTGCCAGCAAAGGTTCTCAAAGGAATATCTCCTATAGAAAAACTATTTGGAATAAAACCTGATTATCAATTTTTGAGAACCTTTGGATGTTTATGATTTCCTTACTTAAAATCTTATAATAGTAATAAATTAGATTTTAGATCAGGACCATGTACATTTTTAGGATATGGAACCAATCAAAAGGGGTATAAATGTCTTGATGATAATGGAAGAATATATATTAGCAGGCATGTTGTTTTTAATGAGCAGGTGTTTCCTTTCAGCAGTTCCACAATAAAAACAACACGAAGATATATAATCCAAATGTTTCCATATCTGACATACCTACATATTCTGATGATATGCACACTTGGAAGAATGAAAGGTTGATGATTCTCAACACATAGATCAATCAAGTCATGAATCATCTGAGCAGTCCAACTATCACAGTCAATCTCCTGCAAATACAAATTGGCAATCACAATAAGTGAGTGAAAATAATAAGAAAATCAAGGAGATCAATCATAAAATAGCAACACAAGTGAAGAAGAACAACCACAAGCTACAGCAGGTCATCCCATGATCACAAGAGCAAAATGTGGTATTCTCAAACCAAAGTTATATACTGTTGTAAGCAGTACCGAAGAGCCTGAAACCTTTGAGCAAGCTATTGTTGATAAGAACTGGAAAGCGGCTATGGATTAGGAGTATAATGCACTCATGAAAAACAAAACATTGAGTTTAGTATATCCTCCAGAAAATAAAAATATAATTGGGTGCAAATGGATTTTCAAATCAAAGAAAAATCCAAATGGAACTGTAGCTAGATATAAGGCCAGACTTGTGGCCAAAGGTTATACACGGGAGTATGGATGCAACAACCCTCGTTTTGAAGATTACCTGTAAATATTAAATTATAACAGTAGTTATAATTTAATATTGTGAATTCAAATAAAATTGGAAGTTTTTTATTGTTTATTTGGAATAAACAATGAATTTTGAAAATAAAATGAGAAAAATAAAGTTTGGAACTTATTTTATTTATTTGGGTTAAAAAAATGGATATGAAAACTGATGGACATCTGTCCTCTTTTATAATTTCTGAGTTTAAAGCTGAAAATAAGTTGGGAATAACTTTCAAAGCGTAAATCCAATTTTGATGATCTTTATATCGCTGGAAAGTTTGGACTAAATAGAATAACTTTTATTTTATGAGTATTTTCAGATTATGGATTTTACTATGTCAAAAGCTTGAGTCTTTGTAGCAGACCAGAATTTGACAATTTGAAGTTTTGAGTTGTTGTTTTATTTAAACTATGATTTTAATGCTTCATATGTTTATAAGTGCATGCCAATATGTTTCAAATATCCTCTTGCACATGCTCTTAACTTATTGATGCAATTTGGATAAAACATGAGAATGTAAAGATGTCTCAAAGTTGAACTCAGACAGTGTTTTCACTGTAAAACTCTGGGCAAAAACATGGTCCAGGTCAAAGTTTGGCAACGTATTTATATAAGCTATCAGTGTCAAAATGACCTGAAATTTGGTGTGTATACAGTAGAGAACTTCATCTTACAGGAAAAAAAAGAATCATGTAATTCAAATAAGAAATGAAAGAGATATGATGTCTCAAACATGGACTCAGTCCATGTTTGTGGCAACGCAGAACAAAATGTGCACAAAATTTTTTCAGGCTGTGCATTGATTTTGCAGTGTAGTTTTCAGGCATCAAGCGAACATGTTTTGCAATGAAATTTGGTATGCATATACTACAACACACAGGCTATCAACTGAAGAAATCCTTATAGCATTTCATTGCCGGATTTGGGAGAAAATGATGTGCAAAGTGACATACAAACTCAGATTTCACAAAAAAAAAAACATGAGCATAAAATCATTGTATTGAAGCTATTTTTGGGTAGATTTTGGCATTTCGAAGCTTTTGCTTCAGCTAGAAATTGTGAGTAGTAACGCACCTTTGATTTATCATAGTAAATACCCGAATTAATGGAGAAAGATTGAAGCTTGGGTTGAATTTGAACTTCTACAACTTGTAAAACTGTAGATTTAGCTTCAAACTGATTTTTAAAACACCAAATTTGAGTCTAATTTGATGATTTTTGGTTAGGGTTTGTAAAAAGAAAATGGGTTCTTTTTTTTCACTGACTTGAGGAAGGAGATGCGAAGATGAGAATGATTTCATGTACGTACAGGAGATGTTTTTCTCATTTCCTTATCTCTTAGACTAGGCTAATGGGCTTTTAGGACCCAATAAGAAAATTTATTTAGAGAAGGAAACTTTTGAATTCCATCCTCTTAACTTATTCAATTAATAACGAGGCATAAATTTATTTAAAGAAGAAAAATTTTCATTTCCCTCTCTTAACTTATTCAATCAATGAGAGGGCGTATTATTTATATGGAGAGAGAAACCTTTCATTTATCTCTCTTTAATTAAATCGATTGATACATTAAATATTATTATTATTAAATAATACATGGCATAAAATGTGAGTTTATCCAAATATATTCCAGTGTGAATTATAAACGCGCAACAATTGTATGAGTATGCATATATATAAATAAATGAGAAAAATTATAATATATTTATGCCACATCAATACAATACTTGTAAATTAGATTGTAGTTTTAATTTTAAGATACCAACACCAAATAAAGTAATACTTGAATAAGCAATAATTGGCAACAAATAACTATTTATACTCTACAAGCTTATGACCATAAATGAAAGCTTTACACATGTAGACACTTTGAATGCACATTAAATACACTTAAATGCACTTTAAATTACCAAATAATTTTTATGACTAAACATATGTTTATACATATGTGTATGAATATAGAGATAAAAACCATACGTATTTGTATATATATATATATATGCATGTTTATATGTATATAGTCACATATATGGTTGCAAAATATATGAACAAAACTTTACTTACACTAAACAAATTAACAAAAATTCCCTTTAAAATAAACAAATTAACAAAACTTTCCTCTATGTATAATCAGATATATGGTTGCACAATACCTTAATAAAACTTTCCTTGCACAAAGTAAATTAGCAAATCTTTACCTTAATAAAAATTTCCTTGCACAAAGTAAATTTGCGAAACTTTCCCTTTATTTTAAATCACATAATTGGTATCTAACAAAATATATATGTGAATTTAATTTGACAAATGTACAAGCAAACAATTAAACATACATAAACATATATGATTGAATTTAACAACTACATATTAAAAACTGCAATTTTCTTTGTTATAAATAGAACATATGAACAAATTCTGTCGATTAGTAAAATCATATAATTATATAGTTATATGTGAAATCGTTTGTATAGATTAAAATTAACCTAATAAAACTTATTCCAAAAAATTCTCAAAATTAAAATTAAGAAGAAAAATACAATTATTAATTCGACAACAAATTTACATCCCCAAACATATAAACATAACAGAGTTTTAATCAAAAATATACACATATATATATGATCATGTTTGCATCTTATGTTGACAACATATATGTATAGGGAATTGTGATAATGGATAAATTAATTAGACAAAAGCACGTAATAATTGGTTATAAATGATATAAGAATTTGTGAATCAAGATGATACATTAATATTGCCCAAGTGAATACCTTGAATGATAATTTAAAAGCTATTAGATTCCGTGAATCAATCTTATTACCAAATCTCTAAAGCACACCTTTTTATTTAAATAAACATCCTTTAAAAATCACATACTTCTTTTAAAAATTATTAAAAGAAGTAATTGGCAATAATTAATACAATTATTGCATTTTCTCTAAATAGAACCAATTTTCCATTTTTTTAACCCAAATAAATAAAATAAAGTACCAAACTTTATTTTTCTCATTTTGTTTTCAAAATTCATTGTTTATTCCAAATAAACAATATAAAACTTTCAATTTTATTTTAATTCACAATATTAAATTATAACTACCGTTATAATTTAATATTTACAGGTAATCTTCAAAACCAGGGTTGTTACAGACTCCCTCCCTTAAAAAATTGCGTCCACGCAATTTCTATAATGGAAGTTATCTATAACATCTATTTCGTGACAAAAAGATTCAAATCAAAAGATAGGATCATAAATGTTCACCCTCAACAGAGGATGAAAGGGTCAAGACAAGTTTGCTCGGAAAATCCTAAGGTTTCCTAAGTACAATACTTAGGGTTGGCGGACCATAGAATTTCATAAGCGGAACATTTTTATTTCGAAGGTGTTTAGTCTTCGAAAAAAAAACTACACAAATAGAATTTGGCACAATACACAAGTCGGTGAGACTCGTGATCATGCAACGTAGGAGAATTAACAATCGAGATTAAATCTCGAAGATACAACGAAATTGGGTTACCTGGAACATATCATGAATACCCAAACGGAACAGAAAACGATGCATGAAAGCAATCGAACCAAGGCGTTCAGTAATAGTAGATGGTCATATATAATTAGGAGCCAACTTTCCTAAAATACTGAAACACACTTATCTCCTTTAAAGGAGCAACACAAATAAGCACAATCATCAAAAGAGGATTCAACAAAAGATAGGTAGTATTCAAGCTACCACCATAACACATGACTGCATGAATGCAAGTCATCACAAGAATCACACTAAGGCAAGACACACAAGAATGTATTACAAGAAACTTTCTCAAAAAAAAAATTTATAAGAGTTTTCACTCAAATCCATTTTATTTTATACACAAAATTCAAACTTCAATATTTGAAAAAAATTCAAAGTCTCTTACTTAAATTTTCAATTCAATCATCTTTACTTTAAATTAAAGTAAATTAAATTAGAGTTGTTCGATACTCTAATTCCAAAAATAAATATACTATAGTAAGCAATTTTTTTCCACTAAATTTATCAATTTAAACCATTTTACTTT
Source organism: Allium cepa (assembly GCA_030765085.1). Taxonomy (NCBI): domain Eukaryota; kingdom Viridiplantae; phylum Streptophyta; class Magnoliopsida; order Asparagales; family Amaryllidaceae; genus Allium; species Allium cepa. The sequence goes on along the minus strand of CM060932.1, from coordinate 1,026,598,809 downwards.
ATGATTTAAAAGGACACTTATTAGACCTTCATTGATGGCTCTAAATGTTCACTAATTAAATTTTCTCAAAACTTTTCTAAATGTTTAATTTTTCGAAAAAATTCGGCATAGTCTCCTTTGCATGGAGAGCCTTTTACAATTTCATAAATATGAATTATAGATGTACATCGACCAAAAGGTTGGAACACAATATATATTTTTAACACAAAAACACCTAGCAATTCATACCTTTCATTTTTTAGCATTTAAAATGCGAGCATGCTTACTATTATACTTACTATTTTGCTAATTAATCATTCAAAACCAGGGTTGTTACAATGGATTTCACTACAATGAGACATTTTCTCCTGTAGTCAAACCTACAACCATAAGAATTATTTTATCTGTTGCCCTATATAAGCATTGGAATATTAGGCGACTTGATGTCAATAATTCTTTTTTGAATGGCACATTGTAGGAAGAAATATTTATGGAGCAGCCTCAAGGGTATGAACAAGATATGAACCTTGTTTGTAAATTGAATAAGGCCATATGTGGTCTTAAACAGGCTCCAAGAGTCTGGTTTGATAGATTGAAAGCTACATTAACTACAGTAGGCTATCAATCTACCAAAACAGATAATTCTTTATTCATCAAGATCAATAGAAATTCAAGTATATACATTTTAATATATGTTGATGACTTAATTATTACAGGGGATGATGGAAATGAAATCAAAAAACTTACTCAATACCTTGATGAACAATTTTCAATTAATAATCTTGGTGAATTAAATCATTTTTTGGGTACTGAAGTTAAAAGGATATTAGATTCAGCAATGTATTTAAATCAATAGAAGTATATTTTAGAGTTGCTATCCAAAACAAAAATGGATAAAGCAAAGCTACAACCAACACCTATGATAAGCAGTCAACAGCTGACTAAAAACAGGGGAGAACCCATAACTAGTATCAAACAGTATAGAAGTGTTGTTGGGGCTTTGCAATATGTAACAATTACTAGACCTGATATATCTTTCAGTGTGAATAAAGTTTGTCAATTTATGCAGGAACCGCTAGATAATCATTGGAAAGCAGTCAAACGAATACTGAGATATTTAAAGGGAACTGCTATTTTTGGTCTTCTACTAAAGGATTGCAACAACTTTACTTTAACTGTATATTCAAATGCAGATTGGGCTACAGATTTAGATGACAGAAGGTCCGTAACAGGATATTGCATTTATCTTGGCAATAACCCTATATCATGGTGTTCAAAGAAGCAGACTACGATATCCAGATCTAGCACAGAAGCTGAATATCGCAGTGTGGCCAGTACTATAGCAGAAATGATTTGGATTCAATCGTTATTAAGCGAACTAAATCTTAAGCTACATGTCAAACCAACCTTGTGGTGTGATAATCAGAGTGCAATATACATGGCAGCAAATCCTATTCGACATTCGAAGACAAAGCATATAGAACTTCATTTTGTTCGAGAGCATGTGTTAAAGGGAAACATACATATAAATTATGTACTTGCACCTTACCAGCGAGCTGATGTTCTCACAAAAGCTTTATCTGCTCGAAACTTCATTAGATTTCGAAGTGACTTAAAGGTCGAAGAAATTCCAGAAGATGCAAGAAGAGTTACAGACTGAGTTGAGTACTTCGGTACAAACATTGTCTTTGATTTCTAATTCCTTGCAAATTTGAGCTCACTTCAGCAACCATATGTACTCACAAAGGCATAATAAGCTCAACACTTCATCAGATCTCAAAGCAACTCAAAAAATAAAGGAATTTCAAATGGTACTAGAAGAGTTTGATCTGATTTCTAATTTTCAGTAACTATGAGTTTATTCAACTTCAAATTGGCTTAGACCCAGACGAGAGATGACTAGATCTACTCATTTTGATTCAGATTCTTCACTAAAGACTGAATTTATCATGATTTGAAGCACGGCGAAAAAAAGTGTGGTCACCATGCCCTAACCCTAACCTTGGTTTGAGGGGGGGGGAAAAGAAATGAATAGCGATACCTGTTTTGCAGTATAAGATAATGTATTTACTTGTATTACTTTCCTTCATATTGGGCCGAGTATTTGTTTTAGCCCAAAATATATGTTGTGTATATAAAGCAGTGTACACTGCATATCAGTGTAACAAAAGATTACAGAAACATTTTATCTTTCAAGTTTTTCCAAATATAGAATTTTTATTCAATCATCAATATTTTTCATTCAAATACATTTCTTATCAAACTTTATCAGAAGTTGGTGGAAATAACTAAAGAAAGTGTTAGAAAAAACATGTAGGAAACACGGTAATGAAAGCATGGATTTGAAGCTAACGAGTTATAAATTTAGCTATCGAGGACATAATTTTATCGCCTGCCATCACCTCATTGGTCCACTAGTGTCACATCAGCAAAACATCTGAAGATTTTATAGCATTTTAGAGGTAATCTCAAAGTGCCACTTGTCACTGTCAGGATGTGCCATGTCATCATTCTTATAAAAAATCTCAAATATCCAAACTGCCACATGCTAAATATCTAAGAAAGCAAGAGCCATCAAATGAAGGATGCATGTCAAGCATTTAAGGATATGAAACTACTATAATAGGGGTCTAACCCTGCATAAGAAGGGACTTTTCCATAAATCATGTAGCAAGCGGCCACCATCTATCGTATCCCGATTCACATCTAAAAACGATACTGGCACCGCGGATGTCATTGGCAGTGAATCATTTTGGATGAAATTACAAAACAGATTATAGAGCTATCTACATTATTTTATGCTTTCTAAAAACTCATAGAGGAAGTAATAAAATACAATAGTTATCAATAGTACAATCCCAAACAAACAAAACAATATAGTATCGAATAAACTTCAATTGCAAGATCTCTCTATATTATTAAGGAACGATATAATGTCTAGGAAAAATGAAATAAACTTATAGATTGAAAATAAACAAAATGCGTCTCCAGCATACCTTCATGCCTCCAAGTCACCAACTTTCCTTTCTATCGACTATTAGGGTAAAACTTAAAGAAGAAAAATGATAGAGGAGTCATACATATGTTTAATGAGTGAAATGCATCATATAAGTGTATAATACTAACAAGCTAGTAAAGCTACAATTATGCTCAAAAATCATACCATATATAATTAGGGTCACCAACATACAACAAGTTAGCTAAGCACAATATAATAGTTCAGTGGCATCATATGGTAAGGGCTAACTTAATCTATCATATACCTAGTCATATGCACACGATTGGGCCCAAAGTCCCATTCACATGCCAATGCTACTGAGGAACCATATGACGTAGCCCACTATCACCAAATCGAACACATAGGACTCAGGCCCTCTAAGTGAATCATATCTCCAAATCCTATGTGGCTCGCTACTAAAGAATTACATGTCTCGATCCGCCATTGCTAGATGTCATTGGTCACACTAGAGAACTCATTTGCTCTAAAAGTGTACTTAATGCCTACATTATCAAAATCACCGTCATTAGACATCATCGGTCACACCAAAGAACTCATTTCCTTTGAAAAGAGTGTTGTACCTATCATCATCAATTGTGTATCGAGAACTCGGCTCTTTAGAAAAATGTATCGCAATGCTAGCATTAAAAGTTACCGGCTACACCAGATAACTCATTTTCTATGAAAATGTACCATAATGCCTAATCTCATAATCATCACCGTTCGACATCACTAATTACACCAAAGAACTCATTTCATTTGAAAATGTTTCGTAACGCCTATCTTCTTAATCGTCGGATGAAAAAATATAATAAACCTACCCAAACTAAGGCACATTTCCAAAGTTTCTAAAAATATGGAAAGCGACAAATTAAAGCATTTCTCGTCTTACCACAATCGCGATGCCATTAACCACGTAAGAAACAGAGGTTGTATGCGAGAGTTATATGGGTTTAAAGTCCAAGGCCATTTTCATAATTTAGTAAACAATCGTATTAAATAATACTAATATATATCATCGAACGAACATTACCAATTGATTCATGTCATTGAAAAACATGATTTTGATATAAAATATGCCTAATTTGGAGTACTTTTGTGTTTTACATTTTTTAATTAGGGAGAGATCCAACTTGCCAATTGACAAAGAAAAATTATGTAACGACCTTAATTTTGACTAACATTATCTAGAACATTTAATTATATAAATAAAATAATGCGAAGAGATAAGAAAACTGAGATTTGGTAATTAAGTTTAAGTTGTGTCTTAGTTAATAAACCAATTAGAGAAATAAAAGGTCAGGATTAGAAGGAGTAAAATGATAAGGGAAAAATGAGAATAGCCTTCATTCCTACCCCTTATACCCTTATATCTTCATTTCCTTCATTCAACTACGCACATAAAAACTAAACATAGAGAGAGGCTGGCCATAGCAAAGGGAAAACAAAAGGAAAATTAAAAGGCTAAGGAATCAAAGCTAAAAGAAATCAAGTCCACACCAAATCTCATCTTTCCCATCCAAATCAAGGTGAATAATGAACATTCATCACATGTTTTTATTATGTTTTGGTTTTAAGTTTAAACCTGTTTCTTTTGCAAGTATTATGCCATGTTTTGGTAGTTTGAATGATTATATGCTTATTGATGATTTTCTAAAATTTAAATATGAAATTTGTTTAAGTTGGAAAACCTATCATATGATACCCAAATGACTTGATATTTTGATATAATGTTATAAACATCATTTTAGTAGCGGGTTTTAATTTCATAATTTTCCAAGAAAGCATGGATTTTATACGATTTTTCTAAGTTCTGAAATTAGGGAATTTCTGGTTTTAATTATTAAAAATAATTAAAATAATTTTTTGGCCTTGAAATTTTTATACGTCGAAGAGTATAGGTAAATTGAATTATTTTTATTTTTGGGATTTTTTCTAAGCGTTTAGGAATGGTAAATAAAAAAATTAAATCAAAAGGGCTTAATTGTTTAAGTAAAGTGTTTTATAATGAGGATTAAAAAGTAAAATGTTTTAATATTTCTAATTATAACGTGAAGGTGGATTTTCAGTAAATAAATTGATAAAGTTTTTATAATTAAAATGAGATTTGACAAATTATAAAGGTTTGATAAAAAAAATACTATTTTATAGTAATATTGCAGTTTTCAAGTTAAATATCATTCTGCCATGTCGACATTGGCCATGTCGAGCCACATCTCACCGCATTTCATCGACACGAAATAAAACAATATGCATGATGTCAACGAGTTCGGCATGAAGCAAATTGGGTTGGAACCTCGTCGATGCTATAGTAATAAAGACGAAGAGGTGGTCATTAATGGAGCCATGACGATGCACATGATGCCGCATTTTATACTAAGAAGTATGCATGCCATATATACTACTTCGATTCTTTTGCCTCGTCGACCCAATGGTCATCAAACCAAATGCTTTAAATGGTCATCGAGCTGAGCCTATGCCACTTTTAACTTGTCATTGAGTTTACCCTATGCCGCTTTTAATATTGTTATCAAGCCTTGTTAATGCCTTAACTAGTCTTTGAGCCCAATCCATGTTTTTTTTATAGTTATCGATCTTAACCCATAATCTAAATTTTATGCCCTCGGTGAGGGCTTGGGGCTAATGTTTTAATGTGTTATCGAAGTTCAATTTTTATAGTTTTAACACTATGATTTATGAAGTAATAACTTCGACAACGTCCCTATGTATTTTTCAAATAAAAGACTTCGACATGCTTTTGAGTGGGTAAAGGTCTTCAATGGCAATGACATCGCTGAGTTTATAATTGTAAAAGTATCACATAGTTTTGGCCTTATAGCCTTAGTTTTGAGAGGATCGAAGACCGTAATGACTTAGAGTTTTCATCAACAATGTAAAGCATATATCATGGCATAAATATTGAGTAAAGCAAAGGACCAACGTTTTCCTTGTTTTAAGTATGATTTCAAGGGTTAAATCATTTGCAAAGATTTTGTTTTCAAGAAAATATAAATAGGGTAGTTAACCCAGAATTTTACTAAGAGAATGAGTCGGAGGTTAAAATACTAGATGGGATTGGGTAGGGTCGCGCCCTATAATTTAGCTAGTTCCCCTAGCTAATATAAGTCCAAAATTCCAGTGTGTAGGGCAGTGTCATGGGTAAGACTAAACGAAGGCTACACATAGAATGAAATACACAGGGTAGAGATAGGTTATTGGTGAGTCCGCAAAACCATAAGGATTAGTTGGCCCTAGAAGTAATAAGTTATGGAAAGACCATCCAGTTTTTCTCTAATGGTAAGTCAGAGTATTTATTATGTCTGGTAGGCTCGAGTCAACCATAGGTTTATAGTTAGCCTAATAAAATGTGATGTTGAGATGGATAGTCTACTGAGCATCTATTTGTAAGTATACATGTTATTATATATTGTTTATTATAACCAGTTTGGTTGTAGGATTTTAATTGCAAAAGATATGTTTTAAAGGATATTAGTGAGGGAAAACCCGCTCTATAAGGCGGTGTGGCCTTAATATCAATAAATCGAGATGTCATATTATTATTCACACCAAGCTTTGACTCAAAGTTTATGTTTTTCCCTTAAACTCTCGACTGCTCAAAATTTAATTTGAATAGGTTAAGAGTTGAAGTTTTTAGGTTTAGTAGGTTTTGGCGAATAAAGCATCTTAAGATGTGCATGTGGCTATAAAGCATCTATTTAGGGAATTATCCATTTATCTATTCAGCTGTGATTAAACGTCGTATGTAATGGCAGATTCTATAACTGTCTATTTAGTAACTCTAATCATCCAATGGGACATCTTCATATGTCGCTCTTGGCGTATTCATATTAAATGTAATCAGAAAAGTTATGGGATTATGTAATGGCAGATTCTGTACCGAATAAGAAATGGTGATTTAAAATGTAATCAAAAAAGTTGTTTTGAAATTGTGTTTGAAATATTCATATTCTTTGCTTCTAATATTATGGATCCATAACATTATCGTATTTTTCCATCGGAAATTAATACTATAGATGACTGCAACATCTATAGCGATTAGTTTCGGACCTTAAAATGGGGAATGTTACAACTTGGTATCAAAGCATAGGTTTATATAAAACATAAATGAAATTTAAACCTAAATAGAGGTTTTAAAACATAATCCAAGTGAATCAGAGAATAAGATTGAGGTATGGGATAATGCTATAGTAACGTACTTATATTTGTTACAAATAAGTATATGCCTTATCTTAATTTTCCCATCTCTCTTGGACTGTTCTTCCATGTCTTAATAAGGTTCGAATGCAGACTGAAGGAAAGTAAGATACGGAGTTAGGAAATGAAGGAGTGGATCTCGATGGAGTAAGCACCATAACTAATGGAAATGCTAGGCCTAATACTAGGAGAAACTAAGGTCGACAAACAACTACAAATGTAGGTGCTGGAACACTGCATGTGGATATGGGAGCCGTGTATTATTTTTGTCAACATGATGCAAGCAAGAGCTATTGCCGGATTAGTAGGTGGAAATGGAAAGGGAGTGAATCAGGAAGCTCCGGTTGTCAACAACTATGCTGAGCTGAGCAAAAACAATGCAAGGCTTGAAGGAAACCCATTTGTTGGAACAGATGATGGAATTGAAGTAGAGAATTGGTTGCTTCATTGCGAAAGAATTTTTGTTGATCTTTGAGTGAATGATGATCACAAGAGGAGGTTAGCATCTAGGCAACTGCAAGGAGCTGTGTTATACTGGTGGAACAGTGTAACTGTTAGAGTAGCGGAGGATACTTTGACATGGGTTGAATTTAGAAGAAGGTTCGAAGAAAGGTTCATTCAAAAATTAGTAGGTCTATCCAGTTGAGGAAATTTGCTGAATTAGTGCAACGTGACAAGACTGTATTATAATATGCTATGAGATTCGAGGAGTTATCGAGGTATGGTTATTTACACTTGATACGGTACTTAGGATGAATGGGACGTTCATTCAGGGATTGAGACTTGAGCTTGCTAGGGAAACTTTGTCACATCTCAGAGATACATGTGATGTAGTTGTTGAGATGGATTTAAGAAATAAAGAGATGCTTGCTTTCTTTGGTAATAACAAAGCAGTGGAGGCTCAAGGTGGGTAAAATCAGAAGAGAAAGTTCTTTCATAAGAAGTGAGCTCAAAAAAGTGGAGCAGGAAAGAAAGGAAAATATGAGATTATCTATTATAAATGTGATAAGAAAAGGCATTTCACAAATGAATTTGATTCTAGAGATGGAAAGAAGGTGATGGGAAAGAAGAATGTTAAGTGCTTCAGTTGTTGTCAAATCAATAATTTTAAGAACCAGTGCAAGGAACCAACTAGTTGAGAGGGTAAAGTGTTTATACTGGAACCAACTACCTCGAGACCAACAGCTAAGACGAAAGGATAGGCTATGATGGGAGGAGGTACGCTTTTGATTCATGGTATACCTATTAGTGTTCTATTTGATACTTGTGCACCACCTTCTTTCATATATCTCATTATTTCTTAAATAAGCTTAACAAGAACCCTCATACCTGTTATATCCTTAAGGGTTGCGAATCAACTTGGAGGGTATGCGACTCTTGGAATGAGATGTGACCAGTTAGAGTTTGAAGTGTTAGGTCATATATTTTCTTGCAGTTTGCAGGTGTTTGATTTCGTAAGCTTGGGAATTATTTTGGATATGGATTGGCTAATAAGTATGATGCTAGGATATTTTTCCATGATAGGAAAATATTGTAGGATCGATTTCACCCTAGAGGAGGGAGGGATGAATAGGGTGATACTATTAATTACTAAAATTTAATGCAAAAGTATATAAAATAATTTCAGTACAGATATAGTAGAATAACAGCAGCACAGATAATAGCAGAATAAAAGCATAAAATAAAACACATATATTAACCAGCTTTGGCAAAACCATGCCTACGTGCTGCCCCTAAGGTTTCTACTAGAAGTTAAGTAGTCAAACGCTTACACACGTAAACTCGCGACACCCGCGATTGACTAACCTAACTCTACGCTCAAAACCCTACCACAACTCAGCCACTGAGTTGCAGATTATCGAACTACGGCACCGTAGTTCGTCCCCTAGTCACACGACTAGAAATTACAAACATTTAAAAGTAAATTACAAATAAAAACAACTTAAAAATAACACAAAACCCTAATTTTTAAACTATATCCCAAAATAGAAAAAAAATGGCCCAAATGAAAATTAAAAAGGAAACACCCTTTTCTTTGATTCTTCAGCCCGTTCCTTTTCTTTTGTTTATGATTATGGCTGCTTCGTTCTTCTTTTCCTTTACTCGAAATTAGGGCTTTTGATAAATTGAAGAAGCCGACTTTGTTGATCGATCAAGTGGATATTCTCGTGATTGCTTAGACTATCGATTGTTTCTTCACTTTGCACATGGCTGCTACAATTTGATCAAGTTCGACTAAAATGGTATGTGATTTATTCTTTTTGCTTTACTGGTTAGCTTGCTTGAACTCGATGATTTGGTATGCCGATGATGTTATGGTTTAAATAGGATTCGAATTCCTATAATTTCGTTCGAATATATTTACTTGAATTCGTCAATTGATTTAGCTTGGCCACTTGATTATGATTGAATGTTGTGATTTGTATTGACTTTTTCAATTCGTATATGTTGTTGCTTGATTTTCACGGCTTTCATTTCTGACTTGGTTTCGTTCTTTTTGCCTTGGTCATCACAGCTTTGATTTTGCTGGCATTTTGACTTGTTCAGATTATTCTTTGGTCACCACGTCTTTGATTCTATGTTGACTTCGATTATGGTGATTTTGTGATGATATTTTGACTTTGTTTGAAACTGCTACTTTGATTTGAAATCCTACGTCCAGTAGCGTGTTTCATGCGATGTTGGACTGGGTTTACTTATGAAGTCTTGCTCGACTTGATACTATGTTGCATGTTCAACTTGTAACTTGGTCAATTGTTCTGTAGTCTCATGTTATACCGATTGCTTCATTGTTCTTGTGTCTGACCATATGTGTTCAATTTGTAGCTGCAGTATCATTTCCATTTGTATACATACATTTATGTATGTATATATGTGGTTTCGTTTTGTACATCTCTGTCTGGAGTGGTTCTGAACTATGAATGCATGTGCGCCACTGTTATCCCTGTTTCATGTCTGAACTTGTCTGCAATGTTGTCATATATGTGAACTTGAAGTTGTACATTAGAGTCTTGTGTATTTGAGTTCATCATATAATCTACTTTGGATATGAAGCTCATATATGTAGTTTGAGTTGCATATGGTATCTTGTTTTAAACTTGGTTCATGTCATGCTTTTGTTCTGTTTACTTCGAGTTGTTTATGTATATACATTGTGCACTTGTGTACTTCATGGTCGTTGATGCCACTGCCTGTTAGACTTGAAGTCTACATTCATGTTTGAAACTTCATATATACTTGAATATGGTCTTGACCACTTGATGTTCACTGGTCTTAGATATGTTGATCTTTCCAGTTAAGTAGTTTGCTTGTAGTTGTGCATGCCTCTGATGTAGTTTAATATGATTGTTACTTTGGACATTTTATTCATACTTCATGTTGACACTGTCTGTACTTTTATATTCTTGGGCATAGCTTTTTCTTTGCTTTGGGTTGCATTGATTATCAATTTGATATGTCTGGTCTTTTTGCAGCCTTCTCTGGCTTGATGTACACTGTGTAACGACCTGCCATTCATCTCCACAGAATGACGCATCATTAATAAGAAAGAAAGGGATAGGAAAGAGAAAGAAAGAGAAGAAAGAAGAAACAACATCATAATCTCAACAACGGAACGAATAAACTATATTAATAACATAAGTATTACATAGTATAAAATAACTATCAGAGTTACACAGATTATACATCACATACTAGACAGTTATAAACACTTGTCTAGTTATTACAACTCAATACAACTCAGAGAAATCAAACACAACGGAACACTATATATCTACACGCTGAAGCCTCCAGCTCCATTGCTCCTCCACAATTCGTCAAAGCTAACCTGAATCCCTTGGCTACTCGTAAAAATTTGAGTACCCAAGAGTTTAAGAAAAAAACAGAAATAAACTCCGGGTCAGATATGGGTCTGGTGTGAGTAACAGGTTAAGGTTGCTTAACTTTAAAAAACCTTTTGAAAAGAAAGGTATCACATATGACTTCCCACACATAAACATGGAAAAAAATTTACCTTACGCTAACCAATATGTTTGATAGGAAATCCAGTGATATTATAATAGGTCTAGGATTTTCAAGTAAATAGAAAATAGCCGAAATTGTTACATTTATTGAATTCCAGCTTCTAGCCACAAAAGTGGGTAATATAATCAAAACCGATGGCACTAATGGGATTTTGGATTCCATACAATGGCAGGGCTACTAGGGTACCGCCCGTCACAATACGTGGCCTAGATCACCATACCGAGGATTACTCCCTATCCCCTGCAACACAAGGCCGGAACCATCCCTTACCGGACAGTCCCGAACAAGACAACCCCGCAGTTGATGCGCATGACCCACTTAGCCTTGCTGCACCTCCGTTGTTTTAGCCATTCCCGATCGATAAGGCTTGAGGCTATGATTACCATTAACACATTTATCTTAGAATGCTCATCGTCCACCTGACGATGTTCTGAAAGCATTCAATCCATACAAGTTCGTTCTGGGTTCAACGAACCGACGGCATTATCTCGTTACACTCATTTTGGAATCACCCTCAGAGTTAACGACAATAACCCTTGCACTCTGAATCTTCGTCTTGAATCTAAAAGTACTACCCCGTTAAACTTGTATTGGAATCACCCTCAGAGTTTTAACGACGAATAGTACTTACACCTCGAGTCTTCACACTTCACTTGAGATTCATGACCTATCGTTATATTGGATCGATGTGGTTTTCGGACATCCAAATCTGGAAACCGGATCCCGGTCTCATCGAAATCCAAAACGTATCTTTTAAGGCCAAGTTGTTTTAAAGTTTAAAACAATTCAATTTCATTATCTATATACACATAGATAGATAATTCACATACCACAATAGATAATCATCATTATCATCACAACAGATAATCCATATTATCATTATCAAAAGATAATCCATATTACCATCATAATGCAACCAATGCATCCATATCACACAACATTACTTATCTCATTTCTGAGATCTCAAACCATTCAAGGCAACCATTATCATTCATTCATAATCAATGATTAATAATCACACCAAATATAATTAATTTAAAATGAATTAAATTAATTACACCATTTCTAATTAATTTAAAATGAAATAAATTAATTACTTTCATCATATCAATCTTGCTTACATAACCATTAATTAATTACAGATTAATTAATTAATTATCCTTTAATTAAACACCTTAATTAATCACCCTTGATTAATTATTATTTAATTACATTCAAGTAATTATCCTTTGATTAATTTCACAAATTAATTACTCTTAACCAAAAACAGTAATTAACCTTTAATTACTTCATTAATTAATTAACTATAATCAATTACATTAATCCCTAAATAATTACATTAATTAATTACCTTTAATCACTTATTATTGATTAATTAATCTTAATTAATTAATCTTTAATTACATCATTAATTATATTAACTAACGATCCTCAATTAAATTTAAATTAATTACTTATTTAAAATTAATTACATTAAGTAATTAATCTCTATTAAACCATAATTATTAATCACCTTTGATTAATCACATTCAGCAATTAACTACCCTTATTTACTCCATTAAATAAATCAATTATTACTTAATTAATTTCTTTAATTAATCCCTTGATTAATTACACCAAGTAATTATACTCAAATTACATCCATTTTAAATCATCTTCCACTAATTACCTCCAGTAATTAAAATTAATTATTTCACTAAATAACTACACTTCATTAATTACATTAGGTAATTTTTAACAAATCATCCAGTGATTAAAATTAATTAAACTTAATTAATTAATTAAACCAATCACATTAAACTCCCTTAATTACATTAAGTAATTAATTCCTTAATTACTTCCATTAAGTAATTATACTTAAACAATTTCATAAATGATTATCATTTAATTAATTAATCTAATTAATTATTAAAATTAATCACATTAACTAATTATTAAATAATCTTAAGTTAATGACCATCATTAACAATTAAAAATTCTTTAATTAATTTTCTAAAGTAATTAAACTTACATTAATCATTATTAATTTCAAATTAATAAATTTTTAATAATCCATTAATTAATCCTAATTATTTAATTATTTAAGTGTTAACTTTAACTTAATTAATTATTAATTACTTGATTAATTAACCTCTAATTATTAATTAATACTCTAATTAATAAACCTTAATTACAAATTAATTATTACTTAACTAATTAATCTTAATTAAATATTAACTTAAACCTTTAATTACTTACTTAATTAATCCAAGACATTAATTAATCAAATAAATTAATTATCCATTTAATTTACTTTAAAATTTAATGAATTACAAATCATTAAATTCTAATTTACTTTAAGATCAAACTCCGTTCTTATTAAGGATCAAGTTATCATTTACAAAGTATCTTAAATCAGTTTACTTTAAATTAATTACTTTCAAATATCATTTTAAATTTACGATTTAAAATGAATACAATTTATCTTTAACAAATTTTAAAACACCTTTCTAAAACCTTTTCATTTCACAGGTTAAAGAAATTCTCATTTAATAAAGAAGTTTAAAAGAATTTAAAACCAAATTCATTTTTAAATTCAAATCAATTTAAATTGCACTTTAAACATTCAAAATTATTTAAATCATTTAAATTTAAAACTTTCCTTCATTTCAAAACTGGAATACATATTTAAATTTGAATCCGGATTAATCTTTAGATTTTTAAAAATCTACTTACATTTTAAAACTTCATTTTTTAAAATTCAAACTACTTAAACATTTTAAAGTAGTTTAACGATTCAAGTTTAAAAATTTATTTATTTTTAAAAACTGAGATTTAAACTTAAACTTGAATTCCAGATTTTAAACTTGGATTTAAAACTTAGCTTAAACCTTTGCTTTTCTTCTTTAAACTTCAGTTTAAAAATTTTATAACAAACATTACAGGTTCCTGTTTAAAACCTGTTACAATTTCTAAACCCAAGCCACCCTATTTTTGCTTCGAGTCCACAAGCTAAAAACTTCGAGCAACCCATCTACTTACTTCGAGCAAACTACCCAAAAACACGAGCAAAACTCGAGTTCAATCTTCAGCTCAAACCAAAAACTTAACAGCATCCACAAATGAACACCGTGCACCTGCACAATGATCTTGATCGATTCCAATCAAATTCGACGATCTTCCCTCATCGATGAACAACTCCTCACTCCACCCCGATCCTCAAATCACTCTCACAAAACTCGAATTTGAATTCGAGTTCAAATTTTAAAACCTGGAACAAAAAAGAACAATCATCACCAAAACCTGTCATTGCCTCGTCTCTTCGTCTCCGACCACCAGAAACTCTGGAACTTCGGCCAACCCTTCGTCAACGACCAAGCTACCATTACCCAAAACCTCATTGAACTCGATCACTCCTACAGGCCGTGCCGACCAAATCAAATTGCCTAGTTAAAAAACTTAGGTTACAGAAGATAATTCACCACCGCTGCCTCCTCGATGAAGTTATACACCACCAACCTTTTTTGCCTTCAACTCTGATCACTCCTCCATCATCACTGAAGATCCCAGAACTACAGAGCAACTAGATCACTAGAAAACTACCCAAATCCTCTTTCTGGTTAAACCAACAATGCACCCTCAATTCAACATTAAAAATTATGATTTCGATCTTAAAAATCATGTTTTGGATTAAGAATTCATAATATATCCCTGAATTTATCAATTAAGATGTTTGATTTTTTAGACAAAATTTTAAAATCTTCTCTACGACAAAACAAACAAGTTTTATATAAATCTTAAGTTTAAATAGAATCAAAATCAAAGGGTTTTGAATTCAAATCAAAACTTGTAAACTGAAGCTATAAACAGAGTGTACTTATGATGAAAACAACATGCATATAGTACATCCAGAAAAATAACAATATATATATACAAAAACATACATATTTCAGATATTTAATCATGCAACTATATTCATAAACTTAAACTTTTAGAAGTGATGTTACTCACCTGTAAACAAGATGAACAAAGCCTTGATTTTGAAAAAGCTTTGAACTTTTAAAACTGAAAAATTGCTTTGCTTTTGAAATTTTGGAAACTGAGTTGCTTTGATGAAAACTTGAGTTACTAGAGCTTTAAAGCTGATCTTTAAATAAGAACTACACTCATGCTGGCTTGATTTGATTTCCAGGTTGAAATGAAAATGCAGGCTTCACAAATTTGCTTGCATGTTATAAATAATTATAGGTTTGCTTTGAAACTGTACAGGGATTTAGATTTACAGGGAAATGATTTGGTTTCTAGTTTGAGGAGTTTGATATGGAAATGAAATTATAGGCTTTTGAAAATGTAGATGGTTTGCATGCTTGAAGATGTGCAGGTTGATTTTGATTTGCATGTTCGGATTTTATTTTTTTAAAATGATTTTGCAGAGGATATGATTTCTAGTTTGAATGTGATTTCAAATTTTAGTTTTGAGGGGATTTTTTTTTAATTCCTCCTTGGCTTTAGATTTAGAAAAAATAGAAAAAGAAAGGGAAGGGAAGGAGATTTTTAAATATAAAGGCTTAAATTATTTAAAAATCAAAACAAAAGAAAAACTGAATTACAAATGCCACTTGTCCTTTATACTAACATTTGTCATATAGATATGTTAATTACTTAGCACATGTCTTTTAAGGTTAATTAGTTATAATTAAATGTTAATTAGTATTTAGTTAATATGTTAAATGTTAATGAAAGATGATGTTTAAGTAGTTAGTTAATAAGTATTTATATAGGTATAGATAATTTTTAAAAGAAATGAAACAATTATATACATAAAAAAAGTTTATACAAATATTTTAAAATCCAAATCAAATTTAAAATATTTATACTTTAAGTTTCAAGGCTTTAAACTCAAATTCGAATCAAATTTTAAAATTCAATTTGAAATAACAAACTATTTTTAATAAAATCCATTTGTTAAAAACAATACCTTATTATTATTGTTTAAAAATAACTCATTATCAAATTAAAATAATTATAAAAGAAATTATTTCTTTATTAATAAATTACTTATTTTATCAAACTATATTTAAAAAGAAAACAAAACAAACCTTTTCCTTAATTTTATTTAAATTTAAACTCAAAATCAAGTTTAAACAAATTAAACTTTTATCTTAACAATTTAAAACCATATTGTTATTTATAAAATAGCTTTTAAAAATTTAACTTTAAATAAGTCATAATTCCTAGAAAACAAGATTTATTTATTTATTAAATTTAAAACAAGGTTTATCTATTTACAATATATACATTTTCTATATAACATTATAAATAGGAACAATTTATTTAGCTTTAAAAGATAAAATCTATCAATTAAATATTTATTCAATTAGATTATTAAATTAATTTCAATCTTATTAACATAGATTATCAAATCAATTTAATTTTTAATTCAGATTATTAAATTGATATTGCCTAAAATTCCGGGTCATCACATTCCTCTTCCCTTAAAAGAATTTCGTCCCCAAAATTTAAAACAAGGGTAATTTAATAATCTCATTAAAGATTTAATTTTTAAAACACAGGCATATATCAATCATATGCTAACAACCATAGCAATCAATTCATCCAATCAAACAAATCTAACTATCTGGACAAAATTCTGGATAGAGTTTCCCCGAGTCCCCAAGTATATATACAGGGTTACTCGCTCTACAGAATCCAAACAATAAATATTACTAAACTACTGAGCTCCTACTTATGTAGATCTACAAAACTAGATTGGATATCAGACTACAGACGAATCTGACTCAACAATCCAAACTCCTGAACTGCTGGTTCTGCAACCAAAGATAGATCATACACGTACTTCCTTAGAGATACGTGAAACATATCAAATCCCAGTTATAAAAACTGGCAATTCAATCCTGAAAACCAAATACTTATCCTCACAAGAACAAAGAGATCCAAGATACCTCGGAGCTAGCTTCTCAGAATTATCAAAACTTATAGCTCCTTAAAATCAAAGAAAACTTAACCAAAATCAAATCCTCGACTCCAGATTCCAAAAAATTTCATCTCTTATCCGCAAAAGTCTTCGGACGAACCTAGGGTACCAACATCCTTCCTGATCAGCTCAACCCTTGTTGATTCCTCTTGAAACAAACAAAACCAAACAACTCAACAAAATGATCTTCTCACGATCAATCCAAAACCAAAAATAAACTCTACTACGCAAACATCGGGGACAACAAACTTCTCCTATCCGAAAAAGATAAAACAAAGCACTTTCCAAACTGCTTCCGCTGCACAACTCTGATCTGGAGTAGAAGAAACCCTGATGAAGAACACGAGCAAAAACTGGACAACACATCCTAGAAATATGGTTTAACAGATCCATAAAGAAAAACTCAAAATTCCTCCGAAACCTGAGCTGCTTCACCAAACTCTATCTCTAGGAACCATCCTTCTACTAAGCTGAACCACCGGTTCCACTCCTGGAATCCTAGTCGATAAGAAAACTCAATCTTTCGATGTGGACAAACCTCTGACTTCCCTGAAGACATCCGGAAGATCTCTGACGACCCAAGAGAACACTCAACTATCGCAAGTCACTTTTGCGATCAACCCAGATCAATTTCCAAAGAAAACTGTTCTCTCTTTAACAATCAGAAAAGCTTACGCTGACCTAACTAATCCATCGAAGAAACAGATCCACTCTGCTGCTTCTAAACTCCACCTCCAGAAAAACTGCTTAGCCAGAAAACTTCCTGCTAGAACACAGAACACTCCGAGCTACACCGCTGACCTAGATGCCAAAAACATCATAATCCAAGTTCTTCGAGAAACTCGGGCCTCAAACCAAACAGAAACACCCTGCTGAACTCAGTCACAACACCGAAGTAAACACACTTCCTTAAACTTGTTCCAAAGAAACATCTTTGGAAACATCCATAGTCACTGCATCTCATCACGCAAGTACTATTTCTTGAGATATCTTGATACTATTACTCGCTTCTGCTCAATCGACAGATCCAAACTCTATTCAACAAACTCTGCACTTCAAAGATGGACTCCGAACCTTTTAAAGGTTTCCTTCAGAGATTAATGAAATCTTTACACCACTGGACAAATTATTCGAGACGGTATTAGGTCTACAGTCTCGACAAATACACTTTCAACCTCAAACATTCAAACTCCTTCCATTGGTAGTCGTGTTTCATACACCACTATCCTATCTACCTTTATAACTTATATTGGAAAACCCGAACAGGTAACCCAATAGATAGGTAGAAATAGATAAATATATATAAATATACTTAAAATTACAAAAACTCTCTCTCAAGAAAGATATCACTCCAAAGCCTTGGTATTCACTCAACCTAGCGCTTTGATACCACTATAATGACCCGCCGTTCATCTCCACAGAATGACGCATCATTAATAAGAAAGGGATAGAAAAGAGAAAGAAAGAGAAGAAAGAAGAAACAACATCAGAATCTCAACAGCGGAACGAATAAACTATATTAATAACATAAGTATTACATAGTATACAACAACTATCAGAGTTACACAGATTATGCATCACATACTAGACAGTTATAAACACCTGTCTAGTTATTACAACTCAATACAACTCAGAGAAATCAAACACAGCGGAACACTATATATCTACACGTTGAAGCCTCCTGCTTCATTGCTCCTTCATAATTCGTCAAAGCTAACCTGAATCCCTTGGCTACTCGTAAAAATTTGAGTACCCAAGAGTTTAAGAAAAAAACAGAAATAAACTCCGGGTCAGACATGGGTCTGGTGTGAGTAATAGGTTAAGGTTGCTTAACTTTAAAAAACCTTTTGAAAAGAAAGGTATCACGTAAGACTTCCCACACATAAACATGGAGAAGGTTTTACCTTACGCTAACCAAAACATTTGATAGGAAATCCAGTGATATTATAATAGGTCTAGGGTTTCCAAGTAAATAGAAAATAGCCAAAATTGTTACATCTATTAAATTCCAGCTACTAGCCACAAAAGTGGGTAATACAATCAAAACCGATGTCACTTATTGGATTTTGGATTCCATACAATGACAGGGATACTGGGGTACCGTCCGTCACAATACGTGGCCTAGATCACCGTACCGAGGATTACTCCCAATCCTGCAACACAAGGCCAAAACCATCCCTTACTGAACAGTCCCGAACAAGACAACCCCGCAGTCGGTGCGCATATCCAACTGCCCACTAAGCCGAATAAAAAGGGATCTCTAGACATGGGAAAATCTCGTCCTACTTGGGCATGGCCCACTTAGTCTTGCTGCATCTCCGCTGTTTTAGCCATTCCCGGTTGATGAGGCTTGAGGCTACGATTACCTTTAAAGAACACATTTATCTTAGAATGCTCATCGTCCACCCGACGATGTTCTGAAAGCATTCAATCCATACAAGTTCGTTCCGGGTTCGAACGAAACTGAAGGCATTATCTCGTTACACTCATTTTGTAATCACCCTCAGAGTTAACGACAATAACCCTTGCACTCTGAATCTTCGTCTTGAATCTAAAAGTACTGCCCCGTTAAACTCGTATTGGAATCACCCTCAGAGTTTTAACGACGAATAGTCCTTACACCTCGAGTCTTCACTCTTCACTTGAGATTCATGACCTATCGTTAATTTGGATCGATGTGGTTTTCGAACATCCAAATCTGGAAACCCGATCCCGGTCTCATCGAAATCCAAAACGTATCTTTTAAGGCCAAGTTGTTTTAAAGTTTAAAACAATTCAATTTCATTATCTATATACGCACAGATAGATAATTCACATACCACAATAGATAATCACCATTATCATCACAACAGATAATCCATATTATCATTATCAAAAGATAATCCATATTATCATCATAATGCAACCAATGCATCCATATCACACAACATTACTTATCTTATTTTTGAGATCTCAAACCATTCAAGGCAACCAATATCATTCATTCATAATCAATGATTAATAATCACAACAAATATAATTAATTTAAAATGAATTAAAATAATTACATCATTTCTAATTAATTTAAAATGAATTAAATTAATTATTTTCATAATATCAATATTGCTTACATAACCATTAATTAATTATATATTAATTAATTAATTATCCTCTAATTAATAACCTTAATTAATCACCTTTGATTAATTATTCTTTAATTACATTCAAATAATTATCCTTAATTAATTTCACAAATTAATTACTCTTAACCAAAAACATTAATTAACCATTAATTACTTCATTAATTAATTAACTATAATTAATTACATTAATCCCTAATTAATTACATTAATTAATTACCTTTAATCACTTATTATTGACTAATTAACCTTAATTAATCAATCTTTAATTACATCATCAATTATATTAATTAATGATCCTCAATTAAATTTAAATTAATTACTTATTTAAAATTAATTACATTAAGTAATTAATCTCTATTAAACCATAATTATTAATTACCTTTGATTACTCACATTTAGTAATTAACTACCCTTATTTACTCCATTAAATAAATCAATTATTCCTTAATTAATTTCTTTTATTAATCCCTTGATTAATTACACCAAGTAATTATACTCAAATTACTTCCGTTTTAAATCATCTTCCACTAATTACCTACAGTAATTATCATTAATTATTTCACCAAGTAACTACACTTCAAAAGTGATTAAAATTAATTAAACTTAATTAATTAATTAATTTAAACCAATCACATTAAACTCCCTTAATTACATTAAGTAATTAATTCCTTAATTACTTCCATTAAGTAATTATACTTAAACAATTTCACAAATGATTATCATTTAATTACTTAATCTAATTAATTATTAAAATTAATCACATTGACTAATTATTAAATAATCTTAAGTTAATGACCATCATTAACAATTAAAAATTCCTTAGTTACTTTTCTAAAGTAATTAAACTTACATTAATCATTATTAATTTTAAATTAATAAATTTTTAATAATCCATTAATTAATCCTAATTATTTAATTAATTAAGTTTTAACTGTAACTTAATTAATTTTTAGTTACTTGGTTAATTGACCTCTAATTATTAATTAATACTCTAATTAATAAACCTTAATTACAAATTATTTATTACTTAATTAATTAATCTTAATTAATTAATTAACTTAAACCTTTAATTACTTACTTAATTAATCCAAGACATTAATTAATCAAACAAATTAATTATCCATTTAATTTGCTTAAAAATTTAATGAATTACAAATCATTAAATTCTAATTTACTTTAAGATCAAACTCTGTTCTTATTAAGGATCAAGTTATCATTTACAAAGTATCTTAAAATAATTTACTTTAAATTTACTTTCAAATATCATTTTAAATTTAAGATTTAAAATGAATACAGTTTATCTTTAATAAAGTTTAAAACACATTTCTAAAACCTTTTCATTTCACAAGTTAAAGAAATTCTCATTTAATAAAGAAGTTTAAAAGAATTTAAAACCAAATTCATTTTTAAATTCAAATCAATTTAAATTGCACTTTAAACATTCAAAATTATTTAAATCATTTAAATTTAAAACTTTCCTTCATTTCAAAACTGGAATACATATTTAAATTTGAATCCGGATTAATCTTTAGATTTTTAAAAATCTACTTACATTTTAAAACTTCATTTTTTTAAAATTCAAACTACTTAAACATTTTAAAGTAGTTTAACAATTCAAGTTTAAAACTTTATTTATTCTTAAAAACTGAGATTTAAACTTAAATTTGAATTCCATATTTTAAGCTTGGATTTAAAACTTAGTTTAAACCTTTGCTTTTCATCTTTAAACTTCAGTCTAAAAATTTTATAACAAACATTACAGGATCCTGTTTTGAAACCTTTTACAATTTCTAAACCAGAGCCACCCTATTTTTGATTCGAGTCCACAAGCTAAAAACTTCGAGCAACCCATCTACTTACTTCGAGCAAACTACCCAAAAACGCAAGTAAAACTCGAGTTCAATCTTCAGCTCAAACCAAAAACTAACAGCATCCACAAATGAACACGGTGCACCTGCACAATGATCTTGATCGATTCCGATCAAATTCGACGATCTTCCCTCATCGACGAACAACTCCTCACTCCATCCCGATCAAATCACTCTCACACAACTCGAATTTGAATTCAAGTTCAAATTTTAAAACCTAGAACATAAAAGAAAAACCATCATCAAAACCTGTCATCGCCTCATCTCTTCATCTCCGACCACCAGAAACTCTGCAACTTCGGCCAACCCTTCGTCAACGACCAAGCTACCATTACCCAAAACCTCGTTGAACTCGATTACTCCTACAGGCCGTGCCGACTAAATCAAATTGCCTAGTTAAAAAACTAGGGTTACAGAAGATAATTCACCACCGCTGCCTCCTCGATGAAGTTCTATACCACAAGCCATTTTTTCCTTCAACTCTGATCACTCCTCCATCATCACTGAAGATCCCAGAACTCCAGAGTAACTAGATCAGCAGAAAACTCCCCAAATCCTCTTTCTGGTTAAACCAACAATGCACCCTCAATTCAACATTAAAATTTATGATTTCGATCTTAAAAATAATGTTTTGGATTAAGAATTCATAATATATCCCTGAATTTATCAATTAAGATGTTTGAGTTTTTAGTTTTATTACACATGCACTGTTGTTTTAAATTTCCATTGAGATTTTAAATTCAATTTAATTTAAACAAAATTTTAAAATCTTCTCTAGGACAAAACAAACAAGTTTTATCTACATCTTAAGTTTAAACAGAACCAAAATCAAAGGTTTTTGAATTTAAATCAAAACTTGTAAACTGAAGCTATAAACAGAGTGTACTTCTGATAAAAAAACATGCATACAATACATCCAAAAAAAACAACAATATATATATATATATATAAACATACAAATTTTAGTTATTTAATCATGCAACTATATTCATAAACTTAAACTTTTAGAAGTGATGTTACTCACCTGTAAACAAGATGAACAGAGCCTTGATTTTGAAAAAGCTTTGAACTTTTAAAACAGGAAAATTGCTTTGCTTTTGAAATTTTGGAAATTGAGTTGCGTTGATGAAAACTTGAGTTACTGGAGCTTTAAAACTGATCTTTAAATAAGAACTACATGCATGCTGGCTTGATTTGATTTCCAGGTTGAAATGAAAATGCAGGCTTCACAGATTTGCTTGCATGTTATAAATAGTTACAAGTTTGCTTTGAAAATGTACAGGGTTTTAGATTTACAGGGAAATGATTTGGTTTCTAGTTTGAGGAGTTTGATATGGAAATGAAATTACAGGCTTTTGAAAATGTAGATGGTTTGCATGCTTGAAGATGCGCATGTTGATTTTGATTTGCATGTTTTGATTTTATTTTTTAAAATGATTTTGCAGAGGATATGATTTCTAGTTTGAATGTGATTTCAGATTTTAGTTTTGAGGGGATTTGTTTTAATTTCTCCTTGGCTTTAGATTTAGAAAAAAAATAGAAAAAGAAAGGGAAGGGAAGGAGATTTATAAATATAAAGGCTGAAATTATTTAAAAATCAAAACAAAAGAAAAACTAAATTACAAATGCCACTTGTCCTTTATACTAACATTTGTCATATAGATATGTTAATTATTTAACTCATGTCTTTTAAGGTTAATTGGTTATAATTAAATGTTAATTACTATTTAGTTAGTATGTTAAATTTTAATGAAAGATGATGTTTAAGTAATTAGTTAATAAGTTTTTATATAGGTATAAATAATTTTTAAAAGAAATGAAACAATTATATACATAAATAAAAGTTTATACAAATATTTTAAAGTCCAAAAAAATTTAAAATATTTATACTTCAAGTTTCAAGGCTTTAAACTCAATTCAAATTTTAAAATTCAATTTGAAATAACAAACTATTTTTAATAAAATCCATTTGTTAAAAACAATACCTTATTATTATTGTTTAAAAATAACTCATTATCAGATTAAATAATTATAAAAGTAATTATTTCTTTATTAATAAATTACTTATTTTATCAAACTATATTTAAAAAGAAAACAAAACAAACCTTATTATTAATTTTATTTAAATTTAAACTCAAAATCAATTTAAACAAATTAAACTTTTATCTCAACAATTTAAAATTATATAGTTATTTATAAAATAGCTTTTAAAAGTTTAACTTTAAATAAGTCATAATTCCCAATTTACCAAAGATATATATATATATTAGAAAACAAGATTTATTTATTTATTAAAATTAAAACAAGGCTTATCTATTTACAATATATACATTTTCTATATACATTATAAATAGAAACAATTTATTTAGCTTTAAAAGATAAAATCTATCAATTAAATATTTATTCAATTAGATTATTAAATTAATTTCAATCTTATTAACAAAGATTATCAAATCATTTTAATTTTTAATTCAGATCATTAAATTGACATTGCCTAAAATTCTGGGTCATCACACACTGATTTGAATCTTATTGTTTTCACTATTGCATTGCCTATATATGTATACATATGTGTGGGTGTGTCTGTATATATATATATTGTGATTTCTTTGTGTAGCCATGTAGTCTGGTCTTGATATCTTCATTTATGGGATGCTGTCACTATGTCATATGTATTTTTCATTGAGCTAGCTATTAGAAACAGTGCACGTACACATATGTGTGTGTGTGTGATTATTGTGCCTCTTTCTCTTTCGTTCAGTCCTTGTGCTCTTGAGTCCGTCTGGTTGTTTTTTTGTTCATTAGATTGGTTGCAATCCTCTGGTCTTCATTGTATTCTTGTTGCACTTCATGTATTTTTATATTGCATTTCTTTGAACTTTGCACTGCCCTGGTTTGAGTCACTTGTATCAGTACATTGCCGTATTGCTTTGAGCTAGTTTGCATTTTGATGATGAGTTGCTTATGAGCTGGCTTATGAAATCTTCATGTTAGCCTGGTTGTATTCCGACTGTTGCATATGTATATAAGTTGCCTACTGATTTCGACCCAAATCACGTTGTTCATGTTGTCTGGGTTAGTGTTGTTTCATTGTGGCTTCACTTTGAACTTCATGTGTACATTTGGGTTGCACCAGTGTTGAATCCAACCGTTAGCTCGGGTTTGACCTTGTGCTAATATCGTGACTTTATTTGTATTTCACTTGAGTTGAACATGGCTTTTGATAGGGTTTGACCTTGTGCTCACCTATCCCTACAGATTTATCAAGTGTATATCGGTGCACACGACCATGTGGCATATGCAGTGATACAATGTGTATGTCACTGCATGTCACAAGCTGTCGTGTATGATGAATTCAAAATTAAATGATGACAAACAACCCAAATAACTGAGGCATATAATTTTTTCAAACCGCATTTTATTTTACACTGCAAAAATATTTCCTTTTTAATTTTACTGCGTCAGTGTTTATTTTGCAAATAACTCAGATGCTGGATTCAGTCTAAAATAGAGTTGAAGATAAATACGAGCGAATGAGTGCTATATAGTGAGGTGCAAATGTAAATTGAAAATTGTGAAGTAATCAAATTTGTATTGTAATTGAAATTGTGTAATATATTGAGAGCTCAAATTTGTACTATTCAAAAATTGTAATAAGTATTTGTTTGAATAAAATATCTGTTTGAATTTAAATTCTGTGTTATTTATTTTATTCATCAAATATTTATTTAATTATGTCAAAAATGAAATAATACATTAATAAATACATTTAATTGAATATATATATATATATATCTGTTTATTATCATCAAACAAAAATCATATACTTGCATATTCAAGAAATATCACTAAGGCACCCCAGTATTAGTGATTGAATTATATATTCTGTAGAAAACTTGAGTTTTGATGTTTACGCTTTATTGGGTGTAATGAAGGAGGAAGAAGAGTTGAATCGAGTTTTCGTTCTTAGAGAATTCATAGACATCTTTGAACTGGTGATGGGACTATCGTCGAAATGAGCTATTGAGTTTTGGATAAATCTTGTACCAGGAGCTGAACCAGTTAGTAGACCGCTCAGTAGGATGAAACCTACCAAGATGAGAGAGCTAAAGGTGCAACTAGTGGATTTAGAAGGGAATTGTTTTGTTAGACCAAGCAGTTCGCCTTGGGTAGCAGCCGCAGTGTTTGTTAAGAAACCAGATGGATCATTAAGATTATGTATCAATTATCGTAAGTTGAATGAAAAGACGATAAAGAACCAATATCCTTTACCAAGAATTGATGATCTGTTCGAGCAGCTGAGTGGAGACAAAGTATTCTCTCGGTTAGATTTAGAAATAGGGTTCCATCAGCTAAGAGCAGCAGAGGATAATATTCCCTTGACGACATTTAGAACAAGGTATGGATTGTAAGAATGGTTAGTAATGCTGTTCGGACTAACTAATATGCCAGCCTTCTTTATAGACTTAATGAATTGGATCTTTCGAGTTCATTTGGGTATATTCGTATTATTGTTCATATACGACGTTTTAATATCCGCCGGATGAAAGAGACAATGAAGTTCATCTTAGGCTAGTGCTTGAGACACTGAGATAGCATAAATTAAAAGCGAAGTTTTCAAAGTTTCATTTCTGGAAGAAAGAGGTGAGGTTTCATGGTTGTGTAGTCTTAGAAAAATGGTTGTTAGTAGATCGAACAAAGATAAAAGCAGTCAATAAATTAAATAGATCCGAGACAGTGACCTAGATAAAGATTTTTCTTGGACTAGCTAGCTATTATCGAAGATTTATTAAGAACTTCCTGTGGAGAGCAGCACCGATGGCTAAGCTGACAAGGGAAGAAGTAAAGTACGTCTGGACTGATAAATGTGAGGAGGTATTTGAAAAGCTAAAATATTTATTGACCAATGCACCGATGTTAGTTGTTCCGGATGGGAATCAAAATTTGGTAGTATATACGGATGTGTGCAGAACTGGATTAGGAGTTGTGTTAATGCAAAGGGCTAAAGTAATTTCCTACGCTTCTCAATAGCTCAGACCATATGAGGTTAGATATTCGACGCATGACTTAGAATTAGCTAAAGTAATTTTTTAACTAAAGGTGTAGAGACGTTACCTTTTGGGAGAGAGATTCGAGTTGTTTACGGGCCATAAGTCATTAAGATACTTATTCTCTTAGAAGGAGTTGAATACGAAACAACAGAGACGGCTAGAGTTTTTAGCCGCTTATGATTTTGGAATTGAGTATACACCGAGAAAAGGAAACGAAGTGGCAGACGCACTTAGTAGAAGGCAATAGAATGCAGTGTTAGCAATGGTGGCTTACTGGAAAGATTTGGAAGCTTTAACTACATGCGGTGTACATTTAAGATCTACAACAAGTTCGAGTCAAGAAACTGTTATGTTGTCGTGTTTATTCGACTAGTAATGATCAAAAGGATTACTTCTAAACAAGGAGATGATCTGTTACTATCTGAACGGATCAAAAGGTTAAAGACTGGAACTGGGATCGACGATTTAAAGGATTTCAGTCTTTCCCAAAATAGGTGGTTGAGGAAAAAAAGGAAGGTTACGTGTTTTGAACCTCGGAGTCCTAAGGAAGGAGTGTCATCGATCAATGTTGACTATTCATCTGGGAGGAACTAAGATGTATCAGGATATAAAAGAAGTTTTTTCTGGGGAGGTATAAAGAAGGATTAGGCTTATGGGTAAAATAGTGTTTGAACTATCAGTAGGTAAAAGCTAAACATCAAAAGCCAAGTGGATTGCTTTAGCCATTAGATATTCCAGTTTGGAAGTGGGATTCTATATCTATGGATTTTATGGACCGGTTGCTAAGGTTGAATAGAGGAAATGAAAGTATCTGGATTATAGTGGATAGATTGACCAAGAGTTCACACTTTGTACCCGTTAAGTCGACTAGGATGGCACCGGTCTAAGCTAAGTTATCCATGAAATATATAGTTAGATTACATATGATTCCTATTAGTATAGTAAGTGATAGAGATTCCTTGTTCACTAATGAGTTCTAGAAAATTCTATAGGAAATTTTAAGTACCAAGCTCAAGATAAGCACCACGTACCATCCACAGACCGATGGGTAAACAGAGAGAGTTAACAAAGTCTTGGAGGATTTGTTAACAGCTTGTGTCCTAGATTTTGGAGGATCATGGGAAGACCATCTACACTTAGCCAAGTTTTCATGTAACAAAAATTATCAGACTAGTATAAGGATGACACCGTTTGAAGCTTTGTATGGAAGGCCATGTAAACCTCCCTATGTTAGTTAGAGACCGGGGATAGATTAGTTCTTAGTCAAGATTTAATGAGAGAAGCGATGGAAAAGATTGAGTTAATTCAAGCTAGAATGAAGGAAGCCCAGTCAAGGCAGAAAATTTATGTAGATAAGAGACGAAAAGACTTGGAGTTCTCAGTCGGAGATCATGTTTTTGTTAAGGTATCATCGATGAAGGGTGTAATAAGATTTAGGAAGTCAGGGAAATTTTCACCTAGGTTTGTTGGACAATTTCCTATTATAGAAAGGATTGAGAAACTCGCTTATAAGATAGAGTTACCGAATAGTTTAGAAGGAGTCCACAGTGTTTTCCATATTTCTCATAAAAGAACGTGTGTTTGAGATCAAGAAACTATTATAACTCCAATAGCACTAGAAGACTTTGTAGTGGAACCAGACGTGACTATAGTTAGACAACCAGTTCGTATAGTGGCTAAAAATGGGACGAAGTTAAGGAACAAGACAGTAATTTAGTAAAAGTCCAACACAGTGATGATGAAAGGGACTGTACTTAGGAAGCAAAGAGCAGGATTATAGACATTTATCCTAGCTATTTGATGGTATGTTTTACCTTTATGTTTGATTGTCGTGTGCACATTATCATAATTTCAAGGACGAAATTCTTTAGGAGTGGAGACTGTAATGGCCCTAATTTTCACTAATAATATTTAGAACATTTAATTAGATAAATTAAATAAAATAATGTAAAGGGATTAGAAAATTGAGATTTGGTAATTAAGTTTAGGCCATGTCTTAGTTAATAAAACAATTAGAGAAACAAAAGGTTAGGATTAGAAGGAGGAAAATGATATGGGCAAAATGGGAATAGCCTTCATTCCTAACCCTTAAACCTATCTTCATTTCCATCATTCATTTACACACATGCAAACTAAACATAGAGAGAGGCTGGTCGTAGCAAAAGGAAACAAGAAGAAAATTAAGAGGTTAAGGAATCAAAGTTAAAAGAAATCAAGTCTATACCAAATCTTGTCCTTCTCATCCAAATCAAGGTGAGTAATGAATATAAATCTCATGTTTTTTATTATCTTTAGGTCTTCAGTGTAAACCCATTTCTTTTGCAAGCATTATCCCATGTTTTAGTAGTTTGAATAATTATATGTTGTTGGAGATTTTCTAGAATTTAAATATGAAATTTAATGATATGTTTGAGTTGAAAAACCTGTCATATGATACCCAAATGACTTGAGATTTTGATATGATGCTAAAAATATCATTTTAGAAGTGATTTTTTAGTTCCATAATTTTCCAATCAGGTATGGATTTTATGTGACTTTTCTAGATGAAGAAATTAGAAAAGTTCGGGTTTTAATTATTAAAAATAATTGAAGAAAATTTCTAGCCTTAAATTTTTTATATGTTGAAGTGTATAAATAAGTTGAATTATTTTGATTTTTGGGGATTTTTTCTAAGTGTTGGAGATGATAAATAAATTATTTATTTAAAAGAGCTTAATAGCTTAAGTAATTTGTTTTATAATAAGGGTTAAAATGTAAAATGTTTTAATATTTCAAACTATCATGCGCGATAGATTTTCAGTCATGAAATTGATAAAATTTCTATTAGCCAATGAGATTTTGACAAATTATAGAGGTTTGGTGAAAAGATACTACTTTTTGTAATAATATTCAAGTTCTCAAGTTAATTACCATTTTGCCATGCCAACATCGGCCATGTCGAGCCACATCTCACCGCACTTCGTCGTCATTGACCCATAAAAATCAATATGCATGATGTCAATGAGTTTTGCATGAAGCGAATTGGGTTGAAACCCCGTAAACGCCATAGTAACAAAGACGAAGAGGTGGTCATCGATGGGGGTCATGTTGATGCTCATGATGCGACATTTTATACTAAGACATGCATGCCGCATATACTACTTCGAGCCTTTTGCCTCGTCGACCCACTGGTCATCGATCCTAATGCTGTGAATTTTCATCGAGCCTATGTGCTTTCAACTTGTCGTCGAGCTTACACTATGTCGCTTTTAATATTGTTATCGAGCCTTGTCCATTCCTTTAACTAGTCCTCAAGCCTAGCCCATGAGTTTTTATAGTCATCGAGCTTAACCTATAATTTAAATTTTATACCTTTAACGAGGCCTTGGGGCCAATGTCACGTGTTATCAAAGTCCAATATTTATAGTTTTAACACTATGATTTATGAATTAATAACTTCAACATCATCCTTATGTATTTTTCAAATAAAAGACTTCAACATGCTTTTAAGCGGGCACAGATCTTCAATAGCGATGACATCGCCAGGTTTTATAATTTCAAAGGTATTACATAGTTTTGGCCTTAATCACATCTTCAACTGTGATTAAATGTTGTATGTAATGGTAATGTAATAACTGTCTATTATTAACTCCGATCTTCCAAGGGTGCATCTTTATATGTCGCTCTTGGCGTATTTTGTAATAATTATATTTGTCTGAACTTGGGCAGCGTCATAGGATTATGTACTTAATATGAAATGCATATTTGAACTGTAATGAGAAAAGTTATTTTGAAATTGTGTTTGGAATATTTCATATTCTTGTGTTTTTATATTATGGATACCATTAATATTACTGCCTTTTGTCACCGGAAATTAATACTATAGATGAGTGCAGCATCTGTGGTGGATAGTTTCGAGCCTCAAAATAGGGGATTTTACAAATTACTTTTTTAGTTGTCTAATCATGGAATAATACATCCTAATCATGTATAAAAATCATTTTTATTCCAATTTCATTATCTATAATTTTTATTTAAGACTATAAGGTGTGAATTGCTAGGTCTTATCAATACACACACAATTAGGATGAATCTTACTTATCGATACTCTCGAATGAAGAAGAACCCAACACTATCTTCAATATATGGTGCCTTCTTCATCCAGATACCCTAGTAATTCATCCATATTACCTTTTAAAATCATAGAGGTTGTCTCCATGGTCGTTCTGATGGGTAGATCATGAAAATCCTTTAAGAAACGAGTGAGATATGCATTTTTGAAGTTTGATAGAGAACGATGAAAATGGTGTATGTGATTCCATCGTTATTCTTCTCCATTGGGGTCTCCTGCAACTCTAATCTTATGAACTCCACCTCCAAAATGATGTGAGATCATAATATCCTTTGCATCTTACGATGCCATTGGTGTTATCAAAATTTATTGAGAAATGGAGAGGTTATGAATTTTCAAAGTCCAATGAAGAAGGAAGAAGAAGAAAAAAATGAAAGTTTGAATTTGGTTGCGATTTGAAGCAGTTTAATAGAAGATAATTATGAGATATTTAGATTAAAATGTGATTAAAAAATAGGGTTTATATTTCCGTTTATAGGCTGGAAATAACACATATTAGCTTAAAATTTCACAATCATTATATACAAAAATGCCACTGGATTTGACTTCTTTTAATTTCTAGCGTTTTTAACAAATTCAGCAAGTTATATATATATATTCTCTGACTGTAAATGACGATTTTGACATAATGGGATAGATCCCAAGGCCGAATTTCAGATCTTGTAGAAATTTACTTTCTTTTCATTTATGTAAAATTATGATTTTACCCATTTAATTTAATTATTTAATCATATGAAATTTCAGGGTGTTACACTATCCCCTCCTTCAAAAGAATTTCATCCTTGAAATTCCAAGAGATGGACAATTAAACTCGCTCTACAACATACAAACATATGGACAAAAACACAACCAAGAGTATATAATACATATGATAATATAAGTAGAAAGATATGACGCGAGATAAGTGCAAATGCAATTAAATCAGCCTCTATATGGATGCACACGCAGTGACAAGTGCAAACATCCTAATACATGCAAATATATAAAATTCTATACGTACGCGCATCCATTAATCCATATGCAATAATCATATTGAAAAGCAAGTAAATAACCACGTCCATAAATGATAAACAAACAAATATATATATATATATATATATATATATATATATAAAGAATAAATAAAAAAATAAATAGTATATACATAATAATCAAGCATAAATTAGGACCTGAAATGTGTATATATATAAGCCTACACAGTATAAACTAAACTGGTACAATTTAAACAAAGCAACTACAGAAACCAAAACACATCATAAGAACATGCATACAACTAATCCTAACATCCATACATCCATGCCTTTGTCAACTAGCTTGTTAAAGCTATCATGCAAACCTACAAATCACTTAATGAGAAAAATAACCTACAAACTAACTAAAGGAGGAATTTAATGGAAGATAGTTCGTGATGGGAAACATGGATTATCTACTCGAGTTATTACATACTCTCATCCAAACCTTTTCCTCGTCATGCTTGGACCAATTTCATTTCTTCATTCTTATGTCATACCATGTCAAGCTCTAAGATGTGAATACACCAACAGAGTATCCTAGACTCCACCTCTACATTCACCTTAAGCGCACTCAATATGCTGATTTCCCTACTCTCTATACAATCCAAAAATGCCCAATAATGGATGGTGCTAGCTTTCGAATGTAACATATCTCAATAGTGAGTCCTCCACCTACATCAGACCACCAATTGCAAACTGCATATGTATGCCTATCATATGCAGTTACCATTCATTTGTGCACCACTTCAAATTTTATTGAGGTGTCTTTAATTATATACTGTTTAAGTATGACTTTAATTAAACTAGACATCACCACTATCTCCATCGTCACATACCTTGAAACATACTCTGTCAGTTGCTCCTTCATCATTGACCAGTAGAAAACACTCTTCGTATCATTTAACTGACCTTACTAAACTCTTTTTTTAAGACCATAGGTAAGACAACATGTGTAACGACCTGAAATTTTCGATCCCGAAAATTCCAGATAGTTAGAAAAAAGAAGAAAGAGACAGAAGAAGAAGAAAAAAAAACACCATAAGGATTCTCACATTCGCATCGGATGAAAATATAATATCAAATAATAACAGTTTACAAAAGAATTCTGCATCTGTCAAATACATTTATAATACATCAGAGTTGCACATATATACAGACACTGGATATACACAATCATCATGTCTCGGATATACAACAATATAATACAGCGGAAACACTCCGTACATTCTTGTCATTCAGCTCGCCTCGTGAGCTCTAAAACGTCCTTACCTAAAAATCTGTAATACTCGGTCTGACCCGAGCATTACATCAAAGTAACACCCGGGTCAGGCTAGAAACCGGCGTGAGTAAACCCATCTAACATGGAATACTAAGCATACAACTTATATAAAACCCGGGGTAACTCGTATCATTTATAAATTCACAATTTGTTATAGACATCACTTATTTCACACATCACTTTTCCAAGTACCAAAATTTAGATTAAATAGTCCAATTCACTTAAATCATTTCATTCTAGCCTATTGATTTCACATAGCAGTCTATAAAAATTCGAAGTGGTTTCGGGTATTTTCCAATACCCGACCCTGGTCTCTTCGAGTCTCACATCATCCTAACCCAAATTATCCAAATGAAATACACTTCAAACTTTAAATACAGGATGTCCCTTTACACAACAATTAATCATTGATAGATAACCATTATATCCTGTCTTCCCAACATATGATACTACAAATCATTTCATATTAGAGATATCGACTCATTCAAGGCATCCAATACCATTCAATCTTCCATAAGCAAAGCTTGATCACTTCTCCAATTCCTTCACTTAACATTAATTAATTTCAAATCAATTAATTAATCATCCCTTAATTATCCATCTTAAGTAATCACCCTGGATTAATTATCCTTCAATTACATTCAAGCAATTATCTTTAGTTAATTTCACAAATTAATTATTCTTAACCAAAATAAATAATTAATCTTTAATTACTTCACAAATTAATTAACTATAATTAATTACATTAATCCTTAATTACTTATATTAATTAATTTCTCATAAATCACTTATTATTAAATAATCTTAATTTATCAACCTTTAATTACATCATTAATTATATAAATTAATGATTTCTAGTTATTTTTTAAATTTATCCTAATATAATTTAATTACATTAAGCAATTAATCATTAATTAAACCACAAATATTAATCACTCTTGATTAATCTCAACCAATAGTTAACTGCCTATTTATTTACTTCATTAAATAAATAAATTACTCATTTTATAAAGATGTTTAAAGGAATTTATAACCAAATTCATTTTTAAATTCAAATCAATTTAAAAATGCACTTTAATATTCAAGTTGTTAAAACAACTTAAATTTAAAAACTTTATTTGTTTAAAACTGCGATTCACTAACTTGAATTCCAGATTTAACTTTGATTTAAAACTTGTTTTAAATCTCTACTTTACAATTTAACTTCAGTTTTTGAATATCACTTTTATTTCTTTCCAATTCATTCTTATTCTTATTCTATAATTATTTCACCTCAAAAATTTACTCTTATATTTCTTCCAAAAATCCAGTTCTAAATATTTTGATGACCTAGTGTACCGAAATATATTCAAGCAAACCATAGTATTCAATATTCCAATTATCAATATAATTCATCACAGAATATCAAATATTCTTAACACAGAATGTTAAACAATCTAAATAATTTTGAGGAATCCAGTTGGATCCCTCTAACATGTTTCCCTGCATCCACAAATGTTAGCACAATACCAATTACACTTCGAGGTGGAATATCATGGTATATGAGATTAATATAATATCATCCACTATTATGCGGCGCATAGGGCATCATCCACTATATAATGCGGGAAATTATATATTATATATACTATATATAATATAGCGCATCAAATCAATTCAACCATTCAACCAATTATTTAAATTTAACCATTTAAATTTAAATTGAACCCAGATGTGTGAGATTAACTCACCTTTGCCCCTTAGATTTGCAAATCCACTCCATTCTCGATTTGATTCCATGATTATTGACCTTGTATAAACATTTATACGGCTTTATTAATATTCAAACAAATCAAAAATTAATTTCATTTGATACAATACTTAACCAATGATTTTAATTTTAAACTAAAAATTTAACTTAACTAATTTTCTTTTAATAGATGATTTTTAGTAACTAAAAAATTAGGTTTACTAAATAAATAAATCACCTTGTATATTTTTATAAAGCAATAAATTGTGTTTTATTTTCCTGTATTTCAAACTGCATATAAAACAATCTATACGTGTTTAAAAATCCAATTTTTACTTGAACTTTAAACATTTTAAATCTTCCTGTATATATATACCTTAAATTAAGCAGACTGCTCTCTTTTATTTCTTTTGCTTCAATATTAGAATTTTAAATATTTAGAAAGTTTAAAATAATCAGATAATTGGTTACAGGAATAGAAAGAGAACAAACTCGATCAAAATATCCTTACCTGCAGATGCGTACGATCCACCTTATTGCTACATCGCCGACGCGTCACTGAAATCGAGGGATCCTCTCAACCCAAAATTGATGAGCCTCCCTCCCTTCGAGCGACCGCGCCTCTTCCCCCTCGAGTTCGAATCGAACTCATATGCCATTCCTCCAAACAAAACTCGCACGTACGAGTTCAAGTTGTCGCGCGTGAGCTCGTTCGTGCTTCCTCACCGAATCCTACATCGCCGAACTTCACCCTGAACAAGATCTTGATTGCAATTGCGAAACTTTCCCTTTACCCTTCGATCAAATCGAGTTTCAAGTCGATTTCGCCTGTGGAATATGCGATACTAAATACTGATGGGGATGTTGCAATTTATTTTTATTTTATTTTTTACTGGAAAGAGGAAAAGAATCGGCAGCCATTTTTTCTCTGAATTTGGATTTTGGTTTTGAAGAAGGAAGAATGGTTATGTAGATATTAAAAAGACAGAGGGGACAGGAAGTGATGGTCGTGTGTAGCAGATGAGCTAGAGTGATTGAAATGAAGTATTCAAAGCACTAGTGCGACATTATTTCGGCTGAAGGCTGACTATTGGTGTGTGAGTAAATATATACATTAAATTGATTTCAAATTGTCTCAAATTTGTAGTTAAAATTTTCGACCTCCTAACAAGACGTGCCGCTAGGCGTTTATAATGTTATACACCTATTCCGAACACAATGGAAAAGGTTTCGAGTCCTAATTCGATCGTATGGAGAAGATAGCTTTTTGGACTCAGTTATTATATTAAATTCCGATTTAAATTTTCAGCGCATTTACTTATCGTACGGCCAAACGATCACTCCAAACATTACGAAAATTAAAATCCGATAATAATACAATACTACGGATCCAATGGAACTGGTTTCATCGAAATCCGAGACTATGCCTCGGAAGGCTATTTTTAAACGTTAATTTAAACGATATATTTTCAAAACTTTACACAACATTCCCAAATTCAATTTTAACATTTATACTATCTTCAGTATTATCAATATAAATTTTACAAGCCTTTGAAATAATTTTATTCAGCTTAAATCTAAATTTTACCACTAAAACCAATTTCAAATGATTTAATTTAATAATTAAATTATCTAATAAATAGTGATATTCGAATTCAAGTTAGAAACTAACTATGAAATATTTAAAATCAATTAAATATTTCGATTTCAAATGCCTAAAAATTTTGGTCGTCAATTTTCTTCCCCCTTAAAAGAATTTCGTCCTCGAAATTACTTGTTAGGAAGAATGATTCAGTACCCATTACTATTTTCCAAAACCAAGCAGTTTTATCAACTTGTCATAACATATTTTTTATTAAAGATTGACTATTGCTTCAACCAACTCCCTAAAACCCTCCATAGTTTCCAACAACATTATTTACTCCACTTATTCAAATTTAAATTTAAATCCAAATGAAAATTATCAAAAATTTTCTAACTCTCTAAATTTTTGCCAGCGTCTCCTTTGCACGGCTAGCTCGGTACAACTACAAAATGCCTCTACGGGCCCCCAAATTCTAAAAAAACAAAAATTCAAGTGGCTAGATCAAAAACCCAATCAAATTTCATATAGAAATTTAAACACATACCTTTGCCGAGCAAATTTCAATTATCATCTGAAATCAAAAATCCCAATTTTTCACCTGCTTTATAATACCTGTATATCCAATTTAACCATATCCAACTACAGATTCCAATACCATTTTATACACTTCTTTACAAAATTTTAATAATTATTTTCACTTCACCACTTTAGTTTGTAACTATTTCTATTCAAATTGGTTCTTCCATTTCCATATGAATTCAATTTATCTTCAACTCTGAATATTCAGTTTTATCTTCCATTTATAACTGATTCATATCATTATTTTAAATTAGTTCCATCCACTAATTTATTTCGATTTTCAATTTGAAATCGTTTTGTCGCTAACAAAAAATTTCCCAAAAATTTTTCTAACTCCCAAAATTTTCGAAAAATTTGGGCAGAGTCTCCTTTGTACGTAGGAGCTTTTGCAATTTGACAAAAGATATAAATATATATACATCGACCCACACAGTCGGAAAAACAAAAACAGTTCATATTTCCTATTTTTATTGCGTATGCATGCCTTATTTAGCATTTTAAGCAAGCGGCTTATTAATTTTGGTAATTACGCATCCAAATCCATCCAAACAGCCTTCAGGTACCTGTGTAGGTGCCAAAATCATGTAACTTAACAACATTTTACATATTTAACTAGTAAACATACGAGTTTCTATAAGCAATGTAGGTTAAACAATATTTATAAGCAACTTATAGGGTTCCGACATTACTTTTAATTGCTTACAACCAATTCATATACAACTTTATTCAGTTTAAATGGTTTACGACTCAATTTTTTACATTCAATTCATTTTTAAGTAAAACAAACTCATATTCACTTCAATTGACCTTAAAACCAATTTACTTAGTCTTTACCAACTCATAGAATTTTAATTACCTTTGTTTACGTCAAATGACAACTCATTCTATGCAATTTGATGATATCCATATGAATAAATAATTACTTAAGTTTTATAACCAATTTTAATTGATTCCGACTCAATTTATATTCAATTCCTTCCATTTTAATTCATTCACATCCATTTTATTTAGCTCGACACATTCCATGCTTGTATGTTATTAACCATTCCCCAATTAATTCAACCCAAGCTTTTATTTAATGGACTTCCATTCTTACTCGAAGTCGAGCTTCTAATTATTTTTAACTTAAGTTAATTTACTTCAATTTATTCCAACCTCAAAACTTAAGCTCACTTCATTTGCAAATAAATTTTCTTTTTCACTTTACCTTGATTCTATTTCAATCAAATCTTATTTCAATCTACCAATTTATTGGATTAATTCTGTTGTTTCATTCATTACAAATTTTAATTTCCAAATTCAATTTCAATTCATAATTAATCCGCTTACAATATGCGATGAATATTTTTCATACTCAAGTTCTATTTCTATCATTTAATTCACAAACCAATTCTATTAACTCACAATTCAAATTTTATTTAACCAATTTAATCTTCCATGAACATACTCACTTAACCAATTTATTTAGCTAACTAGCTTACTCCTTTATTTTAAAATTTTAGAAATACTTTTAAATTCACATAATACTATTAAAATAGCTTTTTATAAAAATACTTCTTATAACTCGATGTCTCAACCAGTCCATCCTTATTCTTACAGAAATTCGGTCATACGTTGATCAGGCGTATGACTAAAAATCTATAAGTACTTGGTAAACCCGTTTCAACACCCAGTGAAAATACTCGAAAAAATAATTTTATTGAAATATAGAAAATAATTTTTGAAAATAGAGGAAATATCTTTGGTGAGAATGCTTTGGAAATCATCGCCTCCATCCATGGTCGCAGTTACATCCTGGGTTACGTTGCCATCGCAGCAAAAGTCCATGTAACTGTAGGCTCTTCGCTCCCCTCGATTACGCAATGGAACCCACATCGCAGTTACATTCCAGGGTTACGTTGCCATCACAGCAAAAGTCCATGTAACTGTAGGCATCAGCGCCCTCGATATTCGCTGCCAAAAATGAAACTTCTCGACTCCTACATAGGTCGCAGTCTACTGATACAAAATCAAACGTAGACTGTTGGCTCTCAGCGGCACACACAAATTTCGCTATGCTACCATAGGTCGCAGTCTACCGATATAAAATCAAACATAGACTGTTGGCTCTCAACGACACACACGACTTTCACTATGGCCTGCAGTAGATCACAATGACATCGAGTTACACTGTCGTCATAGCATAACCCAAATGCCACTGTAGGAATCAGCGCCCTCGACTTTCGCTACACACTACTCATAATCCTCAAGAACTAGTTTGTCCGGACTCCTCACATGATCAACTTTAGAACCCCGCTTAGGGTTTAAGGCAGTACCAACCGATGGCACTCCTGAGAAGTTCATTTCAAGAGAGCGCCTTTTCCCCAGAGCCATTTTCAAAATACTTTATACTATACACATATAGTATCTTCCAAATCATACACCTAGTATGAATCTCATATAAATCTCCTTTTCTCAAAATCGATTATCCCAAATCGATAATTCTCAAACTAGGATTTCCAAATTCCAATATTGATTTTACCCAAAAATCAAAAGCCTTTCCAAATCCAAAGATTTCCAAAACCTTTTTCCAAAATCCTCATAAGATCCTTTATTTTTATATATATATATATATATATATATATATATA
This sequence comes from Allium cepa, assembly GCA_030765085.1. Lineage (NCBI taxonomy): Eukaryota > Viridiplantae > Streptophyta > Magnoliopsida > Asparagales > Amaryllidaceae > Allium > Allium cepa. The sequence goes on along the minus strand of CM060932.1, from coordinate 1,026,558,654 downwards.
TAAATTTAAAACTTAGGAATTTCAAACTTGTATAAAACTCCTTTTATACTTCAAACACCTTCAAAATCCTTTTCTTCCGGCAATAGATTCAACAAGGGAATATTTATCTTATATGACAAAGAGATATAACTTTGTTTAATCAAAATCAAATGTTCAAATTTGATTACTTTTTTTTAAAAGTTGTTTCCATCTTACTTATCAATATAAAAATATCGAACTTTCACTTTTATCCATTGTATATTTCACAAAATATACTTTAATTTCAAAAGAAATCATTTCACATTTCTTATTCACAAATTTTTCATATCAATTTCATTCAAATCCGTACGATGTACACTTATCATCCGTACGCTATACCAATATGATCGCTCATTCGATCACACAATTTCACTTCCGAACTAATATCGTCCACCCGACTTCCTAGTGCGGACTCAGATCTGGTTTCTTGATCAGAAACCGTCATTCTCCTTGCATAGCCTAACTACGATAGAGAAATCTAGAACCAATCAACAATCCATAACCAGGTTCGCCGTCGAAAATCGAGTGAAAAATCCCAACTCGGATCGATATAACTATCTCGAAATTCTGTGCTCGAATTTGGATCAAATCACTATGCGAATAGAATAATATATGTATATCCTACGTATTTATCTTCATTGATTATCAACTAAATCAATTTTTCTTTCTATTCACATTTCCTTTAGTTTCTATCCATATAATCACAATTGTTTCAATTCCATTGGATTATCACTTTAATCCTTATCCCAAATGAATATTCAATCATAAACAGTTTGAACTCTGTCCAGCTTAAATTCAGAAAATAGCATGAAAAGTTTAAAGTAGATAAGTTGTTGAAAAATAATTATTACTCTGAACATTGCTATAAAATAGTTAAGTAATTGTAAAATAGTTGGAAAATAGTTAAATAATTATAGAAATTTTAGATAATTGCAAAATAGTTGTAAAATAGTAATTAATTTGTAAAATAGTTGAAAAATAGTAATTAGTTTATAAAACAGTTGAAAAATTGTTAAATAGTTCCAAAAATAATTGTAAAATAAATATAAAATAATTTGGCTTTAAAAAGAAAGGTTGTATATATTAAATAGCTTGGAAAAATAAGTTTATATTAAAACAGTTTATATTGAAAATAGTCCAGAGTCAAAACTGTTCACTTCCCCATCAATTCAATTAAAATTTCCACTTCCATTTAAATTGACCCAATTCCAATTTTGAATAACTTCAATTTCCATTGGAATTGATTTAACCCCAATTCAAGTTGAATAAATCTTGATTTCTTTCCAAATTCAAATCGAATTCCATTGATTTTAAACATATTCAACTTTAATTACAATTCCAAATTATTCCGATCAATTTGGACTAATATCAATTGAACCCACTTCAATTTCAAATCATTTCAATTCAATCCATTTCAAATTTTCCATTTAAAATTTTAAACTTACACATCTTCAATCACAAATCCAATTAATTTAAATCAGATTCAATTTGAATGAATTCAATTCATAAAATTTAAACCATCCCAAATTACATAAATTCGAGTTAAATTTTTAAATGTTGATTTAATCCTTTAAATCAAATCAACTTATCTCTTTAAACCATTTAATTCTGAATCCATTTCAAACTTATCTTCATTTAATTTTAATTTGGTTGTATTTCTATTACCACTTAATTCTCATTATTAAAAATTTCAAATAATATAACATCCAATTACCCTAATATGTATTAGAAAGAAATATTGCTTTATATATCAAAATATATTCTTATATAAAATCATTTAAAACCTTTATATAAGAAAATTTACGCGCTCATATATTTATATATACTCAACTCATTCTAGAGTACTCTCTATTTAATGAATAATCCCCGCCAGAGCCAAGGTTCTTGCTTAACCTTTCAGCTCTGATACCACTATAACGACCCAGAAGTTTCGATCTCGAAAATTCCTGATAGTTAGGAAAAAGAAGAAAGAGATAGAAGAAGAAGAAGAAGAAGAAGAAGAAGAAGAAGAAGAAGAAAAACACCGCAAAGATTCTCACATTCGCAGCGGATGAAAATATAATATCAAATAATAACAGTTTACAAAAGAATTATGTATCTGTCAAATACATTTATAATACATCAGAGTTACACATATATACAGACACTGGATATACACAATCATCATGTCTCAGATATACAACAATATAATACGGTGGAAACACTCCATACGTTCTTGCCATCCTGCTCGCCTCCAAAGCTCTAGAACATCCTTACCTGAAAATCTATAATACTCGGTCGGACCCAAGCATTACATTAAAGTAATCCCCGGGTCAGGCTGGAAACCAGCGTGAGTAAACCCATCTAACATGGAATACAAAGCATACAACTTACATAAAACCAGGGGTAACTCGTATCAATTTACAAATTTACAATTTGTTATAGACATCACTTATTTCACACATCACTTTTCCAAGTACCAAAATTTAGATTAAGTAGTCCAATTCACTTAAATCATTTCATTCCAGCCTATTGATTTCACATATCAATCTATAAAAATTCGAAGTGGTTTCGGTTATTTTCCAATACCCGACCCCTGTCTCTTCGAGTCTCACATCATCCTAACCCAAATTATCCAAATGAAATACTCTTCAAACTTTAAATACAGGATGTCCCTTTACACAACAATTAGTCATTGATATATAACCACAATATCGTGTCCTCCCAAAATATGATACTACAAATCATTTCATATCAGAGATATCAACTCATTCAAGGCATCCAATACCATTCAATCATCCATAAGCAAAGCTTGATCACTTCCAAAATTAGTTTAATTAATTCTAATTGAATTACTAACCTCAATCACTTAGATTCCTTCACTTAACATTAATTAATTTCAAATCAATTAATTAATCATCCCTTAATTATCCATCTTAATTAATCACCCTGGATTGATTATCCTTCAATTACATTCAAGTAATTATCTTTAATTAATTTCACAAATTAATTATTCTTAACCAAAATCAATAATTAATCTTTAATTACTTCACAAATTAATCAACTATAATTAATTACATTAATCCTTATTACTTATATTAATTAATTTCTCATAAATCACTTATTATTGAATAATCTTAATTTTTCAACCTTTAATTACATCATTAATTATATAATTAATGGTTTCTAATTACATTTAAATTTATCCTAATCTAATTTAATTACATTAAGAAATTAATCATTAATTAAACCACAAATATTAATCACTCTTGATTAATCTCAACTAATAATTAACTACCTATTTATTTACTTCATTAAATAAATTAATTACTCTAAAGAAGTTTAAAGGAATTTATAACCAAATTCATTTTTAAATTCAAATCAATTTAAAAATGCACTTTAACATTCAAGTTGTTAAAACAATTTAAATTTAAAAACTTTATTTTTTTAAACTGCGATTCACTAACTTGAATTCCAGATTTAACTTTGATTTAAACTTGTTTTAAATCTCTACTTTACAATTTAACTTCATTTTTCAATATCACTTTTATTTCTTTCCAATTCATTCTTATTCTTATTCTATAATTATTTCACCTCCAAAATTTACTCTTATATTTCTTCCAAAGATCCAGCTCTAAATATTTTGATGACCCAGTGTACAGAAATATATTCAAGCAAACCATAGTATTCAACATTCCAATTATCAATATAATTCATCACAGAATATCAAATATTCATAACACAGAATATTAAACAAGCTAAATAATTTTGAGGAATCCAGTTGGATCCCTCCAACCTGTTTCCCTACATTCACAGATGTTAGCACAATACCAATTCCACTTCGAGGTGGAATATTGTGGTATATGGGATTAATATAATATCATCCGCTATTATGCACTGCATAGGGTCTCATCTTCTATATAATGCGGGAAATTCAATCACTCCAATATATACTATATATATATTATATATACTATATATAATACAGCACATCAAATCAATTCAACCATTCAACCAATTATTTAAATTTAACCATTTAAATTTAAATTGAACCCAGATGAGTGAGATACTTTGCCCCTTAAATTTGCAAATCCACTCCATTCTCGATTTGATTTCCATGATTATTGACCTTGTATAAACATTTATACGGCTTTATTAATATTCGGACAAATCAAAAATTAATTTCATTTGATACATTACTTAACAAATGATTTTAAATTTTAAACTAAAAGTTTAACTTAGCTGATTTTATTTTAATAGATGATTTTTAGTAACTAAAAAAATTAGGTTTACTAAATAAATAAATAAATCACCTTGTATATTTTTATAACCCAATAAATTGTGTTTTTATTTTCCTTTATTTCAAACTACATATAAAACAATCTATACAAGTTTAAAAATCTAATTTTTACATGAACTTTAAACATTTTAAATCTTCCTGTTATATATATACCTTAAATTAAACAGACTGCTCTTTTTTTCCTTTTGCTTCAATATTTAAATATTAAGTATTTAAAAGGTTTAAAATAATCAGATAATTGGTTACAGGAATAAAAAGAGAACAAACTCGATCAAAATATCCTTACCTGCAGATGCGTACGATCCATCTTACTGCTACATCGACGACGCCTCACTGAAATCGAGGGAAACTCTCAAATCAAAATTGATGAGCCTCCCTCCCTTCGAGCGACCGCGCCTCTTACCTTCGAGTTCGAATCGAACTCGTATGCCATTCCTCCAGATGAAACTCGCACGTACGAATTCAAGTTGCCGCACCCAAGCTCGTTCGTGCTTCCTCACCGAACCCTACATCGTTGAAACTTCGCCCCGAACATGATCTTAATTGCAATCGTGAAACTTTCCCTTTACTCTTCGATCGAATCGAGTTTCAAGTTGATTTCTCCTGTGGAATATTCGATACTAAATACTGATGGGGATGTCGCAATTTATTTTTATTTTTTTACTGGAAAGAGGAAAAGAATCGGCAGCCATTTTTTCCCTGAATTTGGATTTTGGTTTTGAAGAAGGAAGCTCGGTTCTATTTTGAACGAAAAGGGTTATGTAGATATTAAAAAGAACAGAGGGGACATGAAGCGATGGTCGCGTGTAGCAGATGAGCTACAGTGGTTGAAATGAAGTATTCAAAGCACCAGTTTGACATTATTTCGGCTGAAGGCTGACTTTTGGTATGTGAATAAATATATATATTAAATTTCAAATTGTCTCAAATTTGTTGTTTAAATTTTCGACCTTCTAACGAGACGTGCCGCTAGGCATTTATAATGTTATACACGTATTCCGAACACAATGAAAAAGGTTTCGAGTCCTAATTCGATCGTATGGAGAAGATAGCCTTTAGGACTCAGTTATTATATTAAATTCCGATTTAAATTTTCAGCGCGTTTACTTATCGTACGGCCAAACAATCACTCCAAACATTACTAAAACTAAAATCCCATAATAATATAATATTACGGATCCAATGGAACTAGTTTCGTCGAAATTCAAGACTATGCCTCGGAAGGCTATTTTTAAACGTCAATTTAAACGATATATTTTCAAAACTTAATACAACATTCCCAAATTCAATTTTAACACTTTTACTATCTTCAGTATTATCAATATAAATTTTACAAGCCTTTAAAATAATTTTATTCAGCTTATATCCAAGATTTACTACTTAAACCAATTTAAAATGACTTAATTTAATAATTAAATTATCTAATAAATAGTGATATTCGAATTCAAGATAGAAACTAACTATGAAATATTTAAAATCGATTAAATATTTCAATTTCAAATGCATAAAATTTTTGGGTCGTCACAACATGATAACGAATGATGTCCCCCCTCTAAGTGGACTAACAGTATGGATACCTGGGTGAACCACATACTTCATCACTGTTTAATTTATACATGTCACAAATGGACGATGCCTTATTTTCGGCCAGCACAATATTACTATAAAAATTCATAAATAAGGTTGTGCATTTTTCACTAATTTTTTATATGCATCGGGCAATGATAATAAATTATGCATAAAAGGTCGCTATTCGAATTAACTTTATAAGATTATTCTTTCAATCTATGCGATGACTGAAAAAATTAATCTTACCTCATAGTCAATTTTCTTCTAACTCGGTAAATAATTTCCTTTATACCTGATACCTAGAAGTAAAGACATTTTCTTCGTGCCTTAAGCAATACAATAGTAGATAACATAATATTACCTCCACCTGCTTGTGAAGTCTTATAAACTAACATATGGCTAGAGTATCATATGTACGTCATCATACTCCATAAACATTTTACATATACAAGTGTAGTCATCCTCTATCGACGATTATCTTATCCAACCAATCTTATATTATTTAACCTATAAGGAAACTTTTCACTTGACCGCCCTCTCATGCTCCACATGTCTTACATAAGCATATCCAATCCATAACGTAAACATATATGTTGATTTCAAAGAACATTCAGTCACATATGTCTCAATAATTCAAAATATTAAATTCAAACTTGTTATTTTAAATGTAAATCATCCCAGTATTGTTTATTATAAGAATATGTTTTCATTACTTTCTCAAAATAACATCTTTCCAAATTGATAATATACGTCATAAATCCTTTGTTTTCAACTTATTACTTAAAATATCTCAAACATCATTATTTGATCTAAAAATTAATAATTTTCATCAAATTTCCTTCAAAACAATAATACCATTAGCACTTTAGATCAAAATAATAATGTCTATTTTAATCGTTTTATTTTCCACAGCCACTTTATTCCTACATATAATTCAACAATAAAAATGTTTTGCATTAAATCCCAAGAATCCTTATTATTGCTATTTATATTAATAATAGTAATAATTTATCAAAAAACATATTCATGAAAAATATCTCTTTATTATTATTATTCTCATAATACCTCTTTTTTTATTTCTTAAACAATAATAATATTTTTTATAGAATCCATAAAACAGTCAATATTATTATTTGGTTAAATTTAAACAGCCATCCACAAATCGTATTACTATTTATTTAAATTCCGTCTTAAATAATAGTAAAATTTTGATTCAAAATACATTTTTCATTATTGTTTCAAAAAAATTCAAAAAATCATAAATAATATTCTCATTAATTTTCAGCACAAATCCTTAAATCATAAATCTATACGGTTTATTTCTATCAACTCCAGTACACAATAATCACTATCCTAGCCAATGCACCATAATCAATTCAAATGTTATAAGCCGTGTAATTCATTTGTAATTCCAGTTCAAATTTCAATCGAGAATCCCAATGAATTTTCACTTTAGTTTTTGACTCAAAATCAATGATCTCAAATCTTATTATTCATAACATTAATAAGTTGAAAACCATAAAATTCAATGTTGACATTAACCAACATTTAATTTTGATCATCGCGTTTTTTTCCAAGTAGATTATTCGAATACTGCTTAAAATATTTAATTTCAAAATTTTTACCATAGACATTTCATGGTAAATCATTTCATAGAAAACCAAAATCAAAGTCTATTTCAATTTCTCAAGATAATTTCTTTTCAACATTTCTTAAAAAAACATTCATTCTTTAAAAACGTTCATTCTTAAAAATATTTAACCTACAAAACTCAATACTATATAAGTTTAACAATTTAATACTAATCACTCAATATATAGATAGTTTTGATTCAACTTCGGGTACTTTCTAAAATTTTAATACTTCATTTTTATAATATTATTTCGTATAATTTATAACCACTTCATTACATATATAAGTACATATAACTTTATTTTATAATTAGCCAATTTCCAACACTTTTTAACTAATACATCGTGTAAAAAAATTTGAGTTTCTTTTTTCTATTAAGTATATTCATATCGAATTCGAAAATAATTTTCAAAATTTAACCATTTATTAGTCCTTGTTTTTAAGAGTTTATATTACAAAAATTCAATTTTTTTCGAAAATACATATATATTAAAATAGAAAAATTCCACAATAATTTTATTTTTATTTTTTTTAGTTTGAACTTTATCCAAAATGGTTCAATTTAACTTAAGGAAATAGGAATGTAAAATATATCTTTTTAAATTTTACTTCTATAAATAAGAAATGTTTACAAAGCTGCAAAGGAAATATAATATTTTAATTTGCTTCAAAATGTACCATAGATATTTATAAAATAAAGTACATTCAAAATAATGTGGTTTACTTATTATTTTCTTTTAAAAGTTTCTTCGTTAAAAGAACGCATCAAAAGACAACGTGCCTTACACTAAGCAAATATAAAACCATTAAAAATAGTTACGAAAAATTACTTCTTGTTAAATTTTCTCGTTTTTGATACTCACATTAAAGAGTTATTATTTTTTGAAATACCAAACGAACTTCAACTTCTTTATTTTTCCAAAAAATGTCAAATACCAATTTTCCTAACTTTTTAGCAAAAATATTTAAATTAATTTAAATACTTAAATTAGGGTTGATTGTAAATTACACAAGCCCTGCTAAGTCATATAATCTAATAAAGTGCTTAAACATTACACCACATCAACATCACACTACATTATATAGACTTTCAGGTAGTGTTGTTCTTCTTATTCATCCATAATCTCATAATTTACTCTATTACTACTTGGCGTATAAATCCTCTTCAAAAATTCTAAATGGAGTAAATTACAAAAAATTGATGGATTTGCCTTCCACCCCAAACTATTTAAATCTCTACATTATTTAATTCATTGTTGTTTGCTTCTATAAGGGATAAGCTAACAACTACCTCACAAGTCAAAATATGTGGGGTATGACACACACACACAAATATATATATATATATAATAGAAAATTACAAATACACTCAACATACGTCCTAATTTAGTAGGAATTGTCTGACCTAAGCTCAGATACCACCTGTAATAACCCACCATCTACGATATCCCAATCCACATCTGGAAGGAGCCTCACGGATGCCGTTGATGGAAAATTATTTTGGTTTAAAATATAAAACAGATCATAGAGCTATCACAATATTCTACAGGTTTCAAAAAACTCACAGCGAATGGAATAAAATATAACAATACTCAATGATATAATCCAAAACAAACAAAACAATAAAGTATCAAATACGCTTCAACTACAACATATCTTGCCGGTAGTAAAAACAACATAATGTCTGGGAATAAATGAAATAAACCAGTAGGTAATGAATAAATAAGTGTGTATCTCCATCATACCATCATGCCTCCAAGTTGCCACCAATCCTCTCTATCAACTTATTGGAGTATAACTAAAAAGAAGAAAATAATAGAGGAGTCAAACATATGTTTGGTTAGTGAAATGCATTGTATAAGTGTATAATACTAATAAGCTAGTAAAACAACATTTATGCTCAAAAATCATACCTTAACCTATGTCACTTGCATCTAACAAGTCAGCTAAACATAATATAATACTATAGTGACATTATAAATCTATCCTCGACCTAATCATATACACATGATTAGGCCTAAAGTCCTGATTTGCTTTTCGACGCTATTGAGGAAGAACTATACATCTCAGCCACTATCACTAAATTGTACATCGTGGCTTAGCTCCTCTAAATGTCTCGTAATTGTTGTGTAAAATTTGAATGAGTGGATGTGCATTTGACCAGGATCTAGTATTGGATATTCGAATACCAATGCAACTTAAAATTAACTATGAAATCGCATAAGAACAAACAATGGAAAGAAAACGAAAAGGAGACATAGAAGATTTAATGTGGTTCGTATATAAGCATCCTCCGTCCACGGAGACTTAACAACCCTCTATTATATCTTTACTTCGAGAGAGAATACAACATGAGAAGGGTATAAATCGCCCAATAAACTTCACTCACCTTAAAAATTAGAGGAATATGAATCTTATTGAGGATATTGAGTAGAGAACGCTCTTATTGGTTTATGATCAAAAGATGAGAAAGTGTCTTCATATTTATAGGTGTAAGGATGAAGACTGCCTTAGATATAAGGATGAATTTTTTTCAAATGTGCTTGATTTGATTTCAACACAAATTTAGCATATTTGAGTTTGTTTTCACATATATCCTTATTTAATTGATTTCTCAAATCGATTAATATCTCTTCTAATAGTAATAGATTATCTTCCTAATTTTTTTGGGTATTTGGTTGAAAATAGAAATCAATTAATATCTTCTTCCTTATAAATTTGAAATAGTTTTAAATTGTCCAAATTTAACACTCCGCCTCGATTTAAATATTTTCATCAATATAATATATGAATATTTTTAATTATAAAGAAATTTTCAAAATCGCTGATTTTCTAGAAATTAGTTTTAAACGCGATTTTTCTAAAGTATATTTTCCTATATATAATCACACGTTTTTGCATCCTTCTGCTTGTTTGTTTGAAGCTATTGTTTTCTAGTGTGGAATCAACTTATAGTTAGCAACCGTAGTAGTGGTAACATGTATTTATGGTAGAAGTAGAGGATGAAATAAATCAAATTTTATTCACTTTTAATAAAGTGCGATGAAAAAAAATCAAGGAGGAAGCTTTGAAAATTTTCAAGTGTTGAAATTTGATAATTTGTTTATGAAGATAATGGATTTGAAAACTCTAAAAACCTTTGATTAGTAAAAGAAAGAATAAAATTCCATTCCTTGAGCTTGTCTTACCCTAGTGCAATTATTTAGTGACTTGCATTTATGAAGTTATATGATTTAGGAGGTATTTGGAGAGACCACCAAACTCTTGTTGAGTTTTCTTACCACCATGGTTGTGAATCTAATTAATTGGTTGTTAGGTCAACGCCCCATGGCACTCAAGCAACTGAAATCTAACTGATCAAGTTTGAGCAATGCTCAAACTTGTCCTTAGGAAGTGATTTTGTCATCATATCTAAAGGATTATCCATAGTACTCACCTTTTTCAACTTAATCTTGCTTCGTTCTTCCCTAAGCATGTGAAAGAATCCTATGACATCAATGTGCTTTATCCAAGAAAAATAAGCTTGATTATCTACAAGATGAATCACACTCTGACTATCTAAATATAGCTCTACTGTCTGCTGCACTATAGAAAGATCACCCAATAGCTGAAGTAAATACAACCTCTCCTTAGTCGCTTCCACAATCAATTTCAATTCAGCCTCGGTAGTCGACAAAGCTACTATAGACTATAACTACGAAATCAAGCCTATACCAAACGTAAAAACATAGCCCAACACCAACTTCCATATGTCTCTATCCCTAGCATAATCTAAATCACAATAATCTCTAAGAGAGATGTCGCCATCTACTCCATCATGTAACAAGGTAACTGAATAAGTGCCACGAAGATATCAGAGCATCCACTTCACTGCTTGCCAATGCTCTTTGCCTGGGTTAGACATATATCGACTCACAATACTCGTTGCATGGGCCAAATCTGGTCTTGTGCACACCATAGCATACATGAGATTACCAATGGAAATAGAATGAGTTATATTAGCGATATACCCCTTGTCTTCATTCGATGTAGGAGATAAGCCCTTCGATAACTTGAAATGAGAACCTAATGGAGTGCCAACTGGTTTAGCTTTCTCAATACCAAATCGAGCGAGGAACTTCTCTATGTACTACACCCGAGTGAGTCTCAACTCTCTCCGCTTCCTTTCTTTAAATATCTCCGTTCCTAAAAAAATTATGTTTTTCTCATATCCTTCATGTCAAACTCCTTGCTGAGCTCCGCTTTCAACTCCATAATTCTGACCATACTTCGAGATCCAATTAATATATCATCAATATACAACAATAGATATATCATATATCCATCACACCTCCTAAGATAAACACACTAGTCTTTGAAGCTTCTAGAATATCCCTATGAAAGCATAAACTTATCAAATCTCTTATACCATAGTCTAGGAGAATGCTTCAGTCCATATAGAAATTTGTTAAGTTTACAAACATAATCTGGCTTACTACTATAAAACTAATGCCAATAGAATACGAATGGATGTATGCCTGACAACTGAAGTGGAGATATCATGATACTCTACCCCTTTCTTCTAAACATGCCTCTTTGCAAGTAACCTTGCTTTGTATCTAAGATCACCATTACCGCCCTCCTAAGCTCTATAAACCACTTACATCCAATAGCTCTCTTGTCGGCGGGAAGAGGCACTAAATCCTAAGTATGATTTTTATACAAATATCCAATCTCCTTTTCAATGGCAACTAACCAGTGGAACTGTCAACTGATAAAATGGCATCTCTATAATCTTTGGGCGCATCATGGACAACATTCAATGCATATGTTGCAGTGTCATCTAAGTCAATGTCTTCAGTGCTCAATCCAACAAAATTTTCAAGCCACTTAGGCTACCTTCTCTGTCTAACAAACTTAGTCTCTGAATGAGCTCCACCTTAAGTTTGATCCTCTATACCAACATCTGCACTATCCTCTTCAACCATGGTTCCATCGGAAACATTATGTGTACCTTGATGGAAAGAATCTGAAGATGAATTACCTTATGTTTGGTATTCTGAATCCGTCCTCATACTATCATTGGATGAGGAAGGCTCTGCCTTTAATATAGCATTCTCACCAAAAGTCACATGCTCGCTAATAGGACACCACAACCTGTATCCCTTCACTCCTCTCCTATAACCTAGGAAGATATGCTTGTGAGCTCTAGGTTCTAGCTTTCCTCTACATTCATGTACATAAGATGGACATCTAAATACTCTGAGAAATGAATAGCTAACTGGAGTTCCTTTCCATACTTCTTTAGGGATCAACATATCTACAGTAGTAGAACGTGTGCAGTTGATGAGGAAAGCTACCATAGATAAAGTTTCTGCCTAAAATCCCTTCTTCAACTTAGCAGTCAATCTAAGGTAACGAGCTCTCTCCAATAATGTTTGATTCATTCTTTTAACAACTCCATTATACTGAGGGTCGCCAGGTGTTGTGTAATGTCTCTTAATGCCTTTGGACTCATAAAAAGTGATGAGTTCACATGATACAAATTCACCGCAGTTATCTGAACGGGGAATTTTCAACTTCTTCCCCGACTGCTTTTCAAACATGGATTTTCACTTTCGAAACCTGGCAAAAGTTTCACCCTTAGACTGAAGGAGGTATATCTATATTAATGAGAGAATTCATCTATAAATAAAACAAAATACCTAGCTCCACCTAAGGATTGGTAAGGGGAGGGACCCTAAAAATCTATATGAACATACTCTAAGACAACTTTTGTTTTATGCTCACCAACGCTAGAAAAAAATCTTTTTTTATGTTCCAAGAACACACTCTTCACAAAAGCCAATCTTTGGATGCTGGACATCATTAATCAATCCTCGCTTTCTCAACTCATCCAAACTGTGTTAACCAATATGTCCCATCCGCAAGTTCCATGATCTAGAAGAATTTGGATCAATAGAAGTAGCAAAAGCTGATTCACTAATTACAGTTGCGCCCTTCAACAAATAAAGATTTCACGCTCTCACACCTTTCATAACAATCATAGAACCCTTCGATATCTTCATCTTCTCTCCCTCAATTACAATCTTCAATCCTAGCCTACTCAAAGCCCCAAGAGTAATCAAGCTCCTTCTCAAATCAGGTACATATCTAACATCAGTAATCATAACACTGTCAAACATACTGATCTTCACACTACCAACACCAACCATATGGGAAGAAGCATCATTGCCCATCAGAACCTCTCCTCCATCGGTCTCATGGTATGTAGAGGAGCAGTTCCTATCAGGTGTCATATAATAGGATGCACTAGAATCAATAAGCCATAAGTTGCTTTTCCCAAAAGAGCCAGAAGCTGTAAACACAATGACATCACTCTTTGTATCTGATTTCTCTTTAGTAGATGTTGAAGTTTTCTTTGGGTCTTTTCTTCTTCTATTGAGCTTGGGACATTGAGCTATAAAGTGCCTTGGTTTCTTACAATAATGGCAAGTCAATCTTTTAGGGCCCTAGACTGCTACATTGACTTACTTCGACCTCCACCATTCTTTGACTTGCTTTGGCTTCTACCTCTCTGAACAGATAATCCCTTTGTATCATTACCCAAACTAGTGCTCACCAATCTACCTCTCAACACTTCATTATGAAGACCAACCTTTACATCTGATAGACTAATTTTACTACGACCATATATCGTAGAATAAACAAAAGTAGTATACTCCTTAGGAAAGGAACACAAGACGATTAATGCTTGGGGCACATCGGTAATATTAACATTCGATGCTGCTTTCAGGTTAATAATCAAAATGGTCAAAGAATCTGCATGCTCCATAAGATCAGCTCCAAGCTTCATCTTAAACAAGTAAAGATGTTGCTGAAAAATAATCTGATTGGGAGAGTCTTGTCTTGATATGCATTAGATAATGCATCCCATAATTCATTCACCCTCTTCTTTTGAGAGAATTCCCAAAGAACTTCATCTGAAAGACTCAACTGAATTGTTCTAAGAGCTTTATCTTCCATCTCTTCCAAAAGAACTGCCTTGATATCTTTCAATTTCTCGGTGGCATAACTAATCTTAAAAGTATTCACCTTCTCAAACAACGCCTCTATCTTTATCTACCATGTTCCAAAATCTCCATTTCCATCGAAATGTGTAATGGCATAATTGACACCAAATCTACAAATAGACTTTCGAGAAGTAGCCATTAATACACAAACATAACGATAACACTAGCTCCAATCCTAAACTGCTACGAAAAATTTGATTAAGTGGAAGCATATTTGATCAAGATCAAGTATTGCTCATTTGAGTACTAATGAAACTTAAAATTAACTATGAAGTCACATAAGAATAAATAATGGAAAGAAAATGAGAAAGAGACGCAAATGATTTAACATGGTTCGGATACAACTATCCTACATCCAACAACCCTTTATTATTTCTTCACTTCGAGAGAGAGTACAATATGAGAAGAATATGAATCACTCAATATTCACTCACCCAAAAAATTACAGAAATAAAGATCTAATTGAGGATATTTTGGTGGAGATAACTCTTGTTGGTTTATGATCAAAAGATAAGAAAATGCCTTTATATTTTTAGGTGCAAGGATGAAGACTGCCTTAGAGATAAGGATGAAATGTTTTTGGATTTGCTTAATTTGATTTCAACACAAATTTAGTACATTTTGAGTTTTTTCACATATATCCTTATTTGATTTATTCCTTAAATCAATTAATATTTCTTCTGATACTAATTGATTATCTTTTCAATTTGTTTCCTATATTTGATTGATTACGGAAATAAATTAATATCTTCTCCGTTGGAATAGATTTAAATAGTCCAAATTTAACAATCGCCAAATTATATGTGACTTGCAAGTAAAGAATTAAATGTCTCAGTCCGTTACCACTAGATGTCACTTCTCTTACCGAAGAACTCATTTCCTCTATATAAAAAGTATACCATAAAGCCTACACTATCGAAATCACCTTCATTAGACATCATAGGTCATACTGAAGAACTCATTTCATATAAAAAGTGTGTTGTACCCGTTAGCATCAATCGTACACAAAGAACTAAACTCCTTAAAAAAATGTGCTGCAACACTATTGTTAGACCTTGCTGGCTACACCGAAGAACTCATTACCTCCGAAAAATGTACCATATTGCCTATTCTCATAATCATCATCATTACACATCACCGATTACACTAAAGAACACTTTTCCTTTGAAAAAAAATATCATAACGCCTATTCTCATAATCGTCGGTCTAATAACGTATGATGAACTTGCCCAAACAAAGGAACATTTCTAAAGTATTTGAAAACACAAAATAACATACCAAAACATTTCTCATCTCACCACAATTGTGATGCTATGAACCAATCATCAAATAGAGGTTGTATGCAAGTGTTATCGATGTATAAAATTCAAAGGCATTTTCATAGTTTAGTAAATAATCTAATTAAATAATATTACCTTATATACTCAAATGAACATTACCAATGGATTCGTGTCATTGACAAATACAATTTTGATATATATTATATCTAATTTGGAGTACTTTTGTATTTTACACCTTAATTTAGGGAGAGATCAAACTTTGTCAATTTACAATAAAGAAATCGGTTTTTTAATTATCTAGTCATGGCAGACTACATCCTAATCATGTATATAAAAAATATTTTTTTATTTTATCATTTATAGTTTTGACCTAATACCATAAGACATGAATTACTACATCTTCTTAATACATACACAAATATAATAAATTTCACCCACCAAAACTCTCGAATGAAGAAGAAACCGACACTATCTCTGTTGTCCGCTGTTATTTCATCTAGATTCCCTAGAAATTCATCCATATTACCTTTTCAAATAATAGTTCTCATCTTCACAGTCGTTTCAACATGTATATCATCAAAAATCTTTAAGAAACAAGAGAGATACACACTTTGAAGTTTGGTAGAGAATGATGAAAATGGTGTACAAAATTTCATCATTGTTCTTCCTTAATAGATCTCTTGCAATTCCGATCTTACAAATTCCACCTCCAAAATGATATCAGATCACAGCATTCTTTGCATCTATCGATTTTCCACCGATTTTCTCAAAATCCATTGAGAAATGGAAATTATGAATTTTCATAATTCGATGAAGAAGTGGGAAGAAGAAGAAGAAGAAGAAGAAGAAAAAGTTCGAATATGATTGGGATCGGATGGAGTTTAATAGGGAATAATAGTAAGGTATTTAGATTCAAATACAATTAGAAAATAAGTTTTATATTTCTATCTATTGGCTAGAAATAACATATGTTTAGCCTAAAATTTTATATTCATTATAGTATGAAAATGCCACTGGTTTAACATCTTCTTATTTCTAGCCCGTTTAATCAAATTCAACAAGCTATATGCGTTTTTTGTTTTCAAATGGCATTCCAGACACAATGGGATAAGACCTGAAGCCTAATTCCTGCTTTTATAGAAATTTACTTTCTTGCCTTTATGTAAAATTATGAGTTTACCCTTGTAATTTAATTTTTTTTAATTTCATAAAATTACGGGATGTTTAAAATCATATTCTTCTTGACATTCATTTGTAAACTTAAGAAATCATAGAAGCTCAATATGTGCATCAGTAACCATTTTAGTCTAATTCAGTTTGACAAACTGTAGTTGGGGACAAACAATTGACTATTTGCATATGTGATACGATGACTACTTCATTGCAACCCAATCTTCCTTACTCAAGAAAGCAATCCAAAATTTCTAGTTTAATATTCATCATTTCCTTAATGCAAGTTTCACTTATATGCATTCAATAGGTAAATAATACATGTCCATCTCTCTTAATTCTCAAATTATTTTGAATCAGTTGAGTATAATATAATAACTAATGCGAACCCCTCCTACGCACATGGGTTATAATTTATTTCATGATACATTTTTTAGATTTTTTTTAGCTATATGAAGCTGATAGAACATTTTTTATCAGTTCTAGTTTTAGGATAGTTTTTTCTTGGACACTATTAACAAATGATTATCGGCAAACCTATATAATAGTCTTGAAGTGTATAAGATATAATTAATATTTCACAACATAGTGGTTTTGTAAGGTAAACGATAACATTAACCATAGATTGTCCCTAACTAGATAAGCATTATATTATTTAGCATATCTATTAATTAATTTCCAAATGTATATGATATCAATTTTAAATAGTTATATCTTATGTTTAACAGGTAAATTTTAATACAAATACAATTTGGTTAGGAAATAGTGCTCTAAACTTGGAGCAGAGAAATTGCGTTCAAAGTGAAGTTGTATTCAAATTTGGTTCATAGTAATTAATTTTCAACATTTGAATTATCACACTTTATGATATTTCACAAAGGTTTGTAAATTAGAGAGGATATTATATTAGGTTTGAAACATAATATTTTCCAATATGTATGGCGTAATATGTCATGAAAATTATAAGTATTATATGTTATGCAGTTAAACTTTTAGAATAGCCAAAATATTTTTCTCCTTTGCATTAAATATTCATGGAAACATTAAAACTAAAATAATGCAATAATAACCATCTCTTAAAGTAAACTAATACCACTACTTAACAATATACTTGTGTATACAAATAATACTTTACATGTTATGTCATTGAAGATAAAATTTAGATCAATTGGTATAAAACGACTCATCAATGAAGCAAATTAATAATAATATAAATTACCATAGTAGATTTATTATAAATGGCTACATTATCAAGTAGAACAAAGTATTTTATAAAATAGGCACGTATATATGTAGGGAGCGGCTATTTGGACACTAAGTAAAGCAAAAATTAGTGATATTATAGATTTGGACTATTGGATATTTTTATCCTTGTGTGGGGATGGAAATCGTAGAGCAGTCCAATATGGGAGATCTGTTGTGTCACCAATTGTGTCACTAACTTGTGCGCCAATAGGATTTCCCATATATGGACACACATACACACAAAGAGAAAAAGCAAATAATGAAATAAAAGGAGGAATGATATGCAGTAAAAAATGCCTTGTAAAATGAAAGAAGTAGCTAAATTTAATATGTTTTATCAGTGAACCAAAACTTATGGAAACTATGGGTTTAACCTAGTTAGATTATGCCTTATTCCATAAGGAGCAAAGTTAAAACGTCATCTATGTCCATTACTATATTTATTAGAAATTCCTCTAAATAATTAAGTGAATGGAAACGTCTTTCATACCCCTCCTCCTTAGTTTTCATTTTAATACTACCTCTTATTTAACAATTTAATAGCTTCACCTTGTCTTTATTCATGTAATTAACCTTTATTTATTTTTATTCTTCACATGGTATCATGGTTTGAAACATTGATTGTAAATTTACTTCGAAGGCCCATTATAACATTAGATGTAAATTTCCTTTAGAGCATCAATTTATATCAATATTAATGCTTATAATATATATATTTACATCCAAACCTTACCATATAATATTTATAACCCAATCCAATTATTTTCCATATATAAATAAAGGTTATAATTATGTTTTATTATTTATAGGATATATAATATTTCATTTCAAGGATATACACACTAATGCCCTAACAATTAGGAACGCTTTAGTAGTGGTTTCGTATATCATTTCAATTTTTATCTATTACATATTTCACAGAACAATAGAAAATTCCATAGTATCATCCAACATAACCATGCAAAATGTGAATAAAATCAATTCATAATCATATAAATTGACGAAAAAAAAGAAGGAACATAAATTTGGACATAGAACTTGAGACAAGGATAGAAATCATATACTTTGAACATAAACAACAAACTCTGTTTCTTATTAAATAAAATAGTAAATTATAAGAGTCAAAATTTTAAATTGAGCTCAAGCGACGTAGTACACAAATGTTTTTTGGGGCTTTCAATCAATCTATTTTATGAATCGGAGTAGATTTTGATAATTTTCTATTTGATAATTGGAATGCATTATCATTAATTGATAACTTAGTATTGATATGTTTTAAGAAATAATGAAATTTTTGTGTGAGTAAAAGAAACATGCACACTAAATTGAGGGGGGTGATATTTTGAGTCGAATAAAATTAGAAGTCAGATAAATATGTCAAGGAGATCAGATATATTATATAATAGAATGTATATAACAGATAAATTACTCATAACATAAGTAAGCTTGTCAGAGGATACCCAAAAATCAAAAATCCATCTGCATCCATATCCAAAAAGTGAATAAATATCTGATATCTGAAAAAAAGATACCAATGTAGATACCAAGGCATCTACGTCTAATAGTTACATATATGTTTTTTTGGATTATAGTTAATATTTTTTGTGTTTTAGTAAAATGAACGATATAATATTATTTTATTAAACTGGTAGTTTTTATTATGCAATTATTGCATATTAATTACTTAATACTATTTATTACCATTTTTTGTTTTTAATATTATTATAATTAACGAGATTGAAAACAATTATGGTGAATAAAACTTTTATTATTTTTGTTTTGACCTTTTCAGCAGGACCTATGTTACAGGCTCATTTTTATTAAGAATTATATCTAAGATTGACACTCGAATTATTCCAACTTTATGTAGTATGGAGCAGCTCTGGCTCTAGATGGTTCACTTTTCTTTTCAGTTTGGCTTCCATTTACCAGATTTTATGTCTGGCCCATTCACATTTTACCACCACAGGATGCCAGGTTAGCAATAATTAGGATATAGTAAAAAGCCAAGTTTCACTCCTAGGTTGAACACTATTATGGCAGTTACCTAATCCTAGTTAGTAAGCATATGTCAAATTCCTTATTATTTCGCTGTGAGATTCTATCATCATTACTCTGACTTACCTTTGTTATTTGCAGGATACCGAAAACAGCAATTCATGCTTTATCGGACTTGGATTTTCTGTTCATCGAAAATTTGAGCCTACTGGGAGTGTGGGTTGTCACACTTGGTATCAGAGCTTAGGTTAGCTAATCCTAATAATTAGGTTAGTAGATCCTAATCCTAATTATAGATTAGTAACATATGGAAAGTCTATGGAAGTAAAGAAAATTTGTACATGAGTTCTAGTTAGGTCATAGTAGCCCAAGGATGTTAAGTCCCCATTTTTATTGCTGATGGAAAAAATGTACTATTAGTACAATTATTGGAAAATAATTAGAATTCATATGTTATGCATGTAGGAAAATTTCTTAGAGAAAAAGGGACTTTGGTGGGGTAAAATAGGATTTCCTAGATTAGGAATGGGACATTCCTAAGGAAATAAGTAAAGTTCCACTTTGAGTTCAACCCAATAAAAAGGAAACTTTTTAGATTTAAATAGTTAAAATATATATAGCTAATATATTTGAAAAATATAGCTGAGATGGAAAAGTGATATGAGATTTTAAATGATTTTTACATGACAAAGATTATGTAAAAGTAAAGTTCTTTTTGAAGGATTATGGAGCAAGTAAGTGCTAATTTAGTAAACCAATAAAATGTTTGGAATATAAAAACTTAGCAAAAAAAATTTTATAAAAAGGAAAATTTTGTAAAACTCTATTCTTTTAAAAAAGAATAAAGGGGCAATATAGCTTGGAATTATTTTTACATGAAAAATTATTTTGATAAGCATACAAAATAGTTGTACAAATTGGGAATAGAGTAAATTCTTTGAAAGTGATTTTGTCAAATAAACGGTAATAAAAAGGACTTAAAAATATGTTACATATCGAAAACATAGTTTTCAACATTTATTATTGAAATAGACGTTTTCGTAAAAAGTAAGGAAATATGATAAATCTCAGATTTGTTTACCTACCTGGTTGGATGAGATAAAAATATATAATGAACCACTCTAGAAAATGTTTGGATATTATGTGGCAAAGTAAAATGGATGAGATTTGAATAGCATTTTAATTGATTGGAATGAAATATGTAGCAATGAAATTTTCCATAAATTATGCAGTTTCGGTATAAAAGTGCTTCATTTGAAATGACAAGGAATACACCCTAAAGAAAGAGATGTACAAAGTAAGGATGGTTACCGTATTTTGTACAATCTATTTCAAGAAAGTAAATAAAAGAGATAATTCCGTGTAATTTCAAGTGTAGCATGAACCCTCTTTTAATGATTTCTGGAAAATTGTAGAGTCACATTTCTTCTTGGGAATAAGATGTAGTTCCAATGCATTAAAATGCGAAAGGCCTTAACTATAAACTGGAATGGTTGATAAGGAAAAAGAAGAGGTTTTTGAGAATCTAGAATGGTATTAGAATATGACTCTAATCAATTTTTGGCACTTGGAGAAGTGTCTGTATGGGATGGTTACCCTAGTTCACCAACTTTAGCAAGAAAAGCCAAGATTGTCATTGAACTTAGGATTTCATATCCACATCTTTTTGTTCCTAAGTTTTCTGTTGAACATCCTGTCTTTGATCTTTTTCTAATTAGGATAAATCTTTTTTTAGATGACACTTTGTGTTGGCAGGGATGTTTGTAGACATGCCATTAGGACATGTTACGTTTGGTGGTTGCTTGTGGTTGCAAGTGGATGCTAGTGGTTACGGAAGGATGCATTTACACACACTATGCACTCATTCTATCTTATTTGATCTCATCTTTAGATCGGCACCTAGGAGTGCACTTGAATATTCATATGGATGTGTGCTATATATACATATTCATTCATTATGTATTTATTACATATTACATATATATATATATATATATATATATGGTTGTATATGAATGGATGTTGGACATATGGGCGATTACATTTGGATGATGATTGTAGCATGCATGTAGTGCTAACAGTTTTATTAGGGTTTTAT
Organism: Allium cepa; assembly: GCA_030765085.1. Lineage (NCBI taxonomy): Eukaryota > Viridiplantae > Streptophyta > Magnoliopsida > Asparagales > Amaryllidaceae > Allium > Allium cepa. The sequence goes on along the minus strand of CM060932.1, from coordinate 1,026,536,313 downwards.
CATACATATGGTTGCATGGCATAAGCATATTTACATAACAGTAGGCCAACTGTATTAGTAGGCCGACAACCTTTTTGATTAGATAAGTTCATATGCATTACACATTGCATAAAGTCATCATTTCCATTAGATAAATCTAAGGACAATGGCTGCGATGTTTGATGTCTAAGTAGATGATTGTAAATTTGGATGCTTGTTGCAGTTTATGCTCTTCTATCCTTCGAGATTTCGAAGACAAAATCCTTTAAGCGGGGGAGAATGTAACACCCCGTAATATTTAAGAAAAATTAAATTAAAATGTTAATAAGGACAAAAATGTAAATTTACATAAAAGAATGAAATCATACGTTTTTGTAAATGAAGGAATTTGGGAAATCTTACTTTTACATTGTGTTAAGTATATTTTTCCAGCCCAAATTCATATATAATTTATTAGAAATAGACACCGTATGAAAAAGATACGGAATGTTTATTGTAGTGCGCATTTTGCGTTTTGCGCATATTTTAGGAGTAAAATTAAAGATTAAAAAGAGAGTAAAGAAGACTTATTTGTTAATAAATAATTTGAATATGTGTAGGTTGACTATAATAAAAAAAGTATAATTATGAGTATACATTTAAAAAGAAAATAATGAAAGACAAAAAGCATGAGTGACATGGTGGTAAGACATGTGCATTCCAACCAATTGACTTAGGTTTGAGTCTCGTGGAGTACCTTTTTTTTATGAGCACATTTCGACAGTAAATAAATATATAAGAAGGTAAAATACTAACATAAAATAAGTACGTAAACAAACATATTAATTAATAAGGATATTTATTACAAAATATAGAAAGTTCATATGTTTATGAAACATTGATTCAAAGACAAGAAGGATGTGTCAGCTTATTCAAATATATATGTAGGGTTTCTCTTTCAGGTTTAGTAATTCAAATGTGATAATGTATTACTGATTAAGGGTAGAAAAGAGAAAATTATGTATAAAGACATATATTTGTGTACACATGTGTATTTATTTATTTATGCTTAAATAGTTAGCAACATATGTATGTAAATGTATAAGTTAATCCGTTAGGAAGATATAGATTAAAATGTAATCGACTAATTAAATTAAAGAGGATTTAATATCAGTTAAAAAGGGTAACATTTATGTGAATTAGGGAAGCAAATTTATACCAATCAATTTCAAAATTGATTGCGCAGTTAGATAATAAAGAATATGGTCAATTATATACATATGTGTATGTTTGATACCAATTAATTGATTTATTAATGGACTAAATTAAAAGCTTGTACCTTATTCAATGTATGTTATTTAACGCCCTTAATTAATTCCCTCCACCTGAAGAAATTATCCAACGACACATATGAATTTACAAATCCTATAAATTCATCCAAGACCTAACCGAATTCTCATTCTAAAAACTATTCTCTATTCTTTTCCCTATTCTAGTTTCTTTTCCTCTTCTAAATTTTCGTCTTCTTCATAAAATAACTTATATAAAAAATAAAATAAAGTTAGAAGCAGATTAATGAATAGCAAGGAGGCTTGAAAAAGAGGAGTTAGATATGCTTATATGGTTGCAAGGATTCAGGTGAGTGGAATCTAAATTCTTAAATCAAAAGTTTAATATTTAGATTCAGATCTTCTTCTACTTCTTCTGATCTAAAATCTATTCTAATTTTCAACTTTATGTTTATCTCTAATTTCAGGTATAATGAAGGTTCCTCTCAGATCTAAATTATAAATTGGTTAATTTGGAATTGGATAAAATGTTGACTTTGTTTATATTAAATTTTGGTAAAATGAATAGATCCTTGGAATCTAAAACAAATCTAAACAAATCAAAGGAAATTATTTGTAAACCATACAAATAGAAGAATGTGGACTTAAAAATCAGGATTGGTGAATAAAATAAAGCATAAATGAAATTAAATCTTCATAAAAAGAAATAGATTAGATCTTCCGTTTTTTATTATCTGTAAATCAGAAAAAGGATGACAACTGTTATTAACAAAGCCCCAACATAAATAAAAGGTACAGATTAGCCTAATTCTGTTATTAGGCTAACTTATGGATGATTTCAGCCTATATATGTGTGTGTGGGTCTGCTTTTTGTGAATGAATCCTCTTATGAAGTTAATGGGCTGAAAAGAAAGTTTATGCACTTAGATTTTATACTTGAAGGCATTTGGAAAGCTAGGTTGGGTTTTCTTATACCTGTAGGCATTTGGCGGTCTAGGTTATGTTTTCTTATATCTATAGGCATTGGGTTGTCTAGGATACATTTTAATACTTGTAGGCATCAGTGGGTCCAGGTATCATTGCGAAACCTATAGGCATCGGGCGGTCCAGGTTCAGGGTTTTATGGGGTATTGTTTCCTACTTCACAGTGTAGGCATAAGGCGGACCACTCGCAGAGTCCGAAACGTAGGCATCAAATGGTCTATTGCGGGATACGTGATGTAGGCGGAAGGCGGTCCATCATGTTTGTGGCATTTTTTTTGGTTGGATGTGATGCAAGCATTTGGCGGTCCAGGTTATACCTATAGGAATTTAGCAGTCCATCAGCAGAAATCGAGGGTACGTTGATAGGAGTCTTGTTTAGCAGTGTTCGCACAATTGTTGCGGAACTGAGGTAGACATAGGATACATTTGGTCAGAGTACGACTAGAGAAGGGTATGGGTTGTGTCAATGATCCCTTGGGTGGGCTTCCTCCTATGCTCTTCTTTTTGCAGTAACGTGGATAGGTAAGGACAACAATTCTGATAGGCCGATCTATGTTTTAACGACTTTGGTTTGACCTTTTCAGTAGGACCTATATTACGGGATCATTCTTATTAGGAATTATATCTAAGATTAACACTTATATTACTACTTTATGGAGAATGGAGCAGCTCCGGCACTAGATAATTAGCTTTTCATTTTAGTTTAGCTTTCATTCACCAGACTTTATGTCTGACCCATTCACATTTTTCCACCATAAGATGACAGGTTAGCAATTATTGGGAAATAGTAAAAAGCCAAGATTCACTCCTAGGTTGAACACTGTTAAAGGCAGTCACCTAATCCAGGTTAGTAATCGTATGTCTATTATTCCACCATGCGATTTTATCAACATTACTCTGACTTACCTTTGTTATTTGCAGGATACCAAACCAGCAATTCATGCTTTAGTGGACTTGGATTTTCGGTACATCGAAAATGTGAACCTACTAGGGTGCGGGTTGTCATAATTATAAATTGCCATTTATAAATTATTAAGTAAGTATTTATAAACAATTAAAGATAACAATGGTCGGTTAAGGGTTGTTGAAAGTTGGCATTTATTACAAATGTTAAACTAAAAAGGTTGTAATAAGTATTTATTACAACTAGCAAAAAAAGAGTTGTGAAAATTGGCATATATTACAACAGGGAAACGAAAACCGTTATAATAGGCATCTATTACAATGGACAAACAGGGAAGAGGTATTGATAAAAATTGGCTTCCGTTACAACGGGTGAAAAAAAGTTGTAATAGGCATTTATTACAACGGGCTGATGAAAAATGTTATAACAGATAGGGCTGATGAAAAACGTTGTAGTAGATATCTATTACAACGAGCAATGAAAAATAGTTGTTGAAAAATGACATCTATTACAACAGACAGGATAAAATGGTTGTAATAAGTTTCTTTCACAAAATGACATTTTTTGACCATTTAAGAAACGATATTGTAATAGGGTATTTTTGTTATAGTGTATGCTTCTTAAAACGCATAGGAATCTTTCAATTTCCCTAGTAGATGTTAAGAATCGCTTCCCTTGGGATTCTGACCTTGGTTTTTCTTAACAAATCATAGGCTTGCAAACCATGGATAACATTTACCGGTTCTATCATGTACAACTCCTAATCCACGGTCTTTGTCATAACCTCATTTTGACCTTGAGTTTTCTCTATAAATAAAAAAGATTATTCACTAGTACCAACCATTTCACAACGGCCTAAGTATAGAATATGTACCATGAGTTTACTTAACAAATAAATATATTTATCTTACCCCGTCCAATCAATATATTAATAAAATTACATATAACATCTCTATCTTCAATTTACTCAATAACTAGAGAGTTTGCAAATAATTTACTAATATATAGATGGTCATGTAAAAATTTTATATTAGAGATTCGTAATATTTAATATATTTATTTGAATGATATTAAATTATGGGATAATAAATTTATTTAAAAATATCTCTATGATTCAAGTGTCAAGCACATCTAAAATCAATGTATACATACCACTGAATGATTAATTCATAATCCATACTTAACGCCTAGCGTCCGCCTAACCATTTTTACAATCTTGCTTGGGACTCATTCCAGAAGAAGTTTTGTTTGCTCCGAGCATTGACAAGATGGATGTTGATCGGATCATAGAGGCTGAGGAAGAAAAGCAGTCATGGATGACTCTAATTAAAGAGTATTTACCGGTGGGAATTCTCCCAAATGGAAGAAATCAATGGTGGAAACTCCTACGTAAAGTGCCTTGATTCATTATGCATGAAGATGTATGAAGATGTGCAATATAAAAGAGAATTCTCGATGCCCTTGTTGAGGCGTATCACTAAAGATGAAGCTAAGAATAATCTTGCAGATGTGGATTAAGGTAGTTGTGGTGATCTTACTAGGGAGCAGACATTAGCACTAAAGGTTATTTTCATTGATACTTTTGGCCAACTGTTAGCAGAGATGCAGCTGAATATTCTAGAAGATGTGATAAGTACTAGAGATTTGTGAAGATACTGAGATCCCCTTCCATTAAGCTTACGCAAATGGTTAGCCCTTAGACATTTGCGGGGTAGGGAATTTGATATTATCGATCTGTTGCAGATATCGATTGGTGAAGCGAAATATGTTATAGTGGTTGTGGATCACTTCACTAAGTAGGCTAAAAAGGAACCAATCATGTCCATAACTTCGAAGAAGGTATCAACTTTTATAATGAAATTTTTGTGTAGATACGGAGTTCCATAAACAATCACCAATGATGATAGAACTCAATTCATGAGTGCCAACTTTAAAGAATTCGGCACTCCATGCCGAATTGAGAAGAGCTTCTCAATAGTAGCACCCGCATGCCAACGAACAGGTGGAAGTAGTGAATAAGATCATCAAATCCATCACTAAAAAAAGATTGAAGAAAGCTAAGGAAACTAGATTGATGAGCTACCACTTCCATTGTAGGCATATAGGATGACCCATAAGTTTGCGACCGAGCGTACTACATTCGCATTAGCTTATGGATCTGAGGATATATTTCAAATTAAATTAGAAGTCCCTTCTTATCAATACAATCCCAAGATAAATGAGTAACTCTTGCTTGAGTCCCGCAACTTGGCTAGTGAGAAGCCAAAAGAGGCTAAACTGTGGGTAGCCGCTCATTAGAAGAGAGTAGCAAGACATTTTGATGCCAGGGTTAGAAACCGTACCTTTAGGACATGCAACCTCACTTTGAAATGGTTCTTTCCTACTACAGGGGCACTTGGCCTGAATTAGGGATGTCCCTACATGATCGAACAAGCCTGTGTTTATGTGGATATAATATCAATATAGCATTCGCATATATGTTTCCTTCCAACATGACAAGTAGAATATTCCTATGGATTCTTATGAGTAATATATCTAGAAATGCCCGACGATTTCTTATTGACACCATTTTGGACACAACTGGTACACTTCAAAATAATTCTAACCTAGACACCTTTGCCCTTAGCCATGAACCTCCTTTAAATTTTTGATCGACTTAATTCTTTTATTTTCGACCCAAATCTAAATCTAAAAAATGCAAAAAAAAAAGGATAGTGGATTTGTTTCTTTCTTTTGTGGAATCTTTTTCACGGCTTGATAGATCATTTTATAAGCCAACATGGACGATTGTTGGAGTCGGCGACTTCCTAGGGTTATTGGGATCCCTGGGAGGAGGATCAAGTTGGCCCTTGCGAATAGCTTGATGCACTACCTTACTTCAACCCTTTGCTTTGAGTTGTGGCAAAAGGAAGGAAAATCCATGGACCAACCTCATCATCTCCACTCCACAGGAACTACTATTGATTCTGAAAGATCTAATTCTTACAGAATTGGTAAAAAGAGGCATAATTATTGTGTTGATCACTGGAAAGGAGCAAGCTGGTCTTGCCAGATGTAGAGGACTGTCTATATGTCGTTGGTACATTCCTCTATACATATACTATACGAAAGGCAATCTCTTACCTACAATTGTATGGAATCCATTCTGCAATAAGTGCCTTTGGACTAAGTTGTATACCTATTATGTTGGAATTTAATAAATGTAACAATTTTGGCTATGATTATATTTATTCATAACCTAGATACTATTATAATATCATTCAATTTTATGTAGAAATATTTTGGTTATCGCAAGGTAAAAATTCGTTTGTGTTTATATGTGGCATGGTCTTATGAGATACCTTTTTTTTCAAAAATATTTGAATTTTCTCACACTAATCCCATAACTGACCCGAAGTTTATTTTTTTCCCTTAAATTTGGGTGCCCTATTTTTTGGGTAGCCAAGTATTTCTGGTCTAGCTTGGAGCATTTTTGAAGGAGCTGTGTATCTAGGGGAGTTTAATCATGAGGCTGAAGGATTTCTACGACTAAAGGATGCAAATTTTGAAAGAGAGGAAGGAGAGGGAGTCAATGTGTATGTAGTCAAAAGTGGAGATCCACCCAGAAAGGATTCAGGCAAGGACAAAGGGAAACGAAAAACTGAAGTTGGACCAAAGCAACCATGAAAAGAACCGAGATTCACCTCTTATACAGAGTTGAATGAAACTTTGGAATGGATCGACCAGGACACCGGGGGCAGGTTCCTTATTGAAAGCCAGTAAGGAGAGATCCGACCAACTGAGAGGAAATCAGACAAGTACTACTTATTCCATTAGCTAAGCGGCCATAATACCAATGATTGCAGGCACTTGAGGGATGAGATAGAAGGCCATATTCGAAATGGCATGCTACTACAGTACGTGAGGAGGCGAACCACGACGGTGTAGTAAGAACGACCACCACCTACACCAACTGGGAATGGCTCAGGATCGAGGCGTCACCTTGTCATCAACCGATTGAAATAATGACAAATAAGTGGAAAACTCCACACCAACACGATTAAGTCATTTACACATATGGGATCGAGAACGGTCCTCGGACATGCTCTAATACGACTATCAGTCACATCAGTGTAGGTGTTTACACTTTGACGTCTCTGTATTGCTTTTGTTTACAATTTCTCATGTTTGGAGTTGGTTTTGTTGAACATTTTTGTTGAAAGATTCATTTTGAATGTAAATCTGCTATTTATGATTCCCTAACGGCTAAGCTACTTACACATGTATGGGATCGTGAACGGTCCTCAGGCATGCTCTGAGTTGACGATAAACCGCCATAACAAACAATTCAAAAACTCACTCGAACGTGAAATCTGCCATTAATGATACTAAGTCTCCCCAAGGGAACACACAATTCACCTCGTACGGTACTTGACCACAAATGGTCACAATTCACCTCGAACGGCACCCGACCGCGAACGGTCTCAACTCGCCTCGAACGGCACCTGACTGCGAACGGTCACAATTCACCTCGACCGGCACCTAACCACGAATGGTCATAATTTGCCTTGAAGGACACCCGACCGCGAACGGTCACATGCCATGTCGAATGACATACGATCTCGAAAGGTCGTCATTCACAGTCAGGTAAGACAATCAATCTCTTTTACAGGTCATCAAAAAGATACGAATGTCCAACTTATGTCATTACAAAACACACCTTCCTATCACAAGCCATGTTTTGAGGGGCAAAGTGTTAACCTACCTTTGGGCAAGGTCACACACATGACGATTTAACCCAATCAACTGCATAAAGGTTGAAGTTGGATTTCACGAGTAACAAGCATGATAACAAAGACAAAACATAGCATAGTCGGTGAACAAACAGCGCAATATATCTAAAATATGGTTTTGACAAAGGTCGAGTCATTTTAGGTAGCTTGGAATATGCTCCGAGTCATTTCCCTGTTTACTTTGAGTTTCCGGGAGTTTGCTTCGAGTCAGGGAAGGATCTACTTCGGGTCTTCGATAGGCTAATCCACACGTCGATTACTTCAAGTCTTCATCGCATCTGCTTCGAGCCGTTGGGAGGTCTACTTCGGGCTGAGAAGAAGATTACTTCGAGTCGTGGCCGTGAATCAATCAGCAACCTAGGTCCTCACCAATTTTGTATCCATGTTGTTCGCATCCATCAAGTTCGCACTCGTTCGTTTTGTATCCATCAGGCACATGCACCTTTCAAATTGACCAAGGTTACTCACTACGTATCAGTATACATTTCATATCGATCCATGTTAATACATGTTTCGAATCGATTACCCAGATGATCAATACGAAACCCATCCCTACCTATCGATGCGAAGTAGTCACGGTTGTCTACTTCATATCGGTCACGTAGATGTGTACTTCGTATCGATCAACCAGATGGTCGATACAAAATGACACCCTTCAATCGATACGAAGAGACTAATTGTGATCGATACAAAGAGACCAACAATTATCAATACAAAGAGACCAACCATGATCAATACGAAGAGACCAATTGTGATCGATACGAAGAGACCAACCATGATCGATACGAGGAGACCAATTGCGATCGATACGAATAGAACAGTTGCGATCGATACGAACAAGGCGTATACATAGGGAAGACTCGATCATTTGGCATTAAATGTGGATTGATGCAAAAAAAAGTGCCACGTCAACAAGCAAGCACGTGCAAAATGACTGATACGAAATCATCGATACGAGCAGCATCGATACGAAGAGAGCGACAACCGAAAAGCCTAAACTTGCAACGATCATAACTCATAATCTACAAGTCCAAATGCCACCAAATTTTCACAGGAGCTTACGTACGACCTAAAGAATGTTCAGGCTAAATTTCGTCTCGATTGGGTCAAATATTGATCGATACGAAATTCGTTCGCATCGATAACGAACCGAGTGCAGATGACATAGGATCGATCACCTGGGCCACCTCACGTGCCAGAAGGGTCTCCCGAGATATGAGCAAGATATTTGCATCCTACGCCTATAAATAGCATCCCAGAGTCTATAGAAAAGAGACATTTTGGCTCTTCTACGCCTAGACTCTGCCTAGATTACTCTTGTACTTCAAGTCTACTGCTGTAACTCATTGTAACCAGCGAATAAAAATTAATAAAAGTCAGCCATTTCATAATGGACGTAGGAAAAACGCCGAACCACTCTAAATCTTGGTGTTTCTATGTGATTATTTTTAAATTTTGAGTTTTCTTCATGTTTATTTTCTCTATATATTAGTTATTTGAGATTTGTGATTGTAAACGGGTGCTTTCATCAACAATTAGGTATTTGTCACCATTTTTGATGCAAACATGGGGTGAAAGAAATGATTTGATAATTCTTTACAGTGATGAAGAACCTAAAGCATGGCCGCTTAGCAATGGATGGACATATATAGAGGAAGAGCCTGATTAATACCCTCGTCTAGATAAATATGGTTATCCTATGGCTGGGATGCCTATACCACTTGAGACTTCCAAACTTTTTAGACATCCAGTAATGAAGAAACCACCCAGACATCAAAAAATGTAGAAATAATCATGGAGTTAGAACCAGTATTGCTACCTTAAGAATCCTCAAATAGGATGTAGATCGTCGGTCCACCAAGTTTGAAACTCAAACAAGACGAAAAGGAAATTCCTAAAGAAGAACTAATAGAAGAAGATTCCGAGCCCGAGGAGGATATAAATGCTGCATTGAATAGTCAAGACTCTGCTACATATGGTGCATGGATGGATGGGATATCAAGTGAATCAAATAATGGTAGTAGTGACAGTGACATCGTTTGGGAAATGGGTGAAAATGATAATGTCATTTAGCATGAAGAATCGTCAAGTTCATACATCAATTGGGATGATATGGAAAAGTATGAGGAAGAAGCTGAGAATCCTTGGGAAGAGGAGTTCAACATTTAAAAGAGCCGGCTGAAGGAGAAGTTTTACCCAAAGTACCAGTTGGATTAGGAAATATTCCATGAGTTCCCTAAGGATAGCCTTGGCAACCAATGGGATAGGATTTACTGCATCAAGAAGAAGCAGATGATGAGCAAGAAAGTGATAATGAAGACAAATATGGAGGAAGTTCTATTTGATTTTGGAAATTAGGATGGACCATCAGCATCAGAATTAGAAGAATAGTTGGGTGTTGTGATATAATTTGAAGATTGGTTATATATATATATATATATATATATAGTATTTTAAGTAGTAGTATGATGGCTTTGTATTATGGTTGTGTATTTCTAGTATGATAAAGTATGGTTAGGATGACATATGATGACCTATATAAAATATGATGACCTATGCAAGGATAACTTGTGGATGATGGGCGTAAGTTAAGGATTGACCTATGTACTAAGGCTTATATAATATTAAGATGATCTTTTGTTATAACTTCTCTCATTTGCAATTCCATAAATCTATTTATGAGAATTCTTGATAAAGGAAACAAAATTTAAAAGGAGAATTTTTCTTTGTAAGATAAAATTATATTTTTATGAAATATTTAATGACTTGAACTAACATTTTGCAAAAAAAAAACATTTTGGAAAAGATAAAGAGCACATGCATTATAGATGAATTATTTCATAGCACGAGTTGGCCTAAGATTTGGACATAGTATATGTGATAATTCCTATTATCAGTGCATAAAGAATCTATCTCATATGCTCCACATAAAATAGTTTAATATGGTGTCCATGTACATTACATGAGATTAACCCAACGTCATGTTATGCTGATTATGAAAGATGTCATTTTCAAATCCGGTATCGAGAATTAAACAACCAAACTAAAATGATTTTAACATAAGGCATCGTCAATAATCATAAATTTGTTGTATACTGATAGTTTTGAACTATATAAATGAATTTTATTTTATTTTTCTTATAAACACATGCTTCCTTTGCATTTTGACTGAAAATCAAACTATTTGATATTTCTGTCAAAATACTTGTTCAACTCAGATGCTTATCGAATGATACTTTTATGTCGATTCTTGGACCATGTTCAAGACTCGCAAACTCGGTATCGCTCCCATTAACTTTGAGACCTTGGTTTTATATGTAAATAGTCCATTCAAAATCATTATTTATAATTTTCTATTCCAATATATATGAACCAATACCAGACAATAATTTTGGGAGTAAAATCTAAATTAACTTAAATACGTTAAATGACGAATCGGTTACGATAACTTCAACATTTGAAATTTACGATGTTATTCTTATCGACATTGCTCACTATATGCCAACAACATAGATCTTCTTCTTGAAAACACATTTGTGATCGATGGATCATATCTTTTTGGGTACAACTATCAAAATCATATATTAATAATGTACTTGAAATCCATTCCAAATTTGTGTATGATTCCATATAGATGAGTCAATTCTCTAAAGAGCTTTACTGACAACTAAGTAAATTCTATTCTCGATACTGATAAGTAACTCATGTTTTCCCTTTAATATGCGACAATACTTATTAGGCATTTTAATGTGTTGTGTCCATTTAACTTTGCTTTATTTTATTTCATCCTTTGTAATTAGCTCTTTGGATAACATCTAAATGCATTTTACTACCAATACTTTATAAATGAAATTCCTTCGCTACGAATTTTGTTTTTCTTGAAACAACAATTATTGCTTGATGACGGAATGGTATTCATAAATACAAATTGCCTCATATATGTATAACTAATTTGGTTTTAGTTTAAAAAACTTATGTTCAAACCATAAATGGTCAATCAATATTGAATGATCCCAAACTCTTTTGGGGTGTTCCACACAAGATCCCTCACAATTTCTTTATACATATAACATTTCCACTCACATTACCTGTCAACTCCTTGACCTAGAATATGTAGGGTTTTCTACAAACTCTAACCCTGTATGATATCGCAAACTATGCTTTGGATGATATCACTTTTAGCCTTATGTATCACTCTTAAGTATATAACCTTACAGAAAGAAGTTAACTCAACTTTACTCATTATCAATCGTTCTTTGTTTAACAAAGTCCAATTACTATTTATTGATATATCATTATGTATCATAAGGAGAAGTGGCATTTGATATCTTTATTCACTTTTAGATACATTTGAAACATTTTCCAATATACTCGTATATTCATTAAATCGAATCATTTTTCTTCCATTTGCATGTTAATTACTTACTTTTGTTTATATTCTATGAACTTATTATATACATACTACATGTATATCAAATACACATATCCATTTCTGTGATAATTCAGTAGTGAATTTTAATGAAGTATTTATATCCGTTCTTTATCAGTTGACTTACGACTATTTACATCTATATGTATCAATACAAGAGTTTACCAACTCTTATGTTGCTCGCACTATTGGTGAATTTTATGATAGTATGTGGAACCGTTTTAGTATCATTAGAATTACAACAGCTACATCTATATGTATCAATTTGAAGAGTACATGATTTGTTTTCATACATGGAATCCATCTTTGATTTCACAGGTCCAAGCTAAAGTGCAGCTATTAATCTACGATGCTTGTTGGAATGATAAAGGTATGTCTACATTTAAGATGTAGTTCTCTTTCTCACCATCCATAAAAATACTATAGTATATCTTTAATGCATGAGCTTCCCTACTAGACCTTCTAATAGGTTGCATATTTTCTATAGGAGTGAATTTTATTCATCCACCGTTCAGCCTCCTTGTTAATTTCTTGGATCTCATCTAAGTTCACAACTTCGCTGTTAACTTCTTTCGATAGGAATTCATTTTAATAAAAAAGACACCGTGTATGGAAACAATAACCTTTTATTCCATTATGTTGTAGAAAGTATATCCCTTATAATTCTTAGGATATCCTATAAACTTATACTAGGCTGATCTTGCGTCATGTTTATAGGGGCCTTAACGTAGGTTGGACAACTCCACACTTTCAAATAATTAAGGTAGGGTTTCTTCCTGTACTATAACTTATGTGGCATTATAGGTGCAAATTTTGTGGGTATTAAATTCAACATTTGCATTGTAGTTTCTACTACACATCCCTAATAAGATAGAGGTAACTCGGTCTTACTTATCATAAAATAAACCATATCTAATAAGGTTCAATTCCTTGACCCTGATACACCATTGTGTTGTTGAGTGTCCCATTCTTTTAAGCTTTGTTAGAGCTCCCGTCCAACATACTCATCTCCTTAATCAGATAAAAGTATTTAAATCTTTGGGTTTGTTTGATTTGAACCTCGTGTTTATATTTAATAAATTTCTTACAAATATTGAATTTATTCTTCATAAGGTGCACATATCCTAGTCTCGAGAAATGGTCCTAAAGGTTACAAAGTAAGAAGAATTATCTTGGTTACTATAGCATTGTGCCACACACAATAGTATGTATAAGGCCCAAGATTTCACTAAATATTTCATTGCTCCCACTAAAAGGGTAATGGGTCATTTTTTCTTTGAGGCACGACTCACACTTATTAAATGATTCAAAATCATACAATGGTAGAAAACCTTTGGGTTTCAGTTTATGTAGTCATTTCTCACTTATATAACCTAGCCTACTGTGCTAAAGATAATTTTTTTATGTTAATATCAGAAGAATTATTCACAACGTATACATAATTAATATTAATCATATAAATGCCATTATCGAAAATGCTATCACAGACTTTATTGCCATATAACATAATATCTAACATTATTAATGTAGTAAAAAATCCAATCTCAGACAATCTAAACATAGAAATCATACCACAAATAAAGTCTTTAACATAATAGAAATATTTTAATATTAAAACTAATCCATTTGGCAAAGATAAATGACAATCTCCAACTGTTGTTGCATCTACAAGGGATCCATCAGCGATTTGAAGCCTTATTTATCCCTTCACCACATGACGTTTATTTATAACAAATTATAGATATGAGTTCTGGATCCAGTATCTAAGTCCCAAGATAATTTATTGATTTCAAAACAATTTTGAACCAAAAATATACTTATAGGAGCAGCAGAACTATTTTGTTTCTTCTCATTGACAATCTTTAAGTACTTCGAACAGTTATGTTTCCAGTGACCCTTCTTGTGACAGTGGTGACATTCACTCTTGTCAGTTGAAGCAGTCTTCTTATTCTTCTTACTTACTCTTTTCTGCTTCTTCGAACCTTTCATGGACGATGTGTCCCCGTTAAATACGAGTACTGCAACCTGGTCCTTGGACGAAGACTCGGCCGACCTCAAGATACTAAGGAACTCCACGAGGCTTATGCTCAATTTGTTCATATTATATTTTAATATGAATGACTCAAACTGAGGAGTAAGAGACCCAAGGATCGGATCCACTTGCAATCATTTCCCATCATCATGTCTAACTAAGAAAGTATATCAATATAATCTTTCATCATTAGAACATAATTGTCCCCTTTTCGGCCTTTCGTCATTTTCATATTGAATAGTTTCTTTGTAAGTTCATCCATTACGAAACGAGAATATTTCCCAAACAGAGCTTTGAATCTATCAAAGATTTGATTGACATTCATATATTCATGTTGTCTCTGCAATGGTTTGTCTAATGTAGACAATGCATGATCTTGGGAAATTTCAAGGTCAGCGATCCATTTTTTATAAATTATGTGTAATTTGGATCTGCATTATCATGGGTTTTTGCCTTGGAGGTTTTTTTATTAACAACCACATATTTTTGTATGTTATTGATATTTTATTGCCTTCAGTCAATCTACGTAGCTAGGTTCGATGAGTTTATCATTTTAATAAAATAACTTGAGTGCAGACATTTTCTGCAAATTTTAACTAGTAATTAAGACATTATTCATAGTAGATATTCTTAGAATATTAGTAAGTTAAAACATTTCATTTTACTAATAATCTCTCACTAGTCTTTTATATTTCTCCAAACCTAAGATGAAATATAGAAGTCTTTCGACTTCACTAGTGGGAGTTGGGACTCATATGCCTTAGGATTCTAATCTTGAGGAATTAACAAATTATAGTCTCGCGTACGATGGATAACTCCTTATCGGTTGTATCATTTGTGATCTTGTCCTAACTGCATCTTTATCTTGAGGAAAGCTCAGAAAATAAAGACAGATTATCCACTTGTACATATCATTCCATGATGGTCTAAGTATAAACCATATACCCTGAGGAAAGCTCAACAAATATATCAACGATCTTACCTCGTCTATTCTACGTATTAGCAGCTACACATAACATCCTTATTTTAACAACCCTAGTTTGGAGATTACCTGACAATATTAAAATATAACGGCAGTTATAATTTAATATTTTGATTTAAAATAAAATTGGGGATTTTATATTGCTTATTTGGAATAAACTTTGGAATTAAAAATGATAAAATAAAATTCCAAACGTATTTTATTTGATTAGTGTGATAATAAATGGAAAATTACTTTTTTAGAGAAAATGCAAAAATTATATTAATTATTGCCCATTTATTACTTTTAATAATTTGTAAGAGAAGTATGTGATTTTTAAAGGTGGTTTTTTAAATAAAAAGGAGGAAATTAGTCTAAAAATATGTTTTGGCAATAAATTAAGTTTGGAAATAATTTGAAATATTTTTCTAAGTGAGAAAAGTATTTTTTTGTGAAATTTTAGAAGTTAAAAAATGTGATTTTATTCTTTTATTTGAGTAAATAGTGATTTTTTGTTAAATAAAGGATTTTAATGATAAAAATGTTTTAAAAATATAAATTTATCTTTTTATATGGTGGAAATATTTTATTTATTGTATAGGTAAACTTACATATATTATTTATGTGAAAATTGGAAGAAAATAGCATTTATTTATAACATAATGTGAAATATATGTACATATTGGTTTTGTGTTAATAAAAATCAACCTAGGCCATTAAATTTTCTTTTAATGAATGGGTCCAAAGCCCATTAGTGTTCATTAACCCGATGAGAAAGTGAGAATAGTTTACGGTACGTTCATTTACCTCACCTTCTTCTCTAACACCAGAAAATAGAAAAGAATGAAACCCAACTCCATTTTCTCCAATCCAAGGCTTTAAACTCAATTTTTTCAATGCAAACTGAAATCTTTTTCAAAATAGAGTGTAAATCTAAAGGAAATCAAACTTTAAACCCTATAATTTCATCAAATTCCCAATTTCAACAGTAGTTTTTCTAATTTACTGTTTATCTCTTCTTGCATATACTGTATCTTCCTTCTGACAGGTTAGTGAAGGCCAATTTCTCCTCCAAGCTCTAAACTTTTTGCTTAAATATGGGTTTTTGCACAACAATAGCAATGTGAGTTGAATAGCTCACAATTCTAGCTGAAGCCAATTCTTCAAGTTGCTTTAATCAATAAAATTTTGCTTCTTTTACATTGTTTTGTCAGTTTGTTTCTGTGCCAAAATCTGTTTTGGGTTGTCTCTTTGCATGTTAATATCTTCCAATTCCGCAACGAAATGGGGACTGATTTTCTTCTGATTGAAGTTCATATGTCTGTGTTGTAGTGTGCCGAATTTCATTGAAAAATATTTTCGTTTGATGCTTGTAAATTGCTTTGAAAAATCAAATTGGAGTTGCGAAATTTTACCTGAGAGATGCATAGCCTAGGTCGACATGCCTTTCGACCTAGGGGTTGACCATAAACCAAGCTAGGTCAACCGTACGGTAGACCTAGGAGGTAGTAAGGTCGACAATGTGGTCGACCTGCATGTCGACCAGGTGAGGCTTTTATGCCTCCTGTGTTTTGCATTGTGCGGTGTTTTTTTCTGCCTTGTTCTCTTGCATTTGGTGCTTGATATTATGAAATTTTCAAAAGATGCATGGACGTTACGAGGCCTATAAATAGGCTAGCTTAGTTCTAGAGAAAGTAAAATTAAAATTTTGAATTCTTTTGAATTGAATTTGAATTTGAATATTGGTTTTAATGAATTTCTCTGTTTTTCGTCATTTCCGAGCATGGATTTTTCCAAACAGCTTTGAAATAATTTTTAAAAATAATAGGCATTTCAAATAATTATTCTATAGTACTTTTAAAGTATTTTTAGATATAAAATTAATTTATTCTTTATAATAAGGGAATTTTCAAATACGATTTTCAAAAATTGATTTTGAAAATAGGTTTTAAAAGCTTGTTTTCCAGAGTAAATTAATTTATATATGAAATACACATTTTTGCAATATTTGAGCAAATGAGAAGGAGAATTAAATGGTTTGGTAAAACATGTGGTATATTCCTGACTTGTTCATTTGATCGTTTTGTCATTCGGGTCGAGTTTACCAATGAGATGAGGTAAACTTTTTACCGCTTTGAGTGTGAAATTTACTAGCGGTTAGTAAACCGTTTAGTGCGAACGTGTGGTATATGACACATGTTAACACAGTTCGGGTTTCTATCAGAGAGTTTGTGATACATTTGTCTTAGAGATATATTTTCCAGTACTGGACCTTCGGGTCATTTGTCCTTAGGATGTTTGTCTAAGAGACGTTTGTCATTGCAGCGCATTTTTCCTTGGGGATATTTGTCTAAGAGACGTATTTATTTGTCCTTCGGGACATTTGTCTAAAAGACGTGGTGCCTTATTTTGAAAGAACAATACTTAGCGGGTTTTGGTCATGAGCACGTGCTATATCTCTGAGATGATTTCATTGATTTCTTTGTGATTTTCCAAGTGTATCGCGTTTTTACATTGTTGGCCGTTCGAGCCATTTGAGATATTAAATATGGCGATTAAATCTTTGGAAATTGAACTCCTTATCGAGTTCTACATTTGAGATTTGGGTTTTCCAACACCTGGCATTATTTGAGATTTGTCTTTTGGCGTATTATTTGGGATTTGCCTATTGGCATTATTATATGAGATTTGTCTTTTGGCGTTTATTTGGGATTATATTCTTCTATGTTGGAGATTTATTTTTGATTGCCTTATGGCGTATTTTGTGATGGGGGATTTCATTGAGTTGCTTTTGAGTTTGCCGATATGGCAGATTTAGTATTTCTCCTCTTTGGAGTTATGTTTTTCTCCTAAACCATATTTGATGTTTTGTGATACGTCGATGAGGTGAGGCGCACTGTTATTGTGAGATTTGTTATGAATTTTTATCGCCTTTGAGTTGCTTTCATATATAGTGATATCCTTATATCACTTGGAATTACTATACCTACTTAGTTATGCCATGTGAAGTAACCATATACTCTTGAATTATTCCTTATTACTTGAGAAGATTATCACTGTGCCTCATGCTTATATTATCACTTATCCTTATAAACTGATTTGTTTAGCTAGACTGATCCGTATATTTTATACTCGGGTCAGACCGAATTGTTTCGGGTAAGGTACCTGCTTTTGAACTTTACTTGATGCTTCTGCCTTGGATATTAGCTTATCTCTTTTTGTAGTTTTACAGTCGTTTTGTACGACTCTGATATGTATTTATTGTGTTGACTCATTGTATATATTTTGGTCCTTGTACCACTTCTATTATATCATTTGTATTGTATGGGATGTATCTGTGTATATGTATATGTATATATATGTGTGTATGTGTGTGTGTGTGTGTTTGGTTATTATTCTGTGATATGTTGTAAATATATTGTTATTGTATTTTGTTCTGATAGATCCGTTGTCCACTGTAGTTTGGATCAAGCATTTATTGAATATATCGACCCACTTGAGGAAGGAAAAAATTTAGAGCACTAAATCGACGTATTCAATAGATGTTTAAGACAAAGCTATGGATGGTCGCTCCTAACCAGCTCTATTCTTCACATTAGCAGACAATATTACCCAGTAATATTTTACGTTAATGTAGGTCTCGGGATGGGGCGTCACACTAGCTTGAGGAAGCTCAACAACTATGGAGTATACAACTATTCCATTAATATATGAATAATAGAGAACAACCTACATTAAAGATTCATAATCTTTAATATAATAATTGAGTGATATCGATTTATGAAATAATGTTTCTCTTATGAAATAACGTCGTTCAAGTGTCAGACACATCAAAAATCACGGGATACATACTACTTTATTTATCCTGTAAGTTTATATAGGGTTTCCTATTGTTCCACATTTTATTATACATTCATATCATATAAGTTTTAATCATTATATAACCTTTATAATTTAATTAATATACATAATAGTCTTATGTATAACATCATATTACTATTATTAAATAAATATTATTTAATTAATTATATATTATTTAACTAAACATTTAATATTGGATGTGTATACTATGGCATTTATAGTTATACACATTATCTATATATTTTTATTATTATTTGACTTTTAATTTATTTATTTTATTAAACAAATTTAATTTATATTAATCTTGATAATTTCATATATGCTTACATCACCTTAAACAATTTAAGATAATGTAACATACATCATTATATATATTATAATAAATAATATTTAGTTGATTTATTAATCTAATTCATGATTAATATTTTTAAATTTGATATTAATTTATTAATTTTCAAAACAATTTTGAAAATAATATTATAACATTTATTTTATTTTCTTAATTTAAATTTAACTTTTTGAATTAAAATTTTTATTTTGATTTCAAAACATATTTTGAAAATTAGCTCAAGGACCGAATCGAGATTGGACCTTTTTTGCTAGAGTAACATTTACGCTTGCCTTCAGGCCAGGCCAGTAGCCAGGTAGCATATGATACTTGATAACCCAAACCCAGCTAGGCACTACTTTTATAGATACCCTACTAAATGGGTAAGTTTAATTAGCTAGCCCTAATGACCAATTTTGACCCTATAGGTTATCGGGCATTGATACCACCATTGGATCTGGTTTAGCATGCGATTGGTTAAGTTGGTGGATTTTGATTTTTGTACCATTTTGGATCTTATTGGGCCAATGAAGTCTAAATTGATTTGGATCTAACCTAAATTTATTTTAAATGAAATCATTATTTTATTTGTTAATAAAGGTTTAGTTTGATATTATATTTATATTATATAATGTGTACATGTATATCATATACATATATACGTGTACATGAACATGCAACATATACAGTATGCATGGTTCAACTTACCCGTATTTAAATGCTGAGATTTACACTGCAACAGATATGTCAGTACCTCTATATAAATATGTGTTGTCTAATACACACACACACACACTAATGTGAAATAAAATTATATTCATATTTGAATAAATATACAAATACATATAATAATGTAAAAGTATATTGTTTACATATTTACATATGTATAAACATAAAACAATTATTTATATATTTATAATAATTTAAATTTTGAATTCAAATTTCTAGTTTCTAATTTCTAATTTTTGATAGCTAGATCTAGATGTGAAAATATCTTTTAATTTACATTTTAGCAATATATACTTTTATGTACGGAAATAATATTTTAAATACAAATATATATATATATATGTATGTATGTATGTATGTATGTATATGTGTGCGTGTGTGTTTATTTATATATTAAAATTAATAATTAAGAATCATTTATAATAAAAATGGTATTATATAATTAAGTATGTAAATGAATAATATATATATATATATATATATATATGTACATTATGTCAAATAAATTATTTTTTGATAAAATCAATTTTTTTGTTAAATCTATATGGATTTTGTTTTTATTTTTTATTGAAAATTAATTTCCATAAGGAAATAATAAGAAATTTTTTTTTTTTAGAAAATGTTTTTACAATATATATTTTATGTGTATTAATATATATATATATATATATATATATATATATATGTCTGTATATGTATGTATATATATGTATGTATGTATATATGTATATGTATGTATATATGTATATATTTATAATACATTAAAACTAACTTAATGTATTATATTTGTAATACATATATATATATATATAATAAAATCCCTTGGAGCTGACTAGGACAAAGTAAAAAGAAAAAAGAGGTTTAGACCAAATTTGAGAATATATATCATGCGACTAGGAAATGCACATATATTGACCCAATTAACGTGATTAGTATCTACATAAAATTATTTGTAATTGTCCACTATTGGCATCTACGATTTTTCCCTCATCACTTCGTTCTGCATGTCTGCTGCTCCAAACTTCTCTTTTATGTCCACAACTTATTTCTTTGAACTAAGTTTCTTCATAAATCATTTTGTTCAATATATTCTTCTCTTTGCATTTCTTCTCTTCTATTTCAAAACATCAAAAAAATCAAGCTACAATAAAAACATGCTTCTAATGATGCCACCTTCTTCTTTTTACAAACCAGATCTCCAAATATTAATCTTTTACCCATTTATTTCTTTGTCTAATGCTTTGAATTTGTTTTTTTGATTGTTTTTGAATTGATTTATTTTAGACCAGTTTATCAAAGTTGGATTTTCCATTGAATTGGTTCGATTAGCTTACTCTGCTTAATTGAAAATTTGAAACATTACCATTTTTCCATCTCCAAATTTTTATAGAGTTGAGGTGGTGCTAAATTAAATACCGTTAAACATATTTTGATGGTTTTCAGTAGTTCTATTCATCTGGATTTTTCAATGTCTGATTGTTTTCTTAATCCATAAAGTTGGAAAACTGAGTTCTTATTATTCTGGAAAAACAACATTTGCAATTTTTGATTCCATTTTTTATTTCGATTTGTAACTAATATTCCAATGTACAAGTTAATGTACAGTGTGCTGTTATAGCTTTTATTTTCAACGTAATTATTATTCACATTTGTTGTTTACTACTATGGGAGAACTAAGAATCTCTTTTTTGTCATTGGTGTCCAAAGTTGAAAAAGAAGTTAGTTCATGGTTATTTTATAGAATTTGATCCTTTCTGTTATTTATGCAATTGTTGCATTGTTTAGTGATTATATAAAATGACGACATTAACGAATACTTGCGTAAGATATTGTTGGTTGTTACTGTTCTTACTTATGAGAAAAATTATTTGATGTAACATAATTCTATTTTTGATCCTTTGGAAGAAGCTTTTGTCAATCTTATTATAGTGAAATCTATTTTGGATGCAAAGGAACTAACACTATGTTCATTTATTCTTCACTTAGCCATTTTGTATTTTTTTTTTTGTACTAACGTTACTGCTTACCAACAGTGACTTGCCTAAAATGGAGTGGGTCTTTCAAAGATTTGATTTTATATTCATGTCCAAATTTGTTACCCATGTGGTATATCCTTTTTAATTTAGCATTAGCGAATCCTAAAGTCCAATTTTTATAAGAGCTTGATTTTTTAATCCAGAAGAAAGTTCTCTGTAATTTTTAGATGGTGGATTTAAAGATGACTAATTTTTCTAATTTCTGTTCACAAGTATTTCATATATTTTAAAATATAACATCTCCCATTTAAATTTTCTTTAATTTTCTTTTTAAATACCATGACAAAACCACCAAAATTTGCATGTATCTTTTATTTTACTGTACTCGGTATATAATTCCCGTGTTGTACCATAAATCATTGCTCTTGGTTTATTTTTTCTCAAATCTTAATAGATGAAACAAATTTTAATTATACCTTGATTGAATGTTTCCATTACAATTGTTTTTTGAATTGATCTTGAGGATTTTGTGGGATATATTAGAAGCATTTGTCTTTTAAATGCTGTTTTTAGAAGTTAACATTAGTTCTGTTTTTAGAAGTTAACATTAGTTGTCTGTTATATCATTATGAATGTTATGAAACTTGTTGGTTCTATTCAACCATTAATATGTTGTTTGCTTATTATTTTTGAGAAAAGAGTTATAGGTCCCTGTTTGTGATGTTATAGGGATACAGAAATGTATATGTAGATTTGGTCCCTATTTTTGAAAAATAGAAAATGCAAGGTGCCTTGCACTTTTCTGATAAAAAAAGCAAGGTAACTTACACTTTTCTGATTTCAATTTTTTTTTATAAATTACGAAATTTTTGAAAAGTTATCAGGAAAGTGCAAGTTTGTTTGAGCTTTCTGATTTTGAAATTTTTGAAAAGCGCAAGTTAACTTGCGCTTTCTATCAGAAAGGGCAAGCTGGTTTGCGCTTTCTCATTTAAAAGAAAACAAAGACCTAATTTACATACTCACTACTCTAGGGAATTTCTTGTAACAACATCAGAAATAGGGACCTTCTGTGCAAAGCCCCTATTATTTTACCAAAGCAAAAGACAAGCAACGAAAACATATACATATTTTCTTAATCGAATTTAGACATAATCTCTTCAATCATTTTTTAGATGTTTACTGTAGCTAAATTTATAATATGCGTTTTTAGCTGTATACTTGCAATTATACAGTGTAGACCGTGATGGGGATGAATGTATGATTTTTGGATGCTTTCAAAATATTTATCTTTATTAATAGTTGGCTTGGAAGCGCACACTTTTGGTCCGACTATGAACTTCCAACATTGCTCTTTATATGGGACATTGAAAAAATATATGTTAATGTATAATTAATCAAAACAAATGAATATATCTTGATTTATTGTATACCATATCTAGAGATTTACGAATTTTAAGGTTATGCATTAAAATGCGAATAAATGATACAAATATCATAACGGAAATGGTTTTGAAAACGATTTAATTAGTTGACTTTGATTGATTAATTTAAACAAATGAATACATCTTGATTTACTATATACCATATCCGGAGGTTTATGAATTTCAAGGATATGAATTAAATTGTGAATAAATGATACAAATATCAAAACATATACGTATGAGAAACTTAATAAGTGCAAAAATAGATGTAAGAAAAGAGGAATAACATGTTGGAAAGTGGAATTAATAAGGATTAATTTACATTAATTCAATAATGTCGTTATTATATCAATTTACTGCACCATAAAGCAAGTGGCTGATCTACGTTATACAATTACGAGAATAAACGTATAGCAAAATTATGGGCAACAACTTATAACGTTATACCATTATGAACAGCAACCATATACCGTTATACAATTTTATTTATAAATCGAAAAATATAACATTTTATATGTTTATCCATGATATCTCTCTATTAACTTTTCAATAAAAAAAACCAATTAGAGTACTTATGACCATTAGATATCACTCGATAGCATATACCATGTGTAACGTTACATAATATTTGATAATACTAGTGAATTAAGATTTCTCTAGACTTATGAATCTATACCCATTTGAGATACCCTAAAATAAATCATTTTACAACAATAACTTCATGCACTTTATATCAAATAGCAGATAGCCTGAAACACACAGAAGCGGAGTTTTATCATTGCTAATTTCTTACATAAAAGGAAGGTGAGTATAGTTTGGTTCATGTACGCATTCAAAGTAGTTATTTCGTGAAAATAAAATAAAAATGGATGATTATATACTTGTTATTCCATTATTCAAAATAGAAGATTGTGTAATTTGGCTAATTTTACTTGTTTGATGCTTTAATTGCTTTAAATATATAGGTTAGATATAAAAAAACTAGAAGGAATATATATGGTAATCTGTACAAAATACCACATTATTTGTATCCTCGGGTACTCCACATCCCCAAAAAAAACAACATGATATAATACAACATTTCAAAATTTTGGAATATTATCATATGACTTTTCCAAAATTATAATCATGATGCATCACTTTATCATGTATAAAGGAATAAAAATGTGTGATAATATATAAAAATCGCACTTAGCAGAACAACTATATTATAGAGAGAAATGCAAAAAAAACGTATGAGAAATATAAAGCAAGAGCCACTTATTACAGGAATAATAAACCCAAACTTACATTGATAGCTAATTATTACAATAATATTTTGAAAGCACATTAAAATCATTTCATGTCATAAACATCCATTCATTCCCATCACAGTCTGCATTGTGTAATTGCAAGTAGATGGCTAAAAATTCATATTCTAAATCTAGTTGTAGTACCCATCTTAAAAATGCTTGAAGACGATGGATTATGCTTAAATTCGATTAAAGAAATATGTATATGTTTTCATTGCTTTTTTTTGCTTTGGTAAAATAATAAGTAAACAACGTATTAATGGTTGAAAAGACCAATAAGTTTCATAACATGCATACTGACATAACAAACAACTAATCTCAATTTCTAAAAGACAACACAACTATCATAACATAAATACAGCATTTAAAAGGCAAAAACTTCTAATATGGCCCACCAATTCCTCAAGATCAATTCAAAAAAGTTGTAATGCAAACATTCGACTACTACTCTTAAGATAACAAAATCAAGGTGAAATTAAAATTTGTTTCATCTACTAATATTTGAGAAAAAATAACAAAAGCAATGATTTAATTTTACATTATACAGAATTATATACTAAGTACAATAAAATAAAAGATATATGCAAATGTCGGTGGACTTCTTATTGGTGTTTAAAAATAAATTTAAAGCAAATTAAATAGGAGATGTTACATATTTTAAGATACATAAAATGCTTGTGAATAGAAATTAGCAAAAATAATCATTTTTAATTCCACCATCTAAAAACTGCAAAGAACCTCCTTCTGGAATAAAATACCAAGCTCATACGAAAATTGGACGTTGCGGTTCGCTAATGCTAAATTAAAAAGCATATATTACATGGATAACAAATTTGGACAGGAAGATCAAACTAAACCTTTGAAAGACCCACTTCCATTTTAGTCAAGTCACTGTTGGTAGGCAGTAATGTTAGTATAACAAAATCCAAAATGGTCAAGTGAAAAGTAAATGAACATGGTGTAAGTACCTTTGCATCCAAAACAGATTTCAACGGTAATAGGAATGACCGAAGCTTCTTCCAAAGGATCAAAAATAGACTTACATTACATCAAATAATTTTGCTCATAAGCATAACAATAACAACCAACAATATCTTAGCGTAAGGGTTCGTTAATGTCATCATTTTGTATAATCACTAAACAATGCAAAAAATGTATAAGTAGCAAAAAGGATCAAATTCTATAAAATCAACCATGAACTTAATCCTTTTTAACTTTGGACACCAATGACAAAAAACGATTCTTAGTTCTCCCATTGTTGAAAATGGTAGATATGCATAATAATTATGTTGAAAAAATAGCTATAACAACACACTGCACATTACCTTGTATATTGGAATATCATTTACAAATCAAAATCCAAATTAGAATCAAAAATTGGAAATATGGTTTTTTTTCATAGCAAGAACTCATTTGTCCACCTTTCTGGATTAAGCAGACATTCAGACGTTGAAAAATCCAGATGAATGGAACTATCAAAAACCATCAAAATGGTAATGTTTATTTAGGCAGAGTAAACTAATCAAACAAAATCAATAGAAAACCCAACTTTGATAAACTGATCTAAAACAAATCAATTCAAAAACAATAAAAAAATAATAATTCAATATATTAGATAAAGAAATAAATGGGTAAAAGATTAATATTTGAAGATTTGTTTTGTAAAAAGAAGAAGGTGGTGTAGAAGCATGTTTTTATTGTAGCTTGATTTGTATGAAGATTTAAAGTAGAAGAGTAGAACTGTAAGATGAAGAATTGATTGAAGAAGAATTATTGAAGAAAATGATTTATAAAGAAACTCGGTTCAGAGAAATAAATCGTGGATAGAGAAGAGAAGTTTGGAGCAGCAACGTGAGATGACGAATGAAGTGCTGAGGGAAAAATGTGGATGCCAATAGTGGACAAATACAATTAATTTTATGTAGACACTAACCGCGTTAATTGGATCAATATGTGTGCATTTTCTAGCCGCATGATATATAGTCTAAAATTTGATATGAATCACTCTGTCCTTTTACTTTGTCATAGGCAACACCAAGTGATTTATTATTATTATACATACATACATATACACACACATTTATATATATATAACCATATATGAATCAAATAAATGACAAATAAATAAATATGTGTGTGTATGTGTGCATGTATGTGTAAACTGGAGAGTTTCCTCAACTATAGCCCAAAAATAACACCTTGAATGTTGAATCTATTGAACTCTTTGGATCTGAATCCAATCACTTCCAAAAAGCGCTATCAGAATAAGAGATCTACGCACCTTATTACTATTTGATTTGAATTTGTGTTTTAATTAGAATGGAGGAGAGGGGAGCATGGCATTCGGCCAGAGGTGTAGGTAAGTGAAGAGAAAAACGTAAATAAGAAAATTGAGGGGTAAGTTAGTTTAAACGAAAGAGAAGAGAGAGAGAGGGAGAGAGAGAAAGTAAATTATGAATCCAGATCCACTATTTTCTTTTCCAATTCAAACCCACAAAAATAAAATCAAAACCCTCCTTTCCATGCCTTGGTCGACCATGCCATCAGCTTATATGGATCTTGATTCCACTTCAAGCCAGATAAAACAATTCACATTTAAATAAAATTTAAATGTACATTAATATCATATATCGATATATGTGTACACAACTTTTATATATACACAACTTTCAATACCGATCAACACAAATCACATAAAATTTCATAATTAATATTTCACAAATACTAAATATTTTATATAATTTAATTAAATCAGGTGGTGGTAGAAGTATTCAACATTGCAGTTGTGTGTCTCTTAGATGTAAATTTGGCCCGCTATTAACATCGAACAATTCGAATATTAATGTTCACACGTCACTTTAGATAGTGGTGCAGTATTATGGCCAAATTTATTGCTTACGCTATTTCAATAAAATCCAATTTTACTTATTTTAAGCGGTCTTCGGTAGGGACAATTATTTACACCAATTCTCTTCGTCGAAACTATATCACATTATGACTTATGGAATATGGTCATGGTCAAAATTCTAATATTGTCGAATTTAAATTGTACAGTCCAAAAAAATCCTTGGTTCAATAATAACAATCATTATTAATCAAATTGCTCTGGCCAAAGACTTTGACTTTGACTTTGAATTGACTTTAGTTGACCGTTATATTAAACCCTATATAAATGAGGAGACAAATTCTTTATTGAATAGTGTTTTGCTTCTAATGCTCCAACATGACCCAACTATTGTTGTTTGATGGATGTCATGTCATGATTTAACTATAATCAAAGTGGACTTCCCGCGTTGAAGTTCAACGGTATTCTCAAGTTGAGAGAATTGTGTAAAATTGTCGCATTAATATTTTCTGTTTGACCTTTGTTACATTAACTAACGGGAAACTATCGAGTGAGTCATTCAGTAGATATCTAATAGCTATCAGTACGTAATCCCTTGGTGCCCCCATTAGCCATGAGTAATACATTGCTCAATTTTATAGGCTGTTACGTGCTCTGATTTCAACAGATATATCGATCTACAATCTCGATACGCCTTGACTATAAATATTTTAAAACGATACATTTATTATATGGTAATGAATTTCTCATAACTACAAGACATTGTAATTACTATCACAAAACATAGAATTTATGGTTTTTCTATCAAATATACTTAAATTAAATAACCAACTAACATAACATAATTTAACAAGTATATAATTGAAAGAAAAACATTTTTTATTTTGAATGTGATTTTATAACAGAGTTAATAATATACAATAAATTATAAAATTGCTCATAGGACATACTCCTAACTCTATCAGAGCATGGCTAATAAACCAGGTGAATTAGTAGAAGCGAAGTAGTAGAAGCATGCCTATAAGCTAAATCAATCTAGCTAATATCCATGAAGAGCCTTCAAGAGATATCCCATGTCTTTCACAGTGTGGTCATTGAAGCATCATAGCATAGTCAGTCCTATCTATTACAACCTACTGAACCTGAGAAAGCTCAACAAAAACATGAGTCCTGCACACATACATACATACATATACATACTTATGTGTGTGCGTGTGTGTGTGTGTGGAGCTAATATACATATATATGTGTAAATAGTAGAGCAATTATAGAAGTGGAATGATTTCACACAAGAGTAACATGTTGAATGGTTATCTTTATTAAAATGGTCAACTATATCGATGTTGATAGTCATATCGCAACTCATATTGTTACAGTTTTTTATTTTTAGGTTGTTAATGCGCATCTATTTTTCTAAGAACTCACTGAAGTATATATTTTAAGCCGATTTGTAGATAGAATTTGAAATCCAATTATAACTGAAAAGGTAATAGCATATGCCTAGACTAGCTTATCGAATAGGGTGCTAACATTATTAAATACTCTTTGGTTTCTTTAAAAACATAAATACCAACAAGTAATTGTCAAAATAGTATCTAGTAAAATTCTAGTATTTAGCATAATGAATTCCTAGTTCATTCTAGTAGTAGTCACGATTAAAATCAATTTCCGTCAAGTAGGTCGAACAAGATAAGAATGTTTACAAGTACAGAATTGGGTAAGGGACAATTGAATATAAGTGTGTTACGTTCTCTGGGTTTAAATTATAAAAAGAAGCATTTTTTTTGTCTATAAGTAATTTATTTTTCTTTGAAGGTTCAATAGTATTTAGTTTTCTTCTGCATTATTAGCTTAATGTGTAATTATGTTTTAGGGGGTGCATTAACTTTCCAAATTAATCTGAAAATTAGTTCTAGAAAAATCTAAAATCTTGTAAAGAGATTTTAAGGAGTAAACATTATTATTTTCCTAACACGACATTTTTGTATCACTATCATTATCTAAGTTACAGTATCCAAGCTTAATATAAAGAGTTACAGATTGGCTTAAGGTAATTCCTTCAAGGGTATGGTTCCATGAAAAGTCATTTAATGGTATGAAAATCCTAGAAATTAGGGCATTTTTGAAATTAAAAATATAGAAGAATTCTTTGAACTCGACTCTCAAGGATATAGTAGATATGCGGCTAACATCCCAATAATGGTTTATTGCCAGAGCGGACTATATTTTTAATGTCAAGGCCAAAATTATTAAAATATTTTAAGATAGATTTCAAAAAATGAGACATGTTGTCATTATTAGCGGAAATATGGTGAAGGTTATAAGTTCCACCATAAAATTGATTTGAACTCATTTCTTTCCAAATAAAATTTTTACCATTGCTACTAAATTTCCAAAGCCATTACCCAACAATGACACATTAAGATTATAGAAGATCTAAGATTCCTAAGCCTTCTTCTTCTTTGGATTTACATACTGTTTTCCAATTAACAAGGCAGTTAATACCATTAGAGGAAGTGTCCCTACTCTAATGGAAATCCCTTTTAATTTTATCAATTTTTTCAATTACCCATTTTAGAAATAGATAATAGGACATTTAATATATTGGTAGTGCCGAAAAACAGAATTAGTTAAGATAATTCTATGTGTTCTTTTAAATTACTAATTAGTAATTTATAAATATATGTTTAAAAAATAAATAAAAAATCCATTTTAAATTCTACTTTTGGCCAAAAGGTTTTAACAATTTTTTTAATTATCAAATCCATAAGGATTTAGCAATAATATAGAAAAAACATACACTATTTATTTATAAATATTTAAAATATATGACTATTTATTATTATAATATGAT
Source organism: Allium cepa (assembly GCA_030765085.1). Taxonomy (NCBI): domain Eukaryota; kingdom Viridiplantae; phylum Streptophyta; class Magnoliopsida; order Asparagales; family Amaryllidaceae; genus Allium; species Allium cepa. Next base: position 1,026,505,678 of record CM060932.1, on the reverse strand, counting down.
TTAAAAAATTGAAAACCCGTTTCTAAATTTAAATGAGTTTAAATTTAATTTAATATAAAACATCCATTTTATAATTGAATTTTATATATGTTATTATAAAATAATCAAAATAAATTAAATTATTACATCTAAACTTCCAAAAAAAGTTTGTTTTTTCAAACCGAGTTGAAAATAAACCTATATATAACACCAAAAAAGTTTAAAAAATTAATTTGATATACGTATATGTAATTGTAAGATTTACAACAAATATATATGTGATATAAAGCAATATGATTGAAATGAAAAATATACACAGATATGGAATATTAATAAAATTAGATCATTACCAAATGTGGCAAAAGATGAGCACCTTGAATGCTAAATATTCCTTCTGAAGATCCCATCTAGACTTCCTTGAATTTGCAATAAATAAGAGACAAAAATCACCCCTTGTTTTAAATAAGTTTGGTTTAAATTTTCTTTGCATTGTTAGAACCATGAATTTTGGTGTTTTAATTATGATAACTATATATGTAAATGTATCGTTTAGATCTAACTAAACTTATAGGAGAAGATATTGTTTTTTACTCGAGAAATATTCTAACAATTTGAAGACTAGATTCCAGATTGAAGCTTCAGCAAAATATTAAGTTTAAGGTCTGGGTTCAGTAGTAAATATGGGATAAAATTTCTCCAAAGTGGTATATGCACACACACACACACATAATATAAAGTTCATCAAAACAAGTAGAAAATCCAAAAAACACTAACTCAGCTGGTTGAATGGCATGAGTCAGCCGGCTGGCTACTGTGCATGTGCACAAATGTGATTGAATATTCAGACTGCTGAATATGATAATTTAGCTGGCTGAATTTGGTGCTTTTTGCACTATTAACTTGTGGGTTTTATTTTTAATCAATCCAGCCAAATGAGTTGCTCCATTCAGACGGTTGAATCTTCATAACGGCTAGTTCTTCAACAGACACTACATTTTAATGAACAGAAACAACTCTTGATTCAAGAGTTACTTCTATATCTTTTCATGACTATCTTTCAGGAACGGATACAACTCTTAATCTCTATAAATAGCTATGAATTCTATTTTTTGAATAGGCCTGTCAACGGATGCTTTCGGATGTAGATAGTACCATATCCGAATCCACATCCGAAATCATTTTTAGATATTCGCATCCATGGGTACGGACGAATATCGGATAATTATCCTATCTGCTAACGACCGGTAAATCAAGAATTACAAAAGGAAAATTTTAGTTTAACATAAATATTTTTAAATCTCATTGATTAAAAAAGTGTGAAAAATTAACAAATATGATGATAATAAATAGTTTCGAGCAATTAATAAGCATTAAGTGCATATAGTACAAACTACTAACTTAATAAAATAATAAACGGATATCATTTACTGCATTAAAAAATACATAATTTGAACTCTAATCTTGACATAAACCGGACGGGTAATTTTTGGATGCGGATGTCTTCGTACCCGCATCCGTTTTTTCAAATACCGGATATTTATCCGCTTTTCGAATGTGGATGTGGACGGATTTCGTATTTTTCGGGTATCCATAGATAGCCTTAGTTTTGAAAATTAATTCTTGTTCTTATTTCTAATCTATGCTATTTGAACCCTAAGCATTCAATACTTAAAAACTTCATTCTGATCACTTGTTCATTCAAGAATACTTCATTGTTGATCTCATGAAATTCCTGTCTTCACGAATTACATGATATACCACAAAGGAGAAGATTATAGGAAGGGTGCACTCTACAGAATTATCCATGATATTAAAAAAGCACATTCAGTTAGATAATTTTCTGTATTATTGGTGTCCTACTCGGTTGCTCGGGAGGTTAAAGTCCTATTATGTTGCTTGGGCGGTTAAAGTCTTGTTCGGTTGCTTAGGCGGTATAACACATGTTCCTTCGGGTTTAGTGAGGATTAATAGTTAAATTCCAAAAGGAGTGTGGGACTGGACGTAGAACGGGAAGTTCGATCCAGTATAAAAATCTCTGGTGTCATTTACTTTATTTCTTTACTTTTCCATTTACATTCTGCATAAGTAGATGGTTTATTTAATATTCCATATTGCATGATGCTTAGTCACTTTCAACTGGAACCAGAGTAGGTCATCATAAAAATGTAACAAAGTTTATTTTGATAATCAAGTAATATGGAAAATACTGCTTCATCTAGCTTCATTGAAGGTCAGTCCACTACACGACCACCACTATTTAACGGTTTGAGTTATAATTATCGGTCAATTAGAATGAGAATTTACATGCAAGCAAATGGATATGATACTTGGAATATCACTCAGAATGAATATTCTATACCTACTACGCAATATGCACAATGGTCTAACACACAAAATTAGATGACACTGCTAATACTAAAACCATAAATATGTTGTTTTTTGCATTAGACAAAAATGTAATGGAGTTAGTATGTGTAATTCGGCATACTCTTAAAGTTACACATGAAGGTACTAACAAAGTTAAACAAAGCAAGATTTTGTGCTTAAGAACCAGTTCCAAAATTTTAGAATGAAGCAAGATGAAACTACAAATGAAATGTATTCTAGGTTTCAAGATATATATCATTCACTTTTGACATTAGGAGAAAAATACATAGATTTTGATATCGTGTCAAAAATCCTCAACTCTTTAATGGATGAATGGAAATGGAAAGTCTTGGTAATTGAAGAAGATAATGACATTTCAACCATAAAACCAGAAGAGTTGATAGGAAATCTAATGTCATATAAAGTAAATTTCAGGCAAAAAGAGCTTGGGCACAACAAAAAGACAGTAGCGTTCTAGGCAAAAAAGGAAGAATCGGATTCAGATGAAGATGACATGGTGTTTACAGATAAAAATTTTAAAAAGTTTTTGAAATTTAGAAAGAAAAATAAATTTGGAAATAACAAGAACATCAACAGACCATCAACTTCAAATCTCGAATGCTATGAATATCACAAAAAAAGGTCACATAAAGAAGGACTGTCCTGATCGAAAGAAAGATAGGTACAAGAATAAAAGGACAAATATAAGAAAAAGCAAGCATTTTCTGTTACATGGAATGATTCAGAATCATCTTCTTCATTAGACAGTGATAGTGACACAGAACAAGCCAACATACGCTTTATGACTATAAAGGATGAAGTAAGTGATCTTACTTTTGATGACTTAGTGGATGTAAACTTAGAATTACTAGATATACTAAGGAATATCAAAAGAAAATATAAAGATATACTTGAAAAATTAAATAGAACTGAAATTGAAGTAGATATGTTAAAAGATGAGAAGAAAATTTTAGAAGAAGAACTTGTAATAGCTCAAGAATCTTATTCCAATACAACCTCTTAACTTACAATGTTGAGTAGGGAAATAGAAACTCAAAAAGAAAAGAATGAAATTCTTTCATATGAAAATTCAAAACTAAAATCTACTGTTAAAATATTAGAATTAGACATCTCTAGTCTTAAAACAAAATTAGAGAATATTACCAACAATATTTCTAATTTTAATAATGGAAGAGAAAATCTTTCTAGAATTATTGAAAATTCACGAGCTACATCGAATAAAAGGGGATTAAGATATAATAAGATGACAAAAATTCCTAAAAATATTAATTCTTTATGTACAAACTTTAAAAAGAAAGATAATACTTTTGTAAAACCTGCTTTAAAAGAATTTAATCGTTCTATATCTATTAAGATATAGGTTCCAAAGACAAACAATTGTTAAATTAGAAATAAGTATATTAAGACTTTTATATATACTGTTCATAAAAATGAAAATTTTACTTATAAAGGGAATTCTAAATCCTCTTGGGTTTGGTTTTCTAAGACTTGACACTTAGGACCATAACAAAAAGTGGGTAACAACGGCATCTCTATATTTTTTGTGGGTACCAACTAAGAAAAGAGAAAAGTGGATTACTTGATAGTGGTTGCTCAAAACATATGACCGGAAACAAAGATATGCTGACTAACATTATCTACTCAGATGGAGGATCTGCCACATTTGAAGATAATTCCAAAGGATATATCATCGGCAAAGGCGATAAAAACAAAAAAGAAGATGATGACGAAGAAGAGGAGAGGGAGGAGTAATTTGGTTATTTATCGCTTTTTATAACTCTTTTTTATCGTGAACTAATTTATATGGAAAACAATTGTGTAATATGTGTGTCTTATGGGATTACCTTGTGGCTTTTAAGTTTACTTTAGTTGTGTTTTGATGTGATAATTTAAAATACTTATTTGTGTTGTTTGATAATGCATTATCTAAGTTTGTATTTATGTTCTTGTTTTAATTGTTTATATGTGAATGTCTCGTATGTAAATTTGTCACTTTGAATGTAAGTTACTTACAAGTGATAGGTGATATGTAATGTTATGTGTAAATTACTTATTTATGAACATGTTTTACGACTATACTTAATTATTACTATTTTCGAACCATATTATTCTATACACATGAACATTATTTCAAACTATATTAAGTTGTAAATTTCTACTTTTTAAACATGTTTCAAAGAATGTTATTTTTCAACAATTTTACACATGAACATTATTTCAAAGTTGTCAATTTTCAGTTTTTCAAAAAACAGATTCTCCTCATAGTTGTCAATTTGTCCTTTTTAATCATATCAACATTGCGTATATTTATAATATTTCTTTTATCTATTAAGTTTTCCTTTTTTTCGATGACAAAGGGGGAGAAAACGACACCTCATAATGATAGGGGGAGTATTAAGACAAAGGGAGCATAAATTTGTTTTTATTTATATGACTTACATCGTTATCATCATCAAAAAAAGGAGAGAATGTTAGAATCTTGAATTTTGATCAACTATATAAGTAAATGTATCATTTAGATCTAACTAAACTTGAAGGAGAAGATATTGTTTTTTTACTCGAGAAATATTCTAACAATTTGAAGACCAGATTTAGGATTTAAGCTTCAGCAAAGTATTAAGTTTAAGATTTGAGTTTAGTAGTAAATATATGTTAAAATCTCTCTGAAGTGGTATATGCACACACACATAATATAAAGTTCATCAAAACAAGTAGAAAACCCAGAAAACACTAACTCAGCCGGTTGAATGGCATGAGTCAGCCGGCTGGCTGTTGTGCATGTGCACAAATGTGATTGAATATTCCGATGGCTAAATATGATAATTCAACCGGCTAAATTTGATGCTTTTTTCTTTATTTAGTTGCAGGTTTTATTTTAATCAATTCATCCGGTTGAGTTGCTCCATTTAGATGGCTGAGTCTTCATAACGGCTAGTTTTTCAAGAGACACTTCATTTTAATGAATAGAAACAACTCTTGATTCAAGAGTTGCTTCGGTATCTTTTCATGGCAATCTTTCATGAGTAAATACAACTCTAATCTCTATAAATAGCCATGAATTCCATTGTTTTGAGAATCAATCCTTATTCTTATTTTGTAATCTATCTTGCTATTTGAACTCTAAGCATTCAATACTTAAAAACTTCATTCTGATCACTTGTTCATTCAAAAATACTTCATTAGTGATCTAATAAACTTCCTGTCTTTACGAGTTACACGATATAACACAAAGGAGAAGATTATAGAAAGGGTGTACTCTAAAGACTTATCTATGCTATTAAAAGAGCACGTTCAGTTAGCTAATTTTCTGTATTATTGAAGTATTGTTCTGTTGCTCAGATGGTTGAATCCTATTCCATTGCTTAGGCGGTTGAAATCTTGTTTGGTTGCTCAGGCAGTGTAATACATGTTCCTTCCGATTAAGTGAGGGTTGATAGTTAAATTCCAAAAGAAGTCTAGGACTGGACGCAGAACGGGAAGTTCAAACCAGTATAAAAATTCTCTGGTGTCATTTACTTTATTACTTTACTTTTACATTTACATTATGCTTAAGTAGATAGTTTATTTAATATTCCATATTGCATGATCCTTAGTCACTTTCATGGATCCTTGAAGTTTTTCCAGGTGCAGGGAACCAAGGAGAGGGGAAAATGAATGAGAATGGAGGGCTTTGAATAGGCATCTAGATGGAGTAAAAAATGGAGATCAAATCTTCTATGTTTACCCATTCTCTTTTACTAATACAAACCACTATTTGAGTATTTTAAAATCCTCACCCTACATCTCTATGACGACCAAAACATAAAGCCAAATGGACCAACAAAATTTCCAAACTTATTTTATAACTAATTTATTTAAAATCAATTTAAACTTTATCGATGTTGTATACCAATACATATGTACATAACTTTTATATATGCACCTAATTAATTATTAATGGCACCTGAAATCAAAATAAAAAAATTATAATTAATATTTCAATAATATTAATTAATTTACAATAATTATTAATTAATTAAATCAAATGGCATTTTGGAGTATTCAACGGTGCAGTTGTGCGAGTCAAAGGTGTAATTCAGTCAGTGGTTAATATCGAACAATTCAAATACTAACATTTGCACATCACCTTAGCTCAATTGTGCAATAGTTTAGCCGAACTATCGCTTACATACTTTTTGGTAAAATCCAATTTCACTATTTTAAATGGTACCTAATGGTGATGGTTATTTACACCAATTCTCTTCGTCAAAGCTATATCACATTGTTTTAGTCGAAATTCTAATATCGTCCATATTCAACTTATATAATCCAAACACAAAGTCCTTAGTTAATAATTATTATTATAATTAACCGAACTACTCTAGCCAAAGACTTTAACTTTGAGTTGACTAAAGTTGGCCATGATATTATCCTCATATAACTAAGAAGACGAATTCTCTATTGAATAATGTTTCGCTTCCAATGCTTCAACTCAAATCCAACTATTATCGTTCGATAAGGGTTATGCCATGACTTAACTATAATCAAAATGGAGCATCCACATTGAAGATTAACATTACTCTCAAGTCGAGAGAACTGTGAAATATCGTCACTTCAATATTCTCGGTTTGACCTTATACATACATACATACATACATGTATGTATGTATGTATCTATGTATGTATGTATGTATATCAATGAAAACTATGAGTAAGTCATTCTATAGTCATCTAACAACTATCAGTAGATAACCCACTGATGCCCCATAATCATGAGTAAAACATTGCCCAATATTTTGGAGGGCATTACGTACTCTAGTCTCAATGGATATATTGATAATCTGCCTCAAAATATTTCGACTAGGAATATTTAATGTAACATCCCGGAATTTTTAACAATATCAATTTAAAAATCTGTAGTTAAAATTAAATTGACATTGATATTCTGATGATAATTATTCAGATAAATTTAATAATCTTCTTCAATAATTATTTAAATTGGTTATTTTATCTTTTAAATGATATAAATGGATTTCTATTTACAATATAAATATATGGTTCATATTTTTAAATAAATTGGTTTTGTTTTAAATTTAGAATAAATTCAATAAAATGTTTTATGGTTTAATAAAATGGATATTTTATTTGATAAAAATATAATTTATTGTAAAATGTTTTTAATTTAATAAAAAGAGATTTATAAATACAATATTTATATTATATTGACTTTATAAATAAATTTTGAATAAGATTTGTAATGTTTTATTTCAAATTGAATTTATATGTATAACTCGATTTGAAATTATTTGGTTTTGAATTTATTTTGAATTTAAATTCACAAGTATAAAATTTTAAATTGTTTGTTTGTCTTAATTTTTGATATGTATAAGTTCATTTATTAACATGATTTGTTTTTATTTCCATTTGTAAATTTATACATATGTTAAATATAAACTAACAAATTTAAATTAAGCTAAAATACATACATTAATTTGTAATTAGTATTAACTACTTTTAAAGATAACATGTGTTAAATTCATATGCATTCATATTGACAAGTGTTGTTAAATTGACAAGTGTTAATTTTTGTTTTCTATTTTTCTTTTATTACATTAAAATCTGAAATACATTTGTATAGTATGCATCTTCATTTCATATAACATTTTCATTCTTCTTTAATCAAAAGAAATTCTTCAAAACTTCTTGAATCAAAATCATGCAAATTTGTATATCCAATCCAAACCTCTGCATAATCAAAATCCTTCATCTGCAAATCTCAATTCAAATGAACCTGCAAATCCCTGAAACTCATCAAAGATTAAAATCTGCATATCCCAAACTCATATTCAAATCTGCATTTCCTCTTCAAATTCAAATGAAGCCTACACATGCTTGTTTCTGCATAAATGAATATCTGCATGCATTTGGAGATTAACAACTGCATCATCTACATGAAGGATATCAAAGTCAAGCCTGCACATGTTGTTTTCTGGAAAATTCAAACAGGGGTCTGCATTTATAGGTAAGTAACAATTTATTTTAAAACTAAATTAAAATGATATAGTTGCTTAAATTTGTTGCCTGATATGTATGATGGATATGTCTGTGTTTGTGTATGAGATGGAATGCCTGCTTGATAAAGATGAATTCTTTCTTGATCTTGATTTCTGACTTAAAAGATATAGTTTAAACTTATGAACTCAAGATCTAATCCATGTTTAAATGCATTTATTTGTTTTCAAACAAAACTGGTAGTATATCCTAAATAAAGTGTTAGATTTATTTCAGGATAATAAGCTTTTTTTTCTTGACTCTGTAAATTTTTAAAAAAAACATCTTGCATGTTCAATTTCATCCATACCCAATCTAATTAATATGATAATTTAGTAATACTAATCAAAATATAAACTGGAACTTGATTTTTTTTTAAATCAAGTATTCACATTTATAGGTGCATGTTTCATTTGCAGTTTGTTCTTGAACAAAATTATGAATCTGTGCAAATTCTATTGATCTTTGAATTGGAAAATTTTGAAATTTTTATGAGTTATTAAGTATGGATCGTAGATCCTTGTAAAAATCTGAGAAGTAATTAAAGTTTGCTAGAATGATCGCAGTTTTGGATTTTTAGAACTGAACCCTAGTTTGAACAGGGGGTTAAAGTTTGGATCGGTAAGTAGTGATGGATGGATCGAGTATTCTGGTTTTTGGAGAATATGTAGTAGGTGTATGGATGGTTTCATTGCCGTAGAGATGGACTTTCATATGGTCGGGGTGGTGAACTACGGCCATGACAGGTTTTGGTGTTGAAACCTGTAAAAAAAAAATTCCAGGTTTTAAAATTTGGGGATTATTTCGAATTCTTTGATTTCTGTTGCTCTGGGTTGATGTTAGAGTAGTGATGGGTGTCATGCAGTTGTTGGATCATCACTGATGATCGCCAATGGGTGGTGATCGCCGTGCATATGCACGGCGACATGTTTTCTGGCAAAAATGATGGGTTTGGGAATGTTCAGGGGGATGTGGGGTTTTACTCGAAGCAGGTGGGTAAGTGACTCGGAGTAGGGAGGTATAAAACCCGAAGTAAAGTTAGGGGGTCTCGGGTTGAATTCTGCTATTTTCCAGGTTTGAAAGCCTGTATAAATTCTGGGTTTTGAAATTTAAAATCTGGGTTTTTGAAACTTAAAATCTGAAGATTATGTTTAAAGAAAAGTTTAAGTTTAAAATCAAATTCAAATTGTATTTTTAATTTAAATTCAAATTCCAGGTTTTTGAAACACTGTTTTCTGTTTTTTTTAAATCTGGGTTTAAACTTTTAAATCTACAGTTTCATGTTTAAAGTAAGTTTAAGTTTGAAATTCAAAGGCAAGTTTGAATTTCTAATTTGAATTTAAACTCCAGTTTTTAAAAATAAAATTTAGTTTTCAGAAGTTTAAACTTAATTAACCATTTGGTTTGATAGAATAGTTTAAATACTTTTAGAAATGAGATTTTAAAATATGAGTGGATTTGAGGTTATTTAAATCTGGAAATTCAAAAGTTTAATTTGAATTTCAGGTTTAAATTTTAAAGAAGATTTAAAATTTGAAGTTTCAAATTAAAATGGAAATTTAAATTATTGAAAGTTTTGAAATGACTTTAACTTTAAAAAATTCCATACCATTTGTTTGATTTGCAATTTAAAAAGTTTTAAATCATTTAAAACTTTGATAAGTTTTAAACTTGAATTTAAATTGAAATTAAAAGGAAATTTCTAAAGTACTTTGTTTTGAATAATATTGTTTAAAACATAATTAAGTTATGTTTTGTTTTGAGAATTTGGTTAAGATTTATGTTTTAGAATTTAATTATCAAGGTAATTAAGGTTAATTAATTAATGTAATTAATTAATTAAATTTGGAATTATAATTGATTAATGATTAATCAATTTTAAGTTAAGATCATTAATTAAGTTATTAATTAATGATAAATGAATAATTAATTATGTAATTAAGTTTTTAATTAAGATTAATTAATTTAATAATTAACTTTAATTAATAAATGATTAAAGATAATTTAAATGGTAATTAATTTAAGTTAATTACCTTATAAAATAATTTGAGGATGGTTAATGAAGGTCATTAACTATGATTATTTAACAATTAATTAATGTAGTTAATTTTTATAATTAGATTAATTAATTTAATCAATTATAAATGGTTAGAGAGTAATTACTTGATAAAGTAATTAAGGAATTAATCACTTAATGTAATTAATTTAATTGAATGTGATTGTTTATTTTAATTAATTAAGTTTAATTAATTATAAACACTTGAGTTTTATAAATAATTACTTTATGTGAAATTACTTAGTCAAGTAATTGTTTAATAATTACATATTGTAATTAAGGAGATGTTTAAGTATGAGATAATTTGGTTTAATTATTTAGTAATTAATCAAGGGATTAATTAAGTAATTAATTAAAGGTTAATTAAATAGTAATTAAGTTAGTTAATTACTAAATGTAATTAATCTGTGATGATTAATAATTATAAGTTAAGGATCATTAATTATTTTAATTAATGATGTAATTAAAGTTGATTAATTATGATTAATTAATCAATAATAGATAATTAACGTAATTAATTAATTTATTAATTAAGGATTAAGTTAATTAATTATGATTAATTAATTAATTAAAGTAATTAAAGGTTAATTACTGTTTGGTTGAGAATAATTAATTTTGTGAAATTAATTAAGGATAATTACTGGAATGTAATTAAGTATAATTAATCAAGAGTGATTAATTAAAGTAATTTATGATTGATTTATTGATTGTAATCAATTAAATGGTTGAGTAAGCAAGATTTATATTGGTGAAGTAATTAATTTAATTTATTTTAAATTTATTATAGAAGAAGTGATTAATTTAATTCATTTTAAATTAATTAGAGATAGTTAATTTAATTCATTTTAAATTAATTATATTGGATGAGTAAATCATTTCTTATGAATGAATGGTTGAACTTGATTGTCTTGGATGTTTTGAAATCTCAGTAATGAGATAAATAATATTGTATGGTATGGATGTTTGGTTGTATTGTGATGATAACATAGGTTGTCTATTGTGATGATGATATATGAGATATCTATTTGATATTGGTGATGTGGATTACCTGTTATGTGATAATGATTAATTATCAGTTATGTTTTATAAGTTATCTATCTGTGTGTATATAGATACTGTAATTGTTTTAAACCTTTAAAATAACTTGGACCTTAAAATACACGCTTTGGTTTTCGATGAGACCGGGATCGGGTTTCCATATTTGGATATCCGAAAACCACATCGATTCCAAATAACGTTAGGTCGTGAATCTAAGTGGAGCAAGTGAAGACTCGAGGTGTAAGGACTATGAGTCAGCATAACTCTGTGGGTGATTCCGTAATGAGTTGACGGAATTAGTTCTTATAGATTCGAGATAGTGAATTAGAGTGCAAGGGTTATTGTCGTTAACTCTGAGGGTGATTCCAAAATGAGTGTAACGAGATAATGCCTTCGGTTTCGTTCGAACCCGGAACGAACTTGTATGGATTGAATGCTTTCAGAACATTGTCAGGTGGACGGTGAGCATTCTAAGATTTATATGTTCTATAAAGGTAATCGTAGCCTCAAGCCTCATCAACCGGGAATGGCTAAAACAGGGAGGTGCAGCAAAGCTTCGTGGGTCGCGCTCACTGGAGAGCAAGATTGATCCCTGTCTAGAGGTCCCTTTATATTCGGCTGTGTGGGTGGTTGCTAGCTACAACCACAGGGTTGTCTTGTTTGGAACTATTCAGTAAGGAATGGGTCCGGCTTTGTGTTGCAGGGGATCGGGAGTGATCCTCGGTACGTTGATCTAGGCCACGTATTGTGACGGGCGGTACCCTAGTAGCCCTGCCATTGTATGGAATCCAAAATCCAATAAGTGCCAACGGTTTTGATTGTATTACCCACTTTTGTGGCTAGTAGCTGGAATTTAATCATGTAACAATTTCGGCTATTTCATATTTACTTGAAATCCCTAGACACTATTATAATATCATCGGATTTCTTATCAAATGTTTTGGTTAGCGTAAGGTAAAAACTTTTCCATGTTTATGTGTGGAAAGTCTTACGTGATACCATTCATTTCAAAAGGTTTTTGAAAGTTAAGCAACTTTAACCTGTTACTCACACCAGACCCATGTCTGACCCGGAGTTTGTTTTTGTTTTTCATAAACTCTTGGGTACTCAAATTTTTATGAGTAGTCAAGGGAATTCAGGTTAGGATTCAGGTTTGCTTTGAAGAATTATGGAGGAGCAAATGGAGGAGGAGGCTTCCGCGTGTAGATATCTATAGTTTTCCGCGGTGTATTCTCTGAGTTGTTGTATTGAGTTGTATAACTAGACAGGTGTATATAACTGTCTAGTATGTGTTGTATATCTGTGTACTCTGATATTGGTTGTAAACTATGTAATATTTATGTTATTAATATAATTTATTCGTTCCGCTGTGTAAGATTCTGATGTTGTTTCTTTCTTCTCTTCTTTCTATTCTCTTTTCTATCCCTTTCTTTCTTAATTCATGATGCAATTTTTCGGGAATGGAAAGTCGGGTCGTGACAGCTGGTATCAGAGCATTAGGCTGAGTGAATACCTAGGCTCTGAAGTGTATCTTTCTTTAGGGAGCATTAGGTTGAGTGAATACCTAGGCTCTGTAGTGGTGTCTTCCTTGAGAGAGCGTATTTGTAATTTTTATATATAATATATTTATTTATTTATTTATTTATTTATTTATTTCTACCTATCTGTTGGGTTACCTGTTCAGGTTTTCCAATATAAGTTATAAAGGTAGATGGGGTAGTAGTGTGTGTTACACGATTACTACCATTGGTTGGAGTTTGAATGTTTGAGGTTGAAGGTGTTTTGTCGAGACTGTAGACCTAATGCCGTCTCGAGTGGGTTTTGTAGTGATGAAGACTTCATTAATCTCTAAAGGAAACCTGTGAGGGTTCGGAGTTTATTTCTGAAGTTGATAAGTAGTGTTTGGATCTGCTTGGTTGAGCTGGAGTAAGTGATGGTATTTTGTTACCTTAAGGAGTAGTAGCTGCGTGATGAGATGCAGTGACTATGGATGTTCCCGAAGACGTTTTCTTTGGAACAAAGTTAAGAAGGTGAGTCTGCTTCAGTGTTATGGTTGTGTTCAGCCGGTGTTTCTGTTTGCTTTGAAGTCCGAGTTTCTCGGAGAGCTTTGATTTGGAATTCTTTGGCATCTGTGGCAGCAGTGTAGTTTGGGATGTTCCCGGTGTTGACAAGAGATCTTCTGGCTTAGCAGTTCTCTAGAGTGGAGTTCAGAAGCAGTTTAGTGAACCCGTTTCTTCGATAAGTTGGCTAGTTAAGTTTAAGCTGTTCTATTTGATTAAGGAAGAACAGTTTTTCCTTGGAATTGGTTTGGGTTGATCGCAAAAGTGACTTGCGACTGTTTGAGTTTCTCTTGGGTTATCTGAATTTTTCTGAATGTCTTCAGGAAGTCAGAATTTTGTCTGTATCTGGAGTTTGAGCTTTCTTATCGACTGGAATTCCAGGAGTGGTACCGGCAGTTCAGCTTATAGAAGGATGGTTCCAGGAGTTGAGTTGGTATAGCAGCTCAGAGTTTTGGAGGAACTCCTGAATGATTCTTATGGATTTGTTGAATCATATCTCTGGGGTGTGTTGTCCAGTTTGTGCTCGTGTTCTTCTTCAAGCTTTCTCTTCTACTTTGGATCAGAGTTAAGCAGCGGAAGCAATTTGGAAGTGTATCTGCTTTTCTTTTCCGGACAGGATAAGTGAGTTGTTGTTCTCTGTTGTTGAGGAGTAGAGTTTGAGTTGTTGGTTTTGGATGATCTTGAGGAGATCATTTGTTGTGTTGATTGGGCTTGTTTGTTTCTAGAGACATCAGCGAAGGTTGAGCTGATCAGTAAGTTTGTAGACAGCCCAGGATTGTCTGAAGAGATTTTGTGGATAAGAGTCGGAGAAATTTGGACTCTGAGATCGAAGATTCAAATCTTGGATAAGTTTTCTCTGATAGTAAGTGAGCTATAAGTTGGGTAACTCTGAGAAGTTGGCTCTGAAGTGTTTTGGATCTTTGCTGTGATCTGGGAGATTGATCTACAGGATTGGATTGACAGTTTGGATAACTGGGATTCGATGAGTTTCACGTATCTTTGAGGGAGAACGTGTATGATTTATCTCTGGTTGTAGAACCAGCAGTTCTGGAGTTTTGGTTGTTGAGTCAGACTCGTCTGTAGTTTGATATCTTGTCTAGTGTTATAGATATAGTTGTATAGGAGCTTTGTAGCTTCATAGTATTGTTTGTTTGGATTCTCTAGGACGAGTATCCCGGTATATATATATACACCCGGGGAAACTCGATGGAATTTTATCCAGAATTTGTCTGGATAATTAGATTTGTTTGATTGGTTGAATTGGTTGTTGTGGTTGTTAGCATATGTTTGATACATGCCTATGTTTAAACTTAAAATTTAGTGAGATTATTAAATTACTTTTGTTTTAAAATTTCGAGGACTAAATTCTTTTAAGGGGGAAGGATTGTAACATCCCGGAATTTTTAACAATATCAATTTAATAATCTGTAGTTAAAATTAAATTGATATTGATATTCTGATGATAATTATTCAGATAAATTTAATAATCTTCTTCAATAATTATTTAAATTGGTTATTTTATCTTTTAAATGATATAAATGGATTTCTATTTACAATATAAATATATGGTTCATATTTTTAAATAAATTGGTTTTGTTTTAAATTTAGAATAAATTCAATAAAATGTTTTATGGTTTAATAAAATGGATATTTTATTTGATAAAAATATAATTTATTGTAAAATGTTTTTAATTTAATAAAAAGAGATTTATAAAAATAATATTTATATTATATTGACTTTATAAATAAATTTTGAATAAGATTTGTAATGTTTTATTTCAAATTGAATTTATATGTATAACTTGATTTGAAATTGTTTGGTTTTGAATTTATTTTGAATTTAAATTCACAAGTATAAAATTTTAAATTGTTTGTTTGTCTTAATTTTTGATATGTATAAGTTCATTTATTAACATGATTTGTTTTTATTTCCATTTGTAAATTTATACATATGTTAAATATAAACTAACAAATTTAAATTAAGCTAAAATACATACATTAATTTGTAATTAGTATTAACTACTTTTAAAGATAACATGTGTTAAATTCACATGCATTCATATTGACAAGTGTTGTTAAATTGACAAGTATTAATTTTTCTTTTCTATTTTTCTTTTATTACATTAAAATCTGAAATACATTTGTATAGTATGCATCTTCATTTCATATAACATTTTCATTCTTCTTTAATCAAAAGAAATTCTTCAAAACTTCTTGAATCAAAATCATGCAAATCTGCATATCCAATCCAAACCTCTGCATAATCAAAATCCTTCATCTGCAAATCTCAATTCAAATGAACCTGCAAATCCCTGAAACTCATCAAAGATTAAAATCTGCATATCCCAAACTCATATTCAAATCTGCATTTCCTCTTCAAATTCAAATGAAGCCTACACATGCTTGTTTCTGCATAAATGAATATCTGCATGCATTTGGAGATTAACAACTGCATCATCTACATGAAGGATATCAAAGTCAAGCCTGCACATGTTGTTTTCTGGAAAATTCAAACAGGGGTCTGCATTTATAGGTGAGTAACAATTTATTTTAAAACTAAATTAAAATGATATAGTTGCTTAAATTTGTTGCCTGATAAGTATGATGGATATGTCTGTGTTTGTGTATGAGATGGAATGCCTGCTTGATAAAGATGAATTTTTTCTTGATCTTGATTTCAGACTTAAAAGATATAGTTTAACTTATGAAATCAAGATCTAATCCATGTTTAAATGCATTTATTTGTTTTCAAACAAAACTGGTAGTATATCCTAAATAAAGTGTTACATTTATTTCAGGATAATAAGCTTGTTTTTGTTTTCTTGACTCTGTAAATTTTTAAAAAAACATCTTGCATGTTCAATTTCATCCATACCCAATCTAATTAATATGATAATTCAGTAATACTAATCAAAATATAAACTGGAACTTGACTTTTTTTTAAATCAAGTATTGACATTTATAGGTGCATGTTTCATTTGCAGTTTGTTCTTGAACAAAATTATGAATCTGTGCAAATTCTATTGATCTTTGAATTGGAAAATTTTGAAATTCTTATGAGTTATTAAGTATGGATCATAGATCCTTGTAAAAATCTGAGAAGTAATTAAAGTTTGCTAGAATGATTGCAGTTTTGGATTTTTAGAACTGAACCCTAGTTTGAACAAGGGGTTAAAGTTTGGGTCAGTAAGTAGTGATGGATGGATCGAGTATTCTGGTTTTTGGAGAATATGTAGTAGGTGTATGGATGGTTTCATTGCCGTAGAGATGGACTTTCATATGGTCGGGGTGGTGAACTATGGCCGATGACAGGTTTTAGTGTTGAAACCTGTAAAAAAAAAAATCCAGTTTTTAAAATTTGGGGATTATTTGGAATTCTTTGATTTCTGTTGCTCTGGGTTGATGTTAGAGTAGTGATGGGTGTCATGAGTTATTGGATCATCACTGATGATCGCCAAGGGGTGGTGATCGCCGTGCATATGCACGGCGACATGTTTCTGGCAAAACTGATGGGTTTGGGAATGTTCAGGGGGATGTGGGGTTTTACTCGGAGCAGGTAGGTAAGTGACTCGGAGTAGGGAGGTATAAAACCCGAAGTAAATTTAGGGGATCTCGGGTTGAATTCTGCTATTTTCCAGGTTTGAAAGCCTGTATAAATTCTGGGTTTTGAAATTTAAAATCTGGGTTTTTGAAACTTAAAATCTGAAGATTATGTTTAAGAAAAGTTTAAGTTTAAAATCAAATTCAAATTGTATTTTTAATTTAAATTCAAATTCCAGGTTTTTGAAACACTGTTTTCTGTTTTTTTTAAATCTGGGTTTAAACTTTTAAATCTGCAGTTTCATGTTTAAAGTAAGTTTAAGTTTGAAATTCAAAGGCAAGTTTGAATTTCTAATTTGAATTTAAACTCCAGTTTTTAAAAATAAAATTTAGTTTTCAGAAGTTAAACTTAATTAACCATTTGGTTTGATATAATAGTTTAAATACTTTTAGAAATGAGATTTTAAAATATGAGTGGATTTGAGGTTATTTAAATCTGGAAATTCAAAAGTTTAATTTGAATTTCAGGTTTAAATTTTAAAGAAGATTTAAAATTTGAAGTTTCAAATTAAAATGGAAATTTAAATTATTGAAAGTTTTGAAATGACTTTAACTTTAAAAATTTCCATACCATTTGTTTGATTTGCAATTTAAAAAGTTTTAAATCATTTAAAACTTTGATAAGTTTTAAACTTGAATTTAAATTGAAATTAAAAGGAAATTTCTAAAGTACTTTGTTTTGAATAATATTGTTTAAAACATAATTAAGTTATGTTTTGTTTTGAGAATTTGGTTAAGATTTATGTTTTAGAATTTAATTATCAAGGTAATTAAGGTTAATTAATTAATGTAATTAATTAATTAAATTTGGAATTATAATTGATTAATGATTAATCAATTTTAAGTTAAGATCATTAATTAAGTTATTAATTAATGATAAATGAATAATTAATTATGTAATTAAGTTTTTAATTAAGATTAATTAATTTAATAATTAACTTTAATTAATAAATGATTAAAGATAATTTAAATGGTAATTAATTTAAGTTAATTACCTTATAAAATAATTTGAGGATGGTTAATGAAGGTCATTAACTATGATTATTTAACAATTAATTAATGTAGTTAGTTTTTATAATTAGATTAATTAATTTAATCAATTATAAATGGTTAGAGAGTAATTACTTGATAAAGTAATTAAGGAATTAATCACTTAATGTAATTAATTTAATTGAATGTGATTGTTTATTTTAATTAATTAAGTTTAATTAATTATAAACACTTGAGTTTTATAAATAATTACTTTATGTGAAATTACTTAGTCAAGTAATTGTTTAATAATTACAGATTGTAATTAAGGAGATGTTTAAGTATGAGATAATTTGGTTTAATTATTTAGTAATTAATCAAGGGATTAATTAAGTAATTAATTAAAGGTTAATTAAATAGTAATTAAGTTAGTTAATTACTAAATGTAATTAATCTGTGATGATTAATAATTATAAGTTAAGGATCATTAATTATTTTAATTAATGATGTAATTAAAGTTGATTAATTATGATTAATTAATCAATAATAGATAATTAACGTAATTAATTAATTTATTAATTAAGGATTAAGTTAATTAATTATGATTAATTAAGTAATTAAAGTAATTAAAGGTTAATTACTGTTTGGTTGAGAATAATTAATTTTGTGAAATTAATTAAGGATAATTAATGGAATGTAATTAAGTATAATTAATCAAGAGTGATTAATTAAAGTAATTTATGATTGATTTATTGATTGTAATCAATTAAATGATTGAGTAAGCAAGATTTATATTGGTGAAGTAATTAATTTAATTTATTTTAAATTTATTATAGAAGAAGTGATTAATTTAATTCATTTTAAATTAATTATATTGGATGAGTAAATCATTGCTTATGGATGAATGGTTGAACTTGATTGTCTTGGATGTTTTGAAATCTAAGTAATGAGATAAATAATATTGTATGGTATGGATGTTTGGTTGTATTGTGATGATAACATAGGTTGTCTATTGTGATGATGATATATGAGATATCTATTTGATATTGGTGATGTGGATTACCTGTTATGTGATAATGATTGATTATCAGTTATGTTTTATAAGTTATCTATCTGTGTGTATATAGATACTGTAATTGTTTTAAACCTTTAAAATAACTTGGACCTTAAAAGACACGCTTTGGTTTTCGATGAGACCGGGATCGGGTTTCCATATTTGGATATCCGAAAACCACATCGATTCTAAAACATTAGGTCGTGAATCTAAGTGGAGCAAGTGAAGACTCGAGGTGTAAGGACTATGAGTCAGTATAACTCTGTGGGTGATTCCATAATGAGTTGACGGAATTAGTTCTTATAGATTCGAGATAGTGAATTAGAGTGCAAGGGTTATTGTCGTTAACTCTGAGGGTGATTCCAAAATGAGTGTAACGAGATAATGCCTTCGGTTTCGTTCGAACCCGGAATGAACTTGTATGGATTGAATGCTTTCAGAACATCGTCAGGTGGACGATGAGCATTTTAATATTTATATGTTCTATAAAGGTAATCGTAGCCTCAAGCCTCATCAACCGGGAATGGCTAAAATAGGGGAGGTGCAGCAAAGCTTCGTGGGTCGCGCTCACTGGAGAGCAAGATTGATCCCTGTCTAGAGGTCCTTTTATATTCGGCTGTGTGGGTGGTTGCTAGCTACAACCACGGGGTTGTCTTGTTTGGAACTATTCAGTAAGGAATGGGTCCGGCTTTGTGTTGCAGGGGATCAGGAGTGATCCTCGGTACGTTGATCTAGGCCACGTACTGTGACGGGCGGTACCCCAGTAGCCCTGCCATTGTATGGAATCCAAAATCCAATAAGTGCCAACGGTTTTGATTGTATTACCCACTTTTGTGGCTAGTAGCTGGAATTTAATCATGTAACAATTTCGGCTATTTCATATTTACTTGAAAACCCTAGACACTATTATAATATCATTGGATTTCCTATCAAATGTTTTGGTTAGAGTAAGGTAAAAACTTTTCCATGTTTATGTGTGGGAAGTCTTACGTGATACCTTTCTTTTCAAAAGGTTTTTGAAAGTTAAGCAACTTTAACCTGTTACTCACACCAGACCCATGTCTGACCCGGAGTTTATTTTTGTTTTTCATAAACTCTTGGGTACTCAAATTTTTATGAGTAGTCAAGGGAATTCAGGTTAGGATTCAGGTTAGCTTTGACGAATTATGGAGGAGCAAATGGAGCAGGAGGCTTCCGCGTGTAGATATCTATAGTTTTCCGCGGTATATTCTTTGAGTTGTTGTATTGAGTTGTATAACTAGACAGGTGTATATAACTGTCTAGTATGTGTTGTATATCTGTGTACTCTGATATTGGTTGTAAACTATGTAATATTTATGTTATTAATATAATTTATTTGTTCCGGTGTGTAAGATTCTGATGTTGTTTCTTTCTTCTCTTCTTTCTATTCTCTTTTCCATCCCTTTCTTTCTTAATTCATGACGCGATTTTCCGGGAATGGAAAGTCGGGTCGTGACATTTAAAATAGTATGTTACTTTTAATATGATAAATTTCTCATGATTACAATGCATTGTAATTACATCATATGAAATATCATTTAAGGATTTTTTTTAGTAATACATTAAATCAAATAATTAATTAACATATCACAATATGACAAGTATATAGTAGAAAGAAAAACATCTTTTTATTTCGAATCATATTTTATCATGGAGTTAATAATTTATAATAAATTATAAAATTGCACCTTAGGCATACCCCTAACTCTATCGCCGAGATGTTATTTTTAAACTGATGCAATGGCATATATGGTCACTTATGGTTTACTTAGATATTTGTATTGGGCGTACTATTATATTTATTCCTTCTGCCATGAGTTTAGAAAGTTTAGTCAAAGTAGATAACTTTGTTTACTTTTTATATAATATTTTATTCTAATGATCTCCTTTTACTATGTTTGGGTATGAGCATTAACTAGGATGTAGGATTAAAAGTGTAGTGGATCGCAAATTGTTACATATTGTATGGTATCTTTTTTTCTAAAAAAATAAATTAATTATGTGTATATATATACGATTTGCACTCCTCAAGTTGAGGATCACTCTTTCATAAAAAATAATATGTATGTATGTATGTTATAGTGATACTTTGTATCAACATGATATGAATTGTGATACCGTTTGTAGACGTAGTATGTACATAGGTCGCAAGGTTTTTTTTGAGAATAAGAGTGGTACTTTATTCAAGCAGAATGCTTGTGCATAGCTCAAGATGTTATTTTATATTAGCATTTTATGAGTTGTATTAGCAGTTCATGAATTGTAGCAGAATTTTTTTAACTATGGTTGCAAATTATGAACAGCGGTAATTTTTGTTAGATGAAATGTGTATATTTTAGCTTATAATGTAATCTTATAGTAGCATTTATGAATTATACTAGTATTTATTAAATTAGTATTAGCATTTTATTAATTATAGAAGCATGTTTTAAATGGAGTGTATATATCTTAGTTTACCATGCTATTTTTTATATAGTATTACGAATTGTAATAATAATATTAGATAAAATATATGTAACTCTACCCACTAATAGCATTTTATGATTTTCATAAAGGTACGTAATATCATTTTTAAATATTTTATGACTCTATTTTTCATATTAATTTATAATACTACATATAGTAGCATTTTCATATTTGCTGAACTAAAAAAAAAAATATAACTTAATTTTTTAAATATTTGGAGTAACATGTTTATATGCCACTACATAGTAGCATTTTGTATTTACTTTACCGAGAAAAAGAATTTTTTTTCGTTTTACCTTAAATAACATTTCATGTTTAAATGTTATTCCATATAGTATTTATTGAATTAAAATACAAGAAATATAATGGAATAACATTTATTTTTTAATCTTACGTTATAGTAACATTTTATGTTTAAATGTTATGACGCGATAACATTTTTTATTTTCTATTATTTTAACATTCCACATAATGATACTGTAACGACCCAAATTTTTTGACGTTTTAAATAGGAGTATTTAATTTATTCAAATATTCAGGTTTGATTCAAATTTAATAAATAATAAGAAAATTAATTGTTAATAAAATGACTCTATTTTTATTGACGTATTTTTAAATTGATTTATAGGATATTTTTCATAATTTTTAATTTGAAAGATTTTTGAATTATTGTTTGATGTATTATTCGGCAAACATGGTATTTTTTAAATTTTGCAGAATAAGATAAACAGTGCATATTATTGCAGTTTTGTGATCGTGTCATCGCAACGGAATTTTTGTTTTGTCGTTCGCGGGTCATACGTGAATGAAATGATGTGTGGCGAAGTGCCTAAAATTGCAAAATAAACTAATATAGACACTTGGATTTTTCGACACAAGACTTTTCTTCATTTTTCTTTCCCTACCTTTTTTTAACTTTTCCCTCTCACCTCATTTATAGTAAAGTAAATAAATGGCCTCTTCAATCAAGAATTTAAATCAAATAAATTACTTCACGAAAAAATGTGAAACAAGATATGTTGGACGCATGTCATTAAGATCTTCAAATATTTATAGCTTTGTGGTGGTAAGGTGATGAATTTTGATGATCGATGTGGTGCAAGAAAACTTAGATTTGGGCGGAGAGGCGATTTAGGGGACGTGAGGTCATGGCATTTGCGACATTGGGTTTCTCATCATGTGCAACGCCTCCCTACCAATTTTCAACAACATTAATAATCAATTCTAGGACACGACATTTTGTGGCTGTCAAAACCAAGCCCAAGTCGCGATTTGTTTGGTGCGATCAAGTTCAAATCGAGGGTCGGTGGGGTAGCACTCGCGAAGAGTAGTTGTTTAGTGCGGCCTTTTGTGTTGTGTTCGTAGGAGTGTTATCAACACACTGGAACTTGTTTCTTCAAGTTTGGAGCAATTGAAATTTTGGGCTAAAATTGAACGTTGTTCGATTTTAGATCAAACTGGAATGCTTAAGCATCCATTAGAATTTGGGTGAATTATCTCACATTTTGATGAGTACTACAATGCTATATAGTAGAAATAAATTAATGTTTTATGTTTGAATGATTTAGGTTGAATTTTCGCTTTGAAAAACGAATGACATTTAAAATGAAATACATGGAATTTTGTTGAGAAATCTAGATTTCTCGCCATTGTGATTTTAAAGTTCAGTTATGTACTTATTGATTTTATTTCAGTTATATATTTATGTGATAAATTGTTGATGTCGAAGTTTGCTAGTTTGGCCATATTGGATATAACATTGATATATATTAAAACTTAACAATCAAATTTGGATTCGAGGTTTTTCGAACAAAACATCAATCTGAGCTTGAGTTCCTCTTAGAGTTTTGAATCAATATGAAGAGTATATCTATTTATTTAGGATTCTGGGACCAGCCATTCTAGGGATCGACTCGGCTCTCTCAAACTATTTTCATTATTAAGAAAAGGTAACAAAGATAAAATACGAGCTTGTTTTATAGCAATAGTAATTAATCGTTGTTGTTTCAAACCTTTTTAGTGATAAAAGTAGTAGTAGCATTAGTTGAGTTCTATGTAGCCATTTTCCTCATTTTAGTATAATGAAAATACTATTAATTTTTGTTGATATGAAAAGTGGTTTTGATTTGGACAATGATATTTAAATATGGTTTTGGATTTTCTATGACTTTTTATTTTAAAATAGTTTTTGTGCTTTATTATTTTTCTTCGACCATTTTTGAAATGTTTTAAAAGTATTTAGGGAAGTATTTATTTTTATAAAAAAGTTATTATAAAAAGGAATGTATATTTTAAAGAAAAATAAAAGGGAATTTATCTTTTAAAATAAAGTGATTTTAAAAAAAATATTAAAATATTTTGAAATAAATATTTGTAAATAGTTTTATATAAAATTTCATATAAAAAGGTAGATTTATAATGACATTTTATAAATAGAAGAGAGGGTATTTTATAAATAAAGAAAATTTTATAAATGGTATTTTATAGATAAAAGAATAGCTTTATAATTGTTATTTTATAAATAAAGGAAAGGATGTCATTTTTATATAATTTGGTACAATAAATCACATTTGTGAATTTAAAGTGACATATGAAATGATCATTTTATAAAAAAGCATTTGGTCATATTTCGAAATAAAGATTGTGTTAAGTATATAAGTTTATAAAAGGAATTTTATAATAAAGATGTACAAAAGGGTTGTATAAATAGATTTGGAGTTTTATAAAAAGAGTTATAAATAAATTTGGAGATTAATAAAAGGAATTTTATAAATGATATTTTATAAAAGGAGTCTATAAATATAAAAGATTTTGATAAATACAAAGGAGTTATATAAAGGATTTTATAAAAGGGATTTATCAAAAGAATTTATATAAAAAGGACGAGACGCGATTTCCATAAATGATCATTTTAAATTATGCCGGTACGGGAAGCATTCTTTCATACTTAACACCAAAAAAAGAGAAAAGTGGTTTAGTTTTTATTGTTACTTATATTTCAAATGACATTTGTTTAACTGAATAAGTATGGCTCGAAAGTTAAATATTTCTTAAGATTTGTAAATATAGTTATACCGTTAAGATAAGTATGTAGGTACATTTTCTAACTATTGGAAATTTAGCGTTTTGTGAATATACTTATATTGTTGATATAAGTATATGGATAAGTTTTCTAAGATGGTGAAATGTTTTGTGAGTATACTTATACAGTTGAGATAAGTATATCAATATTTTTCAAAGTATTAAAAGAGAAAAGTGGTTTAGTTTTTATTGTTACTTATATTTCAAATGACATTTGTTTAACTGAATAAGTATGGCTCGAAAGTTAAATATTTCTTAAGATTTGTAAATATAGTTATACCGTTAAGATAAGTATGTAGGTACATTTTCTAACTATTGGAAATTTAGCGTTTTGTGAATATACTTATATTGTTGATATAAGTATATGGATAAGTTTTCTAAGAAGGTGAAATGTTTTGTGAGTATACTTATACAGTTGAGATAAGTATATCAATATTTTTCAAAGTATTAAAAGAGTAGAGAAGGTTTTTTGAATATATCTTTTATGAAAGTTATTTTAATATAAATATTAAAAAAATAATTCTAATTAATGAAAGGATTAATTAAAGAAGCTTAGTAGTTGCTTACGTGATTAACCATGCTTGGTTTCTATGTAAAATTGAATCTTTGATTTTATTGTTTTTTTACTTGATAGTTAAATAACCAACTATTAAATGTTGGTTAGTTGTAAAACAGTCGTTGTTGGTTTGGAGAGATCAAGATCAAATAAACGTGAGTTATTCAAAAACTAATTAGAATCAACATAAGCGTTCGAATTGAAGACATCTTGAAGTTGATAAAATCAAAGATAGAGTTCTTTAAAGCGCATGGACTATTTGCTATCAGTCCTAAGGATGTAGTAGAATTAATGCCTTCAGTTTGTAAATATTCTGAACAACTTGTATGGATGAATCCTAACATTGCATTGTTGCTTGGAGGGTAGTGTTAGCACTCCAAATGGGATTGCTATATAAAAAGTAAAACGTACCCTCAAGCCTCACACCTGGGAATGACAAAAATCATGGAAGATGCAACAAAGGCTATGTGGGTCACACCTATTACGGTATGTCATCACCCTTGTAGATCACTATCCATGAATGTATATATGTTGAAAGCTTAAGGAAAAAAGTTGCAAATCAACCATGGTGATGATATATTTGGTACTATCCAGTAAGAGATAGGTCGGTTCTGTTTTGGCAAGAGATCTAGTCGAGGCCCTTAGTACATTTCTAGAGGTGTACTGTGGTACGTGTACCCACGGTGCCTTGTCATTGTATGGAATTCATTCTCTAATAAGTATCTTAGGACTTAGTTGTGCCCAAGTATGTTGAAACATAAGATGCAAGCATTCTAACTATAAGATATATTTATTTTAGACCCTAGATAGTACTATAATATCAATGGATTTCTTATAGAAATGGTTTGGTTATCGTAAAGAAAAACCTATCTGTGTTTATGTGCGGCGTGGTCCTACAAGATACCCGTATTTTTGAAAGGTTTTATAATATTAAAATCCATTTGGTTTGTGTTTCTCATGTGGTTTTTCTAGACTGATCTGAATGTTATTTTCTTATAATGTTTGGGTCAGCCTGATCATATTTTCAGATTTAATTTGACAGCTTGAATCTTTAGGAGACAGCTGGATGCCTCCAAGACGTATACACTATATTTTATTTCCACTGCATTCGTTATTTTTGTATTATCAGCATTTGTAAGGATACGTTGTTATAACTTTCCAGCCCAATGATTGATTAGTTCCACTTATTGATGTATGTATATTACAGTTTTCTTTTATAAAGATCTATTGTATATTATATGTTACTTGTCACAATATGAGATTCTATTCTGTGTTTTCTTTCTTTCACCCCAACAATCTATCTTTTCGGCACAGGGATGCTCTACACGTGAATACCGAGGATGTATTAGTGTCTATTTCGTAGGTCAAAAAGTCAGATGTGTTGAATATGCTAGTATGTGATTTTTGTTTGATGATAATAAGCATATATATATATATATTCACTTAAATGTATTTGTTAATGTACTACTTTATTTTTCACATAATTAAATAAATATTTGCTGAACAAAATAAATAACACATAATTTAAATTCAAACAGATATTTTATTCAAAAAAATATTTATTACAATTTTGAATAGTACAAATTTGAGCTCTCACTTTATACACAATTTCAATTACAATACAATTTGGATTAAATCATAATTTATCTACATTAGCACCTCACTACATATCACTCATTCACTAGTATTTATCATCAACTCTATTCCAGCTTGAATCCAACATCTAGGTTATCTGCAAAATACACACTGATGCAGTAAAATTGAAAAGAAAATATTTTTGCAGTTTAAAATAAAATATATTTTGAAAATATTATTTTCCTCGGTTATTTGGGTTGTTCGTCATCATGTTTATTTTGAATTCATCATACACGAACAACTTGTGACATGCACAGTGTATCATTGTACAAGCCACAAGGTCGTGCACACCGACATACACTTAATAAAATTGCAGGGACAGATGAGCACAAGGTCAACCCCAAATCAAAATCCAGGTTTAACTCAAGTGAAATACAAATAAAGTCATGATATTAACACAAGTTCAAACCCGAGCTATAAGCTGGATTCAACACAGGTGAAAGTTCAATACAACGGCCATGTTCAAAACAACTTCAACCAGAACTAGCACATGTGGTCAGAGAAATAAAATACAACCAGACTCCACAAAGTTACATGGAAGCAAGTGTACATATACACATAAACCAACATCAAAATTCAGTGGCAATCAAACAGAAATTTAGACTGCAATTAAACATACTCAAATGTACACAGTAAAGTCATGAATACAGTTCAAACTTCAAAATGAATAGTCATAGTGCAGCTCAAAGACAGTTCAAAAAGAACCAACAACAAGTGATGCATCAGTGAAACAGTGGCTCAATAGTTCAATATGCAAGCCAAGCAACACAACAACATTGTGTATGCCATATTTTCAGATAAATATGGTCAGAGCTATCACCAAACGTGTATAAGTCCAACTAAAAAGGCCACAAAAAATCAATAGTAAACAAGTACAGGTACACAAGTGAAACTGATAACATGAATAAAATGAGCAAAGCAAGAGAAGCCTCAATCAAGTCCTACATAAAACCAGATTATACTTAAATTAATGCATATATGTATATGTTAGCATATATGTACACATGAATCAAATGCACAACACCAGACATTCAAACTCATGAATTCTATAGAACAATGCATATTGACGCATATAGCAGTAGACAGTGCAATGCACACCAGACTGCAACACTATAGGAATGAACACACACACGTCAAACATGTAAAAGCCAGGTGATAAAAATCAAAGTGGCCAAAGTCAAAGGAGAAAGAACTGAACCAAATCAAACAAGTCATGGTGGCCAATAAATCGAACAAAGCCGTGATCATCAAGCAACAACGAAAATATACAAATTGAAAAGTTCATATATCATCACAAGCA
This sequence comes from Allium cepa, assembly GCA_030765085.1. Lineage (NCBI taxonomy): Eukaryota > Viridiplantae > Streptophyta > Magnoliopsida > Asparagales > Amaryllidaceae > Allium > Allium cepa. Next base: position 1,026,477,445 of record CM060932.1, on the reverse strand, counting down.
TCCGTATGAAGATCAGTGGCCAAGCAAAAATTCAAATGAACTCATATGAACCAAAATTTAGGGCTTTATTCCCTATTTAAACCCATCATCATCGGCAACATGAGTCATTCGAGTTCAAGCAATATCACATAACATGGTATCAATTAGGAACTCGAATCAAAAGTCGAGCATAATCGAAATCGAAAAGGCAATTCATGTACCAGTTCAAAACAGTGATTCGAACTCGACTAATTAGAGGCGACCGCAAGCCAAATTGAAGAAGCATTGAAGCTAATTATGAAATGACCAGCAACTAATTAGAATTGACGCTCAAAATTACAAACCCTAATTTCAGAACGAGGAACGAACGAGAAGCAGGCATTTTTATCAAAGAAAAAGGATACGGCCGATAGTATAGAGGGGGATTATTTTTATCTCTGTGTTTTTTGTTTGGGCCGGTTCTTTATCAATTTGGGCTTTAGTTTATTTAAATTAGGGTTTTGTTTTAATTGTTTTTTAATTTGTAATTTTCTTTTAAACTTCTGTGTAATTTCTAGTCGTGTGACTAGGGAACGAACTACGGTGGTGTAGTTCGGGAATTCGCAACTCAGTGGTTGAGTTGTGGCAAGGTTTTGAGCATAGAGTTAGGTTAGTCAATAGCGGATGTCGCGAGTTTACGTGTGTAAGCGTCTGACTACTTAATTTCAAGTAGAAACCTTGAGGGCAGCACGTAGGCAGGTTCTTGCCGAAGCTGGGTAAATCTGTGTGTTCTTTTTTCTATTTTTATTATTCTTCTATTATCTATGGTGTTGTTACTCTGTTATATCTGTGTTGAGATTATTTTATATTCTTCTGCATTAAATTTTTAAAATTAATAGTATCACCATATTCACCCACTCCTCCTCTAGGGTGAAATCGATCCTACAAGGTGTTGCACGTGGTATCAGAGCTTCAATTAAATGAACACCTATGCTTTGGTAGGGTAGACTCATTTGAGAAAGGATAAGTGACACCCTAAAATGAGTTGAGTGTGTGTGTGATTATATATATATATATATATATATATATATATATATATATGTATGTATATATGAGAGAGGACGTATTTGTTACTGCTATAAAATTGTTCTATATTGTGTTGATTTATCTATGTAGTGGTTTATGAATTTTGGTTGGTATGTGGGATGCCACGGTATTGATAGGTGTGTCTAAACACTTGAACGGGGAAAACCGACATAATACTATTTTGAAATTTGGTAAATGAAACAAATTTACCTAGATTTTATATTTTATATATAAAAGAATAATTGGAAATTCATATAGTTATTTATGATGTGTTTGTTTTTCAAGAAATAATAATCTCAATTATTATCGTTTATTGTTTGAATATTTGCCCTCGACCAGTTTGTGAGCAGTTTTACCATTTCACTGCATGGATTGGGTAGATAGTAACTGTGGGAACATTGAAATGAATACCTTGTGAATTCAGCTTCACGTTGACTATAAGGCTTACAATGATAATGTTGGATTAGAATTTAATTTTAATAAAAGTTATTTATTATAATCTAAATAAAGATATATATTTGTGAAATGATTTCATATAAGAAGTAAAATTATATAAGTGTGGTTTATACATAGGGTTTATAAATGAGAAGAGTTTAAACTAAGAGTTTGAGAACTTAAATCCCGATGTTTTTGAAAATTGGTTTTCAAAGCTTTGAAAAAATAATAATAGTATTATTTAAAAGTATTTATGAATAGAAATATTTTAAAATGTATTTTAAAGGGGATAGATAGCACTGAACTCATTTCTCTCACTAGAAAAGAATTCTGATGGCGACTGTAGCATCATCGACATTTATATTTGAGTTTTAAAGTAAGGGATTGTTATGGTAGTAGTTTTGCTTCAGAGTTGTTTTGGTAAAATAAAAATTATGATTTAAAATCTCAAATGTATGATTTGATATACAAAAGGTTATAAGTGTATATTATTATTATTTCAAATGATTTGAAATAAAACTCGAGTGTTTAATTCTAAAGTTTTCAATTAAGTTATTTTATAGACACATATATCCTATGCATTACGATTTTTGGTTTGTGCATCTCATTACTATATGTTGTTTGATAGTATTCATTTGTTGAAATGAAATGGAATTTTCGGTGATTTTGGACAATTGGAAACTTCCAAATTAATTGAGAATTTGAAGCTATGTGTTTTTGTGAATATATAAGGTTATAAGTTTTTATAGCTTATAAATTTTGAAAGACGGTAAGAATTTAAATAAGCTTTAAATTATCGAACATTCATGTTAAGTAAAATAAATATGATGTTTTGTATATACTCTTAGTTTGTAGTGGAGTATTATACGAATATGAACTTAAGTTGTAAAAGTGTTGATGAACATAAGTTGTGTTTTATAAGATGTTTATAAACTTCAAAATGAAAAGGTGTTAAAATAAATGATTTTAGTATTAAATGAAATACTATTAGTATAAATAGACGAAAATTAAAAATGATTGATGTAGTTAAGAAACTAATAGAATAAATATGTAAGTTATACATAGATCATTTTATTTGCCTAACTTTCAGTGATCTAGATTCAAGTATATGATTTCGAGGTGATTTACACCGATTCGAACAAGGATTCTTGACTCGATTCTTGACGACAATTACTTGATATAGATTTTTGATATGATTCTGAAGTTTTCTACCATACTATATAGCAATGAAAGGAGAATAGAGCTTTTTACTCAAGGAACCTGATCAGAGTCCGTACTAAGGAAGTCGATTGAGTGATACTAATTCGAAAGTGAAATTTGTGTTACCAAACGAATGATCAGATTTGATATTGCATATGGATGTCTTACGTATATCGTACGACTTGAATATAATTGTATTTTTCTTACATTAGAAATGCAATTTATAAGCTTTGGTAGCATTTATAAGTGAAATACAAGTACATGAAAGCAAGGGCATGCTAATTGCTTTTGATTTCATGAATAGAGTTTATTTGCTCGACAAATTGGTATGTGTTTATTTTGCTTAACGGGTGTGTTTGATAAGCATATATACTATTTTTGATGATTTTATACCCTAGATATGGGAGGCTACTTTTAGGCTTTTATTTTCTTTGTTGATTTGGGCCAGTTATGATGAGTTGTAGTTTTTTCGATCGAGCCACGCAAAGGAGATGCTATCAAAATTTTCTGCAATATAAGTGTTTTTAAAAGCTTAAGGGTTTGTGGAATTTTTCTTTCTTTGGGAATTCCCGTGATGAAATTCTTTTAAGGGGGAAGAATGTAACGATCCTAAATTTTCTATGTTTCAAATGGAAATGTTTAATTTATTTAAATATTTGGATTTGATTCGAATTTAATAAATAATAAAAAATCAATTGTTAATAAAATGATTCAATTTTTATTGACGTATTTCAAAATTGATTTATAGGATTTTTCCATAAATTTTTAATTTCAAAATATTTATATTATTGTTTGACGTATTTTTGGCAAACGATGGTATTTTTGAAATTTTGTCGAATAAAATAACCACTGTATATTATTGTTGTTTTGTGATCAATTCGCTTTTTGTGCATGACTACATTTTTATTTTGTCCTTCGTGGGTCGTACATAAATGGAATGCTGCGTAGCGAAGTGCCATGTAGTGAAGTGCCGGAAATTGCAAAATAAACTAACCTATACACTTAGATTTTTCAACAATACTTCTCTTCATATTTCTTTCCCTCCCCTTTTACTTTTCCCTCCTACCTCATTTACAATAGCGTAAATAAATGGCATGTTCAATCAAAAATTAAAATCGAACAGATTACTTAGCCAAAAATTGCAAAACAAGATCCATTGGACTTGTGTCGTTGAGATCTTCAAATCCATGTAGTTTAGTGGTTTGTGGTGATGGGTTGTGATGATTGACGTGGTGTGGAGGAGCTAGGGTTTGGTTAGGGAGGCGATTTAAGGGACGTGAGGCTATGGCATTTGCGGCATTGGGTTTCCCATTGTGTGGAGCACCTCTCCATCAATTTTCAAGGACTTCGACCATCAATTCTAGGATGCGACATTTTGGGGCTATCGAAGCCAAGCCAAGATCATGATTTTTTTAGTTTGATCGAATTCGAATAGGAGGGGTCAGGGAGGTAGCACTCACGAAGAGGAGTTGATCGGAGTTGAGGTTGCAATTTCATGGAGCGGAGGTGGAGAAATCGTAGATGGAAGGAGGCGGCTATGGGTTCGTGCACGCGTGCACATGAGGAGTTGTTAGTTTACAGGAAAAGGATTAGTGACATGGATGGTAATTAATTTGATTAAGCATTGTAACTAGGTTTTAAATTAGTATAAATAATTCAAAATCTTATAAATTGAATAACTTTTCATACGAGGTCCATCGAGACGCGGTATTATAGATTACGCTTGTAGGAGCGTTATCTACGTACCGGAACTGGTTTCATCGAGTGAAGCAAATGAAATTTAAAGCTAAAATCGAATGTCTTTCGATTTTAGATCAAACTGGAATGTTTAAGTATCTGTTGGAATTTGGGTAAGTCATCTCACCTTCGGATGAATACTATAATGATATAAAGTAGAAATAAATTATGGTTTTATATTTAAATGATTTATTTGTTTGGTTTGGTTAAATTTTCACTTTGAAAAGCGAATTGACATTTAAACGAAATATAGGGAATTTTGTAGAGAAATCCGGATTTCTCACTGTTGTGATTTTAAACTTCAGTTATGTACCTATTGATTTTAATTTCAGTTATATACTTACATTATAATTTGTTGAATGTCAAAGTTTGCTAGTTTGATGATATTGGATGTGATATTGGTATGTGCTAAAAGTTGAACCTTTTTATCGATAAAGGTAGCAGCAGCATTGATTTAGCGCTATGGTAGCTATTTGCCTCATTTTAATGTACTGAAAATACTATTAATTGTTGCTGGTATGAAAAAAGGTTTTGATTTAGACAATGATTTTTGAATATGATTTTGGATTTTCTATGACTTTTTATTTTAAAATAGTTTTTGTACTTTTCTATTTTTCTCCAACCTTTATGGAAATGTTTTAAAAGTATTTCGAGAAGTATTTATTTTTATAGAAAAGTTATTATAATAATGAATGTTTACTATAAAGAAATATAAAGGTTAACTTATCTTTTAAAATAAAGTGTTTTGTTTTTAAAAGAAGATAAAAATATTTTGAAATAAATATATGTTAAATGTTTTATATAAAATGTTTTATAAAAGGATAGATTTATAAATGATATTTTTTAAATAAAAGAGAGATTTATAAATAGTATCTTATAAATAAAAGGGAGATTTGTAAATGGTATTTTGTAACAAAAGAATAGATTTATAATTGGTATTTTATAAAAAGGGAAAGGATAACATTTTTACATAATTTGAATAATAAATCACATTTGTGAATTTATAGTGATACATGAAATGATCAGTTTACGAAAAGCAGTGGTCCTGTTTTGAAACAAAAATTAGTGTTAAGTATATAGGTTTATAAAAGAAATTTTATAATGAAGTTGTATAAAGGGGTTTTATAAATGGATTTGGAGTTTTATAAAAAGAATTATAAATGAATTTGGAGATTTATAAAATGATAAAAGAGTTTTATAAATATAAATGAGTTTTATAAAGGGATTTATTAAAAGAATTTTTATAAAATGGATGATGCCCAATTTCCATAAACGATCATTTTGAATTATGGTGGCGTGAGAAGTATTCTGTCCATACTTAACACCATAATAACACCATAAAAAGAAAAGTGGTTTGGATTTTATTATTACTTAAATTTTGAATGACATTTGTTTAACCCAAATAAGTATTGTTTTGGAAGTGAATCTTTCTTAAGATTTGTGAATTTACTTATATCGTTGAGATAAATATATGGATACATTTTCTAAGTATTGGAAATGTAGTGTTTTGTGAATGTGCTTATACTGTTGATATAAGTATGCGGGAAAGTTTTCTAAGTTTTAAAAGTGAAATTTTTTTGAGTATATTTATGCAGTTGAGATGAGGATATCAATATTTTTCAAAGTATTGAAAAAAGTAGAGAAGGTTTGTGAATATATCTTTTGTAAAAGTTATTTTAATACAGTATTTGGAATGTGATTTTAATTAATCAAACGATCAATTAAAGTGGCTTATTAGTTACTTATGTGCTTAACCATGCTTGGTTCCTATGTAAATTGGATTTCTAATTTAATTGTTTGTTTATTTGATAGTTAAATAATCAAATATTGGTTAGTTTAAAAACTATCGTTGCCGGTTCGAAGAGACAGAGATTGGATAAACGTGAGTTATCCTACAACCACTTTGAACCGGTATAAGCATTCTAATTGAAGACATCTTGAAGATAATGGAATCGAAGATAGATTTCTTTGAAGTGCGAGGACTACTTGTTACTAATCATGAGAATATAGTAGAAGTAGCGCCTTCAGTTTGTTCATATCCTGAACAGCTTGTATTGATGAATATTGGAACTGCATCATTGCCTAGAGGGCGGGTTTTAGCATTCTAAGTGAGATTTCTATATAAAAGGTAAAATGAAGCCTCACACCCGGGAACAACAAAAATTAGAAAAGATGTAGCAGGGCTATGTGGGTCGCACCCATCAGGGTATGCCATCACCCTTCTAGATAATTAGCTACGAATTTATGTATGTTGAAAGCTCGAGTAAAAAGGTTGCAAAGCAACCGAGATGATGACGTATTTGATCGGTACTATCCGTTAAGTAGTAGGCCAGTTCTGTGTTAGTAGGGGTCTAAGAGAGGCCATCGATACATTTTCTAGAGGTGTAGGTGGTGCTTCGGTGCTTGTCATTGTATGGAATCCATTTTTCAATAAGTGCCTTACGGACTTAATTATGCCTAAATATGTTGGAATGTGACATGTAAGCATTCCACCTATGTTATTTATTAGTTTTAAACCATAAACATTATTATAACATCAACGGATTTCTTATATAAATGATTTGATTATCGTAAGGTAAAAACTCGTACATGTTTATGTGTGACGTGGTCTTACGAGATGCCTTTATTTTTGAAAGGTTTGATAACATTAAATTCCATTTGGTTGGTGTTTCTCACGTTGGTTTACCAGATTGATCCAAGCATTATTTTCTTATAATGCTTGGGTCTGGCCGGGTCAGCTTGAGCATATTTTCGGATCTAGTTTGATTGTTTTGGAGCTTCAGGAGCTGAGCTGGACGCCTCCAAGACGTATTCATATATATTTTATTTCTGCTGTGTTATCTGGCCTTTTGGTCCGGCTATATTCGAACCAATTAGACAAGTTAGCCTTGACTGTCATCAAGGCTGATAAGTCAGATTAACAATCACAAAGCCCAGAGATCAGGCATAGATGATAATGTGAAGTAGTGAAGAAGTGAAGTAAAAGACGGACTCAATAGAATGATATAAGTATGAAAATATACCTTTTACTGAAAATGGATTGGTTATGATCCATATCCACCAACTATGGATCATACCGTATCAATATTACAGTTAAGCTCGATAGAAAATGATCGATATCTCAGAACCTACAAGTCAAATACACCTGAAACTTTGGGAACATGAATATATTAAAGAGTGGAGCCCACTATATCGATCGCATGCCAAAATGAGCCCATAGAACGATTGATATCGATCATTATTATTAAAGATGTGGGACCCTCGATCGATGTCATGACTTCTTCTGGATCTGGAGACTCCATTATCAAATTTCAGGAAGATATCTTACCATCTCCCTATAAATATAAATTTGATTATTCATTTTCAGGATATTACACTGCTTGTTGTTTGGAATTTTTTCGTAACTAGGGGTTCTTCTCCGATCTATCCTTCTGTACTCAGCAGTTCAAGTGTTTAATAAAGTTATTTCTCCAAGGTGGACATAGGCTTTCAACGCCGAACCACTATAGATCGTTTTTTCCTCTTGTTATTGCTTATATTATGTTATTTAATTGTTGCTTCCTCTATTTTCATTTATTATTCTTCATTTATTTCTCTGCAAAATCTCTATTGGGTGTTCATGCTAATTTTTTGATGCAAACATTTTAATGCTTTCATCAAGAGAGATTCTCAGCTCTAGTTGGATCACTTTGCTACTGTTGGATTGCATAAATCCCAGGAAGAGATCTAGGATTATCTTCAAGTAGTTCATCCGTTCTATTCAGATTTGCAAAAGCTAAGGAAAACTATCAACAATGATTAGGAATACAACTCAAAACGCGGAGGGAAACGAGAACGCCAACATCCAACAAGGAGGCCAAAGCAATCTACCAGTAGATGTTAATGCTACCAATCTAGTTGATGTCCAGAATCCAGCTGATTCCATCACAAAAGCTGATTTTCAAAATTTGATTAGATAGCTCATGATAGTCGTCGAAGTTGAACCAATAAATTCAATCTAATATCGATCCGATGAATCAACTCAGGGATCAGCAACGCGGGAAAAATAAGAGGGAGCCAACTCCCTATCTACATCAGAGAGCTTAACCTCATTAGATGATTAACACAAATGTAAACGTCATAGAACCGAAAATACCATGCAGAAACATCGACATGCCATCGTCCAATCGATCTAGACTGACCGATAACAATTGATACCAATCCAACTGGAAGGATCGATGCCGATCTAACTTTTGGAGGCAGGTTATGGTCGATGATGGGAAGCTTGCACATAAGGGACACAGCGGTTGATCTAGATGCTGGAGTTCAAGTTAATTCAGATTGGTTACTCCTTTAGAATGACGACAATATGAATACATGCGATGCACATCGAGAGGATGTTGAGCCAAGGAGGCGTGAAACGTCCCATAGACATCGACCGAACCATTCACGTATGGTGGAACACGACTACCATTTTGCTCCAACTATCTAGAGATGGACTTGTCAGTTATGGTCAGATATCTAGTAAGGAAAAGCCATAGCTTGACCAATGATGATTTGGGAATCAAAAGAAGCAGCACCCTGTTCATTGACAACATTTTACATGCATAACATTGAGGAGATTTAGCATGTTATCAATGCTTGCTTACGAGGAAAAAATTGACCCCAAGCAGCACATTATGAGATATGAATGGCCGATGGATTCCACACGAAATGATGATGCCACAAAATATAGATTTTTTCCTATCACTCTCCCTGGCATAACAATGAAGTGGTTTATGAGATTACCTCTTCAGTTAATTTCTAAATTGAAATTTTAACAATAAAATTTGTGAAGCAGTTCTGTATGCATGCAATATCCCCAAGGATGTAATGTCCCTATCAAGCATGATCCAGGCTCTAGGAGAATCGTTGAAAGATTATTTGGAGAGATTTCATACAGCCATCACAGAAATCAGTAATCTGAATGACCATTCAATATTGATGGCGGTAACAAGAGGGATTGACCCAGACTCTGACTTTGGTGATTGGTTAGCTGGCAAACCACCAGCAATGTTGGAGTGTTTCTATGCAAAAGCGGCTCAATATTTAAGAAAAGAGGAAGCTAGATGCCCTATGAAAAAGAATGTTATAGGACCAAGTGGAGAGGGAGTGCAAAGTAACATTATAGGGAAACAATCTGGGGAGAGTTCTAGAAAAGTTCAAGTAAATGTTCAAACTAAACCAAATTAGCAAAAGAAAGGTGGTGATAGGAATTGTGAACAAAAGAGGGATTCTGAAAGAGGAAAGCAAGGATTCCAATGTATGATACCTACACGCCATTGAATACATCAATAGAGAACGTCTACTTGTCTACTGCAATACCATGCAGTATAGGAAGCCACCTGCGAAGGAATCGACGGAGAAACAAAAGAAGACTGGAAAATATTGTCAGTTCCATTAATGTTATGGTCACAACAAAAATTATTGTAGGCATCTCCAGGATGTTATCGAGAAAATAATTCGGGAAAGAAAGCTACAACAATTTGTTAAAACCCCATAGGATTGCGAGCAGGGAACATCTGACCCCAACCGAGGACAAGGAACGCATAGGGCTGAGGAGCTTGCATTTACTGGTGGAGGATTGGTTATCAACACAATAGTTGGAGGACCATATCCAGTTGATAAGAGCTGGACGAGATGGAGAGCTATGCTAGCGCAATCAAGCATATGAATTTTGAGTGTTGTTCAAATATAGAAGATGGGGCTCTGGCCAAACAGCAGCATACAATGGCAAACGAGAGATGTAGATAAGGTGAAGGCATCGACGATCGACCCAATAGTCATTTCGGCCATGATCGGCCCTACCTTAATGAGGAAAGTTTTGATTGACCCAGATGAGAATGAGAGCACATATGTTGCCATTCGTTGTGTTGGATGTGGATTCTCCATATAATGTTTTTCTAGGCCGACCAGCCCTTACTGAATTTCCAACAGCCATTGCCTATTGATTTCCTACCTTAAAATTCCCAACTGACAATGGCATGGGGGTTGTGCATGGAAATCAGACAACCGGATGTGCTTGCTATGTGGATGAGTTGAGGGATGCCTAGGGGAAGGAGAAAGGTAATGGTGTGGACAAGTCTCTCTGCATCCAAGCAAACGAAGATTAACAACCAGCGTTTAGGCCTTTGCACTGGCTCCCGGGCGTTGGATCTGGCACCTGGGCCTTGGCTTTGGGGCCACAGTCAGTTCTATAAAGACATAGATCTAAGGGACGACGAGGAGGAGCGCAAAGAGACCAAGGCTGCACTGGTTGAGCTGACGATCGACATCATGGTCAGCCAAGACGATCTGCAACGGGTCCTAAAGATCGGATCACAGCTCAACCCCCCGATGATGAAAGAACTTGCTGGTTTTCTCCGAATGAACCTTAATGTGTTTTCTTGGACTCATTCTGATATGTGTGGGATCTCGCCTGCTATTGCGAGCTTTATATAACGACCCGAGGCATATCCCGGTGAAGAAAAATGGGCATGGCATGGATCTGGAGAGATCTTCCATCCTTAAAGAGGAGGTGGATAGACTCAAAAGAAAAGGGTTTATCCACGATGCTCTCCACCCTAAATGAGTATCCAATCTTTTACTTGTGAGAAAGGCAAATGAAAAGTGGAGAACGTGCATTGACTATTCAGACTTAAACAAGGCATGTCCGAAAGACAATTTTCTCCTTCAAGGATTGACCGGCCGGTGGGCTCAACCGCAGGACATGAGTTGCTAACTTTCATGGAGGCATACTCTAGATATAATCAAATCCTGATGCACATCCCTGACTAGGAGCATACCAGCTTTATTACCGATGTGGGATTGTATTGCTATGTGGTAATGCCATTTGGATTGAAGAATGCTGGGGCAACTTATCAGCACTTTGTCAACCAAATATTTAAAGATCAGATCGAAATGACGATGGAGGTATATGTGGATGATATGCTCGTGAAGTTGCGATGATCAAGCAACTATATTAGAGACTTAGCTAAGATGTTCGATATCCTCCGATATTACAGAATGAAGATTAATCCTTTGAAACGTTCCTTTGGTGTCGCATAAGGAAAATTCTTGGGTTTCATTATCAATGCTCATGGAATCGAAGCTAATCCCCAGAAGATTCGACCAATTCACAACATCCAGGTGCCGAAGACTATCAAACAAGTTAGAGCCTAAATAGGAAGGTTTCCTCCCTAAGTCGATTTATTTCCATAGCCATCGATAAATGCGTTACTTTTTTCGACTTGGTTAGAATATGGAAATAGTGCTTTTAATGGACGCATGATTGTGAAGACGCATTTCAAGCCTTGGTGAACAAACTTAGAGAGGCCTCATATATTGTCAAATTAGTTGGATCATGAAGACTTGTATATCTACTTCACTATGTCAGTACACACTATAAGTGCCCCACTGTTTCGGAAAGATAATCAAATCTAGAGACTGATCTATTATGTTAGCAAGTGATTGAAAGGAGTTGAAAGGAATTACCCAAAGATAGAGAAATTGGTGTACTGCTTGTTGATTGCTTCAGAATGCTCCACCCCTATTTTCAGGCCCATCCCATCAACGTCTACATCGATCAACCGTTATGCAGGTCTGACAGTGATCTGAGACATCTGGAAGCTTAGTGAAGTGGAACATCAAACTGTGCCAATTCGACGTCACTTATATCCCTTAGAGAGCCATCCAGGGACAGCCATTGGCAGACTTTATAGTGAAATTCACTGCATAGGATGATCTCCCAAAGAGTGGTGGAGCCCCTACCATTCGTTGGAAAATTTGTACGGATGGAGCATCCAATGATCATTGTTTTAAAGCCGGAGTGATGCTAGTAACTCCAGAGGACCGATCAGTTTGCTATGCTTTAAAGCTTGACTTCCCTGCAATGAGCAGTAAAGCTGAGTATGAAGCTCTGCTTGCTGGACTCAAACTTTCCAGAGAACTGGGAATAAAATCTCTTGAAATCTTTTGCAATTCCCAGTATGTGGGATACCTAGTCAGGGGAGATTACCAGAATAGAGGACAATAACTTGCTCCATACCATATCTGAGTTCAAAAGCTATTTACTAACTTTGAGTATTATGACATCACGCACATTCCCCGAGATCAAAACAAAGAGACTGACTCATTGGCAAAGTTTTCTAGCACCGGGGATGCACAATAAATGGGCTTAGTTCCAGTCAAAGTATTAAACGCTCCTTGTATAAAGCAGACAGAAATCGATTGTATACTAGAGATGGAGCCTGAATAGAAGTTGTGGATGACTCCATTTAAAGCTTATTTGCGGCGGGGAGTCCTTCTCGAACGATGAAATGAAAGACGACAAATACTTCGTAAAACTTCGTGATAGATCGTTCAGGAAGGAGTCATGTATAGAAAGGGTTTTTCCATTCCCTTACTCCGGTGTATCGCTCATGATAAAATAAAATGAGTCCCCATGGAAGTTCAAGAAGGGGAATGTGACAATCACACTGGAGGTCAAACCTTAGCAAAGAAAATGCTCCGTTATGGGTATTACTAGCCAACTATCAATCGGGATGATACTGATTATGTGAAGCAATGTGAGAAGTGCGAGATGTATGTGAAAGTTCCAAGGGATCCACCGATGAAAATTACACAAATGGTCAGTCTATGGCTTCCATGTGGAGCATAGATATTGTCGGTTCCTTATCAATCTCTAAAGGTAGCGCGAAGTATGCCATCATAACAGTTGATTACTTCACCAAACTGGACGAAGCAGAAACTTTAGTTATGATCACGATGAAGGAAGTAATCAACTTCATGGTCCAGAATATCATCTGTCATTTTGGCCTTCCACGAACCATTATAATTGATATGGAACTCAATTCGACAGCGTTGAATTCAAAGACTTCTGTCGTCGGCATCATATTGAAAAGAGATTTGCGGCAGTTGCTTACCCTTAAGCAAATGGACAAGCGGAAGATGCGAACAAAATTATAAAGTCCATTCTGAATGAATGTTTGGAAAAGGCTAGAGGCAAGTGGGTTAATGAACTCCCAACAGCATTATAGGCTTATAGAACCACCCATAAGTCCATGACTGGCCGTACTCCATTCATTCTTGCTTACGGTTTTGAAGTCATCCTTCCTGTTGAACTCGAACTCCTTCTCACCGAGTGACCTACTGCGACCCCGGAACAAATAGGGATCTCCTTTTAGAATATCTAGACTTGGTAGATGAGAAGCACAAAGAAGCCGATCTGAAGGTGGCTGAACATCGATATCGAGTCATCCGATACTACAACACTTAAGTCCAACCTAGGATCTTTGAAATCGATGATCTTGTTTTAAAATAGGTTTTTCCTGTCCCGTCACACATGAATCCTACTTGGAAAGGACCGTACGTCATTGAATAGAGGCTTGGAGAAGGAACTTTCAAGCTAGTGAATGTTGATGGCGTCACACTCCCAAGGGTGTAGAATAGTGAGCATTTACGATGCTATTTCACTTAGTTTATTCTTTTTTCATTTAGTTGAATTTAATTTCTGAATTTTCTTTGGCATTTGATTTTCTAGATATATATAGTAAGACAAATTATGTCATTTCTTTCCATTTGGAAAATAAAAGTTTGAAATTTCCTTCATATTTGTGATTGCAGTAGCACTGCATGTTAGTTGTAGTACCCAACTAACTAATATTGACATGTTCGAGAAGGTTCTAAGAGTTTAGAGCTAGTCGGTTACACAAGTTCATGATTGAACTAAACAAAATGAACGGGGTTCGACCGTTCATTCGACGATTCTCGCTCATAACTTGATGAATGGAGTACCTAACGAGAAATGAATGCGGCTTGACCATCCAATAATCAAATTAATCCCACCGAGTGATGGGACATACATGAATCAAAAGCGACCGTAACATGACTGATCACTCGCTAAGACAAACCCCGGACTGGGGGCAAATCAATCAATTAAGGAAAGTACGATCCGACTATTTTCAAAAAAACTCTAAGTCCCAAAAGTGTGAACTAGACTATAAACACAAATTGGGTGTGACTCGATCACCCATCAACTAACTCTTATCCTCGAATTGCGGATATGAGTATAAACGAATGGATGAGTGCAGTTCATCCATTCACTATTCCATGAACTCCGACTTGAAACTGATAGGAGTATAAATTCGCTAAAGATGGAATTCGACCTTTCACTATCTAACTCCTCTAACCCAAGGACTGGGGGTATGAGTATAATCACTTAATTCATTGAACCCGACAATGTAACGCTAGGGATTGATCTCTAGTGTCTAGTACCGCTTGAGGCCACAACCGTATGGAGGCTTGAGATAAAATTAATGGATTATCATCTGAATCAATGAGCGACGAATTACAAGTACATTAAATGGAAAATGTAATAGCTCAACTACTTAAGTAAATTCACACAAGAGTTCACTAAAAGTAAAAGAACTTTATTTACATAAGCTTGGGAAGTCATGTACAAGTATTCACAACAAAAGAATCAAAAACGGGGGCCAATATTCGGCCAACAAAAATCAAAAGACTTAGATGCGTGAGCGCATGCAATGAATCACTTCCTTCTCGGCTTGGCTTTTCTTCTTCTTGGAACCGAGAGAGATTTCACTCGAACTTTCTCCACTCCTCTTCTCCCCTCTCTTCCCGCTTTCTTAGCTTTTAAGAGGAGTAGACTGGGTTGACCCAGTAGGTGCATCTTGGGCAGATTCTGGCTGAGGAGTAGAGGCATCCATGGTTTCTCTAGGAAAAACAACGGAGATAGGAGGGGGAATGATCTCCATTTTCTCCTGCTTGACTTTCTCTTCAAGCAATGTTCGCTTCAACTTTCTGTTCCATTTCTTGCATAGAAGGACCTGACAAGGATTGGGAAGCTCCAATAATTACAATGTTGTCATTAACAGGAATCTCTTGACGCAGTCGCTTTATTCCCCCAACAAAGCGTCCACCGGGTGCTCGTCGATCATAAAAGCTTTCTCTTTCAGGACATTTTGGGTTGTTGCTGAAGTTGTGACAGTAACAGACTCCGTCTTTGGTACCTGAGGTCCTGGTTGAAATTCTTGAGAAAGAGGTGGAACTGCAGCCAGCGGATCTAAAGCCGAGGAAACATAACTAAAAAAATTAGATATATCGACCAAGGACACTCCAGCTGTCTAAAGGACAGGTGAGTTTGATGAAATACCTTCTCCAGATTGATTCGTGTGCTACCGAAACCTCCTTCCATAATTAGGGAGAGCCCATTAGATGTAGCAATATGTGGTTTCTCCGAATTATAACCAGGTTTAATAAAAGAATCCACAGTGGTGCTAGGAATAGCTTGGGTCACCAGATTCTGGTCGTCTGTGACATTGTGTGACATGGATCTAGAACCTTCATCGGCTTCATGTTGAAAGGTCGCGCGTGCTCTTTTTGGAGTATATGTTGGGTTTCATGTAGAACTTTGGGTTCATCACCCAATAAAATTTCGCATGCTAGCCTCATTAAATCGATTTGTTCGGTGTCAAGAGCCTCTTTCTCCTCCTAAATAAGATGCTCCCAAGCACGTACAAGATGGTAAGGGTGGTCACCTTGGAGCCATACTCCAAGTTTATGTAGTTAAGGACATTGGCATTGTAAAGAATGAGCAATGGATCAAATTCCTACATAACCTCCTCTCTGCCTTTTCTCTCACGGCCTCCACTTCAAGTTTAATGAAGGCATTGATGTGACGATCCGAAATTTCCGAACCCGAAAATTCCAGATAGTTATGAAAAAGAAAAAGGGATAGAAGAAGAATAGAATCATCAACATCTCACATTCGCAGCGGATAAAATATAATAATAAATAATATCAGTTTACAGAAGAATACTATATATGTCGATTACATTTAAATACATCAGAGTTACAACCTTTACAATACTCCGGACAATTTAAAACAACTTGTCCAAGCCAACTATACTATACACAGCAGTAAACACTCCATACGTTCCAGCCATCCAGCTCGCCTCCTGAGCTCCAGATCGTCCTTACTTGAAAATCTGTAACACTCGGACTGACCCGAGCATTACATCAAAGTAACGCCCGGGTCAGGCTGGAAACCAACGTGAGTAAACCCATCTAATAAGGAATACAAAAAGTATACAACTTATATAAACCCGGGGTACTTGTATCAATTTCAGAATTCAAAAATTGTTATAGATATCACTTATTTCATCCATCAATTTCTAAGTGACAGAACTTAGATTATACGGTCCAATTCACTTAAATCATTCCGTTTCAGCCTATTGATTTCACATATCAATTTATAATGAATCGAAGTGGTTTCGGGTATTTTCTAACACCCGACTCCGGCCTCTTCGAATTAAATGTCATCTTAACCCAAGTTATTCAAGTGAATACAATTCATTCTTAAATACAAGATATCATCTTTACACAATAATTCATGATCAATAGATAATCCACGTTATCACTGTCCACCCAAAATCATATTACAAAACATTCTATATCAGGGATATCAACCAATTCAAGGCATTTGTCATTATTCAACCATTCACCAGATTGATCACTTCCAAGAATTAATTTGATTTATCCCTAATTAAACTAATTACTAATCTTTAATCACTTAGATTACCTTTACTCAACATTAATTAATTACAAACCAAATTTAATTATTTATCCTTCAAATTCTATCTTAATTAATCACCCTTGATTAATTACCCTTTTTAATTACATTATTAATTAGCTTCTAACTAAAAAACCAAGTTAATTCACATTAATCACATTTACCCATAATTAATTACTCAATTTAAATATCTTATAATCACTTACTTTGATAAATTAACCTTAATTAATCAACCCTTAATTAATCCATCCTTGATTAATTATACTAAGTAAATAATCCTTAATTACTTCTATCACGTAGTTATGCACTATTTACTTTTCTTAAGTAATTATTCTTTAAGTTATTATCCATTAATTACTTAAAATATAATTATACTTTATAAATCATGTTCAGTAATTATACTTTAGTTATAATAAGCAATTAACTCTCAGTTAATTACAAAATTAATAAATCTTCATCCATTCTTATTAAATTCTCAAATTAATTATCCTTCAGTAAACCACACCTATAATTTATTAACCCTTAATAAGTTATCTTATTTAATCCATACTTTAATTATTTACAAGTAATTAATCCTCAAGTACTTCCATTAAGTACTTTATTATTTAAATAATTAACCAATCTCTAATTACAAATGATTGGTCTTTAATAAACTAAATTACCTTATTAATTTAATTAATCATTTTATCTTAATTATCTTTAAGATGAAACATTAACCCTTAAAATGACTCAATTACCATTAGCAAAACCTTTGAACCTTTAAATCTTCCTTTAAATTTATTCAAAATAAAGATTTAAAATAAATTCCAAGTTTAACTTTAACAAAAACTAAATCAATTTACAAAAACCCTTTTTTTATCCAACGTTAAAGAAACATTTTTCATTTATATAACAAATTTAAAAGAATTTTAATCCAATTCATTTTGAATTTAAATCCTTAATGAATTATACTTTAACATTTTTAACTTATAAACTTAATTCTACTCTTTAAAACTGAAATTTTAAACTTGAATCGGGTTAAAAATTCAGGTTTAAACTTTACTTATATCGAAACTCGGTCCCAAAAATTTCTTTTAATAATTTGAAAAAAACAGAACAAATAGGTTTTATTACAACTTGAAACAACTATCAACCCGAAGCAACCATACTGCTGCTTTGAGACCAAACCCCACTACCCCGAGACACACACCTTCCCTCATCACTTCGAGCCCTTTCTCCACCTGTACAAGAATCCACCCGAGTCCTCGCTGGAACCCATCGACCCAGACACCATGTGCACGCGGTGCACGTGTACCAGCGACGCCGACCTTCGGTGATCGGCACGGCAACACTTAGAAATCACCTGAACCCACGCGAAATCTCAACAACACCCAGATCTAACAAAAACTCCTCGAATCGAAAACGAGGTATTCACGTCCCAACCTGGAACCTTCCATGGCCAGAAAACTTCTTTCCCCCGACATATCCGATCTCGAGGTCACCAGACCACCATACTGAAACTTCGTCACACAATCCAACATCCATCCCCACCATCGCGTGCCCCCTCCCCCCCCCCCCCCTCCCCCGATTCTTCACCCACGTCGAAAATGACCTGACAATCCAAACTAGCAAAACACTACACTAAACCTTAGTTCACACCAGTACGACCACCATGGCCTTCGAGAAAAGCTACGAGCATTTTTCCTGTGCTCGCCACCATTCATACCTCCTGTGACCCCAACCCTGAGACATCAAATCGCTGCGATCACGAGGAATTACTAAAAACCCAGATGTCGTTCATCTCAATATTTCTCTTAAATTATAAACTTAAAAATCCTGATTCATTTTCTAAAAATCACAATTTGTGAAGATAAATCAGATTATAATCATGGATCCTCAAATTGTTCAGGTCAAAATTTTAATATTTCTAAGTTTTATTGTCATATTTACGTTCAAGTAAAACTGCTTCATATATAACGAAATACTATTAGAATTTAGATCTTGAACAACAAACTTGTTTATATATTGATAACTTAATGGGATTCAGAGAGAAAGATCTTTAATTGTTTCAAGTTTTAAAACCTGAACATCTAGAACAGAGTAAATCAGAATGCACATCCATATGTTCATATATATAAAATTCATATCATGCAAACACTTATTACACCTGAAATCAAAGATCCATTTCATGCAAACAGATTTAAGGCAGATTTAAAGTGTGGTTTACTCACCTCATTTTTGCAAACAGATAACCTGGAACCGAGAGAACATTTTAAACTGGAAGCTACACTGGTACTTGAAACTGGAAAATATGAATCAGGTGAAATTCTTGAATTTTTGAAACTGCATATTTGCTTGATTTCTGGTTTTTTGACTCAGGTTTGAGTTTGCTCTTTGAAATTCCTGGTTTCAAAGTTGTTAACAGGCTTGCTTAAAAATTTTGAGTTGAAGCTTTCTTTGATGTTTTGAAAATCTTCTCAGATTTTAATTTTATAGATTTTAAATTTTCCTCTTGAAAATGTGTGGTAAAAGAAAAATGAAAGAGAAGAAAGTCTGGTTTCACAAAAATGAATGCAGCAATAATCTTGATTTACTACATATTAATAAAATAAAATAAAACAAGATTGCTACATGTTGCCATGCATGATATCCTATATTACAAATGTTTAAATTCATTATTGCATTAATTACTTATTTTTTTTAAATAAATCATATGTTATGTTATATTTATTCATATATACAACTATCTTGATTTCAAGAAAATTTTAAAAAGAAAACATTTCAAACCTTTTTATAAATCTTATTTAAATTTAAACTAAAGCTAATATATACTTTAAACACTTAAACATTTACCTTAAATATTTTAAAACTATATAATTATCCCTTTTAAATAGCATTGAAAAGTTTTATTTTTAAATTTAATCATGATTTCTAAATTACCAAAATACATTAGAATTTGAAAACATGATTTTTATTTATTAAATTAAAATCAAAGATATTCTATTTACAATATATACAAATATACACACACATTAGAAATAGAAAATACTTTGTTAACTTTAAAAGATAAAATTTACCAATTAAATATTTATTTACTTTATATTTACATATGTGTTGTATATTTTAAATAGCTCTTGAAATCGGTTTCTATATTTTTAAATAGAATTTAACCTTAATTACCCCTTTGAAAATTATAAAGTCAAAACAATGCCTCCTAATTACTGTACATATACATATATATATATATCTATATATACTTATATACTTGTATGTATATATTTGAATTTTCTAACATTATAAAGTTTGCCTAAATTTATATATATGTTAATTTCCTACAAAATTATCAATTCCAAATATTTAAATTTATATACACATCCAGATATTCTTTAGATTTCCATTTATTTATTTATCCAAACAAAAATCAGATAATTATCCGATTATTAGATGACCAAAATCTGGGTTATCACATTCCTCCCCCCTTTGAATCTTTTCGTCCTTGAAAAGGAACGAAGCCAGAATTTATTAAAATACTTATTTTAGAAAAATTAGTCTTTGAAACACTTTTTAAAACGCTTTTAAAAATTTACGTAATATTATAAAATGGTTTTATAAAAATACTTTATATAACTCGATGTTTCAACAAGTCCATCCTTGTTCTCATAAAGATTCGGTCATACGTTGATCAGGCGTATGACTGAAAATCTATAAGTACTTAGCAGACTCACTTTCAACACCCAGTGGAAAATACTTGAAAGAATAATTTTATTGAAAATATAGAAAATACTTTTGAAAATAGAGGAAATATTCTTGGTGAGAATGCTCTGGAAATCATCACCCCCATCCATGGTCACAGTTACATTCCAGAGTTACGTTGCCATCGCAGCAAAAGTCCATGCAACTGCAGACTCTCCGCGGCCTCTCGATTACGCTATGGATCCCACAACAGATCGCAGTTACATTCCAAGGTTACGTTGCCATCGCAGCAAAAGTCCATGTAACTGCAGGCTCTCTGCGGCCTTTGATTTTCGCTGTCAAAATGAAACTTCTCCACTCCTACATAGGTCGCAGTCTACCGATATAAAATCAAACGCAGACTGTTGGCTCTCAGCGGCACACACGACTTTCGCTATGTTACCATAGGTCGCAGTCTACCGATATAAAATCAAACGAAGATTGTTGGCTCTCAGCGGCACACACGACTTTCGCTATGTTACCATAGGTCGCAGTCTACCGATATAAAATCAAACGCAGACTGTTGGATCTCAGCGACACACACGACTTTCGCTATGGTATACTCTACTCATATCCCTAGGAACCAGTTTTGTCCGAACTCCTCACAGGATCAACTTTAGAACCCCCCTTGGGGCTCAAGGCAGCACCACCCGGTGGCACTCCTGAGAAGTTCATTTCAAGGGAGCGCCTTTTTCCCCAGAGCCATCATCAAAACATTTTAAACTATACACATATAGTATCTTCAAATCATACAACTAGTGTGATTTCATACAAAAATCCTTTACACAAAATAGATTATTCCAAAATCGATAATTCTCAAACTAGGCTTTCCAAATTCTCATATTGATTTTACCCAAAAATCAAAAGCCTTTCCAAATCCAAAAGTTCCCAAAACCTTTTCTAAAATCCTCATAAGATCCTTTATATATATACACACGGATATATATAATCTTTAAAACTTTGGATCATTTCAAACTTGTATAAAACTCCTTTTATACCTCAAAACACCTTCAAAGTCCTTTTCTTTTGGCAATAGATTCAACAAGGGGAATCTTATATAACAAAGATATATAGCCTTGGTTATTCAAAATCAAATAATCAAATTTGATTGCTCTTTACAAAACCACTTACCATATCACTTATTTCCATAAACAAGTTTCAATCATAGGAATATCCTATTTCCACTTTACTTCATCATATATTTCACAAAATATATCTTTCATTTCAAAAACCCTTTCACCTTTCTTATCTACAAATTCCCAGTATTAATTTTATTCAAATCCGTACGATGTACACATATCATCAGTACACTATACCAATCTAATCGCTTACTCGATCACACAATTCTATTTCTTAACTAGTACATCCATCCGACTTCCTAGTGCGGACTCAAATCTGGTTTCTTGATCAGAAACCGTCATTCTCCTTGCATAGCCATAACTATGATAGAGAACATCCAGAACCAATAAACAATCCATATCCAGCTTCGTCGTCGAAAATCGAGCGAAAAATCCCAACTCGGATCGACATATTATCTCGAAATTCTATGCTCGAATCTGGATCAAATCACTATGCGAATAGAATAACATATGTACACCCTACGTATTTATCTTTATTGGTTATAAGCCAAATCAATTTTCTTTCTATTCACATTCACTTTGATTTTCATTCACTTATTCACCATTGCTTCATTCCATTTGAATTATCACCACTATTCTTATCTCGATTGGGTACTTAACCAGTAACAGTTTGAACTATGACCAGTTTATTTTAAAAATAGCTTGAAAATTTTAAAAATAGATAAGTAGTTGGAAAATAATTACTCATTTGCAAAATAGGTGTAAAATAGTTATAAAATAGTTAAACAATTATAGAAATTTTAGATAATTGCAAAATAATAGTAAGATAGTAATTAGTTTTGTAAAATAGTTGAAATATAGTAATTAGTTTATAAAACAGTTGGAAAATTGTTAAACTGTTTCAAAAATAATTGTAAAACAAGCATAAGATATTTTGGCTTTTAAAAGAAAGGTTGTATATATAATGAATAGCTTTGAAAAATAGGTTTATATTAAAACAATTTATATTAAAAATAGCCCAGAGTCAAAACTGTTCACTTCCCAATCTCCATTCTTATCAATTTAATTTAAATTCCCACTTCCATTTAAATTGACTCAATTCTAATTTAAATAACTTCAGTTTCCATTGAAATCGATTTAACCCCAAATTCAAATTGAATTAACCTCAGTTTCTTTCCAAATTTAACTTTATTCAACTTTGATCTCAAATTCTACTACATAAATTTCAATTGAATTAGTTCCAGTTACAATTCATCTCAACTCTAGTTTGAATTAATCCCGATTTCAAACTTCATTTCCAAATCAAGTTGAATTATTCTTGATTTCCTTCCAAATTCAATTCAAATTCCATTGAATTTTATACTTATACATCTTCAATCACAATTCACTTAATTCAAATCAAATTCAAATTGAACTAATTTCATTTCAAATTTCAAATTTAAACCGTCTCGAATTATATAAATTCGGGTTAAATTCACTAAGGTTGGTTTAACCCTTTAAACCAAGTTAACCTTTATTAAAAGCTTTTAAACAATTTAATTTCTGAGCTCAAATTCTAGAATTTTCATTTTAAATTATCTTTACTTACTTATTTCAAAGTTAACATAAGAGTTCAAAACAATTTTTATCTTCTAGTTTGAAATCAATTCTTAAACAAGTTTAATTTACAAATTCAATCATTCAGATTTTCAATTCAAAGTAATTCCATATCCTTAATTTCAAATTAAAGTTAAATTTTTCTTCTATCTCAATAAAGGTTATATTACCACAGTTCATTTTTTCATTCATTTAAACAAATTCAATTTATAGTTTAAAGATTATTAAAAACAACAGAATGGTATCTTTCAAATTATTTTAAAAATATCCATCCATTTCCAATTTTCGGATCTCAAACCCATTTTGAGATCGCTCAAACTTCCTAATTCAAATCAACCATTTAACTTTCCAAGTTAAATCTTAATTTCATCCTGAAATTTCTAAATCAGGTTGATCATTCCAACTTATTTAACTTTTTCCTATGTTAAACTCAATTCACTTAATCCAGTCAACCTTACCTAATTTGAACTTCCTTTCAATTTTAAACTTCTCATAAACAATCTTCCTACTTATTAAGTTCAAAAACTTATCATTTTGGGTATCATATCTCATTCCAGATTTAAAACTCAATGTTTAGAGTTTATTTCAAACCAACTTTGATATTATGTATATCCATACATATACATAATTACTTCTTGGCCCACCAAGCCAAATTTTAAAATTTAGACCACCTTTGTTTTTAACACAAAGCAAATTCTTTTAAAGTTTACAAACAACTTCTTATTCTAAATTAAGATTATATTCAAAATAGTTTAAATAATATTATTTCCTTTAGTACTTCGAAAACTATTTCAAACGTTTAGATTTAGAATTCAGAGCTTCACAATTTGAAACCCATTTTTATTTGTATCCTTTCAAATTTACAAGTTATTTTCTTTTTAAATGGTTACTTCCTTAAAACATTTTATTGTTTATTGGAAAACAATCATTAAACACAATAACCATTTTATTTTCTGGTTTGAAACCAATTCTAATTCATCTTATTTTTAAACTCTTCCTCAACTTCAAGATTTTAATTTCAGTTTGAATCTATTTCAAACTTTATCTTTATTTAATTTCAGTTTGGTTGTACTGTATTACTTCTTGATTTAATTCTAATAATTTGACAACCAATCACCTTAATATTTATTAGAAAGAAATATTGCTTATATATCAAATATATTTGTATATAAAATCATTTAAAATCTTTTTATAAGAAAATAACAAGTACGCTCTCATATATATATATATATATATATATATACACACTCAACTCATTCTACGGTACCACTTACCCTATCCTTAATGAGTAATCCCAACAGAGCCAAGGTTCTCGCTTAACCTTCAGCTCTGATACCAAATGTAACGACCCGAAATTTCCGAACCTGAAAATTCCAGATAGTTATGAAAAAGAAGAAGTGATAGAAGAAGAAGAACAGAATCATCAACATCTCACATTCGCAGCGGATAAAATATAATAATAAATAATATCAATTTACATAAGAATACTATATCTCTTGATTACATTTAAATACATCAGAGTTACAACCTTTACAATACTCCGGACAGTTTAAAACAACTTGTCCAAGCCAACTATACTATACACAGCGGTAAACACTCCATACGTTCCAACCATCCAGCTCGCCTCCTGAGCTCCAGATCGTCCTTACGTGAAAATCTGTAATACTCGGTCTAACCCGAGCATTACATCAAAGTAACACCCGGGTCAGGCTTGAAACCAGCATGAGTAAACCCATCTAATAAGGAATACAAAAGGTATACAACTTATATAAACCTAGGGTACTTGTATCAATTTAAAAATTCACAAATTGTTATAGATATCACTTATTTCATCCATCAATTTCTAAGTGTCAGGACTTATATTATATAGTCCAATTCACTTAAATCATTCAGTTTCAGCCTATTGATTTCACATATCAATTTATAATGAATCGAAGTGGTTTCGGGTATTTGCTAACACCCGACTCCGGCCTCTTCGAATTCATTAATCATCTTAACCCAAGTTATTCAAGTGAATACAATTCATTCTTAAATACAAGATAACATCTTTACACAGTAATTCATGATCAATAGATAATCCACGTTATCACTGTCCACCCAAAATCATATTACAAAACATTCTATATCAGGGATATCAACCAATTCAAGGCATTTATCATTATTCAACCATTCACCAGATTGATCACTTCCAAGAATTAATTTCATTTATCCCTAATTAAATTAATTACTAATCTTTAATCACTTAGATTACCTTTACTCAACATTAATTAATTACAAACCAAATTTAATTATTTATCCTTCAAATTTCTATCTTAATTAATCACCCTTGATTAATTACCCTTTTTAATTACACTATTAATTAGCCTCTAATTAACAAACCAAATTAATTCACATTAATCACATTTACCCATAATTAATTACTCAATTTAAATATCTTATAATCACTTACTTTGATAAATTAACCTTAATTAATCAACCCTTAATTAATCCATCCTTGATTAATTATACTAAGTAAATAATCCTTAATTACTTCTATCACGTAATTATGCACTATTTACTTTTATTAAGTAATTATTTTTTAAGTTATTATCCATTAATTACTTAAAATATAATTATACTTTATAAATCACGTTCAATAATTATACTTTAGTTATAATAAGCAATTAACTTTCAATTAATTACAAAATTAATAAATCTTCATCCATTCTTATTAAATTCTCAAATTAATTATCCCTTCAGTAAACCACACCTATAATTTATTAACCCTTAATAAGTCATCTTATTTAATCCATACTTTAATTATTTACAAGTAAATAATTCTCAAGTACTTCCATTAAGTACTTTATTATTTAAATAATTAACCAATCTCTAATTACAAATGATTGGTCTTTAATAAACTAAATTACCTTATTAATTTAATTAATCATTTTATCTTAATTATCTTTAAGATGAAACATTAACCCTTAAAATGACTCAATTACCATTAGCAAAACCTTTGAACCTTTAAATCTTCCTTTAAATTTATTCAAAATAAAGATTTAAAATAAATTCCAAGTTTAACTTTAACAAAAACTAAATCAATTTACAAAAACCCTTTTTTTATCCAACGTTAAAGAAACATTTTTCATTTATATAACAAATTTAAAAGAATTTTAATCGAATTCATTTTGAATTTAAATCCTTAATAAATTATACTTTAACATTTTTAACTTATAAACTTAATTCTACTCTATAAAACTGAAAATTTAAACTTGAATCAGGTTAAAAATTCAGGTTTAAACTTTACCTATATCGAAACTCGGCCTCAAAAATTTCTTTTAATAATTTGAAAAAAACAGAACAAACAGGTTTTATTACAACTTGAAACAACTATCAACCCGAAGCAACCATACTGCTGCTTCGAGACCAAACCCTACTGCCCCGAGACACACACCTTCCCTCATCACTTCGAGCCCTTTCTCCACCTGCACGAGAATCCACCTGAGTCTTCGCTGGAACCCATCGACCCAGACACCATGTGCACGCGGTGCACGTGTACCAGCGACGCCGACCTTCGGTGATCGGCACGGCAACACTCAGAAATCACCTGAACCCACACGAAATCTCAACAACACCCAGATCTAACAAAAACTCCTCGAATCGAAAACGAGGTATTCACGTCCCAACCTGGAACCTTCCATGGCCAGAAAACTTCTTTCCCCCGACATCTCCGATCTCGAGGTCACCAGACCACCACACCGAAACTTCATCACACAATCCAGCATCCATCCCCACCATCGCGTGCCCCCCCCCCCTCCCCGATTCTTCACCCACGTCGGAAATGACCTGACAATCCCAACTAGCAAAACACTACACTAAACCTTAGTTCACACCAATACGACCACCATGGCCTTCGAGAAAATCTATGAGCATTTTTCCTGTGCTCGCCACCATTCATACCTCCTGTGACCCCAACCCCGAGACATCGCTGCAATCACCAGGAATTACTAAAAACCTAGATGTCGTTCATCTCACTATTTCTCTTAAATTATAAACCTAAAAATCCTGATTCATTTTCTAAAAATCACAATTTGTGAAGATAAATCAGATTATAATCATGGATCCTCAAATTGTTCAGGTTGAAATTTTGATATTTTTAAGTTTTACTATCATATTTACGTTCAAGTAAAACTGCTTCATATATAACAAAATACTATAAGAATTTAGATCTTGAACAACAAACTTGTTATATATTGATAACTTAATGGGATTCAGAGAGAAAGATCTTTAGTTGTTTCAAGTTTTAAAACCTGAACATCTAGAACAAAGTAAATCAGACATGCACATCCATATGTTCATATATATATAATTCATATCGTGCAAACACTTATTACACCTGAAATCACATGCAAACACTTGTTACACCTGAAATCAAAGATCCATTTCATGCAAACAGATTTAAAGCAGATTTAAAGTGTGATTTACTCACCTTATTTTTGCAAACAGATAACCTGGAACTGAGAGAACATTAAATTGGAAGCTACACTGGTACTTGAAATTGGAAAATTTGAATCGGGTGAAATTCTTGAATTTTTGATACTGCATATTTGCTTGATTTCTGGTTTTTGACTCAGGTTTGAGTTTGCTCTTTGAAATTCCTGGTTTCAAAGTTGTTAACAGGCTTGCTTACAAATTTTGAGTTGAAGCTTGCTTTGATGTTTTAAAATTCTGCTCAGATTTTAATTTTACAGATTATAAATTTTCCTCTTGAAAATGTGTGATAAAAGAAAAATGAAAGAGAAGAAAGTCTGGTTTCACAAAAATGAATACAGCACTAATCTTGATTTACTACATATTAATAAAATAAAATAAAACAAGATTGCCACATGTTGCCATGCATGATATCCTATATTACAAATGTTTAAATTCATTATTGCATTAATTACTTTTTTTCAAATAAATCATATGTTATGTTATATTTATTCATATATACAACTATCTTGATTTCAAGAAAATTTTAAAAAGAAATGTAACGATCGCGATTTTTCGTTGCCGAAAAACCGAACCGTTAGGGTTTTAGAAGAAGAAAGAGGTAGAAGAAGAGAGAAAAGAGAGAAGAAACAGAACAAACAATCAGAACAGGAAACAATAACAGAATCTCACAGTCGCAGCGGAACAACATATAATAGATAAATGTACATTCATTTAAAACAAAGAACTATACCTTTTATATATCACATTACATTACATCAATCAGAGTGTACAACAACAACAGCGGAAAAGAAATACTATATACAATAAATAATAGACTACGCTATCTGGCTCGCCTCCAGATCTGCACAGCAACTCCCGAATCCAGAATAACCTGACAACCTAACTCTAGACTGCCCGTGTGGAAAATAGTGGGCACCCAGAGTTTAGGAAAGGAACAATAAACTCCAGGTCAGTCATGTGACTGGTGTGAGAACTCAAAACAGTTTATCTTTAAACAAGCAACAACAGAATTTAAATTTAACTTTCGAAATTCGAAATGCTTTTTGGAAAAATGAAACTACCATAAGGCCTCCCGCCACACACACAATGCAAACGCAGAATTGGAGGAGATTTCTCCTTATGATAGTCAAAGATGCTTACTACGCAAAAATCAAATCATTTTTGATATTATTACTAGTGCATAGTGTAGAAAACAATTTCGAAAGTAGAATATAAATCCTAGCCAGCATAGACATTCCGAACTATGCCTACTATAGCTACCATCCAAACAGTGGTGACCACCATAAGTGAATGGCAGGTAATACAACTAAAACCGTACAAGGCGCGTATTGGAGGAATGGATTTCCAACAAATGGTCAGGCTAAGGAACTTCCTACTGCCACATGGGATCGCCTCTGGCGGGACGTCCCGAGAAACTAACGTTACGGTTAGATCTCTGCCAACACAAGGCCGGGTTACCTCTGTAACTAGGTAACTACTACACGAATATGTCATCCCCCGGTCCTTTGGGACCTTTATCCGAGCGCTCGCAACAACACCACACACAGAAATATATATAGTGTATCAACATGAGTAAGCATCTGGGCTCCATACCATGATACCACCCTTTACCAGAAGGAAATGACATACCCTAAAGGGCGCGACCCTCATAACCTTGCCGCATATTCCTGTTTCGACCATTTCCGGGGAGTGAGGTCCTGACGAAGTCTCGTCCACAAAGCTACGCTTTGTGCAACAAAGCCATGCTTTGGGTCCACAGATGACCAAAGCAATAATCACAAAGATAAATGATCAAACAAATGATCATATCCAAACGATCAACCAATGATCATCACACAGCAGCACTCAGCATGCCACATTACCAGATTGGGAAATATCGCTGATAACCTTCAACTACATAACCTCTGAGCTCGTACGTCTCAGAGAAGGGTGTTAAGCTAAGAGAATAAATTCTCCGCCACCAACAGAAATGTATTTGAAAGAAATCTGCTCTATCTCTCAAAATGTAATGTCAGACACGTAACCATACAAGTCTGTTCCGGGTTCGAACAGAACCGAAGGCACTTCCAAAGAAGCCCTTGCAATCCGGGTATTCACAATCCCGATAAAATTTCCCATCACAAAGGAAATCTCCATATCGTAGCTAACGATGCGGAGACAATCGATAGGTCATCCTATCGTTTTCACAAATACCCGGTCTTCAACACCGGTCTTCAAATGCAATCCAAACGACGTATCGCATATTCGGAATGGGATATATGACACAAAGGTCCTCTCCCGGCTAAACCGAATAGCGAGCGCTTATTTTAAAAATAAGTGTGCATTCAATTCCAAACAAACACAATCAATACCATCCAAGGGTAAATATTGATAGTCGGTTATTTAACTATCAATAAAGATGCGCCACATCATCAGATTCCAAATAATTTTTCCAAAATTATTAAGTCCCAAAATATCTTTACAAGATATATATATATATATACACCATTTACAAATAATTGCCCCAGTTATTTGTTTTACCAAAACCACTTCACGATAAAACTTTCCACACTTAACCAATTGAAAAACCAATTTCCAATTTACCTTTACCATTTGAAAACCAATTTTCAAATTACATTAACCATTTGCAAACCAATTTCAAATCACCTTAACCATTTGAAAACTAATTTCAAATCACCTTAACCATTTGAAAACTAATTTCAAATCACCTTAACCATTTGAAAACTAATTTCAAATTACACAACTCAACCATTTGAAAACAAATTTCAAACCACCATTCATCCTTTATCCCTTTTGAAAACAAATTTCAAAACAACATATAAATCCTTACCGATTTATTTTTAAATTTTACGCTCCAAATTCGTGAATTTTATTTCCATCTTTAAAAATAAATCAACATTTATTTTTAAACCAATTTCCCTTCCTATTATAAATTCCAACGTGAATTAAATCCCAAATACCCATTCATATTTGATTTCAAATCGATTCCAAAATATTCGCTTACACTTTTACCTTTAAAAGGTGAATTCACAAAAACGTTCCATTCCATATTGGAAAATCATTTCTAAACTTATTTAAAAATAAGTAATTCACAATTCAATTTATTTTCAACAATTCGAAAATATTCCATATGCTTAAACCATAGTTAAGTATTAATTTCATTCCTTTAAAGAAATATTCTTTTATTCACATTTATTTGGGTTAAAAACGAATGTTGCGTAAAACATCGTTACGACAACCCAAAAACACTAGTATATGGATTTGAAATTAAAAATAGATATATAAATCCAATACTATACAAATTATCCCCTTCTGTTTCTCGAAAACGTCTATTTCAACAATCAATGTTGAAATCTATGTTTTCGATACTCAATACATTTTAAAACACCTTTAATTCGTTTTAAATTCCATTTAAAACATTCCTTTCCCAAAAACAAACCCATTTTATTTAATAATCTATTCAATATTCAAAATAGTGAATATAGCCCACTTAACAAATTCCCATATTTCAATTTATTAAATTCGATGAATTTCAAATTTATAAACATAGTTTATAAATTCCATTTCTATTATAAACCCCAATTTTATAAATTCCTTTATTAATCCGATGCAATTTACATAACCCAATTTCATACCCAAAAGCCATATTGTAAGTTAAATACTTATAATATTATTTATTTACCAAATCGTTCCTTTGAACTTCACCAAATTAAAATCTTATCACTTACAAGATTTCTTTATGGTTTATAATAATTTCAACTAATGAAATCTTCATTTATTAACAATTTCTATAAAATTCCCCTTTTTAATGCCCAAATCCATTTCTATAAGTTAATAACTTATAAACTTAAAATTTCCAATAACCATTCGTTTTATAAATTTCACATTTATTAATCTATAAATCCTAGTGAAATTCATGTTATACATCAACTTAACACTTTATAAATTTATTCTATAACTTCAATAATTTTTTATTTAAAAACATCCATTTATAAAATCCTTTATATAAACCATTAATAATAATAACTTCCCAAAAACCAAATTTAACTATTTTATAAAAACCTATTATTGTTAAAAATTTCTTTTAAGTTATATTTTATAAAAATATAAATTTTTAAAACAAAAAATTTTATCCATCTATTTATTTTAAAATTTAATCAATTCAAAATTTTTAATAAACCATATTCTTTGAAAAATCGATTTAAAACCCCTTTTAAATTCAAAACCGTTATTTTAATTTTTAAAAATTGGAATCCGATGATGCAACAGCATCAGATGGTCAATCACGGGAATAAGTGTCATATATCAATATGATTATCAACAATCAACATAATATTTATAAACAAATAAATATGTGAGGAATCCAGTTGGATCCCTCCAACCTGTTACCCTGCATCCACAGACGTTAGCACAATACCAATTCCACTTCAAGGTGGAATATCGCGGTATATGGGATTTTATAAATATTCCGCTTAATAACGGCGCAATAGGGTCTCATCCGCTATACGAGGCGGGAAATCAAATCCGATATATACATATGCCAATATATATATATCGCTATATATAGTATATATCCTACTATATCTACTAGCACAATCAAACAGCAATCATCAATCAACACCAAC
Organism: Allium cepa; assembly: GCA_030765085.1. Lineage (NCBI taxonomy): Eukaryota > Viridiplantae > Streptophyta > Magnoliopsida > Asparagales > Amaryllidaceae > Allium > Allium cepa. The sequence continues at coordinate 1,026,444,956 of CM060932.1, read as the reverse complement.
TATTTAAAATTTTAAACAAAACCTTTCGATTGAGTGAGGAGTTCTCACCTTGATTTTGTTTCCGTTTTCGGCGTTCGTTTCGAATAAAATTAAACGAACGTTTAATTTTACCCGAAATTCACACGAGCTCCAATCGACTCCAAATTCAGTTTTACAAGTTCTAAAATATTTCTATAACTTCAATATGATAAAATAAAATTTCCCAAATCATTTTCAATCATATTTAACCCAATATCTAATTATTTGTGGAATTTCACTATTAAATAAATCGATTTAATTATCCCATTAAATCCAATATTCGAAAAATAAATTATTCGACTTAAAAATTCCACTTATTAATATTAAAAATAAATTAAATATTCAAATTTAAGTTATCAAAAATTCTGGGTCGTTACAATCTTCCCCCCTTAAAAGAATTTCGTCCTCGAAATTGCAAGTTAAGGAGAATAATTCATAATCTGTTTATTATTTTTGCAAAACTAATAGTTTTATCAACCTTCTAACACCAATCTTTTTATTAAAGATTTACTATCATTTCAATTAGCTTTCCAACTTCACTTACAAGTTTCAAACAATATTGTTCTACTTAACAATTCAAATTTAAATTCAAATTCAAATTCAAATTTTCTCAAAAACTTTCTAACACCCGAAATTTTCGAAAAATTTCGCCAGAGTCTCCTTTGCGCGGCTAGATCGGTACGACTACAAAACGGCACTACGGCCCCTCAGAATCAAAAAGAAAAGAAGAAAGCCAAGTGGCTGGAGAAGGAAATCATCAAATCTCATATAAAAACTGAAATACGTACCTTTTTGTCGAGCGTTACAAATTTTTTTAACTTTGAAATCAAAATCCCAATTCCTTTATAACCTGTATATCCTGCTAGCATAATATCCAATTATAATATTCAAACCAATTTGCCAATTCAATTATAAAATTTCCAATACATGCTTCTTATACCACTTTTAGTTTACTATTAAAGTTGCATATTCATTTTTATTCAACTTTGCATTCCAATTTTCGTTTGAATTCAATTACATAGCTTTCAAATTAGCAGATTCAATTTCGTTAACACTTAAGGAATTTTCATACAATCAACCAACAAGCAAATAACAACCAATGCACATCCAATACAACCAAATTTTATCCATTTTACTTACATTCAATTTGGTTCAACTGTTTTAATTTCAATTGGTTTTACATTCAATTGACTTTATTTAATTATTCTACTATTTTCAAATGAATTTACACTTACATACATAATTTCATATCAACTTATTTATATTCGATCGATTAACTTTCAATCATACTTTAATTCAATTGCTAATTCTTTTTACAAATAAAAATTGAATTTCATTTATATATCACAAGTTCACATCATTTATCAATTTCATTTACTCACTTTATTCACTTACTTTGATATTAACATCAATTCTTTCAATATTACTTAAGTTATATTCCATTTCAACTCTATTTACCTCATTTAATTCACTTGATTATTTAACTTTGATACAAAGGTCAAAAAAAATTTTTTTTTTTTTTTTTTTTTACTTCACTTAAGTTATTCCATTTAACATCATTTGTTCAAATAAACTTAAGCTTTACTTATCAATTCAATTCGGATTTTAAATCCCAAAGTAAATCCTATTTAACTTTTACTTAAGTCAAATTCATATCAATATTCAAATTCATATTCCATTTTACTTAACTTAATTGTTTAACCACTTCAACAACTGGTTTCACTTACATTTTCCCATTTAATAAGTTATAAAACTTATTATTCAACTTCTAACTTATATTATAAGTTCAAAACCTTTTCCACTTATATTTATCAACTTCAAGTTGAATTTTAATTTTCAAATTTGTTTATTACAACAAAACTTCAGTTTTTAATTCATTATTGTAGCAAATCCATCACATAGAAACTCGAAAATGATACTGATGATGCTGCAGTCATCACCCTTATTATTTCCCAGTGACAATAGTGAAATCAATGCTAAATATTCTTTCAAAAAGTTCCTTTCTATTCATAAATCACTTTTATAAACCTTTTACTTATATAATTTTAGTTCTTATATACATACATGATTATCTTACAATTGTAAATCATCATTAATTATTATTTCATCTTATGATTCATTGGTTTATACCATTATTCTTTTTACAATAGTTGCTTTTATTAGCTCATTCAAACAACTTTTAATTATTTTATATATATATATATCATTTACAACAACCAAGCAATCAATTATATACACACTTCAATAATTCCTAAAAAATTATTTTCTTTTTATATATAAAATATAATTGAGGTAAAATTATTTCATTTACCCAATTTAAAACAATATTGTGTCGAATTGTTCTATTCAAGTGTTTAGGAACCCCTTCGATTCAGTTTTCGAGGCTGCGCCGACGAAGGTTCATATACCACTCAATAAACCAATCATCACAATATAAAACAATTTTATATTCACTAACAAATACGCACTCATATCTATTATTACACTCACACTCATTCTAGAGTACTGCTGACTCTATCTCTAATGAGTAACACCCAACAGAGCAGGTTGTCGCTTAACCATAAGCTCTGATACCAAATGTAACGATCGCGATTTTTCGTTGCCGAAAAACCGAACCGTTAGGGTTTTAGAAGAAGAAAGAGGTAGAAGAAGAGAGAAAAGAGAGAAGAAACAGAACAAACAATCAGAACAGGAAACAATAACAGAATCTCACAGTCGCAGCGGAACAACATATAATAGATAAATGTACATTCATTTAAAACAAAGAACTATACCTTTTATATATCACATTACATTACATCAATCAGAGTGTACAACAACAACAGCGGAAAAGAAATACTATATACAATAAATAATAGACTACGCTATCTGGCTCGCCTCCAGATCTGCACAGCAACTCCCGAATCCAGAATAACCTGACAACCTAACTCTAGACTGCCCGTGTGGAAAATAGTGGGCACCCAGAGTTTAGGAAAGGAACAATAAACTCCAGGTCAGTCATGTGACTGGTGTGAGAACTCAAAACAGTTTATCTTTAAACAAGCAACAACAGAATTTAAATTTAACTTTCGAAATTCGAAATGCTTTTTGGAAAAATGAAACTACCATAAGGCCTCCCGCCACACACACAATGCAAACGCAGAATTGGAGGAGATTTCTCCTTATGATAGTCAAAGATGCTTACTACGCAAAAATCAAATCATTTTTGATATTATTACTAGTGCATAGTGTAGAAAACAATTTCGAAAGTAGAATATAAATCCTAGCCAGCATAGACATTCCGAACTATGCCTACTATAGCTACCATCCAAACAGTGGTGACCACCATAAGTGAATGGCAGGTAATACAACTAAAACCGTACAAGGCGCGTATTGGAGGAATGGATTTCCAACAAATGGTCAGGCTAAGGAACTTCCTACTGCCACATGGGATCGCCTCTGGCGGGACGTCCCGAGAAACTAACGTTACGGTTAGATCTCTGCCAACACAAGGCCGGGTTACCTCTGTAACTAGGTAACTACTACACGAATATGTCATCCCCCGGTCCTTTGGGACCTTTATCCGAGCGCTCGCAACAACACCACACACAGAAATATATATAGTGTATCAACATGAGTAAGCATCTGGGCTCCATACCATGATACCACCCTTTACCAGAAGGAAATGACATACCCTAAAGGGCGCGACCCTCATAACCTTGCCGCATATTCCTGTTTCGACCATTTCCGGGGAGTGAGGTCCTGACGAAGTCTCGTCCACAAAGCTACGCTTTGTGCAACAAAGCCATGCTTTGGGTCCACAGATGACCAAAGCAATAATCACAAAGATAAATGATCAAACAAATGATCATATCCAAACGATCAACCAATGATCATCACACAGCAGCACTCAGCATGCCACATTACCAGATTGGGAAATATCGCTGATAACCTTCAACTACATAACCTCTGAGCTCGTACGTCTCAGAGAAGGGTGTTAAGCTAAGAGAATAAATTCTCCGCCACCAACAGAAATGTATTTGAAAGAAATCTGCTCTATCTCTCAAAATGTAATGTCAGACACGTAACCATACAAGTCTGTTCCGGGTTCGAACAGAACCGAAGGCACTTCCAAAGAAGCCCTTGCAATCCGGGTATTCACAATCCCGATAAAATTTCCCATCACAAAGGAAATCTCCATATCGTAGCTAACGATGCGGAGACAATCGATAGGTCATCCTATCGTTTTCACAAATACCCGGTCTTCAACACCGGTCTTCAAATGCAATCCAAACGACGTATCGCATATTCGGAATGGGATATATGACACAAAGGTCCTCTCCCGGCTAAACCGAATAGCGAGCGCTTATTTTAAAAATAAGTGTGCATTCAATTCCAAACAAACACAATCAATACCATCCAAGGGTAAATATTGATAGTCGGTTATTTAACTATCAATAAAGATGCGCCACATCATCAGATTCCAAATAATTTTTCCAAAATTATTAAGTCCCAAAATATCTTTACAAGATATATATATATATATACACCATTTACAAATAATTGCCCCAGTTATTTGTTTTACCAAAACCACTTCACGATAAAACTTTCCACACTTAACCAATTGAAAAACCAATTTCCAATTTACCTTTACCATTTGAAAACCAATTTTCAAATTACATTAACCATTTGCAAACCAATTTCAAATCACCTTAACCATTTGAAAACTAATTTCAAATCACCTTAACCATTTGAAAACTAATTTCAAATCACCTTAACCATTTGAAAACTAATTTCAAATTACACAACTCAACCATTTGAAAACAAATTTCAAACCACCATTCATCCTTTATCCCTTTTGAAAACAAATTTCAAAACAACATATAAATCCTTACCGATTTATTTTTAAATTTTACGCTCCAAATTCGTGAATTTTATTTCCATCTTTAAAAATAAATCAACATTTATTTTTAAACCAATTTCCCTTCCTATTATAAATTCCAACGTGAATTAAATCCCAAATACCCATTCATATTTGATTTCAAATCGATTCCAAAATATTCGCTTACACTTTTACCTTTAAAAGGTGAATTCACAAAAACGTTCCATTCCATATTGGAAAATCATTTCTAAACTTATTTAAAAATAAGTAATTCACAATTCAATTTATTTTCAACAATTCGAAAATATTCCATATGCTTAAACCATAGTTAAGTATTAATTTCATTCCTTTAAAGAAATATTCTTTTATTCACATTTATTTGGGTTAAAAACGAATGTTGCGTAAAACATCGTTACGACAACCCAAAAACACTGGTATATGGATTTGAAATTAAAAATAGATATATAAATCCAATACTATACAAATTATCCCCTTCTGTTTCTCGAAAACGTCTATTTCAACAATCAATGTTGAAATCTATGTTTTCGATACTCAATACATTTTAAAACACCTTTAATTCGTTTTAAATTCCATTTAAAACATTCCTTTCCCAAAAACAAACCCATTTTATTTAATAATCTATTCAATATTCAAAATAGTGAATATAGCCCACTTAACAAATTCCCATATTTCAATTTATTAAATTCGATGAATTTCAAATTTATAAACATAGTTTATAAATTCCATTTCTATTATAAACCCCAATTTTATAAATTCCTTTATTAATCCGATGCAATTTACATAACCCAATTTCATACCCAAAAGCCATATTGTAAGTTAAATACTTATAATATTATTTATTTACCAAATCGTTCCTTTGAACTTCACCAAATTAAAATCTTATCACTTACAAGATTTCTTTATGGTTTATAATAATTTCAACTAATGAAATCTTCATTTATTAACAATTTCTATAAAATTCCCCTTTTTAATGCCCAAATCCATTTCTATAAGTTAATAACTTATAAACTTAAAATTTCCAATAACCATTCGTTTTATAAATTTCACATTTATTAATCTATAAATCCTAGTGAAATTCATGTTATACATCAACTTAACACTTTATAAATTTATTCTATAACTTCAATAATTTTTTATTTAAAAACATCCATTTATAAAATCCTTTATATAAACCATTAATAATAATAACTTCCCAAAAACCAAATTTAACTATTTTATAAAAACCTATTATTGTTAAAAATTTCTTTTAAGTTATATTTTATAAAAATATAAATTTTTAAAACAAAAAATTTTATCCATCTATTTATTTTAAAATTTAATCAATTCAAAATTTTTAATAAACCATATTCTTTGAAAAATCGATTTAAAACCCCTTTTAAATTCAAAACCGTTATTTTAATTTTTAAAAATTGGAATCCGATGATGCAACAGCATCAGATGGTCAATCACGGGAATAAGTGTCATATATCAATATGATTATCAACAATCAACATAATATTTATAAACAAATAAATATGTGAGGAATCCAGTTGGATCCCTCCAACCTGTTACCCTGCATCCACAGACGTTAGCACAATACCAATTCCACTTCAAGGTGGAATATCGCGGTATATGGGATTTTATAAATATTCCGCTTAATAACGGCGCAATAGGGTCTCATCCGCTATACGAGGCGGGAAATCAAATCCGATATATACATATGCCAATATATATATATCGCTATATATAGTATATATCCTACTATATCTACTAGCACAATCAAACAGCAATCATCAATCAACACCAACTATTTAAAATTTTAAACAAAACCTTTCGATTGAGTGAGGAGTTCTCACCTTGATTTTGTTTCCGTTTTCGGCGTTCGTTTCGAATAAAATTAAACGAACGTTTAATTTTACCCGAAATTCACACGAGCTCCAATCGACTCCAAATTCAGTTTTACAAGTTCTAAAATATTTCTATAACTTCAATATGATAAAATAAAATTTCCCAAATCATTTTCAATCATATTTAACCCAATATCTAATTATTTGTGGAATTTCACTATTAAATAAATCGATTTAATTATCCCATTAAATCCAATATTCGAAAAATAAATTATTCGACTTAAAAATTCCACTTATTAATATTAAAAATAAATTAAATATTCAAATTTAAGTTATCAAAAATTCTGGGTCGTTACAAGAAAACATTTCAAACCTTTTTATAAATCTTATTTAAATTTAAACTAATGCTAAGATATACTTTAAACACCTAAATATTTACCTTAAATATTTTAAAACTATACAATTAACCCTTTTGAATAGCATTGAAAAGTTTTATTTTTAAATTTAATCGTGATTTCTAAATTACCAAAATACATTTGAATTTGAAAACATGATTTTTATTTATTAAATTAAAATCAAAGATATTCTATTTACAATATATACAAATATATACACACATTAGAAATAGAAAATACTTTATTAACTTTAAAAGATAAAATTTACCAATTAAATATTCATTTACTTTATATTTACATATGTGTTGTATATTTAAAATAGCTCTTGAAATCGGTTTCTATATTTTAAATAGAATTTAACTTTAATTACCCCTTTGAAAATTATTGAATTCAAAACAATCCTCCTAATTACTGTACATATACATACATATATCTATATATACTTATATACCTGTATGTATATATTTGAATTTTCTAACATTATAAAGTTTGCCTAAATTTATATATGTGTTAATTTCCTACAAAATTATCATTTCCAAATATTTAAATTTATATACACATCCAGATATTCTTTAGATTTCCATTTATTTATTTATCCAAACAAAAATCAGATAATTATCCAATTATTAGATGACCAAAATCCGGGTTATTACAATTGATGTTTTTGGCATTTTCGACAACCACGTCTCTTTCGAGCTTGAAGGTAACCAATTCCTCATAGGCATCCTGGCTTATTTTGTACACCTCCTCTTTATCTTTGGATTCGCAACTCAAACTTAGTTTTGTACTCAGTTATGCTTCTTTGGGCCACATCTCTTTCTGGCACCAGTTTATGATTTCGATGATGAAGCACTTCAACCTTGGCTAAGTGCCTAGCTTCTCAACCCCGAATGCCTTAATGGTCATTTTTGCTTTTCTCTCGGCTTCTGCCTATGAGCTCCTTAAAGATTCTAACTCATGGTTAGAATTTCAACGATCCACTTATCCTAGGCCTCTTGGCGTTTCAACTTCTCAATCTTTGCTGCTCTCTCCTAAGATGCTTTATAAATCCTCTCTGCCACTCTCATCCGCTCCTTATACTGCTTGTGGATATCATTCACACAATTCATAGTCACTTGCTGGACTTATTTAGGAACTTTCTTAAGATTAGGTACAAAAAAGCCATCAAGACATACATTTGGAAAATCTGCTTACGTCGGACCATGCGAGTGGCGTCATCGAGAGCTTCAGTAATAATTTGGGTGTTAGCACTTTCTTTGCTCGACCTTTGTTAGTGAACATATTGATATCAGCAATCGTCGGGTCGATGAGGATGAGACAGAAAAAAGGAGTGTGAAGAAACTGAAGTGGAAGGGGGACCATGAGAGGTGTCAATAGGAGGAACGTAACCATGGCGATCTTGTAGCCTTTTAAAACCTTTATGGGGAGGAGATCTAAATTTGGACTGATGTTTATCACGAGAAGACCTGCCTCTGTCGCCTATATTCTGGTAATCTCAATCTCGGCTGGAGCGATAGCTAGGTCATATTCATGACCACTACCTTGGCAATACGAGCCTGAATGAAAACTAGGATTCTGGCGTGATATTTTCTGCAGAGACTGAAACATGTGCTTCTTCCTCATCATTTTTTCTACAAAGAAAGACAAAGAATGAATCGGCTCTTAGTATTGAAGGACCTAAAACAAGTGCAATGCAATATTGTGGAGTGCATGCGAACGTGCATGTCCTTGTGTCCTACTAATGGACTAGTTATTGTAACCTCTCCACTAATGGTAGGAGGGATTCCAGCCCTAGCTCTGGAAGGAAATTTTGATCTATCGATGCTCATGTTAGTAAAATGAAAGGCATCAACATCATTTGGTATCGAAAGATCATATAATGCCTCAATTATTTCATCCAAGTGTTCTGAAGGTTAAGAAGCGGACTGATTTAGAATAATCTAAGGGTTGATGGATAGCTTAACCTGACGGTTGATGGATAGCTTGGGCTGTTTGAAGATGTGGCTCTTAGGGAACCTACAAATGAGCTTCTAGTTTTTCTTTTTTTTGAGAGTGGGGGGCTGTGAGGTTTGTGAAGATCCGACCACTGCCTAAAAACTAGAACTCGCATCATCGACGCTGAAGTTGTCATCCTTATCTCCCACTACATATTTATCGGTAGCTTCCTGAGGCCCCTCAATTTGGGGAACGATAAGATAACTTAATGGTCTTTATCATCATCTGCATCCCACTGCTCAGCCGCTATAACTCCAGCAGTGACCGATAGCCCTAAGTTGCAATCATGTTCCATTAGGCAGTAGGTAATGAGACGTTCATCAATAAGGAGATCCTCAATGTCTCTATCTTCAGATTGAATGCTTTTGAGTGCTAAGACTGTGTCTATATATTGTTTTCCATCGGGTCGTATATAAGAGCCGACACAAACCAGAAAAATTGCTAAATTCAGGATATGACCTGGATACATGTACTCAGGAAATTAAGCAAGGAGTGATACTTATGTCCTTCTAACCACCATTTGGCAAAACCGGGTGGGCGGCGAATATAGAACTACCCACTTTTGAAAGCACTCAACTTGTTCTAAGTACCAGTCAGGATCTAACACTTCATAGCTGACTCAAGAATTATGAACGAAAGGCTTCCCCTTCGTCGCTTGAAGGTGAAAAGAAATTAATGTATTCAGGAGATGGAGGAAAAAACAAAAACTCCATGAATGCCATGTAGGTACAGTTAAACAAGGCATAGCCGTTTGGATGCAGTTGTACCGGTGCTAACCTCATATGTGTAGCATCTCTCGAATAAATGGATTGAAGGGTGGGACGCATCCTTCCCAACAGATGAACTTATTGCATGTAGTGAACCCTTCAAGGGGCATATAAGCCCTATCATCCCGTGTCGTGACTCGCACGTCGTCAAATAAAATCCCGTGTCTAGTACAAATTCTACGAAGAGAGGCTTCATCAATTTTTGAAGCTACAGAATCCTTTGGGTCTTCCAAAAATATAACGCCTTTTTGACTGTAAGGAGAAGGGTCTATCACTTCTGCTGGAAGGACAAGAATGACAAAGAAAAGATCGAGTGATGGACAGGAATTTTCTGGTTGTTTAGCTTTATGTCTAAGGGAGAATTCACCGAAAATAGTTGCGAAGCTTGACTCATCACTCAAACTGTTGTGCTGTGAAATATGTTCAAAAAACATGGCAGCTAAACGCCTTGAGTGTTTGAAACTCATGACTACTAAACTCGGTAAATAATCATCATTAGAAAATTAACCTATTTTCCCCCACGCAAAGTGTATGCTAGTGCAGAGTTGTGCAGTGTCATGCAATGCCATGAAAATAGTTCAAAACTAAAGACAACAACTGTAACGAGACTACATGATTCGATCGCAGTGACCTTCATAGCTACCATCTCAACCGATTCTCTACGTCATTGACTACGAATTCGGTCTAAGCATAGACATCATTTTTTGGCATGTTGAATTTTGAATTATGCGTTCAGAAGCGAACGAGCTTCAAAAATTCGTTTAAGGCGTAGTCGACAAATATAATTGTATAGAAAATTAGTCAAGTTCAATTGTCATAGGCGGCTAATATGCAATTTATTTCATATGTAAGTCATCTATGACCATTTAGGTGTTAAGGACGAAGCATATCGCAAAGCTCTAATTAATATTTGAGGACTTTAATTATGTTCATCAAAACTAGATCAACAATCGATCGTTAATGATGTTATGATCGACCCATCCCAATGTGCATGACTGAACCAACTTCTAATAAAAAATCATTTTTGTATGATCATTTCACAACCTATCGTTATCCCATATTGATCATTACGACTGATCCACCTTCCGACTCCAGTTCCACACTTCGCTTCGATTCGAATCTCCAACTGCCGATCCAAAGAACGATCGGTCGAAAACAATCTTCCACCTTCTACTTCAGACAAGCGCGCTCCATTCAATATCAACACCACATCACATCTCCTCCTCCATTCCAACCATCAAACCTCCATAGCCTGAATCATGAAAACTAGAAAGAGGTCTCATATCACCACTAAATTATAACAAGTAAGAGGAAAAAAGAGAAGGGAGAACGATCGGACATGATCTAATCTCAAGCGAATTTGGCCTAATCCATATTAAGAATGGATCAAGTATAATCCATTTACCTGATGGATTCATGCCAATTCATCTTTAAAAAAATGCAAATGATTGAATTATATTCCACCAAATTGGCAACTACCGGTGCGATCGCATTCGAAAGCTACCGACAAGAACGTGTACATGAACGTGCATGTGTGCATCCCAAAAATTTGATTTCTTGAAATCGAGAGAAATTGAATTCTCACTTGGAGTTATTAGGGAAAGAACCGGATCAGATAACCGAGGCCTACTAGCTTAATGGAACTGAGCATAAATATTGGTTGGAAAATTACAATTCAGAATTTATACTTTCAATCGTCATGTCAAACCGAAAGGGATACGAATCTTCAAGGAAAGCAATTCATCAAAGGGATGACAAATTTTCAGGAAGCTGAATGGATTCCTTTCCGACGACTCTAACTTGCATCGATTCGAATCATGTCATGTTGAAACAAGACGTACTTTGGAAGGTAAGTGTTAGCAAGCCTTTTGGTCTAGCTATATTCGAACTAATGAGACAAGTTAGACTCGACTGTCATCGGGATGGACAAGTCAAATTAACAATCATGAAGCCCAAAGATTAGGCACATATGATAATATGAAGCAGTGATGAAGTGAAAGCAGAAGACGTACTCAATTAAGCAATAAAAGTATGAAAATATATCATTTACTGAAAATGGATCGGATGCGATCCATATTCACCGACTATGGATTGTACCATTTCGATATTACTATTCAACTTAATAGAAAATGATCGATATCTCAAAATCTACAAGTAAGGTATACATGAAACTTTGGAAACATCAATATATTGAAGAATGGGGCCCACCATATCGATCGCAAGCTAAAACAAGCCCATAGGACAATCGGTACTGATCGTTATTATGGAAGGTGTGGGATGCACGATCAATGCCATAACTTCTTCTGGATTTGGAGACTCTGTTGCTGAAATTTTAGAAAGATATTTCATCGTCTTCCCCTATATATATAAACTTGATTGTTCATTTTTACGATCTTTATGCTGCTTATTGCTTGGCACTTTTTTGTAACTTGGGGTTCCACTCTGATCCATACTTTTGTACTCATCAGTTTAAGTGTCTAATAAAGTTATTTCTCCAAAGTGGACGTAGGATTTGAACGCCGAACCACTATAAATCGTTGTCTTCTCGTTATTACTTGTATTTTATTACTTAGTTGTTTGTTTCCTCTGTTTTCATTTATTGTCCTTCATTTATTTCTCTACAAAATCTCTATTGGGTGTTTGTGCCAGTTTTTAGTGCAAACATGTTGCATTTATTGTTTTTGTATTTATCAGCATTTGTGAGGACATGTTATAAGTTATTATAACTGTCCAAGCTGATGATTGGTTAATTACTCTGATTGATGTATGTATATTATAGTTTTATTTTATAAAGATTTGTTGTATATTATATGTTACTCGTCATGATGTGAGTTATGTCATGCCTTTTGTTTTTTCACCCCAACAATCTATCTTTTCGGCACTTGGATGCTCACACGTGAATACCGTAGATTTATTAGTGTCGACTTTCGATGGTCGAAAAGACTGGTCGTTACAGATACTATATATATCATTTTGTATATATTGCTATATCTTTTTACTGCAACTAATGATTTTTGAATGAAAAATGATGTCGTCGTATTTTTAAAGACGTAGGCAACGAAGTAGTTGGTGAGAAAATGCAAAATATTGCTTGTTAGGGTTTGGGTTTGATGACATATATAAGAGCATCTCCAACAGCTCAAGGGGGTAATATTCAGGCTCTGAATATTACCCCTCTTGAGTATTCTGGGGGAGGCCCAACAAATGAGAGTTGATTGCCTGGGTGTTGATTAAATCAGCACCTAATGCTGGGCGCCTATAAGTAGGGCGCTGATTAAATCAGCGCACGAGGCTGAGCGCCTGTAAGTGGGGCGCCCAACCCATTTCCCCCTCATTCTTCTTCTATTTTATTTACTTTTTAAATAAATAAAACATCGAAATGCCATCACGTGCAACCAAAATCGCAAGATGAACTGTGTTCCATCAACCAAAGGAGCTCGTAGGCCAAACACACATTGCTCCATCTTCGAATACGACGATTTTCCAGCTAAGGATTCTGCACGAGCTGCCAAAGGGATACAGTCATCGTATCTTTGCGACATTGGATGCGGTTAAGGTACAATTCTAACTAATCAATAACTACCCATTAAATAATGTTTATTAGATAGATATATGATATTGTAAAGTGCCGTACTTAGTTGTTTGAATTTAGATTGTACAATAATCCCGAACAACCCTTAAATTTTTAAGTCACGGTACGTCAGCTATCAAGGTAGTTGGGAGAAGCGTAGAGCGCAACAGTATAACACACTACCTTAGGTTATAGCAGATAGGCTGTAGACTAGTCCTTTTGCATATTTTTTACAGATTAGGCCACCATGATCATTTGATCGTCCACTTATAGCAGCCCTAGTTGAGAGATGGTGTCCTACGACACATACTTTTCATTTTCGGATTTTGAGCTCGACATTCGTCGACTTTTATATGTTGACTGGCATTGAGATCGAAGGCTCTGACAGAATACCATTTCCTTATGACCATACGTTTGAGATCCTGAGTTCTTCACTATTTATCTATCCCAATTTGAGGAGGGTCATATTGCCTCCAGGACCGTCTCCCTTACCTATCTACAAGCGTACATTGCAGCTCATATGGGCACCGAGGCTATGAGCAATGCCGTGCTTAGAGCATTTTTGTTGTACTTATTTGGTTCGACTTTCTTTTCGAACCAAAAGTGTACCAATAGATTAGGTTACCTTGCAACGGTAGCCGATTTAGATCAGCTACACATTATAGACTGGGGTTCCGCTATACTTAGATATTTGTACACCGCTCTTGATTCTTTTGTAGGATCGATTTCACCGTCGAGGGGGTGAACAGGGTGATACTAATAATTATAAAAATTTATTACAGAATAATATAAAATAATTGCAAAAAAGATATAGTAGAGTAATAGCAGCACAGATAATAACAGAATAATAAAAGCAGAAAATAGAACACACCGATTTACCCAGCTTCGGCAAAACCCTACTTACGTGTTGCCCTTAAGGTTTCTACTACAAATTAAGTAGCCAGACGCTTACACACATAAACTCGCGACACCCGCAATCGACTAACTAACTCTACGCTCAAAACCCTACCACAACTCACCCATTGAGTTGCAAATTCTCGAACTACACCACCATTGTTCGTTCCCTAGTCACACGACTAGACAATACACAAGTTTAAAAAGAAAAATACAATTTAAAAAAATTAAAAAAAAACAAAACCCTAATTCAAAATATAAGCCCAAAAGCTTTTATAAAAACCGACCCAAAATAAATTATCACTAAAGAAACGCCGGCCTCTTTTCTCTTTTATTTCTTTAGCTTGCTTTGCTCTGTAAAAAATGACAGCCTCATTTGTGTTCATTCGTTCCTCTCTGATTTATGGTTTTCTAAATTGAAGCACCGCTTGATATCGTTCGATTGTAGAGTTGGATGCTCTTTGATTTGGCTTGTTGATTGTTGCTTGTGGTAGCTCTAATTTGTCGAGCGTGTATGTTATAAAATTGGCACGCGATCTTTCTTTTGATTTCAATTATGCTCGACATTGATTTGAGTTGAATGATTATTCTTTGTCGCTTGAACTCAAATGAGTATTGGCCTATGATGTTACTAGGTTTTAATAGGGTTCGAATCCTTATAATTTTGTTCGAATATATTATTCGACTTCGTCTGATAATCTTTGCTCTGGCCATTCGATTTTGCTTGAATACTTGAGATGATTATTGACTTGTTCAAAATCGTATATTTTGTTTACTTGCTTGTTACGACTTTGATTTCTGACTTGGTTGATTTCCTTGGCTGTCATTGTTTTGGTTTCTCTGATCAAACTTTACTTTGGTTCCTTCTCTTGTGACTTCTTTGATATCGACACTTGACATTGTGATGATATTGTTGACCTGCTAATTCGAGTTCTCATGTTATCTGAATTCGGTCATTTGGAACTAGAATTTATGTTGTTCTTTGGTCTACCTAAACCTATTAGCCGAGTTTTCACTGCATATATATGTATGTTCATATCTATAGTGTTGCAGTCTTTGACTTGTTTCATAAATCACTGTAAATCACTACATGTTGTATTAGCATGCCAGGTTCACTTGAGTCTGATTGTCACTGTTGTGTGGTTCAATGTACTTGAATATGTACTTGTTTTTCTGGTCTCTGGACATCATATTTTTCATTTGCTTGTATACTTCCTGTAGAGGCTGCACTTTCTTACACAGTTTTCATGCACTCAGGCTTGCACTTGAATGTGCAGTCTGGTTGACACTTGTATTTTGTTGCACCGTGTGGTTTCTTCATTATTCTAGTTGATATGTGCACCACTTCTGTACCACCTGGAGCTTGTTATCGAGTCATGTAGTTCATGCATGTATGCATATTGTCCTTGTTAGACTGAGATAGTTTTGTTGTATCCATTATTCACTTTGATATTGTAGTCTGGTCTTGGTCGAGTCTGGTGCTTGAATATTGTCTGCACTTCCACATGAGTTCATGTTGAAACTTGTTTCTATTTGGTTCATGTTCGACATGTGTACATCACTGACTTTTGCTTCACTTAAGTTTGTCTTCATGTACAGTCTACTTGACGTGATAACTTAATGCAGTCATGTTCTCTTCATGATTCACCACCGTTGCATTGATTTTGTACATATTGTGGTTGTATTTGCATTGCACCACTTCTTATGTGCATGTTGCATACTTATACTTGATAATTTTGTAATGCACCTGCGTTGAATCCAGCTTATAGCTCGGATTTGACCTTGTGCTCATATCCTGACTTAATTTGTATTTCACTTGAGTTGAACCCGGTTTTTGATTTTGGTTTGACCTTGTGCTCACATGTCCCTGTAATTTTATCGTGTATATTGGTGTGCATGGTCTTGTGGCATGTACAGTGATACACTGTGCATGCCACAAGCTGTTTGTGTATGATGAATTCAAAATTAAATAATGATGAACAACCCAAATAACCAAGGCAAAAAATATTTTCAAATTTTTTTATTTTACACTACAAAATATTTTCTTTTCAATTTTATTGTGTTAGTGTTTATTTTGCAGATCGCTCAGATGCTGGATTCAATCTGGAATAGAGTCGAAGATAAATACGAGTGTGAGTGATATGTAGTGAGGTGCAAATGTATGTACAGTGAAATGTGTGATGTGATTGAAATTGTAATGTAATTGCAAATTGTATATATAAAGTGAGTGCTCAAATTTGTACTATTCAAAATTGTAATAAATATTTATTTGAATAAAATATCCATTTGAATTTAAATTCTGTGTTATTTATCTCAATCAGCAAATATTTATTTAACCATGTGAGAACAAAATAGTACATTAACAAGTACATTTAAATGAATATATATGTGTTTATTATCATCAAACAAAAATCATATACTTGCATATTCAACATCTTTTGCGTTGGGAGAGGTTAGACAGATGTTTGGGTTTTAGTACATCCTGCCATTCTGGTACTATGAGTATACGGCGAACATGCATCCATATATTGTTGATACTGCTAGTCATGCTCCAAATACATATTTTCCGCACATGAGACGATGGGAGCATGTTCAGTTCGTTTCTCGGACCCTATGGGGATGAGACATGACCTGATGGAGGCCCGTATACAGATTGATATGAGGTGCGGGAGCAATATATTTCGGGCACCATGGGCTGCATATTTGATTGTCATCACACAAGCATGCTTGATGCATGATGCTCATCCACTATATGTTTCATATTATTTGGGGATGTGGAAGATGATCTTACTCCCACCTGCATTTCTTCCTATTTGGTATTTAGGGAAGCGATGCTGGTTTTAGACTACTTGTGCATTACGTATCCCTGGAGATCCATTATCTTGCGACGACATGTTCCGCAAACGTCGGAACATTGGATCATAGTTTATTCAGGGATTGAGGCAGATTGGTTGGGTAGATGCATCTACATTTTTCTTAGCGTAGGGGGACTATGACAGCTACTGGGTTAGAGTTGCTCCTCGATGATACATTTTACTGACTATGCTCGAGGAGTGAACTCCGATCATATAGGCCAACGCGTTTCCATCGGTAGAGTTCTGGCATCTCAATTTTCTTTCGATCCCACTCTATCCCA
Organism: Allium cepa; assembly: GCA_030765085.1. Taxonomy (NCBI): domain Eukaryota; kingdom Viridiplantae; phylum Streptophyta; class Magnoliopsida; order Asparagales; family Amaryllidaceae; genus Allium; species Allium cepa. Next base: position 1,026,427,472 of record CM060932.1, on the reverse strand, counting down.
GTATTATCAGCAGCCATGGACTTTGGGTTGGACGCCTCTTATAGAGCGTATGATCTTACAGGTACTCTTATCGACCAGCCGATAGTTTATCCCCCGGATCTTGATATTGTTGGTGTACCTACTGCTGGACTATACCTGCCTCATAAGGTAATTCATTGTATTAATACTTAATTGTATAGTATTAGTTAATCAATTTAATATCGATTTATGCAATTACAATATGCAGGTAGGTTGGATGACATAGGCGATATATTGCCGTCATTCAATATATGACACTCGTTCATACCCAGACGCTCAATCTTCAGGCTCAAGCGATGCAGGCACAAATTGATTATTTGCAAGCTCAGATGGCTGCATTTCAGTTTAGTCATGGTGGTCTCTCTCACGATGACGACGCTGTGGACGACGATGACAGTGACGACGACCACGAAGATGCTGTTGACTTAGGGTGATCATGTTGTGTACTGTTACACTTATGTTACCGTTGATTGTATATATTGATGCACTACTGTATTATATTGAGGACATGTATTACTATTTATTTGTTACGTTATACAGATTTTTTTTACATTTACATTGAGGACATGTATTATATTGCATAGCTTTATATATAGAGTCCCGTCATATCGAGCACTGTTTGCACGTTGCACTACTTTTGATGTTTGCATAGCTTTATCTATAGCACATTACATTGCATAGGTTTATTGGTAGTGTCACATAATTTCGAGCATTACTTGTACATTGCATTTTTTTTATGTTTGCTAGACTTAGCGCTCTATACTTATTCGAACGCTGTAGCGTTGCATAGTTTTTAGCATAGGACATCTTCTTACCGCTATATATTTTATTGCTTGGCAAATCATTCTGAATTCGTCTCATCCATTAAGCAAAAAATGGCGGATTATAGCAATATTTTCGTTGCCAGAATCATACTCATACGAGGGTTCCTTTAAGTCATGGGAAGCGCCTAATCCATCTTACCTCGAAGAACTAACCGAATGGTACATTGAGATGGAGGAAAGAGATTATGAAGATATGAGAGAGCATAAGAGAACTTTGCAAGAGCAGAGTCTTTTGGAGGATGGAAGAAGGCAAAGGGAGGAGCGGAGGAGCAGTAATGGGAGAAGGCAAAGATGGCTTGAAATACGGGCTCAAAAACCTCAATGAGAACAAAAGATTGATTCTGGAGAAATATACTGCAATTGTGGAGTTGATGTTTTGTACTCTGTCATAAGAAATGGTCAAACATAGGTCGACGCCACTATAGATGCCGCAATTTTTCTGATGGATGTGGACAATGCAATGGTTGGACAATCATTTATCTCACCGTGCAGTAGTGTATCTAATTAAACTTGAACAAGAAATTGAAGCTCTCAGAAGGACACTTGGTTCGGTTCGGTTATCATGTGATCGAAGATAGATTTTAAATCATTCGGTTTGTATTTATTTTAGATCTTATTTGCATCGTTTCAATTATTTATTGGGTACCACTGTATCATTTTATTTTAAACTTGGATGTCCTTACTGTATCAGTCTTTTTCAAAGTTGTTAGTTACATAATGTACTCAGTAGATAGTGAAAGTGTACACAATTTACGACAGAACTAAAAGAAAATATGTAGAACTTATAAAAAACACATATCGAACTTACAGAAAATACAAGGAGCCGAATCCTAATACATTCGACTATAAGGAAATACATAGAACTTAACAGAAATAAATAAAACTTCATTCGAAATGTCTAATATAGCTAACCCATAGATCATATGCAGCACGTTCAACAAAATTAGTACAATACTCCGAAAGATAGCATGAACCATACGTAGCCCATGTTAACTGAAATAGGTCTTATTCCTTCACTGTGTTTATAACGCTTATGTAATGTTGACAAGCTCTGGTAAACGTGACATAGTACTGCGAGTATCCAGAATCCGTCGAATTAATCTACAATCAAAATGAGTATTAAAGGCTTCGTTTATAGTAGTCTAGAAATCTTGCTCAATCTTCTCTTCCATATGTCTTGTATCGGCTTCTATATGTGCTTTGATTAGCACCAAATAATCTAGTGGAGTCCAACTTTCATTTGCCATGGAATTTTTTGTACACTACAACTATGAATTTTTCATTTAAATAGGCAATTCAATATCTTCGTTATGCAGATCAATAATGTCTGCCACTTGCTAAATTTGATTAGACTACACTCTGCATTGTTTGTCTGCCACTTGTTAAAGTTGATTTGACTATACACTGCATTATTTGTCTACCACTAGCTACAGTAGATTTGACTACACTCTGCATTTTTGTCTCCCACTTGGTACAATTGATTGGACTACACTCTGCGTTTTTTTGTCTGTCACTTGCTAAAGTTGATTTGACTACACTCTGCATTTCTTGTCCGCCACTTGCTAAAGTGGATTTGACAACACTCTACATTTTTTGTCTTCCACTTGCCACTGTCTACATATCGTATCACTTCTATACAAGGACTTCAACTTCCATTCCATGAATCACATTTAACATCTTCTTTCTTTCTCTCCGAGCATTAAACTAAATACAATAATGAATACTTCATATTTCCTCAAATGTGTTATGTCGTTCGATAGTGATTCCGATGAAGAAGAGATACTCTGAGAGAAAGCCAAAGAATTGCAAGAAATAACTGACATATGCCGTAAAGCTTATGGGTCAACATCCCGAAAACACGGTGAGTCGGTCATGGGTCGCAAACATGTAAACAGTAATCAATTTGCCTTCGACAAAACTCTGATTAAAGATACTTCAACCCAAATTGCACTTATGGACTTGATATGTTCAAGAAAAGATGCAGAATGAGAAGAGATCTATATTAAAGAATTTTAACAGGTATTCAAAACAATGACAAATATTCTATTCAAAAACCGAATGCTTCAAAAACACAAGGGCTTAGGGGTGAAAAAAAATGACTTTCGCACAGAGGATGTTAGCTTGTGGCATCCCCGCAGATGCATTGGATAATGCATATCGGATCGCAGAGATGACCGCGTTAGAAACTCTTGACATATTCTGTCAATCTGTGGTGGACGTTTCGGTACCGAGTACCTTAGATCGCCAAATGAGGATGATGTGTTGCGGATTCAAGAAATGCACGAAAGCAGATGATGGCCTGGTATGCTTGGAAGTCTGAACTGTATGCATTGAGAATGGAAGAACAACCCCAAAGCATACCAAGGAGCTTACAATGGTAAAGAAAGAAAACCAACTATTATTTTGAAGTCGTTGCTTCATACGATTTAGGGATATGGCATGCTTTCTTTCGAATGCTTGATCTAACAATGATTTAAATGTTATTGAGAGGTCACACTTATTTAATAATCTGGCACTTGGTCGAGTAACTCCACTGTCGTTCACTCTTGTGCAAAACATTTACGAGCATGGATATTATCTTGGTGATGGGATTTATCCAATATGGAGAACTATTGCGAGGACATGTCCAAACCCAATTACAGCAAAGCAAGCAAAGTTTGTTGCGATGAAAAGGGACAAAGAATAGATGTAGAAAGAGCTTTTGGCTTTCTACGATCCAGATTTGCAATGATTAGTAATCCACGTAGTCTTTGGTCTCGGGAAAAAAATGTCCAGAATCATGTTTGCATGTCTTATCATGCATAATATTATTATTGGAGACGAAAGGGATATGGACAAACAATAAAGTCATTACGAATATGATGGTGCATGACAAATCTCAGAAGTATTCCGAGATGATGTTCTTATAACAGAAGAAGCATTCAACGTTTACATGGAACGACAATTTTCATACCGCGACGCACAACTTCACAACCGGCTACAAAAAGATCTTATGAATCACATTTGGAATTTCTTTGGTGATTCTTAGATCAATATTATATTAGATCTGTTCTGTATGTACGCATTTGCATTATAGTAGTATTTAAGTTGTCTTATTACAATGTATTTCATTTCCTTCAAAATACTGTTCTTTTTTGTTATCGACTTTGTCTAAATGGAAACAAGAAAGGTACAACAATAATTAATAATAAAATACATCAGATTTAAATAAACGATACATTACAACGAAAATAGTACAACTTAAACAATTCTAAGACTGAAACAAACTACTTTTAGGGAAGTTGGAAATAATTATTTGTCGTTTGCGCTCCATCCAATACTGCTTTTGCATGTCATCCATCCCCGTCAAATCTTTATCCATAATCATCTGCACTTCTCTTTCCCTTTCTACATCCAGCTTTTGTTGCTCAATTTTTGCAAACTTGCGCATCACGTCGATCTTCTCCTGCACTAGCTTGCTTCTTTCTTGATGCCTTCTTTTGTGAATTTCAAGAGCGGCATTCACTTTAGCGTCCACCATGACATTATCTTTATTTTTTCTCTTTGCTGCTTTTATCCCAATTTGTCTATAACCTTCATCTGATCTCTGGTTGAGCGCATCCGACTCATTTTCTTCCTAAAATTGACTTTCTCTATACAAGATGAATCTTCCGAGCTTGACGAGTAAGGAGATTTCGATGCTTTGTTCTTCCTCTTCCCCTTCGCTTGAACGTTTCAGAGGCTCTTAGCGTTATCGGTGGTATGTTCGTCAGCAACTCGTGATAGTTAAGAAATTGGTAATATTGCGCTTTTTAGCACCATTTTCCCTTGGAAAAAACTTTATGAATTCCTCATTCGCCATGCTTCTCTGTAAATCCAAAAAGAAAAAAATTACTAATCATATTTTATACAAAAAATAATAATAAGAAGAAACATACCAGTTGCACTTTTCCTTCCATTCCACTACAGTTCGCTTTTTTTATTTTATAAATCCATGATTCATAAAATTGAGTTTGATGATTGATTTTGCTGAATCGACCTTGAATCGTCGACAAAGATCAAGTATTTTCGGGATGCTTAAGGTTGAAAGTATGCATTATTTTCTTCCAAACCTTATCGCCGCTCTGATCGTTGCCTCTAATCGCGTCGTTCGTATGATGACAGTAAATATTGCATAAATCGTAGTCCTCGTCGCTTCTCCATGGATTAGACGAATGTTGTGCAAGAGGAATGCTCAGTTGTTGCTGGCTGTCGTCGAAGTAATAGTTTTGAGATTGAGAAGGATGCGTGAAGTCTCCAAAAGATGAGGTCATTTTTAAATAATACAAGTTGTAGAAGAAATAAATGAAGAAGTTTGTGCAGATAGGATAAGTGAAGAGAGTGAATTTATAGAGAATGCAGAATATGACCGTTGAAACTAGCCGTTGGTTAAAATAGTCGTTACGGGGGCATTGATTTAGCCAATTCAGAATTCTGAATTGCCCCTTTAGCCTTATTATTAAGGCTAATGTGAACCGTTGGAGTGAAAAAAGTTGCATGCCTTACTATACGGCTGTTGGAGATGCTCTAAAAGGGTGGCTAGAGCACTAACGGCGATGGTTATGTGGGGAAAACGACGGGGAAGTGGTGGCGAAGTGCATATGTAGAAGGAAGCGGATGTGAGAAAGCGGAACGGGTGATGGAGGAGACTCGCCATGTGAGAGTTCTACATAGAAAGATATTCAGACCGATAAAATTGTCGTGCTAAATTATGAAAGTGGAGATCGAAGGATTAACGTTTGATAGAAGTTTGTCTTTCCAACAAAGTATTCATATTTATTCTTAATTATGTTTCAAATTCAATATTCACTATCTTTTTTTAGGGATTTTTAGGCACAGAAGAAGTTGCAAAAAAAATAGTCTTAGGTACAGCAAGTTTGATTTTTTAGTCACATGACACTTTGTAGTGTAAATCACATAATAATAGATGTAGCTATCATTTTCTATTTATACTATAAAGTGTCTTTCACATTAAAAAAAACAAACTTACCGTTCCTGATACTAAATTTTTTTGTAACTTTTTTCTTGGGCATATTTTCCAGTTTTTTAATGTAAAATTCAGCCTACAAAAATGGGGTACTTAAATGTAAAATACTACAAACAATTTAGTTTGAATTTCAGATTTCAACTCCTTTTGGACCAAATTATGACAGAAATTCTACTCGATCTTACCCGAAGTACCTTTTTTCATTCCTCAATATTCGAAGAATCAAAACATATAAAAAAGGTTGGATCTTCACTTGAATCTCATATCTTGTCAACGGTCGAGATCAGCTCAGATCATCAACTTTTCTGCTGGGATCTCAACGGCAGTGAATGAATGGACGCAATCAGGAAGCAAGCCACTAAGCTCAGAGAGCAAGTCGCTAAGCAGCAGCAGGTCCCTTTTTACCTTTAGCCCATTCCTTTTGTGTTTTTTTGTTAGATCTACTTAATTTTCAGCTATATGCGTTTTCATTTTGTATTTTGCATTGTTGAATAATTTTGCTGGAAGATCTTCACTATTGCTAGCAAATTTGATTTTTTTTAATCGATATAGTGCTTCAGTTAGGAAAAGCTGATGTACTAAATAGACCATGTTCAATGTAAAGTTACATCTCAAACAATTTCCTACAAGAATTGCATAACGTCGTTTCTGATCAGCGCCATAAAATTGAAAAGAAAAGTGCTTATAGCTTTTGTAAGCTTTTGTGGGACATTGCACCCTCGTAGAAACTAGCGGATTCCAGATAAAGAAGGATCACCAAAAAGCATCTATATCTTTTTAATGTATGATAAATGCAGCAGCGATAATTCAACGTGACAGTAGACAGAATATCAGTCTTGTTCATTACTATTTTTCTTTTTCTTTTTTTAAAAGTTATAGCTTGTTAGAATATTTGGTTAGGCTGTCTTCAAGCAATTTGGAGGTGGTGGATATGGAAACTCGGATAATTTAGTTACTGATGAGGCCGAGCTTCACCAGCATCAGAAATTAGAGAAGCTCTACTTATCAACCCGTTCAAGCAAGGTTTTTATATGTACCACAATCCTTTTTTTTTCTCCTTTTTTTGTATAAAAGTAAAACAAATGCTTAGTGCTCTGAATATTTTGTTTTTTGTTCTCAGCATTTCCAAAGGGAAATTGTTCGTGGTGTTGAAGGTTATATTATGACTGGATCGAAACAAGTTGAAATAGGTCAGCATTTTATCGCTGTTTTCTTTATGCTGAATGGATTGTCTGTGTTTATTCTCATAACTGTATGCGACAGGTAATAAATTGTCTGAAGACAGTAAAAAATATGGAGTTGATAACACTAGTACAAGCGGGAATACTTTGTCAAAAGCCGCAGTATGCTTTGGAAGGGCTCGTTCGCAAATGGAGAAGGAAAGAGGAACTCTATTGAATGCATTGGTTACTCAGGTCCGAAATAGTACATGCTCAAAATGATTATCAACTATTCTGGTGTGTCTAACTAGTCTAACTTTTTTTTTGGTTCATGTTTTTGTGTTTTCTGAAATTCCCGAAAGTGCAAATTGTAATGTGATTCCCCATAATTGACTACTAGCTGTAAAATAAAAGAACTTATGGTTTATATTCTTTCTTCATAAAGGACAGCTTACATTCCATCTAATATTGTTTATGCTCATATGCTCGAATAACATGTAACTGATTAGTGATGCATAGAGTGAAGATGATACTTTAAAGTACAGTCCTGGCTAAACATGAGATATAAGCTAAATAAAGAGATGAATATAGGATATTTGTCTTGACCAATAGATTCCTATAGGGATTCTTAAGTAGACAACTGATCAAAGCCATGCACCTACAAACCATCATTGTAAATAGTTATTTATTTATATTTATGTTACATTTACTAGATTGTTAATTATAGAAGTCATGTGATATTGTAGTTTAAACTTATATTCGTGTATAACAACTAATATTACCTTACAATATAATATGATCAAAGCTTGTCAATGATGCTACCTAATGTGTCAAAGGTTTTGAATTTTGAGATATTTTTAGTATAACTCTTTCTAAAATGTACCTGAGCTGGCAGATTGCAGATATCAGCACAGCATTGATAACGCATAGCAAGTATAAGGTGGTGCTAAATTGTATGATGAAAGGCTCTGTTGCTTTGAGTTTATTTGAAATTGGCCAACAGATTATTATGATTTTTAATCCAAGGGGTTCGCTACTTTCACCATTTATAACCACCCGAATAATGGGTAGGGCTGTTAGATAATACAACCTAAAATTTACCTCGTCTTGCATAAATCATATAACATTTAATGGTAGTATAATGACACATACTGCATAGGATTTTATTCTTTGGCTTTCACTTGTCTTTTGTACACTCTTATACTGCACTGCACCATGCTATTCATTTTGTATCAATCATCTTCATTAATATTTAAAAACGTGGCTTTCCTAGGTCACTGAGCCTTTAAGAGCAATGGTAATGGGAGCTCCTTTGGAAGATGCTCGACATCTTGCTCAGCGATATGACAGGCTACGACAAGAAGCTGAAGCTCAGGTAATCATAGCATATAAGTTGAAAGATTTATCATGATATGGAAATTAACTATTCATGCAATAGATTGAGTTTTCGTGGATGCATATCATATCTAAACAATTAGCCAACCAAAATTTCATTATACTGTACCAAGGCTATTGAAGTGTTAAAAAGGCAGATGAAAGTAAGGGAAGCCCCTGGCAATATTGACAATAGTTTGAAGTTAGAAGCTGCCGAGTCCAAGCTGCAAGATTTGAAATCAAACATGACGGTGTTGGGTAAGGAAGCTGTTGCTGCAATGACTGCAGTTGAATCTCAACAGCAAAGACTAACTTTACAACGTCTTATCTCAATGGTATGATCTTTCAGTTCTTGCACAGTATCATATTTATTTATGCTCTGATGTTGAAATTATTGTCGTTGCACATGAAGGTCGAATCCGAGAGAAATTACCACCAAAGAGCGTTACAAATTCTTGACCAGCTTGCAGCTGAGGTAACGACAAGGGCACTAAACAGTACTGAAATACCTATTTCAAATTGGGATTGAATATGTAATCATGATGTACGGTTTGATTGTCAGATGGTATCAGAGAGACAAAGGATTGAAGCATCTCCTAGTCCGACCAATGAAGATACTATGCCACCACCTCCTTCGTATGAAGAAGTCAATGGAGTGTTTTCTTCTCATTCGTTTGATGGATCAACTGATTCAATGGGATACTTTCTAGGAGAGGTATTATTCGGCTATATCTGTGTTTCTGTTCTTTTACTGTTTAGGCATTTTGTTATATATACTGATCATTATTTTGTATTCTATTATGTAGGTCATACATTCATATCAGGCTGAATCAGATGTGGAGCTTAACTTGTCCCTTGGAGACTTTGTTGTCGTCAGAAAGGTATGCCATTCTAATTTTTGTGTGTGTGGTTTTTATGTTTTTTGTTTTTGGGGGGTTGGGGGGGTGGGGGGCAGGGTTGACGGTGTTCAGTATTCTTAAACACATTCAACCCATATAGCTTTTGCTGTTGTTCAGTTGTTGATCCTATATTTTCAGTCTCTGTGCATGTTTTTACCTAATGGAATTGACAAATTATAAAATGAAAAGGTTCTTGCAGTCAGGAGAGACACTCTTCCAAACTTAGTTCTAATGCTGTATCTTCTGTCTACCTTCCTATTTCCTATGTATTATACATTACATAAAAATTTCAGTTTCAGGGATGATGGTATTATTAATCAACTCCTAGTACTTTGTATTTGTGATTTGAACAGTCTTCACCGACTGTGATGTTACTATTCCATTATCTTCCCTCCATGAATGGTTTCAAATCTCATATATATTGTCTGATTTCTCCTCCAAGATCGCCTTTTCACACTTAGACTAGACGAGATATCAAATCTCGTTCATATCTCCTTTGTCACTCATCTCACTCAAAACATTCAAATCTCAAAGAATAATATATCGGTTCGAGATCATGCTTGAAATTATAACCTTTTTTTTACATAATGTTTTTTACAATACATAAATCCAAAATAAACCACTGAATCCAACTATTATTTACCAACTTCTTGATCATATATGTATGTACATTTTTTACCTGGACAAGTTGCAACAAAAGACTATATATTTTTCAATGTTCAAATAAAAGAATATCATGTTGTCAACTCCAAATTAATTAAGTTGTCAAGCTTTTACTCTTCTACGAAAACATATGCATCTTAACTATTTTTTTCTATGAAAATTAAATATGTTACAATTTTTATTTTACATTTTATTTAATAATTGTCATTGATTAAAATATCAATTTTAGACACAGAAGTAACATCGAGATATTCCCGAGATGTACTTTATGACCCGAGTTGTCAACCCAAAATGTACATTCTACATACCGTTGTCTCATTCAAGATCTCATTCGATACGAGATGCCTTGTATGGAAATCCCAAGACAAAATGTTATTCAAATCCAAGATTTAAAATCTTGCCTCCGCGTAAATTTTTCATGGTCCTATTTACATATTTAAGGTTGTTTCATTATATAAAGAGGACATTCCTAGGATTTATTCTCTCTTATATCTTATGTATTGAACATTTCTGGAATATCTTTTTTTATTAGCATGGGGAGCACTTAGCTATGTTGATAAGTGTTCTGTAGTTCAATCATTATGAGAACCTACGTTTGTCCCCATTCACCCAAAAACTTCAGATATTAAGTTGCAATTGGCTCATCCATTTAGAACTTATTCCACTAAAAATCTCTTTTAACCAAATAACTAAAATTGGATACCTAAAGTCAAGTCTGCAGATATAATCGTTGGGGCAAAAAAAAATCAATTTTGCTAAAACGACCGGGGTAGAGACGGTGAAAAAATGCTATGTAAAGAGGATAAGTGGGAGCCCCTGTGAATTTGGCTGCAAAGTTCATCTCTCTCCGTAACCCATTTAGCCGGTTGTTGTAGCAAGATTCAAAATAAATAAATCATATCATTTAAAACATCGAATTGGAATCTGTTTTCACGATCATATCACAAGATTTATTTTATTTCCCGTCTTCCAGACAATATCATATGTTACGATGTTAAGATGTGAAGCACATCTTTAAAAATATTTGCACATCACATGCAACATTTTACATGCAAGATCAAATATTTGCAAATTTTTAAATATGAAGCATCCGTTTGGAATTTTATTCTCAGCGTCAAATCACCGATTTTGTAATCTCTCTATCTTATATATATCATGTCATTTGGTGCCAAAATTTGGTGTAATAAATATTGTGCAAATGGAAGTAGAAATTGCAAATGTTTGTGATTTCCCGTATTATATCTGCAATTTTTAGAATAAATTATGAATAGTGCAAATCGAAGTAGCAATCTTCAAAAAACACAAAACTTTGTGGAAACATACAGCAAATAAATGTTGTTAAAAAAAACATAAATTTTATTACTTTATATTGACAGTGAAATTTCATTTTGATTTTGGAACAAAAATATATTTTGCATTTTGTACATTGAAAATGATTGCGATTTAACCCAATGTTTTAAAATTTTGACACTTTGTAAGTTGTAGATAGGAGAACTTGAACCCTAATTTGAAAGTTTTCAAGGACTTAGAGGCAAAATATATTTCATAAACTAACCTCACTATTTAATTGGTAAATAACTATTTCTGCAATATATAATTTGAATCTCACTTGTTTGTATGTAGCCATCTCAAATTTTTGGGGTAAAAAAATTGCGCTCAATTTTGGTACTTCATTCTGACAATAAGATGCTTTTCCACTCTACCTATAAATTGTACTCAATTGTAAATATTTGCCATAATGTATAAACTTATATTTAAATGCCGTAAATGTAAAATGGATATGAACAAACAATACGCAGGTGTCAGGTAATGGCTGGGCAGAAGGGGAGTGCAAAGGCAGAGCAGGATGGTTCCCTTTTGGATACATCGAGAAACGAGAGCGCGTGCTTGCAAGCAAGATAGCTGAAGTGTTTTGAGATTAGTTTTTAAAAAAAAAAATGAAGTGCTCTTGATGTTGCTTGTATTAAAAATGCTTTTGATTCTCTGGATTGCTAAATGATATGCATGTTATACTACGAATACCTGCTATTGTGCCTGTATGCTTGTTGGTGCAATGTCATTTTGTGCTCATTTCATTAGGAGATATTTGATACTGCAGTTTTGGAGTTTTGTAAATTAAGCAACTTCATTATGTCACTTTTGGAGTTGAGCATTGGTCGGTTGTGTAACTTATGGATTTTGTATAAAGGGATCTTTTCTGATTCTTCTTTTTCGCTCCTTACTGTAGTGGAAGAATATGCTAGTTTATTTATGTGATTTATGTGTGGGTTAAGCACAAGGCAAAAAATCAAAGGCAATGGAATGAATCGTGGTAAAATGGTAAACTATAACATATAACTTTCGTTTAGTTTGACTTAAGTAAGTTATTTTTTGGTTTTTCGAAAGTCAAAACGATTAGGTTTTGATTTTTAGAAAGTTAAAAGTCAGTTTATTTAAGTTCATTCAAAAAGGATTCAAAAAGGTCAAAAAGGAGAGGACAGAAAAATACCCTTTTTTTCTCATTTATGTAGTGTGGAATAACAATTAATTTACTGACTTAATGGATGGTGGTTTGTAAAGTCGCATGTGTTTGTCCACATAGCTCATAAGATGGTTTGCATTACTCATCATTGCGATGAGTACTTTATCCTGTTAAATCACCTAATTGGAACCTTGCTAGTAAAACGCAGTGGGGTGAAACATGAATGAAGAAAATAATTACACGCTACAATAGTTGATTGGTGGTTAATTCTACACTTCTAGCGTGCCAATACTGCAAATCAATTTTGAATGTTGAAGTTGATAGTGCTTTAGTTAGGAAAATAACTTACATTGGGTTTATTATGATATAATGCTTTGAAAGGAGATAAGTTCGACCCTGTCCATGTAGGCAAATGGTTTATGACATGACAGGCTGAATGAATAGCTGCTGTCCATAGCTCTCTTAGAAGATTCTTTGCATGCAACCAAGACAAGCACGTGGAAGTAAGATGCGCCAATTTGCGTTCAACAACTACATTTTGTTGTGGAGTGTAGACCTGGGATTGACGTTGTTTGTTGCTGCCCATCATTTGTTTCAACAAAGCCTCCTGATTTTTGAGCAAATTCTCCTACTCAACAACAGAAGGTTAATTTATCCACCCTTGTATCGAAGAAATAAAGGGCATAAACTCCTTTCATAGCCCTCGAATGAGATAACGACGCAAACGAGCATTACTAATAGGTTCCTCCTTATCTAATTCGAAAATTTCAGAACACAATTTTTTTTTGAGAAAAATGTGTGATCCTCTATCAATAAGAGCACACATGAAACTACATATATAACACATAACAAGGCGCTGCCAACAAGCCTGGCAGGTAACAAATCTAAGTACAAGTATCAAAGGATAAAACACAGGTACCTCTATAATGAGCTCCGGTAAGGCCACCGTCTATTACATCCCACTATCGAGCTCCAACATGGCCACCATCCTATAGTAAGGTGTTGGAAGTACTTGAAGAAAATGAATAGAATCAAAAGCCAAAGATACTGAAAGCCAGCACCATCTGGTAAGAAAACTCTATGCTACTGCCTCAGAAGGAATAAGGTTGTTGCTAATCTGGAGTAGAATGATTAATGATCCAGAAAGTAAAACTCCACTCTGAAGACTCGGTATAGCTGGAAGTAGCGCCCAGCTAAGAAGTGAATCCTCCTGAAGATAAAACGCCTAAGTGAAGCTGAAGATGTACTGAGAAGAATCCCTCATCGCTATCGGCAATCTTGAAAATGGCAATCCCATGCGCCTGTAAAGAGACACTAACATCCTATCTATCTTAGACCTGTAACTGAAAATTAACAAGGAAAATAGTTAGAATGGTTCACATATATGTATATGAATAAAATTTATGTACATATATGTGTAAGTAAAATCTAATGAATATAATAAAGCAAAGATAAGCTAGTACAAAAACTAAAAGCTCTAAAAAAAGTAAGGGTAGTATGATCCATGCTGAAGAAAAGTAAAGAACTATAAACAATTACAATGATAACTAAAACAAAATCAAAGACATTTCTAGAATTATCTTTGTGGACTTATAATCAAAAGCAAATTGTGGTACACAGTGGGATCATCATTTAAATTTGAAAAAATATTAATACTATTATTATTAGTGTCAAAAATGTTATTGTTATGTTTGAATATATTACTAACCTTGTTAAGATATTCATTAAAAAAGTTATTTTTAGCTAATTTATATTTCGGATTAGATATCCAACTAAAGAAAAAAGACGAAATTTAAAAAATCAATTTATCGAAGTGATTATTGTTATTATTAAAAATTCTCTAATTTCTTTCAAACCAGATATACCAACAAGATATAATGAATAAGTGTCAAGTAAGTATCTATTATCCATATTGAACTTAAATCTAAAAGTGTTCTAATAGATTCACAATCAGTAATTCTGGTAATAATATTAAAATCAAAGTTTTTAAGAGTATTCACTAGAATAAAATAAGCATCCATACAATGTTGTAAATATGTTTAATATCTTCAAAATGCATATTACAAAAATAACATTTATTATCAATTTGTATATTTTTTTCTTTTTAAAAATTCTATAGTATTTAGTTTTCCGTGCATAATTAACCACATGTGAATTTTAGAGTTAGGAGCATTTGATTTTCAAATAAATTTAAAAAAGTTATTAGTTACATCCGAAAAGTTAATAAATCTATAAAAAGAATTAGAAGAATATTTCTTACTCTTATACCACTCTCAACTAATTTAATCATTATCATTATCAATATTATAAAGATTTAATCTAGCGTAAAACAAAAAAAGCTTCCTAAGGGTTGAACCTACTAGAATTCTGTTAAAACTAAAATTTCAAGAAGGGTCATTTTTGGGAGAAAAAATTTATGAAATTAATGCATATTTAAAATTACAAATATCATATAACTCTATAAACTCAATCCTAAGAAGGATGACGGAAATCCAACTGTCGTGCCAAAAAGAAGTATTATTACCTGAATGAACTATAACATTAGTGCCTAAGTTAAAAATCTCACGACTTTTTAAAATGGATTTCCAAAAATAAGATTGTTTACGGGTGATCGAAAGACTAATTTGATATAGATTATTTGTAACAACCCGGATTTTGGAGATTACCGTTAATATTAAATTGTAATGCAAATAATAATTTAATATTGTGATTATAAATGAATTGGAGGAATGAAATTTGAGTTAATATTGTTTATTTTATATAAACAATGTTTTGATGTCCGAGGCCTTGGTGCAGTGGTAAAACGCCAGGCTATTGACGACAAGGTCGGCAGTTCGATCCCTGCCTCTGGCATATTAAACTGTGCGCCATGATGATTCTTGCAGACTTGTGTGCTGCCTACTTTGTAAATATAAGTACCCAGTTTCAAAAAAAAAAAAAAAAAAAAAAAAACAATGTTTTGATGAATAAAACTTGGTTTTTAATTTATGTGAGTTAATTTATCTCATAAGATGTTATTTCAACATATTGATGATTGGAATAAATATAAATGAGTGAAAATAAGCTTGGAATATTTTATTTGTGAAATTGGGTTGAAAATAAACGATGTTAGTTATTTATTGAGTCAAAATGGGAAGTATTGAAATTTTATTCCAATAATAGCCTTTTATAGTGAATAAAAAGGGCAAATGGGAAGAAAATAAATTTTCAAAGTGTACAAATGATTGAAAATAGTGTTGTAATATTTTTAAAAGTGTTAAAACATTTAATACACTTATTTGAGTTAAGAAATAATTTTTATTTGACCCAGATTGTTTAAAATTGTGGTTTTTTTGGTCTAAAAATAACAATATTGTCAAATATTGTGTAAATTATTAGTCTATTGGGAAAATAATATTTTTAAGTGTGAAAATAAATTATTGTGTTAATCATGTTCACCTTGTTAAAATATGAAGAATGCATTTTGTCTCCTGTAAAAAGAAGTTAATATGAGAAAGTTATGTTAGAAATGGTTTAAAACCTATGTATATTAGCCTAAATAATTTTCTAAGTATGAGAATGAACTAATTGGGTATGGTAAACATCTAATAACCTAAATTCTAGAGTTTTCTGATGAAGTACGTTCCTTTTCTCCCAAACTCATTACAGTAAAACCTAAATCAGAAAAGAAAAAACTTCAAAGTATAAAACGAGGTTACCCTCTTCAAAATTTAATCTTCCAAGCTCAATCTTTGCAAATTTAAAAGCCTAATTCAAGTTAGAATCATAAAGAAGGTAATCTCCAACCTATTCTATCTTAGAATCCATCTAAAACCCTAGAATTATTTACTGTAAATTTTGTTTTGATCAATTTCTTCTTTGCATGTATTGTTTTTTTCTATTTTCAGGTGTTTAGGGCTCCAATCTTATGCTAAAGGCTCAATCTTGCTTGCAAATCCTTGCTTATTCACTGAAAATCAATAGGTAAGTGTAGAAGCTTACAAATTCTAGTCAAAAATAAGGTTTTGAGTTGAATTTTCGTATTAATAAGGTTACGTTTTGTCTTTGTTATTTTCTGTTTTCTGTTGCCACATTGTTTTGGCCATAACTTTTTCATTTTTTAACCAAATTTCATAATTTTGGATGTTCTGAAAACCCAGACAAAGAACTACAAGTTTCATGTTTTTATTTTTTTAAAATTTTAAAGTTTACTTGACCAAAATCGTGTTTGTTTGTTGCTGTCACGAGAGCAAATGACAGCAACAACAATCACAAAGTCTGAGAATTTATTTTGACAATAACTCATTCATTTCTTATCCAAATTTCATAATTTTGAATGCTCTGGAAAGCACAGACAAAGGGATACATGTTTAATGTTTTGATTTTTTAGCATTTTTGATGTTTATATGGTGAAAAATCCATATCTTTGTGACTGTTCTGTCATTGACAGAGAGTGTTTATATATTCACCTCGAAAGTAATTTGATCATAACTTTCCTGTTACCTATCGGAATTTAGAAATTTTCGATGTTATAGAAACCATATGATTTAGGCTATAACTTTATTATTCTGAGTTTTGAGTACTTTTTTTGTTTATATGGTGAAAAATCAATATCTTTGTGACTGTCCTGTCATTGACAGAGAGTATTTATATATTCACCTGGAAAGTAATTTGATCATAACTTTCTTGTTACCTATCGGAATTTAGAAATTTTTGAAGTTCTGGAAACCTGAGGATTTAGGCTACAACTTTTATTTATAATTATTCTCAAATTTTGTATATTTTTATGTGAAAATATATATTATTTACAGCAAGATCGAAATATACGTAGTGTTTAATTTCCGTGTTTGATGATATTCTGACGATTTCTATGATTTCAGTCGCATTCTTTTTTTAATAAAACTTGATGTTATTAGATGAAAATGATGTCCATGAATATATTATCTTAGATTTGAAGAAGTTTGAGATTTAAGTTTTATTTAAAATTCCATTTAAATTTGAATAACGGTTAATACCGATATGTGAGTGTTTTGAGGGTTTTAAATGATTTTAATTTCAAATAAATTCTAGAAAATTTCTTAAATAAAAAAATAAATAAATCATTGTTTGTGAAATAAGTATTTTGTAGCATTTTTAAGAATTTTTTTATCAATCATCAATAATTTTAAAGTGTTTTTATAATAGAAGTTCTCTTTAAAATAGTGGATTTTTTTTATAAAAAAAAAAACCCACTTCGGAGAGTAGAGCTAGGGGATACAGCTGTCTGCCACACTGACCCCCCTTTTTAGCCAGCCCAGCCAAGAGCATTAACCCTTTACCATGTTCGGCTTTATTGAGGATAGACCGCTCAAGGCCTTAAGGGAAACAAATCTCAGCTGCGGGACTCGAACCCGCAACCTCCAGGAACTTTGTTCCATAGTTGCAAGGTAGTCCTCAACCAGCTAAGCTAAAAAAAATAGTGGATTTTTTTGTACAAAGCTTTTAAAATGGTTTCTAGATTGTTTAAGAATTCTATTTTCTCTAAAAAATGATTTTAAATATATATTAGCCTATGTTTATGAGTTTCGACGTAAAAGAATGAGAATTAAACAATTTAGTAAAAAAATACATGGTATGGGACATGCATTTTTGCTTTATCGCTTAATATCGGACTTGTACGATCGAAACCAATTTGAAGTGTTATTTTGAGTTGATTTAGAAGTTACCAAATTTTGGTGAAGATTATTGGTTTGAGAATTACTCTTTGAGTACATTCGACGACGAACCAATCTAGATGCATTTTGTGATGGCCGATGAAATGAGGCAATATTGATGTTAAGTTTTAGTTTGCAACTATGGTTAGAAATAACCATCACCATGTTCTTTTACTTGCCTAGGAGATGAGGCAAGTTGTTATGATGGATTGATGATGATTTCGATATTTATGATGAATTTTTACTTGTCGATGAAATGAGACAAGTCTCGATGTCATTTAAAACTCGTCCAAATAAGAGATAAGACAAGTTAGGTATCTTACACTCGCCGATGAGATGAGGCAGTGTTTATTTGATGATGTTTTATGATGGTTTTCTAGTGCGGCATCGACTAACGATTAGTAAACCAATAGATGCGAACGTATGGTATGGGACGTACGTTGATGCCTATTGGGTTCCTATTCGAGAAGTTGAGGCACATTCACGATGTTACTAGTGCTACAGAGTACTCGATTGGAATCATCACGATGTTCATGAAGTTATTACTCGACTCCAATCATCACGATGTTATTACTCGGGTTTTTGTGACTGGGTGTCATCAAGATGTTTCCGAGTATAGTCAATCAAGATGATCACGATGTTATGATGTTATGTGACCCCAAGTCATCATGATGAATGGTACCAAATAATGGTAGTACTAGTCAAGATGTAAATGCACGTGCTGTTTTCCATGAGGTTTTAGGTGTTTCGATTTCACTATTTTGATGATGATGCTTTAGTATAGCCTTATGTAAGAAAAAGGCTTATTGACATACATGGTTTTATTTGTGATTTCGAATATGATGTTTTGGATCCTTTCCGGGATCTATCAAGATGGATTTGAGACATTATATATATTTATACCAATGAGATGAGGTATAAATTATGGTAATGCTTTTATGATGAGTGTTGATAATAGATTTAAGATATATTTATATTTATACCAATGAGATGAGGTATAAATGACTATGGAGATTCCTTTATAATGAGTTTAATGATGGATTTGAGATGTATTTATATTTATACCGATGAGACGAGGTATAATAATTAAGAAGTTTCTATTAGATGAGTTTTATTTATGATGGATTCTTGAAGTTTTAATTATCTTATGAAGATTTACTTTATGGTTCATATCCTCACCCATTTCATTCGGTTATATATATAATTAGATGAACCATGTCTATCTAATATACATATTGTATTCCTCTATGCAATCATGACGAACCATTGATGTATCACTCTAGATATAACTTGATGACTTATATCATTCCATTGGTAACGATGGAATGGTTTTCCCCTTATCTCTTACCATCACGTGTACTAATGATAAGTTCTAGCTAGCCTGACCCGTGTGTTTTCACTTGGGTCAGACCGAGTTGTTTCAGGTATCATCTATTGGGCTTAGCTTGAAGTTGATGTTGGATATTAGCTCTTCTTTCTCTTGAGTAGTTTCTATTCTTTCGCATAATCTGATATATTTATATTTGATTCGATGTATATGGTGTGGTCGAGTACCAACGTTATTGTATTCATATTGTATTGTACTAAACATGTATCAGTGTATATGTATATATATGATGTTGATTACTATTCTGTGACGTGCTTTTCATTTAGTTATTGTATTTTGTTCTGATAGATCCATAAGCCACCTATAGTTTTGGATTAAGCATTTGCTGGTTATGTCGATCCAGTTGAGATAGAAAATAAAAATCATATTGCATTTATCGACGTACTCAGTAGATGTTTAAGACAAAATTATAGATGGTCACCCTTAACCAGCCCTATTCTCCACTTTAGTAGACGGAATTACTCGTTAATTCTCTTTACTAAGATGGTTCTCGGGGTGGGGCGTCACAGCTTGGTATCAGAGCTGTGGTCATGACAAAGTAGAATAAACACAGAACAGTATGTATATCGTGATACATCGAAGTACAATACGAATGAATCATTGCCCTTTATTCAAGCTTGTTTTCGAATCGAGCCTCGATTCTTTTTCGAGTTTTGGGATTATTCTATTTTTATTTTTGTCGATATGAGTAAGTTCGTATCGATGGAGCTGATTGATTTCTTTGAGCATTTTTGTTGCATTCCTTTGAGAGTTGTGAATCCTATTGAAGGGATCCACAACGATTGGCTTGTTGTGAGCATTCTGTGTTTTCTATTTGTTGCTGCTTTAGTGAGTATTTGTTTATTACTCACTATCTTGGGATGTATCTAGTTTGGGATGGATTGACTTATTTGATGTCAAGTCCGATCCTTTTGTTGTTATAGGATCCTATATTTCTTTAGGCATCCTAATTTGATTGGTTTATTATTTCTTTCACTTTGGAATGTTAATGATGATTCCAGAGTTTCTGTATTCACTCTTGAGTATCGATATGTTGATGATATATCTCAAATTCCAATCAAGGTGACTTTGTTGAGTTTTTGAGTCCGTTTGGATTTGACATCCAATCGAGAAATGGAGTGTTGAGGTAACCTTATTTCTAGCTCTTAGCTCTTCGGTTATCCTTCCACGAAGACATCCACTGAGGAATGAGGTGAGTTTCTAGATTGTTCGAGTTTGGTTAAGTTTATCATTCAGCTTCGTTTGAGTGTTCTTTTTAGATACTCAATTAATTGTATCCTTTGTAGCATTACTCCATTTAAATTAGTGATTCGTGAATTGTGTGCTTCTTCGTCTTTGAGAAGAATGTCTTGTTTATCCTGTATTTTGATGATTTTTAGGAGTGGCTCATGACATCGTATGATTGACGAACACTCTCTCTCATTTTGATGATTTTGAGAATCGAGTATTCTGAGAATATCTCCATGCATTCTCTTAATGCTCTTTGATTTGAGTTTTGAAGCTATATAAATATGAGTTTTAATGAGAAATTTGAGCTTTGAGATATTTTAAAAAAAAACATCAAAAAATATTTTGAGAATATATTTACACGAGTAGTATTTCTTTTATAGAAATAATTTGAGAGTGTTGGGTTGTCCATCGAGTAGTTAAGAGTTCTGGTCGATACGCCTGATCAACGCTATCGATAGGAATCTCCTAAATGCTATGATGAGGCAATCAGACAGATGGTTTGTTTTTTTTAAATTGAGATTTTGAAAATAATATTTTGAGATTAAATATTAAATTTATTTTTGAATAGTAATTGCAACCATTGATTTTAGAGAGGAGTAGTAGAGTGGCGAGGCGGTTTTGATCATTCGGTCGCCTCTGCAGCCAACAAATATATTTATTTATTAGAGAATCAATGGCGAGACAATGCCATTTATTTATTTTTAAATTATAAAGATGAGAATATAAATGAGATTAATTTTTTAGCCGTTCTTTTTTGGAAGTATATTTTAAGATTTTAGAATATATATTATATACATTGGATGTTTTAAGAGAAGAGTTATAAGAGAATTTGAAGATCGTTTCTTTAAAACTATTTAGTGGTTTAATAAAAAGAGTAAAGAGAATTTAAACCCTTAATTTATTTTGAGGAATATTATTATGGATTTACAAATTTCTTTGGAAATTAATTTTGAAGTAAGAGAAGAAATTTGGACTTTTAATTTGAATTTTAAATTACTTACTAAGTAATATAGTAAAGAGTTTGAAAATTTTCAAATGTTGAAAATCGAGACTTAAAATTTAAAAGATGTTGAGATTTAAAAATTCAAAATATCTTGGATTAAAAGATAATTCGAGTTTATATCCTTGTTCTTGAGTATATTCTATCTTTGAGCCATTATTAACGACGTGCATTTTTCGCGGCCATTCGAATTTGTGGCCTTGTGAGAAGCCATCTTATGATTTATCAATCTTGTCTATTGTGTCTACCCTGTTATGAGGATGTTCTTTCCGTATATTTATGCGGAAAATCTTATTGATGATCTTCTTTATTGTTTAGAGTTCGGGTTTGAGTGAGTTTGATCCCGACTCTATTCATGGAGTTTTGAGTAATCAATCATTTTCGATTGATTATTTTTTGAGCATCTTATTGACTTTTGATTCAAAACGGGAGATCTTCAAAATTCTTTCGAGATGTTTGGAAAATTCGATGGTTTGCTAATCATTATATTGGCATATGATAGGCCATTGAATTAACCAAGTGAGTTTTTCCTTGTTTCTTTCTATCATTCTATATTGAGAGTATGAATGGTTTGGAATTCGAGCTTGTCTTTATCCTTTAATGATTGTATCTTTAATGTTATTTACAGCCTTTTCCTCTAGAAATTGCGAGGACACAATTTTGTTAAGGAGGGGAGTCTGTAATAACCCGAATTTTGGAGATTACCGTTAATATTAAATTGTAATCCAAATAATAATTTAATATTGTGATTATAAATGAATTGGAGGAATGAAATGTGAGTTAATATTGTTTATTTTATATGAACAATGTTTTGATGAATAAAACTTGGGTTTTTAATTTATGTGAGTTAATTTATCTCATAAGATGTTATTTCAACATATTAATGATTGGAATAAATATAAATGAGTGAAAATAAACTAAGAATATTTATTTATGAAATTGGGTTGAAAATAAACGATGTTAGTTATTTATTGAGTCAAAATGGAAAGTATTGGAATTTTATTCCGATAATAGCCTTTTATAGTGAATAAAAAGGACAAATGAGAAGGAAATGAATTTTTCGAAGTGTATTAATGATTTAAAATAGTGTTGTAATATTTTTAAAAGTGTTAAAACATTTAATACACTTATTTGAGTTAAGAAATAATTTTTATTTGACTCAGATTGTTTAAAATTGTGGTTTTTTAGCCTAAAAATAACAATATTGTCAAATATTGTGTAAATTATTAGTCTATTGGGAAAATAATATTTTTAAGTATGAAAATAAATTATTGTGTTAATCATGTTCACTTTGTTAAAATATGAAGAATGCATTTTGTCTCCTGTAAAAAGAAGTTAGTATGAGAAAGTTATGTTAAAAATGGTTTAAAACCTATGTATATTAGCCTAAATAATTTTCCAAGTATGAGAATGAACTAATTCGGTATAGTAAACATCCAATAACCCAAACTCCAGAGTTTTCTGATGAAGTACGTTCCTTTTCTCCCAAAACTCATTACAGTAAAGCCTAAATCAGAAAAGAAAAGACTTCAAAGTACAAAACAATGGCTACCCTCTTCAAAATTTAATCTCCCAAGCTCAATCTTTGCAAATTTAAAAGCCTAATTCAATTTAGAATCATAAAAGAAGGTAATCTTCAATCTATTCTATATTAGAATCCATCTAAACCCTAGAATTGTTTACTGTAAATTTTGTTTTGATCAATTTCTTCTTTTCATGTATCTTTTTTTTCTTCTATTTTCAGGTGTTTAGGGGGCTCCAATCTTATGCTAAAGGCTCAACCTTGCTTGCAAATCCTTACTTATTCACGGAAGATCAATAGGGAAGTGTAAAAGCTTACAAATGCTAGCCAAAAATAAGGTTTTGAGTTGAATTTTCGTATTAATAAGGTTATGTTTCGTCTTTGTTATTTTCTGTTTTCTGGTGCCACATTGTTTTGGCCATAACCTTTTCATTCTTTATCCAAATTTCATAATTTTGGATGTTCTGGAAGGTTCGGACAAAGAACAACAAGTTTAATATTTTGAGTTTTTTAAAATTTTGAAGTTTGCTTGATCAAAATTGTGTTTGTTTGTTGCTGTCCCGAGAGAAAATGACAGCAACAACAATCACAAAGTCTGGGAATTTATTTTGACAATAAATCATTCATTTCTTATCCAAATTTCATAATTTTGGATGTTCTGGAAATCTCAGACAAAGAGTTACAAGTTTATTGTTTTGATTTTTGAGTATTTTTGATGTTTATATGGTGAAAAATCCATATGTTTGTGACTGTCCTGTCATTGACAAAAAGTGTTTATATATTCACCTGGAAAGTAATTTGATCATAACTTTCTTGTCACCTATCGGAATTTAGAAATTTTTGTTATGGAAACCTTATGATTTAGGCTATAACTTTGATGTTTTGAGTTTTGAGTATTTTTGATGTTTATATGTTGAAAAATCCATATCTTTGTGACTGTCCTGTCATTGACAGAGAGTATTTATATATTCACCTGGAAAGTAATTTGATCATAACTTTCTTTTTACCTATCGGAATTTAGAAATTTTTGAAGTTCTAGAAACCTGAGGATTTAGGCTACAACTTTTATATTATAGTTATTCTCAGATTTTGTATATTGCTATGTGAAAATATATATTCTTTACAGCAGGATCGAAATATACGTAGTGTTTAATTTCCGTGTTTGATGATATTCTGACGATTTCTATGATTTCAGTCGCATTCTTTTTTTTTATAAAACTTGATGTTATTAGATGGAAATGGTGTCCATGAATATATTATCTTAGATTTGAAGAAGTTTGAGATTTAAATTTTATTTAAAATTCCATTTAAATTTAAATAACGGTTAATACCGATATGTGAGTGTTTTGAGGGTTTTAAATGATTTTAATTTCAAATAAATTATTGAAAATTTCTTAAATAAAAATAAAAATAAATCGTTGTTTATGAAATAAGTATTTTGTAGCATTTTTAAGAATTTTTTTATCAATTATTAATCATTTTAAAGTGTTTTTATAATAGAAGTTCTCTTTAAAATAGTGGGTTTTTCTGTACGAAGCTTTTAAAATGGTCTCTAGATTGTTTAAGAATTATATTTTCTCTAAAAAATTATTTTAAATATATATTAGCCTATGTTTATGAGTTTCCACGTATAAAAAAGAGAATTAAACAATTTAGTAAAAAATACGTGGTATGAGACATGTATTTTTGCTTTATCGCTTAATATTGGACTTGTACGATTGAAACCAATTTGAAGTGTTATTTTGAGTTGATTTAGAAGTTACCAAATTTTGGTGAAGATTATTGGTTTGAGAATTACTCTTTGAGTACATTCGACGACAAACCAATCTAGATGCATTTTGTGATGGCCGATGAAATGAGGCAATATTGATGTTAAGTTTTAGTTTGCAACTATGGTTAGAAATAACCATCACCGTGTTCTTTTACTTGCCTAGGAGATGAGGCAAGTTGTTATGATGGATTGATGATGATTTCGATATTTATGATGAATTTTTACTTGTCGATGAAATGAGACAAGTCTCGATGTCACTTAAAACTCGTCCAAATAAAAGATAAGACAAGTTAGGTGTCTTACACTCGCCGATGAGATGAGGCAGTGTTTATTTTGATGATGTTTTGTGATGGTTTTCTAATGCGGCATCGACTAACGATTAGTAAACCAATAGGTGCGAACGTATGGTATGTGACGTACGTTGATGCCTATTGGGTTCCTATTCGAGAAGTTGAGAAACATTCACGATGTTACTAGTGCTACAGACCGAGTACTCGATTGGAATCATCACGATGTTCATGAAGTTATTACTCGACTCCAATCATCACGATGTTATTACTCGGGTTTTTGTGACTGGGTGTCATCAAGATGTTTCCGAGTATAGTCAGTCAAGATGATCATGATGTTATGATGTTATGTGACCCCAAGTCATTACGATGAATGGTACCAAGTAATGGTAGTACTAGTCAAGATGTAAATGCATGTGCTGTTTTCCATGAGGTTTTAGGTGTCTCTATTTCACTATTTTGATGATGATGCTTTAGTATAGCTTATGTAAGAAAAAGGCTTATTGACATACATGGTTTTATTTGTGATTTCGAATATGATGTTTTGGATCCTTTCCGGGCTCTATCAAGATGGATTTGAGACATTATATATATTTATACCAATGAGATGAGGTATAAATTATGGTAATGCTTTTATGATGAGTGTTGATAATAGATTTAAGATATATTTATATTTATACCAATGAGATGAGGTATAAATGACTATGGAGATTCCTTTATAATGAGTTTAATGATGGATTTGAGATGTATTTATATTTATACCGATGAGACGAGGTATAATAATTAAGAAGTTTCTATTAGATGAGTTTTATTTATGATGGATTCTTGAAGTTTTAATTATCTTATGAAGATTTACTTTATGGTCCATATCTTCATCCATTTCATTCGGTTATATATATAATTAGATGAACCATGTCTATCTAATATACATATTGTATTCCTCTATGCAATCATGACGAACCATTGATGTGTCACTCTAGAGATAACTTGATGACTTATATCATTCCATTGGTAACGATGGAATGGTTTTCCCCTTATCTCTTACCATCACATGTACTAATGATAAGTTCTAGCTAGCCTGACCCGTGTGTCTTCACTCGGGTCAGACCGAGTTGTTTCAGGTATCATCTATTGGGCTTAGCTTGAAGTTGATGTTGGATATTAGCTCTTCTTTCTCTTGAGTAGTTTCTATTCTTTCACATACTCTGATATATTTATATTTGATTCGATGTATATGGTGTGGTCGAGTATCAATGTTATTGTATTCATATTGTATTGTACTAAACATGTATCAGTGTATATGTATATATATGATGTTGATTACTGTTATGTGACGTGCTTTTCATTTAGTTATTGTATTTTGTTCTGATAGATCCGTAAGCCACCTATAGTTTTGGATTAAACATTTACTGATTATGTCGATCCAGTTGAGATAGAAAAGAAAAATCATATTGCATTTATCGACGTATTTAGTAGATGTTTAAGACAAAATTATAGATCGCCACCCTTAACCAGCTCTATACTCCACTTTAGTAGACGAAATTACTCGTTAATTCTCTTTACTAAGATGGGTCTCGGGGTGGGGCGTCACATTATACTACCATCATAGTAATATTTAGAAATAATTTCTTTCTAAGTGGCATAATCATTTATGTCGTTGAACTTTCATAACCATTTACCTAGTATAGACAAATTCATATTACGCAAAATTAATGACTCCTAAACCACCATTCTTTTTGGATTTACAAACAGTTTCCCGATTTACTAAAAATTTTATGCATCTGTTTGAATTTTCACCACTCCATAAGTAATCTCTTCTAATTTTATCTATTTTATCAATCACCTAATCAGGAAAAAGATGCATAGACAGCCAATAGATCGGAAGAGCTGATAAAACTGAATTAATTAGAACTAGTTTACCCACTCTAGATAAAAATCTCTCATTCCAATCAGAAATCCTATTTTTAATTCTGTCTATAATTGTAAACCAATCATCCTGTTTTAGTTTAGTAGGTCTAATCACAAAACCAAGATAGTCAAAAGGAAAATTCATAGTTTTACAATGTAGCATGTTAGCAACTAAATTTTTAACTTTTTCAGAATCATTTAAAACTAAAACAGAACTTCTATCAAAATTTATTTTTTAACCTGATAGAAGTT
The DNA here is from genome assembly GCA_030765085.1 of Allium cepa. NCBI lineage: Eukaryota > Viridiplantae > Streptophyta > Magnoliopsida > Asparagales > Amaryllidaceae > Allium > Allium cepa. The sequence goes on along the minus strand of CM060932.1, from coordinate 1,026,400,039 downwards.
CAAAACTATATAGAATAAACTTAAGAAAAATAATATGTCTAGGTAGATGAGAAGAAAAAAGCACGGTACCATCTGCAAATTGGAGGACTGAAATACCATTACGCGATATATCATTCCACTGATACATTATCAACCGCTTTTTTAATTATTTTACCAAAAACATCTACGGCTAAGTTAAATAGAAGAGGCGATAAAGGATCCTCTTGCATTAAACCTCTCTTAGATTGAACTTTATTACCTAAAATACCATTTACCATAATACTAGAGTTACTTGTTTTAAGCAAATTTATGATATAACTAATTCATCTATGACTAAAACCTCTAACATGAAAAATATCTACTAGAAAATCCCAATCTACCAAATCAAAAGCTTTTACGAAGTCTAGTTTCAAAATAGCACAGGTAACATTATTCTTACAACAGTGATTAATGTATTTTTGAACAACTGCCACACCATCGATGTTATTTCTCCCTTTAATGAAAGCAGATTGTAAACAATAGGCCATTCATTCTTACACTAAGTCTATTAGTTAAAACTTTTGAAATAATTTTAACGGAACAGTTAATTAATGAAATATGTCTAAAATCTTTTAAATTATTAGCACCTACTTTTTTGTATGATAAAATAACATTTGCAAAATTAAATCTTCCTAATTGCAAATTTCCATTATAAAAGTCATTAAACATACTAGTTAGATTTAATTTTAAAACATCCCAAAATGTTTTATAAAAGAAAATTAGGAATCCATCCGGACCCAGGGATTTATCACCTAGCAAATCGATAATAGCTTTTCGGATTTCCTCTTCAATAAAAGGATCGTCTAACTCAAAAGGATTAACATTGGAAACAACCGGATAAAGATCATTCCATCTAACATTAATGCTATGTTTGTTTTTATTACCAAAAATATCTCTATAATAGTACGTGAAAGCCTTATTAAGATCTCTTTGCTCAATTGATTCTACATTGTTAACTAGAATGGAATTAATCGTATTACTTCATTTTCTACCATTAGCCATATTTTGAAAAAAAAAATTCATTAATCCACTGGATTCTTGATCTCTACTTTTGCATAACTTCCTCCTTTTCTATAATAGAATTAAGTTTTTCTTTTAAATTAGCGAGAGCATTCTGCTCACCTAAATTTAATTGTTTGGTTTCTTCTATCTTATTTAGTTTGAGCTTCTCATTAAGAATATTTTGTATTTTAATTTTAATACTACCAAAAATATTTTTATTTCAATTTTTAAGAAAAACCCTAAGCTCCCTAAGCTTTAAAACAATTTTTTTTGTTGAATTGTTTCTATTTCTAATTTTATAAAAACTCATAGAAGTCCATTCATTTATTATTAAATTCGATAAACTTGATTCTAATAACCACATTTTTTCGAATTTGAAAGATCAACTAATAACCCTACGATCACAAGTGAGAATAATGGGACAATGATCAGAAAAAGTGTAAGGCAATCCAGACACTCTACAGATAGGAAATTTATTCTCTATTTCATCACTAACGAAAAACCTATCTAGAAGATTTATGGAGGGGAACTCCCTAGTATTACTCCAAGTAAATTCTCTATTAGAAAGAGAAATTTCAATCAAATTAGAATTAATAATAAATTGGTCAAATTCCTCCATAGCAGAGAAATCTCCCTCTCGTGGTGCTCGCTCACTTATAAAACGAATAACGTTAAAATCACTCCCCAAAATCCAAGAGCCCGGCGCTAAAGATCTAAACTCAAGGAATTCATTCCAAAGAATCCGACGACCTATTTTTAAGTCAGGCCCACAAACATTAGAAATATTTAAAAAAGAATTATTGGTTAGATTAATTAGAATAATGTGTAAAGAGTGTTGTTTGGAAATACATTGGAGTAATTTAAAATAGTTATCCTGCCAACCAATCAGTAGACCCCCAGAAGTAGCCACAAAAGGTAATAAAAGCCTATTTTCTAAAATGATATCCACCTAGCCTTTTATAAAAACAAATATCAGGACATTCAATTTTAGTCTCTTGAAGGAGAACAATGTCAATAGAATAGTCTTTAAAAAAGCTCTAACCTTATCACACTTATTTAAGTCATTCAAACCTCTAATATTCCACCTAATGATCCTCGTATACCAGTTGACCTAGCCCTATCAAATTCCTTACTTCTAATATACTCATGATCTACCTCAATATCGGAATAAATGAAAGCAGTATCACTTGCTAACTGACTAAACTCAAAAGAAGATAAACTACTTAAAGCATAAGATGAATACGTACTACCCAAATCAGAATGCATACCTAAGCCTGAATTCGTAGCATCGCTCACGGTACTCAAATCAGAAAACTTACCCATGGACTGAGAAAGGCTACAACGAATTCTGACACCATGACGAATAGATCCGCTAGATGCCACAGACTTCCTTCGTCTACCTCTCTTCGATGAAGTAGAACAAGAAGCAGAATTGCTGCCAGACTCCCCATTATGAAAATCAGAAAGAAGACCAGATTTCCCCTTTAAATCCAAGTCATTATTCACTTTTTCCATAGTCACATCATCAACGGTGTTATTCCAAGCTACTTTAGCAACCTCTCTCACTTGCAAAATATGTAGAATCACTAATGCCACAATTCCCTACCAAAACAATCAAACCCACTTCACTTACTAAACCACTACACATACCAACAGACCCTATATCTACCATAAGACCTGAAGGCACCTCTTCCAGGTTATCAACTCCAACCAAACTCACGACAGAGGATTCAACAGCATCACCATTTTTGTCACAAGCAACACCACCATTAAAGGTAATGGAAACAACATTCTGAGGGACTCCAATTAAACCATCTGAAACTTTATTCACATCAAAATGATTATCGACATCTAGATTAAGGCTTGAAGAATTCATATCAGCAGCCAGAATCAAATTCTGTGCACCATGCACATCTGTAACAGCGTGCATATCGACCATAACAACAATAGTCAAGTTTGAATTCACTTCATATGAAATTTCAAACAATTTATCAAAATAGACACGTGCCTCTAACTCAGAGCCATTATCTTCATCGATCTGCAGGTCAGATGACATGATCCAATCACAAAAATCACCAAGCTCAAAATTAAACTCATCACCTGAATAAGCAGAACCTTCAATGTCACCAAGCTCATCCACTAACACTCCATCCCGTTTGCTAATATCCATCATTAAAATCAACAACATACAACATATCGATACACAATACTTTCGACCACAAATCAATACAATAGACCTAATTGGACTTAGAAAACTGATCAACATCTATTCGAATATCAGGATCTTTTCTTTCATCTGACATAATTTTCTGATGATCAAAGTCATAATCAAACAAAAATTCACTCAAGAGATAACAGTTCTTAAAACTACCACGATTATCATCAATAGAGAATTCACTACAAACATTCACTGCTCTCATTTGATTTGGAACAGAACTATCAGACGAAAAATGAACAACCATATCACTATCAACTCCATTCTTAAAAGAACTAAAATCATGGATAGTTGCCGAATCATAACACTCAAATTTGTTAGTAGTATGTATCTTAAAATTTTCCCATCTGCGAGTATAAGATTTAACTTTTTTGGTCTTTATTCAAATAAATCCTTTGTTCGATTCAAAATCTTTTCCAATTACCTTTGTGACAAACGAGTGAGAACAATTATTACAAAGAGCAACAACAGAATCATACATGATAGGATTTGCCCTTATTCAAAATAACAAGTTTCTCCTTTTTTAAAATAGAAATATTGGGAGAAGAATCGAATTTACCGCAATATATCTCTGGATCGTCAAATCTTTCTTATAACCCTTACCAATATTTGGTGAGTTAACAATGTTAAAATGGAATAACAAGTCTTTAAAATACTTAATTCCCTCATTTCTTTTTTGCCAAAGATGATCCAATAAAATCCCCTTCGACAGCATACACTTTAGCAAGAACTGAAAGCCGTAATCTACCAGAGATGCAGAAGAGAAGGGGGTGTTAGATTTGAACGAACAAGCATTTCTCTTGTGACCAAACTTACCACAAGCGAAGCACATGATAGGGTCACGGCATTGAGAAGCATAATGATTGTAATCACCACATCTAAAACAATAATCCTTTCTTTTCTTTGAATCGATCCAAATCTTGTTCGAAGATTGAGATAACGGGTACTGATACCTATAAGATGGAAGTCGATCCTTTACCACTTGCGCATAAGATCGATAGGGTAAAGAATCTCGATAGGGAAAATCAATTGGTAAAATCGGAGATGATTGAGTCGAGGACGATGAATTTTGAAAGCAAGAAAGAGAGACGGTAGCCATTTTCTGATTTTGGCATCATCACTTCAGAACACAAAGTTTTATGTTTTTAAGAAATATTCCGAAGTCGATAAGGTACTTCGAGTCATCCTGGCAAGTTCATTTTCAAGATACTGCAGCCTTGTCGTATTCTTTTGAGTGAATAACCATTCAAGTGTGTCCCACACTTGCTTTGACGACTTTACATCACGAACATGCTCAATGTACTCTTTGCTAATAGAAGTTCGCAGGGAAATAAAGCCTTGCCACACTTGATCTTCCACTTCCTTCTTCCCTCAGCATTCTGTGGCGTATCTTCTGGAATTACAGCTTCATCGCTAGAGATAAAGATCCCACAAATCCTGCCCTTGTAGATAAGCTTCCATACACAGCTTTCAGTAACTATAGTTGTCACCAACATGCTTGTCTACGCAGATATTGCTTCCACTATTCATCTACACTGAGTAGCTAGATTTAAATACGCTGAAAAGCAACCTGGTTTTGATACCATGTAACAAAAATAAAAGAACAGAGGAGGCAAAAAAAGATATGTTGAATAGGAAGGACAGATTTTTATTACTGGATACTGAATCAGGAAACTATTACAAGCTATATATATATTCAAAAAAGATCCTAAATAATCTCAGCTAACATCACGTTTGAGCTTTATTTTCCTAACTCAAAGGACACTAATTGCATAATTCAGAAATAAACTGCTAAATAAATGAAAAGCATTAAAACAGAACATGACTTGTTGAAATAACACCGCACTTTGACAGTAAGTTGCACTAATTTGCAACAAGGATAACACAGAAGACAAGCCTCAAATTAGGTGTTATATACTTCTGAATAGTAACTAATCGAGTAACTCGTCAAATTAGGAGAGGAGCAGCTACTTAGAGCATGCACTGCTCAACTATGAAAAATGGTTTATCTTTAATTAACAGGAAATTATTGTCAAGGACAAAATTTCACAACTTTTTAGTCTCAAGAAAAGACCTTCAATATTTTATCACAACTTTCTGTAGGTATCAGTTTTTAGTTATTGATAGCAGTTTTTAAGTATCAGTTTGTAGTTATCGGTAGCAGTTTTTAGATATCAATTTTAGCTCGGTAGCAGTTTTGCTGTCCTTATGAATAATTTTTAAAAGAATGTTTGTCCTTATAGTAAAAATATCGAAGTTGTGTCTTGAGGCAAAAAATATACAAATCTTTGTCCTTTAAAATAATTTCCCCTTTAGTTAATTAGCACCATTACAGCATTTTTAAACATTTTCATTAACCTTGACACACCTTGTATCAGTAAATCACACCTAAAAAGACACCATGCAATTCATCCGGAAAAAAAAAGAAGAGTAAACTTGTACTTTATATTGCAAATAGAGTGCCAATTTCATTGCTTCTATATGGATCCCGATTCCAATGTTGTTGACAATGCAACTGCATGTTAAACTGGTATGTAGCTAGAATAAATTAACCAATTACAACATATGCTTCAATGAGGCAGTAATGCCCCTGGAAAATTGGTATACCAACGTTCTGCATAATAAAAACCCTTTCCACTACAAACCATCTTGTATGCTAACCAATGCTTCCAGTAATTTGCAGTTCTTTCTTCAGAAAGCCAGACCGTGGTCTAAATAAAATAATGGCATTCATTCAATCCATCTTTTATGCTGCTCTCACAAGTTCAGTTTGGTCACGGTCTTTACGATTTAGGATACCACGTGGAGAAACTAACCTTTGTAATGCTATCGAAAATCTAGCCTGGAGATCGTGTATTTATTATCATAATAAGTAAAATGCTAGTATAATAAATGATATTTAAAAGATGTAGGATAAAAATCAAAATGTATATGTTTACCCATTGAAAAACTGCAAGTGCCCACCAGCAAATTGATAGGCTACCTCTGCTGCTTAAAAGCTGATGCAAGAAAAAATGGAATATCAGAATACTGTATTATGATATCTTAAATTATGACTTTTTTAAGGGTATGGTCTGCATGTAGATTATAGAATTGAGTACTGAAGTTGTGTGCTCAGAAACATTTCGAATAAACAAAATTTAAAAATTTAAACCCGTATTTTTATTTGTTTATATTATATCAAGTTTTGGTAAAAAAGCATTACACTGGAGAGATAAGGTATTCTGGTATTGTATCTTCAACAATATGATGATGAGAAACTTGAGAAATTTGAACGGTACATACCAGAAGTAACAGCCCGCTAAAGAACAAACAACCAGTCATTGCTACACTGAAGAATTTCAGATCCCTGCTAGCCTGCATATATAAGAAATGACTTTTACAAGCAGAAATATTTGTACTTTGTATATAAGCCCATTTAAAACCCAGTGATCTGTGCACTGCATACATGAGCCAATCCAAAAGTTACTTTACAACTATTATTTATATTTTGTTACAGACATAATTATACCTCCTCAGTCATGTAAAGCTACGTGTTAAAAAAATTTGGTGTCGCTATGCCAATTCTGATTCATGTTCTGAATATAGAGTTGAAATTGTATTAAAATGTCAGCAGTGGTTGTCTTCAGTATTTTCTATTAAGAGGAAATCAACATTTGCACAATGAATATTAGATAAATTGCACAAATTAATCCACAAATCATATAGCCATAATCCAATAAAATTGAAGGAAATCGTAGTACAGCAGAAAACCAAAAAAACTTACCATCAGGGTGCCTTCCAGACTATGCGTTGAAGGTGTTATCATCAAAGCAATAAAGTATGGAAGTATCACTTTATGCATCTGCACCAGACAAATATCAAGTTAAATTCTACGACCTCATTTAGTGTTTAAATGATTTAAAAAAAATAAAAATTAGTCACATCGATTAACATTTGTATGAACAATAAGCTTTTATACTGTTCTAGATACTACATAGGCATGGATGGACATAATCATAAGTTGATACATATTCACTCAGACTTCTTAACCAAGTCAGAAAGGACAGAACAACATAACTAGGCAACGACCATCTAATATTCTTACAAATATATCACCGATAAATGCATGCCTTTATTATTGCCGAAGGCAGTGATCTTTATGGATGGCAGCATGTTGATGCAAGTTTAAGAAGCTACTTTAATATGATGATTTTGCCGAGGATAATTCCAAAGTTTAAAATTATAGCTTCTAGCATTGTTATTTATTATACTGAACATTTTAAAAAAAAAAAATTGCAGTTATAAAAGATGTAAAAACAAAATAGAAACACAGAGCATTACTACCAATTAGATTTAACGTAACTACAATTTGTAGATTTAAATGGAAAAGTTGTTACTGTCAATGACCAATCACACTATATAAGGAAAGATTATTACAACTCACAGGGATAATGGATAAGAAGATTGTTCTTTTTAAGATGCTTGCCAACATATCATTTTTTTTCTCACCAATAAGTATTAACTAGTCAGCTTATTGAAACAAATTTTTATTAACAATAATGATTTAACACAACCACGATTTGCGAATTTAAATGGAATAGCTGTTACTGTCAAAGGGCAATCACACTATAACGAAAGATCATTACCACTTGATTGGATAATGGATAAGAAGATTATTATTTTTAAGATGTTTGCCAACATATCACTTTTTCTCACCAATAAGTATTAACTGAGTCAGCTTATTGAAACAAATTATTATTAAGAATAATGGATTAACGCAAAACATTCCAACCTACTAGCAACAAGGTGGCAGATAAAGTTGTACAAGTTTAGAAACTATATCATACAGAAATGAAATATAATATGAGTAAAGAAAAGAAAAAAAAAAACCTCTTTAGCAACCAAGTGGTCTGTGGTGAAAAGATTGGGAAAGAACCAAGGGACTGACGAACCAATGATTCCTAATGTCACTCCACTGATAGCTCCAATTATGACAAGTGACTTAAGCAACATTCTAGCCTGATCAAATTGAGAATATTATTCAAAAAATCATAATGTACAGATACTTTAGTCACAGAACATATTAGTACATTCAAATTGGAACTACAAGTACATAACTATACTACTTCGAATATTGACATGGAAAATATTTAGTATAAATCATAAATATATACATTAGAAGCAACTCTGAAAATGTAGTTCAAAGAGGGTAATTATGAAATTTCTGAATTAACTTTCAGTGAATAAGTTGATCGATATACAAATTTGTCAGCAAAGAATAGGATTAAAAAAATACACACAAAATTAAAAGATGTAGCTTGTATGTCCATATGCACATACTAAGGATCAACATCAATGATAGTTTGATGGTCTGACTAACTGTTGAGATATATAATAAAACTCAGGTTTCCACTACGATTATTAAATTAATAATCGAATAATTCTTTCATAGAAATAAGGGACATAATTCACATGGATATAGTAAGTCTTGCTTGGGCTGCTTTAATGGTCGTCTTTACATTTTCTCTTTCACTTGTAGTATGGGGAAGGGTGCTTGTGTTGGTATGCACCAAAGATCTTGAAAATTTGCTATATTTGCACACATTAATTTGATGCTATCATTCAATGCAACTTTGTACAGTTCACTTCATATTATCAGAAATGGGTACACGATGCCCTATGCATACTATCATTTACTTTAGGCTTCAGAACATCACAACCAGCTATGATTTGTAGAGGAGGGAAAAGTTGAAATGTGAAATGCTCAGCTGCTACCCAACCATCATGATCTTCATATGTTTGAAATAAAGTTTGATAATAAATTAGGCTAAATAAAGACTAAAAAAGCACATCAAATTTTACAAATGCTGATAGAATGAAGTGTGTATGCCGTTAGGATTTTAGTTGCGCAAAACCTAACAAGGATAAAAAATTAAAAACGTTGTAGAAGCATATCCCAAGATCTTATCTCAGTTAAGTCACAAAGACATAATTTTAGATAGAAAATTGATGAATGCAATTTCCAAACATTCAAATAAAGCAAACAAACCACCGTCGATCAATTTTCTCCAAACCACCATTTTTATTGATTCTCAAAACAATGTTTACAGTTGAACAAATCAAATAAACCTAAACAAAATACAAATGGAACCAATAAATTATGATTGAGAATAGAGTTTTGATCTCAATGAGAAAAGCTCTTAGTGTTTTGAGGGAAAAAAATTGAAGAAGAAAAACAGAAGAAGAAGAACCCAAATATTTGCTCTTTAATTTCCATACATTTTCACATCATCATCGTCATTATAATACACACATAGGCTTTCCACCTTTTACATCATCGTTATAAAACAGAAGAAGACTAAAGGTCCATATTCATCTTTTTCATTAATTATGGAGCGCACAATCAATCATTTTCATTAATCAATAATTGATTGCTTTCCACCTGTAGACGCACACAATATTCAAAGGAAAAATGTTAAATTACTTTCCACTTATGGAGAGATGCGATATTCCAGAAGATGCAAATTTGTTGTATTTCCTCTTCTACATGTGATTTTGTATTACAATCACAATTCTTAACATATGCTACTGTATTGCCAAGTTATACCACTTTTGATCAGAAAGAAAATGTAGTATTTAGTTTATACTGTATGGTACATAGAAAACAAACCTTTAATAAACTCCTATTAACACCATGAATCAATTCTGGCATGAATGATTGTGCGGTCTGAGAAAGTGGCTCACCCCATACGGTACACATACAATAGACATTAATCATAACCTACAATGACATATGGCAGTATGTAAATATCACAAGTACTCCTAGTATGAATTTTTATAGATGAGCAGACACAGCTGCATTATAGTAACTTGTTAACCGATAGTATGAACCTGATGTGCAGCGACAGTAATGGTTCCCATAGATGTTGCAAAATATGTAAGTAGGGTATAAAATGCAACCTACAATGACATACATACCTTGGAAATGTCAAAACAACTTTAGAGGAATATGATACGAACAATAGAGCATCTAATGCCAAAAGACAAAATACATAATAAGTAGCAGTAATGATAATAATAATAATAAATACCTTTGATGTCATTGTTATAAAAACAAGGGCTGCAATCTCAAAAATTTCAAAAAGCTCCCCAGGGGATGGTATGGATAATTGAAACGCCTTAAAACCTGTGTTATTTAATGATCTCATCATCATACCAGCAGCAGCAACCTGTAATATGAAATTGGCAAGCGGGATTGTTAAGGTAGGCACACAGATGATGTTTTTAGAAAACAGTGGAACACAGCCTTTTTTGATAGACATAGAAGCTTGTTATTGTTCCTCTTCTTCAAGTTAATGTAAGACACACTACATGTGCACCCATGCAAGCAATGTTGAAAGATGATAGGATAAAAAATAATGAAAGAGTGGTTAACCCTGAAGATGGTCGAAACAACAAACACCGGTGAATTCTACACAATCGTTTTCCTTCCTTAATAATAGAGATGGGTATTACTGTCATTTCATAGGGCCACAGTTGAAATGATGGGTTCTAGTTATCAATAAATAATAATAGAGATAAATTAATCATAATTTTGAATGTTTAATCCGGACTTGAGTCAATAAGTGGATGTCCAATGTCACAACCAAGGTTTTTACAACCAAGGTTCAAAAATCAGAGTCAGCTCGTAAACATAATTTAAATCATGGATCATAAATTCAATGGATTCATATTTTATACTCTTTTTACTAGAAAATTTTTCTATGTAAGCTGTTAAATGATATTTAGGTATGTGAAAGCATCCATTCTTCCCTCCATAGTAATATTTCACAAATTTCTAATTAATTTTGATGCTTGGGCCTCTGTATCAGAACCAAAAGCTTAATTTTGTTTGTTTTATCCCAGCTTTGTTCGGTAAACGGCAAAATTTGCATTGAAGATTCAAATTAATATCTTGATATTGTTTATTTCAATCTTGATTGACTTTTCTCAGTTATATTAATTAAGTTTTAAATCAGAATTTGAGAATCAAATCGTGATTGAACGGATTCTAAATAATAAGGGAATTTTCACTCAAAGAGCTTCTTTGTGCTCGGCAATAAGTTTCAACTACAGCACTTCTGAAAAATTATTTTTAACGACAATTTACAGAAAAATGAAAAATGAAGTTATCATTTTCCTGTATAACTTAAAAAGATAAATAAATTTATCATTTTCTGTAAATTGTCAGTAAAACTAATTATTCAAAGGTATTGTTTTTAAAACTTATTACCCTGAAATTAGAAGCCTTTCAACCTAGTTTTCACATATAAAAATCCATATTCGAAACATTAGGTATTAAAGGCCCATTTAATTTCATTTTGAGTTTTGTGTTTTTAACATTTATTACAAAATATGAAGAAAGCAGATAAGATGATGTAAAATTCTAAGTAATTACGACGGTGAGGAGGCAGCGGAGGGGATGAATGAGCTGATGATGTAAAATTCTATTTCGTATGTTACCTTCATTTTCTAAATTGGTTAGCTTCCAAAAATACATACGTCGTGAGCATTTTTGTTTGGACTAAAACCCAAAACTTAAAACAGTAAACCAAACGGGACCTAAATTTTTTGTAATCATTGGTTGGTACAAATATATTTATAAAGCGGAGTATATATTGTAACACCATAATTTAATGAGTTAAACTACATAATTTGAAATTTCATCTACGAATCTAATTTCCTCGATCGCATCAATGTATTATTCAAGTTATGAGTATTTCACTAGATAGCTATATTTGTTATTAAGAAAATGTTAACATGTGCCCTCAAGGCATATGTTAACTCAAGGCATATGTTAAGACTGTTAAATTGCACAAACAACCCCCCGCTCCCGAATTCCACCCTTTCAAAGATAAAATAGGTATCTAAAATAATTTATTTTGTCATTTAGCAAATAATAATACATTAACATGCGCCCTTAGAGCACACATTAACAATACCTTCGTTATTGTAACCTCAACACCAACTTCTGTCCTTGACAAACATGATTCAAAGCCAAAGCTCTAGAATGTTAGTCATGCAAGTATATCACAATGCTACGTACTTGTGAAAGCATTGTAGCCCATGCAGCACCAGCAATGCCATATTTCCATACACAACAAAGAAGCACGTCACCAACCCCATTTATAGCACTAGCAACTGCTAAAGCCTTTAAAGGTCCCCATGAATCCTTCATGCCCAGACTGGACATCACAGAAAGAAAAAAAAGTTTGAGTAGCAAAAGGAATAGTTTGAATACCGAAATATTACCACGATGCTTGATTTCAACCCCAGTATTGTAATTTGTACTTCAACTAAATCAATAGCTTAACACTAGAAAGTTGCTCAAAAAACGAAGTTTTAAACATGATCGTAGCACTTTCTTCTTCCCTATTGAAGATGACATCGTTTATTTTAACTAGTACGCCTTAATGTTAAAGGACATGTAAACTTGTTTGATGACCATTATATTGCTTCTGTTGTTTATATGCCCTAAGAGAAAATCAACAACATTTGGCCATAATGTATATGCATGCATGTTTGCGTTGAATATATTGGTTATAACTAGATACATGATCATATGTCTATATGAAGACACATATAAGCAAATAATTAGAATATCAACATAGGCTACTTATTTTGATGACATAATAACAAAATTCCAACCGCTGCCAATTCGCTACCATATAACTATGATCACTAAAGAAATATTCAAAATTGGTGAATTACGTCAATGTAGCATTTTCTTATACCCATGATCACAAAAGGCATTAAAGGAAATTAAGATTCGAAGTACCTGGCACTTTGAGCAACCATGCCAACAAGGATTGCAGGCCATGCAAAGTTGCGTATCTAGGAAAATCGAAAATCCATACATGTAAATCATGGGCACAAAAAAGTATTATTTATTACGGGCTTATAACCCTGTTCATGCTTTTTTGCAAGTGTGAATAAAACATTATCCATTATTGGTAGATAAATCAAAAAATGAGATCCCACAACCACAGATTATTTGTTGTTCGTTGATAGACTGTGAGTGCTATGTTAATTTGAAAAAAGAAAGTGTTAACAATATCTTATTGTTCATTCTGGTATTTGTAGTTTGCATCAACAAATTCAGTACCAGAACATACGTGTTTGCTGCAGGAAGGAGATGCAAATTATCAACTCCGGCAAATCCTAAAATGAAGAAAAACTTAAGTTAAAAATGATTTCAAACTACATAAATTACAGTGATAAACTAGGAGTCAAAGTTTCACTTACTAGCTAACACTTGCACCTATCAACCTAGTGAACAAAAACATTCCCACTCCAGAAGCAAATGCAACAAAAAGCAACATTGATATCTGATGCTGTGCCAAATCTTTATCCTACATTAATATGCACAGTAGTTTGTAAACACTTTCAGAAAATGAATTAAATTCGAAAAACAAACATAATAAAATCACATCAAGATGTTCGACTGTGCTGCAATGGAACTGTGGAAGTATCACAAAACTCAACTTGGTACAATAAGAGCATCATAAAAGTTGAGGATGTTTCTTTTGTATTATGTCTACGAGGCATAGTTAATACACTGCTATCACGGTACCCAGCACGAGTACTAATTACTTGACTTATCCGAGTTTCAGAATCTCGGTTAAGTGCTTACCTGAGTTTCTGAAACTAGAACAAGTCATTTTCTCTTAAAATTTAATCAAATTCATATGTAATTCAAATTTAAATCCATATGTAAATTAAATTCAAATCCATATCTAAATTTTAATTTTGATTAAATCCAATGTAAATTAAATTTATATTCAACTTAAATTCAAATTCGTAGTAATAAGTTCAAATGCATAATAATTTTAACAACTTTAATTCAATCATTCCGATACAACAAATTCAACCTGCAACTTTTTAAAAAGCAATATAGACAGTTCAAATAAAAATTACTGTTACTAATACTACCAAGGTTTTAAATATCAGATTTCGGTCACGTTTCGTCTCGGAATTTTTACACAAATTATTTCGTATCGGGGGAGATCTCGGACCAGATGAGTACATATCGGGTGTACATCTCGGATTGACATCTCGGATCTTATAATGCATCTCGGGAATATCTCGGATGTACTTATGTGTCTAAAATTGATGTATCAAAAGTTTATTTAACGGTTATAACTTTCTTGGTAAAATTAAAAATGAAAACATACTTATTTACATGGAAAAATGAATATTTTTAGAAGAGTAGTAGGTTGATTAGCTTAATTGATTTGGTAATAATGAAATAATATCCTTTTATTTTAACATAATAAAGAAGTGAAACCTTTCGCTATGACTCATTAAAAAAAAGTAAAGAATATGTTCAAGAAGTTGGTAAATTATAATTGAATTGAGTATGTTTTTTTGAACCAATATGAAAATAAAAAATATTATGCAAAATAAGAAAAATGTATAATTTCGGGTGAGATCTCGGATTGAGATTTTGATCCATGTTTCGGGTGAGATTTTTAATATCTCGAACGAGATGAGTGTCGAGGGAGATATGGAGGAGATTTGATGTCCAATCTCGTTTAAGTGTGAAAAGGAGATCTCGAAGGAGATCTCGGGCGATACGTAGGAGATTTAAAACCATGAATACTACTACTCAGAATCACAAGTTACTTCACCATCAGCTTTCTGTACCACAAAAGTTCTCTAAGACGGAACTCAATGAGCTGATGTTGATCACTTGATCTCTCTATTAGACTTACTTGTATCGATGCTCATCAATGTTGGATCATCTGCATCTCATTTCATTTTCATCACTATCTCTTGAAGTTCTATTCTACGGCTAGGTTTTCATCATTTAATCTCAACTCGCGGATGATACTTATCAAAGAAGGTTTTGAAACTTTCTTCATGCGCAGTTGGTGCCTTCATCTAATTCTTTCCCCTTAGAAACTTTGACATCTTCAGGATGAGCTGATCCAATATTGTAAAAAGACTGATTGTGACAATAGTATCAAACTGAGGCATATCCGGGGAGGATTCAGATGTTAGGTTAAGAATCAAATGACGTTCTTCTTGCTTTATGATAAGAGCTTGATCCAAATTATTCACTGACATCGCACCACTTATTCCACTCCTTTAACATCTCATAAGCTTTTTCATGAGGAGAAAATTTTCTATCATTCAAAAGTTGAACGCAGTCACACAATCTTTCTAAAAAGTCGATGGATTGTTGCCACTAGTCATCAAACCAATAATTCTATTGCAAACGTTCTTCCACTTTTGACATAGTTTGCTCAGTTTACCTAAGTAACATTTAAGTGCAACGAGAGTCCTATGATGCTTTACACTTAAATTGAATGGAGTAATCACTCCATTCTAGAATGAATCTTCCATTTGGTTTGCTCCAACTCTCTCATTCCACAACTGTTGTGACCATGCTTTCGCCACAATCATCTCGTCTTTTTCTATCGATTTAACTTTTGACTTGAACTATTTCTCTTGTTCAAGTCGATACACCTCTTTTTTGCTTCAAGAGTGGAAGAACGTGATGGGAATTGGTTGTACGATGTTGGACTTGAGTTGTAGATAACTGATTGAAATTTCCATATGTTACATATAGTTAAATGCATTTTCTTTTGAAGGAGGAAATTGGCTAAAATTTCATGTTTTCGTTTTAGCTTTGATGCGTTGGATGGTAGTTTAGACCAAGGAGTTGGTTGGAGCTGTTGTGAAGTAGGACAGCGTATGTAAAGTATGGAGGTTGAGCAAAAGAAGATTGTTGCAAATGAAACTGTGTTGCACTTTGGCTAGATGTAAATGTTGTGAAGTTGGGTGCTCCAACGATTTTGGAATTGGTTGTTTTTGTTATACATTGTTTCGAACAGAGTGAAATTTGAAGAAAATACAGAAAATATAATGGTAGGATTGTAGGGAGAATGGTAGAAATGAGTGGAGTGGTCGTAACAAAGAGTCTAAGTAACCATTGTAGCAGCGATGGTTACTTTACCCCTTATCAGAGTTTCTGAAACTTGGGTAAATCTTTTCTACCGGGTAGCTGAGTGCAGCGGCGCGATAGCTAAAATCTAGGTCTGAAACCCGATAATACCCCATCAGGGTAGTACTCAAATCATACCCAGTACTGCTCTAACAATGTTTTTTGCAACAAATAAACAATGAACTGATCAAATTGAACAATCATTACATCTACTATCAACATATATCATTTTACTAGTCAAAATCTCAAACATTGTGAGTGAAAAGGCAGAAACAACATACTGATGTACAAATAGAATAGGCTGATAACCTTTTTAGCGAGCGAAGTAGCAACCATATTAGAAGTAGCAATAGACAAGAACATAAAAATATAACTCAAGTAATCGCAAAACACAGTTCCAGGCCTTAAAAAAACATAAAAAATCCAACATTACAGGAAGATAAAAATCAAAATAAACAAACAAATGAACAAACAGACAATGGAATACCTAGAGCAACAAGCTCAATAGAGCTGCTTTGACCAATGACCATGGTATCTATGAGACTCATGAGGGGGCCACATATCCACAACCCCGTTGCGGGACCGGCAAACGCCGCAATCTCCACTATCTGCTTCCAAATGATCGTCTGAGAATCCAACGACGACGAGCTCATCTCCGAATCGATCTTCTCAATAGCTGCCGCGGCATTGTCGTCTTCATTGCTCTGAAACGAGCAGCTAACAGCCCTCTTAAGCTTGGATTGGAGGGATGAGTTCGTCTTAACTCGAAAGCAGCTGGAGGAAAAAGAGCTAGAATGGAAACTTCTAGATGTAAAATGAGATTTTGGTGGGTGAATTAGAAGAAGAGGTTTAGAAGCCAAGACCAAGCGAAGATCCATAAAACAAATGAGTGGAATTTGAGCAGGAGAAATTTTCGTTAATAGCTTATCTAATATTTAATGGGTACCCTATCTAATTACAATGAGCGAATAAACAGGGAAAGTTTGAATTCCCAAATAATTGGAAGAAGACGAAATGAAGAAAAATCAATGGATTTGGAATGAAACAAAGGAGCGAGTTGAAGAAAGGAAAAGGAGAAAATAAAACCACGAACCGCCTGTTGCGGGTCGCTATAATGTCAAATTGGTTTGAAAAACGTGATGGGTTCAAAAACAGACAGTGAAACCATAGCTAAATAATTCGGAGGCCCATTAAAAAGGGCCTGCGCCTATTTGTAGGTTAAAATCTTTCAATCCCCGAGGAAATTTTGGTCCACACCCTCTCGTTAGACCCACGTCCCATCAAACTTTAAAATTCAAATTGCATCTTTGTTTTCAAACGAAGTACAAATCCATCCACGAAACTCAATCGTCTCATTTAACGAGTTTTTTTTTTTGAAAATCCAGTTACGTCCTTGTTTTCAAACGAAGTACAAACCGTTCACGAAACTCGGCCATTCGTTTAACCGAGAATTTTTTTTTAAAGAAAAACTCATTTAACATTAATCAATTTCATTTTCTTCAATCAAACCCTTGTTTGCTCAGTAACTAATCGTCAACGTAAATTAAAACCAATCGAAATCAAATCGAATTCAAAACCTTAGAATCGTAAAAAAACACGACTGTGAATTGCAAATTTATAGAAGAAGAAGTAGCTTGCATTGAAATCGCCACAACAGATGACTACCGTGAAGAACATGCGAAATTACAACATAAAAAAGCTTGATAATACTGAACTATAACTAACGGTACATCAAATGGAGGTAGAAAAAAGCAAAAAAAAAAAAGGTAAAAATATCAAAATTTTGGCATAATTATATATGTTGGCTGTTTGAATTTAAAAATTCATTTATATCAAATTGTTAAAGCAAATATCTGACATATGCAATTTTGAATGTTGGTTGGTTTAAACTAATAGATTTGTTTGCATATAAAATTGATGATGGCAAATATTATGTTGCTTTGTATATAACAGTACATCATTGGTAGATCATTATTATGTTGCAAAACATAATTGGCAAATCTATGCCGGGAGAAATATTAGACAAGTAAATAAGCAAATATTAGCCTGGCAAATATATGTCTGGTTAATATTTCCCCAGCATAAATTAGATTTACCGAACATGCATTAAAATGTACCATATGCTGCTTTGTGTATAGATCATTACGCAAAATATAATAGGCAAATCTACGCCAGAAGAAATATTAGGCGGACAAATATTTGCGCGGGAAATATTAGCTAGACAAATATTTTCCTGGCTCATATATGCTTGGTTAAAATTTTCCTAGCACAGATTAGATTTACTGAACATGCGTTAAAATGTACCATATGTAACACATCAACTAACTTAATTTATAGTTATTTCACTTCACAGATTCAACACTGGCAATAATGTTTAGAATACAAATATTACCAAACACATTAACTAACTTAATTTATAGTTATTTCAGTTCACAGATTCAACATTAGTAACAATTGCAACAAAGAAGGTCATACCAGCACCAAGAAAATGATTTTAACACATAAGCCAAATCCACAATAAAGAAAATCTGCTAAGAATCTTCTTGAAGAAAAACATTCTGAACCCGAATCTACATCAGAAACTAAGACTGATAATTATGATCAATTAGTTGAAAAAACCAAATCATCTTCACTCGATACAGAAACAACAGATTTAGTCCTTTCAACATTGAAAAAAAAAGCAACAAAAGATGACAATCAGGTCATCTAAACAAGCAACTACAAAAAACCAATGATGGAGATTATAAAACCCAAAGCACACAATTCTGGAAACCTGCCGAAGTAGGTTCAAAGCATTCCACCCTCTATTCAAAAAAATTAAAAAAGAATAATCTTCTAGAAAATACACACATCGATCGACTGTCAATGACTCCATTTCACAAGATATTCCAAGCTTCCAAAATGATAATATAACAGTTGAAGACAGAAGCAAAGAATCAACTTTCGTTGATTTAATAATACAGCCATATTCAGCGGAAAAAAGCTACTTTCGTCTTGGAGACATGAAAGTAACAATGAAAGAAATCGTCGCTACTAAAATATTTTGATGGGATATTAATGGTTTGACAATTTATACAAGTATTCATTTAAAAGAAGCTAAATATAACCCTGATGTAAAATGCTTCAAGGATCAATATTTTACTGATTGCAAAATGATCAAAGCCAAAAATATAAGATTAAAATTAAAGTTAGCTTCAAAAGGAAACTAAAACAAGATCAAACCGATGTTGCAAGGTTGATGATAATCATCTACTATCAACATATTTGATTTCTAATGCAAACTCATCATTTCCCTTAGCGCTACTGCCATCAAAAAATGAAATAAAAAAGTTTCATGGCCAGCAATAATTTTGAATCATTCGATGGACCAAATCAGGAAACATAAAGACACTCCTAGAAAATAAGAGCATGTGTAACTATCTTGCTGGTAAATACTAATAACTCATTCTACAATATAAACTAGAATATAATCTGATATTGTTTTGCAGTGCTGGTTCTGTGACGTGATAGAAATAACACAACCAAAAAAATGTTACGAAGAAAGCAAACCTACGTTCATAAATGGAAACTGCAGGAGGTTACTTCAAATATTATTCATAAATTCATCGATAGAAAGATAATAATTGTTCTTCATAATAACTTTCAATCAAATATTTACCAATATATATATTCTAGTAGTACGTTTAACTATATTACATTTGTTCCAGTAACTTTCAAGCAAAAAAATTTCTATTAAATATTTACTCGGCAAAAGTTTGCTAGGCAACTATCTGCCTAGTGAATGTTTACGAGAAAATGTCTGCCCGGCAAATATTGCCAAATAATTGCCAAACAAATATGAAATTTAAACTTTCTATTTTCTAATTCGTAGAGAAAAGAAGAAAAACAAAAGGAGGAAAGGAGCTATAAACTACCGAAGCAAATTCTCCTAAGGAAAAAGGTTCAGCTGTTAACAAAAAAAACCGAAAAAAATTGAAAGATCTAAAATTGAGAATAAAGAAATTGAAAGAGGATAACGCAGCTCTAAAAGAAGAGAACGAGCTCCTAAAAAAAGAAATTGAAGATTTGAGAAAAAAGAAAAAAATCGATGAAAATCATAATGATGAAAAAGTTGATAATGATTAAATAAATGATGATAAAGCAATAGATAGTGATGTTAATTATGAAAAATATGAAGATGAAAACAGAGATAAATGTAGTGCTGAAAAAGATAAATATGTTAGTATTAATAAAGAGGATGATGGTGATATTGTGGTTTTAAATGCAGACGTTAAAGGTCTTAATGAAGACAAAAATGTTGAAGCCGATGTAGCTGACAAAAAGAAGAAAGAATGTGACGATGATAATGCTGCTAATGTAGATGATGATGGAAAAGATGGAATTAACGATAAAGATAATAAAGATACTAAAGATGAAATTAAAGTTGATGGTGAAAAAGATGGTAATAATAGTAAAGATGATGCTTATGTAGTTGGTGATACTAATGGTGGTCGTGACGACATTGCTGGTGGTAATGATAATGACCGAAATGTTGATGGCAAAGATGGTGGTGATCATAATGCTAGTGCTGGTAGTGGTGATGGTATTAGTGGTAATGGTAGTGCCGGTGTTGGTGACAAAGATAGTTGTGCTGGTGATAATATTGACGATGACGATTTTAGTGATATTGATGGCGCTGACCAAAATAAGGATGATATTGCTGCAAAAATGACGATGATAACACTGATGAAACAGCAAGCCAATTTAAAATAGTTGTCATGTCAAAGGAAGTAAAAAATAATGAATAAGAAGAAGCTACAGAAGAAAAAAGAAAGCACAGAAAAAGGTAAATATTTACAAATTATTATTGAAAATTAAGTCGTGCTAATATTTTCCATCTATCTATAAGATAGTAAACAAAATAATTAACAATTGAAATTTTTTGATAAGCCAGGTAATAAATCAAAAGATCTGATTGTAGAAGGACATCACAAAAAAATTGTTCAAAAAAAAGATATATATTTTAAAACAAATTTCATTTTTTTCATATAAAGCAAGTCTCTCAAAATATTTGACATATACTAAATATACAATAGAAACAGATGATGAAAATTTTGGCATACCTAGGAAAGACTTCCTAACATTCAAATTATTTCATCAAGCGAAAGTCGTGAAGGCGGTCAAAAATCAACTCAAGTCAAATGGAGATCCCAAAAAAAGTGGCTACAGAATACGAAACAAAGAAGGAAAAAATAAAAAAAGAATAAAAGAAAAGCTTCTCCATCTTCATCGTCTAATAGAATAAAAAATTGAAAATAGAAGAGCAAAAGTAGGAGATCCAAATTCCAACACGAGCCAACAAAAAAAAGGAAGTACACACAAGTCCAAGAAAAACAATGCTGACAAAAAGAAGTTAAAAAAGGTAATATTATCAATATACTTGAAGAAGATGAATCTGACTATGCAGATCGGAAACAAAAGAGGATGCTGAAATAGATTTTGAAAAAGCAATCTTGCAAAAAGATGGTTTTCAAACAAACAAATAAGCGAACTAAAAGCTTTTTACCAACACGAAGGAAATATGTAAGCTATTTAAATAAAACATAACATACATATATGTATACATGGCCAATATTTGCCAGGAAAATATTTGTCTGGCCGATATTGTCATGTATAAATGCTTACCAACTTATAATAATACATGATTTTGATATTATTAAAATAGGAAAATAGCATTCTACGATGCAGAAAAAGACATTGAAATAAGAGGAGCAAAATTTTTAAGATATGTTGTTCAACAAATCCATTGATTCAAAGATATATAATTTTACAACACATTTTCAATATTATATGATAAATATAGATAAAAGAATAAAAATTAAAAATATGTGAAATTTAATTTTGATGTAGGTTATAGACTGGTTCACGAAAATCAAACTTGAGCCAAAACATAAAGATATTGTTTACTTAGAGTCCTATGCGGCAGTATGAAATACTTACCAAAAGTACATCACTTTAAAACTTATTGTACTATAAACACAGGTATTTATTATTGACGACTACAACCCATATATGAATCTTTAATTATCAAAGTGCTGGAAGAAAGAGCAATAACTTACAAAAATATATTTATACTGCCACGTTATGTCACGACTATACATTGTTAAAGTTTAATGCAGTTGATAAAACATGAAAGCACTGTGATTCCTAAAGACCAAGATCAAAAAATGTCGACTGCCCACACAAACAATAAGCTATTAAAATTGTGAGTTATAAATATATTTAAAATTGATGTTGACAAATATTTACAAGGCAGATATTTGCAAAATGATATTTAACCAAAATTACCAAACAAATTTATTTATTTATTTGTTCACAATTCTCAGAGAGACGATTTAATTAACTTGCGTAGAAAAATTTATTCTAGAAATGGCAACAACAGAATTAAAAAAAATCCAGTCAAATTCGTAACTTGCCCACAACAAGTGTCTCATTCATAAGTAAAAATTATTATTTATAAAATTATTTTTCAAATACATTAAAAATATCATTTTTTTTTAAAACGATGCAGAACTGGTTGTGTGGTATTTGTCATGAGATTTATGAAAGATCTTTCCAAAGACAAACACATTGAAGAGGACCCTAAGTTATATAATCTTAATTCCATATAGGATATTAAGGCTTTGATGGAATATGATATAGTTGCAGACAAAAACATAGACGGAAATCAAATCCTGATACTCAAAGATTTGCTGGCTATGAGCAATTTTGGATAACGATCGCAATAAACTTCCTGATGTTGGATGTCGATTATTAGCTTTTAGGTGTAGGTATTAGATGTTAGACATTGATTGTTTTAAAAACACATATTTGATGTTAGGCTGTGACTGTTGTATGTTTATATACATTGTTTGTTATTAGAATTTGAATGTTGCATAAGTTTTTCAATTGAAATGTAATATGAAATATTCAAAGAAAATGTTATTGTTTTTATACAATATAAAATATAAAACATTGTATATTCAGTTCGATATATGGTCAGATACTTTTGACCAGCAAAAATTTACCAAGCAAATATTGTCGGACAAATATTTGCATTGACGTATTGTTATAATTTTCATACAGAAAAAAACTTCAATAAAACAACTACCCACACAAATACAAAGTTCATATCAAAGCAAAAGAGCAAAAATTAAGAAGTTAAACACAAATAAAAAGTTCTCTTTTCATTCATTAACATTCCATTCTATAAGAATACTTTGCCTAATTTACAAAAAGTATATTCCAGTTCTGGACTATGTGTAAATACATTTTTTAGCTCCTTAAAGCGATGATTTGTTATATCGCTAAAACATATAATGAATGCCAATATTTTTCTATCAGGTGGAGGAAGATTTCATTTTAATCTCTCATTTGAAATAAATGACAAATCGTATTTTCCTTTCGAAAATCCATTAGCGTAGGGTGGCAATCGCTATCTGATCCTTCTTACTCTTCTAACTCTTCATCTTCATCTCTTTCCTCCGAATCCTCCGTATTCATTCAAGTAGACCTGAACTTGAGGCTGTTAACCTACGATGGCCAAGGGGCTCGAAAAGCAGAGAAAGATGGGAAGAAGTTATCGCCTTGAAGAGAAAGAAGCAGATTGTGGAGTGCTAGTAAGTACAGCGACTATCGAGATGGCACTCATTTAGTTTGAGTATTGATAGAATAATACACAAAAAACACCATCGGTACTCAACTAAAAAGGATTGTTAATCACACAAGGAAAAATATGAGATAATAGTAGTCAACTATAGGAGAAAGCTTAAAGATAAAATTTTCGCTAAAGAAGAAGATGAAAAGCAAAAAAGAAGAAAACGAAGAAGATATAGACACACAAAAAATCTCAACCGTAAATCTACAAATTAGCTAACCAATCCAAGCTTTAGAACTTTGTTCAAGGGATAGGACCAAAAACTGATTCAACGACATCAATACTGGACTGTTTTTTTTTCTATATTAGGAACAGGTCAAAATAAACTGGTTTTTATGATTCAATGACAGACACTTTTGATCAACATTTTAAGCTAATAGGCAAATTAACCAGCTGCATCTGACTAATGCACACATGGTGCATATATATTGAAACAACTTACTAAATATTAAAACAACTTACTAAATATTAAAACAGCTTACCAAACATTTTTTTGAGATAGTAAGAAAAGGAAATGAACCAACTGCTGATACTTGAAATCAAATCAAACTCAAAATTACTAAATATTTATATGACAATTATAAGCAGGGCAAATATTTGTCTTTTGGTATTTGCTATTCTTCAAAATACCAGAATATTGATTCAACGACATTAATAATGTAATGTTTTGTTTGAAATGATGCAGAAATAATTGTGTGATATGTATAGAGAAAAACCAACAGACTAACCGTTGAAACTTGAAATCAAAATCAAAGCTACTAAATATTCATAATCCAGGCAAAAAGTTGCCCTATGATATTTGGTATTCTATAAAATATTAGTATACTAATTTAATAACATTAATAGCGAAATTGTTTTGTTTGAAATGATGAAGAATTGATTGCGCCAGATTTGTTTCCAACATCTAATGAAATCACATCATTTTATTATATTCTTTAGCTTTTACCCAAACATCCTTAAATAATACATGCTCTAAACTCTATCAATGTAACACCGAAAACATTATCTTCCTTTTTTCTTCACATTCCATTTTGTCCATAATATCAACCAGAAGAATATCTCTATTGGCCTCACTCACTTCAAACTCATCGAGAATATAGTCCCCACCACCATAGCAGCAACTGTTACAACTGACTCATTTTAACAAATCATATCAACATTTACAACTAGTTGCATATCACACCTATTATTATGTGCATCACCATTCCCCTAACTCACTTGAATAAGCAAACAAGAACATACTTGAAATATTTTATAATTATGCACTAATGCAGCATCGTTAATATTATAATAGCGTGATCAAAGCCAAAATCATATGCCAGGCAAATATTTGCCCGGTCATACAAATTTATAAAAGTATTCTTCAAAACATTAAAAATACCATTTAGTTTGAAGTGGTGCAGAATTGATTGTGCAATATTTGTTAAATATTACTGCATTTTCTTATAACTGTATTAATACATTGCTATAATTTTCATATAGAAATAAACTTAAATAAAACAATAACTACCAACACAAATACAAAGTTCATATCAACTAGAGATGATTTTATAGCAACTTTCAATTCTGAACTATGTGAAAATACACAACAGATTGCACAACATATTAATGCATTGACATATTGTTATATTTCTCATACAAAAATAAACTTTAGTAAAACAACATTCAAGTAGAGATGAGTTTACAGTAACATGAATATCGCAAAACACTTTCCTCTAATTCCAGTTCCAGATCGTGTGTAAATACATTTTTCATTTCCTTTTGAATGAGCTGATTGCTCTCAGGCCCTCATTTTCTCTTTAAGACTTATGCATTCATTTTTATATAAGTCTAGATGTTTAGAAGCAATCAACTTCGTTGATTCTAAATCTGATCGTAGAAGAATGTTCAACTAGATGTTTACAACAACATCGATATCGCAATCACTGTCGAAATTCCACTTTCCTCTTATAACTCATCCTATTCATCTCTTTACTCCAAGAAGCAGATTGCGGAGTCAGTAAGTATAGTGGCTATCGAGCCAATACTAATTTTAGCTTGAATACTGATAGAGTAATAAACAAAAAATTAAAAAGGATTGTCAATTAGATAGGGAAAAATAGGAGCCATAGGAGAAAGCTTAAAGATATATTTTTTCACTAAAGAAGAAGATGAAAAGCAATGAAAAAAAAGAAGATATAAACACACACAAAAAATCTCAACCGTAGATTTACAGATTAGCCAACCATTCCCAACCTTAAAACCATGGTCAAGAGATAGAACCAAAAACTGATTCAATGACATTAATACTAGAATGTTTTGTTTCTATATCAGGAATAAGTCAAAATATAACTGCTTTTTATGATTCAATGATAGACACTTTCGACCAACATTTTAAGCTAATATGAAAATTAAGCAACTGCATTTGACTAATGCGCACATGTTGCATAAATA
Organism: Allium cepa; assembly: GCA_030765085.1. Classification (NCBI taxonomy): domain Eukaryota; kingdom Viridiplantae; phylum Streptophyta; class Magnoliopsida; order Asparagales; family Amaryllidaceae; genus Allium; species Allium cepa. The sequence goes on along the minus strand of CM060932.1, from coordinate 1,026,373,726 downwards.
TTGAAACAACTTGCTAAATATTAAAATAGCTTAGTAAATGTTAACCCGACTCTTGGCAAGTCGGTACATAGGCAGATTTAACCCAACAAACTTCATGATCATCAAGGTAGAAAGCCCGGAGAGATGGTAACTGGGATTGGAGATCGATTGTATTTGAAATTATAGACTATAGTCGAATGGATTCGGATGGAAAACACTCAAAAAATGGTTAAGTATGGAACTAATACTTCCTCTAGAAGAAGGATCAGATTAAACAGGATGCACACAAAACACAACTCAACAATAATTGCTCATAACTCAACAATCACAAGGCCGATTGAAGTAAAACCTTGAGAATGGAAAGAGGAGGCTCTGGGGTGTCTACTATAGGGATCACACATCATTTGGAGGAGCTTGAAGGGATCAGCCCCAATCCCCTAATAGGGATTGACCCTCTTCCCTCTTAGGGATCGGTTAAACCCAACTTTATAGCAAAGGTCGATCAATATATTAACATCTACACATCCAATTGGCATGAAACTTGGAGCATAAGCTTACTACAACACGTGCTACATCCATAAGGATCTCACATCAAATGGATACTTTGGAGGGATCGGCCTCTATCCCTCCAAACGGATCGGCTGAAATCAGAATACATGCAACATCACTTCGCGAAAAATGCAATATCCCATAAACCATAAGTCAGAATGATATGAAATTTGGGGGCGAGTAGATAACATCATAGAAAACCCACGAGAGGGATCATCCAATTTGGACACCGAAATAGGGATCGGGGCCAATCCCTATTTTGGTGCCCAATTGGCCTGAGAATTCTTGTGTGGCCTCGTCATGTCCTGGAGGTTCTTTTACCTAACTTTCAGCCCAATCCATGCACGTCTTCCCCCAAAAATACTGCAAACATGACATCAGAAAAAGAATCATCTTTTTGCTTCTCTTTATCTTCAACCTAGGCTATACTCTACTAATTTTATTCTTGGATTTCATATTATAACTGTAAACAAACTACAATATAATATAAAGGATTATTCTGCAGTGGATGTAGGCCCAAATTAGCCGAACAACTATAAATCTTGTCTCTGTTTACTTGCTTTCATTTTTAATTTGTTTGTTCTTCATATTACATTCTCTTTATAGATACTATCTAGGGTCTGTGACTGAATATTGGTGCTTTTACATAACTGGGTGTTGGTGGCCAATTTTATCGCCAAAATTTTGGTGCTTTTACTGATAGAGCAATCCCCCGTGGATTTGGAATTCAGATTCAGAGCTTGGAAAATATCCAGATCTTAGATTTGGAGCAATGGTGAAACAATCAATGAGGAGAGTGCTATCAGAAAAGAGTTGCCATGGAGGGAGTCAGGAGGCTTCCTCGGGAGCTGGAGCTGATCAAGTATCTATCTACATCACCAGGGATGAAATGTAAACGATGATAGATGCTATGTAGGAAAGGATGCTGATACGACAGGAGGAGGTGATGCAAAATTTACTCCGGTAGATTGGACAGGCTGGAGCGCAAAACCAAGGGAATAGAATTGCAGAAGCTAATGACAACTTAGATCAAGGAGACGAAGTAGTGGGAATTGTCAGAAATTAGAACTGGGAATATGGAGATGGGTTATCGAACAAAGGGCTGGAACAGAGCAGCCGAGGGCAGTCCTCGGCCATCTTAGAGGGATCAGCCCCGATTTCCATAGGCTGGGGGCATGCCCACGGGACTGGTTAATCCCATTGAGCTTGGTGCAAATCGGAATTTGGATGCTCGTCCGGAGGAGTACGTTTCAAAATTCCTTATGGACTTGAGGGAAGTTTGAAAATGATTATAGGAGACTACAGCTAGATGACAATGAAAGGTTTGCAGAGATGATCAAGGGAGCTATGCATGGAGGATTAATGAACATGGATCAAGAGGATGCAAATAGAAATGCGTTCACTCCTAATATCAGGGATGTTACAACTACCAAATGTTGGAGAAAAGTCAGACCCAACTATGCACATAATGAGATACATACGACACATGAAAGTACTAGAGGCATCAGTGGAGGTCATGGCAAGGTGTTCTCCACTTTATTTGACGGAGTTAGCTGCACTTTGGTTTAGGAAGCTGGAGAACAGTTCATAAGGGCATGGAGTGAGTTGGTAGATTGGTTCATGAGGCTGTTTCGGGTCCACATCATAAGACTCAAGAATGCTATGACATTGGCAACACTGAAACAGAAGACCAGCGAGTCTCTAAGGAATTTTCTAACACTATTTAATGTCGTGGCGGCATTGGTGGATTGGACAAATCCATCCATGGTTTCGATGGGAACTGCATCAGGAATTGCTGATGGCACGAATTTCAAGGATTCATTGGCATGAGATCCACCTATTGATCTCGGGGAGTTTTATCATGAAGTAGAAAAGTTCCTGCGGTAGGAAGATGCACGAACCGACAAACCAAAGGTGAACATTGTGTAAAATGAAGGATCATCAGGAGATGCAAACAAGAATGATAAAGGCAAACAGAAACTAGATGATAGGTATGGTGGGACAAAAAGGCGATGGAAAGAGCGGCAGCCGAAGTTCTCCTCCTACTTGGATTTGATGGAAAGCCTAGAACATATTTATCTGGACGCTAGGGGTAACTCCCATACCGGAAACCATTAAGAAGGGATCCCACGAAGCAGGGCATATGTTTGGAACGTATTGCCTGTTCCACGAACTGAATAGGCATGCCATGGATGAATGCAGACATTTAAAGGATATCATTAAGGAGCACGTTAGGAATGATAGACTGCCGTACTACGTGTGGAATCGGACAACGACGATGAAACGGAAGCAACCACCATCCGCATTGAATGGAAATAGGAATGGTCCTAGATCAGGGTCATGGATCGTCATCAACTGATCATGATGATGATGGTCGAGTTCAGGACTTGGTGTCTGGCCATAATAATAATAAAGTCTATAATAAGGTAGCCAAGTCACTTACACATATACAGGACCGAGGAAGGTCCCTAGGCATGCTCCGAGATGACGACGAACCGTCGTTCCCGGGAAGGCACCCTTTTTTATTTCTTAGTTTTTTGGATTTATGGAAATACAACTTCTTATTTATCAGGTTATTTATTATCTACATTACTGCGATGGATAAAAAGGATGCGATTGATGTCCTGACTTGTGTGATAAGATGGTAACCGCAAGGTGCAAGTCCCTTCATCGAAGAGTGACAGAATGGACTTACACATGGATTAAGTCCTTAACTGGAGAGTCGAGGCTGAAGAATAAAACCAAACAGGATGCTAGGTATGGATTTTTCCTGGTAAGGAGTAGGTCGCTTCACTGGAGAGCGATAGGATCGACCTACTGAGGTCGTTGAGCATGGATTATGCTTAGAAAGTGTCCGGAGAGACCACTATTGGCCTAGGACTTAAGCCAAGACATCACTTAATCTTCAGGGACGCTGAATCGGAGTACATGAAATAACTTCGGTTTGCCAAAGAGCAACATGATCAGCTTACTCGGGCATCGAGTATGGATTGTGCTCGACAAGGACCCGGAGAGGTCATGAATTTAGATATCAGCTTCGAACAACCGTGGATTTGGATATGGATCCAGAGTGGTCCTGGATTTGGCTAACGACTCGATGAGGTTAAGAATTTAGATAAAACAATATGGAGAGATTGCGGACTTGCAATGGATACGAATTTGGATAAAACAATCTGGACATATCACGAATTCAGAATTGGATATCGACTTGGAATGGTCATGGATTTCACTCCCGATCTAAATAGATCATGGATTCGCAACGAATTGGATTCGGATTGGATAATATGGTTATCAATGGATTATGGGCTTTGAATCTTGAATTTATGACAACTTAAAACACACCTTCCTATCACAATGCATGTTTTGAGAGATAAAGTGTTAACAGCTGTAACGCCCCACTCCCAGACCCATATTAGCAAAGAGTATTACAAGGTAATACTGTCTGCTAATATGGAGAATAGAGCTGGATAGGAGCGACCATCTATAGCCTTGTCTTAACTATCTACTGTATACGTCGATAAATGCAGCATATTTTTTTTTTAGTGGATCGACATATCCAATAGATACTTAATACAAAACTATAATGGCTAGAAGATCTAACAGAACAAAATATAACAACTCAAATGTAAAACACATCACAGAACAGTAGATCATCACATACATATACAGATACACCATAAAGTATACAAAATGATACATGTCAAGTGGCGTAGCAACCAGAATATACAGATGAGTCGAAAGAATATACATATCAGAGTTACAACCAAAAAGGACTACACAAAAAGCTATAACAAAAGTAGCTAGCAGAATAGTCCATGCGGAAGCAGAATAGGCTAAGTCCAAATGTACCTAACCTGAAACACCTCGGTCTGACCCGAGTATAAAATACACGGGTCAGTCTAGCTAAACAAATCAGTTAGAAAAGCTAAATGATAATGAACATGCAAGGTCATAAAGTACCATAATAATCTCTAAAGGAAATAACATGATCATCTAATAAAAGATGAATAATAACAAGCCTCATATCATCGGCAACTTAATAAACAATGGATATGAATATCCCAAATCAAGCCGAAAGGCAAATAACAAATACCAATGAAGGTAACACAAGTTTCCACAAGGTAATCGCTATGTATCGAGTGGTTCAAAAGACCTACTCCGAAAGGCGATACTCTAGGGAAATATAAATATCAATAAAACAAAAGATGCACGTGCTCAGTACTGTATAAACAAGGATCCACAAGCCCGAAGGCGACAAACCCAAGTATCTCTCAAGCGGTGACGAAGGACCAACTCCAAAAGCGATACTATAGGGCAACAAACCCGAAGGCAACAAACCCGAAGGCACAAGCCCGAAGGCACAAACCCGAAGGCAACAAACCGTAGTGGTGAAGGTCCAGAGGCCCAGTACTGGACACCACTAACTGGCAATATGTGTCACAAACTCTCGGAAAGGAACTCGAAAAGTGTTAACGTGTGTCCCATACCACACGTTCGCACTAAACGGTTTACTAACCGTTAGTCAATTCCACACTTAAAGCAGTACAAAGTTTACCTCATCTCATCGGTAAACCGGACCCGAAGGTCAAAACGATCAAACGAATAGATTAGGAATTAATTGGAAAGATAAACGCACGTATTCCATAGTACGTGTTTTACCCAACCATTTAATTACCTTCCCACTTCGTTCGAAGTGCAAAAGAGTGTAATTTTACTCAGAAAATAATTTGGACAAGTTTAGAAATCGTTTGAAAACACTTTGGAAATTGCCTTTGAAATTCTCCTATTATGGAGTAAATAATTTAATACTTAAAATAATACTAAATAATAATTTCATAAGCCAATTTGTTTGAAAAACACTTTAAAATGCTTTATAAAACCCGTGTACGAAATCTAGAGAAAAATCTCAAAGAAATCGGAAAATATCAGAAAAAGCGGGAAATTATTCTAAGTATAAAAACCGGTGAAAACACGCTGTGAATTCAAGTTCGACAGCAGGTTCGGACCTGCAAACAGAGTCCAAATGATATGGAATTTGGTAGGAATGTAGTTCAACATTCCTACTTCAATCTGCAAAAAGAATCATTCAAATCCGATTTGAAACGAAGAATCTGCGTCGTTTCAAAGTCGGATCGAAACGAGGTTTAAGACACTGAATTGGCAAGCTGTGGGTACAAGTTCGACAGTAGTTTAGAAATAGCAAACCAACCCAGATTTTCATGAAATTTTACAGGAATGTAACTCAACACTCCTACTTCGATCTGAAAAAAGAATCACACAAATCCGATTTGAAACGAATGAGTTATGCTGCCTCAAACATGGACTCAGACCATGTTTGCGACAGTTCAAAACCAAATATATGTGCAGGCCTAAAACCCCACTAGACTCAACTTCCAGGCATAAAACAGAGGAGCAAATTACATCATTTTGAGCTAAAAATTGGTACACATGTAGTAGAAAACATCATCTCCCAAACAAAAAAAGAATTATGTAATTTGGATAAAATATGAGAATGATATGATCTCTCAAAGTTGAACCCAGACAGTGTTTCACTGTTGAATTCTGGGCAAAAACATGATTCGTGTCCAAGTTTGACAGAAGATTTACATATGCTATCTATGTCAAAATGACCTGAAATTTAGTATGCATAAAGTAGATAATTTCATCTTTCAAATAAAAAAAGAGTCACGCAATTTGAGTTAGAAACGAAAATGTTATGCCATCGCAAACATGGACTCAGGCCATGTTTGCAGCAACTCAGCAAACAAAATATGCACAGAAAATTTCCAGGCTGTGCACTGATTTTGCACTGCAGTTTTCAGGCATCAAACGAATATGTTTTGCAATGAAATTTGACATACATATACTACAACATACAGGCTATCAACTGAAAAAAAATACGGCAGCATTTCGTTGCCGAAATTGGGAGAAAATGATGTGCAAAGAGACATACCAACTCAGATTTCACAAAATCAAAACTTGAACATGAAATCATTGTATTGAAGCTATTTTGGGTTAGATTTTGGCATTTTGAAGCTTTTGCTTCAGCTAGCAATTGTGAGCAGCAACTCACCTCAAAAATAGTAGAGCAACAAGAGCTAATTGGAGAGAAGATGCAAACTTTGGCCTTGAGAAAGCTTCAACAACCTAAAATAAGAGTTTATACAAACATGCAAGAGCAAAACTTCAATAATTTTGAAACCTAATTCACAAATCTGAGATTTTTGATGAAATTGCAAGTTTGGAGTTTGATTACCCTTGTATTATAACTTTAGGTTGACAGAGATTGCTTTTTATTGTATTTAATTGAAGAAATTCAATGGATTTTGAATTTGATGGAGTGGGTTCTATGTTTTGTTTCTGGAGGAAGAAGGAGAAGAGAGTAGCAATGTACGTACAGTTTAATTTTCTTTTCTCACTTCCTTAATCAGGCCAAGGAACACTAATGGGCTAATGGACCCAAAAATAAAAGAAAATAAAAAGGCTAAGGCTAATTAATTCACACTTAACTAACATATGAACTTATGTACATATACACCATACAAAAATGCATTTTCTCCATATTTACACATAAGAAAAATATGAAAACTTGTATACATACAAAATAAACCATTTTCTATCATATAAAAAGATTAATTTTTATTTTTAAATATTTTTTATTATTAAATTTCTTTATTTAACAAAAATGCATTATTTACTCAAATAAAAGAACAAAACCTTGTTTTCAGCTCCAAAATTCCATCAAATTTATTTTATCACTTAGAAAAATATTTCAAACCATTTCAAAACATTATTTATAATTAAAACTCATTTTAAAATCAATTTCCACCTTTTTATTTGATTAAACAACCTTTAAAAATCAAACACTTCCTTTAAAAATTATTAAAGAAGTGATTGGCAATAATTAATAAAATTATTGCAATTTCTATAAATAAAAATTATTTTCCATTTATTATCAACCCAAATAAATAAAATAAAGTTTCAAGCTTTATTTTCTCATGTTAGTTTCCGAATACCATTGTTTATTCCAAATAAACAATTTGATTTCTCAAATTTTATTTTAATTCACAATATTAAATTATAATTAACATTATAATTCAATATTGAAAGGTAATCTCCAAACCAGGGTTGTTACAGACTTCCCCCCTTAACAAAATTGCGTCCCCGCAATTCCTAGGGAAAAGTATATATGCAACCATATATTTCATCACTTCAAAGGATAGGAAAATAAGCTTGAGGTAAAAAGAATTTCTCACCATCGCTATGCGAAGAAAGAAAACCAGGGTAGGATTGCTCGAGAAACTCTTTGGTTTCCCAAGTGCAGTCGTTGGGATTAGCGGACCATTGAACTTTAACGAGCGGCACGTCCTTGTTTCGAAGGCGTTTCACCTCCGAAGCAAGTACACGAATAGGCTGCTGCACAATAGATAAGTCTGGTGAGATCTCAAGCTCTTGCAAATGAGGAGAATCGATAACAGAATCCGACTCTCGAAGACACTTCCGAAGTTGAGAGACGTGAAATACGTCATGAATGCCAGATAGATGAGTTAGAAGCAAAACTCTATAAGCCACAAGGCCAATACGTTCAGTAATAGGAAATGGTCCTATAAAGCGAGGAGCCAATTTCCCAGTCGTACTGAAGCGCATAACCCCTTTCAGAGGAGAAACACGAATAAAGACGAGATCACCAACCGAGAACTCGAGAGGCTTCCTACGGTTGTCCGTGTAGGATTTCTGGCGGCTTTGTGCCTCTTTCATTCTCTGACGAATAATATTAATCTTCTCAGAAGAATCACGAACAGAATCTGGGCCAAGAATAAGCTTCTCACCAGATTCCAACCAACAAGAAGGTGATCGACACGGCCTTCCGTATAAGGCTTCGAAAGGAGCCATACCGATACTCGACTGAAAACTATTGTTGTAGGAGAATTCTACAAGGGGTAGGTGATCCTCCCAACTACCACCGAAATCTAGAATGCAAGCACGGAGAAGATCCTCGAGAATACAATTCACCCGTTCAGTCTGTCCATCAGACTGCGGATGATATGCTGTGCTGAAATTAAGCTTTGTTCCCAAAGCTTGCTGAAGACTCTGCCAGAAATGACTTGTGAATAGTGGGTCACGGTCACAAACAATCGAACTAGGAACACCGTGAAGTCTCACGATTTCCTTGACATATAACTTGGCCAAATGAGAAGCACTCCTATTAGACTTAATAGGAATGAAATGAGCTGATTTGGTGAGGCGGTCAACAATAACCCAAATGCTAGAATGGCCCGATCTCGAACAAGGTAGGCCATCAATGAAATCCATCGAAATCTGATCCCATTTCCACAATGGAATCTCTAGAGGCTGAAGGAGACCAGATGGGCGCTGATGTTCGGCTTTGATTCGTTGACAAGTCATGCAATTACTCACATAACTCGCAACATCGCGCTTCATGCCTTCCCAATAATAAAGGCGATGCATGTCGGCATACATCTTACTACTGCCAGGATGAATGGTATACTTAGAACGATGGCAGTCATCGAGAATGTCATGCCTAAGTGAAGAATCAGAAGGCACAACAAGACGGTTCTTCTTGCGAAGACACCCATGAGAATCAATGCTGAAATCCCTCAACTCCTCGTCACGGGACTCAGACTCACAAATCTGAATAAGGTGCACAGTATCGGGATCACGCCGCTGGGCATCGGCAATACGATCCAATAAACTGGGTCGAGCTTCCAAACTAAATAATAAGATAGGAGAATCAGCAGATGGAGCTCGATCACGAATATCACATAGGGATAAGGTCTCTAGAACATCCCACTCGGCTAACATCATAGAAACAACAGCCGAATGTTTGCGACTAAGCGCATCAGCAACACGATTACCCTTACCAGGGGTATACTGGATATCGAAGTCATAGGAAGCAAGGAACTCGAGCCAACGTTGTTGCCTCATATTGAGCTCCTTCTGAGTGAATAGATATTTCAAGGACTTGTGATCGGTGTATAGAATGAAGTGCTCGCCTAATAAATAATGGCGCCAAATCTTCAAGGCGAAGACAATGGCGGCTAACTCGAGGTCATGAGTGGCATAGCGTACTTCATTCGGTCGCAGTTGCCTAGAAGCATAAGCAACTACCCGATCCTTCTGCATTAGCACGGCACCGAGGCCACATCTACTAGCATCGGTGTAGACAACAAGATCTTGATTCCCTTCAGGAACCACTAGAATAGGAGCATTGGTGAGAAGCTCCTTCAACTGCTGAAAAGAAGCTTCGCACTTATCGGTCCAAATAAATCGAACGCCTTTCCGAGTAAGGCTGGTGAGAGGAAGCACAATACGAGAGAAATCCTTAATGAATCGGCGGTAATAACCTGCCAATCCAAGGAAACTACGAATCTCATGAACATTCTCAGGCCTCTTCCAATTCTGGATGGATTCGATCTTCGAAGGATCGACAGAAATGCCTTCAGAAGAAACAATGTGGCCTAAGAACTTAACCTTATTCTCCCAGAAATGGCACTTGGAGAATTTGGCTTTAAGCTTATGGTGACGAAGAGTACTCAAGACAATTCTCAAGTGATTAGCATGTTCGGCTTCAGATTTCGAATAAACAAGGATGTCGTCGATGAACACAAGGACGAACCTATCGAGATATTCCCGGAATACTCGATTCATAAGATCGACAAAGAATGCAGGAGCGTTCGTCAAGCCGAACGGCGTAACAAGCCACTCAAAAGATCCATATCGAGTGCGGAAAGCTGTAAGAGGTATGCTATCTTCCGCGACTCGGAGCTGATGAAAACCAGTGGCAAGGTCAAGCTGAGAGAAGACCTTAGCGCCACTCAATTGATCAAACATATCGTCGATCCTAGGTAGTGGATACCTATTCTTGATGGTCAACTCATTAAGCTTGCGATAGTCAATGCAAAGCCTAAGAGTAGCATCGGATTTCCTTACAAAGACGACCGCGGCACCCCATGGTGAAGAACTAGACTGAATCAACTGCTTGGACTCAAGCTCTAAAAGCTGCTTCTTGAGTTCCTCATTTTCTTTTGTAGACATCCTCGTGGGAGGACGACTAACTGGCTGCGTGCCTGGAATGAGATCAATGTGGAACTCAATAGCCCGCTTGGGTGGCAAACCCGAAACAGGCTCAAATACATCAGAGAAGTCACAAACAATAGGAATACAAGATATATCATCAACATCTCGTGAGTCTAGAGAATATAAAGCCACTTCGGAATTATCCACATTCCGAAGAACAAGAGATAGCTGAGATGGAGAATCAGGATGTCGAAGATATAACATCCGCTGAGCACAAACAATCCTGGCATCATATCGCACTAGCCAGTCCATACCAAAAATCATGTCAAATCCCAAATAAGAAATAGCGTGCAGATTCGCACGAAAAGAAAAGCCACATAAAATAATCTCAACATCATCACAAAGCATGCTAAGGGTTGCGGATCCCCCGATAGGATTCGCAATCCTCAGTGAAGTAACCATACAAGAAACATCCAAAGAAAAATCATCGACGAGCTTCTTCGATATGAATGAATGCGAAGCACCCGTATCGAAAAGAACTCGAATACTACGATCATGAAATAAAATAGAACCTTCCAAAATAGATGGAGATATACCTCTGGGCTGAGAAGAACCTCCAGAAGCTTTAGCAGCATAAAGCTTGCCAGACTTGGCGTTAGCAGGATTAGTAGGGCAGGTGGAAACATGATGACCTTCCTTCTTGCAATGGCGGCAGAAGAGAGGCTTAGGACAAGCTCGAATCATATGATCAGGAGAACCACAATTGAAACACTTCCGAACGGAAGGTGTTCCAGTAGACTGATTCTGAGAGTTAGAACCATCAGTCTTCTTCTTCTTGGAAGGAAAGGACTTGGACTTTTGAAATGGAAACTGCTTCTTGCTGGGGTTCTTGCGAACCTCAACATCATCACCACTATCAATCTCTTTCTCGACGGCTTCAAGATGAAGCGCCGAGTCAACTAGCTCCTCAAAAGAAAGCTTGAGCTGCAACATCAAAGATTTCTTCAAATACTTCTTAAGGCCGGAAACGAACTTGAGGTTCTTCTTGTATGGAGTGCTAATATACTCAAGGCCATACTTAGAAAGAGCCTCGAAAGAAGACACATAATCAGAAACAGAAGATTTCCCTTGCTTTAGCTCGAGGAAGCGACGGGCAAGAGATGCTTTCTCAGACTCAGGAACGAACTTAAGCTCGAATCGCTCCCGAAACTGAGTCCATGTAAGAGTAGACTCGTCGAGCTCGGCTGTGAATAGCTCGTACCAATCAAGAGCATGCTCTTGCAACATGCTAGATGCTACAAGAACCCTATGATAATCTGAAAGATCCATGCGAGAAAATATCCGCTCACAAGAACGAATCCAAGCCTGAACCTCCAAAACAGACTCGGAGCCTTTGAATGGCTTGCCTCCAAGATGTGCAAAATCACTACACATGCGCGCGAAAGGAGACTTGCGCGAAGGAGAAGCTGGAGTAGGAGCTGGAGGCTGGGTGCTCCTAAATAGCTCCATAAACTGATCGGCAGACATATAAACGCTGTCCGGATGCGAGCCACTGGATTGCCCAGCATCCGAGCGTCGTCCTCTACCTCTTCCAGCCATTAACTGAAAGTTAAGATAAGATAAAGATTATTCACATGGTAGATATCATTAATTCAAATATGGAATACTACGGAATTAAAATGCATTCCTAGACATATTCCTAAAATTATATCTATCCCAAAGGACATGAAAAGAACGAAAGCATGATGATTTAGGGATTCGTAACATTTGTATTACACTTTGATGTACCGTAATATGTGTTTCTATTCTGTGTTTATCATATTTTGTTCTGAACTCAGCTCTGATACCAAGCTGTAACGCCCCACTCCCAGACCCATATTAGCAAAGAGTATTACAAGGTAATACTGTCTGCTATACGGAGAATAGAGCTGGATAGGAGCGACCATCTATAGCCTTGTCTTAACTATCTACTGTATACGTCGATAAATGCAGCATATTTTTTTTTTTAGTGAATCGACATATCCAATAGATACTTAATACAAAACTATAATGGCTAGAAGATCTAACAGAACAAAATATAACAACTCAAATGTAAAACACATCACAGAACAGTAGATCATCACATACATATACAGATACACCATAAAGTATACAAAATGATACATGTCAAGTGGCGTAGCAACCAGAATATACAGATGAGTCGAAAGAATATACATATCAGAGTTACAACCAAAAAGGACTACACAAAAAGCTATAACAAAAGTAGCTAGCAGAATAGTCCATGCGGAAGCAGAATAGGCTAAGTCCAAATGTACCTAACCTGAAACACCTCGGTCCGACCCGAGTATAAAATACACGGGTCAGTCTAGCTAAACAAATCAGTTAGAAAAGCTAAATGATAATGAACATGCAAGGTCATAAAGTACCATAATAATCTCTAAAGGAAATAACATGATCATCTAATAAAAGATGAATAATAACAAGCCTCATATCATCGGCAACTTAATAAACAAAGGATATGAATATCCCAAATCAAGCCGAAAGGCAAATAACAAATACCAATGAAGGTAACACAAGTTTCCACAAGGTAATCGCTATGTATCGAGTGGTTCAAAAGACCTACTCCGAAAGGCGATACTCTAGGGAAATATAAATATCAATAAAACAAAAGATGCACGTGCTCAGTACTGTATAAACAAGGATCCACAAGCCCGAAGGCGACAAACCCAAGTATCTCTCGAGCGGTGACGAATGACCAACTCCAAAAGCGATACTATAAGGCAACAAACCCGAAGGCACAAACCCGAAGGCACAAGCCCGAAGGCACAAACCCGAAGGCAACAAACCGTAGTGGTGAAGGTCCGGAGGCCCAGTACTGGACACCACTAACTGGCAATATGTGTCACAAACTCTCGGAAAGGAACTCGAAAAGTGTTAACGTGTGTCCCATACCACACGTTCGCACTAAACGGTTTACTAACCGTTAGTCAATTCCACACTTAAAGCAGTACAAAGTTTACCTCATCTCATCGGTAAACCGGACCCGAAGGTCAAAACGATCAAACGAATAGATTAGGAATTAATTGGAAAGGTAAACGCATGTATTCCATAGTACGTGTTTTACCCAACCATTTAATTACCTTCCCACTTCGTTCGAAGTGCAAAAGAGTGTAATTTTACTCAGAAAATAATTTGGACAAGTTTAGAAATCGTTTGAAAACACTTTGGAAATTGCCTTTGAAATTCTCCTATTATGGAGTAAATAATTTAATACTTAAAATAATACTAAATAATAATTTCATAAGCCAATTTGTTTGAAAAACACTTTAAAATGCTTTATAAAAGCCGTGTACGAAATCTAGAGAAAAATCTCAAAGAAATCGGAAAATATCAGAAAAAGCCGGAAATTATTCCAAGTATAAAAACCGGTGAAAACACGCTGCGAATTCAAGTTCGACAGCAGGTTCGGACCTGCAAACAGAGTCCAAATGATATGGAATTTGGTAGGAATGTAGTTCAACATTCCTACTTCAATCTGCAAAAAGAATCATTCAAATCCGATTTGAAACGAAGAATCTGCTTAGTTTCAAAGTCGGATCGAAACGAGGTTTAAGACACTGAATTGGCAAACTGTGGGTACAAGTTCGACAGTAGTTTAGAAATAGTAAAACAACCCAGATTTTCTTGAAATTTTACAGGAATGTAACTCAACACTCCTACTTCGATCTGCAAAAAGAATCACACAAATCCAATTTGAAACGAATGAGTTATGCTGCCTCAAACATGGACTCAGACCATGTTTGCGACAGTTCAAAACCAAATAAATGTGCAGGCCTAAAACCCCACTAGACTCAACTTCCAGGCATAAAACAGAGGAGAAAATTACATCATTTTGAGCTAAAAATTGGTACACATGTAGTAGAAAACATCATCTCCCAAACAAAAAAAGAATTATGTAATTTGGATAAAATATGAGAATGATATGATCTCTCAAAGTTGAACCCAGACAGTGTTTCACTGTTGAATTCTGGGCAAAAACATGATTCGTGTCCAAGTTTGACAGAAGATTTACATATGCTATCTATGTCAAAATGACCTGAAATTTAGTATGCATAAAGTAGAGAACTTCATCTTTCAAATAAAAAAAGAGTCACGCAATTTGAGTTAGAAACGAAAATGTTATGCCATCGCAATCATGGACTCAGGCCATGTTTGCAGCAACTCAGCAAACAAAATATGCACAGAAAATTTCCAGGCTGTGCACTGATTTTGCACTGCAGTTTTCAGGCATCAAACGAATATGTTTTGCAATGAAATTTGACATACATATACTACAACATACAGGCTATCAACTGAAAAAAAATACGGCAGCATTTCGTTGCCGAAATTGGGAGAAAATGATGTGCAAAGAGACATACCAACTCAGATTTCACAAAATCAAAACTTGAACATGAAATCATTGTATTGAAGCTATTTTGGGTTAGATTTTGGCATTTTGAAGCTTTTGCTTCAGCTAGCAATTGTGAGCAGCAACTCACCTCAAAAATAGTAGAGCAACAAGAGCTAATTGGAGAGAAGATGCAAACTTTGGCCTTGAAAA
Organism: Allium cepa; assembly: GCA_030765085.1. NCBI lineage: Eukaryota > Viridiplantae > Streptophyta > Magnoliopsida > Asparagales > Amaryllidaceae > Allium > Allium cepa. The sequence continues at coordinate 1,026,358,560 of CM060932.1, read as the reverse complement.
AGCTTCAACAACCTAAAATAAGAGTTTATACAAACATGCAAGAGCAAAACTTCAATAATTTTGAAACCTAATTCCCAAATCTGAGATTTTTGATGAAATTGCAAGTTTGGAGTTTGATTACCTTTGTATTATCACTCTAGGTTGACAGAGATTGCTTTTTATTGTATTTAATTGAAGAAATTCAATGGATTTTGAATTTGATGGAGTGGGTTCTATGTTTTGTTTCTGGAGGAAGAAGGAGAGGAGAGTAGCAATGTACGTACAGTTTAATTTTCTTTTCTCACTTCCTTAATCAGGCCAAGGAACACTAATGGACTAATGGACCCAAAAATAAAAGAAAATAAAAAGGCTAAGGCTAATTAATTCACACTTAACTAACATATGAACTTATGTACATATACACCATACAAAAATGCATTTTCTCCATATTTACACATAAGAAAAATATGAAAACTTGTATACATACAAAATAAACCATTTTCTATCATATAAAAAGATTAATTTTTATTTTTAAATATTTTTTATTATTAAATTTCTTTATTTAACAAAAATGCATTATTTACTCAAATAAAAAAACAAAACCTTGTTTTCAGCTCCAAAATTCCATCAAATTTATTTTATCACTTAGAAAAATATTTCAAACCATTTCAAAACATTATTTATAATTAAAACTCGTTTTAAAATCAATTTCCACCTTTTTATTTGATTAAACAACCTTTAAAAATCAAACACTTCCTTTAAAAATTATTAAAGAAGTGATTGGCAATAATTAATAAAATTATTGCAATTTCTATAAATAAAAATTATTTTCCATTTATTATCAACCCAAATAAATAAAATAAAGTTTCAAGCTTTATTTTCTCATGTTAATTTCCAAATACCATTGTTTATTCCAAATAAACAATTTGATTTCTCAAATTTTATTTTAATTCACAATATTAAATTATAATTAACATTATAATTCAATATTGAAACGTAATCTCCAAGCCAGGGTTGTTACAACCTACCTCTTGGCAAGACAGTACATAAGCGAATTTAACCCAACAGACTTTATGATCATCAAGGCAGAAAGCCTGGGGAGATGGCTACCAGGTGAAGGTCAATTATATTTGAAACTATGGACTATAATCGAACGGATTCGAATGGATAACACTAAAAAAAGGCTAAGTATGAAACTAATACTTCCCCTAGAAGAGGGATCAAAACAGAGGGATCGAAATAGAGAGATCGGATTAAACATGATGCACACAACACAACTCAACGATGATCGCTCCATAACTCAATAAATACAAAGCGGATTGAAGTGAAAATTTGGAAACAAAAAGAGGGGATCCTAGGGTGTCTATTCTAGGGACCGCACATCATTTGAAGGAGATTGGAAGCATCGACCTCAATCCCTCAATACGGTCGGCCCTCTTCCCTCTTATGGATCGGCTAAACCCAACTTTATAGCAAAGATCGACCAATATCTCAACATCTACACATCCAATTGGAATGAAACTTAGAGCACAAGTTAACTGGAACATGTGGAACATCTCCTAGAGATCGCATACCAAGTGGGATACTTTGGAGGGATCGGCCCCTATCCCTCCAAAGGGATCAGCTGAAATCAGAATGTATGCAACACCACTTCACGAAAAACGCGATAGCTCACAAAACGTAAGTCGGAATAACACAAAATTTGGAGGGAAAGTAGCTAACATCATGGGAAACCCCACAAGAGAAATTGCCCCCTATTTGGACACCAAAATAGGGATCGAGGCCAATACCTACTATGGGCCCCAATGGCTTTGAAAATTCTTATGTGCCCTCGCCATGACCTGGAGGTTCTTCTGTCAAAATTTCAACCCGATCCGTGCACGTCTTCCGCTATAAATACAACAGGCATGAAATTAAAAAAGGATCTTCTTTCCGCTTCTCTTTATCTTCAACCTAATTTACACTCTGCTAATTTTATTCTTTAATTTTGGATTGTTACTGTAAACAAACTACCGTATAATAAAACAAATTATTCTGGAGTGGACGTAGGTCGAAGTTAGCCGAATCATTATAAGTCTTGTCTCTTTTTACCCGCTTTCATATTTTATTTGTTTGTTCTTCGTATTCTCTGCATTAGATACTATCTAAGATTTGTGATTAGATATTGTTGCTTTCACATAACTGGGTGTTGGTGGCCAATTTTGACACAATAGTAAATATTAAGATAGCTTACTAGATATTTTTTGAGACAGAAAGAAAGACAACAGACTATCTGCTGATACTTGAAATCAAACTCAAAGCTACTAAATATTTATATGACAATCATAAGCTGAGGAAACAATTGTCTAGAAAATATTTTCCTTTTGATATTTGCTATTCTAAAAAATAGCAGATATTGATTCAATGGCATCAATAGTGAAATGTTTTATTTGAAATGATGTAGAACTACTGGTGTAAGATTTATAAAGAAAAACAAACAAACAAACTGCTTAAACTTGAAATCAAACTCAATGCTACTAAATATGACAAGTATAAGCCAGGGAAATATTTGCCCTATGATATTTGTTATTCTATGAAGTATCAATATATTGATTCATAATATCAATAGTGAAATGTTTTGTTTGAAATGATGTAGAATTGGTTGTGCTAGATTTGTTTCCAATATCTAACGAGTCTTTTCCAATCACATCATTTTGTTGTATTCTTTAATTTTTACCTAAACACCATAAATTATACATGCTCTAAAACTCTATCAATGTATCACCCACAACATTATATTCCCTTTTCATCACATTCCATTATGTCCATAATATCAATTAAAGAATATCTTTATTAGCCTTGCTCACTTCATTAAATAAGGAACAAGTCAAAATACTACTACGTCTTATGATTTACTGGCTAACAATTTTAACTAACATTTAAAGCCAATGAGAGAATTAGCTAACTACATCTAACTCAAAGCTACTTAAAATTTGAATGGAAAATATAAGCAGGGCAAATGTTTTCCCTCTAATACTTATTATTCATACAAATTTACTAAAATAACTTATAGTCGAAAAGAGAGAAATAAATAAATTAATAAGACAACTAAGAATGCATATTTAATTTAGCTAGATAAATACAAAAATACATTAGTAATCTTTAAAACATAAAGCATGTAATGTATAAAAATTACATTTGATTTCGTAACAAACATTACCTTTTGTTATGTACTAATTTCTTACAAAAACTGCAACGATTAGACTTATTCACCTCACCAACCGACTTAATTCGTGCTGAAGATGGAGGACTCCCTGCACCACATCTTCTCTTAGGCAGATGAACTTCAACATCTTATGGTAACACATGTTCCATTCAAAAATTAACAACAAGATGAATCCGATGAGAATAAGATGCTCGAAAAAAGGATACTGTGAAATAGTCCTCAATACAAGAATAAACGTCCAAATCAAAAACAAGTATACTTCTAATAGCACGAGTACACAGAAACCCCTCAACATGCCACAAGTTCGACTACATCATCAAACACTCAAATCTACATGATAAGTTTGAGTTGATTGAATTTGTAAACATAAATAGTAGATCTAGTAAGTTTCCATTGAACACCCTCAAGGTATAAATGCCTCATATGTTTTTCCATAACAGAACACAATTAACTATTCTAAGTTTTACTTATTTTATATCGATCCTACATAAGTTTCATGAGCTTCAAACAAATTCCATCTAAACATCCGATGATAAGTAAATGTCTTCCCTTTAAAATACAACGATTAAAGCCTTCAGCATAGTTAGAACTCCTTTCCCCTAACGATTTCTAACAAAAAACATTAGCAAACTTTTCAAAAGACAAACCATTCAATAAATTTGCTACTGTAGCCCCACTAGTAGCCTAAAGTCAGACAAAGCATGATTAAATACATCTAATGTAACAACATGGGAAACTTTAAAAAATAAAGAAATTATCCGTTTCTTTTTGCCTTGAGGACACCTTTTTATTAAAAAAAAACTCTTCAAATTGTTTTTTAAATGATAGTAACAATAACGATGAGCTGAACGTGGGAAACTTGAGGAACAACAAGCAAAAGACCAAGATGCTAATTGGATACAAAGGTGAAAACACAATCATCATTATCTAACATTTCACTAAGTTTTGTCAAAAACTAATGCCAATTAGGTTCATCTTCACTGGATACAATACCAATAGCTAGTGGAAAAAACTATAAAATAAACAAAAATAGATTTGTCGTATTCATAAAATAAAAATTGCTAAACATAACAAAATTACAACAACAAGGAAATATCCTATATTTTCCAGGAAAATACATGCTCAAATTTTCAAATATAAAAACAAGTAAAAAGATTTAAAAAAAATTAAGACTATATCATACTTTGATTACCATTCTTAGCAATAGCAGATATAATACAACCTTATCCTCTACATTTATGAAAGTCCCATCAAGGAAAATTAATGGACGACAATAGCCAAACCCATATTTGCATGCTCATAACTAATAAAAACCCTCTCAAATTTAAGACTACTAAAATGACCTTGAAGTTCAACAATACTTCTTGGATTACGAACAACAACAGCTTCATAGAAAGATTTCAAATGATAGTAGGAAAGCAAATCATTCCCATGGGTTTCTTCAAGAGTTAGTCTCTTACCAGTGTATGCATAGTAGTAACTTAAGACAATATTGTACTTGGTCTTGAGTAAAATGAACAATATATTCATCTTCATTAAAGGATTCGATTGAATAAAATCAACAACCAACTTCTTAACCAAATTGCTAGAAACATGTGGGTGGTTAACATCTATAATGTCAGCTCCACAAGAATGAATAGATTGCATAGTTTTAATAACAAGAAAACCTGAAAGTTTAAATTTAGAGAGGCATGGACATGAAATTTGCAACCTTCACATGGACAACTAGCTATAATATGCTCCCTATCATTGTTAACAACATTAACTTTATATTTATTCTTAATACAATATATCATAAGATACAATCGAAACTCCTTAACACCACTAGGAAATCTTTGCCTTACTCTAGCAAATACTGGCTTGTTGGAATTATTTTTTTAATAACTATTTCAAAAAAGAACTAGAATCAAATAAAGAAACAACCATAGAAGAATGACACAAACCACCTTTAATAAAAGAACTAGTCACTGATGAAAAACTAACATCAACCGAACTGCTATTAGACCTCTTACATGTAGATAAATCCTTTGATATAACAGAAACAAGTAGATAATCTTCATGACTATGACAAACAAACAACAATATACAATGCAAATTAGAATTAGCTTTAATTACTCTTTTTCTATCATCTCTTTCATAAACCAATTCAATAGAACTAGGTGTTAATTCAGATCAATGTTCACATTTATCTTCTCTCAATCTCAACATAGAAGAGCCTCTTGTTATAAGTACCATTGTCCAACATAAAAAAAAGAACATCAATAGAAGAAGTCCTGCACAAATACAAATACTATATATTAAAAGAAAAGAACAAAAAAGAAGACAAAGCCGAAATATTTGGCAGTCAAATATATATCAAGCAAATATATATCAGGCAAATATTTTCCAAGCAAATACCAGCAAATATTTGTTGGGCAAATATTTGTCTGATATATATTTGACTGTCAAATACAAAATCGCATGACAGTTCGCTAAAATAAATACTTAACATGCTATGCCTTTTCAAAATTCATTTAAGCAAGATGCTATATACAAGTTACAACATGAACAATAAACCTAGCACCATCAATTCAGAATTACTTGTTTGCACAATAATGAACAACAAATTATAACAATTCACCAAGATGCTATATTCAATTCAGAAATACTTGCTTACACGACTATTGTCAAACACAAATGACACCATCAATGAAGAAAGATTACATATTTCAATTCAGCAAGGTGTTATAAAAAATTAACAACAAAATATAGAAATAAAAACAATTATTTGATCACAATCAATTTGGTAAACCAATCTAGAAATGAAGGAAGACCCTTGTACATAATTTGTTGAAGACAATTTGATAAATTGGATCGAAACGATCTTTTATGACTCTACGATGTCGAACTTAATTGACTAGGAAGTCGATCTTAATTATAAAGACGATTTTGATCGAAATTTTGAAATCGATTTAAAGGAAAAAGATGAAATGAAAAAATAGGGATGTAAAAATATAAAAAATTTTGGTAGGCAGAAACTTATATAACGTTTTAAAATTGGGATGTCACCCTAATTTCCACTAGAATAAAAGGAAAGTAAAGATAAAATAACGCTTATTCACTATTTCATTTTATTTCTTCATTTCCCAAAAAACTCTTAAAAATCATGTAGAATTGGAAGTTCCTATCAAAATGAGTTATGCACAAACAAAGACTACACAATTTCTTGGACTTTGCTGCAAGGCTATTGGAAGTTAGACAAATACTACTTGAAGAAATAATGGTTGAAGTTATACTCAAAACTTTCTCGAATAACTGTTCAAAGAGACACCGGAGGTTTGGTGTAAACTATGCTCAAATGAACGATCTAAATCTTGTGTTGAAGTAGCGGTCGAAATTGGGATAATAAGGCAGTAAATGCTAGCTCAGTTCAAGCGATCGTAAAAGTAGGAACAGTCGAATGTAGGAGATAATGGCTCGAATTAATACGGTCAAGTTGCAAACATGCAGTCGTAAATGAAGGAAGTGATGCAATAAATCAAGGAGCCTAGGAATCAAAAAATGACGATCGGAAAGCCTATAAGTGGTTCGGAACTATAAACCAAAATCTAAGTTTATCTTTTATTTAGTGAAATTCGGAGACATTTAAAAGAATGCTATTAAAACTCAGAGATCTAGTTTTAACTTATTATTTCAACTTTAGAACTATATAAATATCAGAAGAGCAGAAAAGAAGAGGGATACTTTCTTAAGCACTTAGATCACAGGTTCTAGTTGATTTATTGTTGTTTATTTTTTGTTCGATCTCATTCATTATTATCAAACAACAATGCATTAAAAGTATAAAAATCATTTTAATACTCGTTAGATCCAAAAATTAAAGTCAAAGCATCAAAGCTTATAATTTTTGACATTTGTAAAAACTAACACAGACATTTGGTGTTATCTAAGAAGGATCATATCCTTTCGGTTTTGATTTAAAAAATTAGCTATTTTGAAAAAAAATGAAATTTTGTTTATGGAACTCAATTACAGCGAGTACACGGCTTAAATGGATGAACCTTCTAAGTTAAAACTACAATCACTAACCCCCACTATAAAGTAACCAATGTGCATTCATATAATGCGGACCATAACTTCGCTCAAGAGAAGATCAAATAAATAGCCACGATTTAGGAGTTGTTGAGCGAATAACGAACTAGAAATTGACCTAATAAGACCAAGTCATATCCCCTTGAAATTCAAAACAAAACCAAGCTAGGGATGACCAGGACACCGATTTAGTCTTATACAACATGCGATTTGATTGACCTTGAGGGACGAAGTCAAAATGTCCAACAAAAATCAATCAAAATAGAGTCAAAGACGATTGAAATGGGGCTCTCAAATCGGAAAAGGAGAAGTCAACGAGAGTGCTCTAAACGTTGAGGTTGATAAAAAAGAAAGGGTCAAAGTTGAAGATGAAAGCACCAAGAAACCATCCTCGAACTCAACCACATATGGTCGAAAGTGCCAACCGCGGAGCAGCACTCGAACACTACTCGTAATTTTACAAACAATAAAAATATGCGAGAATGCCTAAAATAGTATTAGTAAAAAAAAAAAAAATCTACAAATTTTATAACACATAAAAGTGGTAGAATACTAGATAAAGATGTAAAATAAATCATAACTTAGGTAGAGTATTTTGTAATTTACAAATATATTTCATTCCTCGCTCTTCCCTTGACGCAACCATTCTTTTTTTCTCTTTTTCTCCTCTTGTTTAGGGTTTCTTTCTTGTGCCCTCTTCTTCATGAAATCAACATCAAGTTGTAAGAAATTGATATTGAGCAAGAAAAGAAATTACAAGCCAAAATCAACACTAATTGCTTGTTACCTCTCTAAACCTTCTCCACCTGAACCACCACTTGCTTTCACCCGGAAACCATCAGAGAAAGGAGCTGGAGCATGCTAGAGGGAAAAGAGCTTGTCTGCAATCTTAGGGAAGTTTGTGCACACTCTCATGACATAATGCGCAACTGTGCATGGTGTACAAATAGAATAAGTAGCTGAAACAAAAGAGATGGATGGGACAAACGCGACCACAGTGGTGGAGGCCCAGAACATCAATGACATTGAAGTCGAGGAAACTGGGCATGGGGTAAAGAAATGAAATGGCCACCAGAATTTCATCGAACAAGTTGATAGCATGAAGTTGGAAAATAAAAAAATAAAAAAAAAGAATATGAAGAGAAGCACGTGCATTATTTTGCTTTTGGTTATCCTTTTTGTTATACGAAAATAGTTGTCACTAATTGATTAGGCAAGTAATGATTAGAAAACAATATAAGAAAACAAGATGTAACAGAAGAATGCTTTATGAACCAAATCATAACATATTTAGTTGCTCCTTCACTCTTCTTCTCTTCTTCAATCCTCTTCTCCACTGCTCATTTCTTCTTCTTACTCGATTTTCCTCCTCTTTTCAGGAACATCTCTCTCTAGTTTTGTCCTCTTTTCCTACCTGGCCACATCACTATACCCAAATCTCATTGCAAAACTACCACCGGCTCGAACCATTAGGTATCAGATCCAAACCCAAACTCAGAGCTTAATGATAATGATCCCGATGAAAAGTTGGAAACACAAGCACATATTGTTGTTTTGCAAGAATGAAGAGACGTGCAAATAAACTTCAACGCAACTAACTGGGACATTCGAGGTATTGAATTTGATATATCGAGTATTCATGTTGCACTGCGAACCTTATTTGCAAACCTGCTACCTCTAATCAACACACACATCAAATTCTCATGGTTCTAGTCCACTTCCCACCGTAACACAATCACCATCGAATCCTAATCACCAACTACACTCCTCCCACATTATGATCTAAACACAAATACTCCATCCCCTAACTTGGCCAATACTTCACAACCACAACACACATCCCTCTACAACAACAGATGCATAATATTACCTTCATAGAACAACAAAACATTCACTCTAATTATAAAGGAATTTTACAAAACCCAATTTATGGCCATCTTTAATACCATTCACATCAATCAATTTACCAGCAACATGATTTTAACCCACACAAACATGATCAACAATAACTATATTTTCACTTCAACCACACTTGTCCCAAACCCAGACCCGACTTATCCCTTTGCCATATCATATCAAACACCATCCTCTCAAAAAGTTCCATATCACAAATCTTTAAAATTGGAATGTCCTACTTTTATTGGTTAAGGCAACATTATGGCATGGGGTTATATCATGGTTCGATCAAAATGAATGGGTTCAAATATGTGCTTTCTACTTACGAGGTGAACCTCTGTAGAAGTATAATTGGTACCCAATTAACATTGATCACTCTTCGATATGGGACGTGTTTTAAGCAGAAATTATATCAAAATTTGGGTCAACAGCACAACATAGACCATTTGATGCATTTGCATGCTAAAAACAAATAACAACAATAAGACAATACTTAACAAAATTTGAACAACTATCAAATCTCTTAGATAAATTGCAACCATTATATATTGTAGATAAATTCATTTGAGGCCCAAAAACATAGATCAAAAATGAAGTTAGCGTCGCTTGACCTAAGTTTCTTCAAGAAGTTTTCACCTTCACAAAAACACGTAAAGGCAAGTATTTGGCAAAAGAAAAAACCACTCAGACCATACTTCCACTAACCAATAGTTAACCACACTCACAAAATACACAAATTCCAACACAAAACCCTTACCCACAAAATGCATCATACCCAACGATGGAATGTCTTATCCGAGAGTTCACTGTTGGTTAACAACAACTAGGTTAAATAGGAAATCTTAGAGCGACAATATTACAAAGTTCTCTCGACTCAAGAATACCATGGAACGTCTACTCAAATACTCTACTTTGATTACAGTTAAATCATGATATGACGACCATCGAACGACTATTGTTGGGTCTTAGTAGAAGCATAGGAACTGAAATACAATTCAATAGAGAATTTGTCTCCTAGGTTGTATGAAATCAGTATCACAGTCAATTATAGTCAACTTAAAGTCTAAATCTCTTACAAGAGTATAGCGGTTAATAATAAAAAATATTACTAAACCAAGTACTTATCTACGGACTAATCGATTTGAATGTGGATAACATTGGAATTTTTATCAATGGCTAATTCCATATGCATAAAGTGATATAGTATTGACGAAGAAAACGTGTGTAAATAATTGATACTAAAAGGTGCTGCTTAAAATAATTAGATTTTACCAATGAGTTCTATAAGCAATGAATTCGACCAAACTAACACACCACTAGCTAAGATGACATATGAACATTAATATTTGAATTTTCAAATATTAATCATTGATTGAATTCACATAAGTGAGTCGTACAACTGAATCTATCCAATCTCCAAAATACCATCCGAATTATTTAGTTTATAATAGTTACAAATTAATTAAATCAGTTAATATTTACAGAAATATTAATTATAAGCGTAGTTAGTATTTTGGTATATTTAGTAAATGGGATAGCTATTAGAAATGTACTAGGTGCTTTTAATAATAATTTATATGTATATATATTTATTACATGCAATTACATAAATATACAATATCGATTAGTATTTAATTATTTAATAACAAAAAAATAACTACAAAATGATGTGGATAGCCACATCATCATGTTTTAAGTGCTAGGACTTAGGGGTGACAATTGAATTGGTAAATGCAGATGAGAGATAAGTGGGAAGATATTTGTCGAATAATCTCTTTACCTACCTTTATAAATACAATACACTACACTAAAGTTTGGTTTCTTTCTGTCGATACCCTAGCCGCCCATATGAAACCCTCACCCTCCAATAGCCAAACTCCTATTTGTTGGAACTGGATTAGCATGCAGCGGAATTAATGAGTGAATTTCAATTTTTTTTACTATTTTTTATTTTTATTGGGATTATGTAGTCTAATTTATTTAGAACATTTTCAAATTATTATCAAATAAAATCATTATTTATATAAATTTATAATATAATTTTATATTATGTAATTAATGTTACATTATATATATATATATATTATATGTCTATGCGTATCGCATATTATATATATATATATATATATATATATATATATATATATTTGAGAGTTACTGTGTAACGGATCTTAAGGCTACTTTAACACTATCGGGATGAATACTGTTTTATAACTTTTATGAATCTTTTTAACTTTCTTTCAAGATTTAAATCAAATCATAGATTATTAGCACAGATCTATACTAATTAAGCAGTTATAGATGCAATCACAGATGAATATAAAAGTAAGAACAAAAGGTAAAGTAAGAGAGATGACACGAGGAATTTTATACTGGTTTGGATTAACCAATCCTTCATCCAGTCCATACAATGCTATACATATTTCTTTTCAATCGCCTGCTTAACAAATAGCAAGCAAACTAGAATACAATCTTAATTTCAAAGCACCGAGATACACCCTCCTGTCTGGGTAAACTCTCTTGATTTATTAGGCAATAAGATCACCCACTAGATTTAGACGGACTATTAATCGTACCCACTTGATTTGAACGGGCAATAAGTACATCCAAACAAACAAGAGCGAGTTGTTGATTTTCAAATACAAACAATTGTACTTGGGATACAAGATATCCTATAGCCCTACTGACAGCAGTTTGATCATTAATTCAGTAGAGAGAATGCATCCAAAATATTAAATAATTTATAAAGAATCAATCTAGTAGTGTATGGATTGATTCTATGTAAATTTAAAGAATGTAGTAAGTAGTTTTTGATGTGAATGTAAAAGTGCATATTTTTACTGCTATATTTAATCTACTTTTAATTAAATAAATGAGCATTTTACATGTTTAAACCAAAATTCAAATTTTTTCAAATAACTATTTATTCATCTTCATTTGAGGGGTAAAATAGTAAATTTTGTATGATCTAATCAAGAAAATTTACTTGCACATTTTTATTTTTAATTGTTGAAAATGGAGAGCAAATATGAAGAAGCTTTCATATATATATGCACGCACAAGTGATGGAAGACAAAAGAACGAAGAAATAAAAAAAGTCATGCAATGGAGGAGCCCACCTACCCACTAACATATGGACCATAATTAAAAGCTAATGGAGATTAAAATGCACATGCAAATATTAATGGTGGATTAGGTAGAAGCTAATGATTACTTGGAGGTTACACTTCCTAAAGGGCAATTTTGGTAGTCCCCTAAAATATGAATTAGGGTTTTAAGCATGTATAGATACCTCTTATGTTTCATGTAGAGAGCTCTTACCTTCTCTTTAGTTAGATTAGTTGTAGCCACAAATTGTAGACATACACTCTCTTTCTCTTTAAGGGTTCTTAGCCTTTTCATTATGCAATTTATCTATATGCAATTTTAATTCATGCACTTTTAATTCATGTTCCTTTCTTTTATGTTTCTTTTTATATTAGCAGTTTAGATTTCTTTCTTTAATGCAAGTAGTTTAGATTTATTTTATGCAAGTAGATTAGCTTTTAGTTTATTTTAATTAGCTCTCTTCTTTCATGTCGAAATCACTCCGTGTTATAATGAATTCAAATATGAGAAGCTAAACCCATTCATTTTAGGGGCGATGACGCTCTCATGAATCACATAAAGTTAATACAGTGATCTTATTTGATCTCTTTTTGTGTTTAATGGAAATTTTTGATGCGGTAAAATTTTGTTGTTTAATATTGAATTTGATAGCCTATGTTGTTGACACCAAATAGGTCATGTTTAAACAGAGATAAACACAAATTACATCTTCATCTAAATATGATTTTGGTAATGAAGTGGATTTAGAATCAAAATTTGATGGTCTATGTTACTGATCAATAGTAAATAGATTATGCTTAGAACAGATTTTATTTTTAGTTTCATTATCATTTTCATGAGAATTGACAAGTGGTTTGGATGGTATGGTAAAGTTTAATGATTTATGTTGGACTAGTTAATAACACAAATATTCCATATTTAGGATAAACACATCAACTAAATTCATAAATGACTAAAAAGAAAGATCATAACTTAATTGTGTTGATTTGTGTGATCATGAGAAGAGATTTGCCTCTAAATTGCCTTCTACACTCATATTTTTATTCACTTTTGCTAGTTAGTTTTTACATTCTTTTTAGTTAAAACAATTGCAAGCTTTGGTTTAATTTGATTTAGTAGGATTAAAAATTAATTCATTTCCCTACGGATCGACCTGTATTCGCATACGTACTACAATTATACGCCGTGCGTCTGCAGTTTATATTGGTATAATTTTCAACGATTTTCTAACCGATAGAAAATTCATCCTCGAACAGTTTTCAAGAAATATTTTAAGGGAGTAAGGAGTAAGAAGAAAGTAAGAAAATAAGTTAGAAAATTTGTTTATATTCACATTTATATAGTGAATGAACGGATGTATCCATTCGTGAAGAGGTTGTCCAAAAGATACCTTTTTTTAAATTTTAAAAACCAAATTAATAGCCGTGCGTCGACATATCTAGGTGGGTATGTCGATATATTCTTGTAAAATTTGAAAATGGTTTTCTTTTAAATTATTTTCCAACTTCTATATTTTTGTAAAATAATTTAAACATAGTTTTCAAATACTTTAAACACATAAAAAATTTATAAAATTTTTGTAAAAATATATTTTGAATTTTAAATAATTTTTTTGATAAAATATCAAAGATCGAAAATTTGTGATAAAAATTAGAATCTACCATCAGGGATTTTAATAATTTATTCTAATGTCTCATAACCATACACTAAAGTCTTGAGGTCTTCAAATATTTATCTTTAAACTCATGAGTTTTGATACCTCTGAATCTTAAACTTTTAGTCTTTATGTTAATCAGTCTTCAAGCTTAATCATTATGTACTTATGTAATATTCTGCAATATATACTATATAACTTGGCAAAACATTAGTTTCTACTCATCAAATCATTATCTGAGGTATTATGAATTTCCTTCTTTTTGATGATGACAACCATATAAATATTTCTATATATAAAATAATATAATTCCTCCCGATTTAAATAACTCCCCCTTAGTATATTCATATGCTATATTTAATATTTTTCTCCTTCTTTGACATCAATAAAAAGGGGTGAAAAACAGATTCCCTCTAAATGTGATATACTTATGAATTATGGAATCAAAATCAATATTTAAATTCTAAGCAAATTTTTTAAAGATCTAAACTATATACATGATTGTGATTAGATTATATATAAGACATATATCTATGGAAATACTTGCCATTTTAAATGTGATATAAATAGAACATATATTTAGCACGTATATTGAGAAATGATTAAATTCTAAATCATATGCTAAATACTGAATACATTAAATAAATAAGACAAGACAAACTTTGTTAATCATTGCAAAATACAAATCAAACTATTATACAATCCAAAAATATAAGCAAACAATCCTAAACCAACCAAATAAAACCATAAAGATAAACCTACAATAATCCAAACTATAAAAACCAAACTAACATACAAATCAATGTTTCTTTTTGATTATTTGAGAATTATGGATAGAAAAATTAGGATATGGAGGCAAAAATTTCCTTTGTGTTCCACAAGATTTTGATAGAATTAAAGAAAACTTCTCCTACACACTTAACTCATCGCCATTTACGTAACTATCTTCCTCTTCTTCCTCGTCATTCATGGGATTATGAATGACAAGATTAGGGATATATCTTCTTCAATCACTATTAGATTAGCCTCATTGTCCAATAGATGCTTTTGAAGGTTTTGGAGAATCTGCCTTGCTTCTCTTGCTCTTTTAAGAGGAGAATCTGAACTACTTCTATTTTAGAAAGCATGTTAAGGACATGCTTTGGATCATCTTCAATTTGGATGACTTGGCTAGGATAGAGTTTTGAAAGGGTCTTGGATTAGAGACATTAAAGTTTATATGGGTAGGTTCATCACTTGGCCTTTCGGAGTTTGAAGGATCCAAGAATTTACATTTTAATTTGAGTTTCCAGAAAGAAGAAGACCGGGAAATGGGAGCAAATTCAAATTTTGATGGTTATATAAACATATTTCAAAATTTGAATTAAAGAGGGAAAATATTTTTTATAAAACTTCTAGGTATGTCGACATATATAGGAAGCATTTATCGACATATGTAGCTAAAAATATATTTTTCGTTTTCTTTTTATTTAAATCAATAAAAGTTGTTATATTTAGTTTCTATGAAAGAACATATTCCTATCTCTTTTTAAAGTTTAATGAAGGTAGTTTGTGCAAAGATCTCATTAAGATATCGACTGTTTGATTTTTAGTATTTATAAATTCAAGTGAAATAACTTATTTATGTACGTTGTCTCTTAGAAAATGTTGTCTTATGTCTATATGTTTGGTCCTAGCTTGATGTGTTGGGTTGTTAGACAAATTTATTGTATGAACATTTTCACAATATGTTGGTGACTGTCTTAGATTTATACCAAAATCCTTTAAAGTTTATTGCATATAGATAACTTGTGAATAGGCTAATGCAGCTAAGATATATTCCGCCTCTGTTACAGATAGAGATACAAAATTTTATTTTTTTTGTAAACCAAGAAACTGAGAGTATCCTAAAAAGTGACAAGTTCCACTGTACTTTTTTGGTTTGATTTTATCCAGCATAGTCAGTGTCACTATATGATATTAAGTTAAAGGCGTTTTCTTTAGGTAGAAGAGTCAATAGTCTAACGTGTTATTTTACGACTTTTAGATGAGTTTCCTTAGGTTGAGATTGGTATCTTACACAGAGACATACATTATGCATTTTATCAGGTCTACTAGCAGTTATATCAAGCAAAGTTCCTATCATACCTCTATATAGTTTTTGATTTACTTTTTTTGAATTTTGTTCCTTATTTATTTTTTCGTTAGTTGCCATGGGAGTTGGCTTACAACTGGCATTGGACATACCAAATTTGTTTACCAGTTCCTTAGCATATTTTTCTTGACTTCTAAATATATCATTATTTAATTGTCTTATTTGTAATCCTAAAAAGAAAGGTAGTTCTCTCATATGACTCATTTTAAATTCCTTAGTTATTATATTAGAAAATTCTTTCTTTAACTGTTCATTTGTTGTCCCAAAAATAATATTATCTACATGCGTTTGTTTAAGTTGAATATCATTGTTATTTCTTTTAATAAATAGTATGCTATCTACTTTTCCTAATTCAAAGTTAGATTGTATTAAATAAGATTTAAGTCTTTAATGCCATGTTCTAAGAGCTTGTTTTAAGCCATATAAAGCTTTTTTTAATTATAAAAATGGTTTGAAAGTTTCTCATCTTTGAAAAGTGGGGGTTGTTCTACACAAAAAATTTCCTTAATAAAACCATTTAAAAATGCACTTTTGACATTTATTTGAAATAATAAAAGTTATTATGATTTGCAAAAGTAAGTAAAAGTCTAATGGCCTTTAATCTAGCTATAGGGGTAAAGGTTTCATCAAAATCTATACCTTCCTCCCGACTATAACCTTGAGCAACTAAACGTGCTTTATTTCTAACGACTTCCCCTTATTCATTCGTTTTATTTTTGTAGACCCACTTAGTTTCTATTACACATTTGTTTTAAGTCTTAGGAATAATTCTCAAGCATCATTTTCGATAAACTGATTCGGTTTTTTTTGCATAGCAATAATCCATGAACCATCTAATGATGCTTCCTTTGGATTTTTAGGTTCATTAATTGAGATAAATGATACATTTCTCATTTTATTTAATTAGTTTCTTGTTTTTACGACCGACTCTATATTTTCTAGAATATTCTCTATATGATGATCTTTCAAATATTTTTCTTTTATTTGGATTTGAATTTTTAGAGTTATCATTGTTTTCATCATTAGTGGTTTCAATATTTGTATTTTCATTATTTTCGTTTGAGTTAATATTTTCTTCTTTGTCAGTACTAGTATTATCTTCTTTATAATTTTCATCAAATAGAACATGTAATGTTTCTTCAATAGTGTTAGTTATGGTGTTAAAAACCCTATGAGCTTTACTTCTATTGGAATAACCAATAAAAATTCGCCTATCTGATTTAGCATCAAATGTTATCTAAATTATCTTTTGTATATGATATAAAACATTTACTACCATAAACTCTAAAATAAGATCCTATAGGCTTTTTACCATAAAATAAATCATAAGGAGTTTTCTTTGTCAACAGCCTTATCAAAATTCCATTTAGAATATAGCATGTTGTAGCAACTACATTAGCCCAAAAACTTTTAGGTAAATCACCATCAATTAAAATAGCCTTAGCCATTCTTGTATAGTTCTACTTTTATGTTCTACTACTATGTTTTGTTGAGGTGTACTATGGAATGAAAAGTTATGTGTAATTCCTTTCTTATTACAAAAGTTTTTGAAATATTCATTTTCAAATTCTCCTCCACGTTTTCTTTTAACCGTTTTAATTTTTATTGACTTTTGATTTTGAATTCTTTTAATAAATTTTTTAAACATTTCAAAAGCTTCGCTTTTGAGTTTTAGAAAGACTGTCCATATAAATCTAGAGAAATCATCTATAATTATAAAAACATATCTATTATAATTTATAGATAGTATTTGCGATGGCCCGAAAAGATCTAGGTGAAGAAGTTCTAAGGGTTGAGAAGTTGAAATCATATCTTTTGATTTAAAAGGACTTTTACGAAGTTTTCTCCGTTGGCAAGCATCGCATAAGTTGTTGACGTTAAAACTCATTTTAGGTAGTACCCTAACAAGTTCATGTCTAACAACTTAAGATAAGCGCTTGAAATCTAAAAGACCAAATATTTTATGCCAAATCCAAGGGTCACTAGATTCATCTAAAAGAAAAAGATTGTCATTAGACACTTTCATACTTAAAATGTGAATATTATGTTTCTTAACACCTTCAAAGATAATTTTAGACTTACTATCCTCGATATGGCAATTGTCTTTTTCAAACTTAATTTTAAAACCCTTATCACATAATTAACTAATACTAAGCAGGTTGTGTTTCAAATTCCTCTCTAGAAAAACAGCAGAAATAGATGGAGTTTTTGAGTTACCAACATTGCTGATGTCAATCAAATATCCTTTTTGATTGTCTCTAAAGTTAACTGATCCTCCATCTTTGTAAACTATATCCTTTAAGATCTCTATATTTCCAATCATGTGTTTTGAGCATCCACTGTCTTATATCTGTTTGTCCTTCTTGATCTGTGATAGATGAATATTAAGTGTCTGATCGCTATCAGCCATATAACATACTTGTACCTGCAATTTCACATGATACCTTTCTAAAACATCAAGTGACTTTTTAGAAAAATTAATTTCAAATCTATTTGATAGTATCATACAGATCTCATAACTTTGTTTTTCTAAAATAGTTTTAAAAAGTGTAATAATTTATACTTTTAAAAATTCAAATTACGAGTTTTTGAAACCTAAGGCTCTAATACCAAATGAGGGTTATGGTGTAATGATCTTAAGGTTTCTTTAACACTAGAGGGGGAAACTTCTATGAATCTTTTTAACTTTGTTTAAAGATTAAAATCAAACCATAGAGTATCAACAAAAAACTGTACTACTCAAGCAGTCATAGATGCAGTCACAGATAAATATACGAGCAATAACAAAAGGTAAAGTAAGAGAGATGACACGAAATTTTTTATACTGGTTCGAATTAACCTATCCAACATCCAGTCCCATACAATATTGTATATATTTCTTTTCAGTCGCCTACTTGACCAGGTAGAATGCAAACCATAATATAGTCTTGATTTTAAGGCTACGAGATACGCCCTTCTGCCCCATGAGTCAGGGTAAACTCTCTTGATTTATTGGGCAACGAAATCACCCGCTAGATTCAGACAGGCGACTAAGCACACCCACTTGATTTAAATGGGCAACAAGCACACCTAAACAAATAAGAGTAGAGTTGTTGATTTTCAGATACAAACAGTTGTACTTGGAATACAAGATATCCTTTAGCACTTTTGATGGCAATTTGATCTTTAAGTTTGTAGAGCAATGCTTCCAAAATGGTAAATACTTATATAATCAATATAATAGTGCATGGATTGATTCTTTGTAGTTTTGAAGGATGTAGCAAGCAGTTTTCAAAAAATATTTCAAGGAGTAAGGAGTAAGAAGGAAGTAAGAAAATTCGTTTACACTTGTACAGTGTATGAATAGATGTATTCATTCATGAAGAGGTATGTCCAAAAGACACCTCTTTTCAAAAGTTAAAAAACAAATTAACAACCACTATGTCGACATATGTAGGAGGGTATGTCGACATACCCTTGTAAAATTTGATAATGATTTTCTTTTAAGTTGTTTTCAAACATCTATATTTTTTCAAAATAATTTAAACGTTGTTTTAAATACTTTTAAACACATAAAAACTTCTATATAATATTTACAAAAATATATTTTGAATTTTAAATAATTTATTTTGATCAGATATCAAAGGTCATAAAATTTGTGATAAAGATAAGAATTTGCTATCAAGGACTTTAACAATTCATTCTAATGACCATAACTATATACTAAAGTCTTGAGCTCTTTAAATCTTTGCCTTTAAACTAAGAGTCTTGATCATTTCAGAATCTTGAACTTTTAGTCTTTATACCGATCAGTCTTCAAGCTCAATCATTTTGTACCTATGTAACATCCTGCAATATATACTATACAGATTGACAAAACATTGGTATCTATATTTACATCGTTGTTGTCATCAAAATCAATATATGAGATATTGGCATATATGTGTGTGTTCATGTGTTACATACAAATCCATGTTAGGTTTAACATGCATGTGTATTAGTGTTGTGATTTATACTACAACTAACATGTTGACTCGTCTAGCACATAAATATATCGTCCAAATGCATGCTCATATCTTTAATTTATATATATACAAAATATTACTATTATATATATATATGTGGAATTAATAAAATGTGTACACACACATCATTATGTATATAAAAAATATTATAAAATTTTAATTATTTATCTATAGTTAAACTCGAAAAATTTGATTTTTTTGTATGAATATATATAGTTTAATAATAAATAAACATATAAATATGTATAAATATATACGAATGAATTATTAATTATTTACATATACATACATATAAACATATACTAACCTAATACTACTCACGGCAAAATCACTTTTTATTTAATTAACTAATTTAGAATTTTCGATCGAAAATAAATTTTATATGTATATAATATGTTTCTGAAATTATAATTGTTTTAGTATTTTATAAAAAATCTAGACAAAATTTTAGCATTTGAATATTTCAATATACATGAACGGTAATTTTAAATTAATTTTAATTTTAAATTTGATTTATAATTTATATTAATATTTAATTAATAAACAACAAAATATTTTTTGCTATTGAGAATTTATCAGATATGAAATGACTTTATAAAATTTAAATTACATTTTATGATATATTTATTTATTTTATAGATTTATTAAATTAAATAATGTTTAAATAATATATATATATATATACTAGAAATATATTTTTTCGTGCCAAAAAATATATTAGGTATAAAACTATGTATATGTAATTTTAGAATATATTTTTATAGTACATGTTTAGTATTTAAATTGTAAAGTTTATGTTAATTAAATAATATATTAAATTAATTAAAAAAATCATTTTTTTAAATCTTAAGCAGTGATTTTCAAGGCATATGTATGTAAAAAAAAAAATCAAGTATGCAAGCATGTAAACAAACAACATTCAAAATATGATGATATATTAGAACCGTCATCTAACTAACAAAGCCATACATGGTATATAAATTATCTAAATACTAGTATATAATTATATATCAGATAATAAAATCCTGAATCAGATTCCAATTCTGAAGGTGCTATCTTCTTAACTGTAGACCACAGAACATCAAATAGTGTTTATTTTCATTTGATTTGAGCTTAGAAATGGAGGTAATGTAAAGATGAATTTTGGCCAGAGGTAGAGCTAAATGGAGGCATCACAAATTTTTTAAAAGATTAAGGGTTATGTCTATTTATAAAGAAGAGAATAAAGAGATAACTTAGGATCCAGATCCACTGTTATCTCTTACCCATTCTTTCCATTTCTCTATCAAGACCCTAGCCTTCTTACCATTAAATGGCCGCCCCTACATGAACATATTATGGCCGAAACACACCAACCGCATATTGCCTTCAAACCCATTTAAAGCCTAAAGAAATTATATTGCATTCAAATCTAATTTAAACATGTATCGATATTGTATTTCGATTAATGTATTTGTAACCATTATAAACATATTTAGTAATATTTGCTCATCAAGTCAAAATAAAATTTTATAACTAATATTTCATAGTTAATTAAATTAATTAATTTATAATAATTATAAATTTAGTTAAATCACGTGGTCAAGGTGTATTCAATGATTCGGTTGTGCGACTCTTTAGATGTAAATTTGGTTAGTGATTAATATCGAACTATTCGAATATTAACCTTCACACGTCACTTAACATCTTGTATGACATTTTGGCAAATTTATCGCTTAATTGGTTTTGGTATAATCCAATTTTGCTTTATTAAGCGATACTCGATTGTGATTATTTTTACACTAATTCTCTTCGTCAAAACTATATAGCTTTGGTCTTATGAAATTTGGTAATGGTCAAAATTCCAATATCATCCATATTCAACTCTATAGTCTAAATACAAAGTTCTTGTTCATTAATAACAATTATTATTAACCAAAATACTCTGGCTAGAGACTTTGAATTTGAGTATACTTCAGTTGATCTTGATATGAACATCATATAACTAAGGAGACAAATCCTCTCTTGAATAGTGTTTCACTTCCAATGCTTCCATTTGACCCAACTATAGTTGTTCGATGGACACCTTGCCACAATTTAACAATAATCAAAGTGGAGCTTCCACATTAAAGATCAACAATATTCTCAAGTCAAGAAAACCATATAATTTTGGTACATTGATATTTTCTGTTTGACCTTAGTTATATTAACAAATAGAAAAATATCGAGTGAGTCATTCCATGGTTATCTAATAACTATCAGTATGTATGATGTGCACGTAAAGGTGCATATTTTTACCACCATATTTAATCTATTTGAATTAAATAAATGATCATAGCGGGTATTTTAACTTGTTTAAACCAAAAATTCAAATTATTCCAAATTGTCACATATTCATCTTCATATAGGGGCAAAACGGTCATTTGTGTGCATATATTTCTTTGAGAAAAATTAATTGAAAATTTGTATATATTTTTGTAGGATTTTGATCTCAAATAGAAGTGGTTTCATGAAGATATGCATCCACAAAATTAATACAAAGGAATGAAGATGGAAATAATTCAAAGTGAAGAACATGGAGGATCCCACCTACCCACCTACCTTAATGTACAAATTAAAGGCTAATGCACATGCTTTTGGAGTTAATGGCTTCATGTACACTTAATAGGGGATTAAGACATGTTAATGACTACTTGGCCTCCACACTTCCTAAGGGACATTTTGGGCATTCCCCAAAAAAAATGAATTAGGGTTTTAACACTTGTATAAATACCCCTTATGTTTCATGTAGCCATCTTCCTCTTAGTTAGTTAGTTTTAGTTTAGAAATAAATCAAATCTCTCTTTCTTTCCATGGCTACTTAGCCATTTCTTCTCTTATGTAATTCTTTTCTTTTATGCAATGTTAATTATTGTTTCTTTTTAATCACATGTTCATTTCCTTTTATGCAAGTAGTGTAGATTTTCCTTTATGCAATTAGAATAGTTTTCCATTTCACTTTGCTCTCTTTTCTTTTTCTCTCATGTTGCAAGCTACATTTGTTCATATGATAACAAATATGAGAGGCTAATCTCCTTCAATTTAGGGGTAATGAAGCTCTCTAATCATGTAGCTTCAACTTAATTTGATGTTTATGCTCTCTTTTTATACTTAATGAGAATGAATGAAGTGGTTTAATGATGTTGTTTTGCTTTGAATTTGATAGTTTATGTTGTTTATAACAAATAAGCTATGCTTAAACAAACAAAACACAAATTGCCTCGTCATCTACATATGATTATGGCAAAGAAGTGAATGTTGAAATTGAAATTTGATGGCTTATATTTCTAATTAATGGTTAATAGGCCATGCTTAAAATAAATTTTGCTTTCAGCTTTGTTGTCATATTTTATGAGATTTAAAAGTGTATTAGTGGTTGTGTTATAGTTTGATGATTTATATTGAGCTAATTAATAGCACAAATATACCATACTTATGATAAGCACATCAACTAATTCACTAATGACAAGAAAAGAGAGATCAAAACTTCATTTTGTTGATTTATGTGATCTAGAGAGTGGAAATTGCCTCTAAATTGTCTTAACACTCTCATATTTTTATCTATTTTCTTTTGTCATTTTTTTTCTTTTAGTTAATCACTCTTCTAACTTTGGTTAATTTGATTGAGTAGAATTTTAAAATCATCAATTCCCTGCGGATCGACCCGTGTTCGCCGCGTGCTACATTCGTACACCGTGCGCTTGCGGTTATTTTTATCTCTAAATTCGTTCGACGGTTTTCTAAACCGATAGAATATCCGTCGACGAACAATGTAACCTCTTGGCGCCCTCAACATCCATGAGTAATACACTGCCTAACATTTGGAAAGCCTTACGTACTCTAATCTCAATGGATGTATCGATATCCGGTCTTAATATATCTTGACTAGTAAATGATATATTTATTTTCATGGTGATAAATTACTCGCGGCTACAACATTTTATGACTACTATCATAAAACATACAATTTATCGATTTTCAATTAAATACACTTTTAATTAATTAACGAATATAACATATTATATCAAGTATACAATAGAAAGAAAACATCTTTTATTTTGAACAAGATTGGTTATCGGGTTAGATATATGTAATAAATTACATAATTGCCCCTAGGGCATACCCCTAACTTTATCAATCTCCTAGTTACACTTGAGGTCGATTATGGAATCAATCAGGCCAGCCACATAGTGAATGAGTACGTTATTATGCTTCAATTATTTATTTTGTTAATCAATTCTCCTTGACATTGATAAATTGTTTTATCATGTGGAACAATTCAAAGTACTCAGCTTCTAGTGAGCTTTAAGCTCTCTTGTGAACTATATTACGATATTGTTATCATATAATAAAGTTATGGGATTCTCAGCATTTGGAATCACACCCTGCTCAGTTATAAATTTGTGCATTTATTTTATTTACGTTGATTTTATTGTGGTGCTATTCAAACTAATGTACTTAGCCTTTTCGTTGAATCGACCACGGTCTCTTCTATTTGGAACATTTCAACTTAAAGATTCTTAATTTGAATTTATTATTGACACATTTTACTCAATAAAACTTATGAAGTTTGAGTCTGAACACTCTTTTATAAGGAGTTCGTTGTTTCTACAAACAATTCTTTAGTATTTCATAAATACACAAGAACACCTCAAACAACCATTTAGAGATATCTATTTAGATTTGATATTTGCTTCATGTATCAACTACATATACAAATCACGATATTGTAGACACCATAACATGTATGATAATTCATATTGCCAATGCATAAGGAATCCATCTTACATGTTTTGTATTAAACATTTCAATAACGCATCCTTTCATAATGTTTGGGACATTCCAATATCTTTTATACTTGCTATAAATGACATGATTTACAAATCCAATGTAACACACCTAAAACTGACTTTAACACAAGTACACTGTTAACAATCAGTAATGTGTTGTTACTTATGGTTTAGAAATATTTATGCGCATTTTAACATTCTTTCTTACAATCACACGCTTCCTCTACATTTTGATTGATAATCATACTATTGGATATTCCTATCAAAACAGTTGTTTGATTTTGATGCTTATCGAACGACACTTTCGTATATGTTCTTAGATCATATTCAAAAATTCACAAACTCAATATTGCTCCCATTGACTTCGAGGTACTTTGATTATTATATGTAAACAGCTTACTCAAAATCATTATTTAGTTTTTTCTTTTTCAACGCATACATACCAAAACATAAAGTCATACCATGCGATAATTTTATAAGTAAACCAACTTGAGCACATCGAATTGTGAATCTGTTACGTTAACTTCAACAACTGAAATTTACGATTTTATTCTTATCAATATTGCTCACTACATTCCAACTGCATTAGCCTTTCTCTTGAAGACACATTTGTGGCAATGCTACATATTCCTTTGGGCAGAATTATCAAAATCATATTTTGATAACATACTTGGAATCTATTTCAGATCTACGCATCATACCATATCATTAGAGTCAATACTCTAAATGGTTTAATTAAATAATCAAGTATCATTTATTCTTTACATTGATAAGAAACTCAATAGTTTCTCTTTAATGTATAAGAGTACTCATTAGACGTTCTAATGTATCATGTTCATTTAGGTTCGATCAATTTCATTTCATCCATTGTAATCAGTTTTATCCTTGGATCGTATCCAAATATATTTTATACCAATAATTCCTTAAAGAAATTCATTCGCTACGAAGTTGGTATTTCTTGATTAAACATTTATTTCTTAGTGCAACAGAATGAGTATTCATACACATTTTATGAGTTGCCTTAAAAACTGACTTTGCACTAGTTCACATTATACTTATGTTCATAATATAAATTAGTCATCTAATGACTATAATTCTTGAAATCCTCTTGGAAAGAATCATACAAGATCTCTTACGTACAATTATTACATGCATCCTTTTGATTCATACAACATGCTAACTCCTTAGCTTAGGAAATGCAGGGTTTTCTTATAAACCCTTATCTTGTATAGTTTTGTAAACTATTCTTTGGATAGTACTAATTTTAACTTTGTAAACCACTCTTGAGTACACATCTTATAGGAAGAATTTAACCCAATTTCACTCATCATTAATCTTGCTTTGTTCAACAAAGTTCGATTACTCCTTATTAATACATCATTATCTATTATAGAGAGGAGTGCTTTTCATATTTGGTACATATAGAACTCTTTCCAACATACTTAACTATTCGATCAAATTGAATCATTTATGTTGCATGTTATATTATTTACTTATATTTTATATTATATGAGCTTATCACAGACTTATACATGTGCATCAATTAAAAATGTCCATGTCTGTGATAATTCATCAGTGAATATGACAAAGTACATGGAACCATTTTAGTATTAACTGACTTACGATTGCATACATCTATATATATCAATCCGAAGAGTTCATCAACTCTTATGATGCGCTCATTGAATGTGTGATTTGCCCTTAATTGTCTGAGATATAATTAACCATTATCATATGATTCATAACCATATAATAAAAATTATTTTCAAAATAATAGCTTAGTCTATGACTTCAAAATAATTGTAAATAATTTTTGATACTTTAGCATTTTCCAATGCATCAATTTTGTTATGAAAACAAATACCACATTATAGTTCATAATGAATATTCATAATGTTCACATTGAAATATAACTATGTCTATTTTTCAATCGCAATGAAAAATAGTCATTATTTCATAAATAACGTTTACTATGTTTTACGAAAATATGTTTCGTAATTTGATGTAATCAATAAATGCTATGTAGCATGCTGCCACTATTTCTGCCATTACTATAATAGCGTATTGAATTTGAAGGTCCATCATTCACCTAATGTAGATTATTTATTTCATATACCGCAACTAGTATACAACGGAGGGTTCTTTGATCAAATATCTTAAACTCAAAGAAATGAATCTTATAGAAAATAATTTTCTATACTAAAATATATTTTAGAACAGAAATCATGTTTCTTATTCCATTTTTAAGCATTGATCATTATTATTACAATTCTCGTTTTCGATGTTTCTTTATAAAGTAGAAGTGATCATTCACCCTCTTCATACCAACTATACCATAAATCACATATACTCTTATACATTTGTTATTCTTTCTAAATGGTAAGATCATTCAAAAGAAATCTCTTGCTATAATATCATATCAAACTCTTTACAAAAATGCATTTGACTGTCCTTAACATTTAAGGACTTCAAATGTGATGCACCTTAGGTAAATTGATCAAACTAACATTTGAGCGATCGAGTTCTTAGATCTATGTTGTAATTTTGGTCTTGCAATACATTTACCATAACATGATCTTTTATTATAATCCGTCAACTTGAATATTTGATCTTGCACTATAGTTTATTTGTATTTCACATGAACAAATTTCATCTAAACATTGTACCTTTCAAACTGTGACCATTTACCATATAACATTTATATGCGATTGTATATGAATCAAATATACATGTATTGTATTGTTTTTTAGTTCGAAACTTATATAATGCAACACATGGTCTCGATCAAATAAATACGTAAGCGATCAAATTACGAACATATCTAGTAGTTATGGAATCAAGTACTTGCATGCGTGTTAAAATGTTAACGTTCAATAAGCATTTATTATAAAGTATATGTTATATTTCTATTTGTCAATCTTCAACTTAGTTCATTCGTATATCTTAATTGGCAAACATTTTATCAATTATATTAAATGCATAATTTAATCAATGTGGATTATTATAACATCATATACCATATGTTCTTACAAAATTACAAAAGTTAAATGTTATCATTTTATTTTTCTAATAAGGGCCTTGCTAGTCTTTTATGTTTCACCAAACCCTAATTGAAACATAGAATTCCTTTGACTTCATCAGTGGGTGTTTAAACTCGTACATCTTAGAATTCTAACCTCGAGTTTGGTCAGCAAGTCATAGCTCCATTGAGAATGGATAACTCTTTATCGGTTGTATCATATACAACTCCTAAACCATGGTACCTTGTCATAATTTCACTTCGACCTTGAGTTTGCTTAAGAAATCAAAATAAAATTATTCACTTGTACTTACCATATTGTGATGGCCTAAGTATGCTATATGTATCTTGAGTTTGCTCAACTACTACATATATTTATCTTTCCTCGTCTATTTAATATATTAATAATACTACACATAACATCCTTATCTTGAGTTTGCTCAACAACTAAGGAGTATGCAAGTAATGTATTAATAGATATATACACATATATGTATGTATGTATAGTAGAGGACAACATTATATTGAAGACTCATAATCTTTAGTATATTATATTGAGTGATATTGACTTATGCAATAATGTATTTCTTATAAAATACTCTCATGATTCAAGTGTCAGACGCATCTAAAATTATGGTATACATACATTTACGTATGTATTTATTCCTTGAGTCTACTTAGGGTTTCCTAATGTTCCACCTTTAATTTATACATTCATATTATGTAAGTTATATTATTATATACTTTTAAATTACATAATACTTATATAATAGTCTTATGCATAATATTATATTAATTAAATATTATTTAGTTAATTATTTTAATAAACATTTTGATTAATTTTATATTATCTTAGTATAACATTTATATTAAATATTTATTACATACTATAACCTTTATAGTATAATGCATATATCATATATATATATATGTGTGCATTATTTAATAAATTAACCTTTTAACTAATTTATTTAATTAAACAATTTTAATTAAATTTATATTAATTCCAAAATTCATTAATATACAAAACTATTTACTTATGTTAATTTAAAATTTAAAACAACACAACATATATTATAATATATAATAAATGTACGTATTAATTAATTAATCAATTTATTTAATTAGTATATAGTTTGTTAACCTCATTAATAAATTTTAATTTTCAACATTAATTTATATTAATTTTCAGACATTTTAAAAAAATTATAAAATTATAAAATTTCTAATATGTATATATTTTATTTCAGATTTAATTATTAAATTTAAATTTTATATTTTTAATTTTCAAATAATTTTGAAAATTAACCCAATTCCCCATTCAAACTGGGCTTTTCATATTAGGGGAAATCTTTGCGCTCACATATCTTTTCGATCCAAACCAGTAACTGGGTAGGGCGGAGTAAATGATTATCCAAACTCAATCCTTCGACACTACCTTTTTAAACACCTTAGTATCTGGGCTTTGAGCTTAATTAGTTAACCCTAACTTGAAAAATTTAGACCCCATAGGCTATTGGGCACTGATATTATTATTAGAACTGGGTCAATTTGCAAAGGAAGTAATAGGTAAATGTTAATTTTTTTCAACCATTTTGGATCTTACTGGGCTTGCATAATCTAAATTATTTTGAACATTTCTAAATTATTTGTAAATAAAATCTTTATTTTATTTAAATTTATAATATAATTATATATTATGTAAATATTGTTATATTATATGTACACATGTATGTATTGTATACATATATACATATATGTGCAAGTACGGGGGCGCGCGCATATGCAACATAACAATCCGTGCAAGGTTTAACATGTTCGTGTGTAAGTGTTAGAATTAACACTACAACGAACATGTTAGCTTATCTAGTGTGGAAATATACCGTCCAAATGTATGCTTTTGTGCTTTAATTTATGTATACAAAATATTACAAATATATATATGTATATATTTATGTTGAATAATTATATATATATATATATATATATATATATATATCTACGGAATTTATAATATATAAATATAAATATACACACATATAATTATGTATATAAAAACATTAAAAATATATTACAAAATTTTAATTATTTATTTTGTAGTAAAGCTGAAAAAAATTGAATTTATTTTTATATATAATTATTTATATTCTGATTCTCATTTTCAATATATATATATATAATTTGTGTTTGTGTTCTTATAAATGGTTTAATAATAAAAAAACATACACACACACATATATAAATAGATACAGATGAATTATATAAAATATTGTTATATATAAATATATATACATTCTTACCTAATAAAACTCATGGAAAAATTAATTTTTTTAATTTAAAATTTAAAATTTAAAATCGAAAAGAAATAAAATATATATATATATATATATATCTACATAATATGTTTTCAAAATTAAAATTTGTTTTTCAATAGTTTATAAAAATATGAATAATATTTCAGCATTTGAATATTTCAATATACATATATTGGAATTTAAGATTGATTTTAATTTTAATTTTTAATTTCAGCATTTATATTAAGATTTAATTCATATATTAAAAAAAAAAAATTATATTTTTTGCTCCCGAGAGTTGATCAGGTGTGAAAATGATTTTATAAAAACTTATATTATACTTTATGATGTATCTATTAATTTTTGAATTAAGTAATATTTGAAAAATATTAATATGTATATTTAAAATATTTGTTTTATATTGAAATAATTTAGTTATAAAATTATCTATATGTAATTTTAAAACATATTCTTTATAGTATGATGTTTAGTATTTATACTATAAAGTATGTGTTATTTAAATGATGAATATTAAATTAATTTAAATAAAAAATCAAAATTTATTTTAATTCTAAACCATGAGTTTTAAGGCATATACATATAATTTTTTTAAAGTAAATATATAAACATATAAATAAACAACAGTTCTAATTATGACGATATACCAGTACACTAGAATCGTCACCTAACTAACAAAGCAATATATGATACATGAATTATCTAAATATTAGCATATAATTATAAATCAGACAATTATCTTTCACTTAATTGAAAGGACCACACCTTAAAGGGTTGAAATAAACTCCTAAATCAGATTCCAATTCAGAAGGTGCTATCTTTCGAATTGCAGACCATCGACTATCAAATATGTTTCTTTTAATTTGATTTGAGCTTTGAATTGGAGGGGATAGGAAGATGAATTTTGGCCAGAGGTAGAGCTCAATGGAGGCTTCAAAAATTTATAAAAATAAAGAGGGTTATGATTTATTTATAGAGGAGAGAATAGAGAGGTAAGTTAAGATCTAGATCCACTATTATCTCTTACCCATTCTTTCCCCTTGTCTATCAAGACTGTAACAACTCCAAATTCTTACCGTTTGATTTTAAATGTTAAATTAATTTTAAAATTTAAATAAATAGAATTTGAAAACTAATACCTGGAATTCAAAAAAAAGAAATCATTTAAATATTTGAATGGTGAACTAAATATGAATTAAATAGATTTAATAGTGTTATTTAACATCTTTTAATTAGTAAATGATAATGGTGAATCATTTTGCAAATTTATTATAATAACAAATGGTTCGAATAAATAATAAGAAATCAAATTGTAATAAAACGACTTAATTTTTTATAATATATTTTTAATTCAATTTATATGAATTTTCTGTAATTTTTAATTTGGGTAAATATTGAAATTATTCGTTTGACGACATATCGACAAACGATGATATTTAGGAAATTTCAAAAAATAAAACAATCTATATAATTCACTGTTGATTTATGATCGTGTTGCATACTAGTGCACGATTATATTTTTTATTTCAGTCACCTGTGATTCATACTCGAACGTAAGATTGCGTAGATGGGTGCCATAAACATTTCATTTAAAAATCATTGAAAAATCAAATCGTTAATTCGAATGTCAACGACGATTTGATGTCGTGGACATGTTGGACGACTCGAGAAGTCCTTTTGTTTTGAAAAAAAAACATAATCATTTTGTTTTTTAATATTTTATATTTTATCCGGTTATAAAATAAGTAATCCAATATGAAGCTTTCTTTTTTCATTTTCCCTCTCCTTTCATTTTCTTCCCAGTAAACAACACCAAGCATTGAATGGCCGATCCATTCTAAATTCAAAATCTAGTGACCCTCTCCACCATAAATCATGAAAATTGATACCGGTTTTGTATAGGCATGTGCTTCGAGTTAGTTTAGGCGCGGTGGAGAGCGGCGCTCTTATGGTCGAACTCGTATTTCGACAGTCGAACTAGAGCTCGACTTAAATGATGATGGGGCCAGAGTTAGGTCCAGCCAGTGGTTCCTTCGAGTTTCTCGCATGGTGGAGTTCGGATGACATAACGTGATGATGTGCAGGCCTAAGGTGAAGCATCACGACCTAATGGTCGACATGGGTTTCGGGATGGTGGTCGCTTTTTGATTTGATGAGAGAAGCTCGAATTTTTGGGTATGGACGTGTAGAGATTTCGAAGGAGGAGTGGTTGGCAAAGTCCATTTGTATTTTCATCGAGGAGTGGTGGTGTTTTGGCCATGCATGTACGTTCGGTGGTGATATTTCTGTGCACGGTCAAGAGATTGGGGAAGAAGGTTAGAGGGTAGGACGGTAATTTTTATAAAGTTGTTTTAATTTAAAATTTAAAATATTTGATTACTTGTAGTTTGTATAACTTTTGCATACGAGATCGGATTAGAAAGCCCTTTTTCGCATTGCGTTCGTGTTGTCGAGATCTTCGTGATGGAAATGGTTTAGATGCATTTGAAGCAAGTGAAAATTTAGGATAAATCGGACGACCGTTCGGTTTTAGTCCAAAATCGGGTCGTTTCGACGGAAACGAAAATCAATGTGAGTTTAACTCACATTAACTTTTATTATATCATATTAATGATGTTATAAATGTTTATTGATTGTTTAAATGTTAGTTAAATTGTTTTATTTCTTGTTTGGTTGAATTTTCGATTGGAAAATGGATGATATATTAAATTAATCGTTATAAACCCCATATGATTATCTATATATTATCCATAACCATTGTTTTGCAAGAAAAATTTGTAGAGAAACCTAAAAGAGGTTTCTTTCCAATATATTATTTGTTTACATCCATATGTTGTTATATTAATAGCCAATTCAGATAAATTCCCTATATCCCACTTATAGTTTAAATACTGTTACAGCGATTTTCACTATACCGTCGTTTATCCAATTTCATTTCCAAAATCTTATCGTATGAACTTGTGCTTTTATTTCTACTAAAAAGAGTATTGAAAATTTATTAATAATTTTGATTAATGATAATTTAAATTAGTTAATCTTTTAAATTAATTATTTTGAGATTAATTAAGCAATTTAATAAATGATTATTAAAACTGGTTTATCTTTAGATTGAGTTAAGCATTTTTGCTAATGATGTTTTATACGTAATTAATAATTTTAACTAATGTTTATTTAAGTTTAATTAATTATTTATTTATTTTAATAAATGATAATGGAGTTTAATTAATTAATTAATTAATTCAATTTATGATAATTAACATTAATAATCATTTTAATCAATGATATTTAAAAGTAATAAGTCATTTTAAATAATGATATTTGAATTTATTAATTGGTTAAATTAATGATTGTATTGAATTTAATTAATTGTTTTAATTAATGATATTTGGATTTTAGGTAAATTATTCGAATTAATGATGTTTATAATTAAACAAATCATTTTAACAAATGATGTTTTAATTTATCGTTTTGACCAATGAAGTTTGGATTTAATTAATCCGATTAATTTATGATTATTTTGAACTTAATTAATTGTTTTAGTTAATGAAATTTAAAATTACTTATCATTTTAATTAATGGTGTTTGAGATTAATAATTCATTTAATTAATGACTATTTGAATTTAGTAAATCCTTTAATTAATTGAGTTACTAAGGTGATTAAAATAAATTAACTAATGTAATATAAAATTTGCTTTAATAGACTAATTTAAAATTAATAAACCGATTTAATGAAGATTTTAAAGTTAATTTACCAATGTTATAAAAGCATTTGGAAATAATTATCTATTTTATTATTGATTTTGAATTTTTCATTTAAAAGGAATTTAAATGCGATTAATTATCTTTCGGGATAATTAATATTGTTTTTAAAGTTATAAAAAGGAATTGGAACTCGATTATTAGGATGTTAAGTTGGATAATCTTCTAGGTGTTCGGTCTGATGTTGGTTTAGGCCATCGGGGTCGTGTGCTTGGAAAAATTATTCTCTTAATGTTTTAACAATTAGGAACTAATTCTTAAATTGTTTTACCAATATGGAAATCAAGCAACAAGTTCAGTTCATTTTTAAAAGTAATGGTTTGATTCGCTTATGGAAATAAATTGTTTCTGTAAAGCAAATCACTTATATAGAAATGATTTATTTATATGATTAGTACTAAACATCGAAGAAGTAAGCTTGTTACTATTTCAAAAGTTAAGAATAACCGTTGGACATGACTTTGAGGTAACACTACCTTAACTTATGGGGTATAATTGTTAACCAAAAAATAGCATAAGTTTGAATTCAATGAGTGGTGATAAGTATACAAGACTTAACTTCCATATACGATTGTTTTATATCCACGATAGTTGGTATCTCAACTATTGGTTACTTCTTCTACTTTATTATCATCATTCTGAGATGATTTATTGCTTCATTGAGCATTGCTATCCTTTGTTGGAAATTATTAAACCAAAAGCGTGAGAGGAAGCCTCGCTATGTGGGGTTGCTCCCATTAAGGTATTTTCACATCTCATTTAGTTTGGATTCGGTTATGCACTTAGATGTGAAAATATTCGGATACTCTGTAAGGTCCAACATGATCCAACTTGGTATTGTCCGAGAAGTGTCACAGAGTAAATGAGCTTCTCAGAAGTATATTACTAGAGTTATACTTCAAGCGGGTGCACCTTCCTTGTCATTTGTTGGAAAATTTCCTTTCCTTATTTGATTCGAAAACCTTGATTCTATTTTAGCTTTAGATTGCCACGAGTAGAGCAAACTCCTCATCACGGATTTTAAGAGTTTATTTAGTCTATTCTATCGAGTTTCGACAGTTACCTTATTTAGCCCGCTCCATCAAGTTGGACTGTTACCTTATTTTTTCCGCTCTATCAAGTTGGACTGTTACCTTGTTTAGTCTATTCTACCAAGTTGGACTGTTTTCCTTGTTCTATCCATTTTGTCCAGTTTGGATTTTACATGGTTTATTTCCATTCTTTCAAGTTTGGTTTAATATTATTTATGCTCATTCATATTTGAATTTATTCTTGATACTTCTTTCTGCTCTTGCCTGTTTGGATGTTATTCGTGTGTGGTAAAAACCCGTTCCGCATTAGCGACTTGGGCTCAAAGAACTTTTTTTATACGTTCCCCATTATTCGAGTTATCTCACGCTGGTATTTCCAGACTGATTCAGGTGTTATTTATTTATAATACTTGGGTCAGACCGAGTATTTTCCCATGTTGTCTTTGAGGTTTTGGATATCGTGGAGTGAAGCTGAAGATTCACCTATCGTAGTCTTTAATTTTTCTGCTGTAATATATAGTATACCTATCGGCATCTGTAAGGTCGGGATTTTATAAATTTCCAGCTAATAAGGTTTTTTTTTTAACTCTGATATAATCTATATTTTTGATGTGATAGTTCTACCGTTCTTGTTATATTATATGTTTTCGACTCCGCTGTGAGATTCCGGTTTCTCTGTTCTCTATTCTTTTCTTTTTCTTTACCCTAACAATCTGTCCTTTGTCGATTGGATGTGCCACATTTGAACATAGTGGTAGTATTTAGTGCCGACTTTCGATGGCTAAAAAGACGAGTCGTTACATTTGGTATCAGAGCACAAGGTTAAGTGAGAACCTTGGCTTTGGTAGGGTTTGGCTCATTAGAGATAGGTTAAGCGACACCCTAGAATGAGTTTGAGAGTTTTAGATATATGAGAGCGTTTTTTATTATTATAAATACGCATTATGTTAATTTTTCTATTGATTTTTTATGAATTCCGGTCGAGACATGGGACACCACGATATCGCTAGTGATTTCTAAACACTTTACCAAGGCCAACATACATGGTATTGAAATTTTTGAAAATTGGGCAAATTAAATAGTTTACCTAGCTTTATATTTTGTATATATAAAGGAATAATTTTCAATAACTTTATATGGTTATATAGTGTGTTGGTTAAAATATGATAATATTTATTTACTATCACTATTGTTTGTTCGGCTATGATTAATTTAATAAGAAGCATTAATGGTTGTTTTGTTGATTGCTGAATGGTGCTCGGTCTATCTAGGAGCATTTATAGTTTTGATTTAAAATGAACACCTTGTGAATTAATTTTCACAATTTAAATATAAAGTGTTCAAAGAATATGATTAAATTAAGAACTCGCTATTTAATTATTATGAGTTAATTAGAATTAAATTTTATAAAATGTTGTAACATAGTCTAAATAGTGGAATAAGGTATTTAGTGAATAAATATTGAAGATAATTCTATTATAATAAAGAAGGATTATTATAATATGAAATGATTTTTATATAAAGAATTTTTTATATAAATTTAGTTTGAAAAACATATTTAAAAAGAATTTTTGATCTAAATCCTGGAATTTTTGAAAAATAATTTCAAAGGAATTCTTGAGAAATGAAATAGCTATACTTTTGAAAGTATTTAAAGGTGAAAATATATTGAGAAGCAAAATATTAAATGGATCACATTTTCTTTGGGATAATTAAGAGGAAATCATTTCAATTAGCTTAACCTGAATAATCTTTTAAGTGACGTTCAAGTGTTTGCTTAGGTGAACGTTGTGGAATACTTAGTAAATTATTCTCTTTATCATTGTGCAAACGAAATGAGTTCAAAATTCAAATAAACCCAAAGTAATGTTTTGATAAATAAATTGTTTGAAGTTATTATATATAATAATATATGTAGTATGCTTTCGAAGATGAGTTTTGAAATTTAAAACCGGATATATAATTTTTAAGTTCCCTAAGGGGGAATTGGTTTCAAAATAAAGAGTAATTCTAATAAGGGATTGTTTGGATAAATAAGATTCTTTCCCTTAGATAAGATAAGGGATAAATTAGAAACAAGTAAATTGGGTAAAATTAATAAAGAAGGTTATGGTAAACATTGTTTTATTAAAACCATATAATTGTTTGAAACATCTAAGTAGTATGTACTACATGTTTATTGAGCCAACCCATAAGTATTTTTTTAACACTTTAAGTTAAAAAGGTTAATAGGCTGACTCGGTTTTAAGAAAAGTGAAATTTGATTTGATTTCCATCTAGATCTCTAAAGAAGTTAAAAATAAAATTTATATGTACTTTCAGGATATAAAAGAATATTATACAAGTAAATAAAGTGAAATAAATTATGATTTGATGTTTTAAAAAGAAATAACTTTGTAAAATATTTTTGAAAAAGTTGGGTGAGAATTTATGAAATAATTCATAAATAATTTTAGTACCGAATAAAATACTAAGTGAAAATTTAAGTGAATTAGAAATTAATATAATTAAGAAATAATAAAATATAGAGTATAACTTCCCATTTTGTCCGAATGAGTTTGAATAAACTTCTAAGCAATAACCAAAGGCTAATGAGTGGAACGGTACGCTTAGATAATTATCTATATTTTTGGACAATTCGACATTTGAAACAATGTTAAGCGATAGTTTTCCTTTATGGAATTTGATTGACAGGTAGTGGTAATTTATTCATTCACGGATTCGATTGATTTGATTTGATTGAACTGAATTGATGGATTGTGTGATTTTGTATACCATTGATTATAAAGTTTAAATTTATAGACAAAAATTTTTAAAATTGTATTTGATAAAAATGGTAGTGGATATACCATGCCATATTTACTACTACATAAAAATACAAAGTACATTTACACCACCACATACCAACACCAAACTATATATGCTGACCACATATCAACACATATAGACCACATACCACCACATACAGACATAGAAACCACATATACAGACCATAAACCAACACCAAGCCACATTCAAACATACTAACATCAACCATATACAAAAAACACATCCAAAACATAACATATTTACAACAAACGTGAAGCAACGAAGTTGAAAGGCCATATATACAATCGCATGCAGGTGATTAAAAAAATAGCAAAAAGATCGACACTGCCGCAACATGACACCTGCTAGCAAATACCTCAAGTGCCTCTTCTTCTTTTGCTCACCCTACCAGCAACCGAGCTTTCAATACAATCCACAACCTTGCGTTTTTCAATTCCTGCCCAAATATAAACAAACTTTAGCACTTGAAATAGATTACTATTAGAACTATTAGCAATGCCTTTAAAACATCTTTTATTCCTCTCATTCCACAATATCCAACAATAAGTAAAATTAAGTAAATCTGTGTCTTGATTCATCATTAGGAAGTTCATTAAACAAAATATCCCAAAAGTAGAACTGATCTCTAATATGATCTTTCCGCTCAAGATCAATATGAAAATTAACCAAACATTTATTCCAAATAAAAAAGCTGCATCATAGTCACAAAAAAGATGAGCATAATTTTCCACATCTTCCCCACAAAACAAACATTTCTCCAACACCATCTGCCCTTTTTTCTTTAGCATATTCATAGTGTTAAGCTTTCCATGAATAATTGACCACATGAGAATCTCACTTTTACGGGCACATGTTTGACCTTCTAAATATTTCTGAAACCGACAAAACTCGTACCTGAAAAATTGGCAAAATGAAACATATTCCTAACTTTATATTTCCTCCCATTATCAAGCTGCCAAATAAATTCAACCCCTCCCTTTTCCAAGTAATAACCATCTAATAACTGAATCGGACTCATGAGTTGAGTAAGTGCTCTCCTTTTAATAATTCTATTAAAAGAAAGTCTCCACCTAAATCTATTTGCATTCCAGTCATAATTCTAACTACAGATTTATCAACTGCTAATTCAAATAAAGCATCAAATTCAACTGCTAAGGGAATTGAAATCAACCACCTATCAAACAAAAAAGAAATGCTACTACCATCTTTAACCTCCAACTTTAAACCAATTCGAAATAATTGAGAGAAACTCAAAATATCCTTCCAAAATTTAAAACATCTCCTGCTATCAACAAACCATGAAAAAAACACTATCATATTAAGTAGCCAAAATTGAATCTTTCTAGAGAGAAGTTTTTGAACTAACCATATCCCATAACCACTTGCATAATAAGGAAACATTCATATCACACAAATTTATTACCCCTAATCCACCCTGACACGCCGATTTGCATACCTGATCCCAAGCAATCAAACAACATAAAGTTTTTGTCTCCTTCTTCCCAGTCCAAAAGAAATTCCTTCTAGTTGAATCTATCTTCTTAGTTACCCAAGAAGGACATTTATAAAATGATAGCCAATATAATGGAATAGAAGATAAAACTGAGTTCACCAAGACAAGCCTACCAACTTTAGATAAAGAACTACCTTTCCATCTAGCAAGCCTTGTATCTACTTTATTAATCAACAAAAACTAATCATATTTATGTAATTTACCTGGTCTAATGCTGAACCCCAAATAAGAAAGAGGAAATTCTCCAACTTTACAATTCAGCATATTAGCAACTAGCTTTGCATTTTCACTTTCCTTTTCTAAAACCATTATCGAACTTTTATGAAAGTTAATTTGCAACCCAAAGAGACTTTCAAAAGCATGTAAATAAATTTCAAAGTTGCAATATACTTATAGCTTGAATCACAAAATATGATTGTGTCATCAGCATAATGCAAAGAGCTAATTCTCGCTATCACAAACTCCTCATCAAAACTTTTGATCAAACCCTTGTTGCAGCTAACTTTTAAGATCTACGTAAATATATCAGCAGCTAAATCAAACAGCAAAGGAGAAAGAGAATCCCCCTATCTTAATCCTCTCTTAGAGCTAATGGTTTTACCCGCTACACTATTAACAAAAATACTAGATTTACTTGAGAAAAGAATTTTTGAAATCCATGATATCCAGTTCTCACAATATCCTCTAGCTCTCAACAAATCAATTAAAAACCTCCAATCAACAGTATCAAAAGCCTTAGCAAAATCAAGCTTTAATAATGTACATGAAGTAGAATTTTTAGAACAAAAGAAACTACTTCCTGAATAAGTGCCGCTCCCTCCAAAATGGATCTCCCCTTTTATAAAAGTAGTCCATGCTTTATCAGTTAAGAGGTCCATCTTATTCTTTAGTCTATTAGCAAATACTTTAGTCCTTAATTTAAATGCATTATTTAATAAACTAATAGGTCTAAAATCTACAAGATTTAAATCACCTTCTTTTTTTGGAATAAGAACAACATTTTCATAGTTCAGCTTCTCCAAATTCATTGTCCCTACCTCAAAACTTTCAAAAAGTCTCATAATATCCCTCTTTAGCCAACTCCAATATTTTTAAAGAAAAAATTTGGAAACCCATCTGGCCCAGGAGCTTTGTCATATGACATTTCATTCAAGGCACAAAATACTTCTTCTTCTATAAACTTACCATCCAAAGCCGAAAGATCTACACTGTTAGAATATAGCAATTTCCAATCAACATCAACCCTGTTATCTCTACATCTTCCAAAAATCCTCTTGTAATACTTAGTAAATGCTCTGTTCAAATCTTCTTGTTTACTAGTCTCTACATCTCCACACATAACACTACAAATCGCAGTAGATCTCCTCCTTCCATTTGCAACTCCACAAAAATAACCTGTATTTTTATCACCCTCCTTCTCCTTTAACAAGTATTTTTCACGCACATATAAACTTCTACATTCCACCCTAATGTTAAGCTCAAGAATGTCATTCATCAATTTCTCCTTCTTAAACTTTATTTCTCCAAATACCTCTTTATTCCATTTCTTAAAAAAAATCCTCGAATACTTTAATTTTTTTCTAATGATACAAGCAGCTTCTCTTATTTTCCAATACCCATTCTATTTCCTCTCCACCATCTCATCAAATCCCTCCTCAAGGCACCACATTTTCTCAAATTTAAAAAAAGATCTACTCTTAGTATTTTCACCAGAATCAAGCACAATAGGACAATGATTAGAAATTATAGATAACAACCCCTTTTGATATGATAATGGATGAATATCTTCAAATTCTACATTAATATAATTTTTTTATCTAATTTAAGTAAAGTTGGATTTTCTTTGCTACTACTCCATATGTATTTCCTCTTAGTAAGAGGAAGGCTAATCAAATTACATTCTCTTACAAACTCCCCAAAATCTTCATCATCTTCCACATAATCCTCCATTCTCTTGTTTTTCTCATTAATGAATCTGGTTGTATTAAAATCTCCTCCAATTAACCAAGGACCCTGAATTAAGTGTTTAAAAGTAATGAATTCTTCCCACAGTTTCTTTCTCTTAGTTCTAGTATTGGGACCATATACACTCGTGATAAAATATAATATCCCAGTCAAACTTCACTTCAATGCCAAATGTAAACAATATTTATTTTTCATTTCTTGCATTAATGTCCACTTTCAACTATTCCATCCAATAAAGATCCCCCCAGCACTGCCATTAGCCTCAACGAAACTCTAACCATCCAACGGCGTGCCTCCCAAACATAAAAAATTATTATCAAGACAGCAGATTATTGTCTCTTGTAACAAAAAATATCAGGTTTAACAAATTTAATAACATTTCTAACTCTTGGGCATTTACTGTCATTACCCAAGCCTCTAACATTCCATGAACATATTATCATTTTAAAGATAAATCTCTTTCAGCTCTTTATCTTTAAATTCAGCAATGTCATCTTCATTATTTTTTAAAATAAAACCCGAACATTTTGCAAGTTCATAGTATTGATCATAAGACAAACTATTAAGTAAAGTAGGAATGAAAACACTACCCTCCAAAGGATGATCAACTTCCATTCGCCTTGCACTTATCCTCAAAAGAGTAAATCCCACCCGCTCCTTGCTATTGCCCCTCTTTCTACTAGCCAATCTTGGGCTTTTAGGAACACTCTTAATCGAATTCTGATAAACCACAATTTTCTTGCCTTTGTCAACATCCTTAGATTCATCTTCGACTTCCATTTCCATATCATAAGCTTGCTGATAGCCTAGATCCACATCATCTAAATTTTTCTCTACATTATTGCTACCAGATTCAGAATTGAAACCTATTTTGTCATCATCACTATCAGATGAAGTTAGAACAATAGGATTTTTGCTTTTGACTTTCTATTTTCACTCTCCGGTATTTAAGACTACCATCAACACCTTTCTCTAAAAAAATTTCTTAAATTTCTTTGAATCCAATGCAAATTTTGGATCACCTATATATCTTCTAAGAGTGATTTCATAATAATATTCATTAACAAAGAGCTTGATAAGAGAAGGAAGCACACAAGGATCTGTCACTTCAATTTCTACCTTTACATTAGTAAAATCAGCTGTACTCATAAAATTAAAATCAGCTGTACTCATAAAAACTCTATGAAGATTCTTGACTTCACCAACCTTGCCCAGAATGCAACTAACAATATCAAACTTCTACAAGCAAGAGGTACATTCTTAAGCACCACCCAAACCCTTACTCTCTTTCCTACCCAACTACTACCCAAACTATAAACTCCATCTTCGTAATCCTAGAATCCCCTTCTCACATATAATTGATCCAACATTATCACTAATAAGAAAAATTTTGGGAAATTTAACCACGAAATTATTTTCAGGCTTCTTAACATCCCATTTCCAATTGCGATGATTGAGAATCTAAAATTCCTTGCTACTCAGATGTTCAATATCTTGAATAGAGAAAGCCCCTTTTATTATTGAAATAACCATCCAAGAACTTGCTCTTTGAACTTCTCTATCCATTTTAGCAGAAGAAAGAAAAACCCCCTTTTCTACCGCCATGAATGAATTCTTCCAGACCCAAGATTTGCATGCAAATCCTTTATGCCCCATGCGATTGCACTTAAAACAAATTATCGAATCCCTGCAGTTTTTCACCCAATGATCTATCGAGCCACACTGAAAAGACCTGTTACTCGATTTAACTTTCTCCATAAAATCCTGTAATGATGATTCTTAGAATACGAAACACTTGCCATGGGCTTCATGTTTAAATTTTTTAGCAAAATTTCTTTATAGCTAATTTGATTTGTCACGTGAGGGAAAGGAGGGAAAGAAGTTCCGTCAAAGATGCCATTAGAGCTGCTAGATACCATTACCAGTCTTTTTCCCATCCACAAAGGATTTTAAAATCATAGTTATTAGAAACTAAATTCCGGTGATTTTGGAAAAAAGGAATGAAACTTATTCACTCTAGTTAATATTTTTAGAGGAACCGGAATACCACTAGGTGCTCCACTTTTTTGATTCTAGAGTTGCACCATAATTTATTTGGAGGAATTCTCGTCTGAGAAATTTGAAAATAAAATTTTAAATTGAAAAACCTGGGTATTTAGATCTTAATTTGTCATCTGAAAATAATTGGATGCATAACATCTATTATAGAATATCCTCTTGTTCGTCGCATATGATTGAGATATAGATGGTGATTGCATGGGGATTTATATCATGCTAATTTTTGAATGTAGAATTACATCACCTAGTTTGTGTTGGCCTGATTTTATTTTATATTTCATAAGTACAGGTTTGCAAGAGATTGCTATTTGATTCTTGTGCACCTGCATTCACAGAGAGATACTAAATTGCTTGCTAAAATATAAATCAAATGAAAAAGGATATGTGATAAATTTAGAAAATTTAAATAGGTTGATGATTTTATGCCCTCGGTATAGGAGGCTACTTAGCTTTTGATTTTTTTTGATTGGTTTAGCCTGTTGGGGGTATTAGTAATTGTACTGAACGAGCCACGCAAAGGAGAAGCTGGCGAAATTTTCTGAAAATTTAAGAGTTAGAAAATTTTAAGAATTTTGGGAATTTTTTTTTGATAACTTGAATTTGACTTTCAAGTTATAACTTGGAATGAATGAATAGAAGAGAATTAGTTGGTATAGGTGAATGAATTTAAAAGACTTGTAAATTTTAGAATCTATTCCAGCTAACTGATTTTGAATAGTTAATAAGTTTAATAACTCATTTTGATCAATAATTTTAGACTTAAGGGTTGTGAAACATTTTCTTCCTTAGGAATTTCGGGAACGAAATTCATTTAAGGGGGTGGGGGAAGAATGTAACAACCCTAATATTCTTACCATTTGATTTTAAATATTTAATTAATTTTAAATATTTAATTAATTTTAAATATTTAAATAATTGGATTTTGGAATGTAATACCTGGAATTCAAAAAAATAGAAATTGTTTAAATATTTGAACTGAGAATTAAATATTTGTATGGTGAACTAAATATGAATTAAATAGATTTAATATGGTTATTTAACTTCTTTTAATTAATAAATGATAACGGTGAACCATTTTGCAAATTTTTTACAATAACAAATGGTTCGAATAAATAACAAGAAATAAAATTGTTATAAAATGACTTAATTTTTGATAACGCATCTTTAATTTAATTTATATAACTTTTCTCTAATTTTTAATTTGGGAAAATATTGAAATTATTCGTTTAATGACATATTGACAAACAATGATATTTGAGAAATTTCACAAAATAAAACAATCTATATAATTCACTATTGATTTATGATC
Source organism: Allium cepa (assembly GCA_030765085.1). Classification (NCBI taxonomy): domain Eukaryota; kingdom Viridiplantae; phylum Streptophyta; class Magnoliopsida; order Asparagales; family Amaryllidaceae; genus Allium; species Allium cepa. The sequence goes on along the minus strand of CM060932.1, from coordinate 1,026,313,905 downwards.
GTGTTGCATATTAGTGCACGATTATATTTTTATTTCGGTTACCCATGGTTCGTAATCGAACATAATATTGCATAGCTGGGTACTGTAAACATTTTATTTAAAAACCATTAAAATATCAAATCGTTAATTCAAATGTCAACGACAATTCAATGTCGCAGACATGTTGGACGGCTCGAGAAGTCCTTTTGTTTTTTAAAAAGAAATATAATCAATTTTTTATATTTTATCTGGTTATAAAATAAGTAATCCAATGTGGAGTTGTCTTTCTTCATTTTCCCTCTCCTTTCATTTTCTTCCAAGTAAACAACACCAAACATTGAATGGTCGACCCGTTCTAAATTCAACATCTAGTGACCCACTCCACCATAAATCATGAAAATTAATTCCATGGCTTCGTATAGGCATGTGCTTCGAGTTAATATAGGTGCGGTGAAGAGCTGCATTCTTATGGTCGAACTTGTATTTCAATAGTCGAACTAGGGCTGGTCGATCCAGTGGTTCCTTCGAGTTTCTCGCATGGTGGAGCTTCGGATGGTAGAATACGATGACATATGGCCTGAGGTGGAGCATTGCGACCTGATGGTCGACGTAGGTTTTGGGATGGTGGTCGTGTATTGATTTGATGAGGGAAGCTCGAATTTTTGGGTATGGATGCATAGAGATTTTGAAGGAGGAGTGGTTGGCGAAGTTCATTTGTGTTTTCGTCGAGGAGTGGTGGCATTCTGGCCATGCATGTACGTTCGGTGGTGACATTGGTATGAATGGTCAAGGGATTTGGGGAAGAAGGTTAGAGGGATAGGAGGTAATTTTTAAAAAGTTGTTTTAATTTTAAATTTAAAATATCCGAAAACTTGTAATTTGTATAATTTTTGCATACGAGGTCGGATGCGAACATTGCTTTGGGTTCATGTTGTTGAGATCTTCTCAATGGAATTAGTTTGGATGTATTTGGAGCAAGTGAAAACTTAGGCGAAAATCGGACAGTCGTTCGATTTTAGTCCAAAATCGGACCATTTCGGCGGAAAAGAAAATCAATGTGAGTTTAACTCACATTAACTTTTATTATATCATATTAATGATGTTATAAATGTTATTGCAATTTTGGATGTTAGTTATATTGTTCGATTGCTTATTTGGTTGAATTTTCGATTGGAAAATGGATGATATATTAAATTGATCGTTATAAACCCATATGATTATCTATATATTATCCATAACTTTTGTTTTGCATGAAAAATCTATAGAGAGATCCAAAGGGGGTTTCTCACCAATATGTTGTTTATTTAAATCCATAAGTTGTTATATTAATAACCAATTTAGATAAATTCCCCATATCCCATTTAATAGTTTAAATGTCATCATAGCAATTTTCGCTATACCGTCATTTATCCAGTTTCATTTCCAAAACTTTATGGTATGAACTTGAGCTTGTGTTTCCACTAAAAAGAATAGTGAAAATTTATTAATTATTTTAATTAATGATAATTTAAATTAATTAATATTTTAAATTAATTAATTTGAGTTTAGTTAACCAATTTAATAAATTTGAGATTAATTAACCAATTTAATAAATTATGATTTAATTGGTTTATCTTTAGATTGAATTAATCATTTTTGCTATGATGTTTTATACTTAATTAATTACTTTAACTAATGGTTATTTGAGTTTAATTAATTAATCAATTAATTTAATAAAAGATAATGGAGTTTAATTAATTAATTATTTTACCTTATGATAATTGACATTAATAATCATTTTAATCAATGATATTTAAAAGCAATAAGTCATTTTAAATAATCATATTTGAATTTTATTAATTGATTCAGTTAATCATTGTTTTGAATTTAATTAATTGTTTTTTCCAATGATATTTGGATTTTAGTTAAATCATTCGAATATTTTTTAATTTAGTTAATTGTTTTAACTAATGATATTTGTTTTTAATTTAATTAATTGTTTTAACTAATGATTTTCTGGATGCTCGGTCTGATGTTGGTTTAGGCCTTTGGGGTCGCACGCTTGGAAAAATTATTCTCTTAACATTTTATCAATCCGGCACTAATTCTAAAAATGTTTTACCAATACGAAAATCAAGCAACAAGTTCAGTTCACTTTTAAAAGTAAAAGTTTGATTCATTTATGGAAATAATTTATTTCTACAAAGCAAATCACTTATATGGAAATGATTTATTTGTGAGATTAGCATTAAACATCGAAGAAGTAACCTTGTTACTATTTCAAAAGTTAAGAATAATCGTCGGACACGACTTTGAGGTAACACTACCTTGACTTGTCTGGTATTATTGTTAACCAAGAAATAACACAAATTTGAATTCAATGAGTGGTGATATGTATACAAGACTTAATTTCCATGTACGATCGTTTTATGTCCTCGATAGTTGGTATTTCAACTATCGGTTACTTCTGCTACTTTATTATCGTCATTCTAAAATGATTTATTTCTTCCTTGAGCGTTGATATCCTTTTTCGGTAATGACTAAATCAAAAGCATGAGAGGAAGCCAAGCTATGTGGGGTTGCTCCCATTAGGATATTTTCACATCTCATCTAGTTTGGGTTTGGTTGCGCACTTAGTTGTGGAAATATTCAGATACTTGGTAAGGTCTGGCGGGGTCCGGCTTGGTATTGTTCGAGAAGTGTCATAGAGTAAATAAGCTTCTCAAAAGTATATTTCTAGAGGTTTACTTCAAGGGGGTGCACCTTCCTTTTCATTTGTTGGGAAATTTCCTTTCCTTATTTGATTCGGAAACCCTAAATCTTTTTAAGATTTAAATTGCCACGAGTAGAGCAAACTTTTCATCATGGCATTTAAGTGTTCATATAGTCCATTCTATCGAGTTTGGACTGTTACTTTATTTAGTTCGCTCTATAAGGTTTGAATGTTACCTTATTTATTCTGCTCTATCAAGTTGGACTGTTACCTTGTTTAGTCCTCTCTACCAAGTAGGACTGTTACCTTGTTTATTCCATTCTACCAAGTTGGACTATTTTCCTTGTTCTATCCATTCTGTCCGGTTTGGATTTTACATTGTTTATTTCCATTCTTTCAAGTCGATTAAATATTATTTATGCTCATTCATATTTTGAATTTTTTGATACTTATTTCTCTTTCCTATTTGGATGTTATTCTTGTGAGTTAAAAACCCATTCCATGTTTGCGGCATGGTCTCACGGAATTTTTTTATATGTTCCCCATTATTCAAGTAATCTCACGCTGGTATTTCCAGACTGATCCGGGTGTTATTTATTTATAATACCTTGGCCAGACCGAGTATTTTCCTAAGTTGTCTTTGAGGTTTTGGAGATCATAAAGGGGAGCTGAAGATTCACCTATCGTATTATTTTATTTTTCTGCTGTATTATATAGTATACCTACCGACATCTGTAAGATCAGGATTTTATGACTATTCGGCTGATAAGGTTTGTTTTTAACTTTGATATACTCCGTATTTTTGATGTGACAGTTTCTTCTGTCCTTATTATATTAAATGTTGTCGATTTCGCTATGAGATTTTAGTTTCTCTGTTCTTTGTCCTCTATTCTCTATTCTTTTCTTTTTCTTTACCCTAATATTCCACACTTTTGTCTATTGGATGTGCGACATTTGAACACAGTGGTAGTGTTTGGTGTCGACTTTCAATGGCTAAAAAGGCGGGTTGGTACAAAGACCCGAGCCTTCTTACCATCAAATGGCCCCCCCTACCTGATAATATTATAGTCGAAACACATCTACTATATGTGGGCTTCAAACTGATTTAAAGTCTGAACAAATTATATTGTATTTAAATCTTATTTAACATGTATCAACATGATATATCATTTAATATTTGTAGCTATTATAAACACATTCAGTAATATATGTTTATCAAATCAAAATAAAATTTTATAACTAATATTTCATAAATATAAATTTATTAAATTAATTTATTACAATTATAAATTGATTAAAACATGTGGTTAAGGAGTATTCAACGATTCGGTTGTGTGACTTTTTAGGAGTAAATTTGGTCTATGGTTAAAATCAAACTATTTGAATATTAACGTTCGCACGTCACTTAGTAGGTGGTGTGACATTTTAGCCAAAATTATTGCTTACTCGGTTTCGCTAAAATCCAATTTTACTTTTTAAGCGTTACCCGATTGTGGCTATTTTTACACTAATTCTCTTCATCGAAACTACATCACTCTAGACTTATGAAATTTGGTAATGGTTAAAATTCCAATATCATCCATTTTCAACTTTTTAGTCCAAACATGAAGTAATTGGTTCAATAATAACAATTATTATTAAACGAAATGTTCTGGTTAGAGACTCTGACTTTGTGTTGACTTCAGTTGATCGTAATACTAATCTCATATAACCAAGGAGACAAAGCCTCTCTTGAATATTGTTTCACCTTCGATGCTTTCTCTCGACCCAACTACAGTTCGATATATGTTGTGTCATGATTCAACTATAATCATAGCGGAGCTTCACGTTGAAGATCAACAGTATTTTCAAACCAAGAGAACTATGTACTTTTGTCACATCGACATTTTCATTTGACCTTAGTTCAACCAACATAAAACTATTGAGTGAATCATTCCATGATTATCCAATAACTACCAGTACATAACCCCTAACAACCATGAATAATACATTGCCCATTATTTGGAGAACGTTACATACTCTAGTCTTGATAGATGTGTCGATATCTAGTCTTGATACATCTTGATTAGGAAAATTTAAAGTTGTATATTTATTTTCATTTTGATAAATTACTCATGGTTACAACACTTTGCAACGACTATCACAAAACATACCATTAATGGATTTTGTATTGAATATACTTTTAATTAATTAATTAATAGTATATAATAGAAAGAAAACACCTTTTATTTTAAACAAGATTGGTTATCGAATAAGATATATGTAATAAATTACATAATTGTCCCTAGGACACACCCCTACTCTATCTCCATTTACACCCAAATACAAATACAACTTGGAGCTGGTGGTGATATGCCAAAGCTAACAACTTTGGTCATGGGTATAGGAGATCTAAGGTGATGTTCAGATCAACATGTGTCAAGTAGACTTATCTCAATCATGTATATTCTCATTTGCATATATTATTATTAAATGTTATATCACCATTTTCAAATATGTTATTGCCTTGAAATTTTAATTTCATTTAATAGTTTAATTATTAATATATAATTAGTTCAAATAACGCAATATTCTAAATTATAAAAAAATGGTTTTGACAATATATTTATTTTATATATAATTTTTTTAAAACAATAAAAAATATTTTGTAATTTTAAATAATTTTTTATAGATTTATATTACAATATATATTAATATCACATTTAAAATTAATACACTGCAATAAAAAGATCTTGTTACAAATTTTTTTACAATGTTTATTTTTAAAAAGTTGTAAAAGAACCGTTTTACAAGGTTTTTAAAGAAAATGTTGTAAGAACCTTGTTTTCTACGAACTTTTTGCAAAAGCTGTAATAATGATTTTTTAATAAATTTTATTATAAAAGCGCCGTAAAAACATTTTTTTTTACATCTTTTTCTTAAAAGTTGTAAATATTAATTTATTGCGACTTTTTTCAAATTTGTTTTACTCATTTATTGTGAAAAATCTTTAAGGAAACATCCAATGTTGGAAGTGGCTGAATTAACAACAATTGTTTTGAATATATTTACTATTGCTTAATTAGTACAATAATTAACAATTATAATTTAAGACAAATAACTAATTCTTATATAATAATTGATAAATAGTAATTTATAATTTATAATTTATAAATGACAAATTATATAGGTCATAATTTATAATTTATTATAATTAATGATTATTAATAAATAATTTATAATTAATAATTAGCATTTATAATCAATAATTATTTTTATATTAAATAATTTATTATAGTTAATTATTAATAATTAATAAATTACAATATATATTTATTAATTACATTTTGATAATTACTATTAAATAATCAATACTTTTAATAATTAAGGTTTAATTTTTAATTTCAAATTATTAATATTTAATAGTTAATTTTCTATAGTAAATTTTTTTGCAATTTAAGCAGGGTTTTAGAGAGGACCCTTATCTCTTTGTATTAATAAAACGAGCAAGTACAATAAAATGCTTGACTATAGAAAAAGACCAAGTCATCAATATAGAACTAATCTATCATCTACACTACATAAAAGAATGCCACCCCATGAAATAACCTTCCTTCTTATTTTCCGCAAGCATACATGGGTGATTTCTTTGACATTTCTTGTCTTATATTCAAACATCCTGGCATTTCTCTCCTTCCATACTTCAGGAAGAACAGTTTTCAAGGCGTGTAACAAAACTCTCGAACTCCTTTTTTTCCATCTTGTAGCTAGAAAGATTGTGCAACACTCTTCCGATTAGTTCTTAGACAATGGTACCCCCACTACAAGTGTTCTTTTCCAGACTTTCTGCACATATTGGCATTGGAATAAGAGGTAAAGATTCGTTTCATTTGGAGTTTTACAATGGCTGCATAGTGATGTGATTAGCATACCCATGTGGCATAGCTTATCATGAGTGAGGTTTGCATTCTTGAGCACCCTTCAAAGAAAAAAGCTTTGCCTTTGATTCCAAGAGTTATCCCAAACTTATTATGCCATAGATCATTACTTTGGAAGTTGTCTTGAACAGTCAGTTTACGGACAAGTCTAATGGTGTGCTTGGTAGGAGTGCCCTAAAGAATAGTGCCACAATTTGTAGATAATGGAGCAGTTGACTGGATTTGCCTTCATAGATCTCTGATCATGAGGCTGCTGGTATGGGAAAGGGAGATTTGACCACTGCAGATGCAATCAAAAATTCTAACCTGTAACGAAATACCACTCTGAATCCTTTCATTGTAGTTAAGGTAATGTTTGGTTTAAAAATGAATTTTGGGTTTTCTGTTTTCAAATATGTGTTTCAAATATAAGAGGAGTGAAGTGATAACGGAGATGATGGAAGAAAAATGGTGGGACGATGGAGGGAATGGAAGGATGGATTATTTCTCATGCTTTTATTATTTTTCAAAACACGGAAAACTAAACAAAGCTATTTTCTATTTTGTATGTTAGTTTCGTTTTCTAAATTTCTTGTTTTCGATAATATACATGCGTCTTATGTATTTTTGTATAGATGAAAATACAAAACTAAAAATGGCAAACAAACAAAGCATAAGTTTTCACTTAGCACAAATCCCCTTTTGGCCCAAGGAGAATTCCTAAAGGAATAGGTCAAATGTTTGAGACACCACGTTGCACATTTAGTTTAAAATTGTCCCTTGGTTCTAGGATTCCCCTCCATATCCAGCTTAAATTTTATTTCCTTTCTAACTACCAAATATCCCTATTGCCTATGTAAAACTTACGACATCATCTAGCCCAAATGGAACTACTATCGTTCAGTAAGTTGTTAAGGTGAGATGAAAACGCAGCTTCGCTCCATTTGACAAAATTTATAATAATAAACCTTCCACACTTAAATGGTTGTTGTATTTTCAAAAGGGCAATGGGCATGGTTTTCTAGATTGTGGGTTCCCAATCCATAGAAAGTGGCTACATGCCTTGTCAATCATTTCATTGACTTTTTAGGAAGAATAAAAATTCTAGAGGATTACACTTGCATGGAGAAAGTAATATACTTTACAACTGCTAACCTACCAACTTGGGACAAATATTTGTTTTTCCCGAGAGATAGTTTGCTAGTGCTTTTTTCATACATTTGCAGACAATGATGCGTCTGGATTCTGGTGGAGAATAGAGTAGATCCAAGATATATTAGACCTAGCTTTTGAAGTTGAATTCCATAATTAGCAGCTAATTCAGTTTGGTGAGGGATGTCTAGGTTGGATATAATAATCAGGCCCGACCCTAGGGGTAGGCGAGCTAGGCAGCCACCCAGGGCAACAACGTAGGTGGTGACGAATATGATTCTCTAAAAATAGTTAAAATTAAATAATACCTATGTATAACTTAGACAATAATTATGTTATATCTCAAGTGGTTTGCCCATTTCTTAATGTGACAAGTGATCAGAGTTCAATTCTTGCTGTGTTAACTACTTTTAAATATCTTTTTTTTTTCAAATCAGCTAGGGAACATTCTTGCTCGGGCCAGTCCTAATAATAATGGAGGACTTTTGTGGATTCATAACAAGTCCAGTTAGCATGCTGAAGTCTTGAAGAGTGCGAAAGATATTTTATATTGACTTAGTGTTTGGCTTTGGGAAGATCACAAGATCATCAACAAAGAAAAGCGAGGTGATGGGTGGGTCATGGCATTTTGGATGATAATCTATTTCTTTTTTGGAGTACATTTCCTTAAGCAACATAGTAAGCATCTCCATTATTAAAAGGAACATATAGGAGCTCAAGGGATCTCCTTAGCAAAGGCTTTAGCTTGCTTGGAAGTTGTTGGAAATGAATGAGTAATATACTGAGAAATTGAGGCATTGAATGCTTTGGGAAATGAATAGTCCCACATCTTAGAATAAAATATACATTTTATGTTTCTATACTAAGATATGGACACTATTATAGTTACTATGGGACAAAGAGATACATAAAAGCATATCCATCTTGGCAGGTGGTGTAACGCACCACCCCACATGTGCGTGTGCGTGCCCTATCCCACGGCGTAGGTGAATGGGCATCTGAGGCGTATCGGAGATACTTGACAGTTGGCTTGTCTATTCAGACCAAACATTTTTTTTTAATTTTTGTCCATTCAAATTCAAACGATCGCACCACTTGGTAAAGAGTCACAACCTTTCCAATTGTTGCAACCGTTCGAACAGACACCTATTACCGAATAGGCACCTCCCCATGCCTATATATAGGCAGAAGGAAAAAGAATGAAAATTCACTTATTTTTCTGCACTTCTTCCTCTTCCACGAAATTCTACTCTTACTTAAATTCTATTGAGTTCGTCGATGCTCTGCGATTGTTACGCAGCATCGCAAAGACGGGTCTGTTCCATCTTGAGAAAGAATTGCACGATATCCTTAAGCACCATAGAAGGAGCAATATTGTTTCAAGAAAATAGAGTATTCTGGACTCATAGAATCTAATCGGTATTATATCTATTGCATAATCTATTTACTGTACAATTTTATTTGTAACAGTTTTTGCAATAAGTTATAACAGTTTTGTAGTTGTAACAGTTCTGTAGTTGTAATAATTTTGAACCGTACTCGTAATAGTTTTGTTTCACCATGTTAATAATCTTAAAACGACGTTGGTTGTTCATGAAGATGACAATTTCTCATGAAAGCAACACTACATCAGCAAGACTGTGATTACTACTAATCTGCAATTGTGGTTCCAGTGATGACGCTGTCTCATAGAGAAAGGCCAAAAAAGTTCACAGGAATGGACTTCAAATGCTGGCAGCAAAATATGTTGTTTTATTTGACGACTTTGGACCTTGCAAAGTTTCTTAAAGGAGATGCTCCCATAGTCGAAGAACTGGAACCCGATGCAACAAAAGTTGAAGCCTTGAATGTTTGGAAGAGTTCTGATTTCATGTGCAAGAACTACATATTAAATGGGCTCAACAACAACCTATACAATGTATACTATACTGCTTGAACTTCCAAAGAACTCTGGACGACATTGGAGAAAATATAAAACCGAAGATGCGGACATGAAGAAATTCATAGCAGGAAAGTTTGTTAACTTCAAAATGATTGATACAAAGACTGTTATCAACCAAATTCAAGAGTTACAAATCATTATCCACAAAGTGCATGGTGAATGAATGACTCTTAGGGAATCATTTCAGGTTGCCGCTGTAGTTGAAAAATTTCCTGCATCATGGAAAGAATTCCAAAACTACCTTAAGCACAAGCGCAAGGAGATGACAATGGAAGAACATATAGTTCGATTGAGGATTGAGGAAGATAACAGAAAATCTGAGAAGAATACTTTGCATACTATGATTGCTAAGGCAAATGTAGTCTAGTCAGAGAAAACAAATAAAAGGAAACGTGAGTGTGCTCCTAAGAAATCAAAATAATTTTAGGGTTCATGCCATAATTGTGGAAAGAAAGGGCACGAAGCCTCCGAATGCGCATACCCAAGAAAAGAAACTAGAAGTAAACATGGCTGAAATTTTAGAAGGCGTGTCTGATATGGACTTATGTACAGTAGTGTCCGAATACAACCTAGTTGGTAACTCGAAGGAATGGTTTACAGGCACAGGGGCCACGCGAAACGTATGTGCAAATAAATGGATGTTTACAACCTATAAAACCGCTATTGAGGACGAGTAACTTTTTATGGGTAATTTGTCTACATCAAAGGATGAAGGCAAGGGAAAGATTGTACTACAAATGACTTCTTGAAAAGAATTAACTTTGGAAGACATTCTTCGTGTTCTAGAGATCCGCAAGAACTTAATTTCTAGATCGTCGCTTAGAAAGCATGGCTTCAAAATCACCTTTGTGTCTAATAAGTTTGTGTTGTTAAAGAATGAAGTGTATGTAGGAAGATGGTATGTGTGTGTTGGTTTAATTAATGCAAATGTAACCATGATTGTACCAAACAATGATATGAATAAAAATGAATTTTCTGCTTATATTATTGACTCTTCTAACATATGGCATTCTAGATTAGGCCATGTAAACGTTGATACCTTGCAAAAATTAATTAATCTAGACTTTATATCAAAATGCAAATAGATTCCAACTATAAATGTCAAGTTTGTGCAGAAGCAAAATTGACAACAACTTCGTTTCATCAGGTTGAACGAGAAACTAAACTCTAGACCTAATACGTACATATATATGTGACTTTAAAATGTGTCAAACTAGAGGTGGAAAAGGTATTTCATTACCTTCATTTATGATTGCATAAGGTACTATTATGTGTATCTCTTTAGAAGCAAGGACGAGGTACTCGAGATGTTTAAACACTATAAAGAAGAAGTTCATAATCAATTCAACAAGAAAATAAAAGCTTTAAGAAGTGATAGAGGAGGACAACATGAATTTCCCTTTGAGGAATTCTACGCCAAGCATGGTATCATACAACAATCTACAACCACGTATTTACCTCAATCCAACAGTATAACCACACGGAAAAATATAACTCTTAAATAAAGAAATAATGAATGCGTTACTAAGTAGTTCTGGCTCGCCAGAAAACTTCGGAGGAGAAGCTATTCTTTCAGCAAATCATATTTTGAATAAGATACTACAAAAGAAACATTTATATCTCCTCATGAACTTTGGAAAAATAGTACGCCATCCCACAAATACTTAAAAGTGTGGGGGCGTCTTGCGAAAGTGGAGGTACCTAAACGAAGCAAAGTCAAAATTGGATCAAAAACAATTGATTGTGTATTCATTGGATATGCAAAAAATAATGCCGCTTGTCGATTTTCGATACACTAATTCGATATTAATGGTATTCACGTAAATACCATTATTGAGTCAAGAAACGCTAGATTTTTCAAAAACGTATACCCTTTAAAATAGGGTACTAAAAATTATACTCAAAAGAGACCAGGGGAAACTGAAATCTCCAATTCTTTTGGGGATACTGAACAAAATATTGATAATATTCAGCAAAACAGTGCTAATAAACTTGTGAAGGAACTAAGGAGAAGCAAAAGATCAAGAACATTAAACACCTTTGGACTAGACTTCTACAAATTTAGGTTAGAAGACGATCCTTAACATACAAACAAGCTATTTCCTCCATCGATGCTCCTTACTGGAAGGAGGCCATTAATAATGAGATCGAATCCATTATGGCAAATCATGCATTAAAGTTAGTTGATTTACCTCAAGGATGCAAGACCTTACGTAATAAATGGTTATTTAAGAAGAAATTGAAACCTTATGGTCCAACAGACAAGTATAAAGCTCGACTTATGGTTCAAGGATTCAGACAAAAAGAAGACCCATACTCTTTTGATACATACTCTCTAGTAACTAGAATAACATCAATAAGATTGCCGATAGCAATTGCATCCACAATTGATTTAGAAATACATCAAATGGATGTAAATACAACATTTTTAAATGGTGAACTGGAAGAAGAAATATACATGAAACAACCTGAAGGTTTTCTAAAATCTAGAAATGAAAGTAAGGTTTGTAGATTAGAAAAATCACTGTATGGGCTTAAACAAGCGCCTAAACAACGACATGAAAAATTTGATGAAAATATGATACTAAAATGGATTTCATACAAATGAATTTGATAAATATGTCTATTCTAAACATACAAAAATGAGATATGTCATTGTATGTCTATATATAAACGATTTGCTAATATTTGGAAACAACAAGGAGATAATAAAATCTACAAAAGGTATGCCCTCCGCCAAATTTGACATGAAAGATCCGGGAATTTCTGATGTGATACTTGGTGTATAAATACATAAAACCAACCATGGATATGTGTTGTCCCAATCACACTACATTAGGAAAATACTTGAAAAGTTTTAACAACACAATATAATATCAGCAAAATCACCTGTACATTTGAACCAAAATTGGGTTAAAAAATAGCATTGATAGTATTTACCAACTTGAGTACTCTCGTATACTAGGCAACGTTATGTACGTAATGAAATGCACTAGACCTGATATAGCATATGCTATAAGTAAACTCAGCAGATATACTAGCAACCTAGAAAAGAATCATTGGAAACTATAATTCGAGTATTGGATACCTAAGGTATAAACAAAATCATGGACTACATTATCAAAGGTACCCATCTATAATAGAAGGGTATTGTGATGCAAACTGGATAAGTGGTTCGTTAGATACAAAATCCACTGGTGGATATGTGTTTTCCTTAGCGAGTGGGGCAATATCTTAGAGATCCTCTAAATAAACTTATATAGGAAGATTAATAATGGAAGCAGAATTTATTGCCTTAGACAAAGCCGTAGAAGAAGCGAATTGGCCCCGGGTTTTTTAGAAGATACTTCGAATTAGGAAAAACCTGTACCTCCAATAAGCATACATTACGACAGCCAATCAGCTATTGGAAGAGCCAATAGTAATCTTTACAATGGCAAATCTAGACGTATTCGTCGTAGATATAAAACTGCTAGACAACTTCTCTCCAATGGGATTATCATAATTGATTATGTAAGATCAAATGATAACATTGTGGATCCATTAACAAAAGTTTTACCAAGAGAGAAGGTTAATGTCTTATCGTTGATAATGGGGTTAAGGCCCATAAACTAAAATGGTTCTTTAAACGAAAACCCATCTAACCGATTGGAGATTCCAAGATCTAGGTTCATAGGGACGACTAAGTTTAGATAAACTTGATAGCACTGTGTATATTCAAACCATTCCTATGATAAGTCAGTGCACTACTTGTTGGAGAATAGGATAAGTTTTGAAACTTTTAATGATGTCTATACTTAGTAAGATAAAAAAACCAAGTGTTAAGAATCGCCTATGCGAGTGCAAAGGTGTCGCTTCAAGGAGAATTGAAAGGCTAAATTCTCCAAGCACTCATGAGACTAAGCTGGTGTTCATGGCAAAAACAAACACAAACAAAGAACCAAGGAAAATAAGAAACATTTACCATGTATTATCATTCTGGACTTACACAAAAATGTTTACAGTTCAAAGACAATCTAAGTCTACTGATTCACCAGTAAATCAAAAAGATAAAGCATTAGGAAATTTCAAAGCATGTTTGCTACTTTAATCAATACGATAAAAGGTTTTTGTAAAATTAAGAATAAGCGAGCAACTACTCATTCATGTGGGGGATTGTTGGAAATGAATGAGTAATATATTTGGAAATGTGAGGTATCGAATGTCTTAGAAAATGAATAGTCCCACATCTTAGAATAAAATATATATTTTTGTTTATATACTATGATGTAGTCACTATTATAGTCACCATGAGACAAAGAGAGACATGAAAGCATAACCATTTTGGCGTGTGGTGCAATGCACTACCTCGCGCGTGCGCCTGTACATATTCTTGAGCCTGCACCCACAGCTGCATCTGCGACACGGATGAATGGGTGTTTGAGGCGTATTAGAGGCACTTGGCACTTTGCAGTTGGCAGTTGATTTGGCTTGGCTATTCAAACCGAACAGCTTATTATTTTTGTCCATTCAAACTTAAACGATCGCACCACTTGGTAAAGAGTCGTAACCTTTTCAACTATCGCAACTGTTCGAATATGCACCTATCACCAATAGGAATCTCCCCGCACCTATATATAGGCAGAAGGAAAACAAGAAAATTCACTTAGTTTTTCCTGCACTTCTTCCTCTCCCACAAACTATTCTTACTTAAATTCTATTGAGTTCGTCGATGCTCTATGATTGTTGTGCGGCATCACAGAGATAGGTCCATTTCGTCTTGTGAAACAATTGCTCAATATCCTTAAGTGCTGTAGAGGGAGAAATGTTGTTTTAAGGAAACAAAGTATTCTGGACTTAGACAATCTAATTGGTATTATATCTATTGCATAATCTGTTTACTGCACAGTTCTATTCGTAATAGTTTTGCAACATAGTCGTAAAAGTTCTATAGTTGTAACAGTTTTGCGACGTAGTCGTAAGAGGTTCGTTTCATCATGTTAACAGAATCAATCTTTGATTTATCTATTTACTTTCATTGAAAATTTGGCAGTAGTGAGGCAGACTTCTTTCCACTTGAAGTATTCGAGGGGAAAACCCATTCTGGTTATTGCATAGAAGATGGAAAGCACTTCATGGAGTCAAATGCCTTCTTTAGATCAATTTTCATACAACATTTATAACTGAAGTGGCTACTATCATTCCCTCTTAGCAATTCATTAGACATGAAGATGTTATCAATGATGCTTCGTTCATTGAAATGCACTTTGATTGAAGGAGATAAAATCTGGAAGCAATTTTTTAAGCCTCCGTGCAAGGATTTTAGAGATGCTTTTGTAAATAATGTTGCAATAACTAATTGGCCTAAAATGATTGACAGAAATAGGATTCTTTACCACACGGATTAGGCGAATTGTTGTTGAATTAAT
This sequence comes from Allium cepa, assembly GCA_030765085.1. Lineage (NCBI taxonomy): Eukaryota > Viridiplantae > Streptophyta > Magnoliopsida > Asparagales > Amaryllidaceae > Allium > Allium cepa. The sequence continues at coordinate 1,026,298,836 of CM060932.1, read as the reverse complement.
TCCGTTGAGCATTCGACTGATGTTGAAGAAGTTGTGCACAACCTTAAGCAAATCCTTGCTAACAATATCCTAGCATACAACGAAAAATTATGAGTTAAACTCATTAAGTCCTCCTGAAATGGACTTAGGGATAGTAAACAAAGCTCTCATTATTTCTTTATCAGAAATGCTCTCCTTCAATGAGTCAATCTTAGTCTCTAACAAGGAAAGGAATGGAAGGGGTTAAAATAATTAGAGTTCATAGCCTGTGATTCTTTGCTGTAAAGAATGTTGGTAAAATGGTTAACAAAAGCCTCGCATACGTATTGGAAATGAATGGAGATAAGCAGATATGTGAAATTAATACTACTGTGTTAATCATCACCGTAGTATCTCAATCCAACAATAGAGGAGTAAAGTAAACTTATAACTTGCGGGTGTGGGCTATTTGCTTCAAAGCCCATTATGTAAAATACAATTGTTATATATAGTAAGCTATCATTGTACATAAAATAGATCAATTGTGTATCATTCAGTTTACATTCTGAAATAAAGACAAAATCTGTTTTTCATCTTTGTTCAAATCTTTACATGGTATCAGAGCTAAAAAAATCAACCTAACGGTTGTTAGCTTCTTAAAAAAAAGAAGTGCCTTGCCTTACCATTATCAAAAAATTGTCATCATTTAATGGTGGCTGCACCCTAGCTCCTCTTAGATCAGTGTCATCATCAAGGAAGCTGTTGATTTCGAATTCTTACCCACTGTATTTTACAGTTCTTGATCAAGAACTATAAATCCTTCAATCTTCTGCTTTCATTCAGTTTTTTTTTGCAGCGGTGCCTCGCCTAGAGGTCATCTTCAGAGTTTTTCTCATCATCAGAATTCTTTGGCTGCACCATTTGTTGATCTCAGAATATCAAGATTCTTCATCTGATCATCTGTTATTTCTGTCTACAAATTCTTGATATGGCAGGAGACAATGTCAATGATGTTCAAGAATCTCTCAATACTACAAGAACTGCCACTTCTCATCAGTCTGACTCACAAGATCTGCTGAAGTCAATAATCAAACCAAAAAGTCAGTTAGTAACAACTATTCTTGATGAATCAAATTATATGTTGTGGAAATTTCAAATTAAAACAGCAATAAAGGGATATGATGTTGAAGAATATGTGTTTGGAACACTTATTACTCCTGCAAAATATGTCACAGATAGTGAGGGAAAACTTGTAATCAACAAAGATTACTCAAACCATCAAAAACAAGATAGTCTTATTAGTTCTTGGCTATTATCTTCTATTGGTCCTACCATTCTGCCTCAACTTATAGGTTGTAAAACTTCTCATGAAATATGGCATTCAATAGAACATACATTCAACTCAGTCTGCAGCAAGAGTTCTTTATTATAAAAGACCACTGCAGAACTTGAGAAAAGATGAGTTAAATATGAGAGAGTATCTGACCAAGATCAAGAATCTGTGCAATCAATTAGCTGCAGTAGGTCGTAAAATGTGAGATGCAGAACAGGTACTGTCTATTTTAAGTGGTTTAGATGATGAGTATGAAGCAGTTGTAGCAATAATTTCATCTCAAGAAAAAACACCATCTATTGAATATGTTAGTTCTATTCTGCTATCTCATAAAGGAAGAATAGAAAAAAAGGAATCTGTTCAAGAATTTTCTGTTAACTATGTTTCAAAAAATCAAGAGAAAACATGCAACAGCAAAAGTCAAAGAGGTGGGTCATCCAATAGGGTGGTTCATCCAACAGATCAAGAGGCAGAGGTGGAAGATTTCACAATAACAATAACAATAGACTAAGATGCCAAATATGTGAAAAGTTTGGGCACAGTGCTAACAAATGCTACTTTAGATTTGATGCAAACTATGTTCCATCTCAGTCAGGAAACAACAACCAAAAGAATTATCAAAGTGCAAACATGATCAACATTTAACATGATTCATCCAGTCAGAAAGAGAATATTGTCAGTAGAGATGATTCTCAAGATCAAAGCTGTTTTCCTGATTCTGCTGCTACTAATCATGTAACAAACAATGTTGGGAATCTGAATCTTGGAAACCAAGAATACAAAGGTAAACAATATATTCATATGGGAAATAGTAAGCCCATAAGCATTACTCACACAGGCAGTGCATGTATTAAAGGTGCAAGAAAATCATATCTCAACAATCTATTGAGAGTGCCTTTAATTACCAAAAACTTGCTTAGTGTGTCACAATTTGCTAAAGATAATCAAATATATTTTGAATTCTTTCCTACTTACTGTCTAGTCAAAGACATTAAGTCTAATGAAATTCTTTTGCAGGGTAACGAATGTAGGGGACTATACAAATTTAGTGTTGACAATTCTGAGAGTCAAGCATATAGAGATAAATGGTGTAACAGTACTGAAATAACTCAAGCAAGTAATTGTAAGATTTTTGATATATGGCATAGCAGACTGGGGCATGCCAATGAAAATATTGTAAAGGAAGTGTTGAAGAATAATAATATTTCATTTTCCAACATTTCTATGCCCTACGTATGTACACATTGTCAAATGGGTAAGAGTCACAAACTTGTTTTTTCTGATTCTGAGACTGTTTATACTAAACCATTAGAGTTGATTGCAACTAACTTATGGGGTCCTACATCTGTAACCACGGATAATGGTTTCAAATATTATATTTCTTTTATAGATGCTTTTTCTAGACATGTATGGATATACTTCTTAAAATCTAAGTCTGAAACTTGCAATGTTGTAGTTCAGTTTATTAATTTAGTTGAAAATCAAACTAACTGTCAGGTTAAGAATTTTCAAACTGATGGAGGAACAGAATTTTATCCTTTGAAGCAATATTTTCAGAAAAAAGGAATCAGTCATAGAATTACTTGTCCTTATAATTCTGAACAAAATGGCTTAATTGAAAGAAGACACAGACATATTGTAGAAACTAGTTTAACACTTCTTGCTCAGGCTTCTTTATCACAAATTTTTTGGCCCGATGCTTTTGCTACTAGTGTTTATCTAATAAATATATTGCCAACAAAAACTCTGCAGTATAAAAGTCCTTTAGAAGTACTTTCTGGTGTTAAACCAAATTATCATGATCTTAATGTTTTTGGATGTTTATGTTTTCCTTACTTAAGACCATATAATTCACATAAGTTGAATTTCAGGTCCTCCCCATGTACTTTCTTAGGTTATGCTACTAATATGAAAGGTTACAAATGTATAGATAGCAATGGAAAAGTGTTTGTGTCTAGACATGTTGTATTTAATGAACAAAATTTTCCTTTTAGTCAAACACATATGAAAACTTCTCATAAAATATACAACACAAAAAATGTTATATCTATATTACCTGACTTGATGAAGCAAGTTGCAACAGAAGGCAATCAAAATGTGCCCTATCATCATAACTCTTATCCAACTCAAGAGCAGATGATAATCAAAAAAGCAAAGAAGCAAGCAGTTTTGAAGACCTACATCATAGCAGCGGTCACAGTAGCAAACATTCTGATCATTGTCAACCAATAAGCAATTTAGAATTACCTATTGATCAACAAGATCCTTCAAGTCACAATACTAGTCAACAAAGTGCTATAGAAGTTATTCCACAAATAATTCTAGAAAGTACTGGTCACCATATGATCACAAGAGCATAAGAAGGAATATTCAAGCCAAAAATATACAATGCAATAATTGAAAATGAAGAACCATGTACTTATCATCAAGCAATTCAATGTGACAAATGGAAAAGTGCCATGAATGAAGAGTTTGAAGCATTACAAAGAAACAGAACTTGGGATCTTGTCCCATTACCATGTGACAAAAATATTATTGGATGCAAATGGATATATAGATTAAAGAAAAATTCTGATGGTTCAATTTCTAAGTGTAAGGCAAGATTGGTGGCAAAAGGGTATTCACAACAGAATGGTTTTGATTTTAATGAAACATTTTCACCTGTTGTGAAACCTACATCAATCAGAATTATATTTACAATTGCCTTACATAGAAACTGGACCATAAAACAACTTGATGTAAATAATGCTTTTCTAAATGGTGAATTGCAGGAAGAAGTTTACATGGAGCAACCAATTGGATTCAAAAAGGAAGGAACAGAAAAGCTTGTGTGCAAACTTAATAAAGCCATATATGGTTTGAAGCAAGCTCCAAGGGTTTGGTTTGACAAGTTAAAATCAACCCTGCCTAGAGTGGGATACAATCCCACAAAATCAGACAACTCATTATTTACTAAATTTTATAATAATGATGTTACTTATATTCTAATATATGTTGATGGTTTTTTAATTACAGGAAACAGTGAGCAAGAAATCAACTGTGTTACAAATCAACTGAACAAAGAGTTCTCCATTAAAGATCTTGGCAATGTTAATTATTTCTTGGGAATACAAGTCAACAAGATTTCAGCTGCAAAAATTCAGTTGAGTCAAAAGAAATATAGTACTGAAATTCTTATGAGAGCAAATATGGAAAATGAAAAAGCTCTACCAACTCCTATGATGAGCAGTTTACATTTATCAAAGAATAAGGGAGAACATATGTCAAATGTTAAGCAGTACAGAAGTATAGTTGGAGCTTTGTAATATGCCACTATCACTAGGCCAGAAATTTCATATAGTGCTAACAAGGCCAGTCAATTCATGCAAAATCCGAGCATTGGAAAGCTGTTAAAAGAATTTTGAGATATCTAAATGGCACTTTGGATCATGGTTTAACATTACAATCAAGTAATGCAATTAATATCACAGCATATGCAGTTCCAGATTGGGCAACATATATTTAAGATAGAAAATCTACTACAAGCTATTGTGTATTTTTAGGTGACAATCCTGTATCATGGTGTTCAAAAAACAAACAACTGTTTCTAGATCCAGTACTGAAGCTGAATTCAGAAGTGTAGCAAGTGTTACAGCTGAAGTCATGTGGATAGAATCACTACTACATGAATTAAAAGTCAAAACTCATAATAAAGCTACGGTCTGGTGTGATAATATGAGCACAATAGCACTTACTGTAAATCCAGTATTGCATTCCAAAACAAAGCATATGGAGTTAGATTTATACTTCGTCAAAGAACAAGTAATTAAAGGCAATCTTAATGTTAATCACGTACCTGCAGCTTACCAAAGGGCATATATTCTCACAAAACCCTTGTCGAAGAAAAATTTTCTTCGATTAAAGCAAGATCTGAAAGTTGAAGATTCTGGCAACAAGTATTGTAAGAAAGAAGAAATTATAACTCTTCCAAAAACCTCGAACTCTCTTCAACTTTCAGATCCATGACCAAAAGGTCTCAACTTTGCATCTGAAGCATACAACTTGTCTCGAAGATAGCCAAAATCAAAAATCCGAATGACGGTTCACACACTTGAAAGCGTATGAACAACCATGTCATCGACTTCAAGATGATTTCAAAATCTCAATTCAGAACAGATAATGTATTGAAGGAAGCAGATTTAGACTCTCTGATTGATTATTATTTCGAACAGCAATCAACCAACGTTTTTTCTTTGTGTGCTGTTCTCCTTTATCTTCACCTTCTTCGTGTTTGTCTCTCACAACCAAATTTCATCAGATTCGCAAGTTATTGTAAAAGAAGAAGATTTAGAAGCTAATTGCAGCAAACCTTAACTGTAATAAGGTTTGAGGGGGAATATTGGAAATGAATGGAGATAAGCAGATATGTGAAGTTAATACTTCACTGGATTAATCATCACCGTAGTATCTTAATCCAACAACAGAGAAGTAAAGTAAACTTATAACTTGCGGGTTTGGGCTATTTACTTCAAATCCCATTATCTAAAATACAATTGTTATATATAGCAAGCTATCATTGTACAGAAAATAGATCAATTGTGTATCATTCAGTTTACATTCTAAAATAAAGGCAAAATCAGTTTTTCATCTTTGTTCAAATCTTTACAATACGTCATCATGGCCTTCATGAAGTACATTGTTATCGTCATAAATGGCATGTATGTGACTGGCTTTGGTCTTTTATTTCAGATAATTGTGGTAAAAAGAAGTATTCTTGTCACCTTGTTCATCCAACTTGCCTTTGCATTTTTGTTTGAGCGTGGTTGCTTCAATTTGATGAGCATTAGCTAATTTGTCCAAAAGTTTGTGCTCCTAATATAGATAACAATGTCAGTATGATTAAGTATTAGATCATATTGTATCTTTTGAAGTTGAAGCTGTAGTTTAGAGGACATCTTGAAGCCTTTATAACTAATAATTAGTCAGTTAATAATTAATATTTGATATTAAATAATAATACTACAACATTTTTTGTTTGTTGTAATAAGGTATGTTAGTTATAACTTTTGTAATTAATGATTACTAATAATTAACAATACATAAATAATAATATATACTTAATATTTTATAATTAATAACTTATTATATTAAATGATTTATAATCAATAATTCATAAATAACGAGTTATAATTAATGGTTATTAATTTTATTTTTTTTCTTATAATTATTGATTTATAATAATGATTTATAAAAAGTAATAAATAACAATTAATAGGTAATAATTAATAATTTCATAATTGGTAGATTACAAAACCAGCCTCTTAATTATTTTCTTAATTAGCGGTTACCAATTTTCTTATCCTGCTTTAACTTTTATCTTTCCACTTCATGATACCGCTTCACAATAGAAATTCTTAAAATCCCTAAATCTGTAAGTCTACACTCTAAATTCACTTCCATTTCTTACTTCAACCACGAAATGAACGCCCTTGTCCCTCCGTTGAACCTATTCATCCTTTGCAACCCTTCCTCCTTCGATGAGTTCGTGCGTTGGTACAAGCTTGGCAACGTGCTCGGTTGCGGCGGGTTCGGCATCACCCATCGCTATGTGGACCTTAACACTAGGGGTTGTTGCTTGTATGTGTTGGGGATTTTGCGGTTCGAGACGGATTTGATGGCGATAGAGATGAAGACAATGCTGTACTTCCGACTTCAAAGATCTATGGAATAGATTCTTTCAGACAACAGTTCAGCCCACCAGGTACAAACGGGTTATCGAACTATCGACTTTCAAGATTTAATGAAGCCCTATAACAGCGTAATCAGATTCAAAGTTTGTACGACTTTGATCCGACCAAGAACACTTCAGAAACTGTATCTGATGATGCAATTTGTATAGAGTAGAATGAAGAGGAAGAAGAAAACAATTCTGCAATGGTTTCTGAATTTGCAGCACCTTGGAGGCGTTACAAAACAGAGCAACGGATTAATGGCATCGCAGAACTGTTTGGAAAGAAGAAGAGGATAGAAAACTGTCACGAAATGATTCTGGGCGTTGCTATTTATAGTGTTGAAGAGGCGTCCATTCGCAAAGCGTCGCGACCGTTACTGTTCATATACGGTCCAAAAATATTTTCCGGTTCCGGGTCCTTAACGGGGCCGAAATCTGGCCCGTTACTGTTCATATACGGTCCAAAAATATTTTCGGACCTGAAACCCGGTTCGGTCGGACGGCGGCGGCGCGCGTGTGGTGTTGCATGACTTCTCTCCTCACAACAAAGCAAACATGTGGGAGCCCCAAGGCCCCAACATCCACTTAAGAGAGCTATACTTATACAAGTATAGTCTCCTCTTTTTTACAATGTGGGACTTCACTTTCTTTTCTTCTTCTTTCTTTTCTTCTACTCTTCCAAAACAAAACCCAAACCCCAAAAGAAAATTTTCAACAGTTTGCAAATGAACTAGAGACCGCGCTTCAATATGCTTCTGTAATCCGTTATTTCATTGATTCGCAATTCCTTCAATACATGTGAAATATAGGAGGCAACCTCATGGGCTCAGTTGGAAGCTATAAGAAGAGCTTTGCGTGTGAAGCACTAGATGGAGTGTATTGAGAAGGACGACGAGCTTGTGCTAAACAGCCAGATGAAATTTATCATGAGTTTGAATATTTTTTGTGCATTTCCAAAAGTTAGATAAATTTCTATGTGATATTTTGATAGTTTTAATACCTAACAGAAATTTCTTTTTCAATTGATAAGGTTGCTACCAATAGGCAAGAAGAACATTCTTTACATTACCTTATATGGAATGGATCTCTTCTTGGCGCCGGTTCATATATTGCACATTACTTCTCCTAAGTTGTTAATTCCATCCTTGTGAATTTCGGAATGACAGAAGATATGCACCATTTGATCATATCGTTGCCCTTTTCATGCCTGTAAAATGGGTTCATTGTTATAATATATGTAAATATAAATAGTGAATATGCTATATACCATTTTTGTATTTAGTCTCACATTGTGTATTAGTTCTATCCCAGGCTTCTAGGCTTTTATATAAAGAAGCTAATGTAATTATATTGAAAGATGAATCTCTGTAGTGAATAAAATATTTTCTTTCTCTAATGTCTTCTTATTTCCTTATATTTTATAACACGTTATCAGACCCAGTCGACGAAAGTTCATATATTCAAATTATTGACATGGTCAGTGGTCATGGTGGGCAAGTATAACTCTTCCTAATGCTGGAGGTAAATCCACTAGCTCAGGTTTTTGGAGTCTTCTATTGAAAACATAGCATATTCTACTTCAGAAATGGAAACTGTCCTAGATAAGTATCTCTAACCTTCTTCGTTAATAATTTTCCTAAGGTTAAACTGGAGGGAATAAACCCCCAATCTGACCATTAAATAGATTGCGATAGAATTCCGTTGCCTAGTTGATAATCTGTTCTAGGTCATATATAAAATGTCCTTCTGAATCAAGTAATGCATGTATTTTGTTCCTATGTTTCCTAATAGCCATTTTTGCATTTTGTTTTTTTGGATTTTGTGTCTCCATATTGCAGCCATGCAATCTTACTTTGCTATTAATTAAATTCAAGCTGAGTTTTTTATATTATCCTTGAGTTGAATGTGCAAGTCCAGTAAATTATTATACAAAGTTGCATCCTCTGGATTTACATTTAGTTGGAAGAAAACTCTACTGTATTCATCTTGTAATTGTTGCACAGGATTTCTTTTGAATCTTGTTTTATTCCAAAATTTCAGCTTCTCTTTAATTTTCTGCAACGTATTAATGAATTTTTGAACCCCATGTCAAAGATTCAAGTCCTTCATTAATGCATTTTGAGTAACCTTCCATTTGATACGACGAATTTACATATCTGAATGGTCTGCCCTTTTGTTGTTTTTGAGCTGGATTAGGCAAAGCAGTAGTAACTAATTAGGAAATTTAGTTATTAATTCATAACTGAGTAGAACTTTGTCGATGCTTATTGTTGTCCCTCTTCTTCTCCATGTGTAATTGCAACCCTGTAACACAGTTTCAACAAGGCCACAATTAAGCATACAATTTTTAAAATTATTAATACCAGTATGGAACTGTGCTCCGCACATGGGCTGTTTATGTTTTTGTGTATGTTGTTGTTTGAGCGTAAATATGTAAACGGAAAGCAAGGTCATTTTTGAAATTTTAAAAAGACACCGAGTAAAGTGGTTCAATGAATTTTCTTTATTAGTAGTAGAGATAGAAAAACGGGATTGGTAGAGCACCCTTTTTATCCGTAGGGCTTAAAGCGTTATTAAAGTCTCCCACTACAAGATAGGGCAAATTATTTATTGAAGCATTCATGCATAGGTGCTTTCAATGCGTAGCGCTCTCACTATAAAAATTATTGGCATAGACAAATGCAGCTATCATCTGTAAACCACCTCTGCTAGTCAACTGGACCGTTTTCTGTTGCTCACTTTTATAATGTATCTAAAAGTCCCACATTGGAGAGTCTAATTGGATTAAAATTCAACCTTTACACCCCAAATTATTATTATGGATAAAATCCCACTACCCAACAACATAGATGGAAATCTAAAAATATATGCAGCTTCCAACTTACTTTCCACCAAACTCATTTATTTTCTTATTTTGCACTGCAATAGCGACTGAAAATTTTATTCTATTTTTATGATGCAAGTGTAGAGAAAATGGTGGTGATTTGATCTACATTTGTAACTTTTCTAAATCTTATACAATTTTTGACATGGTTGTTGACTGAATATATTTTGGATTGTTCTCTTACTCACCATGTAATTTGGTGAAATCTAGGGTTTTAGTGGTGAAATTTGTGCATGTTAAATTCTGCTGTTATCAAGTTATGCTAAGTTCTGCTAATCGCGTATACCTTTTTAACGAGTAAGCTTTTTCTGAGTAGTTTTGTTTTAAGTTTGTTTTAATTATTATCATCACTTAATTTAGTTCTTTATATACCATAAGTACTGTTAAAATAGGGCGTTGAGCTTGATTTCTCCTCTATTCAATGTAAGCAATTTCAATGAAATTGTGATTCCAATAAATTTTTGAGCTTCATTTATACAGCTGTGTTACTTTGAATCTAATTTGGTAGCTACCGATGTAACTATTGAGAAGTATGTTTATGGCCATGCTACAGAGTGTTAATTTGTGAATACATTGAAGTACAATTTGCTGTTATGCTTCTTCTACAGTATACACGCTCTTCATTTACTTTGTTATTTTGGTGTAATAAATACATGTCGTGTTTAACTGTTGCCGTTAATTTGTTTATTTACAACATAGCATGTCTTCCTAATATAGTTGTCGATGTGCTTTTCGATATTTTAGTGCTTATTCATCCCATTACCTGTTAGTGTAGATCATAAACATGTATTTTTGTAGTGTATTGCTATCGACACTTTTTATGCCATTATTCATTATCAATTTCAAGATACTTGGAGGTGGAAATTAAGCAATTTTCCTTCCTTTTCTAGATTCAACATTGACAACTATTTTATGTTCATTAAAATCATGGCTGGCTTCACTATATATATCATATACCAGTAATCAAACTGTATTGTGCATGGTTCTTATTGAATTCACTATTTGCTTGCATCCTCTTGAATATCGTTTCATGTGCATATCTGAAGTTTTGATAACTGGCGCATTCATGAATTATGTTCATTTGAGCACAGGTAAGTAAGATGTGGTCAGAACCCTTGAGTTAAATTGCTCTAACCAATTATTTACTTTATTAAATGAATGATTATGGTTACATGCACATGGAACACACATGAAATTGGACCAGAGGTGATCTCAATATTCCCAATGCTCCTAATGGTTGTAGTATCTTTTGGTACAAATAGTACAACTGTATTACATTGTCAGCTTATCAAAATTAAGGAAACCTATCAGGCATTGTACAAAATCCAAATTATTTGGAACCTGGTGTCATTTTGGATGATATTCACAGAAGTCGATTTTTTTTTATACTTAATCTACTTATTCTGTTTCAGTTGACACAAGATATTTTCAGTTTTTTTCTGTCTTTATGACAGACGTTTGTATCCCTTATTGTTCAAGCTATTTGGCTTGTCACAAACGTGTTGAGAAATTACTCAAATTCCTTTATAATTAGATTTGTGAAAAACCAAAAGTTTTTCTCTAAACTATTTGAAAATATTTTAGCTGAAAATTTCAACCGTAGCAAATTTGCTAATATAATTGAAGGGTCCAGAAGAAGGGTCCGGAAGGGCCCATATAGTATTGCCAAATGATACATATATCTTAATTCAAAAATACATTATACTCAAGTAAAGTTAAAAGTAAATTGTTGAGTTTTTGAGGATATATAAATGAATGGCTACTATATTGGAATTATAATGAAAACGTCAAAGAATATCTTTGTGCTATTTCTAAAATTGAAAGCCAGAAGCTTATTTTAGAAAAATTTGATACAATTTCAACTGGATTATATTTCACGAAGTTTGGCATAATTGAATTACATATTTAAACATGAGCCAGAAGCTCACAAATATCACTTGAATGCATCTTATCACTTGATAAAAGAATTATCCTCCTATTATTAATATGTATGGTGTATTTGCTAGTAACAATATAATAATGGATCAAAATGAGAATCCAAAGATGATTATGATTTAATGTGACAATGTTTGTAGGGGGAGGATAAAAGGAATACAAGTTCATTTGATCATCAGTGTTAAATGTTTGTTAAAATATACAATGATGCAAAATATTGAGTAACTTGAATAAATTATATTATTCCCTAGTAGACTTTCTTCAATATAGCTTTGAATCCCGAAAGGATCAAAATGTGTAAACCACATCTGAAATATGGTACAAAAATCAGTTTGAAATACTTTTGGAGTAAGTAATGAAGATGCCAAATAAAAGAGTGAGTGTTCTTAAAGAAACACTTAAGGGTGCTCTTGAAGAGACTAATGACATGATTGTCAAATTACCCTATAAGTGGTTTAGATACCTAAATCATGATAATTAAAGAGATCTCAATAAATCATGTCTAAAACTGACAGAAAATAATCATCGACGGTAGTTTTGTAAATAATAAAGCGCTTATGTTTATAAATGGATTAAAAATTCTGGATTAGAGAAAAACATGATTGGCCATCATGAAATTTTCCTTAATGAGAAATGTGGACCTATAGTCCATAAATTATAATTAGAAACATGTATATAAAGTACACTAAAATTACTAAAGCACATATAGTGTCAACGACATGTTAAGTGCCATGGGCACGTTATTTTTAGAGATAATTAAATTGATTAAAGTAGTGAAAGTGTTTGAAACACTTAAAATACCCCGAAGTTATAAACATTGTTTAAATCATACTAAATGATGAAAGTATAAAAATTTCCGAAGAATATAAATAACTTTGGTGGTTATAAAGAAGGTAAAGAACAAGGAGCGTAGATTACAACTTCTATTAAGTATTGTTGTAATGAAAATCTTAATATAATTCATGATGAGTAGATTACTTCCTATTTTTAAGTATTGTTGTAATGAAACTTTTAATATCCAAATTCCTGAAGAATATACATACATACATACATACATACATATATATATATATATATATATATATATAATTTTTGTAGTTATAAATAATGCAAAAGACTTGAAGCATAAATTACAACCTTCTTTGAGTATTGCTGTAATGAAAATACTGATATACATCAAGATGAGTATATTACTTCCTGCTTTTCAGTATTGTTGTATTGAATTTTTTTTAATATTCATTAAAGGTGTATAGTTGCAATATGCAAAACTGATTCGAATCACAAAAATGAAAGCACATGAAGTGTTTTTCATAAAAGTAGCATACAAAATGCATAAAATGCAAATTATATTTAGAAGAAACAATCTTGGAAATTTTGATTGTATCGAAGGAAACTATTAATAAATTGTATCATTAATGAGATATATATTTATGGATCCAGAAGTATCTATAATCAATTTGAGTTATCGAAAGACGAATACAAATTCAGAGAAAACTTCTAAATCAAGGAGAGCATCCATAAGAATGTTATAATGCACTCTTTTTCCTTAACTAAGATTTTTTTCATAGGGTTTTTCTTAGTGAGCTTTTAATGAGGCATTGTCTTGATCCCAAGTATCAACTCTCCAGTAACATTTAAAATAAGTTATAATGTATCATTTTTCCTTATTTAAGATTTTTTCCATTGGGTTTTTCTTACTAAGGTTTTTAACGAGGCATTAGCTTGATCTAGAAGAATCAAACACTTTATCAAGAAATAACATCTCAAATATGTTATTTAAGTTAAATTATATTTTTATCCTTGACTAAGGTTTTTTCCATCGGGTTTTCCTTTATAAGGTTTTTAAAGAAGTACTATATTGATTCAGAAGTATCAAACTCTATTTGGTTCTATAAATTATTTAAATATGTCAAACTATATTGTACTCTTTTTTCCTTCACTAAGATTTTTCCCACAGGGTTTTTCTTAGTAAGGTTTTAATGAGGCATTGTTTTGATCCCGAAGTATCAAACACTTTAGAAAGAATATCATTTTCTTTATATAATTTTACAAGTTGCACTCTTTTCCTTGTTCAAGGTTTTTTCCATTGGGTTTTTCCTAATAGAGGTTCTTAATGACGCAACGGACAATATCAATGTTGACTGAATGAGTAAATGCAAGCAATATAACAATAAGGGGGAGTTATCATCATACATGTTACAAAGGGACAATTTCAAGTTATCACAGGATTCAAGATTTTGAAGACGCAGTTTCAAGGAGGAGTGTTATAATATATGTAAATATAAATAGTGAATATGCTATATATCAATTTTGTATTTAGTCTCACACCGTGAGATTAGTTCTATCTCAGGCTTCTAGGCCTTTATATAAAGAAGCTAATGTAATGATATTGAAAGATGAATCCCTGTAGTGAATAGAATATTTTCTTTTTCTAATGTCTTCTTATTTCCTCATATTTATAACACTCATCTAATTAATTGATGCCGACAATATTTTGAGCATATCCACTAATTGTAACAATGTTATAATGTACGAAGTGTTCTATTGGGCATTCTCATTAAGACTAGTACCAACAATTTGGCTTGTTCAGTTCACTCTCTCAAACTTTTGGACTGACCAAACAAGCTCCACAACCAGGTAAGGTACAAGCTAGTCATGGACCAAGGGAAAAAAATTCATTGGGCATGTAACGACAAAAAGTTCGCCATTATAAACCGAACCCTACAACCAACCACCGAGCTCCCATCTCTCCTTGTTTCCTTCTCCATTTTCAGCAAACCCGATTCCTTCCACCACCCCATTTTCTTCAATTTCAACCTCTAAACGTCTAATTCTGTGCTCCTGTACATATTGAGATCTACACCCACAGAAATATCTAGATTATTCAAAAAAATTGCAAAAAAGTTCATGCATGGAGATAGTAGCAGTGGCGGCGGCGGTAGAGACGGCTTTAGCAAAGGTCATATTATTGTGAAATACTATCATGAACACGGAATAGAAGATTTTCTCGAGGTCGCTAAAAATATCGAGCAAGGTAGAGGCAAAGGCGGTCGCCACGACTGTGGAGGCCGTAGAGGTGGTCGAGAGGGTAGGATGCACTGTGGTGTGGGGCAGACTTCCGTTTGAGTCGCTGAGCTTGATGGATTTTAGGATCCAAACCTTAGCGCGGCGAAATTTTCTATGCTTTCTAGCTTTCGCGCGCTTCTAGAAGGTGAACTACATGTCATCACACAGACTATAAGTATTTCCTTATATGATTAAAATAATTACAATATGTTGTTAGTTTAAATATATAAGTATGAATTTATTTAGCTTAAACAGTCGCGGAATATCCCTCTGTGGGGTTTTTTAGCAAACACGTTGAGATATTTTCATACGAATTTGGAAAATAGGGATAGAGTCGTAGTACTTTTAAATGGGCTTGGATTCCATCATTTCTTAGGTAATCTAATGAACCATTTACTTAAAAAACCAGTTAATTTATCACTCCATAATTTAACTTGTTATGTACTCTACAATTCTAGAAATCAACCATGTTATAAAAGGTGATGTGCAATTGTGTGCATCTATTGCTTTACGGTGGTATAAAATCACTCACACGTTCCACATTCCTTGTTGCGAGCTAGGAATTACACTGCTTGATTTCTCTATGCTTACCGACATTAGCATTGGAGTGGCCGCTTTTCCATTGCTTCCATACGATGATGCTCGATGGCATGATCTGATATTTTTGCATGATCTTCTACTACACTTTGATGCTTCCGCTGCATCATATCAGGCCGGAGGCGCTATTAGTGTCAGCGCTCTTTGTGCTGCCATGATATTATACTCAGTCATTACTCCATGATAATGATATAGAGCTGGAAAGATTCTTTGTTTTATACATTATGGGTAACTTGTTCTTTAGCACCTCGAGCAGTAGTTTAGCGATCGGGTTTATTGAGGTCACGTATCATTTGGATGTTGGCGGTGCTGTTCAATATGACTAGGGTATGCCTATTCTTGCGTATTTGTACAAATATCTCGATGTACAGCGCACCATTACGGACACACAGGTTTCATTATTTGGCTTCTGGGAGTTACAACAGTACTGGTATTTTGAGTATTCCAAGAATTTTCATTTCGTCACTTTAACTTCAGACGTGTCTAATTTTTTCCCTCGTTTGTCATTTTGGTGCATGGACAACAGGGGGCCCACGCATAATGAATCCCATCATGTTTATTCGGTTGCCCATAACTAAATCGATTTGGGGATGTATAAACATCAGATTATATGACATCCATTTCATTATACTGTATCGATCAGCCTTAATTTTATAGAGATTGCTAGGATGCTTGCCTACCAGAGATTTCCATCGTATCTTATCCCTCGGTGTTTGGTGCACATCAGTATCTTGGTGAGAGGTGTTGGAGACAGTTGTTTGACTTTGATGATATTCTGATAATCCTTACCCATATACCTATCGTTCTATGATTTATCCTTTAGAACAGCTTGACCTAGCGAGAATAGGAGGTTAGTGGCCAGTCGAGACCTTTGTTATTACCGGTCTATCGTACATTGACTTCTGGGGTAGATTTTACAGTGGATCCGGTAATACTATTACCCATGCACCTACGACAGATTTAGTCAGTCCATTTGCTATATGCCATGACATACATCCCCCGATTGTCGAGGTTCTTACCCAACCCAGTCAGGGGTTCAGTGCACCCGATCACGTGTCGACTGCTTCTCACTTCGGATGGACCATGGAAATTCCTACTATTGGACCAGACTTTTATGTTGACGTGTTTCATCCTTCAGCGTACGATTAGTACCCGGATATGACCCAGACATCTTACGCTGATCTATACGATATGTAGATGGAGATCAGACATACATGATATGTAGAGCATATGCGTAACTTAGACTACTATGATAGTGAACTAAGTCGGCAGGCAGAGTCAGCAGCATAATTGCAGGCATAGCTGGAGGAAGAGCGTAAGAGATTTGCTGACATACGGATGTGCTATGAGCATTTAGCTGGCCCGAGCGGTGGTGGAGATGATGATGGCGAGACACGTTGTCATACACGTCCATGTACGGATGGGTGATCTTATTTATTGTATTTCATTTGTGTTTCTATGTTGTTTGTGTACTTATTCTTTTGTTCTGATGTATGATATATCCATTGTATTCGGTTTATGTATCGATGTCATTATCATTTATGTTTCTATGTCATTGTGTCATTATTCATGTGCTGTGATGTATGATATATCTGTTGTATTCAATTTATTCTTCGATGTCATTATTTGTTATGTTTCTCTATTATTGGCAACTGTACAGATATTTTACCAAAAGCATAGATTACCATAACCTAATAGTATAGACAATTACATTCATTGGCAACGAACATTCCACTTCCTTATCCATAGCTAACTTGAAGATTGAGGTAACATAAATTCTAACTAACTAGTGGTACACCATTTACTTCGAAAATACAGATTAAAATCTCTCATGGTTACAAATAATCTACGTAATTTACTACAGAATTACACATTCAAAAAAACTAGTATAAGTAAGATGAATGAGAATAAGGTTTGGATATTTCCCTTACTCTCTTCTTCTTATAATTACCAGTTTGGCATTTACCGCTTCACTTCTATATATACATATACTAGTTTACATCTACCTCTTCACAATCATCTACTCCTTCTTCACTTCTATCTACATCTTCCTCACATTCATTTACACCTCACACTGATTCCATCCTGGCCTTCTTCTATTATATCCAATATAGAAGGCTACATGCCTTCGGAAAGTCCATGCACTGATGGGGATTGGCTTATCGAGTATCAAGAGCAACACTACAAGGACATCCACCGTGAGTTCCTAGATCTTAGCCAACTAAGACTCTGGGAGGACGTTTAACCTCCATATAAATAACAGGTTGTACAACATCCATATGAACAAGAGATAATACTTCCTACAAACACACAGGAATGTTGGGAAGTCCGTAATCAAAGGATTCAGATGGAGCAGGAAGTTAACTCTCCTCCATTACTATATTGTGTTTGTAGAGTGTCAGTTATGTATTCTATCATGCGAAGCAGAAACGACACTGGACGGTGCCATTATAAATCCATTATAGATGCCATAACTTTTTAATTGGTTATAGTTTATGGGAATGGATTAATGATCCATTCCCTCATCGAGCAATGGAATATTCAGATAAACAAGAACTAACCGGGCTTCGTAACAGGCTGACAACACTGAAATTTCAGTGTGGTAGTGGACATAACTAACATGTTGAAGTATGTAGTATGTTGAAGTATGTCTTGTATTGTGGCATGTTCGGGTCTGTCATACGTTTAAGTATGTTTTTTGCTGTATGTTTAATTTTGTTTAAGTATGTTGACGTATGTCATATGTTGTGGTATGTTCGAATCTGACATATGTTTAAATATGTCTTTTATTGTATGTTTAAGTATGTTGTGATATGTTGTAGTATGTTAAGTATGTCGTATGTTGTGGTACGTTTAAGTACATAGTTTAGTCTCCAAATTACATTGAACATACACAACTCGTATTACTGCATGTGGACATACATTAAACTAATATAACTCATAGAATACATGTTACCCAAACAAGTACTCATGGACATAAACTAACCGAAGACATTTAGATAAACACATGTACATACATCGTACATTAACATAGTACTCACTCAAACTATCTAATATAATTCATCCTTAAATCATACGCAGCATGACCAACAAAGTGTGTTTGATGATCCAAAAAATACAAGGAGTTAAAAGTTGATCGGGTCATTTGAAAAACATTATCGCGTTTTATTTCAGTTATAATTCTCTGATACCTCCTTCAAGCTCTAAAAATCTAACAAATGTACTTCTAGTATCCAAATTATTGCCTTGTCCTGCAAGCATAAGTAAAAAATGTACTACTAGTTTGCAAAATGTGTTTGATGATCCGATATTCATGTTGTGGAATACAATAGCCTATGATTCTTATTGGATGATAATAAGTATATATATTTGTTTAAATGTGTGTGTTATTATACTATTTTATTTTTCCACATAATTACATAAATATTTGTTGAATAAAATAAATAACTCAGAATTCACATTTAAACATAATATTTTATTCAAACAAGTATTTTATTACAAATTCAAATAGTACAAGTTTGAGCTCTCACTACGTTTACACATTTTCAATACAATTTCAATTACAACACAATTTTTCACTTTACAATTTTCACCTCACTACATATATTTACTCATCACTCATATTTAATCTTCAACTCTGCTCCAGCCTATATCTAGCATTTGAACCATCTGTAAAATAAACACCGATGCAGTAAAATTGAAAAAGAAAATATTTTACAGTGCACAATAAAGTGCGTGTTTTAAAAATGTTATTTGCCTCGGTTAGTTGGGTTGTTCATCATCATTTTTAATCCATCTTACACGAACAACTTGTGACATGCACAGTGTATCACTGTACATGCCACAAGGTCCTGCACACGGATATACACTTGCTTGTTAAAATCGTAGGGACATGTGAGCACAAGGTCAGACCCAAGTAAAGACTGGATTCAACTCAGGTGCATGCAAACAAAATTAAGTTTAAAAAGTACAAAATACATGTACGAAGGATTAACGCGGTTCTCTAACAATGTACACATGAAGTCTCGACCAAAGCAACAAAACATGCTCAGGTCCAACAAATATGACAACTTCCTTAATCACATGTACAAAGAATAGAACAAATGCAGATAAACATGCAAATAACTCAACATGCATTCTGATCAGACCAGCATGGATGTAAGTAAAAGCTTCATATCAAGGAAACTCAAGCATGCACAAGGAAAACACATGAAGATTCAACCAATTGCATACACCATACTTCAAGCCAAACATTACATGCAACCGACCAGAGAAGTGCACCATCTCGAATCAGATGAACCAGACCAATACAGATAATCACACAAACATGAATGCAAAGAAAAGACATGAGAATGGATTAGTTTAACTCGAGTTCACATGAAATATCAACCAGACCAAAATGCAAAGTTGAAATGCAACAAGACTTCAAATGGAAAAAAAACTAGACCAAATTCAACTTCAAAATGCATAGAACTAGGCTCACAACAACCAGGCACTAGACAAATACATGAGAACCAAACTCCAAATGTACAAAGGAAAAATGAAGCACACACATATATACATACATTTATGCATATATGTATATACTCATGGAGACCACAATCACTCAAGTGTAAGCTTACAACAAGACTAACAAACATGCACAAACAAAGACCAGAATCCAAGAGGAACAAAACCAGACTTGAGCACACATATATCAGTTCAAGTGGAAGACTTCAAGACCACATGACAACATGATGCAATGCAACATAGACCAGGTCAATTCAACTCGAAGCTATGCAAGGGAACCATACAAGCAATCTGGACAAAACTGAATAGGCACCAAAGTAATCAAGCTCGACCACATCATCAGACAGAGGCAATGACTGATAATTACATACGCAACAGCAAGTTTAACAAAGCATATAAAAGAAAAATAAATATCACAACACGAATCAGTCAAGGAGATGTTCACTGAATTGTTCAAAAATAATTGCCAGCAAAGAATGGAACCAAAGCCTAGCATGAATGCCAGAGCATGGAACACATGCATACAACATATTCGGGAAGGAGTAGACAAAAACGCAGAGGGTAACATGATAATCAAGTCAGAGTTCGGGTCAAAATATAGATGCCAATATATCAAGAAGGCAAGTTCATCTCAAATTCAAATAGCAAGCTGAAAGCGAATTGAACAAGTCGATAACAACAAAGAATGGAACCAACTCAAACAAATTCGAATATATCAACTAAGAAAAAGTCAAAAATCATCACCATCGTTCAAGCACAAATCAACATCGAGCGCATAATTCAAACCAAAAATATACGAATGAAAATTTAGGGATTCGATCCCTATAACTTCAACCCATATCATCATCGGCAAAATATTGAGTTTGAGTTTAAGCAATCAACAGAGAAATTAAAGTAAAAACTACATACAATTTTTATACCACTCAAACCTAAAATTGAAGTAACCGAGAGCAATCAAAGTGTAGGAGTCGATGGAGGAAGACAATCAAAGCAACATAATCACTTCAATCGATCGACATCAAGCGGCGTCTTCAATTGGAACAAATCCTTAATTCCCGATCATAAAAGGAAAAGGACGGCATGCGCAGGAAGCAGTGCAAAAGGAAATCTCGTTTATATTTTATTTGGGCCGCATTATAAAAAGGGAACTCCTTTATTCATTTTATTTATTGGGCCATATAGTTTTTTATTAGGGTTTTATTTTTTATTTTTAAGTACTTTTGTTTTTTTTTTCATTCGAGCCAAACTCTAGCTTTAACTAGGTTACAAACTACGTGGCGTAGTTTGGAGAATTCGCAACTCAGTATTTGAGTTGTGGCAGCGGTTTGAGCTTAGAGTTAAGTTAACCGAGTTAGTGGGTGTCACGAGTTTATGTGTATTTGTAAGCATCTGATTACCTTAGAAAACTTTGGGGGCAGCACGTAGGCAAGTTATTGCCGAAGCTGGGAAAAACTGTGTGTGATCTCTACTATATTACTTTCTGTTATTGTTTTTATTCTGCATTAATTTTTATTGTTATTTGTACACCCTATACACCCCCCTCTAGGGTGAAAACGATCCTACAAGTGGTATCAGAGCAAGGTTAATAGCATATATGTCTAACCCTAGTTGCAAATCTAGCGAGAGTTAGTCCAGTATTATTCCCCATATTTTTGATGGAACAGATTTTTTAAATTGCAAACTAAAAATGGAATTTTATTTAAAATCTATTAATTCTAAATGTTGGGATATTATTGAAAATGGGTGTGATATAGTAGATAAGAAAAATACTTTGATCAATGCTCTTGCTATGCATATACTATATTCTCATACTAATCGAGATAATTTTAACCATACCTCCCATTGTGAAAGTGCATGAGAAATCTGGAATACTCTTGATGCAATGTTTTATGCAAAAGTCAACAATAGTGAGAAATCCTCCACAATAAAGTGCAAAAAGTCAATAAAGTGCAAAAAGGGTACCATATGCACTAGTGATAGTCAAATGGTTCTAGAAGCTTTCAGTGATTGTGCAGAAAGAAAATCGAAAGAATAGGAAGAGACTTTCAAAGAAAAAGAAGATAATGGTGTGACAAAGTGCAAAGATGGTACCTTAAGCAATGGCGACAGTCAGATGGTTCTAGGAGCTTCCGAGTGTTGAAACCTCGTTTACGATGTTTCATATGTATTTTTGACTACGACAACTATATATGTTATTTTTCAATACTAATATACTTGTGCAGGGATATCTTCTGGAATCATATAATCTTCGTGCTGGATATATGTTGTTTTGAGTCATTGTTTAGAATTGAAATATTGTAAAAATCTCTCCTTGGATATATATATTTACACTTAATCAATCACTCTTGCACAAAGCTAAAACTGAAAATTCAGGTCAAATTCAAACGTCTGAAATGACCTATTCAGACGTCTGAATCTGTAATGAAATTGAAAATTTTAACAATATTCAGACGTCTGAAATTGAAATTTCAGGCGTTTGAATCTAGGCAAAAATAGCCTATTTCTTTTCTGGTTTTCACGTTTCAAATTTCAGAAGTCTGAAATTTATTTTCATACGGCTGAACTTCTTCAACTGCTATACTTTTGAAAAGACATTTCATTTTCATGAAGAGTTACAACCTTTTACTAAGAGATGCATCCATATTCTTTCATGATAACTTTTCACGAATAATTACAACTCTTTATACTATATATAAACAAACATATTAGAATCATTTGTTTAACTCACCGAATTGATCAAAAGCTCTCTATTTATATACTACACTGATTCTAACATTTTTGAGCATTCAAATTTCTACATAACCATTCATTTACTTCCATATTCTTCACATACACACATATATGTCAAAAGGAGAAGATTATAGGAAGATTGTACTATCAAGGGACAAATTCGTGTTATTGAGAACACACTGTGTCATATACTTTCTGTATAAGTTGAAGTCTTGTTCTGCCATTCAGGCAAGTGAAGTCCTCTTCGGCTGTTGAGGCGAAATCCTGTTCTGCTACTCAGGCCCCTTGTTCGGCTGTTCAAGGGTTGTTGTAAACCTGTTCCTCTGGGTTAAGTGAGGATTGTTGTAAGTGAAATTCCAGAAGGAGTCTGGGACTGGACGTAGAACGGAAAGTTCGAACCAGTATAAAAATTCCTGGTGTGCTTGTTTCATTTTTTTTATTTACTCTGCTACAGTAACTTTGTTTTATTTCCGAACTAGTATATTATAATTCCATATAGCACGATTCACACCATCTTTTTCATTTGGTATCAGAGCGAGGTTTCTTATAAACGTCACACAGTTATCTGATTTTTTGCTAAGATGGAAAACAACACCAGCACTGTTAACACTGTCACTAACACTAGTTTTATTGAAGGTCAATCTACTGCACGACCTCCACTATTTAATGGTATGAATTACAATTATTGGGCAACTCGAATGCGTATTTATATGTAAGCGAGTGATTTTGACTCATGGAATATTACTCAAACTGAATATAACATTCCTACAACAGAGTATTCTACATGGTCAAACACACAAAAACTAGATGCTACTGCTAATGCCAAAGCTATGAATATGTTATTTTGTGCTTTAGATAGAAATGAGTTTAATCGTGTTAGCATGTGTACAACAGCTTATGAAATATGGAGAACACTTAAAGTTACGCACGAAGGAACTAACAAGGTTAAAAAAAGCAAAATATCCATGCTCAAAAGTCAATTTCAAAATTTTACAATGAAGCAGGATGAATCTATAAACGATATGTACTCTAGATTTCAAGAAAAATATCACTCTTTACTAGGACTTGGAGAAAAGTATTCTGATTTTGATATTGTTTCAAAAATCCTTAACTCTTTAACGGATGAATGGGAAAGAAAGTCTTAGCTATTGATCTTTCTACCATGAAATCAGAAGAGTTAATAGGAAATCTAATGTCCTATGAAGTGAATTTGCAGGCTAAAAGAGTATAAGCACAAGATAAAAAGAATATGGCATTCCATGCTGAAAAAGAAGAATCAGATTCGGATGAAGAAGACTTAGCATTCATTGCTAAAAACTTTAAAAAGTTTTTGAAGTACAGAAAAGGAAATCGAAACAACGGGAAAAGGAACTTCAACAACAATTAAAATAAGCATCTTCATCTATACTAGAATGCTTTAACTGTCACAAGAAAGGACACATGCAAATGGATTGTCCAGGACAAAAGAAGATATATCACAATAAGAATCGAAAAGACAAGTCTAAAAGAAAAGCATTTTCAGTAACATGGGATGACTCAGATTCTTCTTCTTCAGAAAGCAGTAGTGATAGTGAGAAAGAACAAGCAAATGTTTGTTTTATGGCTATAGGAAATGAGGTAAATGATCTTACTTTTGATGATATGAGTGAAATTAATTCAGAACTTCTTGATAATTTAAAAAGCATCAAAAGAAAATATAAAGAAGCTCTAGAAACTCAAAGCAGAATTCGAAAGAGATATGCTTAACGATGAAAAGAAAATATTAGAAGAAGAACTTGGAAAACTTCAAGATAGCTTCTCTAATGATAACTCTCAACTTACTTTATCGAGTCAAGAAATTGAAACTCAAAAAAAAAAGAATGATTCTCTTTTCTCTGAAAATCATGAGCTAAAAACTAAGATCAAAATGATAGAATTAGATAATACTTGTCTCAAAACCAAGTTAGATAATATTACTAGAAATGTTTCTAACTTTAATAAAGGTAGAGAAAATCTATCCAATATTATTGAAAATTCTCAATCCACTTCCAATAAGAAGGGACTAGGGTACTCTAAGAAATTAAAATCTCCACCTAAAAAGGAAACTAGGAGAAATATTTCTTACACTTATCCAAAAAGGAAAAATAATTCTAAAATCATAAAAATATAGGTTCCTAAAACAAACAATAGTTTGATTAGGAATAAATATATAAATACCTTTTTGGAAACTGTTCATAAAAATCAAAATTATATTTTTAAGGGGGATACTGAACCTACTTGGGTTTGGTTTCCTAAGACCTAACTCTTAGGACCCTATCACAAAGTGGGTACCAATGTTATTTTTTTTGTAGGACCCACTTATAAAGAGAGGAAAATGGATACTCAATAGTGGTTTCTCAAAACATATGACTGGAGACAAAAATATGTTATCAAACATTACTTACTCAAATGGAGGCTCTGTCACTTTTGGAGACAATTCCAAAGGATATATCATTGGAAAAGGCGACGTCAGCAATGTCGGTACATCTGATTTACCTCTTATTTCTATTGTTTTGTTAGTCAAAAATTTAAAACACAATCTTTTAAGTATTAGCCAGTTATGTGACCAAGGTTTCAAAATATCTTTTTCTGAAAATAAGTGTAGCATTTTTGATAAAAATCAAAATCTTATATTTGAAGGAAATAGAGAAAGAAATATCTATGTTCTGAATATGAAAATCAATCATAATTCAGATATGTGTTTAATAGCTAATGAAAATGATCCTTGGCCGTGGCACAAAAGATTCTGTCATATCAACTTCAAAACTATAAACAAACTTTCTAAAAATGATTTAGCCAGAGGGTTACCAAAAATGAACTTCAAAGTCAATCATATTTGTGATGCATGTCAAGTAGGAAAATTAACCAAATCATCTTTTAAATTTGAGAAAGTTATTTCTACTTTACAACCACTTGAATTACTACACATGGATCTATTTGGAACAACTCAAGTTCAATCCATAAACCATAATAGATATGTGTTTGTAATAGTAGATGATTTTTCTAGATATACTTGGACCATTTTTATGAAAAACAAAAGTGATACGTTTGAGAAGTTTAAATTTTTTGTCAAACGAATTCAAAATTTAAAAGATTTGAAAATAAAGAGTATAAGAAGTGATCATGGAGGAGAATTTGAAAACGAAGTTTTTGATCATTTTTGTAAAAAGAAAGGAATTTTTCATAATTTTTCGTTTCCTAGAACTCCACAACAAAATGAGGTTGTAGAAGGTAAAAATAGAACTCTACAAGAATGCACACGAACTTTGTTAAAAGGAAGCACTCTTCCAAAACATTTCTGGGCAGAAGCTATTGCAACTGCTTGTTATGTTTTGAATCGTGTTTCTATTCGACCTCTAACAAAAAACACTTCTTATGAACTTTTTACTGGAAGAAAACCAAAGATTTCTTATTTTAAAGTGTTTGGTTCAAAATGTTTTATATTAAATACAATAAGCTTGGAAAATTCGATGCGAAATCCGACGAAGGAATCTTTCTAGGATATTCAGATCATAGCAAAGCTTATCGTGTATTTAATAAAAGATCAAATACTGTTGAAGAAACGTTACACGTATCTTTCGATAAAAATGTTCTACAAAAACCGAGTATAAAAGACGATGAAGATTTTCCAGATAAAATTACAAATACGGAAACTATAAATCTTGAAAATGATGAAAACATTGTTGACAATAATGATGAATTAAGAGCTTCACCAAAAATATTACGGGATCATCCTGTTCAAAATATTATTGGAGAAATTAATTCAAATGTTCGAATTAGAAGTCAACTAAATCAAATGGGCCATGTAGCATTCCTTTCTAATATCGAACCAAAGAATCCCAAAGAAGCTTCGACAGATGACTACTGGATAATTGCAATGCAAGAAGAGCTAAACCAGTTTGAACGTAATGAAGTTTGGGAATTAGTTCCTAGACCAAGTGATCAAACTGTTATTGGAACGAAATGGGTCTATAAAAATAAAGCAGATGAACAAGGTAAAATCACTAGAAATAAAGCAAGGCTAGTTTCACAAGGATACAATCAAGAAGAAGGGATTGACTACGAAGAAACGTTTGCTCCAGTTGCAAGACTAGAAGCAATACGAATCATATTGGCCTATGCATGTTTTCACAATTTCAAACTTTATCAAATGGATGTTAAAAGTGCTTTTTTGAATGGTTATATAAAAGAAAAAATATATGTTGAACAACCTCCCTTATTTATTCACGAGAAATTTCCTAATCACGTTTATAAACTTAAAAAAGCTCTTTATGGTTTAAAACAAGCACCACGTGCTTGGTATGATCGATTAAAGACCTATCTAATTTCTTCGGGATTTCTAATTGGGAAAGTTGATCAAACACTTTTTATTAAACATTCGAAAAAGGATATTTTAATAGTTCAAATTTATGTTGATGATATTATTTTTGGTTCTACTAATGACAAATTGTGTCAGGACTTCTCCGAAATAATGACCAAAGAATTTGAAATGTCTCATATGGGAGAACTAACATATTTTTTTGGTTTACAAATTAAACAACTTCAAAATGGTATTTTCATTAATCAAGAAAAATATAGTAATAATTTAATCAAACGATTCGGAATGGAAAATACTTCTGCCAAACCAACTCCAATGAGTACAACACATCTTGAAAAAGATGATAATGCAAAAGTATTGACCAAAAACTATACCGAAGTATGATTGGATCATTACTATATTTAACTGCAAGTCGTCCTGACATAATGATGAGTGTTTGTCTGTGTGCTAGATTTCAAGCCAATCCAAAAGAATCACATTTAGGAGCAGTAAAACGGATATTACGTTATCTTACAAACACAAAGGATTTTGGTTTGTTCTGTCCTAAAGAATGTCCATTCGAATTAGTTTCATATAGTGATGCTGACTTAGGTGGTTTTCGAACAGATCGAAAAAGTACAAGTGGTACGTGCCATTTTATTGGAAAATCACTCGTATCTTGATTTAGTAAGAAACAAAACTGTTTCTCTTTCTACATGTGAAGCAAAATATATTTCTGCTGCTTTGGCATGCACTCAAGTAATTTATATGCAACAAACACTTAAAGATTTCAATATAAATTTATCAAACTCAACTATATTTTGTGACAACTCAAGTGCTATTAATTTGTCTAAAAATCCTATCAATCATTCACGAACAAAACATATTGACATACGTCATCATTTTCTTCGTGATAATGTTGAAAAAGGAATAATCAATCTAGATTTTGTTTCTTCTGAAAATTAGTTGGCCGATATTTTTACGAAACCACTTTTAGAAAATATTTTTATCAAACTAAGACGAGAGCTTGGTATTGTCTCTCTTAAAAACTTATAATTTTTATAAGATATTAAGATTTGTAACTTTGCTTCATAATCTCTTACTAACAGTTAACTATTATTTCATAACATTTAATTTGACTAGTATTAATATTTGTTCCTTAGCTCATTTTTTGTTTTTCCTGGTTGAAATCTAGTTAGTTTCATAGAAATCATCTTCTGTCTATAACATGTTGCAAGCTTGACATTTACTAACAATGCTAGTTCCTAACATATTTGTTTATTTTAATAAAAGCACATAACTATGTTTCAAACATGTTTGTACTTAATTTAAACTTTTTTCCACCTTTTAAAAAAAACGTATGGATATTATTAACTCACATTTTTCAGCCACACATTTCTTAACAACAAATTATGTATATAACCTATTCTCCTCTACTTATACGTTCAAACTTATCACTATTCTTACCAAATAGTCTCTGTTTTCTCATTATCAAACAAAAAGGTTATGTAACGGATTTCAAAATGTTTTATCTTCTTGTCTCAGTGGTTTACAACACCAACTCCAACTCGGACAATACTCCTTCGAGTTATTCTACATCTTCTATTGAAATTTTGGCAACTCCAACACCATGTGAACAGGATAAACCTCATCCTTCATGCGAACATTCTGGTTATACGCCAGAAAAGAAGAAATCTCGACGGTTTCTTTTCTTTGGTTCTCCATCAACCAAAGAGAAAATATCCGAGATTCATCATTACCAAAGAGAACAGTTGGATTTGCAACGAGAGATGTATTACGAACAGAAAGTTAACGCTAAACGACTTAGTTTCATTGAACAAGTAGCATTAAAATTCGGTGGTACATCTCCAAAGAAAGAATTAGTTCAACCCTCAACATCTCATCAAATAACTTCATCTGGGTGGAATCCATAGGAGCCGAGTCCACAACGTCCTCCGGTTTCTCCAAACTCTTGGGAACGTCGATCATATTGGCCTCCTTTGCGACCATACAAAGAGATAACCAAGATCGAACCGGAAGAGTGCAAAACTCCAAGCGATTCGGACAAATAATTTCTTTTATCTAAATATTTGTTAAAATGATCATATTTATATCTTGTAATTCTTTCAAATAATAATATAATTTTCTTCTTTCATTTTATGTAAAAAGATTTGTGCATATGTCTGAAGTCATTGTTTTAGATGTCTGAAGTCATTGTTTCAGACGTCTGAACATTATAGAAGAATATTTTTTTCTTCAGATTCAGGCGTCTGAAACAACAATTTCAGACGTCTGAAAATAGGCAAAATTACACTAATTTCTTTCTGTTTCAATTTTCTTCTATTCAGACGTCTCAAATATATATTCAGACGTCTGAAATCTGGTGACTTTTCAAATTTCGAATCTCTTTTGCACGAATTTCAAGACACCTACCCCTTTATTCAACCTGTCCTTTACTTTATTCTCATACTTCATCTTCTCATTTCAATTTTTCTTCCTCCATTAAAACTTATATCTTTCTTCTCATACAATCAAATGGCACCAAAATCAAAGAGATCGAGGCCATCATCTTCTTCATCTACACCAAACATTGATCAGTGGCTATGGAATGAACAAGTTAGGCAACGATTTGCTCAAATGAGTAGATCTAACTTTTTTCCTGGAGCTTTCATCAAATTTGAGGAATTCAGCGCTTATCGTATTCATCAAATTGTAAGAGCTAATGGATTAGAGTCTCTAGTTTCTTTTGCTGCCAACAATATTAAGATTAATCATCTTTTAGTAAAATTATTTTATGCAAATATGAATCTAGACCATCATACTCCTCACAATCGCAATGATTGTATTTGGATTTTGGTATGTGGCGTTAAAATATATCTACCAATTGCAAGACTTGGTGAAATACTACAATGTCCATCAACCGGGAACGATTTAGATGAGATTGATGTGTCTTTAAACTTGGATGATAGAGATGAAGTCTCACATCAATTCTTGAATGATGACATTACTCGACTCACTTCCATTCAATTCGTCCTCAAGCTCGCATTCTACATATGGCATTAATTCGATCCGTTATTCCATGGACGGGAAGTTATGAGATTATTAATAAAATAAATTTCCAAGCCCTATATGCTATATACTCTGGTCAACCTATAAATTAGGCTAAAATAATTTTATAAGAATTCAGGGATGTAAATCGTCGGAGACGATATAAGACTTTCCACTATGGTGCTTACATTATGAAAATTCTTCAAAATTTCAACATTCCGTTTCCTGAATCCGAATTTTCTTCAACCAAAGAACTTGGGTCTAAAACATTGGGTCTTATGGGGTTACCAAAACAACCAGGAAATTTGACATATATCTCTCTTCAAGAATGGATTGCCAGCCGCGATCAAAACCGGCCACGACCTCGTCATCACGCTCCTCATGCTCAACCAAGTGTTGCTCCATCGGAAGAAGAAGACAATGATGATATTGTGATTCTATCTCCCGACTCAAGCTCAAGGAATGCCTTAGTTACACTTTCCCAAAATCAAGCAAAGCTTCACAACCGAATGGTAAAACTTGAAAAGAAATCTGAAAAACGTTTTAATTCCACTCGCGGCTTTCTAAACAAAATTTGGGAAAGAATTGGTTGTTCAACCTCGTCATCTACCGAAGTTTTCAACCCCACTCCATTTCAATGGTCATCAAGCTCGGGGAATAACAATGGTGATGATGATAATGATGATGATGTTGGAAGTGACTCTAGTCCTAGATTCTGATTTCTTTTTATTCATGTTTATTTCTGAATTATTATGATGTTTGTTATTTGTCATGAACTCCTTATTATCCTACTAGTTTGTAATCTATTTTAATTCAAGTCTACTTTGTTTTATCTTCTAAATTATTGATTATCGTTTTGCAATGACAAAGGGGGAGAAAAAGATTTATGTTGATGCTTTTTGACAGGGGGAGTTTAGTATATAGTTGTCATCGTCAAAAAGAGGGAGAATGTTGAAACCTCATTTACGATGTTTCATATGTATTTTTGACTACGACAAATATATATGTTATTTTTCAATACAAACATACTTGTGCAGGGATATCTTCTGGAATCATATAATCTTCGTGCTGCATATATGTTGTTTGGAGTCATTGTTTAGAATTGAAATATTGTAAAAATCTCTCCTTGGATATATATATTTACACTTAATCAATCACTCTTGCACAAAGCTAAAACTGAAAATTCAGGTCAAATTCAGACATCTGAAATGACCTATTCAGATGTCTGAATCTGTAATGAAATTGAAAGTTTTAACAATATTCAGACGTCTGAAATTGAAATTTCAAACGTCTGAATCTAGGCAAAAATAGCCTATTTCTTTTCTGGTTCGCACGTTTCAAATTTCAGAAGTTTGAAATTTATTTTCAAACGGCTGAACTTCTTCAACTGCTATATTTTTGAAAAGACATTTCATTTCATGAAGAGTTACAATCTTTTACTAAGAGATGCATCCATATTCTTTCATGATAACTTTTCACGAATAATTACAGCTCTTTATACTCTATATAAACATATTAGAATCATTTGTTTAACTCACCGAATTGATCAAAAGCTTTCTATTTATATACTAGACTGATTCTAACATTTTTGAGCATTCAAATTTCTACATAATCATTCATTTACTTCCATATTCTTCACATACACACATATATATCAAAAGGAGAAGATTATAGGAAGATTGTACTATCAAGAGACAAATTCGTGTTATTGAGAACACACTGTGTCATATACTTTCTGTATAAGTTGAAGCCCTGTTCTGCCGTTCAGGCAAGTGAAGTCCTCTTCGGCTGTTGAGGCGAAATCATGTTCTGCTGCTCAGGTCCCTTGTTCGGCTGTTCAAAGGTTGTTGTAAACCTGTTCCTCCGGGTTAAGTGAGGATTGTTGTTAGTGAAATTCCAGAAGGAGTCTGGGACTGGACGTAGAACGGGAAGTTCGAACCAGTATAAAAATTCTTGGTGTGCTTGTTTTATTTTTTTATTTATTCTGCTACAATAACTTTTTTTTATTTCCGTACTAGTATATTATAATTCCATATAGCACGATCCGCACAATCTCTTTCACTGAGGGTTCTGCAGAAGGAAACTTCAAAGTAATGGAAGAAAATTTCAAAGCAAAAGAAGACAATGGTGCAACAAAGTGCAAAGATTGTACCTTAAGTAGCAGTGATAGCCAAATGGTTCATAAAGCTTCTCACGATTTTGTGGATGAAAACTAGAAACTGCTTTCTTCAAAATACAGAGAGCATCCTTCGCCGATTAGAGGAGTTATCCATGATTCCCCTTCTTTGAATGAAACCTGTGACAAAAGTGATCAAGTCATTAGAGAAAGAAGGATGCTTTTCATTTCAAGCCACAGATAAAACTAAAACAGCCGAGGCGTCTAATTATCAGTCTGAGACTCTTGATTCTATAATTCATCCAAATAATGTGAATTCCAATGATGAAATTGGAGATTCTATTAGCTTTAAGAGTATAGTTGAGTCTCAGTCTAAGAATACTTCTGAGAATAATGGTTCAGATTTAGCAAGCCATGATAAGTTATCAGATAACATACACACTTAACTTCTACCACGTAACTACACATTCCCATCCCTCATTTCATACACAACCACATAACATACACACTGCACACAAAACTTCAACTACTTGCAACTTCACCAAAACACTTCACAACCATTACCATTCCTCCTGCACTTCCTGCACTTGCATTAAACTTGCCATCCACTTCCTGCACTGCAACCTCAACTTCATATATCAACTGCCATTTCACATTCACTGATACATTAAACTACATCCCCAAGCATCTTCTCATTGTTGCCTCACCATCAAACTTCTCTGCCCACCTCTTCCTTTCTGACACCTCTTCACTTCTGACCACCTCTTCACAGCACACAACTGTGCTTTCATTTCTGCCACCCATTCATCAACCTGCTGTCATACAATAACTACAATCTTCCACAAACAACTTTACCACTCCCCTCTGTCATAACC
Source organism: Allium cepa (assembly GCA_030765085.1). Lineage (NCBI taxonomy): Eukaryota > Viridiplantae > Streptophyta > Magnoliopsida > Asparagales > Amaryllidaceae > Allium > Allium cepa. The sequence continues at coordinate 1,026,265,760 of CM060932.1, read as the reverse complement.
TCCCCTCAAGCAGCAACCAGAGAATCATATACCATACAACAGTTGTGCCACAACCCAGTAACATCACCAAATTACTGCTGCTACCTCCCATTCATTGCAATTCCTACTTCATCTCACCAAAACATTTCACTATCCACCTCCTCCACCCTGCTATCTCATTGCCAGTGTGCACAACTCATCACTACATCAACGACACATCAAAACCAACATGTGCCTGTGCAAGTTTCAGCCTACCCATAAACTACAACCGTACAACTACCAAACATCTCCACCGACCACCACTATATCTTCATTTCTTCCAACAACTCCCCTTGTCATATACAACCCATCACCTTACTGTTCCACAAACCACCAGGCCCCAACCACACTCCTCACCCTTACTGCCACTATCATATAACACAAAGCAACTCAACATCCACTGTCAGCTGATTTCCTTAACGTCACCTACCCACATTTGCTACAATATTCAACCCATCAACATACATAAACTATATCATCACCACAAGATAACATTGCCAAACCACTCACCATCTCCACAAATTCTAGCCTTATCACCATTTGTTGTCATCCACTTGCAAACTGACCACACCACGCATACATCACAGAAGCCACACTGTTGCACACTTCATTTGCCAACTTGCGATCATCACTTTACTACCAAACACATCCAGTGCCATCATCTATCCCATTACACAGTAGACTAACCCACTCCACTACACATTCAACATTTCATCCACCTTGTTAATCAACAGACTTACCTTCTCATACGTTACTACCTGTGTCATTTCTCTGGAGTGCATCACTGACGTATATTCCTACTGTTGCCATACCCCTTCTCTGCCTACAACTGTCAGCCTATCATCACCCTGACTGCTATAACCATCTCCACAACATCATACAACTCAAACTATCCAACATTACAAGTCATCCCTGACCTACTTCCTCCATACCATCCTTCATAAAACTACTGCTGCTACACACTTCTGCACTACATAATTCCCTGACCTACCTCCTCCAAACCATCCTTGCCACCAGAAATCTCCTCAACAACCTCATCATCCCCACTTGCTACTACACACTACGGCAACTGTGAACAACAGTGCTACTACCTCACAAACTCCTCTTCCCACAACCAAGCAAATCAAATGCCCCACTGCCTGAACCCAATCGGCGATTCGAATGCCACCAAACCAATCGCCTACTACCACAACCATGAACCAACTTCCATTAAAAAGAAAAAAGAAAGCTTTCGATTTGTGAATTAGTACTGATTTTAGATTTTGACGGGGAGTCTGTTCGATGTTTTTATTGAGAAGTATAGATTGTGTTTATTTCGTTTATTTTAACTAGGTCGGGCCCGTGCTGTCTTATTTTAAAAAAAACAACAAATAAGGCACATTTACTCGATCTACAAAGGAAATACCTCTCAAATGTTTTTGGCATTCGCACTTATGATGCTATTGAAGTTTGCAATTAATTTTATATATCGATGTTCATGTATTTACTTTTGTACAGAAAAAGAGGAAAAGTGGTCACAACTTTTTTCGAAAGACCAGATCCAACCTTGCATCAAGTGTGTTCTTATAGACGATCTTTCCATCTGCAGAACCCAAAACAACTCCCCCAGAGCTGAATTATAACCAATTTACTATCAGTAAATATGTGGACAACGGAAAAAATACAAAAGCTTGTCATAATTTCAATCAGTGTTAAATCTACAGTAATATCTCCAGAAGGCTATGGTACTACACTTAAAGTAACAAAAGGCTTTTTGAATTCGGGATTGAGATGTACAAGTGCATAAATCTCACTTTATAGCAATGGTTTTCAGTATTTTGACTCTGTCATATTTGTAGAGGTTATTTGGTAAGGTCAAAACATAAAAAGGTTACTTAGTAATGTTAAAATATGTAAAAAATTTGGTCCAGTTCAAATTGAAAGAGAAAGAAAATGTGTCCACTGTGGCAGAAATTAGTCCAAGATCTATCAAAACAGAACATAGGAAACAATTATTTGTATCAATCTATGCCAGACAGGAGGATAGGTCTAATAACACGTATTATGCATAAACAACTGCAGCATGCCATTTACAAGCTTATTCTGATTATAGCCAACATTATGGGAACCCATTCCTTCATCCAAAATTTTCTCTTTCGATAAAATGAAAATAAAATTAACTCAAGCCTATCTCTATCCCTTGTAAAATAGCTTTTCTGTTGTGACATGTAAGGTGTTCGCACATAGAAAGAAAAGAAACAAGAAAAATATTTCACTCGCATCCAGTAATATAGTTATTTAGTATTAATGGTAACAATAGCTAACTCTGGTATTTTATCTCAAACTAACAAAATGTTGATTAATGCAGAGTCCATAATCTATTATGAGATGTAAGATTTGTGGAAAGTTCCTTTTAAGCAAACAATTTCTAGGTAAATGTTTAGTATATTGAAGATTCGTCGCAGATAACATTTCCTTAAGTACTATATCATATAGAATATTAATAAACAACTCAGGTTAATAAACTTCTAGCGGTCATAATATATGTTATGTTAAACGGTATTTCAAGGGTCACATAACTCATGTTCAGATCATTCAAAATACCAGTATTTGACACCTATGATGTACATGCGCAAAAAAAAGGGAAATAACATTCCAGAAAGATAAAACATAATGATTCAAAATGATCAATGACTACTTATGAAAGCAGTATGATTCAACATAAATCAACCTACTGTCTATATAATGGGAAGGTATTCTACCAATCGGTTATATATGAATGGATACCACCTAAACGTGACAATTACATTTGCTTTGGCCACTTTAAATCTCAATGCCCTTATAAGAAGAAATGGATGGAGAAAAGAGTAACCAATAATGGAAATGATAAGACAAATGAAGGAGAAAAGGACTCAGATAACATGACTATAAAAGAGAAGAATGTTATTATTGACAAAGGCAATATGGAAGAGGAAGGAATCGAGAATATTGAGGAGGAAAGGGTGGAGAAGGATTGAGATACTTTGGGATTGAGACAAGACAATCATTTTATGGTTGTTATTTCTGATAAGGATAATATAGGTTCACATATTGCTACTGATGATGACAAAGTTGCAGTGTATAAGGAAAAGTATAATAAGAAACAGAATGCACAAGAGGTATTTAATAGAAATAAATCTGCACAACTACATGATAACAATTCAAAACTGACAGCAGACAAGGTAAATTCGAATAAAAATCTGTTGAACAATAACAAGTTATACACGGGCGATGAACACATATTACAGACAGAAGTGGTCAACACAAGAGATGATGAGGTTAATAATAATAAAGACAAGGCTGATAATGTAATAAATAAGAAAAATGTGAGGGATCTCTTAGTTTTTGGTGCTAATAATACTGAAATTCATCATGTTAATACCTTCACAACAAATGTGGACAGTGCCTCGCCAGATACTATGGCTGCAAATGCCACACCAAAAGTTTTGGCTACAAATGCCATGCCATTTTCCTTGGCTGCAACTACTTCAACATCATTGGTTCAGAATATTAGTGCAGATGTAATCACAGTGGATGATATGCCAATAAGGGAAGGAGATAATCATTTCACACTATTATCATCATCCAGCAACAGACAGCAAGAAGGAGATCATTATACCTCTAACCCTGTTTTAATTAACCTACTCAAAAACATAATGCATCTAATGACTTTGAATTTTTGCAGGCTCCAAATGTGGATTCGCTAGCAAATGCTCAGCTGGAATGTATACCTTGGGTACTAAATCTGAATCTTCAACTCATGCTACATCCCTCTCCCTGAAACCTGAAGTAGATCCAAAAAAATTGGTAGAAGAAAATAAATTATGGGATGCTTTGAGAGAGGCAAAGAAAAATAAGAACAAAAAGATGGGTAAACAGTGTGATTCGGAATATCTGCTAAGAAGCATCCTTACTTGCACGATGCCAACTTCCATCAGACTCAATACATGTCAAGGCAGTCGAATTATCGACGAAATTGAATGGAACAAAATGCACTTCCCTTATACCAACTCTAGCTTATCATGCCAGGAACAAAACAAATATTGCAGGAAATAGTAACCACATCATAACTTTGTAAGGCACTGGTGGGACCGAATCTTTATTCATGGTGGAGTGGCAATTTTCTGTTGAAGATGAGAGGTGATTTGATGAAGTGTGGAGTTGATATGGAGACAATGGAAATGTGCAGGTATCAGATATGCACAAAAAATGGTGATATGGTGGTTGCTTGTTGTACAAGCAGTAGGGTTTGAATCAAGATTGGACCGAATTGACTTGTACTTAATGAATGATGATACAAAGTATTGTATTGAGGAGGGTATATGAGGAAAAGATGATCAAAAGTGGAATTGATGAGGTGCCTGCCTTGTGAACAGCAGAGACATGAAAAAAAAACAAATTATCACAAGAACCAGTACTGATTGATGTTAACAGCAAGAGGATGAGTCAAACAAAGGTAGACAGTGGATAACAGAATTGCAATGGTGGAATTGTAAAGAACATATAACAATTTGCTAGAATTTAATAAGAACAGTTAACAAGATATTAAACAAACAAAGTACGCAAGATTTAACAAGAAGATTAATGGCAGAAATGTAACAACAGAGGCTAAAGTTGTAAGCTACAGGCAACAGGAACTAAGATTAAAATAACATGTATTAACTAATATCAAGAACTAATTGCACAAATTAAATGGACTGGAAATGTAAATCTGCTGGAATTGAAACAAAGTAGAAATGTACTAACAGGGAATGGTAATGGCAAACAACAAGGACAAGAAGAACAAGTATTTTTTAAAAGAGGCAGAAAGTCATCAACAGAGAATTATAATGGCTAAAAATATGAACAAGAATATGAACTAAAATTAAAATATAGATCTAACTAACAGGAATCAAAGAAGAAAGAAATTGCTTTACAAGTTACCAGGAACTGAAATGAAGAAGTAAATTGCTTTTTAGATTTTCTTCACACCTTCTGATACAAACATTTTCTGTATTTATACAAACCAGATAGCAGCAATATGACTCAATCAACTCATACACACGCAACCCAATACAGCCCAGATAAGATCTTTTTAGGGCTGTTACAACTCCTCTCCCCTTCAAAAACGACCTTGTCCTCAAGGTCGGGTGATCACATTTCGGCCAATTCGGTAGATCAACAGCCATTATGCAACTGCCAGATCATACATCAACAACCAAAACACCTTAGCCACTTCCTTCCATTAGTTAGCAGTCATAACCATGTGGACATTTCTTCTACAACTATGCATGGTCCTGATATTCAACAGATAACTGCTCATACCCCACCTTACATTGCTGCCACACCATCATCTACATTGCTATCTTCTACAAGCAGAACCATCACTGTTTTATACAACCATGATCATGTTAACTTCCCTGCTGTCACCAATCATAACTCCACCAAACCGGCTAATGAATCACCACCGGGATCGAATATAAAAATAGTCACTTCATTATAATGCTTTCTACAACACACATGCCATTCAAATGCAATGTGAGCATTGTTCGTCATAGTCGAATTTGAAGCAAGAATACATTCATTAATTTGACTCAGGCTATCAAATCCATTAGTTGCATTCTTATCCTCCTTTATCTTTTCTTTTGATATATTTTCATCAATTTTAGCCTGCCCATCCAATTTCTCACAATTAAATTGTTTCCCATTTAATTCATTATCAATTTCCGGAACAACATGCTTATCTTCAACTTTAAGCTTACCACTCTCACTATTGTCTACACTTGACTGAAGGACATTACTATTACTTGTATCATGTTCAGTCTCAAGACTGGGCTTACCACTCACATCATCAAATTCAATAGCTGAAGGAATAGAAATTCTTGGCTCTGAACGGTGAACTGTTGGCATATGAACTGGATTGACAGTGGTATATGGGTTAGATAGCAGAGGTTCTAGTTGATGATCAGCTGCAGTCTCGTCATCTTTGGATTTGCCCACAACCTCTTCTTCATTTCCAATCAAGTTTCCTAAGTCCACAACCCCACCATGTATATAAACCTGATTTTTACCTTGATGCCCCATATGCATATTTTCATTATAGCCACAACTTAGTTCATCTCTTTTCCTTTCCAGCAACTCGTCAGTTGCTGGATCATTACTTTCTGCCAAGTTTTCAAGGTTGCTTTTGCCTTGCATTTTTGTTGATAAGAATTGGGCATCTGAATAAATTTTTTTGGTTGATGCACTGCTATCAAGAATTGAATTGGGGATTGCTGCTTCATCATTTGCATTTAGCTTGTCATTCTTCTGATTATTGAGCCTTTCGGCTTCAAAGAATCTAGCTAAAGAAACTGCTTCTCTGAAATCTACAGGTTTGCAAGCCAATACTTCATCTCTAATGTCCTCTTTAAATCCATCCAATAATTTCTTTAGTTGTTCTTGGGTCTGATGGCTGTTAAGAGTATTATGAGCAGCTATTCTTGGGTTTAGATAGTGATTCCTTGAAGGTGGGGCTGCTGGAATAATAAGTGAAGAATTTGCAATACATGTATTAGGAAGGAGGAGTTCCTGATGATTTCTTGGAGCAGTTGCAGAAGTTTTAGGTTGTCTTGGTATAACAACAGTCCGATTCTTGATCTGCTGCAAATCTTGGACATAGATGAAACTGATCCTGCTAATGCTTCATATGGCATCTCCATCTCCTCGTGATTAAATCTAAGTATAATTTCTTCCTTGAATACTTGCCAAGACTTGTGATTTTGCACACTCTTTGTATACTGGTTATACCATCGCATTGGCTCCTTATTGAGATAAAATGAACAAAAATCCACCCAAAATCTTTCTTCTATTTGATGAAAACTAAAGTACTGCTCAATCTTTCTCAACCAGTCTGTCACTTTCCCTTCATTAGAGAACACTGGATAGTCTAGTTTCATTGTAGGGTATGGGTTAGGATAGGTGTTGTAGTAGTTTATGGTGGAATATTGCTCTCTGGGTGCTTGTAGAGGTTCAGGCAGGTACAACGGGGAATTTATGAAGTCTGGAGCAATTCTAGGTTGTGTCAGAATATTTCTTAGTGGTGGTACAACATTTCTTGGTGGAGGCGCAACATTTCCTGATGCAGTATTAATGGTTTTTGGCCTTGGGGCTGGGATTGTTATGGCTGGAGGTGCATATGGGTAATAATTTAAGGGTTCAGACTGCTGTAGTTGAGGCGGATACTGAGACCTTGGATTAGCAACTACTGATTCATTGCTGGAGTTATTGTTGAGGCTGAGATCGGGTTGGTTGTCAGTGGTTAACCCAGCCGGCTGCTCTGATACCAATTGCAAGGCACTGGTGGGACCGAATCTTTATTCATGGTGGAGTGGAAATTTTCTGTTGAAGATGAGAGGTGATTTGATAAAGTGTGAAGTTGATATGGAGACAATGGAAATGTGCAGGTATCAGATATGCACAAAAAATGGTGATATGGTGGTTTCTTGTTGTACAAGCAGTAGGGTTTGAATCAAGATTGGACCGAATTGACTTGTACTTAATGAATGATGATACAAAGTATTGTATTGAGGAGGGTATATGAGGAAAAGATGATCAAAAGTGGAATTGATGAGGTGTTTGCCTTGTGAACAGCAGAGACATGAAAAAAAAAAACAAATTATCACAAGAACCAGTACTGATTGATGTTAACAGCAAGAGGATGAGTCAAACAAAGGTAGACAGTGGATAACAGAATTGCAATGGTGGAATTGTAAAGAACATATAACAATTTGCTAGAATTTAATAAGAACAGTTAACAAGATATTAAACAAACAAAGTACGCAAGATTTAACAAGAAGATTAATGGCAGAAATGTAACAACAGAGGCTAAAGTTGTAAGCTACAGGCAACAGAAACTAAGATTAAAAGAACATGTATTAACTAATATTAAGAACTAATTGCACAAATTAAATGGACTGGAAATGTAAATCTGCTGGAATTGAAACAAAGTAGAAATGTACTAACAGGGAATGGTAATGGCAAACAACAAGGACAAGAAGAACAAGTATTTTTTAAAAGAGGCAGAAAGTCATCAACAGAGAATTATAATGGCTAAAAATATGAACAAGAATATGAACTAAAATTAAAATATAGATCTAACTAACAGGAATCAAAGAAGAAAGAAATTGCTTTACAAGTTACCAGGAACTGAAATGAAGAAGTAAATTGCTTTTTAGATTTTCTTCACACCTTCTGATACAAACATTTTCTGTATTTATACAAACCAGATAGCAGCAATATGACTCAATCAACTCATACACACGCAACTCAATACAGCCCAGATAAGAAGATCTTTTTAGGGCTGTTACAAACTTATTCCAAATTAGGGTTTATGCACAAATTAGGGTTTGGAAAAATGACGAAGATGAGTAGCGAATCAGGGTCAGTGTAAATCCATATATAAACTTAGTATCGAACAATATAAACTGAAGTGAATTTGGAGAAATCAATACCGACGAGGTGTAGCATGATGAAATCGTCGATGGATGGAGAGGATTAGCACATATTCACTCGACTATGAAAAGGAGTAGCGTTTCGGTGAGGATTCGATTGACTATGAAGAGGAGTAGTGCATTACAACGGAGAAGTGCGATGATGGCGATGGAGGAAAAATGAAGTGGATGACGATGATGAGGAACTGAGACATGTAAATTTTTGAAAGTGAAAAAAATGAAACACGAAAACTAAAATGAAAAATGCAACAAGTAAAAAGTTGGCGGCAACTTTTGGCGGAAGTGAATAAAAATGTGTAGACGAGGTGAGCGACAACTTTTGGCTGCGGTGAAAATAGGGTATAAAACAATAATAGTTGCACTTGCCTGCAAAATGCTACAAATAAGTGCAACTAAAAGTATATTTTCTTGTAGTGTAGTGGCAGTAATATCTTCTAATGAAGTATTACCATTACTACAGTACGTACACTCTATACTTCTTTCTCATGAGGGGAGGTTAGAGCAAAAGAAGTCAGTTAACTCAGAGTATTCCATTAATTACATTGCAAACAACAGAAACAGAAATCAAGAAAGAAGCAATGGAAATAGAAATCAACTTAACAATAATCAAAGGGGTGGTCAATCCAACAGGTCTAGAGGTAGAGGAGGCAGGTAGAGTTATAACAATAGACCAAGATGCCAGATATGTGAAAAATATGGACACGCCGCAAATAGATGTTACTTTAGATTTGATGCTAATTTCGTTCCATCTCAACAAAGCGGTAATAGTTCAAAAACTTCCAATCCCAGTGCAAAGTTGGTCAATACCCAAACAGAAATCAAGATTGAAAATGCAAATGATGACAGAGCCAAGATTAAAGATATACATGATGACAGATGGTATCCTAACTCAGGAGCTACCAACCATGTAACTAGCAATTTGAGTAATTTGAATCTTGGCAACAGGGAATGCAAAGGTACACAATTATTATACTTAGGAAATGGTAAACCAATTCACATCTCCCATTCTGGGAATGCAAGCTTAAGAGGTATAAGGCAACTTTATCTCAATAACTTATTGAGAGTGCCACTTATTAAAAAGAATTTAATGAGTTTATCACAGTTTGCCAAAGATGATAATGTTTACTTTGAATTCTACCCAAATCACTGCTTTGCAAAAGACATACTAACAAGGGAAACTCTCTTACAGGGTAAAAAATAAGGGATTATACAAATTTGATGTTGCAAATTCAAGACATGATGGTCATAAAGAAAATTGGTGCTATGTTTCTGAATTAAAAACTGATGATAATTGTAAAAGTCTTAATACCTGGCACTCTAAACTACCCCAGTATAAAAAATTTAAAACATATAAATAGTTGCAGTGATATCTCTATTAATAGATTTCCAAAATCTTATACTTGTACATTTTGTCAAATGGGTAAAAGTCATAAGCTTGCATTTCCAGATTCTGAGACTGTTTATGGTGAACCATTAGAACTAATTGCTACTGATCTATGGAGACCAGCCCCAATATGTAGTGATTATGGTTATAAATATTATATCTCATTTATTGATGCATACTCTAGACATGTATGGATATAATTTTTTAAAGGAAAAGTCTGAAACTAACAATGCAGTAATGCAGTTTGTAGCCAATGTAGAAAGATAGACAGGTTGTCAAGTAAAACTTATTCAAATAGATGGTGGAAAAGAGTTTCTACCACTACAAAATTATTTTCAAAAAAAGGGAATTACACAAAGAACCATCTGTCCCTGTACCTCTGGACAAATGGTCTTATAGAACGAAAACATTGGAACATTGTAAAAACTGCCTTGACTTTGTTGGCTGGGCATCACTACCACTACAATTTTCGCCTGATGCTTTTTCTACAGTAGTTTATTTGATTAATATACTACCCACAAAGGTATTGAATTACAAAAGTCCATTAGAGACACTAACTAAAGTCAAGCCAGACTATCAAAATTTAAAGGTATTTGTATGCCTATGTTTTCCTTACATAAGACCTTATAACAAACATAAGTTAGAATTTAGATCTCAACCTTGTACATTTCTAGGATATGCATCAAATAAAAAGGGGTTCAAGTGTCTTGACAACAAAGGAAGAATATACATATCAAGACATGTATTCTTTGATGAACAAGAATTTTCTTTTAGTAATTCAACAATCAAGACATTTGAAAAATATATAATGCTAGATACTCATTACCTCCAACAACACTCTTTTCTGAAGAGTTTGCTTCAGTTCACACCACTGGCAATAAGGAAAGAGATGGTTCTAGTACTAACCTCCACAAGTCTACAAGTGAAACAGATCAAGAGCAAAACAATATGCCTGAAAGATCAAGCGATCTTTCTCCATCCAGCACCAGTCAATATTATGACACATGTCAAATATTGAATGATACTCCATCACTCAATACACAACAAGGTGTCACTGAAGACACAGTGATCAATCTGCTCAATCTGTAACACTGGGCATCACATGATAACAAGAGCCAGAAGTGGCATATTTAAACCAAAAATTTACAGTGTTATGTCAGACTGCACTAAGCCTAGTACTTATCAATAAGAAGTATAAGATATTAATTGGAGAATAGCCATGAAGGAAGAGTATAATGCATTAATGAAGAACAAAACTTGGGATCTTGTATCCTTACCAATGCATAAAATATAATTGGAAGCAAGTGGACATATAGAATTAAAAAGCACAGATGGTTCAGTTCTTAAGTACAAAGTAAGACTAGTGGAAAAAGGGTATTCACAACAGAATGGATTTGATTTTAACGAAACTTTCTCTCCTGTCGTAAAACCCTCAACCGTTAGACATTTTTTGACTATTGCTTTGCATAAGAACTGGACAATCAAACAACTAGATTTAATAATGCTTTTCTAAATGGAACAGACACAAGGCTTCATGAAGAAAGGCAATGAAAATCTTGTGTGCAGATTAAATAAAGCTATTTATGGGCTCAAGCAGGCACCAATAGTGTGGTTTGAAAAGCTAAAATCACATTTGCCAAGCTTGGATACAATTCAACAAAATCAGACAACTCTTTATTCCTTAAACTTTCCAATAATATTATCACATATGTACTGATTTATGTTGATGATTTTATCATTATAGGCAATAATGGGTTAGAGATTGAAAAGACTATACAGTATCCACACAGGGAGTTTACAATCAAATATTTAGGAGACCTGAATTATTTTCTTGGAATTGAAGTTAAAAGACTGTCAAACAATGAAATGCAGTAGAATCAAAGAAAATATATCACCGAGATTCTTGTAAAAGCCAACATGGACAAAGCCAATCCACTGCCTACACCTATGACAAGTAACTTGCATCTATCAAAACATCAGGGTGAACCCATATCTAATGACAAACAGTACAGAAGCATAGTTGGTGCACTACAGTATGCCACTATAACAAGACTAAACATTTCTTTCAGTGCGAGTAAAGTCAGTCAGTTTATGCAAAGACCATTAGACGAATACTGGAAAGTAGTTACGCGTATTATAAGTTATCTCAAGGGTGCTCTAAGTCAAAGTTTAATCATGCAATCACGCAAATCACTGAATATCAATGCCTATGCAGACGATGATGGGGCCACTGATCATGATGATAGAAAATCCACTACTAGATATTGCATTTTTCTAGGAAAGAATCCAGTATCATGGTATGCAAAAAAAAAATCCACTGTCTCAAGATCAAGTACTAAAGCCGAGTATAGGAGCATTGCCAGTATAGCAGCAGAAATCATGTGGATGCAATCATTACTAAGTGAGCTACAAATTAACGCTAACAGCAAGGCGACTATTTGGTGCGACAACATTAGTGTAATATCACTCACTGCTAATCCAATATTACATTCTCAAACCAAACATTTGGAACTCGTTCTTTACTTTATCAGAGAACAAGTCATGAAAAATAAAATTAGAGTTGACTACATACCTTCGACTTACCAAAAGGCCCACGTGCTCACTAAGCCTCTTTCAAGACAGAACTTCAAAAAATTCAGGCATGCACTAAATGTTGATGTAGCCGACATCAGCCAAAGATCTCAAACTCCAGTATACATACCAGAGGCCGTTCAAGAGCATAATGAAGATAAACATCTCAAAAAGATGCCAACTTGAAGTCCTTCACAATACTTTCTTCAATTCATTCTCCGGTCAGACTGCTATCTTCAATTCATCAGAAGACAAATGAGTGAAGGAGAATGCTATCACATCAAAAATCAACTTTAATCTGTCGATCCTCTCCAGGATTTTTCAAAGGCGATAAATCTCATATCTCTCTTACAAACCCTAGTCGACATTGGGTTTGAGGGGGGATACGAGAGAATGATAATGACGTATGTATATAAAGACACGTTATACTCAAGGCAATCACGCCATGCAACCATATCTCAATGGTTCTCAATCAAGTCTCATTTTACAAAAGAATTATAATAGATATGGTCTTCCAGAGTGCAGGCCCACTTAGCATATAAACTCTGTATATATAGCAAGCAATGTATAATGCATATGAACATCTTTCTCTCCACATCAAATAACAATATCATCAGTAAAGTTTCAGTTTCATATTTTTTCTCAAAATCGTTCACTGAATCCTTACAGCAGTGCTAGGCAAACCAACAACTCAAAACACAGAGAGAGCTAGGGTACCAAGTGAATCGATTAGGACGCTTCCATCATGAAAAGAGTTCCAGATCCAATAAAAGCTATTAAATATGTAACCTAATTAATATAACCAACAATAATTGTTAAAAACTTAAAATTGCATTGAGCTTCATACCATCAGCCTCCAATTGCTACAATATAGTTGGTGTGCCTTTGCCATTTCCATGCACGCTAATAGATCCCCATATGGTGCTACCAACACTTGAATTAGTTGATTAATATAGCTAGGTCAGCACATAAAAGACAATAAAAAAATGCACTACAGTACAACGAATTCAGACTTGGATGATACAAGCCACAAAAAAGGGTATGGAAGAGAGCACCAGAATAGGGCACATGCACTGATTAGTATTTATATTTATTGATTGTTATAATTATGATACTCAAATTTTATTTGAAACTATAAAGTTGGTATGTTTTGTATTTGAACATTATAATAATTCATATTTGAAGTCTAATCCTAACATTCAAGTACGGGCATAGGGCACATGCACTGATTAGTATTTTATATTTATTGATTGTTATAATTATGATACTCAAAATTTATTTGAAATTATAAAGTTGGTTTATTTTGAATATGAAAATTATAAGAATTCATATTTGAAGTCAAGTCCTAACATTCAAGTATAGATAAAGTGTCATGCTAGCATAGTTCCAAAAATATAATAAGTTTTGGAATCAATAATACAAACAAGGGTTTAAGTCTACTTAGAATTACATTTTCGACTATTTCCTAACCAGAAGATGAGTTTGTTGGGTCATTTGCACTTAATATATAAATCATTTCAAAAATCTTTAGCCAAGATTCCAGAGATTTAATAAATTGCTATTATGAAAGATGTAGAAAATTGGATTCCATGATCTACCATAGCTCATCATTCAATTTCTACATGTTAACATACAAAGGAGCTATGGTTGATGAATTCGATATTATCAAAGGCTCCATCTAAATAACATTTGGCTTATTTTTGAACTTATTTTTTGACGAATTGTATTATTAAGCCTTTTTTATATATTGATGCCTTGTATTTTTTAGAATGTAAGTACTTAATGCTTTACTTCATTCATATTATCAGCATAGTATTAATTCAGATTTGCATCATATTGATTATTCCATTAACATTTTGACTATGAAGCATGATTATAAAGTAAACAACCACAAATTGGGAAGTAAATTACATGACAATAAATAAAGTCTGACATTGTCATCAGCAACAAAGTAGAAGTCCTTCGTTTGTAAAATCAAATTTTATTTGCTTGGTTTATTCCTAGTTAATTTTCCTATTTTATTCTCAGTCTGATAATTAATGTAATAAATTGTCAAGTATGAATGCAAAATTAAGAATAGAAAGTGCTTATGTTTATAATTTGTATGCTCATATAAGTTTTGCAGATCATATTTAACAGTTACATGCACCACCCAACATCATAGAAATAAATATACACAATAATAACTTCACCAAAAAAAGTACATCCATTTATAGTCTAGTCTAATAATCAACTTGTAACACCCTCACCATTTGTCAAATTCTTATATCGCCACAATTTTTATATCACCAATGCAGTTTGAAAGTTGCAACGGACGTTTGAGGGGTTTTGTTAGACATTTAACTGCTGTAGTTTTGTTTTATCAGTCCAGAATTTGTATATTTGCTTGTAGGGTTTCGAGGAAAAAACTGGGTATTTGCCTAGACAAGATTTCTCCCTATATAAGCTATTTTCATAATTCAAAAATGTGACGATCTAAGAGATTAAGATTTTACCCTCCATTAAAATAGGGTTTATCCAAACTTAGTTTTCTTCAATTCTATTCCCCACAATCTATTTTATTTGAATATTGATCATTGTAATTAATCTCTTGTACTCTTCTCATTGGTATTGATAAAGACGCTCTGTCTTAAAGTGGATATACACTAACAAGACAATAGTGGAACCACTATAAATCTCATATGTGATTTAGTTTTTCATTATTGTTTTGGTTTTATCGCTTATTTGGGTGATTGTGATTGGTTTTGGATTGGATTTAGATTTGAATTGAGATATTGAATGGTTGTTTTTGCACCTCTTACTACGATCTCGTTTTTCTTTGTGCCTTAGGGTTTTGATTTGAGTGGTCTCTAGTTAGAATTCCCATAACATTTGATATCGGAGCATTGGTGTTGGTAGGTGGTTATAGAAATGCCAAAATTGAATAATACCTCTAGTAATCCCTCAATGATTAGTCCATGTAGGTAGCCCTGTATATACGTGGGTCATACGCGGCTTTGCGATCACAATTGGTTATTGACAAATGGAATGGAGATAATGATTTTGAAAAGTGGCAATGGAAGATGAAAGTGGTTTGAAGGCGGGGTCATGTGCATCGAGTAGTGTTTGATACACATTTGTTGTCAGTGGGCATCTCAGATGTTGAGAGAGATGAAATAGAAGAGTGGGCATTAAGTATACTTCAACTTGCTATGGGAGAGAATGTGATCTTCGAAATTAGTGGTGAGACATTGCTAAGGGTATATGGGACAATGTTGGAGGAGTTGTATATGAAGAAGTCAGCAACTAATTGTATGATCTTGTTGCGAACGTTCTTTACCTATAAGATGAAGGAGGGTACTTCGTTAAAGGTGGACTTGAATGTCTTTGATGATTTGCTAATGAAGATGAAGGCGGTAGATTTAAAGATTGAATAAGAATAAAAGGCGATGATATTTTGTGTTCGTTGCCGGACCGTTAAACAGGTTTCTTAAACAGTTTGACTTATAGTATGAAAACTTTGACTCTTGATGATGTCAATACGGGTCTTCTTAGCAAAGAGTTGTGTGATTAAATGAAGGAGTTGAGTGATGGAAGTAGTGGTGCTAGTAGTGGTTATGGTTTATTCATGGAGAATGATAAAAAGGTGAAGAAGGAGAATCGCAGGAGTTCTAGATCAAAGGAAGCTCGGTTGGAGAGGAAAGTCGAGGGAAAGAAATAGCAAGTGCTTTATTTGTAAGAAACCTGGTCATTGGAAGAATAGGTGTCAGGACAAGGAGAAAGAAAAAAGGAAGTAGCATCTTCATCCATAGCGGTGGAGAGTGGAATAGGTGATGGAGACGTAGATGTTTTGACGGCGGCAACATCGGATGTTTCGGGTAGCGAATGGGTGCTTGATTCGAAGGCGTCTTATCATATGATGTTGAATAAGAATTGTTTTTCTTCTTATGTCAATAAAGAGGGAAATTCAATTGTTATGAGTAATGATGCTAATTGTAAGTCAAAGGGCATTGGCTCCATGCAAATTTGGAAGTTTGACGTAGTGGTTCTTACTCTTACTAATTTACACTATGTTCCGGGACTTTGAAAGTCCTTATCTCTTTTGGAGCAGCTGGATTCTTTAGGTTGTAAGATCACCATTTAGAGTGATAGCTCATGAGTTTCGAAGAGTGCGCCTGTGGCTATGAAGGGTGCTAGGACTCATGGAGTTTATTTGCTTCAAGTTGTAACCACTGATGGTGAAACTTGTATAGATGTTGATAGTTCTCGTGGCTTGGATGCGATTAGGTTGTGACATTTGAGGTTAGGTCATGTCTCGAAGAGGAGTTTGTATATTCTTCGGACGAGCGAGATGATCGATGGAGAGAGTTTCAACAAGCTTAAGTTTTGCAAGGAATGTGTCATGGAAAAGCAAACAAAAGTATCATTAGGTAAAGGAAAGCATAATTCGAGAGAGCTTCTTGAGTATGTTCATATGAACATTTGGGGACCGACACCAATAACTTCTTTGGAGGAGGCTCGCTGTTATATCTCTTTTATTGATGATTTTTCTTGAAAGGTATGGGTGTATATAATGAAGGCCAAGTCGAAGACATTCACAAAGTTAAAAGCATGGAAGACTCTTGCTGAGAATGAAAGTGGTAAGTCTTTGAAAGTTCTAAGGTCAGACAATGGCAGAGAATATGTTTTCGAGGAGTTTTTGAGGTTTTGCAAGCATCATGGTATTCGGAGATATATTACTACAATAGGAGATCCGCAGTCGAATGGTGTTGTGGAGAGGACGAACCGTACTCTAATTGAGAAAGTTCGATGCTTGAGATTGGCATCGATTTGGTCTAAGGAATTTTGGGCAGAAGCATTGTTAACCGCCATGCATAGTGTTTATCGAATTTCATGCTCGGCTGTTGGTAACAAAATTACAAAGGAAGCGTGGAAGGGAAAGAGCATTGACTTGAGTTATCTTCATGTGTTTGGTTGTTTGGTTTATGCGCATGTTCTGAAAAATGATAAGCTTGAGTCTAGGCCTTTCAAAGGGCTCTTGCTTAGGTATACAGATGGAGTAAAAGGCTATCGGATATGGAATCCGAAAATGAAGAAAGTTGTGAAATCTCATCATGTCAATTTTGATGAGTCAGATTTGTTCAAGGAGAATGAGAGCTCATTGGATGTTTCGAATTTTGTTCATGGTGAATCAGAGAGAAGGAAGTTATTCCTATCGAGGAGTAGAGAAGTTGATGATGCTTATGAGGAGGAAGCGGTTGATGTTACATCACATAGTCCATATGGTGCCTCTAGGAATGTTTGTGATATACATGATTCTAGAGAGGATTCAGTTCAAGTTGAAGCCTAAAGGAGTTTGAGTGATAGTATTGCTACTTGGATGGATCGTCATGCTATAAGGCTGTTCGATAGATACGGTGTTGGAACTATCTTAGCTTTTGTGAAAATTTGGACTATGCTCTTTATGTTATTCGACATGAGCCGACGGGCCTTGATGACGTCATGGATTTGAGTGATAGCTCGAAGTGGATTTGTACCATGAAGGAAGAGATGCAATCGTTGTTGAAGAATTATACTTGGGATCTGTGTAGTTAATGCCCCGCTATTACCCTGCTACAACCCCGCTATATCTCATAGCAGATTCCTACCGCAACGATTTTTTCATATAGCCCCAGAATATAGCCTTTCTGCTTTAATCCCCGCTATTTCCGCTATATCCCGTTATTTCTGCTATTCCCGCTATATCTTTTTTAAATAAAATGAATTGAAAATTTGCGTTTATACATTATAAAATTATGAAACTAATTTATTTGATTTAATTTTTAATATATTTTCAGAAATGAAAATACTCTAATATTCTACCAAATTCAATTATGTTATATAATAGTTTTTCGTTTGTTTAAAGTATATTCGCACATGTTTTTATTTAAAATTATTTATGTATTATTTATAATTTAATTGAATTATAATTTTTCATTTAATTACCATTTATATATTTGTAAAAACATTAAGTACGAGTTTTATATGCTATTTTAGAGTCATCCGCTATATCCTGCTATATCCTCGCTGTATCCCTGCTATGACTTTTTGAACATCTACCGCTTTGAATCTACCGAGCGCATTAACTGCACAGCTTGGGATTTAGTTCCACTTCCTAAAGGAAATCGTGCTATTGGGTGCAAATGGACATACAAGTTGAATGACGATGGGAGATAAAAAGCTAGACTAGTGGCTAAAGGGTTTGCATAAAGGAAGGGAAATGACTATGATGAGATATTCACAACGGTTGTGCGACATACTTCAATCTGGATATTACTTGCTATAAATGTTATTCACGACTTGGAGTTGGAGCAACTTGATGTGAAAATCACCTTCTTGCATGGTGAATTAGATGAAGAATCAACATAGAGCAACTGGAAGGTTTTATTGTAGATGGTAAGTCAATTTTAGTTTGCAAGTTAAAGGAATCTCTATATGGTTTAAAGCAATCACCTCATAAAAAATAATCAAGAGATTGATCATTTTATGCTTGAAAATGGTTTTGATAGAAGCATCAATGATGTTTATGTTTATTTCAAGAGGTCTGAAAATGATTGTTGGTCGTATTTACTCTTGTATGTGGATGACATGCTCATTGTTTCAAAAGATAAGAATTAAATCAACAAGTTAAAACTAAGTTTAAAATCAAAATTTGAAATGAAGGACCTTGGAGAAGAAAAGAGGATATTGGGCATGGAAATAGAGAGGGATCAAAAACGTTTTGTGTTAAAATTGACTCAAAATGAGTATATAGAGAAAATGCTTTGCCGGTTTAGCATGGAGAATGCAATGGTGTGAAATACATCTTTACTTGTGCATATGAAGATTTTGAGTAAGGGATCACCTATCTTAGAGAAAGACAAGGCTTATATGGCAAGGGTGCCATATGCAAGTGCGGTAGGAAGATTAATGTATGCTATGGTGTATAGAAGGCCCAATATTACAAACGTCATCGGTATGGTTAGTCAATGTATGGCTTATCAGGGGAAATCGCATTGGGAAGCCATGAAGTTTATTTTGTGATACCTAAACATTAACCATCTTCAAATCGCGATATAAGCATCCAAGCTTCGATTCACGCATAGTTTTCACCATTATAAAGCTATTCTCCACCTCTTTAATTCACCATACAGTGTCGCCAAAATTCAACATTCCACCTAAACACTATATCCATCTCCATCGTCAAGAACTGATAGTGTCAAACTATCACCATTTCTACCTTCTACCACACAAGCTTGAATACTTTCACAATGAGCTCTGGCAAAGCCACCTTCCATTACACTCCATCAATGAGCTTCGATAGAATCACTCCTCGCTAATGAAATGTTGAAAGCACCCAAATCCAAAGCTATCTCACCAAAAGACAAAAGTACTAAGGAGTGTAAAGTAGTACTTATCAAGAAGATAGAACCACAATCTCTCACCGATACTCTTCATCATCCGTAACCAAGATCCTCCCTCAACCGTGCCACCCTGTGGCACTTAGCACTTCAACAAGTGAATTAAATTCATGCAATGCTTGAACCTCCCAACCGGCAATGCCTCTGTGAGCATATCCGCTGCATTATCCTTTATATGTACTTTCCAAAGGTATGTTTTATTATCTTCATCCAAGGCTACTAAAAATGATTCTTTCACTTTAACATGTTTTGTTCGAGATCTAAATGCCAAATTCTCCGCCAAGTGAATCACTCTGGTTATCACACCGAACATCGATACTATCATGCTAGAATCTTAAGCCATACAGCAATCCCCTCAAATATAAGTTTCTTTTTTGCCGCCTTCACCGCGACTTTCGATGTCGACTCCATAATGGATAAAGCAACTATGGTTTGCAATCTTGATCTCTAACTTATGGTAATACCATCAAGTGTGAAGACATATCCTATCACCAACGTAGTCTGAATCATAATAACCAACCAACTTGCAATTCAACCTCTCATTACCAACAAAAACAAGACCATGGGATGATGCACCTCTAAGATATCTCAATATAAGCTTCATAACTTTCCAATAATTTCCCCTGATTAGCCATATACCGACTAACCATCCCGACGACATTTGCACTATCGAGCCTTGTACATACCATAGCATACATTGACTTCCAATTGCTCTAGAATATGAAACTTTTTCCATATAAGCCTTATCTTTCGCCAAGATAGATGATCCCTTACTCGAAAGCTTCACATGCAAAGGTAAAGGTGTATTTGATGCCTTTGCATTCTCCATTCTAATCCGACAAAGCACTTTCTCAATATACTCCTTTTGAGTCAATTTAACTCAAAACGCTTTTGATCCCTTTCTATTTCAATGCCGAATATCCTCTTTGCTTCTCTAAGATCTTCATTTTGAATTCTTATTTTAAACCCAGTTTGAACTTACTGATTTCATTCTTATCTTTTGATGCAATGTGAATGTCGTCCACATACAAGAGTAAATACACCCAACAATCATTTTCCAACCTCTTAAAATAAACACAAGCATCTTGATGCTTCTATCATAACCTTTTTCAGGCATAGAATGATCAAATCTCTTGTACTGTTATCAAGGTGATTACTTTGAACCATATAGTGATTTCTTTAACTTTCAAACTAAATTTGACTTACCATCCACAACAAAACTTTTTGCTGCTCCATGAGAAAGCGGTTTTCTCATCAAGTAGCTCCAATTCTAAGTTTTGAATAGACCCTATAGTAAGTAATATCCGGATTGAAGTATGACGTGCAACCAGTCGAATATCTCATCATACTCCTTTCTCTTTCTTTGTGCAAACCCCTTAACCACTAGCTTAGCTTTGTATCTCCCACCATCCTTCACCTTGTATATCCACTTGCACCCAATAGCACGGTATCCTGTAGGAAGTGTAACCAAACCCCAAATTTGATTCTTCAACAATGATTGCATATCTTCCTCCATAGCACAAATCCACTTTGAGCTATCACTTGAACCATGACGTCCTTATAGCACGATGGCCCACCCGAGTAGCAATACTATCACCCAAACTCCTTTCAGCTCCACTTTGAACCGAATATTCTCTAGAATCATGTACATTACCAACACTACTAGAGGCACCCTGTAGACTATGTGATGTAACATCAATTGTTTCCTCCTCACAAGCATTTCCAACTGCTCTACACCTTGGATGAAAGATGGGAATAACTTCCTGCTCCTTTGATCCACCATAAACCAAATTCGAAACATTCGATAAACTCATTCTTCTTAATAAAGCCGACTCATCAAAAGTAACATGACATAATTCACAACCTTCTTCATTTTCAGATCCCATATCTAATAGCCTTTTACGTTGCACGTATAATCAAGCAAAATCTCTTTGAAAGCTTAGGCTCAAGCTTATCCTTTCCGAGATCATGCACATAAACCAAACAACCAAGCACACGAAGATAACTCAAGTCAGTGCTCTTTCCCTTCCACACTTCCTCTAGAATTTTATTACCAATATCCGAGCATAGAATTCGATTAACAATATGCACCACAGTTGACAACGCTTCAGCCCAAAGTCCCTTAGGCAAACTCGATGTCAATCTCAAGCATTGATCTTTCTCAAATAAAGTATGGTTCATCCACTCCATAACTCCATTTGACTGCGGATCTCCCAATATAGAAAAATGCAACTGAATGCCATGATGCTTCCAAAACTCCAAGAACTCTCCGAAAACATATTCTCTGCCATTGTCGGACCTTAGAACCTTCAAAGACTTACCACTTTCATTCTCAACAAGAGCCTTTCAAACATTAAACTTTGCAAATGCCTCCGTCATAGCCTTCATTGCATACACCCATTCCTTCTAAGAAAAGTCACCAATTAAAGAAATATAATAGCGAGCTCCTTCTAAAGAAGCTAACGGTGCCGATCCCCAAAATATCTGTGTGAACATACTTAAGAACCTCTCTCGAATCATGTTTTCCTTCACCAAATGATACTTTTGTTTGCTTTCCCATGACACATTCCTTGCGGAACTCAAGCTTGTTGAAATTCTCTTCATCGATCATCTCCCTCTTTCATAGAATATCCAAACTCATCTTTGAGACATGACCCAGCCTCAAATGCTACAACGTAGTCGCATCCAATCCATGAGAACTATCAACACCCATGCAAGTTTCATCTTCAATAGTCACTCCTTGAAGTAAATAAACTTCATGAGTTCTATCACCTTTCATCACCAAAAGCGTACCATTCGAAACCCGCGAGCTATCACTCCTAATAGTGATCTTACATCTTAAAAAATCCAGCTGCACCAAAGAGATAAGAGACTTTCGAAGTCCCAGAACATAGAGTACATTAGTTAGAGAATGAAACACTCCATCAAACATCCGAATTTGCTCACAACCAATGCCTTTCAACTTATAAATAGCACCATTACCCATAACCTTTGAATTTCTCTATTTGTCCATATAAGAAGGAAAAAAATTCTTATTCAGCATCATATGATAAGACACCCCTGAATCGAGCACTCATTCGCTACCTGAAACATCCGATGTTACCAGCGTCTACGTCTCCCTCACCAACTCCACTCTCCACCACTACAGATGAGGATTCTACTCCCTTCTTTGCTTTCTCATTATCCGGACACTCATTCTTCCAATGACTAGGTTTCTTACAAATAAAGCACTTGCTATTTATTTCCTCCAACTTTCCTTTCCATCCGGGCTTCCTTGATCTTGAACACCCATGTATCTCCTTCTTCACCTTTATATCCTTCTTCATATACAACGCCTCCAATTTGTCCCAAATATCCATAGCAGTAGTCTTATTGGTAATTTCGGAGATCACATTCTCTTCCATGGCAAGTGGAAGTGTAATGAATGTCCACTCTTCCATTTTCTCTCTCTTTCAACATCTGAGATGTCTGCCGACAACAATTGTGTATGAAACACTACCTGATGCACACGATTTCACCTAAGAACCGCTTTCATCTTCCATTGCCACTTTTCAAAAACATAATCGCCATTCCACATGTATATAACCAATTGTGATCCCGAAACTCCGTACGACCCACGTACATATGGCGCTACACCACTTGGACCAAGCATTGAGGGACTGCCTAAGGTATTATCCAATTCTGGCATTTCTACAACCACCTGCTAACACCAATGCTTCGATACCAAATGTTATGAGAATTCTAACTCGAGATCACTTAAATCAAAAACCCAAAACATAGCGGAAAACGAGATCATGGTAAGAAGTGCATAAAAAACCAATTAATATCTCAATCCAAATCTTAGTCTAATCCAAAACCAATCATAATCACCAAACAAGCAATAGAGAAATAAAGAAATAACGATAAAATTAAATCACATACTGATTTATAGCGGTTCCACTAACATCTTATTAGTGCATATCCACTTTAGGAGAGATCCTTTATCAATTTCAATGAGAAGAGTATAGAAGATTGATTACAATGATCTATATTCAAATAGAGTAGATTTTGGATAAGATAATTGTAGAAAACTAGGTTTAGATAAACTCTATTTTAATAAAGGATAAAATCCTTAATATTTTGGATTATCACATCTTTGAATTCTAAAAATAGCTTATATATAGAGAGATCTCATCTAGGCAATAGCCCGATTTACCCTTTGAAGCCCTAAAAGAAAATATTCAAATTTTGGGCCGGAGAAATAAAGTTGCAGTGCGTCAGACGTCTAACAAAACCCACATCGTCTGTCGTAACTTTCAGACTGCAGAATTCCTACTACTAGATGTCTGACAGGATCTCTAAGATGTTTGATAGAACTCCCAGGTTATTGCAAACCTACTGTCAAACGTCTAGGATTCCTGCCAGACGTTTGACACAACTTTCAGCAATTGCATCGCCCAGCTTCAAATCACGATAATTTGAGCATTCCGGCTTCAATTTGTATGCCGTTTTCACCATCATCAAGCTATTCTTAACCTCTTCAATTCATTATATAGTGTCACCAAAATACAATAATGTTATGGGAATTCTAATTCGAGACCACACAAATCAAAACCCTAAATCATAATGAAAAATAAGATCCCGGTAAGAAGTGCAACAACAACCAATCAATATCTCAATCCAAATGTCAATCCAATCTAAAACCAATCATAATCACTAAACAAGCAATATAAAACAAAACAATAACGGTAAAATAAATCACATGCAAATTTATAGTGGTTCCACTAATGTCTTGTTAGTGTACATCCACTTTGAGGTAGAGCCTTTATTAATACCAACGCGAAAAGTATAAGAGATTGATTATAATGATCAATATTCAAATAGAATAGATTTATGGAGAAGAGAATTGAAGAAACTAGGTTTAGATAAACCTTATTTTAGTGAAGGATAAACCTTGATCAAAACCCTTATAGTTCTATTTGCTTTATATCTTGAAAATACCTAATATAGTGAACCATCCTTCCTTAACAAATACCCAATTTGCCTCTTGAAGCCCTACAAGAAAACACACAAATTCCAGACCGAAAAAACAAAAATACAGCTTGTCAGACGTCTGGCAAAACCCATCAGACGTTTGTCGCAACTTTCAAGCTATAGAATTTCTGCTGTCAGATGTCTAACAGAACTCGTAGGTTACAATAAACCTATTGTCGGACGTTTGGGGATTCCTGCCAAATGTCTGACACAACTTTTAGCCTATGTATTATCTATTTTCAAATCGTGATTACGTGAGCATCCTAGCTCCAATTCGCGCGTTGTTTGCACCGTTATCAAGCTACTCTTGGCCTCTTCCATTCTCTATATAATGTCGTCAAAATTCAACACTCCACCTTGATACTATATTCATCTCCGACACCAAGAACCGAAAGTGCCAAACTATCCCCAAATCTACCTTCTACTATACAAACTTGAATACTTTCTTAATAAGCTCCGGTAAAGCCACCGCCCATTACACTCTATCAACGAGCTCCGACAAAGTCACTATTCGCCAACATAGTGTTGAAAGCACCCAAATCCAAAATCATCTCACCAAAAGACAAAAGTACTAAGGAGTGTAAACTAGTACTCACCAAGAAGATAGAACCATAATCTCTTATCGACACTCATCATCATCCATAACTAAGCTACTCCCTCAACCTTGCCACCCCGTGGTGCCTAGCACTTCAACAAGTGAATCAAGTTCAAGCAATGTTCAAATTTCCAACCGGCAACACCTTAGTGAACATATTCGTTGTGTTATTCTTTGTGTGTACTTTCCGAAGATGTACTTGCTTATCTTCATCCATGGAAACTAAAAATGACTCTCTCACTTCAATATGCCTAGTGTGTGAGCTAAACGCCAAATTCTCCGTGAAGTGAATAGCGCTCTGGCTATCACAACGAACATCGATACTATCATGCCCGAATCCCAAGTCATACAAAAATCGCCTTAAGTAAAACGCCACCTTTGCCGCCTCCACCGCGAGTATTAATCTCACCTCAGTTATGGATAAAGCAACTCGGTTTGCAATCTGGATCTCCAACTTATAGTCGTACAACCAATTGTGAGGACACATCTTGAAGTAGACTTTCTACGATCCCTATCATCGATGTAGTCCGAATCTAAACAACCAACTTGCAATTCATTCCTTTGCTACTGCCAAAAACAAGACCACGGAATGATGTATCTCTAAGAAATCTCAAAATAAGCTTCACAGCTTTGCAATGCGATTTCCCCAGATATTCCATGCCAACTAACCATCTCTACGGCATTTGCAATATTAGACATTGTGTACACCATAGCATACTTTAGACTTTTAACCGCACTTCCATATGGCACCCTTGCTGTATAAGCCTTGTCTTTCTCTAAGATAGGTCATCCTTTACTCGAAACCTTTATATGCAAAGGTAAAGGTGTATTTCACGTCTTTGAGTTCTCCATGCTAAACCAACAATGTACTTTCTCTGTATACTCCGTTTGAGTCAATTTTAAATGAAAATGCTTTTGATCCCTCTCTATTTCTATGCCTAATGTCCTCTTTTCTTCTCCAAAGATCCTTCATTTTGAACTTCGATTTTAGACTCAGTTTTAACTTGTTGATTTCATTCTTATCTTTTGAAGCAATGAGCATGTCGTCCATATACAAGAGTAAATACACCCAAAAATCATTTTCCAACCTCTTGAAATATACACAAGTATCCTTGATACTTCTACCAAAACTATTTTCAAGCATAAAATGATCAAATCTCTTGTATTATTGTCTAGGTGATTTCTTTAAACCATATAGTGATTTATTTAACTTTCAAATTAAATTTGACTTGTCGCCTACAAAAAACCTTCTGATTGCTCTATGTAAATGTCTTCACCCAAGTCACCATGCAAGAGGTAGTTTTCACATCAAATTTCTCCAACTCAAGTCGTGAATAACAACTATAGTATGTAATATCTGGATTGAAGTATGATGCACAATCGGTGCGAATATCTCATTATACTCATTTTCCTTCCTTTGTGCAAAACTCTTAGCTGCATGCCTAGCTTTGTATCGCCCATCATCCTTCACCTCGTATATCCATTTGCACCCAATTGCACGGTTTCCTTTTGGCACAAATCAACTTCGAGCTATCACTCAAATCCATGACGTCATTAAGGTCCATCGGCTCAGCAAGGACTATATGAAGAGCATGCTCCAACTTGTCATAAATGCTAAGATAGTTCCAATTACCATATCTATCGTGTGGCCTTATAGCCAGTTGACCCAACCGAGTAGCAATATCATCAATCAAACTCCTTTCAGCTCCACGTTGAATTGAATCCTCTCTAGAATCATGTACATCACCAACACTACTAAAGGAACGATGTGGACTATGTGATGTAACATTAATCGCTTCCTTCTCACAAAGCATCTTCAAATAATCTACTCCTTGGACGGAAGATGTGAATAACTTCCTTTTACTTTGATTCACCATGAACCAAATCTGATACATCCAACGAGCTCTCATTCTCCTTGAACAAAGCGACTCATTAAAAGTAACATGATGAGAATTCAAAACCTTCTTCATTTTTAGATTGCATATCCGATAGCCTTTTACACCATTCGTATAAGCAAGCAAAATCTCCTTGAATGCTCTAGGCTCAAGCTTACATTTCCTGGATCATGCACACAAACTGGACTACAAAACACACGAAGTGTAACAACCCAGTATTTGGTGATTATTTTAATTATTTATTTTAATTATTTAAATTTGAAAATCCTGACTAAAAAACTTTATTATATTTATTAAAATGAATAAATTTTTTTATTTTAAGAGTACATTTTGATCTTTATGTGAACTATAATTTCAAACTTGAATAAATAGGATATTTTCAGAAAATGTGGATTTTGGTCAATCTGGTCAAACTTTGACTTTTAAATTTAAATTTTAAATATTTGAATTTTTGAATTTTATCCTTTATTATGAAAATATATTAAATTTCAAGAATACAACCTTTTGTTTCGTTGAAATCCGATTTGTATGGTGAAAGTTATGCTTTTTACAATACTAAGTGTAAATTGATTTATTTAATAAAATTGTCTATTTTAAATTATATAAATAATATTTTTATTTTTTAAATCATATTCTAATATGTGTTATATGAAATGTTAGGTGTATATTTTATTTTAAATAATTTTAAAGTGATGATAAAAATTTTCCAAAGTTTGTTGCGTTTATTTCCTAATTTTTAAAGGCTAGTTTCTATTTTTCTGCTATTTTCTTCATTTAAATTATATTTAATTAAAATTTATTTATTTTTGGGAACGCATTTTTATTTTATGTTATTATATTTATTTTTAAATATTTTACAAGTACATATAAATTTTCCAAGGTTTATTCTGTTTATTTTCAAATTTTCTTGACTAGTTTGCATTTTCTAAGCTATTTTCTTATTTTTATCATATATAATTATTATTTACTTATTTATATTTTATATTTTGTTGAATTTTCGAAATTTTAACTGAAATTATTATTATTTTTCAGTAATTTAAACTTATATAAATAAATTAAAGGTAATTTGAAAAGGTTATGACTTTTGACTTTCCTATGGCTTTTTATCTTCCACCTTTTCAAATTTAACATAACTTTTCATTCAATTAGCCATAATTTCTCACAACTTCAGCCGACCACTTCCTTTCTCATTCACGTACATTTATTTTACTCATCTCCTGAAAAAAATTCGGCCTTAGCCTTGAGGAAAATTTGGGTAAATTTCTTTTTTCTTTTCTTTTGTTTTGTTTACTTTTATTCTTCTTTGAATTGGATTTTGCACTTGTTCTTTCTCATCATAGGTTCGGCCACCTCCATCTCCATGCCCTGCCGCCTCCATCATCACCTGAAAACACCTTCATCACCACCTCCTCTCTGGAAAAACACCAAGCCATGCCTCCAAGTTGGTTGATCCATCACCAAAATCCAACAAAACTCCACTTTTTGTCCTTAGCCGAGCACTACCATGCATACATCCACTTCCACACCCCATGGCCGCCACCAACACCACCTCCAGCACCACCTGGACTCTCGGCCACATCATCATCTTGGCTATTACAGTGAAGGTTGTGACCCTAGTGGCCTTGACCGAGCCTAACTACGGCCTTGAATCCATGTATGTTGCCTTGTTAGTGTAGTTTCCATCACCACAACTTTGCATCACCTTCAAACCATGATAGGCCGACCCCTAGCAACCTAACCTTGACCTAAAAACCTTGCCTTAGCCTCGTTTTTCACTTATAGCTAAACCCAATGGAAGTTGGAAACAAGTGCAAAGCATTTTTGCTTTGATTTGTGTAGTCAATTCTAGCTCAGTTTATCGTATTTGAATTTGAAAACTTATGTACATTATATTGTTTTGTGTGACTTGTATTCAAGGGAATTGATACTTTATCTCTTCCATTCATCTCTGTGTCGTGTTACCGTGCTTGTTGGATCTCATTTATGCATTCATCGTTGTGTCTCCAACTCAAACCAGTGAGTTATTCTCACCTGACAATGTATACCTATATAACTAGTAAATTGATCACTTGTGAATCTGTAAAATGCACAACCATATCACATCTGATATGTTATGATCATATGATGTTCATACATGCTTAAACACCTGTTATATCATATGTTACTATTATATTATGCTGTTTTGTTATTTTTATCAGTTCATCACACTACAAGTTCCCTTTAGATTAGAATCACTGTGGGTTGAAATGATACATACCCGAATGGACTTTAGAATAAGGAAAAATCGTTATGGGCTGAAATAATAGGCCTGAGCGATTTTCAAATTATTTCATTACTTGGGACTGCGGGTTTGAAATGACGAAACCCGGGTTTTCTTTGTAAATTACAGGTTGAAATGATATTTTACCCGTATCACTTTACCTAGCGTAGAAAATTATATACAGACCCGTAGTTAAAATATGTTTTTATAAAAAATTTAAAATATTTTAGAAATGTAAATATTATAATATTTTGATTTAAATTTTGATTGAAAATGATTTTTATAAAATATTATTGATTTTCTGAATATTTATAAGTGAAATAGATTAATGAAAAGTTAGAAAATTTGAAGGTAAGTTGTTTTGGAAATTTTCATTTAATTATAAATGGAATTTAAATTAAATATGAAAAATATGAAAAATTTATGATAATTTGAATTTAAAATGAATTTAATGTGATTTTTATAATATATTAATGATTTTTGAATAAAGTTAAAATGTGAAATGAATGAATATTTAAGTTGAAATTTTTAAATATAACTAGAACTGGGAATTTGTGAATTTCGCTTAAAGGTGAATTTAAAGTTGAGTAAATAAAAATGAAATTAAGTTATATTTGAAATTTTAAACTTAAGTTTTAAGTTGAAATTTAATTTAATGAATTTAAAATTGAATGTTGGAATTTAATAAGTGAATTATTATTAAATATTGATTTTTGAATGGAAATTTAACTTTATAAAATCATGAATTTAAGGAAAATTAAATGATGATTATAAAAGTAAATTATATGATTTTATAAGTTAAAAATGATTTAAACAAAAATATAATTGTTGTGAAATTATATTGAATATTTGAAGTTAATTAACTGCATTCTTGAAATGCTATTAATTCAAATGTAAATGATAATACAACATTTGTAAATGATGTAGTTGATAATAATGAACTAAAAACCTAATTTGGATTAAAGGTTATTATAGCATTTCTGTAAGTGCTATAATTGTTGAATTTAACTAAGTTTTCTTTAAAACTAATGTAACTCTATTTCAGCATTTTAAATGCTGTCTTTTGTTAAATTGAACTATTTTGAATGTAACTTTCCGTAGCATTTTCTAAATGCTGCGAAAAGTGAATTTTCACTGTTTTGATAAATTTAAGTGAATAAATGAATTTAGAAAAAGATTAAAATTTTGAAAATTTAATAATTTAATTATTAAATATAGTAACTTCATTTTTATGATTTAAAATGAAGTATTTTGTTTTGAAATATAAACTATTTGGAATGTGTGTTGAAATGGTATATTAAATAAATGAATGTGGTTTGAAAGATATGATATTTCGATATTTTGAAATGGATTTTTGAATGATATTGAATTTTTGAAATGATATTTGATTTCGAAATATAAAATACCATTTTGTAATTTTAACCACGGGATGTATATAATTTATAGTTTAACTGATTCTTAAAGGATGGGCGATCCCAAGCATCCTTTAAGTTATTGTGCATTTCTACTACAGTTCACTTGAGTTGGTTTACATTATATAAGTATATATGTCCTGACTCGAGTGTTTTGTGTTTTGCTTTACGCTCGGGTCAGCCTGAGTATTTACAACTTAGCTTTGGATTTCTTTTCTGGAGCTAGGAATCGCTGGAGATTCTGCTTGTCTAGTTATCTATTCCCTTTCAGTTTCAGCTGTTATATTTCAGCTCTGGTATTTATAAACTTCTATGTATTTGAGATTTCTATTGTATATGGGTTTTTCCAGAATGATATTATGTATTATGTTTTGAGAGTTTGTTATAGTAGCTTCACGAACTACTATGGTATTTAATTTCCGCTGCGAGTTATTCTGATATTTCTGTGTCTGTGATTCTGTGATTGTATTTCATTTTCTCCAAATTTAATTACAATGCGGTATTTTGATTAATTCAAGTCCGACATGTGAAGATGCGAATGGCTGAAAATATCGGGTTGTTACACGAAGATAACTCAAGTTAACGCTCTTTCCCTTCCACACTTCCTTTGTAATTTTTTGACCAATGGCCGAGCACGAAATTTGATTAACAATATGCACCACGGTTGTAATGCTTCAGCCCAAAATCCCTTAGGAAAATACAATATCAATCTCAAGCCTCGAGCTTTCTCAAGTAGAGTACGGTTCATCCTCTCTGTAACTCCATTCAACTATGGATCTCTCGGTGTAGTAAAATGCCTGTGAATGCCATGATGCTTGCAAAACTCCAAGAACTCTCCAGAAACATATTCTTGCCATTGTTGGAGCTTAGAACCTACAAAGACTTACCACTCTCATTCTCAACAAGAGCTTTCCAAACTTTGAACTTTGCAAATGCCTTTGACTTGGACTTCATTACATATACACATAACTTCTAAGAAAATTCATCAATGAAAGAAATATAATAGCGAGCTCCTCTTAAAGAAGCCACTGGTGCGGTCCTCCAACATCTGTGTGAACATACTCAAGAACGTCTCTCGAATCATGTTTTCCTTCACCAAATGATACTTTTGTTAGCTTTCTTATGATACATTCCTTGCAAAACTCAAGCTTGTTGAAACTCTCTTCATCGATCATCTTCCTTTTCCAAAGAATATCCAAAATCCTCTCTAAGACATGACCTAACCTCAAATGTCACAATCTAGTTGCATCGAAGCCATGAGAACTATCAATACCCACGTAAGTTTCACTTCAATAGTCACTCCTTGAAACAAATAAAGTCCATGAGTTCTATCACCTTCCACCACCACAAGCTTACCCTTCGAAACCCGCAAGCTATCACTCTTAATAGTGATCTTACATCCAAAAGAATCCAGCTACCCCAAAGTGATTAGAGAATTCTAAAGTCCTAGAACATAGCGTACATTAGTTAGAGTACGAACAACTCCATCAAACATCCGAATTTACACGGAACTAATCCCCTTCGACATACAAATAGCACCATTACCTATAACAATTGAATATCCCACTTTTTGTTGGGAACAAAAGAAAAAAATTTCCTATTCGACGTCATATGATAAGACGCCTCCAAATCAAGTGCCCATTCGCTACCCGAAAAATCTGATGCTACATCCATCAAAATATCTACGTCTCCCTCACGAACTCCACTCACCACCGCTACAAATGAAAATTTAACCTTTTCACTTTCTCCTTGTCTGGACACTCATTCTTCCAATAACCACGTTTCTTACAAATAAAATGTTTACTATTTCTTTCCTTCAACTTTCCTCTCAATCTGGGATTCCTTAATATAGAACGCCCATGATTCTCATTCTTCACCATCCCATCGTTCTCCATAAATAAACCATGACCACCACTAGCACCAGTACTTCTATCATCCAATTCCTTCATTTAATCCCATAACTCCTCATAAAGAAGACCCATTTTGACATCATCAAGCGTCAATGTATCTTGACTATGGATTAAACTATTTGAGAAACCCATATAATGGTATGACAATGAACATAACAATATCGTCACCTTTTGCTCTTCCTCAATCTTCAAATGTATAGCCTTCATCTTCATTAAAAAATCATCAAAGACATTTAAGTGTGCCTTTAGCGAAGTTCGTTTCTTTATCTTATAGGTGAAGATCGTTCGCAATTAGATCAAACGATTAGTTAGTGACTTCTTTATATATAACTTGTCCAACTTGTCCCAACTACCTTTAGCGGCCCTTAGTAGTAGTCTCACCACTAATTTCAGAGATAACATTCTCTCCCATAGCAAGTTGAAATGTAGTGAATGCGCCTCTTCCATTTCCTCTCTCTCAACATCCGAGATGCCCACTGACAACAAATGTTACACAACTCGATGCATTCGATTAAGCCTAAGAACCATTTACATCTTCTATTGCCGCTTCTCAAAATCATTATCGTCATTCCACTTGTCTATAAGCAATTATGATTCCGAAGCCGCGTACGACCCATGTACATACAACGCTACACCAGGTGGACTAACCGTTGAGGGACTATCCGAGGTATTATCCGATTTCGGCATTTCTACAACTACCTACCAACACCAATGTCTGATATCAAATGTCGTGGAAATTCTCATTTGATACCACTTAAATCAAAACCCCAAAGCATAGCAGAAAAAAAGAACATGGTAAGAAGTGCAAAAAAAAATAGTCAATATCTCAATCCAAATCTCAATCAAATCCAAAACCAATCACAATCACCAAATGAGTAATACAAAACAAAGTAATAAAGATAAAATAAATCACATGTCGATTTATAGTAGTTCCACTAATGTCATGTTAGTGTACATCCACTTTGACAGAGAGCCTTTATTAATACCAACGAGAAGATAATACTAATGAGAAGAACACGAGTTTGATTACAATGATTAATATTTAAATTGAATAGATTTGTGAGAAGAGAATTGAAGAAATCTAGATTTAGATAAACCCTATTTTAATAGAGGATAAACCTTGATCAAAATCCTTGGAGTTCTATTTGCTTTCAATCATGAATATAGCTTATATAGTGAAACATTCTTCCTTGATAAGTAACCAATTTTCCCCATGAAGCCCTATAAGAAAATACAAAAATTCTGGGTTGATGCCCTACAAGCAAATACACAAGTAATCTTCAAATTCTGACAAATCCCCTCAGATGTTTGTCACAACTTTCAGGCTGTAGAATTCCTACTGTCAGACATCTGATAAGTTCTCTCAAACATCGGACAAAACTCGTAGTTATAGTAAAACTGCTATCAGAAATTTAAGGATTCTAGCCAGACGTTTGACACCACTTTTAGCTTATGCATCACCCAGCTTCAAATCGCGATAACTTGAGCATTAAGCTCCAATTCCTGCGCCATTTTCACCGTTATCAAGCTATTCTTGACCTCTTCTATTCTCCATATAGTGTTGCAAAAATTCAATAATTAGTAACATGCGATAACTTTTTATTAAACTTCCATGCAATGATCATTAAATATTAAATGACCAATGAATCGGTACAAGTTGTGCAACAATGTTTTATACCAATGGGGTGATTTGTGTGAATCCACAATTAAGTGTTAAGTATGAAGACATATAAACTTACATGAAAAACATCATATTTTAATGAATCTTCCATTATGATAAACAAATTGTCAAACAACTTTAATCGATTCATTGGTAATTTAATATTTAAAAATCACAATATAGACGTTTAATAAAATATCATTATTATAAACTTAGTAAATTTTTGGTAAAACTTATAGTTAATTTATTATTATTATTATTGTTATAAACATACTTAAACATTTTTAATTAATCAAAATATTTTCAACGTAAACAAACATAAATTTCCAAAGTTAACAATAAAGTATTATTTACTCATATGAGATACCCTTAATTAATTGAAAGATAATCAAAAGTAGATTGAAATTATCGAGCACATACTTATTTCACAAAAAAGTATTTAAAGTTAATCCAAATTTGTAGTCTTATTCACACACATGCTCTAAAAGAGTAAAACTAAAATGAATCAAAAGAAACCATTGATTTCGTAAAATAACTATGTTAACTTCAACGTGGGTATACATCTGAAATAACTTATCTAATTGTATTATTTACATCGTCTGCAGATCATCTATTTTATGTAAATAAACTAAGCTGATGCTTAAAATATATGCACTTCGAAAGAATATATTAGGCAAAGGTCGAAATTTATTATTTTTATTATTATATAAATTCAGTTAATTTTTATAAAACTTAGTTAATTTGGTCAATATTATATAATTTAATATGTATTAGTATTAGTATTATTAATATTTTAAACTTAACTAATTTTTATAAAACTCGTATTATTCATTGTTATTATTGCTATTATGATTGATGTTGTTGTTAGTATTATTATAAATATAGTTAATTTCATAAACATTAGCTAAATTATTATTATGGTCAACTTATTTAATTTTTATAAGCTTATTTAACTTTTATGTAACTTAATAAATGGGTTATACAATATTTGTTAATTTTTTATTATTGTTATTGTTGTTATTATACAAATTTAGTTAATTTTTATAAAGCTTAGTTAACTTTGTTAATACTTTATTAATAAAAATATTGGGAATATGACATTGGTTAATACTTTAATAATAACAACAACAATCATAATAATAATACTTAATCAAATCAAGTCCATTTGGATTGCACGTAATAAAACATTGGGAGTGTGATATTATTTTTTGATGAAAAAAGTGTTCCTCAAACGAGGAGAGCATATTTTATTAATAAAACTAAATAGCTTACAAAAATAAGATAAAATACAAAAAGAGTGAATGTCCTACCCTACTTTAATTAAACGATGTAAGGATGGCCAGAATGATTATCATTATAGATGAGTATAAAGTAGACACAACATTATATAATCATTTTGAGTATAGCAGTTCAAGAAGATGTAGCAAAATAAAGGGTAGCAGGATTTGCAAGAGCATCAACAGTGAACAGCAACAGAGCAGTAATGTAAAGAAAGGCGAATCTAAACAGAGCATCAACAAAGCCTAGTAAAAGACTCGTGTAGTGAAAAATAGAGCAAAAACGGACTTTATTGTGCATGTACCATAAGAAGAAAACCAATATAGATAAGGTATACGCTGGGAATGTAATTTTGAAGAGTTGTATAATTGGAATTTCAGTAGCAAAATTTTAGAATCTTAAATAATGATAAATTGGTTAACCAAATAACATTTTTTTCTAAAACAGGATAAGCTTACCAATAAAGTTGTGACACAAGCATCATTTGTTCTTGGATTTCATGGTTTCAACACTATAATCCACACCCCACTACACCTCTTCCAGATCGCCAAAACTTTGACTCATACCCTGAATAGAGTACCACTACAACTCCTAGTCCAGAACGCCACCACTTTGATTCATAAAAGCATCATTTCCAACTTTCATGTCAACTTTTGGTGGCCTCGTTACTACAAATAAAATAGAAATAAGTACGTTTTAAGGCTGAATAAATTAGCAGGAGCAAAAAGTTACAATTACATATTATTCCCAATCAACAAGAAATGAATATTATTTGTCGTAGGAGTTACTAGATATTACTAAGATATATTGTGATTCCATTATTTTAAGACCATCAAACTACTGGTAGTTAATTTTTCCATCTACATACCAAAAAAGTAAGTGTCTACTATAGTGAATACTAAGATATACTATATGAGTGATTGAATATTTTAGACTTGCATTTCTCTTTTCTTTATTCTATGTATTTTCATATCGAAAATTTAATTCCAGTTTATTTCCTGAAATTAAACTTGGTTGAAAATATTGAATTATCTATTTACCTATGTAAATGAACCCATTCTTTTTCCATCGACATATAATTAAAGAGAAGCACTGAAAAAGTAATCAAGCTCCAAAACGAAGGAGAAAAAAGTGTACTAAAGCATTAGCCTTATACTAAATTTGTACCTACTCTTTTAACAAAATATTTTGCCAATTAATATTACCAAACCAAAATGTATCAAATAAAACACTTAACCAGTTCTGAGGTCTTAAGTTTTTTTAGAAACATATATACAAATAATGTACAGTAAAATGCATGGATGGATAAACCTGTTGCTCTTATCACATCTAGTACTAAGACAGAAAAATCACACCATAAAGCATAGAAACGCAGTAACAGATTGAGCCTCATGTTTATTAAGATGACTGTTGTTAACAACATCAAGTCAACAATTCTACAAACAGAAAGTGCTAAGAAATATATGCAGTTTGTGGAAGAGCATTTTCGTTCAGCTGATAAGTCACTCGCTGGTACTCTTATGGCAGAACTCACGACCATGAAGTTTGATGGGTCGTGAACTATGCAAGAGCACATTATAGAGATGACTAATCTTGCAGCAAGGTTAAACTCCCTTGGACTTACAATACAGGATTCTTTTCTTGTCTAGTTTATCCTGAACTCGCTACCTTCTAAATATGGACCTTTTCAAATTAACTATAACACTATAAAGGATAAATGGAGTGTTAATGAATTGGCCAGTAGACTTGTTCAAGAACAAAGACGTTTGAAAAATCAAGTGAATCACTCAGTAAGTTTTGTGAGTAATAAAGCTGGTAAAGAAAATAATGGAAAATCTAGTCATTTCAAAAAGAAAAAGGACCTGCTAAGAATTGGCAGGATAAGGAAAAGAGGAACTAAAGAATGTTCGATGTCATTTCTGTAAAAGGAAAGGACATTATCAAAATGACTATCCGAAAAGGATAGCTTGGTTCGAAAAGAAAGGTAATCATCTATCTTTCGTATGTTTTGAATCAAATTTAGCTGAAGTTTCTATTAATACATGGTGACTTGATACTGGTGCTACAACTCATGTCTCCAATAATATGCAGGGATTTCTTATGATTCGAACCATAAATCCAAATGAAGATTATTTCCTCTTTATGGAAAATGGAATGAAATCCACAATAGAAGGCATTGTGACTTATCGTCTAATTCTAGAAAGTGGATATGTGTTAGACTTATATAGTACCCTTTATGTACCTTCATTATCTAGAAACCTTATTTCCGTAAGTAAGTTGGATATTTTTGGTTTTAGATGTACGTTTGGATCTGGTTGTTTTGATTTATATAAGAATACTGATAATGTTGGTTCTAGTATTCTAATTGATGGTTTATATAAATTAAAACTGAACGACACTTATGTGAATTCCTTGCTGAATGTAACAAATAATGTTGGATGCAAACGTAGCATGTTGAATGAAAATTCTTCTTTCTTATGGCATAAAAAACTAGGTCACATATCCAAAGAAAGAATGATGAGATTAGTAAGTAATGAAATTTTGTCAAATTTGAACTTTGGTGATCTAGAATTATGTGTGGATTGTATTAAAGGTAAACAAACCAAACATAATAAGAAAGGATCCAATAGAAGCAGCCAGCTTCTTGAAATAATACACACTGATATTTGTAGACCTATGGACACTCCAGCCTTTAATGGAGAAAAGTATTTCATCACTTTTATTGACGATTTTTCCCGCTATGATTATGTCTATTTGCTTCATGAAAAATCTCAATCTGTGAATGCCCTTGAGACCTTTGTAAAGGAAGTTGAGAGGCAATTAGATAAAAAGGTGAAAATCATAAGGTCTGACAGAGGTGGTGAATATTATGGCAAATATAATGAGTCAGGCCAGTGTCCAGGCCCATTTGCAAAATTCCTCGAAAGTCATGGCATATGTGCGCAATACACAATGCCAGGTACACCACAGCAAAATGGTGTAGCAGAAAGGCGCAATAGGATGTTAATAGATATGATCAGGAGTATGATGTCAGATTCTACACTACCTATGAATTTATGGTCGTACGCTCTCAAAACCGCTAATTATTTATTGAATAGGGTTCTTAGTAAAGCTGTTCAAAAGACTCCTTTTGAATTATGGACTAATAGTAAACCTAGCTTAAGACTCCTGCATGTTTGGGGTTGTCCAGCGGAAGCGAGAATTTATAATCCACATGAAAATAAATTAGATTCTCGAACGATTAATGGGTATTTTTTAGGTTTGAAAAATCTAAAGGATATGTGTTTTACTGTCCTAATCATAGTCCAAGAATTATAGAAACTGGTAATGCAAGATTCATTGAGATTGGTGAAGTCAGTGGGAGTACTAGAAGAGAAATAGTGGAAATAAAGGAAACAAGGTTAAATGTTACATTGCCTAGAATAGTTCCTCCATTTACTATTACTCCAAATGTTGTTCCAGCTGTTGGTGAACAGCATGATGATGAACAACATATAAATGAAGAAGTACTTCCTAAAGGAAATGACTTACATAATGCTGATATGCATGAACCACAACAAGTAGCTTTAAGAAGATCTCAAAGAGATCGTAGGTCAACTATTTCTAATGACTATATGGTTTATATGCAAGAATCATATTATGATATAGGAATCAATAAGGACCCATTTTCGTTTTCACATGCTGTAGAAAGTAAAGAGTCAAAGGAATGGATTAATGCCATGAAAAAAGAACTAAAATCCATGCAACGGAATGAAGTTTGGGATCTCGTTGAGTTACCACATGGCTGTAAAAGAGTCGGATGCAAATGGGTTTTTAAAACCAAACACGACTCTAGTGGTACTGTCGAACGGTATAAATCTAGGCTTGTTGCTAAGGGTTACACTTAGAAAGATGGTGTTGATTACAAGAAGACATTTTCTCCTGTTTCGAAAAAGGACTCACTAAGAATAATAATGGTATTGGTAGCACATTATGATTTGGAATTGCATCAAATGGATGTGAAAACAGCCTTTCTGAATGGAGATCTTGATGAGGATGTTTATATGGATCAACCTGAGGGTTTCTCTGTAAAAGGTAAAGAACAATTGGTGTGCAAACTTAAGAAGTCAATATATGGGCTTAAACATGCATCCCGGCAATGGTATATAAAGTTCAATACCATTATTACATTTTTGGGTTTTAAGGAAAATATGGTTGATCACCGTTTATACCAAAAGATCAGTGGGAGAAAGTTTATTTACCTAGTCCTTTATGTTGACGACATCTTGCTTGTTGCAAATAATTTAAGCATATTGCATGAGACTAAGGAATTTCTCTCAACGAACTTTGAAATGAAAGATATGGGAGAGGCATCCTATGTGATTGGAATAGAAATATTTCATAATCGATCACAAGGAATATTGGGATTGTCTCGGAAAGGATATGTCGAAAGGATTCTAGAGAGATTAGGAATGAGTAAGTGTTCACCTGGGAAAGTTCATGTACAGAAAGGTGATAAATTCAATCTCATGCAATATCCTAAGAATGGTGTCGAACGAAAGGAAATGGAATCAATTCCATATGCATCTGTAGTTTGTAGCCTAATGTATGCTCAAACCTGTACTAGACCGGATATCATTTTTGCGGTCGGTATGTTAGGAAGGTATCAAAGTAATCCAGGAAGGGAACATTGGCAAGCTGCAAAGAAAGTGTTAAGGTACTTACAAGGTACGAAAGATTACATGCTCATGTATAGTGGATCCAATGAATTGGAGGTGATTGGATATAGCGATTTAGATTTTGTTGGATGCATCGATACTAGAAAATCGACTTTTGGTTACCTGTTTATGTTTGCTCAAGGAGCCATATCATGGAAAAGTGCGAAACAAACTATCGTTGCTTCATCTACTATGGAGGCAGAATTTGTGGCTTGTTATGAAGCCACAATTCATGCATTATGGTCGCGGAGCTTTATTTCAGGACTTACGGTTGTCGACACCATTAGCAAGCAACTGAAAATTTATTGTGATAACTCTACAACGGTGTTTTTCTCAAAAAACGACAAGTACTCTAAAGGTGCCAAACATGTGGAACTAAAGTATCTTATTGTGAAAGATGAGGTTCATAAATAAGGGTGTAAATCATGCACATCAGGACAGAACTTATGATTGCAAACCCTTTGACGAAAGGGTTATAGCCAAGATAATTTAAGGAACATGTTCAAAGAATGGGTCTTAGTTGTACTAATAATAATTGATGTGTGACATTCTAAGCTTCTTTGTGTGTTTCTGATATACAATTATGTGTCTCTTGTTTTAATGTGGTAGTACGTACTTTATGTAATTTTAAACAAGAAAGAGTCTTATAAACGTATTATGTTTAATCATTATGATATAAGGCATTATGTGGACCATTATGCTGTTTTATACAAATTATGAGTATAAAATGATGGATTGCTGGTGTTGTAGTATATGGAAGGGAATGCATTGAATTAATAATGCACAACCGCCATAACTCCCAGCAATTTATCATAGTATGATGTTCAACACTTGATATTATGAATAATCGGGTCAAGTGAGAGAATGTTAGGAAACTGCTATTAGAAACTGCAATCATTTCATTTACTTTCAACATTATGCTATTTCTAATCTTAATATGACCCTATTAATAAGGTCATAAATAGAACGTTTCATTTACCTTTAACGTTATGCAGTTTCTAATATTAATGTGACCCGGTTAATTAAGTCATAAATAGACCGTTCTATAATTAGAACATTAGGTCTGTGATTAATCTTAAGCGTTGAATTGGTATATGATGGACGTACCAGATTTAGAATTAAATGTTATATAAAGGATTGGGTTCTCTCTCCTGATATATAGATGTATTCCTCTCCATCAAGAAACATATAAAGAAATAAGGTTAGAGAGAGAAACTTAATTATGAGAAGAAGAGTAATTATTAGAAGTCAGAAGAAGAAGATGGCATCCATTACATCTTCCGTTGTTAATCAAGGTACGTCATCTTAAACAAAAAAAAATTATATTAAGCTTTGTTTGTGAAATATTTGGTATTGGTGATTCTTGGGCTATTACTTGAATTGTTCATCATTAATCATGAAAGATCGAACAGTAAAGAATTTCTGACAAAAATGTGGTGCATCAATCCTTAAAATATTCAAAATGACACACCACTTTGGAATATGGAATATTAGGGATGCCCACTGCCCAGCAAAAATTGATCAAATTAATACCTAATCAATCACAACAGTTTATCCCTCTTTGCTATTTTAGAAACAAAACTAAGTTTGCCTCTTACCAATAGAACTGCCAAACAAATCAACCCTTCATGGTCCCTTCATGACAATCACTGATGAAGCATTTGGTAGAATTATAGTCATTCATGATTTTACTACTCTCAAACTCAATCCTATTCTATCAACATCTTAACTCTTACACTTTCATGCCAATATAATTCAATCCAATTGCTCCTACTTACAATTGTATATGCTCATAACTCCCTGATATCAAGGCAAACACTTCTAAATCTTCTCCCTGCCTCCAGACAAGATAGCTATCCTTGGATGGTTTTTGGTGACTTCAATTGCTGCCTCAACATTAATGAAAGGAAAGGTGGCATTCCACTTCTCCCCAAGGATAAAAACCCCCTCAATAAATCTATATTTGATCCATTGCTCATGTCCATTCCTTCTTCTCGTGCAAAATTCTCTTGGAATAATAAAAGTAGAACCGGTGCCAAGATTTTCACTACCATTGATCATTCATTTGCAAACTATCAAGCTATCTCTGCATGGCCTGCTTTATTAACCTTCTTGCCACACCTAGTCTTATCTGATCACTCACCCTTTATCTTTTCCACTGGGGTAAAGCCATTAAAAGAGAAAAAAAGTTTTAAATTTTATGATTCTTGGGTTCAAGAACCTAAGTATAATAGTATAATCCTAAAAGTTTAGTCTAGTTATTATTATGGCAACCCAATGTATGTTTTTTGCAGCAAACTCAAGACCACTAAAGCATCTTTAAGGGAATGGGCAAAAAATAAATATGGGGATGGTGCAAAAATTTCCACAAAGCTTCGGGAACAGCTTAAGCAAGTTCAGGAATTCCTTATGTTGAATCCCAATGATCCTACGGCTACCAGTGATGAGAGAAGGATTTTTGAAGAATTGAATGCTACCTTGATCATTGAAGGCAAAATGAAAAAGCAACAACTATTCCAAAAATAGGTGACTGAGGGTGATAGTAATACTGCATACTTCATGCTTCATTAAAGGTTAAACAAAACAAGGAGCAAATTAGCTCCATTACTGATGAGCAAGGGGTGCTTCACTCAACCCCTTTTGATGTAGCAGCTGCTCTTTTCAACTATTATAGGAATCTTTTTGGCAATCAATCATCTTTTTAACCTAGCTTTGATGAGCTGTCTAACATCAAGCTCCCTACAATTCTCCTTGAAGAATATGCTTCTCTTAATAACAAGGTAACTGATGAGGAAATAGAAAACACTCTCTTTTCCATGAACAAAAAAATCAAGTGGAGGCCCTGATGGGTTCAACCTCCTATTTTTCATTCATAGCTGGGACACCATCAAACTTGATTTCCTGAGAGTATTGCACAATTTTTTTGACAAGTTTAAACTGCTGGGTGAATTAAATGCAACAAACCTAGTACTTATTCCTAAAACCAATCCAGCTTGCTTAGTATCATCCTTTAGACCCATCTCTTGCTGCAACGTGATGTATAAATGTATTTCAAAATTTTTGGCAACAAGGCTTGTTCATGTTTTGAATAGAGTCATATCAAAAAACCAGGCTGCTTTTCATCCCATAAGGAGTATTTTGGATAATGTGATGCTTGCTCATAAAATGCTAAAAGAGTATGGCTACTCTCAAGCAACCATAAGTGCCATGCTCAAACTTGATTTAAGAAAAGCATATGACAGTTTGCACTGGACTTCGATAATGAGAATTATATGCCTCATGAGATTTCCAAAACCCTTTGTTGCCCGGGTATATAGGTGCATCTCAACCAAGGTTCAAATTTCCGTTTTCCATTTCCGTTCCGCCCATTGGTAATTTTAAAATTTCTGGTTCCGTTCCGGAAGTTCCGCTTTAATTCCGATTTTCTAATTCTGGTACTTTTTTGCTTTAATTTGCTATATACGCTAATAAATATCCAATATTGTCATAAATTTATAATACATTTTTAGATTACATATAAAATACACACTTTAGTTAAAAATCCATTGTGCAAGATTATGTATTGTTCATTTGAGATTTAAAACTTGGATCAATTTTCAAAATTTTGTATTTTTATTATGATTCGATGCAATTTAACAAAAGTATAAAAGCCATTTTTTATGAAACTATATGATTTCTTCTCCATTTATTTATTGTCTCGATTAATTTATTTTCTTTTTTTAATCATTATATGTTTGTTGTATTTTTTAATAAGTTTTTTTCAATATTTGAAAAGCAAATCCAGAATTTAGATCGGAACCGGAATTTTGACCGGATTCCATTCCGGTTATGAGCGGAACCGGAACAGAATCACCGGAATAATTGGAATTCCGCCGGAATTTCGAACCATGATCACAAACCCATCATTTTCTTTAAAACTTAATGGTAACACAACTGATTATTTCAAAAGTAAGCAGGTAATCAGGCAGAAGGATCCCCTCTCTTATTACATTTTTATCCTTTGATGTAAGTCTTCAATTCCATGCTCTCTATAAAGTTCATGAACAAGGAAATCCTTTTTCACCAAAAATGCAAAACTCCCCACATTTCCTCACTGTTATTTGCAGATGACATCATGATCTTTACAAAGCTTGATAAAGATTCTATTGCTTGCATCATTAGTACTCTAGAAAAATTCCACAGAGTTACAGGATTGCAACTGAATACTTCAAAGTCACATTTACTAACCTTTGGAATATCTATTGAAGCTACTAC
Organism: Allium cepa; assembly: GCA_030765085.1. Taxonomy (NCBI): domain Eukaryota; kingdom Viridiplantae; phylum Streptophyta; class Magnoliopsida; order Asparagales; family Amaryllidaceae; genus Allium; species Allium cepa. Next base: position 1,026,220,906 of record CM060932.1, on the reverse strand, counting down.
AGAGCTAGCTCTCTTCTCTAGTCTTCAAACCATGAAAAATGATATGAAATACCTTGTCCTTCCTCTCTGTTCTTCTAGAATTACTACTGCTGACTGTATACTACTGTATGAAAGGATCACTGCCAAGATGAACTGCTGGTCCACTAACTTTTTATAACAAGCTGGTAGATTGGTTTTAATTACATCTGTAATATTCTCAATGACAATGTATTGGGAGAGAACCTTCATTCTACCTACAAAGCTACTCAAGATGATCATAAGTGCTATGCTAAGGTTTTTTTGGACTAGAACAATTCACTTTGGAAAAACGGTCCCATGCTCCTTTTCCAAATTTGAAATTCCAAAAAACAAAGGTGGTCTTGGCATTTTTAACATTATAAAATGAAACAAAGCTGCAGTCAGTTTTCACTTTAAGCTTTCCTCTGTGACAATGATAGTCTTTGGGTTGCATGAACCGAAATTTATAATATAGGCAAAAAATCCCTCTGGACTATATCAGTTCCTCAGCACGACAGCTGGGTGCAGAGGAAGCTCCTGGATTTGAGAAGCTTGTTTATATCATTCTTAAAGTTTACTATCTCAAATGACAGCCTTAAAAAATTCTGGGATGATCCTTGGTCGAACAATGGTCTTATTTTGAGCAAACTGTTCGATCCCCATCATATTCAGTAGTCTGGCATAGATAGAGGTGCCTTTGCCACTGACTTTATTAATAATGGGTCTCTCACTCTTCCATATAGAAGAAATCAGGAATTAAGGCTCTCTGGAATAAAATCAGTGCTCTCACCTATGCTAACACTGACTCTGACACTCTTCTGTGGAATGGCAAGACCCATAAAATTTCTATGGTTTATGGTTTACTCATGAACAACAGCAGTTTGACTAAGAGTATATGGCACAGAGTGATGTGGAGCAGCAACTCCCATGCAAAGACAACTTAATGTTGTGGAAGGTCATTAACAATGGGTTAATGAAAAAGGAAAAGATGATAGCCTATGGTATGAATGTAGATATCTTACAGAAAATGTGCAACACTTACATTTTGAGTGTAATCTGTTACTTTTCCTCTGGAGCAACTTAATGGTTAAAGTTGGTCAGTTTCACTCTTTAGGGATTTCAATGATTGAATGGGACATTATTAGTAAGGCAACAAAGTGGAAAAATGAAGAATGTGCTGTTTTGTTTTTCATCATAAAGAAATATTTGAACTTGGTTTGGGAGGAGAGAAATGCAAGGTGCTTTGAGAAAAAAGGGGTATTTTTGCTAGCATATGGTCCGGACTAATGCAATCAATTCACCAGGGAATGCGATCAAGCAAACATGATTTCTCATCACTTCATGCTTGGTCTTAGGCTAACTTAATTTCTGTCTTTTATGTTTAGTCTTTTGTTTTCTTTTTTCCTGCAGCTTGCTTTGTTTCACTCCTGTGCATATGTAGTTTCTATTTTGTGTTTATTTTATTATTTTTTCCTAGGTTCGAGCATGTTCTTTCCTAGTTTGTTTTTCTTTTTTTGAATAAATTTGCTAGGGGACCACCTAACCCCGATTGCTTTCCAAAAAAAAGTAGTTTTCAACTATATTATTGTCTATTTTTTTATAAGTTTTTTTTAATATTTATACTTAGTCAATAAAAGATATTTTATTAATTTGAATTTACTTAGGTCTAAATTTAAATTTAAATATGTTTTACCAAATCAAATTTATATTTTAAGTTTAAATTTGAATTGAAGTTTTATCTTAATCAAATTGTGAATATTTTAAAAATTAAATTTATTATTTATCAAATAAAATTTTGAAATATATTATGCATAAATTTTCGTATTAAACAATTTAGTAAGGTAATTAACGTAGATACATACATACGCAGATATACATCGTTCATGTACATATATGCATACATGCATACATATACATACACACACACACACACACACATACATACATACATACATACATATATATATATATATATATATATATATATATATATATATTAACACATGTGATAATGTTATGTAGGGTACAACATGCAACATGGTTTAGTACAAACGTATGTAGATATTAAGATTTATATCTATCTTGTATATAATAGGGGGGGTGTGTGTGTATGAATATGTGTGTTTCTGAGTTTCTGTGTATAAGACATATCTATAATTGTATACATAAAATATATTTGATTAATAAGTTTAATAAAATAAAACTAGTCATCGCATGTATATATGAATATATATTAGATATATTCATATTTTTACATATATTATATTTAACTAATATAGATTAATTAAGTGTAAAATAAAATAATCAAATAAAAAACGATTTTATTTAAACAACTAGATTGGATCTAATGTTAACTAGTAGATCATATAGGACCATTATGATCCAATTAGGGATTTTTTAAACTTACCCATTTCGCTCGCTACCAACTGGGTCGGTTAGAGTAATGGTATCAGAACCCAAATGATCTATGTGTTCTATTTACTCAATATTTATGGCTGATTAATTAGACTTATATATCTGATGGGTGTCTATAATAGTAGTATCTAGACTTAGGATTACATAGGAAGTATTCTCCTAAATTTACCTATTTCACTTGTTGAAAACCTAGGCAGTTTTAATAATAATATCAAAGCCAAAATGGTCTAGCCATCTAATTAGACAACATTTAGGGCCAACTAATTAAACTTATCTGTCTACTGGGTGTCTAGAATAGTAGCATCTAGGCTTGGGTTGCATAAGAGGTATTCTTCCCTCATTGGCTACCGGCTTAGCCCAGTGAGTGGAGTAAGTTCAAAACGTTGGCCCGAGTGTAAGAACTAAAGCAGCTTTGGCCTTGTGCTAATTTTTGTACTAAGACTTGAAATTTGAAATATATTATGAATTTAAATGTTAATTTTAAAATATAAAAGAAAATTTTATAAAATAAATTTAAGACTTTTCAAAATTATTAACAATTTTTTATTTTTTATTTATTTAATTAACACGATTAATTACATAATGATTAATTAAAAGTTAATTAATATGTGTGTATATATATTGATGTGTGTATATATATACATATAACTATAAATGTTATAGTTAAATATTCATATTAAATATGTTTAAGGTAAATTCAATAAGAAATTCAAAATTTATTATAATATTTAATTAAATAGATAGTTTATTTAATAAATAATTAATCAAAGGCTAATTAATTCAAATACATTTATATGTGTGTGCCTGTGTGTATAACTATAAAGGTTATAGTTGATCATTTGCCTTATATAGTTTAGGATGAATAAAAGAATTAGAAATTTTAAATAAAAGTTAATTAATTAGTTAATAAAATTAAGAATGAAAATTAAATAAATTTGATTTAATTAATAAGATACATATAAATATTATATAGGTTAATTGAATGTTAATAGTTATAAATAAATTAAACTTGCATATTTATCTAATTATATAAGCATATATATTTATATACGTATGTATGTATAAAGATAATATAAGTGAAAGTATAAGAAACCTAAATATATTTTTGGAATAAGTACATATGTAAGGTACATATACCATGATTTCAAATGTGTCCGACACTTGAATCATAAGGGCATTTCATAAGAAATATGTTATTACTGAAATCGATAGCACCAAAAATATATTAAAGATATTCTTTAATATGGTTTCCCTTTACCTTTTATATATTGATACATTAAATGCATACACACCAATTATTGAGAAAAATTCAAGATAAAGATGTTACGTGTAGTACTATTAATATATTGCCCATATGAGGTAAGAAACACAAACATCCCACTATTTGATTAATTATAGTAAAAATATATTTTTAGGATTAATAATTTGGAATTTTAATGAATAAATGGATTTTTGGTATTTATTTGATATTAAAAAAATATCGATTTAAAATTCCAATTTGAAATTTAAATTGTGTTTTAAAGATCCAAACATTGTTTAGAAATTTATTTTGGAAAAATAAATAGTATTTGTAATTTGTTTTGAAATAAAATAATTACTGAAATTGGAAGTTAGTATTTTAATAAAATAAAATTGGTTATAAGAATAAATAAATTTATGATAAAAAGCCTTGAATAGATTTTTAAAAGGATATAAAACAACAATCTAAAGGCGGTTCGGGATATAAGGTGGTTAGAGCTACAGATTTATTTAAAGAAATAAAAATAAAATAGAAAGTTTTTATTGGACCTTGCTTCTTGAACTTATCTTTATAATCATTATATCTTAACTCTTATAATTTCTTAACTCTAAAGCATTCTCCATCAACACCCTATACAAACTTAGTCACGTATCTCTCTATCTCCCGTTAGTAAGGAAAAGGCCCATTAACGCGGTTATTTTCTTCCTTATCTTCATCTTCAAAGGCTAAGTTACTAAACTTCTTCTCCAAATATTGTATAGAAAGTGAGTATAATATATATTTCATATATATTGTTATCTTCTTCCTTACTATTAGTTTGACACTGTTTGTGCACATACAGTTGTTCATAAGAGTGATATAGGTAGTGTGCCGAGGACAAATGAAGATTCACCACCAAAAGCCTAAAGACGATGACCAAAATGACAAAATTATCGACATTACTTCCCAAAAAACATCACCACTAGTCGACCACCCAAGATTGCGATGGTCAACAGGTCAGTTCAATATTCTAGGCACTAATGCCCAAAACATTAGCCAGTTTTGATTTCGGTTTATTTCCTTTGATTTTTGTGATGATGTGATTAATTCTAATTTGGTTTGCATATAAAAAACAAGTTAAAATGCATTGGAAATTATGGATCAAAGTTTTGAATTCTTTTGGTAAAGGTTAAAGCACATATTTTGTTTGTTTTACAGAATAATGGTAGGGAATTAATAACACACACACACACACACACACACACACACATATATATATATATAATTTTAAAATTCTTTAGAAATCTAATTCTTTAGTTTTTGAATTTAAGAAAACTATAAAATCATTATTAAGTGTATATAAGTTATTTTAGGAATTTTTAATTTGAAAATGAGTAATGGATTTAAGTAACATGGGTTTAAAATTGAAAAATTACTACTCAGCTCTGAGAACCTATGCAACGACCCGTAATTTTATCACTTTGAATAGGGATATTTAGATAATTTTAAATATTCAAATATTTGATTAAAATGATAATAATTATTTTTAATAATGTTAATAAGTGATTTATAATGGTTTTATAAGTATATAAACTTGTTTATAGAGATATAAAAACTTCGCCGCATTTTGGCAGATCGACACTGTATTTTTATAAATGGATTTTAATATTATTTAAAATGGTTTTATAATTTAAATAATCTTGTTTTAATTATTTAAAGATGATAAGAAATTTATTTTCAAGTTTTATTTACCTAACTAAATAGTTTGATTAAAAATTGAAAATATGAAGGGAACTCGAATTCCGGATTATCAATGATTTAATAAATAAAAGTTGTGATTGAATGTTATAACGTTATTAATTGAAATATGACATATATAAATACATATATATATACGCATACACATCTATAAATACAAACATACATTTACATTTAGCATATAAAACAAAAATGGTTTACTTTTGAAAAGGCAAACTTACCATCACTTACACATGAGAAGACGTGGCACATGGAGGGGGACTGGGTTAGGAAAATGGGTGAGATGAAGTAGTGTAAGAGATATTTACAAAAAATTCACATAAATAAAAAGGGATACTCTCTTTATTTCCACACATCTCTTCCATCTTCTTTTTCTTTTTTCTTGAACTTCTTATTCTCCTCTTCCGTGCTTTTCTTTCTTTTCTCTTCTATGGCCTTAGGCCGTGCGCAATAATGGAAAGAAAATGGCCTTAGGCCGAGAGTAAATAAAGAAGGAGATAAAGGTGGTGGGACATGAGATTTGGAAGGTGGAAGAATGGCCTTAGGCTATGTGCAAAGGTAGGGAAGGAGGCGAGAGCGTAAGCAATGAAGGAAGGAGAAAGTTTTGACTTTGAGCTAGGAGCAAATGGAAGTGATGGTGGGAGTGTTTTATTGATGTATTGAATGTTGGTAGGAAGAATTTTTGTTTGAAATAAATGTGAGTTAATGAGGCTTTGAATTTGTTAATAATATCACTTGATATTCATTTGTTAATCACTTGTTTGTATTATTTATCAATCACTTACTATTATTTACTATTAGTGATAAAAATGGACATTAACTACTTAAAGTTATACCCTTGATCAATGATTGCTTATATGGTTGTTCAATATATTCAGATGATGATTGGTTAATTATATATAAGTTTGAGTCATATATGATGAGAAATGATAGCTATGTGAATTAACAACGCATATCTTGTGAACTTATTCATATTATACCCAAAAATAATATGTATACAACATATATTAGGCCAATTTGTTTTTAAAACCAAAAGAAATGTCATTTTACAATATTGGAATTTACTTCGGAAAATTGAAGAAATGCGAAAGTAGAATTCTGAATAGATTTTGAACTTGTTTTAAAAAAAAGGAATTGGAAAAGTGGAGTTCTAAAATTATTTGTAAAATAATTTTTATGATTTGATTTTGAAAAATAATGGTTTTTAAAGAAAAAAATGATATGAAAATAACATATGGAGTATATAAAAGAATTGTAAATGGAAAAATAAAAAATCAAAATTTTTATAATGACATAATATTATAATATTTAGAAACAAAGTGAAAAGGATTTTGGAACCAAGTAAAATAGTAAATTATGGGTTTAAAATGGTTTAAAATGTTATATAAAGTGTTAAATGGCAAAGTTTGGTGAATTTTGAAAAATTGAGTAAAATGAGCTCGTCCTGTAGCGGCAGTCAGTAATTTCACATCGTAAAAATTAAATCCATTTATAGAATAGTAGATGAGTCGAAATTCTTTGATATAAGAATTTTCTCGACCCTTATAATCATTGTTTTCAAATGAAAAAGAAAAATCAAAATTTCACTTAGTAAAATTTGAGATATGTCCAAATCAATTTTTCAAAATTGTCGCGTTTTGGCAGTTCATAAAAATTATTTTCGACTCTTTAAAAATGGATATTTTTAATCTTTAAAAATATAAAATAAATTCCATAAATTTTTTAAAATGTTTTGAAAGGGATTTCACGTACAAAAATGGACATATATATATAATGAAATAGATGTTTTGATCTATAAAGCTTTAAAACCACTATTCACCGGCAATTTAGCAATGGGATTTGACAACTTTTGAATAAATGTTTTAAACTTGGGTTTTTTCTTATAAATCATTTGAAAATGATTTTCAAATATTTGCATAAGTATTTTAAAAGGTTTAGAGTTGATCAAATAAATTGACCGCCTTAAGGGTGATAGAGAGAGTCTCTAGGTTGAAGTTTGAGAAACCGGTTGCTTGCTTCCCTTAGCTATTCGGACTGGCCCGATAGAGGGAATGGTTAATTTGATTTACTTGAATAGCATTTTCTTAAGATAAAAGAAAAGTGATTTGTAATTTTCCAAAAGTTAAACAAGATTTATAATAGGATTTTGATTGTTAAAGAAAACATTCTAGCTAAACTCTATATTAAATTTCGAGGAGGGGACTCGTACTATCCGTATGAATTTAAAAGGTGATTCCACCATTATTTGATGACTAGTACAGGTCGAATATGGAAATTGGTATTGAGTATAATTAGTCTAAAATATATGTATCCTTTTAGTTCAATACTAACTGGCTTTGATTTACAATAAATGATGTCTTTAATAGCATTGTTTTTAACCTTGTAAAGATATATTTTGGGAATATGAAATCTCCGTTAAGATTGGATATACTAATTCTAGAAGATGGAAATATTTTCCTAAGCAATTTAAAAGAAATGATCTAGTATTTCTAAAGTTAAAAGGAGGCTTGATGATCCCATATATACTGAAAGAAATAGAAATGGTTTAAAGCTTATATCCTTGAAGAAATATTCATTTGGATGAAAATATTTATAAATTAGATGATGTTTGATAATTGCCTACATACTTGGCATCTTTTTATCGATGACTGATTAAGAGTGACTGGGATCAGATTTAGGTCATTCCTATCGAAAACCACTTCGAATAAATATACGCGTTCGAAAGTGAAGATATGTTAAAGACAATGATTTTGAAGACGGAGATATTCATAAGGTAGGGCTGCTTGCCACTAATCTCTGGGGTTATTCCTATACTATATATATGGTGGTAATAGTGCTTTCATTTTTAAAATCTTTGATTGGCAAAGGCTACTAGCTACTAATCCTAGGGGTGATTCCCAAACAGGATGTGGAAGGAGGAGTGCCTTCGGTTTGTCCTTTACCTGTGCAACTGGTATGGATGAATGTCTAACATTACATTTCTGAGATAACGTGCATTGATTTTTACAAACGTACATTTGTTTGGTGGTGTAGGAGGTAACCCCTCTTATAATTAACACCCTTTCCTGAGGCATATGAAATTGAAGGTTGTACTTATGTGAAAATCAATAATGTGTTGTTGGAAATGGTATTCTGGCATTCAAAGTGTAATTTGCTTTGAGGAAAGTAAAGCATAGCCTCATGAGCCTCACATCCCAAAGATGATATGGGAAACTATATGGTATGAAGGAAATATTACAATTTAATGACTATTAGATAATCGTGGATAAAAAGGTGTTCCAGCTTTCGAGTTTAAATGAATAGGTATAGTGGGTATGATCCCTGTACGAGAAGCCACCGGGTACTATGATTGCTATATGTAAACTCTACAAAGGAAGGAAAAGGCCTCTAGTTCCCCATCTTATTTGAAATCAGATACCAGTGTGAGCTTTATGATTTTGTTTGTATTCCAAAAATGGTGTAATGCTTTGCAAACATTTCAGCTACCCTTTTCTACCATATACTATGTCGACCTGTCTAGGCATTGGTACTTTCTTTGTGTATACATTGATTTGAAAAGTGTTTTCAGACCAATGTCATTAAAGATAATATCAAGTAAAATTCGATGGTTATTTTGGTCATCTTAAGGTAAAAACCCATCTGTGCTAATGTGCGGCGTGGTCTTACAAGATACTCTTTATTTTCAAAATGGTTTTGTTTTGATATCAATCTGATCTATAACACTATCATATATATATTTATAATTCGTGTTTCCTATGCTGGCTTGCTAAGCCTGATCCGGGTATTCTTAATACTTGGGTCAGATCAAAGTAGTTTCGGGATTTTCCAAAAACGCTTAGAGTTTCTAAAGAAGAGCTTGAGATCCTCATCAATGTACGAACGTAGTTTACTTTTCCAACGTTTTCGTTTTTTCAGCATTTGTAAGGATAAGTGTTTATAACTGCCCAGGCAGAGCTTAGGTTAGGCTATGATATGTGCATTTCAAATTTTCCATTGTAAATATTATTAATATTATAAATTATTCCATTTGCATGAGATTATGTTCTGTCTTTATTTTCTTTTACTCTTAACAATCGGTTTTTTGACACTTGAATGCTTGGAACGCAATACATTGGATGTGTTATTTTTGATTTTCAAAGGTCGAAATCTCGTTCGTTACATTTGATATCATAGCTTAGGTTGAGTAAATACCTAAGTCTAGTAGGGCTAAGACTCATCAGAGATAGGGTTAGTAATGCCCTAAGAGGAGTAACTCATAAGAGATAGGGTAAGGGACACCCTAGAATGAGTTTGAGTGTATTATATATATGAATGCGTATTTGTAAGTGATCAATAAAATGTTTTGTGTTGAGTGGTTTATGAATTCTGGTCAATTCATGGTGGCCACATGTATTTGATAGGGATTCCTAAATACTTAACAAGGCAAACCGACACATTATTTTCGAAAGGAGTGCATTTAATATATAAAAGAATATATTTCAAAAAGAAATAAATATTTATGTGTATTAGTTTGTGGTTAAGGAAGTAATAACATTCAGTTATGATCCTTTATTGATTGAACGAACACCTTGTGAATTAAGTTTCACGAATTGACTAAAAACTTTTTGATAATAATGCTTGGTTAAGGATAATGAATTTATATAAAATAATAAATGAGCATGTTGTATAAAAGCGTGTTTTACAAAAATAAAATGATTTTATAAAAAGAGATTTTAAGGATTTAAATCCTGGTATTTTGTAAGAGCTTTGCAAATTTTAAAATGATTTGGAAGAAGTTATAATTTTAGGAGTAGAATTTATAAAATGAAAAGTTTATATTTATAGAAGATTTTTTATAAAGTTAAAATATTTTTTAAGGGAAATGATTTGAAAGTGATATTTTAAATGAGATTTAAACTATATTATTGAAAGTGATATAAAAAGGGCTTAAGTAAAGAAGACATGGATTTCGACATTATTGTTGTGAATAAATGTTTTCGAAAAGTGAGGAAGGCATATATTATAACACTATTGTTATACTAAGTGATTTTCGAAATGAGATATTTTATATAGTATACGAGATTTATAGGTATCCTCTATTCGATGTTCAGATTCAAGGCAGGTAACTTATATCTATTTATAAGTTAAGAATGTCATCCATTCAAGGACTGAGAGATATGATACCCCAACTTGATCGGCTTCATTGTTAATTAATAAAGAGTTTAAGTTCGACATCAGAAATTAATATAATATATAATTAACCGGATCCTTATACTTATGTTTTTCAGTTGTCGTAATGATGTTTTATGCAACATTAATTTTGACCCAGTAAAGTATGTTTTGGAAAATATGAAATTTTGCTCAAAGTTTTTACGGATTTAAGTATATAGATGTATTTTCTAAATGTTGAAATTGAAATTGTTTCTTTGGAAAGAAGATAAGAATTTTTGGTAAATAAAAATTATGAAATAACTGTATATAAAGAAGCATCTTTATGAATAGTGTTTAAATCAAAGATACAAGCTTATAAAATGTTTCCATAAAGATTTGAGAAGATAATAAGTACGTATGATATACGTAGATCATTTCATCGTATAATTTTGATCCAAGATTCGAGTACAAGACTTTGAGGATTTGCACCGGTCAGAAGAAGGATTTATCACTTAATTCCTGACGGTGAAAATTGATGAAGGTCTATGGTTGGGTACTTGAGTTTTCTATCATAGTTGAAAGCTACGTGAGGAAAGCAAGGGTTTATGACCAAGAAGCTTAATCAAAGTCCGCACTATAGGATGTAAGGATCATCAAAAGTGAAGTTGTGGATTCATATAGAAGATCGAATCAGATATCATGTACGGATAATCCATATATATCATAGGGGTTTAAATTTTTAAAATAATGTTTTTGTCAAACTCTTTTGGTTTATGGATTCGGTAAATTTCGAGGATGGAATTCTTTTAAGGGGGAAGAATGTAACGACCCATAATTTTATCACTTTGAATTAGGATATTTAATTAATTTTAAATATTAAAATAATTATATAAAATGATAATTAATTCTTTTTAATAATTTTAATAAGTAATTTAAAATGGATTTATAAATATATAAACAAGATATACAAACTTCGTCCCATTTTGGCAGATTGACGTCATATTTTTATAAATGGATTTTAATATTATTTTAAATGGTTTTCTAACTTAAATAATATTTTTTTAATTATTTAAAGATGATAAGAAACTTATTTTCAATTCTTTTTTACCTAAATAAGTAGTTTGATTAAAAAATGAAATATGATCGAATTTCAAATTTCGGATTATCAACGATTTAACAAATAAAAGTTGTGATTGAACGTTATAATGTTGTTAATTGAAATATGACATATATAAATACATATTATGATGAACGAGATTTTTCGCGCTCGAAAATCGACATCCATACTTTACATCGTACTCGAATGCCGTAGATTCGACCGTTCAAATCCGAGTCGCCGGAGCTTATAACACAATTAAGTATAACGATACAGTGGAAGAAAAAGAATAATACATTGATATACAGCATTTATACAATATCTGATACAATGATCAACAGATATCAATATACATCGGAGATACGATACAATAAAATAGCAGTGGAAAAGGAAAATAGATAACACTAGCAGCAGAACAAATAACTCTAAGATAGTCTTCAAAAGAGAACTCCAGCAGCCGCTCGAACCAACATCATGATTCACCAAGACAAGCAAGTCTCGTCCACATTCAATGACTGAACTAGCTCCAGATAACCTACTAAATCTGACTATCTGAAAACCCCAACTCTAGACTGCCCGTGTAGAAAAATTTTGAGCATCCAGAGTTTAGGAAAGAAACAATAAACTCCGGATCAGTCATAGGACTGGTGTGAGCAACAAAAACAGTTTATCTTTTAAAACAATCAACAAAAGATTTCTAAAGTCAATTCACAATGCTTTTTGAAAATGTAACTACCATAAGACCTCTCACCACACACACAATGCAAACGCAGACTTAGAGGAGATTTCTTCTTATGTTAGTCAAAAATGCTTGATACGCAATTTCCTTGATATTATTACTATAAGTGCAAAGTGCAGAAAAACATTTCGAAAGTAGAATATAAATCTTAGCCAGCATACGACCATTATCGTATGCCTGCTATAGCTACCATGTTCAATAGCAGGTTACCTCCACATTCCATGGCAGGTTATACAACTAATACTGTACAAGGCTCGTATTGTTTCTTTGGATTTCCGACAAATGGTCAGGTTAAGGAACTTCCCATTGCCACATGAGAAGGCCTCTGGAAGGACGTTCCCAAAAACCTAACCGGATCTCTGCTAACACAAGGCCGGGTTACCCCTAACTGGGTAACTACTGACACGAGTATGCCATCCCCTGGTCGTAACCAACCTTTATCCGAGATCCCGATAACCAACAACCACAAAGTAATAAATTTGCAGCAACAACTAGGTTAGTGTCTGGGCTCCATACCATGATACCACCTCTATCCAGAAGGAAATGCACATACCCTAAGGGGCGCTACCCCCAATAACCTTGCTGCATCTTTCCTGTTTCGACCATTTCGGGGTGCGAGGTTCGACGAAGTCTTGTCCACAAATCTACGCTTTTCACAAAGCCAAGCTTCGATCAATAAATGATCAGTAGCACTCAGCATGCCACATTACCAAATTGGGAATATATCGCTGATAACCTTCAACTGCATAACCTCTGAGTTCGTATGTCTCAGAGAAGGGTGTTAATGCTAAGAGCATAAATTCTCCGCCACCAACAGAAATTTATTTGAAAGAAATCTTCTTTATATCTCAAAATGTAATGTCAGACATATAATCCATACAAGTCTGTTCTGGGTTCGAACAGAACCGAAGGCACTTCGAAAGAAGTCCTTGCAATCTGGGTATTCACAATCCCGATCGGATTTCCCATCACTTAGGGAATCTCTATACCATAGCTACTTGATGCAGAGACAATCAATAGGTCATCCTATCATTCTCGCAAATATCCGGTCTTCACCACCGGTCTTCAAATGCTATCCATAACGACGTATCACATATTCAGAATGGGTTATGCGACCCAAAGGTCCTTTCCCGGCTAACCCGAATAGTGAGCGCAACATTTAAAACATATGGATATGGGATTTCAATTAAGTCACAACTTAATAATTCAAAACTTTCTTTCAAATGGTTTAAACAAATTGCCATTTCCAAATCTTTAACAAAAAGATTTATTTCACAAAGTTCACCTAGTTTCACAAAGATCCATTCAAATATTTCAAAACAATTCCCATTTCAATTGGATTAACTTGTTTTAAAATCTTTAAATTAAAGATTAAACTTATAGCTTTCAGGGCATTTCAATTGGAACAGGTTATTTTTAAACCTGTAACAAGTCCCACCCGAGACAACACTCCATTCACTTCGAGTTCAGACCCGAGCTCCCTCCCATTTTCCCAGAGTCTTCCCCCTGCTTCTTTTCTTCATCATTTTTTTTGAAAAACTTAAGTACCCAAATCTGTTACACTCGCATACCTCTCCACGCTCTCGAGCTCAAACCCGAGGCACGAACCCACCTGCACGAGATTCCCTTCGAATTTTCCCACTAAACCCAGATCCTGACACGCGATCAGATGCCGTGCATGTGCACCGATGAGCCACCCTCCTCCGGCCATTCTTCTGGTCTCCGACAAGTCGAAAACGACCTCGACGTCATCCATGACCATCTAGATATCACAATTCCATCTCGATTCAAAATTTAGTCTTCAGGTCGAAAAATGGAATCAACTACATCCACCTGAATTGCCACGTCATCGAAGCTCCGACCGCCTGAACCTCTACACTTCCTGCCAAGGCTTCGCTACTCACCATACTTTCATCACTCCAAACCCCGAAGCACTCGATGCTTCGAAGGAACCGTGGTGCATGATTTTTCTCCCCGTTCAAAAACTAGGTTTAAAAAAATTTGATCCCTCGCCGCCGACGCCACCGTCGCTTACATCACCTCCGGTCATTTTTCCTAGCAACCCCGTAGGCTCCTCCACGCCCGCACAAATCCCCGAGCTCCACGAATCGATGGATCACTGAAATTTGATCAAAGTTCAAATTTCGAGCAAAAACAAACTGCTCTTGAACCAATTTCTTAGAAATCATCAAACAAGATTTAAAAATCATGTCTTCCATTTAGGATTCAAGTTTTATACTTGAATCAATGATTCGTGATACTCGAATTTGCTAGAAATTAAAGTTTTTACTGTAAAAACTTGATTTTTCATCCTATATGCATTTTTACTTCATGAGATTTTTTTTTCATTGTAGTTCATACTTAAACACCACTGTTTTGTTTTGAAACCAAAGTCTAATATGGATTATAGAACAAGAAATTGAATTTATTTTTTCTTTGTTGGGTTGTACTCTATAAAATAAACAGAGAAGAACATGTACTAGCATATGTGTATTCAATCAAAACAATGGCAATATATATATATATATATATATATATATATATTCAAATTTAAGCAACTATTGTCACTCACAGCATATTCATTTCTAATAATCCATATGCAACAGGTAGTTAACACCTTAAAATGTGAAGTTACTCACACCAAAACATATTCATTTTCCAGAAATTAATATGCAATAGATAACATATACTTTAAATTAAAAAGTGATGTTACTCACACCAAAACATATTCATATTCCAGAAATTAATATGTAACAGATAACATATACTTTAAATTAAAAAGTGATGTTACTCACACCAAAACATATTCATTTTCCAGAAATTAATATGCAACAGATAACATATACTTTAAATTAAAAAGTGATGTTACTCACCTTTGTTTTCCAGAAGAATGAACAGAGTTCATTTGGTTGAAGAACTGCAGTTTTCAATCACTTTCTGTTTTTGTTATTGCTCTGCTTTTTGATGATGCTTACTTTATGTTTACTTTGAATAATGGTCGAAACTGAAGTGAAGATGGTTGATATAAAAGAAGAAAGTATACAGGGTGATGTATATTTGTAAAATAAGCATGCTGAAGATGCTTGCATTCAATGCTAGAGGCATGTTGCATTAATTACCTTGTCTTACCTCTCTTTTTCTTTTCTTTACAGCCCATGCTTGTATTAATTGTTGATACCTTCCCTTGTATGCTAGAGATACTAGCATTTATTATTAAGTACTTCTTGCTATGTTATTTCCAGGCTGAGATATATTACTCTGTCTATGTTCTTCCACTTGCCTTTGTTTGTTTATACTTATCATGTTTAAAAAAAATATGTTGTCTTGCATTACTACTTTGTTTGTCTCGGCTAAAAGGTTTTTTGTTTGTTATTTTACTTTGTTTTGTTTACTTTGCATATTTATTTACAACTTTGTTTCATATTTAAGTGTCGTTTCTTTTCTTTTCTTATGACTTAATAATATAAATAGATTTCTATTTTAATAATGTTGTTAAAATTTTAACTAAGTGTATTCATTTATTTCTAACCTCAATAGGTAGTTTGACATACATATTAATCTTTACCTATTGCTTATCGTCTTGTATTCATTGGTTTTATATTCAACTTTATTTATTTTTATACTTATGTTTATAACCATTATTTGATTTTATACTTATGCTTTAATATTTATAAGGTTTATTTCATTTTAAACGTTTTTGAAAGACTTCATTTTGAATTTTTTTAAATCACTGCTTCTTTCAAAACGCACATACTATATATATATATATATATATATATATATATTTATAAATAATTTGAAATAACAATTTCTATCTAAAATATGAATTCATTTGTAAGGACATTTTATTATAAATATTGTTTAAGAATAACTCCTTAAAAAATTTATAAAGAAACTATTTCTTTATTAATAAATAACATAATTTATTTGAACATTGGAAAAACTCAAATCAATTTATCATTTAATTTCACAATTTTAAATCAAAAATTAGTTTAATTATCAATTTAAAATAAATTAAAATTCGGGATCGTTACAGACTTCCCCCCTACAAGGAATTTCGTCCTCGAAATTCACAGGCACGAAACTAAGACAGATGAAGAATGTTTCATCCAATCAAACTGAATATCTATTCTGCATTTGGCTTACCAAATCAGAATATCAATAATAGATACGAGAACGAATCTATTTAACACTTCACAAGATACTCGGTTATCAAATCTACGAAATATGCAGTGGTATTGGTTAGTTCGAAGGGATAACTAACCATTCGTAGATTATATCGAGACCCAAAAAATAGATAAATGGATTTAATCTTCCCCAATTTCCAAACATCAGATATGGATTCCAAACTCAAGTCGGAATACTTATACTTTAGGGTATATACAACTTGTCCCTCTTCGGACTTCGATCTACCCAAGAAATTACAATAGAATTTCAAATTTGGTTTTAAACGAAATTGCTTTATTGATACAATTCAAATTATCCTTCATATTCTATTAATCAATTTAACTCCATTTAAAATTTCCAATTTATTTAAAATTCCTAATTTCATATTTCAAATTCGTATTCATTAAGGTTTAAATCCAAAACTGATAAGAAATCGATGAAGATACGAAGTAAAAAATTTCCTACAACGATTCGTAGAGCCATCATCACATTGAAACTTCTTCTTATAGCAGTCACGAAGAAATCAAAAGAAATTGGAATCGAATCAAAGGAAATTGATAGAGAAAATTATTTCCACTGTTACAAGGTATTGACCATTTATAGTCGTATCCCCCTGTCCCCTATCTCATCCTCTTCTTGCACTCATACTCACTATCACTGGATAGCAAGAGAATTTACTGAGGCATTCGAACAGATATCTTAGGGATTTCTCATTCTAGGGATACTTCACCCTATCTCTAATGAGTTACTTAATGTGTTATACTCCTGAGCTAAAGTTCATCCTTAGCTCTGATACCAAATGTGACGAACGAGATTTTTCGCGCTCAAAAATCGGCATCCATACTTTACATCATACTCGAATGCCGTAGATTCGACCGTTCAAATCCGAGTCGTCGGAGCTTTTAACACAATTAAGTATAACGATACAGTGGAAGAAAAAGAATAATACATTGATATACAGCATTTATACAATATCTGATACAATGATCAACAGATATCAATATACATAAGAGATATGATACAATAAAATAGCAGCGGAAAAGAAAAATAGATAACAATAGCAGCGGAACAAATAACTCTAAGATAGTCTTCAAAAGAGAACTCCAGCAGCCGCTCGAACCAACATCATGATTCACCAAGACAAGCAAGTCTCGTCCACATTCAAAGACTGAACTAGCTCCAGATAACCTACTAAATCTGACTATCTGAAAACCCCAACTCTAGACTGCCCATGTAGAAAAATTTTGAGCATCCAGAGTTTAGAAAAGAAACAATAAACTCTGGATCAGTCATGGGACTGGTGTGAGCAACAAAAACAGTTTATCTTTTAAAACAATCAACAAAAGATTTTAAAGTCAATTCGCAATGCTTTTTGAAAATGTAACTACCATAAGACCTCCTACCACACAAACAATGCAAACGCATACTTGGAGGAGATTTCTTCTTATGCTAGTCAAACATGCTTGATACGCAATTTCCTTGATATTATTACTATAAGTGAAAAGTGCAGAAAAACATTTCGAAAGTAGAATATAAATCTTAGCCAGCATACGACCATTATCGTATGCCTACTATAGCTACCATGTTCAATAGCAGGTTACCGCCACATTCCATGGCAGGTTATACAACTAATACTGTACAAGGCTCGTATTGTTTCTTTGGATTTCCAACAAATGGCAAGGCCAAGGAACTTCCCATTGCCATATGAGAACGCCTCTGGAAGGACGCTCCCGAGAACCTAACCGGATCTCTGCCAACACAAGACCGGGTTACCCCTAACTGGGTAACTACTGACACGAGTATGCCATCCTCCGGTCGTAACCAACCTTTATCCGGGATCCCGATAACCAACAACCGCAAAGCAATAAATTTGCAGCAACAACATAGGTTAAGTATCTGGGCTCCATACCATGATACCACCTCTACCAGAAGGAAATGTACATACCCTAAGGGGCGCTAACCCCAATAACCTTGCCGCATCTTTCCTGTTTCGACCATTTCGGGGTGTGAGGTCCGACGAAGTCTCCTCCATAAAGCTATGCTTTTCACAAATCCATGCTTCGATCAACAAATGATCAGCAGTACTCAGCATGCCACATTACCAAATTGGGAATATATTGCTGATAACCTTCAACTACATAACCTCTGAGCTCGTATGTCTCAGAGAAGGGTGTTAATGCTAAGAGAATAAATTCTCCGCCACCAACAGAAATGTATTTGAAAGAAACCTTCTTTATATCTCAAAATGTAATGTCAGACATACAATCCATACAAGTCTGTTCTGGGTTCGAACAGAACCGAAGGCACTTCCAAAGAAGTCCTTGCAATCCGGGTATTCACAATCCCGATCGGATTTCCCATCACTTAGGGAATCTCTATGCCGTAGCTCCTCGGTGTAGAGACAATCAATAGGTCATCCTACTGTTCTCGCAAATATCCGGTCTTCACCACCGGTCTTCAAATGCTATCCATAACGACGTATCACATATTCGGAATGGGTTATACGACCCAAAGGTCCTTTCCCGGCTAACCCGTATAGTGAGCTAAACATTTAAAACATATGGATATGGGATTTCAATTAAGTCACAACTTAATAATTCAAAACTTTCTTTCAAATGGTTTAAACAAATTGCCATTTTCAAATCTTTAACAAAAAGATTTATTTCACAAAGTTCACCTAGTTTCACAAAGATTCATTCATATATTTCAAAACAATTCCCATTCAATTGGATTAACTTGTTTTAAAATCTTTAAATTAAAGATTAAACTTATAGCTTTCAAACCGTTTCCATAACTTGGAAAACTATTTCAGTTTAAACTTGAAATCCCTTTAATACAATTTGAAATTCATTTCTCCTATGAAAGCATTTTATCACTTAAAAACAACAATCTTATTTTGGAAAAAACCCGATTTCATTTATACAAGTTACAATCTTTGGGTTAATTCAAATTCTCAAAAGAACAATACTTTAAAAATGGTTTGGCACATATATAACTAGTATAATATCGTTAATCCCTAGTTTCAAATCGTAGAATTCAATTTTAAAAATTGAATTCAAATTTAAATCAAAATATGTAAAATTTCAAAACCCAATCAAGTAATTCAAAATAAATTTCATCTTTGAAATTTCCATTTCAAAAGCTTTTCACTTTAAATCCAATCCATTTCCAAAACATTTGGTTTTAAATATTCAACTTTTAAACCATTCAAAATCTGTGACTTAATCGATTTCGTCGTGAAATCCATATTTGTGTGTGTATAAGTGTGGTCCAGGGTTTAATACAATAGTGCAACATCATCAATCATCACAGATACTTCAATATCGATAAGCGCTATAATCCATAACGCTTATCTTCATTCACAGTTTCACAGATAAAATAAATTTATCAATCACAAATAGTCATCTTTACAATTCGATGTGGGTTTCGGATAACAAATCGGAATCTGATTCCCTGTCGCATCGAAATTCAAATGTCGTTTTACGGGCAAAAAGGGATTTTCATATTCATACAACAATATTTTCATCATAGATATAACAGCTTAGCACAAAGCATTTTATATAGCATCACATCACATATCAGATATATCAATCCAATACACAACATTCAATAGAATATAGTCATCCATAAATATGCTCAATTTATTATCTGAGTTATTTAAATCAGCTGGGTCATCAATCATCACTAATCGATTCCAAATCATTTGATTAAAGGTCCTTTAATCACTTATTAATCAAATTAAATCAACTTTAAATTTTTGAATAATTAACCTTTAATTATTCAATTATCTTATAATTAATTTCCCATAATTAATTCATTAACAATTTAATTAACTCTTAATTAATTATTATTTAATTAATTATTCTTAATTAATTTCAATAAGTGATTATCCTTAATTACTTATTTTAATAAATCACAATTTAATTACATCGAGTAATTATACATAAACCCCTTGACTTATTTTCTTTAATTGATTAATCATTCATTAATCACTTTCATTCATCAATTAGCCTTTAATTAATAAATCATTCCTTAATCAATACTTTACATTTTAAAACTTATTTCCACATTTATATTTAAAACTTAATTTTATTTCAAAATCCAAATTTCCAGTTTAGATTTAAGCCCAGGTTTCAAAATTTGATTCAACTTTGCTCAAATCTTTCCTTTACAATTTAAATTTCATTTTAAATTCAAATATACTTAGACACCTTAAAGTTATCAAATAATTTTGAATTTAAAAACTTAATTATTTCCAAACTAAAATTCAACCTAAACTTGAATTTATATTTAAACTTTTGTTTTGAAACTTAATTTAAACTTTGTTTTATAATTAAAAGATTAAGTTTTAAATCTCAAAACAGGAACAGGTTTTCTTTTTAAACCTGTAACAAGTCCCACCCGAGACAACACTCCATTCACTTCGAGTTCAGACCCAAGCTCCCTCCCATTTTCCCCGAGTCTTCCCCCTGCTTCTTTTCTTCATCATTTTTTTTGAAAAACTTAAGTATCCAAATCTGTTACACTCGCATACCTCTCCACGCTCTCGAGCTCAAACCCGAGGCACAAACCCACCTGCACGAGATTCCCTTCGAGTTTTCCCACTAAACCCAAATACTGACACGCGTTCAGATGCCGTGCATGTGCACCGATGCGCCACCCTCCTCCGGCCATTCTTCTGATCTCCGACAAATCGAAAATGACCTCGACATCATCCACGACCATCTAGATATCACAATTCCATCTCGATTCAAAATTTAGTCTTCAGGTCGAAAAATGGAATCAACCACATCCACCTGAACTGCCATGTCTTCGAAGCTCCGACCGCCTGAACCTCTACACTTCCTGCCAAGGCTTCGCTACTCACCATACTTTCATCACTCCAATCCCCGAAGCACTCGACGCTTCGACGAAACCGTGGTGCACGATTTTTCTCCCCGTTCAAAAACTAGGTTTAAAAAAATTTGATCCCTCGCCACCGTCGCTTCCATCACCTCCGGTCATTTTTCCTAGCAATCCCGTAGGCTCCTCTACGCCCGCACAAATCCCCGAGCTCCACGAATCGATGGATCACCGGAATTTGATGAAAGTTCAAATTTCGAGCAAAAACAAACTGCTCTTAAACCAATTGCTTAAAAATCATCAAACAAGATTTAAAAATCATGTCTTCCATTTAGGACAAGTTATATACTTGAATCAATGATTCGTGATACTCGAATTTTCTAGAAATTAAAGTTTTTACTGTAAAAACTTGATTTTTCATCCTATATGCGTTTTTACTTCACGAGATTTTTTTTTTCATTGTAGTTCATACTTAAACACCACTTTTTTGTTTTGAAACCAAAGTCTAATATGGATTATAAAACAAGAAATTGAATTTTTTTTCTTTGTTGGGTTGTACTCTGTAAAATAAACAGAGAAGAACATGTACTAGCATATGTGTATTCAATCAAAACAATGGCAATATATATATATATATATATATATATATGTATATATTCAAATTTAAGCAACTATTGTCACTCACAACATATTCATTTCTAATAATCCATATGCAACAGGTAGTTAACACCTTAAAATGTGAAGTTACTCACACCAAAACATATTCATTTTCCAGAAATTAATATGCAACAGATAACATATACTTTAAATTAAAAAGTGATGTTACTCACACCAAAACATATTCATTTTCCAGAAATCAATACGCAACAGATAACATATACTTTAAATTAAAAAGTGATGTTACTCACCTTTGTTTTCCAGAAGAATGAACAGAGTTCATTTGGTTGAAGAACTGCAGTTTTCAATCACTTTCTGTTTTTGTTATTGCTCTGGTTTTTGATGGTGCTTACTTTATGTTTACTTTGAATAATGGTCGAAACTGAAGTGAAGATGGTTGATATAAAAGAAGAAAGTATACATGGTGATGTATATTTGTAAAATAAGCATGCTGAAGATGCTTGCATTCAATGCTAGAGGCATGTTGCATTAATTACCTTGTCTTACCTCCCTTTTTCTTTTGTTTACAGCCCATGCTTGTATTAATTGCAGATACCTTCCCTTGTATGCTAGAGATAATAGCATTTATTATTAAGTACTTCTTGCCGTGTTATTTTCAGGCTGAGATATATTACTCTGTCTATGTTCTTCCACTTGCCTTTGTTTGTTTATACTTATCATGTTTAAAAAAAATGTTGTCTTGCATTACTACTTTGTTTGTCGCGGCTAAAAGGTTTTTTGTTTGTTATTTTACTTTGTTTTGTTTACTTTGCATATTTATTTACAACTTTGTTTCATATTTAAGTGTCGTTTCTTTTCTTTTCTTATGACTTAATAATATAAATAGATTTCTATTTTAATAATGTTGTTAAAATTTTAACTAAGTGTATTCATTTATTTCTAACCTCAATAGTTAGTTTGACTTACATATTAATCTTTAACTATTGCTTATCATCTTGTACTCATTGGTTTTATATTCAACTATATTTATTTTTATACTTATGTTTATAACCATTATTTGATTTTATACTTATGCTTTAATATTTATAAGGTTTATTTCATTTTAAACGTTTTTGAAAGACTTCATTTTGAATTTTTTTAAATCATGGCTTCTTTCAAAACACACATACTATATATATATTTATAAATAATTTGAAATAACAATATCTATCTGTAATAAGAATTCATTTGTAAGGAAATTTTATTATAAATATTGTTTAAGAATAACTCCTTAAAAAAATTTATAAAAAAACCATTTCTTTATTAATAAATGACATAATTTATTTGAACATTGGAAAAACTCAAATCAATTTATCATTTAATTTCACAATTTTAAATCAAAAATTAGTTTAATTATCAATTTAAAATAAATTAAAATTCGGGATCGTTACACATATACATGCATATACATCTACACATACAAATATACATTTACATTTAGCATATAAAACAAAAATGGTTTACTTATGAAAAAGCAAACTTACCATCACCTACACATGAGAAGACATGGCACATAGAGGAGGAGTGGGTTAGGCACATGGGTGAGATGATGTGTGAAAGATATTTGCAAAATTTTCTTAAAAATAGCAAGGCATGCTCTCTTCATTTATACTCATCTCATTCCATCTTCTTCTTCTTTCTTAAGTTTTTTCTTCTCCTCTTCAACGTCTTCTTTCTTTTCTCTTCTATGGCCTTAGGCCACGAGCAATAATTGGGAGAAAATGCATTGGGCCAAGAGCAAATAAAGGAGGAGATGAAGGTGGAAGACGTGTGCTTTGAGAGGTGGAAGAATGGCCTTAGGCCGTGTGCAAAGGAGGGAAAGGAGTAAGGGCGTAAGCAGTTGAGGAAGAAGAATGTTTTGGCTTTGAGCTAGGAGCAAATAGAAGTGATGACTGGAGTGTTGTGTTGATGTATTGAATTATGGTAGGATGAATTTGGTTTAAAATAAATGTCAGTTAATTACGCTTTGAATTGCTTGATAGTATCACTTGATATTCACCTATTAATCACTTGTTTATATTACTTATCAATCACTCAATATTGCTTGCTACTAATGATAGTAATAGACATTAACTACTTAAAGTTATACCCTTAATCATATGCTAAAATGATTGCTTATATGGTTGTTTAATATGTTTGGATGATGATTGGTTGATTATATAAAAGTTTGGTTGTGATAGATATGATTATTATGATCTATAAGTTGAAAGTCATATATGGTGAGAATGATAGCTATGTGAATTAACAACGCATATCATGTGAAACGTTTTTCACATTATACCCAAAAATAATATGTATATATCATATATTCGGTTTCTTTGTTTTTAAAACCAAAAGAAATGTCATTTTATAATATCAAATTTACTTCGGGAAAGTAAAGGAATGAGAAAGTGAAGTTTTTAAATAGATTTAGAATTTGTCTTAAAAAGAAAGGAATCGAAAAAGTGGACTTTTGAAATAATTTTTATGATTTGATTTTGAAAAATAATGGTTTTAAAGGATGAAAATGATATGAAAGTATCATATAGATTATATAAAAGAATTATAAATGGGCAATTAGAAATTGAATGGTCCAATGATATAATATTAATATTTATAAATAAAGTAAAAATGGATTTTGGATCCAAGTGAAATAGTAAAATATGGGTTTGAAATTGTTTGAAATGTTATACAAAAGTGTTTTGGTAAAGTTTGGTGAAATTTGAAAAATTAAGTAAAAAAGAGCTCGTCGCATAGCGGCAATTCGCGATTTCGTGTCATGAAAAGTTAAATCCATGTATAAAATGGAATATGAGTCAGAATTCTTTGAAATAAGAATTTTCCAGATCGTTATAATCATAGTTTTCAAATGAAATGCTCAAGATTACAAGAATGTTTGGATCAACTGGGACCCATTGGTACAAAAGTGAAGAATAAAAATGGCAGATCCTCAACAGAGAAAGCAAAATCCCTTTTCTGACGCCATGCCTGCTATATTTATAGGGAAATACATGCACGGATTGGACAGAAGTTTTGGCAGAAGGTTCAGGAGACCAAGACGAGGCTACATAAAAATTTGCAGGCTCATCGGGAGCCTAGTAAGGATCGGTACTGATCCTTATTAATGCATCCAAATGGGTTGCGATCACTATGAGTGATGCCCCATGGTGTTAGCTATTTGCACCCTAAATTTCGTGCAATTCCGACATACGATTTGTGAGATATCCAATTATCCGCGAAGTAGTATTGCTTGAATTCTAATTTCTGCCAATTTCTCCAAATGTAGTTATGATGATTCCTTCAACTTCCTCCAATTGGAACGAGATCCCTAGGAGATGTTCCACATATTGTACTAAGCTTGTACTTCAAGTTTCATGTTGATAGCATGTGTAGATTTTGAGTTATTGACTGATCATCACTGCAAAATTGAGTTGCGGAGTCGATACGGTATGATCCATAGTGTTAAATATGGATCATACCTGATCCATCTTCAAGGAGTAGTGAGCTTTCATGCTTCTGCTTTATCATCGATGCTTGATTTCTAAACCCCATAATCATCGCTCTAGGCAACTGGCCTTGATAACAGTCGATTCTAATTTGTCCAGTCAGTTCGGATAGAGCCAGATCAAAATGCCGGATAACACCTACATACTTGACATCTTCTTATCGATGATTGGTTTAGAGAGATTAGGATTGGATTTGGGTGATTCCTATCCCAAAACCATTTCGATATACGCTTTCCAAAGTGAAGAAATATTGAAGACAATGATTTTGAAGATGAAGATCTTCGTAATGTAGGGCTACTTGCCACTAAGCTCTGGGGTGATTCCCATATTATATATATGGTGGAAGTAGCGCCTTCGTTCTAAAAATCTTCAATTGGCAAAGGCAACCCGCTACTAATCCTAGGGGTGATTCACAAACAAGATGTGGTAGGAGGCGTGCCCTTAGTTTATCCTTCACTTGGACAACTTGTATGGATGAATATTTGTCATTGCATTTCTAACACCAAGTACATTGGTTTTTACGAATGTACATTTGTTTGATGGTGTAGGAGGTAACCCTTCTTACACTTAAACACCCTTCCCCTGTGAACTCGGAGGTTGTACTTCTGTGGAAATCAATAGTGTTATTAGAAATGGTAATGTAGCATTCTAAGTGGAATTTTCTTTGTGGAAAGTAAAGTGTGGCGCTACGAGCCTCATATCCCGGAGATGATATAGGAAACTATGTGGTGCGAAGGAAATATTACAATATTACAGACTATTGGATAATCGCGGATAAAAAGATGTTGCACTCTTAGAGTTTAAATGAATAGGTATAGTGGTGTATGAGTCCTTGTACGGAAAGACATCAGATATGCTAATTTATAGTAATGTAGCAATGGTATAGTGGTGTATGAGTCCTTGTATGAGAAGCCACCGGGTACTATGATTGCTATACATGGAGTCCACAAAGGAAGGAAAAGGCCACTAATTCCCTACCATGTTGGAAATCCAATTCCAAATAAGCTTTACGATTTTGATTATATACCTAAAATAGCTATAATACCTTGCAAACATAAAAAGCTACCCTTTAGTACCATATACTCTAGCGACTTGTCCAGGTATTGGTACTTTCTTTGTATATATATTTATTTGAAAAGTGTTCTCAAATTAATGTCACTAAGATAATATTAAAATGTTTCGATATAAAGTATTTTGGTTACTGCAATATAAAAACCAGTCTGTGTTTATGTGCGACGGGTCATACGAGATAACTTTCTTTCCAAAAAGGTTTTCTTTTGGCATAAATCTGATGTATAACTCTATAATATATGTTTATAATTTGTGTTTCTCACACTGATTTGCCAAGTCTGATCTAGGTATTCTTAATACTCAGGTCAGATCCAAGTAGTTTCATGATTTGCTGAGGATGCTAAGAGTATCTTGAGGAGAGCTGGAGATCTTCATCAACATATGGACGTAGTTTACTTTTCCACTGTGTTTGTTATTTTTCAGCATTTGTAAGGACAAGTGTTTATAACTGGCCATGCTGAGCTTAGGTTAGACTCTGATATATGTATTTCAAACTTTCTGCTATAAAAATTATTGTGATTATATATTAATTCGTTCGTATGAGATTTTATTTTGTCTTTATTTTCTTTTACTCTTAATAATCGGTTTTTCCGATAATGCTCGACATGCAATTAAATATTAGTGTCGATTTTCGAGGGCCAAAAATCCTCTTCATTACAACCTATGTACTTAGTGGATTCAATAGCACCTCATCAAGAGCAAGGAGTTATGGACAATGCCTATTCCAGCTTATGCAAGCTGGAGCTGAATGGATCTATTAAACCTCAGACCAACCACGCTTACCTTAATCCAATGTAACCCATACTACAACTCCTATGTTGAAGTACCATACCGCAACTCCTATGAATGAATAAAAGCACGATTGAACTACCATACTGCAATTCCTATATCGTACAATAACTATGGAACCTAATTTCTTCAAGTACCTTACCTGCATCCATGCATCGTGTTCGACGGACCCGGAAACTCAAACCATGCTCCATTGCTTTGGTCTATCATTCTCTCCAAGGTAATATAAATCCTTTCCCATCGGCCTCTCGCATTTAGAATATGGTTAGTTCAACGTTCAACAAGAGAGAATATCCTTATGTGGAAGGTCGTGGCGAACGCCCTTCACACCAAACAGATGCTTGTAGCCAAGGCATCATTGACAATGGTGTTTGCACCCTTTTCCATGACAAACCGTAGACAAATACTCACCTCTTTTTTGAGTGCACATTCATTCAAGATGTATGGAGTATAATTATGGCCAATGGACCTTTCATAGACCTTCAAACTCAAAACTAGAGTGGTTCAATATCTACAAAGCAACGAAATGGAGGTTCTCCAAAAACTGAAATATTGCTCATCACACTGAAGCATTTCGTTCATGTAATCTGGTTGGATTGCAATGATAGAATATTTTCCAACTTCGTCAAGTCATCCTCTGAGCTGACTATGTAATACACGAATGAATAAAAAAGAAGCTAAGAGAGTTGACGCATGCCCACTCTTCATGGCTGTTGATCCCCTTTGCAGTCTTTAGTTACTTCTTACCTGTATAAATTATCTATCTAGTAGGCTTTTTTAATTGTCATTTAGATAATTTAATATAGTGTATTGGGGTCTTTTAGCCCATTTTACCATTCAAAAAAATTGAAAATGGAATTTTTGAATATTCAAATATTTTAAAATGAAAAAAGTTATTGATAAAATGTATGTTATTATTTGGAAAATTCCATAAAACATGTTTCAAATATTTTGGTATAAGATTATTTTTTTAAAAGGTAAATTTGAATTATTTAAATATATTTTGGGATTTAAATTGAAATAAAGGATTAAATCTTGTTCAAAATAATTCATATAGGTTGAATGCTATGATTTTTGATGTAATGTACTTGGGTTTATGATGCTAGACCATATTATTTATATCGAATTCCATTGACAATTACAAGTTATTAACTCTAAAATATCCAAAATATCAATATTTGATGAATTTCTCCATGTCTTGCTTTACAACACTTATGCTATAGCGACATGGAAAGTGTCACTTCCAATACTAACCTCATGGAAGGATTCATCTCCTCGGTTATATGAGATTAGTATTGGAAGTGAAACTATGACGAACGAACACAACCATATGGGTTATGTGATAAGTTATAGTGATATTTCGAGAATAAATGTCATATGGAAAGTCAAATGATTTAGAAATAGTAAGTTTATAATATAATGAGAACGACATAGGGTTTTGACTGCTGACGTTAGTATCCATCCCAACGAACCGATTCGAGTGTCGCAACATGAACCGTGACAATCTTGTCACTCTGTCCAAATGATTTGTTGCAAAAACATATGAAGAGATTGAAGATTTTTGGAAGCGTAGTGCAAACAAAGAGAAATAACGCCACCAGACAGAAATTTAAAGTGGTCTATGACACGATTAAAACATATCACGCTTTCAGATGCCAAGAGGTGTAAGGACCTATATTTTAACATGTTAGAATTTATTAAACTAAATAAAATTTCTGAATAAAGATGGATAGAAATAAATTTAATGATCTATTAATGTAAACTCATTGGATATGAAGTTAAAATGAATTCTGAAATGAAAATTGTGACATGAGGAGTAGATAACAATTTTTGGAATGTGATTCAATGATATTAATCTGTAGGTAATAATTAACAGCAACTGAATAATAAGGGTCAGTGTGAATAAATAATAAAATGAATGTTATTTAATAGGAGAAAGATAAATTTATTTATTAAATTGTATATGATAAATTGAACTCTAATAAGAAAACATTTAATGAGAGAAGTTGATAAGAAACATTTATTTCTTAGTTAATGTGTGTATTTGTTGTATGAAATAAACTAATAAATGCTGGAATATATAAAATGTAAAGAAAACAGTGGTTGTACTATTTGTATTCATTTTTAAATTTAACGGTGAACTTGTTACAATTGAAATTATTGAAAACCTTTTAATTAAAATAAAGATAAATAAACAGTAAATTAATACAATATGAGCATCATCCATTTATTAAATTAAATTTCTCCTTTACCTCCACCTTGCTTCTCCCCCTCCCCTAGCCTTGCCGCACCCGAAGCCAGCACCCAAGCACCCCTTGTCGCACCCAAACCCGACCACCAATCCCAAGCCCTAAGCTGAACCCTCCTTTCACACAAAAAAAGAGAGAAAGAAAGAAAAAAAAGTATTTGGTGATTATCATATCCAAGTTAGGATAGCTTTGGATTGATAATTGTTGCTTTAGTCCTCATCTCCATTGTGTTGTGTTTATCACCTTCATTTACCACGAAAAGTGAGCATGTCACTCACAATTAATATTCTTATGTATAAGTAAATGAAATCTTTTGAAATGACCTGTGAATTCTTGCTTTAGTTAGGAATATATTATACATATGTGTTATGTTCACTTTGATATTCGTTATGATATTTATATATTATGTTAATTTATATGTTATTCATCCTACATTAATTTGTACGTTGTTCATGCTATGTAAATTTATATATTATTCATGTTATGTTAATTTGTATGTCATATTAATTTGTATTTTATTCATGTTATTTCAATTTGTATGTCATATTAATTTGTATTGTATTCATGTTATTTTAATTTGTATGTTATTCATGTTATGTTAATTTATATGTTATACATGCTATGTTAATTTATATATTAT
Organism: Allium cepa; assembly: GCA_030765085.1. Taxonomy (NCBI): domain Eukaryota; kingdom Viridiplantae; phylum Streptophyta; class Magnoliopsida; order Asparagales; family Amaryllidaceae; genus Allium; species Allium cepa. Next base: position 1,026,190,652 of record CM060932.1, on the reverse strand, counting down.
TCATGTTATGTTAATTTATATGTTATACATGTTAATTTAATTTATTGTCACATATGTTATGCTAATTTATTGTCACATATATTGTGCTAATTTATTATTGTCGTACACATTAGGTTAAATTATTTTTACATATGTTATGCTAATTTATCGTCACATATATTATGTTAATTTTTTATCACATATTATATGCTAATTTATCATCACATATATTATATTAATTTATTGTCACGTATGTTATATTAATTTATTGTCACATATGTTATGTAATTTCTGTCACATATGCTATATTAATTAATTGTCTCATATGTTATAAATTTATTGTCACATATGTTATTAATTTATGTTACATATGCTATATTAATTTATTATCACGTATGTTTTGTAATTTATTGTCACATATGGTATGTAGCTTATGTCACACATGCTATATTAATTAGTTGTCACATATGTAATTTGTTATCACATATGTTAGGTAATTCATTGTCACATATGTTAGGTAATTTATGTCACATATGTTGTACTAATTTATTGTCGCATATGTTATAATAATTTATTCACATATGTTATGTAATTTATTGTCACAAATGTTAGGTAATTTATGTCACATATGCTATATTAATTTATGTCACATATGTTATATTAATTTATCGTCACATATGCTATATTAATTTATTGTCACATATGTTATGTTAATTTATATGTCACGCATGTTAAATTTTATGTTACATATGTTACATGAAATTTCGTTATATAAAATGATAGTCACATACATGTTATGCAACGAAAATGTTCGTCGCATATGTGTTATGCTATGATATATGTTGTGATATGTTCTGCAAGTGTTATGCTATGTTATTCATTCATTATGCAAATCACACTGCAATTCCCCATGTATAATAGTTAGGAAATCCCTGTGGGTTGAAATGGTATATATTCGAACGATCTTATAGATTACGAAAAATTGTTATGGGTTGGAATGATAGATCCTAGCGATTTTATTGATTTAAAACTATTAATTTGGAATACGGGTTGAAATGATATATACTGAAAAATTTATAATTTTGGGTTGAAATGATATATACCCTAATCACTTGACCATAGGGTAGAAAACTATATACGGACACCGTTGGTCTATTTTAAAGTTTTTACAAATTGTATAACGTGTTTTGATATAATAAATTGATTTTTGAAATTTAATTAAAGGATTTATTTTAAACTTTATATTGTTGAAATAAAATAAAATTTAAATTATATGTTTTAAAGTTAATTTATAAGTTAAGGTTTATAAAAGTAAAATTTCAAATTTTTGACTTATAATTTAATTTAATTTTTAATATAATTTAATATTTAATTAGAAAAAATATAATTTAATAAAATATTTAATTTAGTTTTAAAGGATTTATTGAAAATTTATTTTAATATAATTTATTTTATTTATTTTTGGAAACTTTTAAAAAAAATAAAGGAAGAGAAATTAAGATTAAACTGTAAATTTAATTTAATTAAATGAATTAAATCAAATAGGATCATTTATCTAATGGTTATGAATTTTCCAAAGAAAAGATTTTGAAATGTAGATAATTTAAGTTGATAGAAGTTGTAAGTTAAGTGTTCAAAGCTAAAATATAATAGAAGTTAGATATTTTAGTAATTGATTTAAATTGTAACTTAAATTTTATTAATTAAAATATTTTATAAAAAAGACCACACTGTGAAATAAGCATTCGGTTGTTAAAGAGAACGCGATCAGATATTGTTATACTCTCTGCCAATACCGAAAACCATTTAATAACTATGCACATAGTGGAGAATCTAGAATGAAGTAGGATGGTTTGGCGAAGGCTACCGGAATGAAGTAAGACAACGATGATGGGTAGCCTTGAATTTTGGGTCGTAATTAAAATGACTAAAACATGAGCCACGTTGGGCCAAGTGGGGTTGCTCCCTCTATCGAGCATATTCATTCGAAACCATATCCATTACCTTATGATTTGATTGGGTGCACCTTTGATTATGGGAGTGCGTCTCAAGGTGGGCGGTAGTAGCTGTTATGCGTTACCATCAGTCCGGATCCGCAAAACGGTAGTATCCTACCCTGGGCATTGCCTCGTATGCCTTGTCATATTTATCCTAATTGATCCTACTACGACTTTGGTTTGTATCGTACCTATGGAGTGCTCGCCGAGTAAACCACTGATTTGATGGAGCTTATAGTATCTGTATAGACTATGGTATTTATATAAGAATGTGTTAAGGGGGATATGGGTAACGCCTTAATTCTACTTTAATACCTTACTGTAGATCTTATCTATATAGCGTATTGTATTATATATGTAGATAGTTTAGCGAATCCTTAAAGGATGTAAATCCCAAGCATCATTTGAGTTATTGATGCATTTCACTTGTACATTTCACTTGAGTTGAATTACTTACAAAAGAATGTTAATCCCGACTTGAGTGTTTTGTTTTTGCTCTACGCTTGGGTCTGCCTAAGTCTCACAGCATTTGATCTTTTGGAGCCGGAGACTAGTTGGGATCTTTCTATCTATCTGCTTAACCATTTTAGTCATCTTTGCTATTTCAGAATTTGTCAGTTGCTTATGTATTAGTGAACTTCTATGTATTTGGGATTTCTGTTGTATTTGCTTTAGACTATGATATTATAGTAGTAGCTTCATGAACTACTTTGTTTGTTTATCCTGTTTCTTATTGTTGCAATATTCTGTGTTTGTGATTATTTCTTATTTACCCAAAATTTATATAACAATATATTGTTTTGAGCAATTCAAGTCTGATGTGTGTGGATTATTGTCGATTTGAATGGTTTGAAATAGTGGGTCGTTACAGTTGGTATCAGAGCTTTGATTTCAGCAAACCATAGCATATGAGGCAAAATCTCATTAGAGATAGGACAGTAATACCTTAGAACGAGCAGAATCAGGTATAGAATCATCCTTCCTTTTGAGCCTATCTTCTTAGTTAGAATTCTCTTTGATTAGGATTCTTTTAAAATTTGAATCTGTATCTTTGTTCTAAAATCCATTCTTGAATCATCCTATGAAAGAGCGCATTTATTAGTGTTATAAAAATTGTTTTATATTGTGTTTATTTTGTTAATTAGGACTATATTATATATGTATAAAAGTATTATTTTTGAAAATTTATATCGTTAATTCTGATGAGTAGTTTGTCTGAGGTGATAATGTTCGAGTATTATCTTTTATTGTCATTGAGGAAATATTTATAAATATAGTTTTAAGTTACAACTTGTTAATATATATAAATTGATTTATAAATATACCGAATACTAAAAAAAGAATTATTTAAGTAAATGCCAAATGACCTTAGGTGACAAAATTAAATGAAGTAATTCCAATTGAAATTGAAAGTAAATATTAATGAAATGTTTATTGGATAATTTCAATAGTTAAGAGAGACACTATTTGAGTAAATGAATAAAGAACTTGAGTTATAAAAGTGAAATTCAGTTTTAATTGAAATGGAATTAATGATTGCACGATGAAATATGATTTAACTTAAGTAGAGTTAAATGAGTTGAATTAATGAAACAAGTTAATAAAATGAATTAATTGAATAAACTAATAAAAAAATTATAAATCAGATATAGTTGGAATGTTATTTAGTAGTGTAATAAATTAAAAATAGAACTTAAGAAGTTTTAAGAAAATAATTAACAAAATGAGTTAAATGAACTAAATTTGATTTGAAACGAAATAAACTTAAATATAAAAATGAAGTGGATGTTAACCAATTGAATGGATAATGAATGGTATAAAAGGTAAAGCTAAATAAAATCAATTTTCATAATTGAATAAAAGTCAATTGGATTTATGAGAAAGCAAAATTACAAAAAAATGCCTTTAAACAAAAATTTGTAACTATGAAATAATTAAACTTGAATAAAGTAGTGTAAATCTTATAATCTAAGTGTAAATTAAGTGTTATAATAAAAGGATATACACTTAGTTAACGATTAAGAGAGAAATTCTTTTAAGCGTCTGAATGTGAACTAAGTAGTAAACTAAATTATAAACCATATCTTATAAACTATTGTAAATTAAATAGGAAAATAAATAATTAGAATTGTAAGGAATGCTTATAAATTAAGTGTAGCTTAGTAAACTTCTATAAAGTTGTATAAAAGAACAAGGGTTTTAAATGAAATGTATTTTTTAAATTAAGTTGTAAATAAATTTAAGTAAAGATATAAGAGTCGTATAACCTGAAATTTAAGTGAAATAGAACATAACCCAAATCTAAAATGGTTAAACATTTTGGCTAAGCAAAACGAAACCTGAATTTTTGATGCTAAATGAAATCTATCTTAACTAAAGTAAGAATGAAAGTCACTGTGATTTAAAAAATTATAATGTGAATACAAGAATGGGATATGAATATTATGATTTAAATGTTTGAAAACATAGAAGTTAAAGTTTTTGAACTTATCTATTAAATATAAGTAAAACAAAATTTAAATTGGTTAAATATGAATGTTAAGAATAGAAAGTATGAAGTCAAATTATGAAATAAAAATTTAATTTAAGTAGAGTTATTGGAAATAAATAAATAAAGTAAGCCAATGAAGTGAATTTATGAAGCGAGTTAAGTGGATTTTGATTTAAGAGGAAAAAAGAGGAACTTAAGTCATAAATATAAATTGAATATATCGAGTTTAAACGAAAGGACTGTAAAGAAATTGAAACAATTGAATAAAACATAAACTAAATTGAAAGGGAGTTAATTAGAATAATAATGATAAATGATGTTAATAAGAAATGAAAATTTATAATGTTTACATTCAAAAATGAAATTTATATGGTTTTCAATTAATTGTTTGTATCTGGTACTATGCATTTCGAATTTATCTTATCTTTCTGTTTACTTATATTCTACAATCTCGTTCCTTTTCGGGGATGAAATGTTTTGAGTGGGGGGAGGTTGCAACGACCCATATTTTAACCTGATATAATTTATAAAAGTAAATAAAATTTCTGAATAAAGATGGCTATTAATCTGTAGGTAATAATTAACAGCAACTGAATAATAAGTGTTAATGTGAATAAATAATAAAATGAATGCTATTTAATAGGAGAAACCTATTTTTTTATTAATTTGTATATGATAAGTTGACCTCGAATAAGAAATCATTTAATGAGAGAAGTTGATAAGAGACATTTATTTGATAATTAATGTATGTATTTGTTGTATGAAATAAACTAATAAATGTTGAAATATATAAAATGTAAAGAAAACAGTGGTTATATTATTTGCGTTCATTTTTAAATTTAATATCGAATTTGTTACAATTGAAATTATTGGAAACCTTTTAATTAAAATAAAGAGAAATAAATGGTAAATTAATGCAATATAAGCATCATCAATTTATGTTAAATTAGATTTGAACATCGTGACGGAAACAAAACAAAGTTGTGAAAAAAATAAATGAACGTTTTTTAGTATAATTTTATAAGAATAGGAGACTTGAGTTCAAATAAAAGTTTCATATGTTAAATAGCGGAAATAGTCAGTACAAAGCAATTGTAACAGTAGACGTTGAACGCCATTTAACTGAAGTTAAATGATTTAACTTTTTTTAATGAATAATGCAAATAAAAATTTGTTGTTGTAGAATTTGAAATTTATTTCAGTTTCATATTAAATTTACAATCAAATATATTCAGACGAAAAAATGTTAGTTTTGAAAGTATAATTATCCAAATTTGATTTGAGTGCGTAACCAACATTTAAAGGAAAATTCCATGAAAAGTCGCCTTTTGGTCAAACTTAGTCAAATTCTTAAGTTTAGTTGAAAATTTAAAAGTTTTAAAATTAAAATTCTATCATTGGAAAAAATATAGACTTATTTGTATTCTCCACTCCATTTTTTGTTTCGTCACAATCAGATTCTAATTGCTTTAAATTTTCAATTTACCGTCAAAAATTCGCATAAATTATCTGTAAAGTTTCATGTATATTTCCTATAGTATTTACATAGTATATAATGTGTATTTGGATAATATATGGTCTTTTGGGTTCCTTTTGACTTTTAAGCTTCAAATGACTCCTCAATATCCCTAATAGACTTCCTTTCATCTGTATAGTCACGTACTCAAAAGAAAAGTATGTACAGAAACTTTCTTTCTCGTTTCTTCTTGCTGAAACTTTTGTATATCCTTCTTCCTCCTCTCCTCTTCCTAAATCCCTAAAACAAAATCAATAAAAAAATTCCAATCTCCAATCCATCTTCCTCTTCCTTCCTTTCTCCTTTGCCACCACCTTTCTTCCCCTCCTCTCCCCTTCCTTTTCCCCTTTCCTTTTCCATCCTCTTATCTCGGCCTCCCCCTCCCCTAGCCTTGCCGCACCCAAAGCCACCACCCTAGCATCCCTTGTTGCCCCCAAACCCGACCACCTAGCCCTTGGTCAAGCCCTAGGTTGAGCCCAAAGCCCTAGGCTGAACCCTCCTTTCACTAAAAGAAAAGAAAAGAGAGAGAGAAAGAATGAAAAAAAGGAAACAAAAGAAAAAATATTTAGTGATTGTCATATTCAAGTTTGGATAGCTTTGGATTGGTATTTTTTGCTTTAGTCCCCATCTTCGTTGTGTTGTGTTTATCACCTTCATTTACGACGAAAGGTGAGCACATCACCCACGATTAACATTCTTACGTATAAGTAATTGAAATCATTTGAAATGACTTGTGAGTTGTTTCTTTAGTTAGGAATATATTATACATATGTGTTATGTTCACCTTGATATAAGTTATGATATTCATATGTTATATGTTAATACATATGTTATGTTAATTTGTATGTTATTCATGTTATGTTAATTTGTATGTTATACATGTTAATTTAATTATTGTCACATATGTTATGCTAATTTATTGTCACATATATTATGTTAATTTTTTATCACAAATTTTATGCTAATTTATCATCACATATATTATATTAATTTATTGCCACATAGGTTATATTAATTTATTATCACATATATTATGTAATTTATGTCACATATGCTATATTAATTTATTGTCACATATGTTATATTAATTTATTGTCACATATGTTATGTAATTTATGTCACATATGCTATGTTAATTTATTGTCACATATGGTATATTAAGTTATTGTCATATATGTTATGTAATTTATCGTCACATATGTTAGGTAATTTATGTCACATTTGATATATTAATTTATTATAATTTATGTCACATATGCTATATTAATTTATTTTCACATATGTTAGGTAATTTGTGCCACATACACTATATTAATTTATGGTCAAATTTATGTCTTCTATGCTATATTAATTTATTGTCACATATGTTATATTAATTTATTGTCACATATGTTATGTAATTTATTGTCACATGTGTTAGGTAGTTTATGTCACATGTGTTGTATTAATTTATTGTCACATATGCTATATTAATTTATTGTCACATATGTTATATTAATTTTTATGTCACATATGTTATGTTAATTTATATTATGTCATACATGTTATGTTAAATTTTATGTTACATATGTCACATGAAATGTCGTTATATAAAATGATAGTCACATATATGTTATGCTACGAAAATGCTAGTCACATATATGTTATGCAATGAAAATGTTAGTCACATATGTGTTATGCTATGATACATGTTATGATATGTATGATAGTTATGCAAGTGTTATGTTACGTTATTTATTCATTGTGCAAATCACACTGCAAGTTCTCTTTGTATGACAGTTAGGAAATCCTTGTGGGTTGAAATGATATATACTCGAACGATCCTATAGATTACGAAAAATCGTTATGCGTTGAAATGATAGACCCAAGTGATTTTATTGATTTGAAACTATGAATCTGAGATACGGATTGAAATGATATATACCCGGAAAATTAATAATTTTGGGTTGAAATGATATATACCCTAATCACTTGACCATAGGATAGAAAACTATATACGGACACAGTTGATCTATTTTAAAGTGTTTTACAAATTGTAGAATGTGTTTTGATTTAATAAATTAATTTTTGAAATTTAATTAAAGGATTTATTTTAAAATTTATATTATTGAAATAAATTTAAGTTTAAATTTAAATTATGTGTTTTAAAGTTAATTTATAAGTTAATGTTTTTAAAAGTAAAATTTCTAATTTTTGACTTATAACTTAATCTAATGTTTAAAATATATAATTTAATATTTAAAATGTATAATCTAAATATTTAATTTGAAAAAAATATTTTAAAAACATAATTTAATAAAATAATTAATATAGTTTTAAAGGATTTGTTTAAAATTTAATTTAGTTTAATTAACTAATTTATTTTTAGCAACTTTAAAAAATTAGGAAAAAGAAATTAATATGAGATTGTAAATTTAATTTAATTAAATGATTTAGATCAAATAGGATTATTTAATCTATTTGGTTATGGATTTTCCAAAGATATGATTTTGAAATGTATATAATTTAAGGTGATAGAAGTTGTAAGTCAAATGTTCAAAGCTAAAATATAATTGAAGTTAGATATTTTAGTAATTGATTTAAATTGTAACTTAAGATTTTTATTATTTAAAATATTTTATAAAGATGATCACGACGTGAAATAAGCGTTTGGTTGTTAAAAAAAGGGGGATCGGGTATTATCATATTCTCCGTCGATACCGAAAACCACTTTAAGAACTATGCACGTGATGGAGAATCCAAAATGAAGGAGGATGGTTTAGCAAACGCTACTGGAATGAAGTAAGAGAACTCTAATGGATAGCCTTGACTTTCTAGTAGTAATTAAAATGACTAAAATAGGAGCCACGCCGGGCCAAGGGGGTCGCTCCCCTATCGAGCATGTTCCTTTGAAACCATATCTATTACCTTGTGATTTGATTGGGTGCACCTTTGATTATGAAAGTGCGTCTCGAGGTGGGCGGTAGTAGCTGCTATGCATTACCACCGGTCTGGATCCATAAAACGGTAGTATCCTACTATGAGCATTGCCTCAGATGCCTTGTCATATTTATTATAATCAAGCCCACTGCGACTTTGGTTTGATCGTACCTTTGGAGTGCTCACTGAGTAAACCACCGATTTGGTGGAGCTTACAGTATCTGTATAGACTACAGTATTTATATAGAATTGTGTTAAGTGGGATATGGGTAATGCCTTAGCGCTAGTTTAATACTTTACTTTATTGTAAACCTTATCTATCTAGAGTATTGTAATATATATGAAGATAGTTTAGCGGATCCTTAAAGGATGTAAATCCCAAGCATCCTTTGAGTTATTGATGCATTTTCACTTGTACATTTCACTTGAGTAGAATTACTTACATAAGAATATTAATCCTGACTCTAGGGTTTTGTTTTTGCTCTATGTTTGGGTCATCCTAAGTCTCACAGCATTTGATCTTTAGAGTTGAAGACTAGTTGGGATCTTTCTATCTATCTGCTTAGCTATTTCAGTCATCTTTTCTATTTCTGTTATTTCAGTTATTTCTATTTCTTACTTTGTCATTAATTTATGTATTAGTGAACTTCTATATATTTGGTATTTCTGTTGTATTTGCTTTAGACTTTGATGTTGTAGTAGCTTCATGAACTACGTCATTTTTTATTCCGCTGCTTATTGTTGTAATATTCGGTGTCTTTGATTCCGTGGTTGTTTTATTTACCCCAAATTTATATAACAATCTATTGTTTTGAGCAATTCAAGTCTGACATGTGTGGATTATTGGCGATTTTAATGGTTTGAAATAGTAGGTCATTACAGGAGGGCAGGTGTAACTAAAGGGTCATTTAAAGCGCACTCACAACTAGTTGGAAGCAAAGGGTGGAAGAGACCATGTGGGCTTGTCGAGGTAGATAGTCTAGAAGATGGTAAATCTATAGAAGAGATTTACCAATGTGCAATCTTGTTGGGATTCATAGAAAAGAGTATGATATAGCCCTCTTATAAGAAAAAAGCAGAAATGCCAACCACGCAAAATGAGTGGTTTGAATAATGATTTGAATTTATACCACATAATTCGACTCATATATAAATATGGATATGATATGATATTCTAGTTGATTAGAGTTACTATTATGTATTTTATATTGAATAGAGACGTGTGATGTCTGTTAGAACCATTATATGGAAATGGGTCGTCGACGGGATCTACATGATGTAAGTGATCCTATGTGTAATTGTTATGCCCCATAAAACCCGATATAACACGTTCACTTTTCTTTGTTACTCAATTTATTCATATGTAAGAAGGCAGACTAATTAAGTATCTTAGCCAGGCCCGATTTAGTCTAGGCCGACTGGGTCCAGGTCAGTTCGTAAGCCAGCCACTACAGAGGGAAGGTCGATCGAGTTTTCTATGTACGATGACAATCCAAATCCAACCTATACCTGCAAATGGCTCCCCTACTCAATTGCATGTTAGGCCTTCTACTAGTAATGCCACCCCGTGTAACAACCCCAACGACCATCTCGTCCATCACGACAAGGTGCAAGCCTAACTCAACCTATCTCTCACTGGTCGATCGACTTTCTCTCCAGCCTGCCTACAATCTTGCTCCAGGCCATCCCGCTTGCTCAACCATCTCTCCCTCGGCTTGCTGGAACCGATCCAGCCTGCGGTAGAGTAAATGGTAAATTTCAAAAAAATCTTCCATTTGAATCCTATTAACCTACGAAGTCTAATTTATTTAGATCTTATTTATATTGGTTTCAAATTAAATCAATATTTTCTTTAATTTATAAACAATGTTTTATTAATTATTATATTTGTGTTATATTATATGATATGTGTATCATATACACAAGTGTGCATGTGCACATAAAACATAATAAGGTATAAGTGGTTTGATATGTCTGTGTATAGATGTTGGAATTACACTTAAACAGACATATATGCCCTTCTGTATAATTAAGTGCTATAGATATATATATAAACTTATATACATAATTTTGCAAGTAGTAAAAGATCAATTAGTAAAATGTAAAATTTTGTAAAATACTATATACATGAATATAATAAATTGACTTTTTTTACAATAATAATTAATTTAAATATTTATACGTATTCTTGATATGATTCTAAACCTTATACATTAAATTATTTTTAAAATATATGTGAACATCACATATTTCAAAGTTTATAAAATAATATATATACATATATATATATATATCTAATATACATGTTCACATATTTTTATATTATAATAATGGTTCAATGTTATATATATACATAAGATAAATAAAAACATATAATTGTATTAATAAAGTATTAATTAAATATTATATATATATATATTAAATATTGTTCTTGGCTTTACAGATTATTTTTTCAAATATTTCCGTATGGAAATATAAGAATAAAATAAATAAAAATAATTTTAAAAACCAAAACCAAATTAAAAGCTTTCATATTATATTAAAGCATTTACAAACATATTATATAATTTAATACGTTAATTTTATTTCATATGTATATATATATAATTTTAACTTAAGTAATATATTCATAATTATTAAATATTCGAGTTTAGATATTTATAATTTTTTAGAGCTGAATACTATATATACTTATATGTAAATATTTATGATATAAAAACATAAATTATGTATTTACATATTTAATATTAATTTAATCCCTTTATTAAAATAAATTTAATAATATAATTAAATTAAAGATTTTTTTAAAATATGGACATAAGCATAAATGATGTATTACACAGTTTTTATTTATTTAGACAAACATATATACATATACAATCCATCATATGGTGACAAGGCTAATATATGCAGATTCATGATATTCAATTACCAACTAAATCATATATGACATAATGATCAATATATAAATTATATATAATTATAAATGAGAATATACCTCAACCTAATGTTTCGACAGTGTACCTTATAACATTGAATTTGAACTGCTTTACATTATTTTTGTATCTACTGACTTCCTGAATGCAGCTACCACCGAAGCTTGTATATTATTTGATAAAATATATTAAGTTTGAAAATTCTGAGGATGGGGGAAGGGAATAGAAGGCCTTTATTGGTTGGAGAGAGTAAGAAAAAGAAATTTTAAATGTGAGGGTTGTAGGTGTTTAAATATGAGAGAGTCTAAGGATTGAAAGTAGGATTTAGATCCATGTTACTCTCTTACATATTCGCCCCTTTTGTATTCAAATTCCACCACCATAACCATCATGTAGCCGACTTCAATACTCTCCATATAGCCACCTATAATAGCCCCTTCTATGAGCCTCCAAGTCACTTCAAACCCAATCAATATTAGCATATCTAAACATAATTTAAATGTGTATCAAAATCTCATATTGATTAGTGAATTTATAACTATTATATACACACCATGTAATATTTATCAACACATATCAAATAAAATTTTATAATTAATATTTCATAAATATTAATTAATTAATTTAATTAATAATAACTATAATTTAATTAAATTTGATATTGTGTGACTCTTAGGTGTAAATTCGATCAATAATTAATATCGAACAAGTTGAATATTAATGTTCGCACTTCACTTAACAGGTGGTGTGACATTATGGCCAAAATTATCGCTTACTTATCTACGGTAAAATCTGATTTTACTTTATTTAAGCCTTATCTAGTAATGATAATTATTTCACCAACTCTCTCCATCAAAACTATATCATGTTAGGACTTATGGAATTTGGTAGTGGTAGCTATATTGTTTCGTGCGTAACCCATGTTGCTATAATCACTTCAAAACCTTTTATAGAATTGGTAATGGTTGAAATTCCAATATCGTCAATAGTTCAAACACAAAGTACTTGGTTCACTAATAACGATTATTATTAACTAAACAACTCTGGCCAGAGATTTTGACTTTGAGTGGACTTTAGTTGACCGTGATACTAACTTCATATAATCGAGGAGACGAGTCCTCTCTTGAATATCGTTCACTTCCAATACTTCCATTCGACCTAACTATAGTCATTCAATGGACGATGTTCCATGTTTTAATTATAATCAAAGAGGAGCTTTCATATTGAAGATCAACATTAATCTCAAGTCAAGATAAATATGTAATATTGTCACATAGATATTTTCTATTTGACCATACTTATATTAACAAATAGAAAAATATCGAGTGAGGTATTCTATAGTTATCCAATATCAGTATGTAACCCCTTGGTGCCTCCAACAATCATGAGTAATACATTATCCAACATTTCGGGAGTGCTACGTACTATAGTCTCAATAGATGCATCGATATCCAATCTCGATACATGCTGACTAGGAATATTTAAAACGATGTGTGTATTATATTGTGATAAAATACACATGATTACAACTATTTGTAATTACTATCATACACACACAATTTATAGATTTTCATTTAAATATACTTAATTAAATATTTAATTAATTACAACATATTACAACAAGAGCATGATATAAAGAAATCTCTTTTTTTATTATGAATGAGAATTGATTATAGAGTTAATAATTTATAATTAATTATATAATTCCCCTTGAGGAATACCCCTAACTCTTGCAATCTCCCACTTGCACTTGAGGCCAATTATGGAATTCCAATCTTATCCCTTCAATCGGCTCCTCCAGAACAAATCGACCTAGGCCCTTAGTGAATGGGTCTGCTATGTCATCCTTGGTATCTGCCCTTTGTATCATCACTTATTTCTTCTCTACAAATTCTCTATTGAGGTGGAACTTTCAAAAAATATGCCATGATTTCTTCTATGCTTTGGGCTCTTTTGTGATCTGTATCACAACATTATTGTCACATAACAATGCAATTGGAGTCTATATATCGAGAATCATTCCAAGCTCACTTAAAAACTTATGCATCTAGACTGCCTTTTTAGCTACTTAATTAAGGGTAATGTACTCGACCTCTATCATGGAATCAACTATTGTTTCATGTTTGGAACTTTTCCAACCTACAGCCCTATCATTAAGCGTAAAAACATAACCGAACACTGATTTACATCACTCTGAAAGCTAGAGTCTGTATACCTCTTCACAAGAAAGTCTCAATTCACACATATTAGGAATAAGTCATGAGTATTTCTTAAATACTTCAATATACATGTTGTAGCATGTTATCCAGAATTTTGACCCAGCTATATTCGAACTGAATGGACAAGTTAGACTCGAATGTCATCAAGGACAGTAGCCCAAAGTGATGATTATGGGATCCAAAATCAAGCATAGATGATAATCTGAAGCAAAAGCATGAAAGCTCACTACTCCCCGAAGATGGATAGGGTATGATCCATATTCAACACTATGGATCATATCGATTCCACACCTCAATTTTACAGCGATGATCGGTCAATAACTCAAAATCTACACATGCTATCAACATGAAACTTGGAGTACAAGCTTACTATAACATGTGGAACATCCCCTCGGGATCTCATTCCAATTGAAGGAAGTTGGAGGGATCGACGTAACTCCCCTTGGAGGGATCGACATAAATCAGAATTTAAGAAACACTACTTCATGGAAAATGCGGTATATCACAAACGTACGTAAGAATTGCACACGATTTATGAAGGAAATAGCTAACATCATAGGAAACCCCCAATAGGGATCATAGCCTATTTGGACACACTAATACGGATCGTTAATGATCCGTATTGTAGGCCTTGATGGCTTGGAAATTTTTTGGTGAACTCGTCTTGGTCTCCCGAACCTTCTGTCGAAATTTTAGTCGGATCTATGCACATCTTCCCATATAAGTACAACATGCATGGTGCTAGAAAAGGGATTCTTCTTTTGGCTGAAAAGGCTCTTCCATTTTTATTCTTCATTCTTGTACTAATGGATCCTAGCTGATCCAAACATTCTTGTAATCATAATCAAGTGCAGGATCAATAAAAATATGAAGTGGACGTAGGCCAGGATTGTCGAACCACTATAAAAATATGTATGTTCATTTATGATATTTGCTATGTTTTAATTTCATTCTTCATTTAATCTCTATTAGATTCTATTGGGTGTTGATGCCCATTTTGGCATCAACATTTTAGTGCTTTCACTGAGAATTGAATTCTCAACTTGATTGGATCTCATCATCTACTTGTGGATTACCATATTTGTGAGATAGATCCAGCATTCTACTGGTAAACTTCCTATACTACTTAGATTCGAAGGAAATCTAAAGGAAGTTGATAGCCATGATTAGAAGAATTAAATCAACTTCCCGCGGAGCTGAAAGAAAAGATGATGCTAGTGTTCTTGTTTGGAGTTGTTCGTGTGTTCATGTCCATTTGGAAGGGATCAGATTCACTTATGTTTGCAAGTTCTTAGGATTAGAGGCCTAAGTTTGCACTCAAGTTAGCTAAAGGCCGATCCCTCTCTTAAGGCCAAAATGGCGATCCATTTCACAAGGCCAACATGGTTTATCCCTCTTTCAAGGCCCAATGGCCAATCCTTCTCTTAAGGCCATCATGATCAATCCCTTCTTCTTAGGGTCTAGCACCGGTCGATTCTTGACTAACCCCTAAATACATATACGTGCTCAACACCAATCCCTCCGAAGACATCAATATCGATCCTTTCGAAATAGCTATACCGATCCTTCCAACATATATGTATACCGGTCCTTCCAGCATATATACCAATCGCTCCAAAAAGTATATATACTGATCCCTCTGCAAAGTGTGTATACTGATCCCTCTGCAAAGTGTATATATAGATCCCTCTACAAAGTATGTATACCAATCCCTTTGTAAGGTGTACATACCGATCCCTCTGTAAGGTGTATATACTGATCCATTTACCACCGATCCCTCCTTAGCACTGCAACTGATCGCATGCCAACAAATGTCTTCATGACTGACCCCTTCTGCCGATCGCTTATAGCCGATGCCTACATTCACTACCGATCCTTCCATACTCCATATGACCGATCCTTCTCATAAAACATTCATTACCAATCCCTATGACGCGTTCGTCTAGAACCAAACCATTGTTTAATTGATCCCGGCACCACACTCAACTACAACCAATCCCTCCAGCCAATCCCTTTAGCATTCAAAAGGGAATGTAATCGAATTCTCCTTCTTGGTGACAAAAAGGGATCGGTACCGATCCCTCCTTCTTGCCGCATATAAAAAATAAAGATCGAGTATGAGCCATTTTAGGAAGAAATAGCTCTAAGACGGTGCGTTCTGGAGTGGTACGATCCATTATTGACCGAACCCTCTACAATGCAGTACCTTCGCATTTTAGATTCAAAACTAAACTTGTCACAACCCGTCTTCCATCTACCAGAAAGACGCATCATGATTTAAGAAAGAAAGGGATAGAAGAAGAAAAGATAAGAAAGAAGAAACTCAACAACATCAGATACTCATAGCGGAATGAATGAAGTATAATATATCACATAAAATATTACACAGTATTATATACATCAGAGTTACACAATCTATATAACTCAAGTACATCAATACAATACAAACATAACATTAACACAACGGAACCATAATATATCTGTACGCTGAAGCCTCTTGCTCCAAATCTCCTTTAGAATTCGTCAAGCTAACCTGAATCCCTCGACTACTCATACATAATATGAGTACCCAAGAGTTTAATAAAACAGAAAATAAACACTTGATTCAGACATGGGTCTGGTGTGAGTAAACGGGTAAAAGTTGTTTAACTTTGAAAACCTTTGAAAAGAAAGGTATCACGAAAGACTTCCCACACATAAACAAGGAAAAGTTTTTACCTTACGCTAACCAAAACATTTGATAGGAAATCCAGTGATATTATAATAGGGTCTACGGTTTTCAAGTAAATAAGAAATAATTGAAATTGTTACATGATTAAATTCCAGCTACTAGCCACAAAAGTGGGTAATACAATCAAAACCGTAAGGGCATGTAAGAAGAATGGGTTTCCATCAATGGCAGGGCTACTGGGGTATCTCCCATCACAGTATGGGGCCTAGATCACCGTACCGAGGATTACTCCCAATCCCTTGCAACACAAGGCCGGAGCCATCCCTTACTGGACAGTCCCGAACAAGACCACCCCGTGGTTGGCGCGACCAACCACACACTAAGTCGAAATAGAAAGGAACCTCTAGACAGGGGTAAATCTCATGCTATTTGGGTGCTACCCACATAACCTTGCTGCACCTCCCCTATTTTAACCATTCCCGGTTGATGAGGCTTGAGGCTGCGATTATATTTATAGAACACATCTATGTTTAAATGCTCATTGTCCACCTGATGATGTTCTGAAAGCATTCAATCCATACAAGTTCGTTTCGGGTTCGAATGAAACTGAAGGCACTATCTCGTTACACTCATTTTGGAATCACCCTCAGAGTCAACTACCATAGCCCTTGCACTCTGAATCACCATCTCGAACCTGAAAGTACTATCTCCGTCAAACTCATCTCGGAATCACCCTTAGAGTTATACTGACGAATAGTTCTTACACTTCGAGTCTTCACTATGATCTTCACTTGAATTCACGACCTAACGTTTAAATTGAATCGATGTGGTTTCCGAAAATCCAAATCTGGAAACCCGATCCCGGTCTCATCGAATCTAAAATGCCATTTTAATGTCCAAATTGTTCAAGGGTTTAAACATTTAAACTTATATTCAGAATAACATAACAGAAAGATGAATCACATTATCACAGATAGAAAATTCATATCAGCCAAACATCTCACAAAGCAGCACATATCACATATCAAAGATATCATATCCAAATCATCCAATATCAATCAATCATCCATTAAGAAGGTTGGATTCACTCTTAATCAATTTAATTAACCTTTAATTAAATTAATTACTAACCTTTAATCACTTGGATTACTTCAATCCGGGTTACTTATCATTAATTAATTACCAATTAATTAATCAATCATCTCTTAATGATCCACCTTAATTAATCTTCCTTGATTAATTATCCTTTAATTACATTAAGTAATTATTCTTTAATTGATTATACAAATTAATTATCCTTAACTATAAGCAGTAATTAACATTTAATTACTATCATTAATTACATTAATTAATGATCCACCATTTACTTCTATTAATTAATTAATTATAATTAATTACATTAATCCTTAATTAATTACAATTAATTAATTATACTTTAATTAATTACTTCCATTAATCAACCTTGATTAATTTCATTAATTAATGATCCTTACTAATTAATTAACCTTTTAATTAATTAATTAATCTTTAATTAATCACACTCGTTAATTAGTCTTAATTAATCTTAAACAGTAATTAATCATCTTATAATTACTTACCTTAATTAATTAACTTCTTAATTAATTAGATTAATCCTTTGATTAATTACACTAATTATTTAATCCTTAATTACTTCATTAAGTAATCATTAATTAAACATTAATTAATAATTTTTAATTAATTAATTTATTAATTAACCACATTTTTAATTAATTACATTTAGTAATTGATCTTAAATTAATCACATCATTAATTAATTAATCACATCAATTAATTAACCAAATTAACTAAGTAATTAACCCTTAATTACTTCCATAAGTAATTATCCTGTAATTACTTTCATTAGTCAATTACTCTCTTAATTAATTACCTTAACAGGTAATTAATCACATCGTTAATTAACCTTAATCCTTTAATTAACTAATATTAATTAATTAGTTACTCTTTTTTTTGCAAGGCAAGCGGGGTTAACTGGTCCCCTACCAGTTTATTGAGCAAAAGATAAAAGTAACTATGAACAAGCTCATAGTTACAAAAAAACAGAGAACAAAAACATGGGCAAGAGAAACAATGAAAAACAAAAGAACAAAGAAGATCATGACACAGAGAAAAACATGGAGCTGAAAAAGGAAAAAAACTTAAAAGATCAATCCATAGCATCAGCCAATAATGAACTGAAGGCAAAATTGCTTTCCTTCATACCCGTGATGATAGTTGTCTTAAGCACTTCCCATAATTGCTGTATACTTCTAACCTTGTTTTCAAAGATTCTTAAGTTTCTTTCCTCCCAAACAATGTTCAGATACTTCTTAAGAAAGAAAAAGAAAACAGTTCTTCTTTCCTTCCTCCACCTAGTTGACTTGCAAATCAGATCCCATTCTACTTCTGATATGCCATGCCTATGATCATCAGCAATTCTTGTAACCAAATTTCCCCATAGACAAAGTATTTCATTGCATTCAAAGTACAGATGTGACACTGACTCTATCTGCAGCTTGCAGTAAACACAAAGGGGATCTATGTTCATGCCATAACTCAACATTTTTTCCTTAGTTAACAATGCATTCATGATCACCTTCCACAACATCAGATTGTCCCTAGCAGGAGAGGAATTGGACCATATAGCTTTGTACCAAACAGAATTAGAACTGCCAGTCACATTATAAAGAATATCATACGCTACAGATATAGAATGTTGTTTCCCCTTCCACAAAACTTCATCTTTTTCAGCTAAACCATATTGTTGAGATAGGTATAAATTCCAAAAAGCCCTTATTTCCTGATTACTAGTATAAGGGAGCAACAGCTTTCCCTCATTCAAGTAGTCAGTAGTATTAGCAAGTGTACCTATGCTTGACTGTTCAATCTGATGGGTAGAGAAGACACTGACAAGTATCAAGCCTTCATCCATCCATGGTTCATTCCAAAACTTGATACTACTGTTATAAGTGAGATCATACTTAATGTACTGAGTGAATTCTGATCTCAACCCTAATAAACACCTCCAAGTCCTGCTGCAACTCTGAGGAACTGGCATTGTCCAGAAATTCCTACTACCCAAGTTATACTTTCTGGTCCATTCAACCCATAAGGAATCAGCACCACTGAGTAAGGAGTTTATGTGAGCACTGATAGCTGCTTTGTTCCATTTATTCAAGTAGATGATACCAAGACCTCCTTTCTTTTTAGGCAGTTCCATTTTAGCAAAAGAACATGGAATAAGTTTTTTTGATAGAACAGAGCCAGTCCAAAAAAATCTAAGCATTGCAGTTCTAACCATGTTCACCAGTTTTTTTGGGAGAATAAAAACTCGAGACCAACACACCATCATTGAGGTGATAACAGACTTTATTAGAACTAGTCTTCCAGCTTGAGAGAGAAACCTATTAGCCCATGTGTTCATTAAATTACAGATTTTAGAATACAAGGGCAGGCAGTGTCTAGTGGTGATTCTTGAAGTACAAAGTGGTATACCCAGATAATTCATGCTATTTTCCATCAGTTGCAGCCCAGAGATACCAGTAATTCTATTAGCTTCCTCAGTGGATATTCCTGAGGTGATAATATGAGATTTATTGGCATTTAATTTCAACCCAGCCATATGGTAGAAATAATCAAGGGTTATTTTAATATTTTCAATTGATTTTTGATCTGGCTTTGTGAAGATCATAATGTCATCAGCAAATAACAAAGATGTGAGTTGGAGGGGTTTACATTTTGAATGGTACAATATGTCACTTTGCATATATTTGGTAGACAACATTCTAGTTAGCACTTCCATAACTAAAATGAAAATATATGAAGAGATAGGATCCCCTTGTCTGATCCCCTGTTTGCTATTGAAAAATCCAGAAGTAAAGCCATTATACTTTAAAGAGAAAGTAGCAGTTGAGATACAATTGTATATCCAAGCCACATAAACTTTGGGAAATTTCATCAGGGCCATAATTCTAACTATAGAAGTCCAGTGATCACTATCATAGGCTTTCATCAAATCCACCTTAAGCATAGCATTTTTGGGAGCATGAGATCGACCATAGCCATTTAATAATTCATGGGATAACAATATATTATCAAGAATGTTTCTATTCGGAAGAAAAGCAGTCTGGTTATTGGATATGATTCTGGAGAGGACTATAACAAGTCTGGATGCCAATATTTTTGAAATACACTTATACATGACATTACAACAAGAGATGGATCTAAAGGAAGCAACAGAAGTTGGAGATTGGACTTTGGGTATAAGAACTAAATTAGTTGCATTCACTTGTTTAAGAAGTTTGAAAGAACTGAAAAAATTATGGACTGCCTTTAGAAAATCCTTCTTGATAATTTCCCAACTATGGATAAAAAAGATGACATTGAATCCATCAGGGCCTCCACTTGAATGTTTGTTCATTGCAAATAAGGTATCTTTAATTTCCTTATCATTTACCTTATCAACAAGTTTGACAGCTTCATCAGGAAGTACCTCAGGTAAGTGGATTTGGGATAGGTCATCAATTGAGGGAATGAAATCATTATTGTTACCTAGCAAGTTCTTGTAGTAGAACAGAAGTGCTCTATCAACAACAGCAGGGGTTGAGTGCAATTCTCCTACTTCATCATATATGTTAGTGATATGCTCCTTAGATTGTTTTACCTTGATTGCAGCATGAAAATAGGCAGTATTATTGTCTCCCTCAGAAACCCATTTTTGTCTCAATTTTTGTCTCTTCATATTGGCTTCAGACTTCAAGGCTTCTGGAAGTTGATCAAAAAGAGTCCTCTCAGCAGCAGCCTCAGGGTTGTCAGGGCTTTTCATCATTTCTTCCTGAGCAAGTATGAGGTGGCTCCTTAACAATGCAGACTTTAAATTGCCATCACCAAATTTTCCTTTGGCCCATTCTCTTAGTGCTAATTTAGTAGCTCTTAATTTCCTGCAAAATATAAACATTGGGTTACCAAAAAAGTTTTCATTCCAAGCTTTACTAATGATATTATTATACTTAGGTTCATGGACCCAAGCATTATAAAATTTGAAGCTTCTTTTATCTTTTAACATCTTCTGACCAGAAGAGAAAATAATTGGGGAATGGTCTGATAGAACAGGGTGGGGGATAAAGGTTGACTGAGTTGGCCATGTGGTTAAAGCATTGAGGTTGGCAAAGGAGTGATCAATTTTTGAGTAAGTTCTGACTCCAGATCTGCTCCTATTATTCCATGTGAACTCAGCACCAGATGAAGGAATTGAAATCAAGTTAGAGTCCTCAATAGCCTTATTGAGGGGATAAATATCATTAGGGAGAAGGGGAAGACCACCATGTTTGTCATTCAAGGATAAACAGCAATTAAAATCCCCAAAAACAAGCCATGGGTGTGTATTTTGCCTGAAAGCAGGCAGGAGATCAAGAAAAGTTTGCCTTGATAATGGTAAGTTTTGGGCATAGACTACTGTTATATAAAATGATGTAGGAGAATCAAAATATTTAGCTTGAAAGTGGATGAGTTGATCAGTGGAATGAACAGAAGCTAGAGATAAGACAGTAGGATCATGGATGACCATAATTCTGCTATGGGAGGCTTGATTCAGATTATGATTTAGAAACCAGCTGGGGTTTATATGGTTTGCAGCTTTAATTGTTAGGGACTCATTCAATTTAGTTTCAAGTATAGCAAAAAGGGAAATTTTGTGCTGGATAATGATATATTTCACTTGATCAAGCTTAGATACAGAATGTGCTCCTCTGACATTCCATATAGCATAGCTGTGCATCATTTGGTATACTTCAGAGATTGATGCACCACATTTTTCATGCTCCTAGTTGCAGGAGAGTCTCTTTGAACATTGTTTAAGTCAACATTTTTTTCATTCCCATCATTAAGACACTTACCTTTATTCTTGCCTTTCTTTGGAGTATTTTGTGAGGCAATTGAGGCAGGTGGCAAAGAAAGCCATCCAGGCAGATGGCCAGAGAAAAAGTAACCACCTGAAGAGGGGGGTATACATTCTGAATGTTCAGCTAAGATTATGGCCATTAGTTCTTTTTCAAGTTCCACTTTAAAATGTGCTTCAGCTTGATGTGAAATAATTTTAATTCTACCTTTATTTGCTTTAAATATTTGCATGTCACTGGTTTGCTTTGTTATTCCTTCACTTGAACTGGCCATAGCATTGTCAACAGTATATGTGGATTTGAGACTCTGATCAGCAGGATTTGAGTTAACAAAATTATCCACCATCCCTGTTCTGTTGTTTTCCTGTTCTCCTTGTACATTTTGCATATTAAGAGGGGTGCAACATGCACACCACAATTTTCATCTTGCTTGCCTGCAAAAATTTCCCCTCCCTCAATTTGATCTTCCTTGTCACAGTTTTCATTGCATAGTTCATTATCACTTGTGTCATTACATTAATCAATCTCGTTTTCATCCAACAAGACATTAAAATTATTAATGTCTGTTCTTATATCTTCATTTGACTCCACCATGCCTCCTTTTTTAATTATACTTGCATTTTCATCCAGTACATCACTATTTTTTGGTTCAACATCATTATTAACCTCCTCAATTATCTGAATTTCACTTCTAATTTCTTTTTCATTATCTCTTCTCATTTTAGTTCCCTTTCTTTCAACCTTTCTCCACTCTTGCTTTTTCTTTGTGTCAGCTTTAATTTTTTTCATTTTGATTTACACTTATCATTCTTTCCTTACTAAACTTTGTTACTGATATTGCATTCCCTTCTTGCTTTGTTTTATTTTTCATGCACATTTAAGTCATATGCCCAAATTCTTTGCACCCACTGCATACCTCAGGCTTCCATAAATAATCTACCTTTACAATCTGCTCTGATCCATCCAGTAATCTCACTGTAAATTCATCCAATAACTCAGCTGCTGGTGAGATTTCTACCATGCACTTTGCATAGCCAATTCTTTCCAACTTCTTTGTTTGTTCATCCATACACATAAAAGTTCCAATTCGAGTAGCTAGCCAATTTATGCCCATATGAGACCAAGCATATAAAGGAATATTCGATAACTTAATCCACACCGGTACAAATTTTATCGTACTGCAACTATTTCCAACGTTTGGATCCCATTGTTTAACAATGAATAACTTGTTCCTCATGATAATTGGATCAGCTGCAATTATTTTCCTTCTATCTTCATCGCAAGATAGATTGAATAGGAACAAGAAACCATCGGACTTAACTTTTATAGAACCTTTTAATTTCCAAACTTTTTTCAGGTGAGCTATAACAGTGAGATAAGAAAGGGGTTTATCAAGGAAGAAACCTACCAGGTAATCTCCCTACACTTCATTTCCAGCTCTTATTACATTCTCAGGAGGAACTAGGACATGGCCTTCATAGACAAGTGGGACTTGAATCGGGATGTGTTTCCTTGCATTACACGGTTTTGCCTTGAATAGAGAATTCCATTGAACAGTGGGGAGAATTGAAGAAGAAGGGGGGGTTCATTTTAGGCAGAGGAGAAGGTTGACAGGATGATACAACATAGGGAGAAGAGGAAGAAGGCAACAAGGAGGGTGGATCAGGCGGTTGTGGATCCGGTGGAAAGTGGGGAGGCTGCAAATGAACAGGAAGGGAGATGGTGGAAAGTATGGGTTGGGTGATGGATTGGACGGGGGCGCAGTTTGAAAGGACAAGGTTAGGCGGGAAAGAAGGATCAGAGAACATTAAAAAGTAAAAGAAGCAGAGTACTTTAATTAATTAATTAACTCTTTAATCAATTATATTAATTAATCCTAACATCAAGTGATTAACCCTTAACCACTTCCACTTCATAAGTAATTTCTCTTTTCTTAATTACATTCAGTAATTATCCATTATTTACTTCATTAAGTAATTATACTCAATTTATCATAAGTGGTTATCTTTAATTAATTAGACTTATTAATTAACCCAAAATTAATTACATTTATTAATTATCTAATTAATAAATCATTTACTTCCTAATTAATTCGTTAACCATCCACTAATTACTTCATTAAGTAATTATCCTTAATTACAAATAGTAATTAAGCTTTAATTTAATTATAATTATCCTTAATTAAATTCAACCTTTAAAGATAGACTTTTTATTTAAATTACATATTAATTTCTATCATTAAACTCCATTTAAACCATTTATAAATAATTATAAATTTGAATAAAATTTTGCTTTTAAACAAAACAATTAAAACCCTTAGCTTTTAATACACTTAAAATCTTTGAAAATCCTTTTTAAACATGTTTAATTAAATTTAACAAATATTCATCTTTAAAAACTTAATTTCATGCCCTTTAAACTTATTCATTTAAATATATTTTAAAATAAATTTAAACATTCCTTTATAATTTCATTGGATATAACTTTAACTTAAAACATTCATATTTCAAACTCATTTGAATTTTCTTAATCATGATCTAATATTTTATATTGAAAACACCTTTGAATCAAAATTCAAAATTAATTTAGTTAATTTCCTTTAAAATCAACTATCTTAAACATTTTAAATTTGAAAAATATATTAATTCATCACTCTTAAAAGTTCGATTAAAATTTATTTAGAAAGAACTAGCTTTTAAATTTGTAACTAATTTTCTTTTACACAATTTAGCTTTAAATTTTAAACAGAAGTTCATCTCGGCCAAACCCGAGAAAATTCCACTAAAAACTCGAGTCAAACTCGAGAATACAATCCACACTACCTGCTCCGAGTCGTACCCCAAAAATACATGAGAACGACCCAAGTCAAACTCGTCTTCCCTAAACTCCATCGTCCCCAGAACAACGTGCACGCGGTGCACGTACACTACTACTCCGATCATCGATGATCGTTGCGACAACCCTCAACAAACCACACGAACCTATGCTAACCCAAACGAGAACCCAGATCTAACAAAATCCATACGATTCGAAACGAAGCACTGTCGACCAAAAACTGAAACTACCATGGCCAAAAATCTTCACCGTTCCGACGCCTCAGACCTCAAGATGCCTTGCCATCCACATCGCACCTTCGTCTCGACCTCCAGCTCCTCCAGCAAGCCATGCGATCGACTTCGATCAAGTCACGATGTCGAAAAACACCTTGAAAGTCAACGACAAATACCAAGGTGTTAAACCCTAGTCCGCCAAATCCAGCTCACCTCGACCAATGAAAAATACTTTCAGTATTTTTCTTGAGACCTCCATGCCTCAGACCACCTCCATCCCAAACGCCGACCCTCCAGTCATCGCCGATCACCAGAATTCGACGATCAACCCAATTTTGAACAAACCCGATTATCTTCCCAATTATTATATTAAAAATTATGATTTTCACATTAAAATTCATTGTTTCACAATATGATTCTATTTATATAACCAAATTCAAAAATTATGATGATTGATTTCTGAACACTTTAATTTATCTTTGTAAATTTATATATTCTGAAAAATTTACCCAATAAAAGTTCTTAAAACTATTTTTAAAATTTAAAATACACAATAATAATCATTTTCTATTTAGATATCAAGAACTAAAAATGAATGTATAAAGTGTATTAAAATTTATTTTGGTGGGATTTAAAATTGTGATGCAACAAAGACATTCAAACAGTTTATATACAGACACATCATATAGTCATACAGGCATACATATTCATAAACATATGCAAGCCATGTTTCTGCAAAAATCCATCACAACATTTAAGCAAAGTCACAGATAAAAACTATTTTTAAGTTTAATGTTTACTCGCCTCAATACGAAGAGAACAGTGGCTATAAATCTGACCCTGGAAAAAATGCTTTTGATCTAAATACTGGAGCTATTTGATGTTGTTGATCTAGAAACTTGCATGCCTAAAAACTTTGATTGATGTAGGTTGAAGCTTGATAAACTTTGCTGTTTGCATTTAAAATTCTTGTAGGTTGCATTTGAATCGGTGTTTGATTTCTGAGTTGAATTTACTTTCCAGGTTTTCTTGCTCGATAAACTTGTTACATGCTTTTACTTGAGGAGATTTAAATTTTAAACAGAGGTGAATCTTGGCTTTAGCTTTTGATTTTGAAAAAAAATGTTTACTGGTTTTGGAAATTTTGTTGGTGAATTAACTTGAAATTCTTTTTGTTACAACTGAGAAAAAGAATGAGAAAGGAGGAAATGTATGTTTTATAAATTTAGTTATGATTTATTTAAAATATAAAAGAAAATAAATTAAAACATTGACACTTGTTAAGCAAACTTACATTTGTCCTTAATATCAACTAATTACCAACACATGTTCCTAACATGTGTTAATGTATTTACACATGTCCTAAGCATTTTAATTAAATTTTTATTTAAATTAAATGTTAATATAACTTAATTTGTTAATTAATAAACATATATCTTAATATATGTATACATAATTTGCTTTCAAATAAAATATTATAAAATCAATTATAATACAAATAAATTCTTATACACATATTTTAAAAATCCAAAATAATTATTTTTATTATTTAAGAGATATAAATTAAAATACCAAATATCCTTTGAAAAATATTATATTTAATTATACCTTCCAAATTACAATTTATATATATATATATATAATAAAATTAGAAACACTTTTGTTAAATTCAAACCAAACTTCAATATATACAAATATATATATATATATATATATATATATATATTTTAAATAGAAAATATTTTTGACATTAGTTTGAGAATTATTATATTAAATTCTAAAACAACTTCAAATCATAACATATACATATATATATATT
This sequence comes from Allium cepa, assembly GCA_030765085.1. NCBI lineage: Eukaryota > Viridiplantae > Streptophyta > Magnoliopsida > Asparagales > Amaryllidaceae > Allium > Allium cepa. Next base: position 1,026,163,140 of record CM060932.1, on the reverse strand, counting down.
ACAACTTGAAAATACATCTTTTATTAAACCAAACACTTTCTATTCACAATATATATATATATATATATATATATATATATTATAAATAAAATTTATTTTTAGGGAAATTAATTTAGAAGGACAAAGATTTGTATATTTTTTGCCTCAAGGACACGACCTCAGTATTTTTACCACAAGGACAAACATTCTTCTAAAAATTATTCATAAGAACAAACATTTTCCAAAATTATTCATAAGGACAACAAAACTGCTACCGAGCTAAAACTGATACCTAAAAACTGCCACCGATAACTACAAACTGATACTTAAAAACTGCTATCAATAACTAAAAACTGATACCTACAGAAAGTTGTCCTTCAGGATAAAATATTGAAGGTCTGTCCTTGAGGATAAAAAGTTGTGAAATTTTGTCCTTGACAATAATTTTCTGTTTATTTTTATTAGCTTTGAAACATAATTTTACCAAATTTTAAATTGTTAGAAAAGATATAAATAAATATTGCCAGATTAAATATTATTATCCTTTTAAAAGATTTAATTTGCCAATTTAAATTAAAATTATAAAGGAAAATTATCAATTCAATTTAATATTAATAAAGATTATTAAATTGATATGACCCAAAATTCTGGGTCGTTACATTCCTCCCCTGTAACGACCCAGAATTTCTATTGATTAAAATTCATATATTTAATTGATTTTAAATATTAATAAGTAAAATTTATAAGTCGAATAATTTATTTTTCGAATATTTAGATTTAATTGGATAATTAAATCGATAATTTAATATTGAAATTACAGAAAAAATTGGAAATTGGGTTAAATGTGATTAAAAATGATTTATAAAGTTATATTAAATCATATTGGAGTTAGAACGATGTTTGCGAACTTTTAAAATTGAATTAAAAGTTAATTTGTGAAAATTGAATATTTTAATATTTAATCGACTAGTGAAAATAGCCTTTTTTCAAACAGTCTTGGATTTCAACGAAACTAATTTCATCGGATTTGTAATGTGGTATTATTGTGTGGTTTCAAATTTCATGTCAATCGGATTTACCGTTTGTCCGGGGCAAGCCAAAACGCATAGAAATTAGTTTAAACCGATTTAATTTAAATTTGATCGTTTATTGCCGTAACTTGCACAGATGATCGAATTAGCTTCCGAAACCTATTCCATTGTGTTCGGAGCGTGGGGTAAACCTTAGAAACGCTAGTCAACGCGCGAGATTTGGAGTTCGGAAAAATTTCGATGAATAGTAATTTGGGCAATTTTCTACATAAGGACTTCATAATTCACTTTTGCAAAGAAAAAGCCCTAACCCTAACAACCTTCTTCAGCTGCCATTATCTTTATGAATGGCCGAAATTCATCTATCTTTTCTCCTCAAAATCTTCCAATCCGTTCATCAATTCGAAGAAACTTCAACTACGATATTGTAGAGAGCACTAAGTTATACAAATCCAACGGCCAAGATCGTCTGAAGTGTAGTTGATCGTCGGCAAATCTCGAGCAAAGTGCTGCCGTTCGGACGCAATTTTAGGAAGCGTGGAGGGACCGAGCTCCCTGATGTTGCGGCCATGGGTAGCTCTTGTCGAGGGGAGTAAAGTGGTAGTAATTGATCGATGCAGAAGCGAGCGTGGAGGCCATGGTGTTTAACCCTAGGTGGCGTGCCTATGGGTTTGGTTAAGCGACTTTTTGCCTGGCAGTGAAACGTGGGGAAGAAAGGGTGAGCGGTCTGGATGTAGGAGTTTCAAAATGCACGGCTATGATTGAAAGGTTGAAAATATAAGAGAAATTGAAAAAATTATTATATTATAAAATCGTCAAACTTTATAACGCTATATCTTATTCGTGCGAGGTAGAAAAATTACGAAACAAGTTGCGTTGGCTTCGTTTTGACGAGCACTATGCAATGGAGCTGGTTTGGAGTCATTTGGAGCTAGTGAAAATTTCGGGTAAAATTAAACGCATGTTTAATTTTATTCGAAATAAAACGCTACAACTGTTATCGGAAACTCAAGGTGAGAACTTCTTACTTTGCATAGTTGAATTTAAAATTGCTTGATTGTGTGATTGGATGATAATTTGTTATCTATTGTGTTAAATAGACCCTATGCGTCGTATATTAAGCGGATGTTATTTATTAAAAACATATACCGCGATAATTCCAACTTGTATGGAACTGGTATTATATATGTATTTGGAGTTGATTTTCCCGCATTATATAGCGGGTGAGACCCTATTGCGCCGCATAATAGCGGATAGTATTTTATAAATCCCATATACCGCGATATTCCGTCTCGAAGAGAAATTGGTATTGTGCTAACATCTTTGGATGTAGGGGAACAGTTGGAGGGATCCAACTGGATTCCTCAAATATTTGAATTGGTTTCAATGTTGCGTGTTAATCTATTTAATGATCTATTTATAATCTGCGTGATTATCTTTGTGATTGAAATCGTTAAAGGCTAAATTTTAGTCGAATATATTTTTGGTATCGTTAGATGCCGAAAATAAATAAAATATGATTTTTAAAGATTTAAGTTGAGAATCCGTAATAAAATTTAATTTTGGGATTTATTCATTTTAAATAAACAACGTCGAAATTTTTATGTTATTAAAAATTATGATTTTTGTGAAATATAACCGAAATGTGATTTTGAAATAAGTAGTTGGTTAATTTATAAAATGGTTTAAATTAGGATTTTTGAAGTATTATAAATGATTTAGAATAAAAGATTTATAAAACTGATATTTATAAATTAAAATATTGGAATTATAAAACGAGTTTTTATAAGTGTTAAAATGAAGTATAAATGGATTTTATAAGTGAATGACATCCAAATATTTTTAAATTGTGAAGTTATAAAATGAATAGATTTTGTAAAATAAAATTTTTATAAGTAATTAACTTATAAATTGGATTTTGGCGTGTAAATGGAATATGGATAGAATTTGTTAATAAAGTGATTTTATAAGTTGAAGTTGTTATAAAATATAAATCGAATTTATAAACGTTGTTTATAAATTCGAAATCGACTTATTTTAATAAGTTTAATTTTTATAACTTGTTAAAGGAAATATATCCATGATTTTGAATAGTGAATAATCCTTTAAATAAAATATGTAGAAATGATGAATTTGGTTAATGAAGTATATTCACGATTTTGGACGGTGAATAATATATTAAAGAAATATTTATGAAAAGTGATATTTTAATAGAATTAAAACGAGTCAAAAACGTTTTAAAATGTATTAAGTATAGAAACCATAGATTTCAACATTATTATTGAAATAGATGTTTCGAGGAATAGAAGGAAATGGTGGACTATAACACTGTTGTTATAGTAAATGATTTCCGAAAGGAAAATTTTGTATAGTATTGGGATTTATACATCTGTCTTAATTTCGAATCCCTATACTAGTGATTTTGGGTTGTTGTAACGATGTTTTATGCAACATTCATTTTGACTCAAATAAATGTGTTTAACAGAATGGTTTCCTTAAAAAAATAAAATATACACTTAATTTGGATTTAAGTATATTGAATATTTTCAAAATGTTGAAAATAAATGAATTGTGGATTACTTATTATTGAATAAGTATGAAAATGTTTTCCAATATGAAGTGAATGTTTTGAGATTATATCTTTTAAAGATAAATTGAAAGTGAATAATTGAAATTGATTTGTAAAATCGTATAAAAAGTGAATTTTTGGAAATGTAAATTCACAATGGAAATTTATAAGGGATTTTTTTTTTTAAAATAAACATTGATTTATTTTTAAAAAGTGTGGAATAAATTTACGGATTTGGAACGTAAATTTAGTATATCGGTAAGGATTTATTTAAATTGGTTTAAATGAACCATTTTGGAATGAAAGTTGTAAGGGTGTGAATTGATTTGAAGTTGGTTTTCAAATGGTTGAAGTGTGGAAAATATATCTTATAAAGATATTTTTTTAAAATAAATAATTTGGGAAATTATTTGAAATAGGGTTATGTTGTGAATATTGATTGATAGTTAAATAACCGACTATCAATATTGACCCTTAAGTGGTTATTTGTTGTGAATTGGTTGAAATTGAATGCTACACTTATTTTTAAATTATTGTGCTCGTTATTCGGATTACCCATTCCGAATAGTGATACGACGTAATGGATAACATTTAAGACCGGTGGTGAAGACCGGGTATCTGTGAAAACAATAGGATGACCTATCGATTGTCTCTGCACCGTTAGCTACGGTATGGAGATTTCCTTTGTGATGGGAAATTCGTTCGGGATTGTGAATACCCGGATTGCAAGGGCTTCTTTAGAAGTGCATTCGGTTCTGTTCGAGCCCGTAACAGACTTGTATGGTTATGTGTCTGACATTACATTTTGAGATATAAAGCAGATTTCTTTCAAATACATTTCTGTGGTGGCGGAGAATTTACTCTCTTAGCTTAACACCCTTCTCTGAGACGTACGCGCTCAGAGGTTATGTAGTTGAAGGTTATCAGCGATATATTCCCAATTTGGTAATGTGGCATGCTGAGTGTTGCTGTGTGATGATTATTTATTGATCATTTTTTGATCAAAGCGTGGCTTTGTGAAAAAGCGTAGCTTTGTGGACGAGGCTTTGTCAGACCTCACACCCCGGAAATGGTCAAAACAGGAATATGCGGCAAGGTTAAGAGGGTCGCACCCTTTAGGGTATGTCATTCCCTTTTGGAAAAGGGTGGTGTCAGGTATGGAGCCCTGATGCTTAACCTATGTGGTTGCTCCAATCTCATTTTTCTGTGTGGTTGTTGTTTGGTGATAGAGGGCCCTCGGATAAAGGTCCCAAAGGACCGGGGGTGGCATATTCGTGTAGTACTTACCTAGTTACAAAGGTAACCCGACGTTGTGTTGGCAGAGAGCTGGTTAAGTTCTCGGGACGTCCCGCCAGAGGCGATCCCATGTGGCAGTAGGAAGTTCCTTAGCCTGACCATTTGTTGGAAATCCAAACAAAACAATACGAGCCTTGTACGGTTTTAGTTGTAGAACCTGTCATTTAATATGGTAGCTATAGCAGGCATAATATCATGGTACCTATGCTGGCTAAGATTCATATTCTATTTTCGAAATGTTTTCATCACTATGCACTAATAACAATATCAAAAATGATTTGTTTTGCGTAGTAAGTATCTTTGACTATCATAAGGAGAAATCTCCTCCAATTCTGCGTTTGCATTGTGTGTGTGTGGGGAGGCCTTATGGTAGTTTCATTTTCCAAAAGCATTGCGGATATTTTCCAATTCTATTGTTGTTGTTGTTTTAAAAGATAAATAACTGTTTTAAGTTCTCACACCAGTCCCATGACTGACCTAGAGTTTATTGTTCTCTTCCTAAACTCTGGGTGTCCACCAATTTCCACACGGGCAGCCTAGAGTCCGGTGATCAGGTCATTCTGGATTCAGAAGTGCTATGGAGCTCAAGTGGTGAGCTGGATGGCGAGGCGTATTACTTGTATATGATATTATCTTTCCGCTGTATAATTCACTTGTAGGGACATGTTTATATAGTTTTTCATTCTTGTATTATGTTGTATATTGTTGTTGTACACTCTGATGATAATGTAATGTAATAACTGATATAGTTCTTTGTTTTAAAGATTATTCATTTATTTATTATATGTTGTTTCGCTGCGGTATGCGAGATTCTGATATTGTTTCTGTTTCCTTACTTCTTCTATCTTTTTCTTCTACCTCTTCTTTTTAACCCTAACAATTCGGTTTTCCGACATTCGATTATGCGGCATTTGATATAGTGAACGTAAGAATGCCGACCTTCGGATCCCGACAAAATCGTTATGTTACATCCCCCCTTAAAAGAATTTGGTCCCCGAAATTTAAAAGCAAAGATAATTTAATAATCCAGCAAAGATTTCAATCTCAAACAGCAAAGCATACCTATCATCCAGTTACTAACAACCAAGCAACCAATCAAACAATCAAACCTAACTAACTATCCTGACACAAATCAGGATAGACCTTACTAACACTATCTAGAGTTTCCCAAGTGTAAATCACTGGGATACTCGCTCTCTAGAATCTAAACTAACAATACCACTATAATCCAGAGCTCCTCTCTTCTCTAGATCCACCAATCTGAACAAAAATATCAGACTATATTCAAGTCTATCTTTTTTATTCCAAATCCTTCTAAAATACAGATTCTACAACCAGAGATAGACAATACATGCACTCCCTCAGGGATACGTGAAATAATGAATCCCAGCCATCCAAACTGGCAATTCAATCCTATAGACAAAAGAACTTATGCTATCAAAAACATAGATAAGAAATCCCAAATACCTCGGAGCTAGCTCTCCAATCTTATCCAGTTACTGCTTTCTCAACCAAAGAAACCTTAACAACAACGAAGTTTCCAACTTTGATTTCCAGATTTATCCATCTTATCCACATAACTCCTTCTGACGATCCTGGGCTGCCCATCTTCTTCCTGATCAGCTCAACCTATGCTGATGCTTCCAGAAACAACTAGACCAAAACAAATCTGTTTCTGGATCCTACTCAATAGAAAGACCTTCCAAGATTCGCCAAAATCCAGAACACAGGCTCTACTTCCCAAGCATTAGAATACTGAACTTACTTCCTTCCTTGCACAGCTGCTACCTCACTTCCGCTGCACAACTCTGATTCTGAAGTAGATGAGAATGCTGTCGATGAACACGAGTACATACTTATCCAATATATCCTGGAAACTTTGTTCATCAAATTCATAAAATCTTATTGACCAATCTAACTCGGTCACACAACCTTACAGCAAAATCCAAACTTTAAAACTAGATCTGACCAATCTAAGTCCAAAAATTCTTGAGCTGCTACACCAATTCTTCTCTCTCTAAGAACCGTCCTACTACCAGGCTAACCACCGGTATTACTTCTGGAACCAAGTTAATATGGAACTCAAACTCCAGATGCAGACAACCTTCTGACTTCCTCGATGATATCCAGAAAAATCTTTGACTGCTTCAGTAGCTCCTATTTGCTCATGAGAAGCCTCAATCTCAAACAAAAGATTACCCAAGATGAACTTCCCAAACTAATCGCAAATCACTTTTATGATCCTACCTAGTTTGGATTCCAAAGAAACTGTTCTCTCTTTACCAATTAGAACAGTTTTAAGCTTTTCCAAACAAAGTTAACCCTTCAAGAAAGTCTTCACCATCTGCTCGGTCTGGTGATAGAAGAACCACAAAGATTCCTGAACCATCAGAGAAACGACCCACACTGCTGCTTCCAAACTCTATCTCTAGGATACTGCTAAGCCAAAAGACCGTCTTGTCGGCACACAGAATACCTCTAAGCTGCACTACTACCACAGCTAACCAAAGGCTTCTTCATCCAAAGGCTCTTCGAACTCCAAAAGCAATTAACTAACTCCACACATGACTCCTCGAGATGGGCAGACATCCCCTCAAGAAACTAGGGCTCCAAACCAAGCATCAACACCTCACTCTCCTTAAGGGGTAAAAATGAGACCATGCCGTAGCGAAGCAACTTATATAACTTAGTCTCATATTCCAAAACAGACAAAACTCCTTCCAACAGTTGCCAAGATACCATCACTTGCTTCTTTACATCTGACAGATCCAAACTCTAGAAAGTTCGCTTACCCGAGTGCAATCCAAACTTACACTTCAAAGATGGACTCTGAATCTTTAAAAGATTTCCTTCAAAGATCAGAGAAATCCTTACGCCAAGCTACAAAGCTCACTCGACACAGTATTAGATCTACAGTCTTGACAAATACTCTTCCAACCTCAAACATTCAAACTCCAATTCATTGGTAGTTGTGTTACACACACCACTACCCTATCTACCTTTATAACTTATGTTGGAAAACCCGAACAGGTCCCAACAGATCAGGTAGATGTATAAATATATACATACATACATACATACATATATATATATACAAGTACGCTCTCTCAAGAAAGATAGAAATCACTCCAAAGCCTAGGTATTCACTCAACCTAGCACTCTGATACCAACCGTCACGGTCTAGGATTTTCAACCATCAACAACAACCACTCTCTGCCATGGCTGACAGTGGTACCTCGGGTTTGATTTTACGACCGGCCTCTTGACTCACAACCAACCCCACAAGGCCTTATACTACCCCCGGGGACATATAGGGGTAAGAGTCTCCCGTTCGCCACCTAACGCAAAGCGAGAACCCCTATCATGCTGTACTAAAGCAAACCCGAACTCGGTCTCATTGAATCCAAACGCTATTTTAATATCCAAGTTGTTTAAGGGTTTAAACATTTAAACTTATATTCAGAATAACATAACAGATAGATGAATCACATTATCATAGATAGATAATTCATATCAACCAAACATCTCACAAAGCAGCATATATCACATATGAGAGACATCATATCCAAATCATCCAATATCAACCAATCATCCTTTAAGCAGGTTAGATTCACTCTTAATCAATTTAATTAACCTTTAATTAAATTAATTACTAATCTTTAATTACTTGGATTACTTCAATCCTGCTTACTTATCATTAATTAATTACCAATTAGTTAATCAATCATCTCTTAATGATCTACCTTAATGAATCTTCCTTGATTAATTATCCTTTAATTACATTAAGTAATTATCCTTTAATTAATTATACAAATTAATTATCCTTAACCATAAACAGTAATTACATTTAATTACTATCATTAATTACATTAACTAATAATCCTCTATTTACTTTTATTAATTAATTAACTATAATTAATTGCATTAATCCTTAATTAATTACAATTAATTAATCATACTTTAATTAATTACTTCCATTAATCAACCTTAATTAATTTCATTAATTATATTAATTAATGATCCTTACTAATTAATTAACCTTTTAATTAATTAACTAATCTTTAATTAATCACACCCGTTAATTAGTCTTAATTAATCTTAAACAGTAATTAATCATCTTATAATTACTTACCTTAATTAATTAACTCCTTAATTAATTAGATTAATCCTTTGATTAATTATACTAATTAATTAACCCTTAATTACTTCATTAAGTAATCATTAATTAATGACATTAATTAATAATTCTTAATTAATTAATTTATTAATTAACCACATTTTTAATTAATTACATTTAGTAATTGATCATAAATTAATCACATTCATTAATTTATTAATCACATTAATTAATTAACCAAATTAACTAAGTAATCACCTCTTAATTACTTCCATAAGTAATTATCCTCTAATTACTTTCATTAGTCAATTACCCTCTTAATTAATTACCTTAACAAGTAATTAATCACATCATTAATTAACCTTAATCCTTTATTTAATTAATTACTCTTTAATTAATTAATTAACTCTTTATAAGTACTTCCCCACTAATTACATCCATAAGTAATTTCTCTTTTCTTAATTACATTCAGTAATTATCCATTGTTTAATTCATTAAGTAATTGTACTCAATTTATCATAAGTGATTATCTTTAATTAATTAGATTTATTAATTAACCTAAAATTAATTACATTAATTAATCATCCAATTAATAAATCACTTACTTCCTAACTAATTCATTAACCATCCACTAATTACTTCATTAAGTAATCATCCTTAATTACAAATAGTAATTAAGCTTTAATTTAATTTATTTATTTATTATCCTTAATTAAATTCAACCTTTCAAAGAAAGACTTTTCACTTAAATTACATATTAATTTCTGTCATTAAACTTCATTTAAACCATTTAAAAATAATTATAAATTTGAACAAAATTTTGCTTTTAAACAAAACAATTTAAACCCTTAGCTTTCAATACACTTAAAATATTTGAAAATCCTTTTTAAACATGTTTAATTAAATTAAACAAATATTCATCTTTGAAAACTTAATTTCATACCCTTTAAACTTATTCATTTAAGTATATTTTAAAATCAATTTAAACATTCCTTTATAATTTTTTTGGATATAACTTTAACTTAAAACATTCATATTTCAAATTCATTTGAATTTTCTTAATCATGATCTAATATTTTAAATTGAAAACACCTTTGAATTAAGATTCAAAATTAATTAAGTTAATTGCCTTTAAATCAACTATCTTAAACATTTTAAATTTGAAAAATATATTCAATTAATCACTCTTAAAAGTTCGATTAACATTTATTTAGAAAGAACTAGCTTTTAAATTTGCAACTAATTTTCTTTTACACAATTTAGCTTTAAATTTGAAACAGAAGTTCATCTCGGCCAAACCCGAGTAAATTCCACTAAAAAACCGAGTCAAACTCGAGAATACAATCCACACTACCTGCTCTGAGTCGCACGCCAAAAATACACGAGAACAACCGGAGTCGAACTCGTTTTCCCCAAACTCCATCGTCCCCTGAACAACGTGCACGCGGTGCATGTACACCATTACTCCGATCATCGATGATCATTGCGACAACCCTCAACAAACCACACGAACCCACGCTAACCCAAATGAGAACCCAGATCTAACAAAATCCATACGAATCGAAACAAGGCACTCTTGACCCAAAACTAAAACCACCATGGCCAGAAATCTTCACCGTTCCGACACCTCAGATCACGAGAAGCCTTGCCATCCACACCGCACCTTCGTCTCGACCTCCAACTCCTCCAGCAAGCCATGTGACTCCGATCAAGTTACGATGTCGAAAAACACCCTGAAAGTCAACGACAAATACCAGGTGTTAAACCCTAGTTCGCCAAATCCAGCTCACCTCGACTAACGAAAAATAATTCCATTATTTTTCCTGAGACCTCCATGCCTCACACCACCTCCAGCCCAAACGCCGACCCTCTAGTCATTGTCGATCACCAGAATTCGACGATCAACCCAATTTTGAACAAAGCCGATTAACTTCCCAATTACTATATTAAAAATTATGATTTTCACATTAAAATTCATTGTTTCACGATATGGTTCTATTTATATAACCAAATTCAGAAATTATAATGATTGATTTCTGACCACTTTAATTTATCTCTGTAAATTTTTATATTCTGAAAAATTTACCCAATAAAAGTTCTTAAAAATATTTTTAAAATTTATATTACACAGTCATAATCATTCTCTATTTAGAGATCAAGAACTAAAATTGAATGTATAAAGTGTATTTAAATTTATTTTGGTGGGATTTAAACCTATGATGCAATAGAGACATTCAAACAGTTTATATACAGACACATCATATACTTATACATGCATACATATTCATAAACATATGCAAGCCATGTTTCTATAAAAATCCATCACAACATTTAAGCAAAGTCACAGATAAAAACTGTTTTTAAGTTTAATGTTTACTCGCCTCAATACGCAGAGAACAGAGGCTATAAATCTGACCCTGGAAAAAATGCTTTTGATCTAAATATTGGAACTATTTGATGTTGTTGATCTAGAAACTTGCATGCCTAAAAACTTTGATTGGTGTAGGTTGAAGCTTGATAAACTTTGCTGTTTGCATTTAAAATTCTTGTAGGTTGCATTTGAATTAGTGTTTGATTTCTGAGTTGAATTTGCTTTTCAGGTTTTCTTGCTTGATAAACTTGTTACAGGCTTTTACTTGAGGAGATTTAAATTTTAAACAGAGGTGAATCTTGGCTTTAGCTTTTGATTTTGAAAAAAAATGTTTACTGGATTTGGAAATTTTGTTGGTGAATTAGCTTGAAATTCTTTTTGTTACAACTGAGAAAAAGAATGAGAAAGGAGGAAATGTATGTTTTATATATTTAGTTATGATTTATTTAAAATATGAAAGAAAATAAATTAAACCATTGACACTTATTAAGCAAACTTACATTTGTCCTTAATATCAACTAATTACCCAACACATGTTCCTAACATGTACTAATGTATTTACACTTGTCCTAAGCATTTTAATTAAATTTTTATTTAAATTAAATGTTAATCTAAAGTTTTCATACTTAATTTGTTAATTAATAAACATTTATCTTAATATATGTATACATAAATTACTTTTAAAGAAAATATTATAAAACCAATTATAATACAAATAAATTCTTATACACATATTTTACAAATCCAAAATAATTATTTTTATTGCTTAAGAGATATAAATTAAGTTACCAAATATCCTTTGAGAAATATTATATTATACCTTCCAAATTACAATTTATATACATGTATATATTAAAAATTTGAAACACTTTAATTAAATTCAAACCAAACTTCAATGTATACAAATGTACATATATATTTTAAGTAGAAAATATTTTTGACATTAGTTTGAGAATTATTATATTAAATTCTAAAACAACTTCAAATCATAACATATACATACATATATATTACAATTTGAAAATACGTCTTTTATTAAACTAAAGGCTTTCTATTCACAATATATATATATATATACACCAAAATATAAATTATAAATAGAATCTATTTTTATTAGCTTTGAAAGACAATTTTACCAAATTTTGAATTGTTAGAAAAGATATAAATAAATATTGCTAGATTAAACTTTATTAGCCTTTTAAAAGATTTAATTTACCAATTTAAATTAAAATTATAAAGGAAAATTATCAGTTCAATTTAATTAAAAATAAAGATTATTAAATTGATATTGCCTAAAATTCCGGGTCGTCACAAAACTCAATGATGGTGCATTCTATCGGCTGCCCTTACATCCAATGATTGACCGAGGCATAGAGGATCAAGCGACGGCTACTGAATTGTAGCCGAGGAATGAAAAGGAACTGCTACTCAAATGGTACACCCAAAGGCTTGCGAGCTAAGATGATATGACATGAACTGGGATCGGTTAATGGATCAGGCTTTTATGGTGGATTACGACTGCTCTCAACTGACCAACTTCCAAACACCTGACTTGTCAACTATGATACGATGGCTTTTGTAATGATCGCCCTACATCGTTCATTATTTCATCTCAAAGTACAGCTATCCATCATCAAAGTTGAACCAGAATTAGTCATCCATTCGACTCAAAGCAAGCCCAGGAAGTTTTGCCTCAAGATCAAACTAGGGTAAAACCAAAATTTTCTCCAAGCAAACAACGGTATAACTATAAGAACTTTTCGTCACCAACCCAGCACTTCAAATTCAGCGACTCTAAGCGAACTAGGGGTGACTATAAGAAAACAACAAATTTTCTCTGGTCAGACTCCAAGTAAATTATCACCAATCCGTCACACGTTGGACAATCACGCATAGAACATTCACAAGCATTACAGACAGCCATAACTTGAAATTGGATCGAACTAACGACGATTATAGCAATTCCCCCAGTCGAAGCTCATTCACTAAATCCATTTAATATGCAGAATATCCTAAGAGATTCTATATGCCAACTATGCCGGTGCAGACCCCAAAGAGCATCTCATGAAATATGAAGAGTGCATGAATTCCGCCAGAGTGACGAGTGCAATTAATTGCCGATTCTTTCCTATATTCCTCGGGGGAGTAGCGATCGATCATGTGATTTACGCGATCACCACCCAGGCCCATCTCTTCATTTAATCAACTGGCTAAGGAGTTCACCGAGCAATTCAGAATGCATACTTTCCCTAAGGATGCGATGTTATTATCCCTAACTTATCCCAAGCACAAGGCGATCCACTCAAAGACTTTCGGCAAAGATTTAGCAGTGCTGTCACTAAAGTGAGCAATCCAAGGGTGAATATCATATTGATGGCATTGATAAAGGGAATCAACCCCTAGACACACTTTGGCAATTGGTTAGCTAGAGAGGCTCATACGACCTTGAATCATTTATGTTACAATGTGAACCAGAACCTAAACAAGGAGAAGGTAGAGTATATTAAGAGAAAGAACGATGCAGGCCCGTTGGCTGAAGAAAGTCAAAGCAAGGGAGCCATTGAGGCCTTAGATGAGGACTCAGATTCTAGGAGACAACCCAGAACCCAAAATCCGACTTATATACTACTTTGAACAAGTCAATCAAAAACATATACTTGGAGACTCACGACTCAAAGAAGTACTGGAAATCAACCTCAAGAGAGTCCACCGAAACCCAAAAGAAATTCGAGAAATGTTGTATATTTTAAGATGCACATGATCATAACACTAGCAATTGCAGACACCTCCATGATGTGATCGGAAAGCAGATCTGGAAAGGAAAGCTTCAATAAATGTGCAAGCCCCATAGAATGGAGGGTAGAGAACATCTGACCCTTATAATAATGACCTTTGACTATCAATTGGCCACCTATGGTCGACTTCCAGTTGAGGAGGGCTGGCGCGAAGTGGAATGGCGAGCATTCGACTCTGCTTCACTAATTGATAAGATCTATTTCATTTTCAATTATGTTGCGAATTATGGCCAACCTGAACTAAACTACTTCCAAATGATGCAGGTGACCAAGTAATTAGATTTGGGTGCCAACCAACCTCCACAGACCATGATCAAACCTTTAGAGGATCATCAAGATGAGCGAGATTCAACCGCTCATCAGCTACCATTTGCCTCTGACTTGGGGGCATGGAATCGAAATGGAAAATGGATGTGACTCGACCATCCACTTCCTACTCCGTGCTCCAATTCTGATAGAACATTTATGCCTTACTCAAAGCTTGACAAGGTCAAAATATAATACAAAGTGGACAGGACTGGCCATCCACTCATCAACCTCCATGCTTTTCTTGAAGACTAGAGAAACACTTGAATTAGATACTACCGACCATCCGCTCCCAGCTCATAGTTGAAGTTCGCCAAAGTACTTACACCTCTCTCGAAGCTCAGCACGATCGAGATCTAACTATAGTGGATGTGATTTGACCATCCACACATTAACTTCTGCCTTGAAAACATGAAACAGTGTGGAAGCTTGACTTAAAGTAGGCATGCTTGACTACCTACTCATCAACCACCGCTCTTTACACATGGACACAACTGCAAAGGTGGATGCGACTTGATCGTCCACCAAAAAACTCTCTCCCTCGACTTGCTAGGAAGAGTAATAAGCAAATAGGACGAGATCTGACCGTCCAACACATGCATTGATATGATCTAGCCATCCATCACTTACTCCCTTCCTTGACTTGATTGGAGGAGCTACAATCACAAGTGGATGTGAATCGACTGTCCATTTGTCAAGTTTTTCCCTTGATGCTAGGGGTCGAATTCGATTCCATGGATAAATGTGGTTCGACCTTTCTTTTGAAAACTCTTACCTCGACTTGACAACTGGAGTATAAATAAAAAATGGGTGCAAATGACCACCCATTGACTAACTCTGGTCCCTAAAGTGCGGACTGGGGCATGAACAAGAAAAAATGGATGCGATATGACCATCCATCGGCTAACTTTGGTCCCAGAGCATGGACTGGAGTATAAATACCAAATGGGTGTGACTGACCACCCATCAACCAAATCTAGTTCATAGAGCACATACTAGAGTATAAACATCTAATGGGTGTGACTGACCACTCGTTACAAAACTCTAATTCATGGAGCATGGACCGGAGTGTAAACATAAAAAGGTGGATGTAGTTATACCATTTATTGATCAACTTTGGTCCCTTAGCGTGGCATGGAGTATAAATACCATAAAAAGTGGACGTGGTTCGATCGTTCCCTCCTCAACTCTTGCCCTTGACTTAAGGGCGAACACACGACTCAAAGTGGATGCGATCCGACCATCTCCTCCTTTGCTCGAGCTCGAAATTATTCAGAACATTCATCTTACACCGAAGGCTTGGTAGACACAATATCCAAATGGAAGTGGATGTGGAACGATCCTCCATGCATTGCCTCCTGCCATGGATGCAGAGGGCAGTTTGAGAGCCCAAGCCTAAATTAGACCTGGTTCAACCATCCAATCCAAAGAGGATGTGATACATCCATCCACGACCTTTTTTGTGCCTGAGGTATAGAAAACTATCCAAGCCTTGCCTGGACATTGGCAAGCCCAAAGTCCAAACCAAGACATGGACACAATTCTACCGTTTAGTAAATAACTATGGTCCCCCTGTGCTGATTGGAGTAAAAATACAAATTAGGCACTGTTTGACTACTCGCCAACAAACTCTTATCCTCAGAATGCATATACGAGTATAAACAAAAAGATGAGTGTGGTTCTATCATTCAGTATTCCATAATCTCCGACCTGAACTCAACAGGAAGAGTATAGATTTACTACATATGGAATTCGACCATCCACAAACAATTCTGCTAACCCAAGAATGGGAATGAGAGTACAAATTACTATAAGCTGAGTATGACATCTTACTAAAGCTTCGGCTAGGTGATCTTTACAACTTAATGCAACGACTGTAAGGAAGTCTCAATACAATACCAATCGGAATGACATCCAAAGTTATGGGTGACTGACTATATTGTACCAGCAGATCGAGGGCCAATATCAATCCACACTAACCACAAATGGACGTGACTCGAACGTCGATTGAATAACTCTGTTCAAAAATCATAGATATAAGAATAAACCATGAATGAGTGCGACTTGATTATTAATTCTCCGGCACCATCCTTCGATCCCTTAGGAGGAGTATGAAATCGGATGAGCATGGCCTAACTGCACCTGAGCTGACTCTTACCCTTTGTCTGGCAGGAGAATATGAATCAAAATGGACATGACTGACCGCCCAGCTCTGAATGAATGCGACGCATTTGTTCGTTCATTGACTCTTACCATGGTCCAACTAGAAGAGCAGTACGAAATGGATGTGGGTTAGCCGTCTGCACACTAATCCTTACACTTAGTCCAGCAGGAAGGGCATCAATCACTGATTGGACATGACTTGCCTTCCCACTTATCGACGTATGCCCTAGACTTGGGAGCACGAGCGAGAAACAAGATGAATGTGAACCGACCATTCATCAATCAACTCTAAGTCTTTTGAGCTTAGGTGGGAGTATAAAAACGACTAGGACAAGACTCGACCGTCCATGTAGTACATTTATCAACCTGAGACCGGAAGTGGAAGTGTGATCATCCAAAGATTGACTATGATATCTCAATATTATGGTTCATACCTAGTGTTTACAACTACTCCAGGCTACGACCAAAAGGACGCCTAGAGATAGGATCATCGAATCAATGCCCTAGCTTATAGGCAACTAATCATCATTTTAACCCAAATGACGAGTAATAGATCATAAGTGCGTTGAAATGAAAGTGCGTAACTCGAATATACAAGCAGATTCAAACTCAAAAGCAAGAGCCAACTATGTAGTTATGCAAAACACGGGGATGAATCCTACTTGACATTTGATTCAACATGCTTCTAAACGTGATCTTCGGCCATTTGTAGATAATCTCTCAAAACATTTAGAGCCCTTCACTATCAGACTCAATAACTCATGACAAGACTCTAGGATTCGACCGGAGTAACCGTCATCATTGACCATCCCAACCAGATTTCACATTGATTGTTGTGTGAAGTAGTTATGTTTGAACTCAATGGATCCAAGACTGCACCCACTGAGATGACATTACAGTCAGCCATGGTGACCCATCATGAGTACTGAAGATTGGATCATAGTTCAGTGCAATAATAATGAAGGAATTAGCTAGCTTTACCCAAAGTAGAATCTTGGCGTGTTCACTTAGACCCATTCTGACATGTGTGGGATCACGCTGTTTATCACGAGCCATGCATTATATATCAACCTGAGGCTTGTCCAGGTGAAACAAAAGCAACGTGGCATGAATTTGAAGAGATCTGCTGCACTCAAAGAAGAGGTGGATAAACTTAAAAAAACGGGTTTAACCACGACGCCCTCTACCCGAAATGGGTATCCAATCCAATTCTTGTAAGAAAAGCTAATGGAAAGAGGTGAACGTGCATCGACTACCCAGACCTAAACAAGGCATGCTAGAAAAACAACTTTCCACTTCTGAGGATCGACCAGCTAGTAGACTCAACCGTTGGATATGAACTGCTTTCATTTATGGATCTGTACACAACCAGATCATGATGTATGTCCCTGACCAGAAGTAGAGCAGCATCATTACCAATCTAGGGCATATTGTTATGTTGTGATGCCATTTGAACCAAATAATGCTGAAGCTACTTACCAAAGACTGGTCAATAGGATGTTAAAAGACTAGAACGGGCAATCGACGGAAGTACATATGGACGATATGCTCGTGAAGTCATGACGATCAGACGACTGCATTAATGACTTAGCGGAGATGTTCAGCGTTCTATGAAAATATGGAATGAAACTAAATCCCTTGAAATGTTCTTTCAGCATTTCAATAGGAAAATTTCGATGTTTCATCGTCTACTCCGACGGAATCGAAGCCAATCCCATGAAGATTTAAGCAATTTGAAACATCTAAGTGCTGAAGACAGTTAAGCAGGCATAGAGTTTAAATGAGAAGGTCGCCCTAAGCTGCTTCGTCTCTCGGGCCTTTGACAAGTGCATTCCTTTCTTTGACTTGATCATAAGAGGGAAGAGGAACATTGAATGGGCGCAGGATTGCATAGATGCATTTTATGTTTTGGCAGATCAATTAGAGAGACCTCCCATCCTGTCCAAGCCTCTAGATCATGAAGAAGCTAGAAAATCTCATGTACTGCCTGTTGATTGCATCACGAAAGCTTCGCCATTACTTCCAGGCTCACTCGATCAACGTCATCGACTAGCCGTTATGACAGGTCCAATAGCAACCTTAGACGTTTGGAAGCTTACTCAAATGAAATATCGAGCTAAGCCAATTTGATATCACTTATCTCCCTCAGAAAGCTATCTAGGGACAAACATTAGCGGACTTCATATCTGAATTCACAACATTAAACAGCTATCCGAAGAGCAGTGGAGAACCGACCAAACGATGGAAATTGTACATGGATGGAGCTTCCAATGATTGGTATTTTGGCATCGGAGTTGTGTTAACGACTCCTAAGGAACGATCAATCTGCTACGCCCTAAAAATTGATTTCCCTAAAACAAATAACGAAGCTAAGTATGAAGCCTTGATCGCCAGGCTCAAACTTGCTAAAGAATTGGGAGTGGAAATTTTACATATCTTTTGTGATTCCCGATTAGTAGTATGCATAGTCAGAGGAGATTATCTTGCTATGGGGCAGCGTTATGCTCCTTATCTCGACCGGGTCTAAGAGCTACTAGCCAACTTTGAGTATTACACAATTACATACATCCTTAGAGAACAAAATGAAAAAGCTGAGTCATTAGCCATGCTGGCCAGTTCTAAGGATGCGCAACAAATAGAATTTGTCCCAGCTAAAGTACTTAATGTTCCAAGCATTGACAGATGGAGATCGACTAGATCTTGGAGACGGAGCCAGAAAAGGAGTCACGAATGACTCCTATCAAAGACTATCTACAATGGAAGATCCTTCCTAGATGGAGGAATGGAAAACAATTGATCCTTCCCAAAAGCTTTATGCTGCATCATCCAAGAAGGAGTCATGTATAGATGGGTTTCTTCATTCCTCTACTTCGATATATCGCCCATGATGAAATCAAATGTGTCTTGAGAGAATTCCATGAAGAATAATGTGATGATCACAGCAGGGAGCAAACCTTCACAAAGAAAATACTCCAGGATGGGTATTACTGGTCAACTGTCAATCAAGATGCACCTGATCATGCTAGATATGCGACGAGTGTGATATATTTGCAAAAATTCCAAGAGCCCCACCGACGAAAATTAGTCAAATGGCCAGTCCATAGCCGTTTGCCACTTGGGGTATTGATATAATCAGCTACTTGCCGATTTTAAAGATGGTAAGAAATACGCCATTGTAGCAGTTGATTACTTCACCGAATGGGCTAAAGCAGAACTTTTAATCATGATCACGACGAAGAAAAATAATCAACTTCATTGTTTGGAACATCATCTGTTGTTTTGGCCTTCCATGAACCATTGTAACTGATAATGGAACTTAATTCGATAGCGCTAACTTTAAAGACTTCTACTATCAGCATCATATTGAAAAGAGATTAGCGGTAGTTGCTCGCCCTCAAACAAATGGATAGGTTGAAGCTGTGAATAAAACAATAAAGTCCATTCTGAAGAAATGTTTGGAAAATGCAAGAGGCGAATGGGTAGATTAACTCCCAACAACGTTATGGTCTTACAGAACTACCTATAGGTCCGCAACTAGTTATACTCCATTTTCCCTTACTTAGGGAACTTGAATTCCCCTCTCATCGAATGAATTATTACAACCCCTATTTCATTATAAAATAACATCTAAACAAGGAATTTCAATCCAATTTCAATTAAACTAGAAGGAATTGGTGATGACTCGTGAGCGTACAAATGCATCAGGGAGCCAATGACAAGAACATGCACCTGAATGTGCACGTGTATATTCAAAAAATTCGATTTTTTGAAATTGATAGAAATTGAATTTTCACCTAGAGTTATTAAAGAAAAGACTAGATTAGACAGCCAAATCTCACTGGCCCTGTAGAACCGGATATAGATGGCAACTAATGGAATACAAACCTGAATTTATACTATTGGAAATTGAGCAACGCTCATGACGATCAAAGATGGATACAACACTTTGGAAAGATAATTCAACGGAAGGATAGCGACTTTTCAAGAAGCTGGAAGGACTTATTTCCGACGACTCTAACTTACTTTAGTTCAAAGCACATCATGTATGCAACAAGATGTACTTTCAAGGGTGAATGTTACCCGACATTTTGACTCGGCAATATCTTAACTGACTGGACAGGTTAGACTCGGCTCTAAAGGCTAGTAGTCCAGAACGATGATTAAGGGGTTTAAAAATCAAGCATAGATGATAATATGAAGCAGAAGCATGAAAGCTCACTGCTCCATGAAGATGGATCATATTTGATCCCTATTCATGACTATAGATCATATCGTATCAATTCCACAACTCATTTTTGCAGCAATGATTAGTCAATAACTCACGATCTACACATGCTATCAATTTGAAACTTGGAGTACAAGCTTACTACAACATATATAATACCCCATAGGGATCTCATTCCAATTGAAAGAAGTTGGAGGGATAGGCATAATTCCTTTTGGAGGGATCAGCAGAAATCATAATTCAAGCAACGCTACTTCATGGAAAATGACATATCTCACAAATCGTATGTTGGAATTGCACAAATTTAGGAAGCAAGTAACTAATATCATGGGAAACCCCTAATAGGGATTGCAACCCATTTGGACACACTAATAGGGATCGAAACTGATCCCTATTGTGGCCTCAATGGGCTTGAATTTTTTGGGTGGCCTCGTTTTGGTCTCCCGAACCTTCTGCCGAAATTTCAGTCTGGTCCATGCAAATATTCCCATATAAATACAACAGACATGGCGTAAGAAAAGGAATCCTTCTTTCAGCCAAAAGGCTCTTCCATTTTTATTCTTCATTCTTTTACTAATGCATCCAAGCTAATCCAAACATTCTTGTAACCATAATCAAGTGCAAGATAAATAAAAATATAAAGTGGATGTAGGCCAAGATTGTCGAACCACTATAAAAACCGTGTGTTCATTTATGATATTTGCTCTGTTTTAATTGCATACATCGTTTAATTTTTACTACATTCTATTGGGTGTTGATGCCCATTTTTGGCTTCAACACAGCCGTCCAATGCTTTCCTTCAGGATTAGACTGGTATCGACTTACGCATCCTTATGCGTACGTCACATCCATTCTAGTACATATCATGACATACATTATGGAACCTATGACCGAATCATATAAAGTCATGTTCATATGATTTTTGTCCTCATCAATATAAGGAGCGTCCTTCTTAGAAAGGATGATTTCAAACTATGTTGGAACATTTTCATGCTTGGAATTCTCCATACTAAACCTCCTCAGTATGGTATCTATATAATGGATTGGAATAATTCTAACAGCCCCTTAGATCTATCTCTATAGATATTTATACATAATGTATAGGCCACTTCTCCCAAATTCTTTATGGAGAAGTTCTTGGAAAGCCAAAGTTTCATGGATTGCAGTAATGAAATGCCATCGCCAATCAACAGAAGATTGTCGACATATAGCACTAAGAATACAATAGCGTTGCCGGCCTGATTCTTTCAATACGAACACACACTTCCTCTGTGTTCTGATAAAAACCAAACTGTTTGATTACTTTATCAAAACACTTGTTCCAACTTCTTGAAGCTTGTTAAAATCCATAAATGAACTTTAACTACTTACAAGCCTTGCCCTTACTCTCACTGACCACAGAACCCTCGGGTCACAACATATAAGTGGTCTCTTCTAAATCACTATTTAGAAACACCGTCTTTACATCCATTTGCCATATTTCATAGTAATATAATGCAGCCAACATAATCTAAATGGGTTTAAGTATGGCTATGCGTAAAAAGGTCTCGTCATAATAAACATCTTGAATTTGACGAAATCCCTTCACAACTAGCCTAGCCTTATAAGTCTCTACTTATCCATTTGCATTTAGCCTTTTCTTAAAAATTCATTTGCAGCTAATGGATTTTATTCTCCAGTTACATCAAACAAAGTCCATACTTTTTTTCATACATGGAATCCATCTCAGATTTCGCCGCTCCAAGCTACAAGAAAACTGAAGCATCTCTATGTTTCATGAGATTTCTTATCAGACCATCCAATAGGTTGCGTGTTTTCGTATACATGTGAACTTGGTTCTCCCACTAGTTCGACCTCAGTGTTAACTTCTTAGGTCTCATCCAAGTCTACAACCTCACTATTAATTTCTTTTGATAGAAATTCCTTTCAAAAAGAAACCATCTTGAGAAACAATAACCTTTTGTTCCTCTTTACTATAGAATATGTATCCCATCGAGTTTTTTGGATATCCTATAAATTTACACAATACTGATCTTCCCTCGAATTTATTCGGATGAATGTTCTTAACATAGGTCAGATAACCCCACACCTTTAAATACTTGAATTTAGGTTTCTTCCCACACCATATCTCATATGGTGGTTTTAGCACAAATTTAACGGGTAACAAGTTCAATATATGCATTGTAGCTTCCTGCGCATATCCCCAACAAGAAAGAGGCAACTCTGCCTTACTCATCATGAAATGAGCCATATCTAATAGGGTTCGATTCCTTCACTCTGACATGCCGTCTTGTTGTAGAGTGTAAGGTGGAATAATCTGAAAGATAATCACATTACCTTTTAAGTACTGTTGGAGTTCCTGTTCAACGTGCTCACATCCTCGATCGGGTTGAAGAATCTTAATCTTACGGTTCATTTGTTTTATACCTCATTCTTATATTCAATAAATTTCTCACAGACAAAGATTTGTTCTTCATAAGATACACATATCCTAGCCTTGAGAAATAATAATTAAGGTTACAAAGTAAGAACTATTATCCTTAGTGATTATCGGTATCAGTCAACATATATCACTATGTACAAGACCCAAGAGTTCATCAACTCTTTCATTACTTCCACTGAAGGAATGCTTGGTCATCTTTCCTTTGAGACATGACTCATAGTGTCAAATGATTCAGAATCAAGTGATGGGAAAAACCTTTGGTTTTCAATTTGTGCAGTCGTTTCTCGCTTATATGACTAAATCTACAATTCCAAAGGTAACTATTATGTAAATTGTTATTCGAAGAATTACCCAATGAACAAACATAATTTGTATTGATCACATAAATGCCATTATCTAAAATACCATCGTAGACTTTATTACCATCTACAATCATATTCATAACATTATTAACTTCGTGAAAAACTTGTCTCAAACAATCTAGACATAGTTATAATTCTACAAATAAAATCTTTAACAAAATAGCAATTATTTTAATATCAACGCAAATCCACTTGGCAAACTCAAATGAAAATCTCCAATTGTCGCTACATCTACAATAGATCCATCAGCAACCTAAAGCCTTATTTCTCCTTTGCCATGTGGCGTCGATTCCTAAGCCCTATAACGAATTACAAATTGAGTTCATGATCCAGTATCCAAAACCCCAGATAATTTATTGATTGCAAAAAAATATTGAATCGTAATTTTACCAGATAGAGTAGCATAATTATGTTGTTTCTTTTCTTTTGCAATATTCAAGAACTCCAAACAGCTCTGTTTTTGGTGACCTTTCTTATAACAATGATGACAGTCACTTATGTAAATAATATAGGTCTTTTACTTTTTTTGGCAACCCTCTTTTTCTTCTTCAATCCTTTCATTGAAGATACACCACCCTTTACTACGAATACGGTCCATTGATCCTTGTATGTGGACTTGGAGTACCTCAACAAATTGAGGAGCTCTATGAGAGTCACATTCAATTCGATATGAACGGTTCATACCGAGGCATAAGAGAACTAAGGATCTAATCAACCTATAACTAATTGCCTATAGCTACGTCAATCATGAATGCCTATCGATATAGCCCTACATCATCAGAATGTAATCATTCACTTTCTATCCTATAGTCATTTTGGTAAACTTCTTGGTAAGCTCATACCTTACAGGATGTATCTGTTCACCAAACAAGGCTTTGAGACAATAAAATATCTCATGGACATACCTGTTTTTGTGTTGCCTCTACAACATCTTGTCTAACGTAGACAACGTGAATACCTAGGCTATCTTTAGGTCTGAAACTCATTTATCAATAGCAAGTTTAAGTTCAGGGTCCGCATCATCAATGGGTTGTTCTTTAGTAATGCAAGTAACAAACAATCAAAGACAAATATAAGTCAATGCTATCTTAATCTCTTAGACAATCGATATAATTAGGTCTAGTAAGCTTATCACTTTTAGAAAACCATTTCGATGTAGGCATTTTCTGCATGTTTTAAATTGGTTTATTATGACAATATCATTGTAGATGTTCATATAATATTAGTAAGGTTAAACTTATGTTTCATTTTACAAATAAACTCCTACTAGTCTTTTAAGTTTCTCTAAACTCTAAGATGAAAGAAGGAAGTCTTTAGACTTCACTAGTGAGTGTTAGGACACGTTTGTCTTGGGATTGTGACCTTGAGTTTGCTCAATATGTCCTAACTCCACGGACGATAAATAACTCCTTCTCTGTTTTTTCATATATAACTCCTAACTCCTCATTTCTTGTCCTAATCTCATTTCAACCTTGAGTTTTCTCAACAATTCGAAAGAGATTATTCACTCATACCTGACATTTCACAATAGCCTAAGTATAGTATATGCATCTTGAGTTTGCTCAACAATATACACATACCTATCTTGCCTAGTCTACTTTATATACTAATAATACTATATGTAACATCTCTAGCTTGAGTCTGCTCAACAGTTAGAGAGTATGCAAGTAAATTATTAGCATATAAATGGTAAAAGACAACTTTATATTAAAGATTCATAATCTTTAATATGTATAATATTGAGTGATATCGAATTACAGAATAGTGTATTTCATATGAAATACCCTTATGATTCAAGTTGGATGCATCGGAAATCACGGTATACGTACAATACGTATGTATTTATCCCTTAAGTCCAATTAGAGTTTCTTAATATTCCACTTTAATTTATACATTCATATTATATAAGTTTAATATAATACAAATTTTATATTTTAATTAATCTTATATAGTATTTTTATGTATAATACTATACTAAATCTTACATTATTATTTAATTAACTAATGTTTTAATTAATTTTATATTATTCATTTATAACATTTTATATTGAATGTATATACTTTTAAATTTAAAGTTATACATATATATCTCTATAATATGTGTGTTGTTTATTTATTTATTAACATTTAATTAATTAATTAATTTAAAGACGTCTAGTTAAATGATATTAATTTCAAAAATTCTATTATTTACATATACATTTACATTGCCTCAAACAATTTAAGACAGCATAACAAATATCTTATATCTATTATACACGCATATCTATTTTTAATTAATTAACTGTTTAAGTAATTTGGTTATTTTATTAATCTTATTAATTTTAAATTTTCAAAATTTATCTATATTATTTTATAACATTTTGAAAATTATGTTATAACATTTTATAATATTTATTATTTTAAGTTTAACTTTTAAATTTAAAACGTTTAATTTTAATTTTGATAACAATTTTGAACATTCACCCAATGCCTAAGTCAAATTAGGTCTTTTCTATTAGAGGCAACCTTTGGCTCATATAACTTTTCAGGCCAAGTTAGTAACGGATCGGGCATTGTACTTGATTACCCATACCCAGGCCTAGATGCTACCCTTCTAGGCACCCTACTAACTAGGTTGTAAGCTTATTCAGTTAACCCTAACATGACTAATTTAGACCACACAGGATATTAGGCTCTGATACCATTGTTGGAGCTAGGCTATCCCGCAGTGGAGTAAGTGGCTAAATTTCAAAAAAAATCTTGCATTTGAATCTTATTGGTCTAGGAATTCTAAGTTATTTAGGTTTTATCTAAATTTTTCCAAATAAAATAAGTATTTATTTAATTTATAAATAATGTGTTATTTATTATTATATTTATATTATATTATATTATATGTGTATCTATACATATATCTGTGTTCGTGCACATGCAACACAATAAGGGTACATGTTTTGACATGCCAATGTATAAATGTTGGGCTTTACACCATAATGAACATGCAAGCACCTTTATATACAAGAGTGCTGTCAAAACATATATGTATATGTAAACTTATACATAAACACACAAATATAATGTTATATGTTATAAAAGATCAATTTGTATGTAAAATTCTATATACACGAGTGTATTAAATTAACTTTATTTTACTACAATAATTAATTTAAATATTTATATGTATTCTTAATACAATTCTAAACTTAATACATTAAATTAATTTAAAAATATATGTATACATAAAATAATTCAAAAGTCATAAAATATAAATATATACACATAAATATATAAAATTTTAATTGTATGAACACATACATAAATATTTATATATTAAAATAATGGTTTGATGTGTTTTTGATGTTGGGTATAGTTGGACACTTGATATTTGCGTAATTTGTCACTTATTTGGCCATGTTGCGGAAAATTGTAAGCATGGTTCAGTTGCTTTTCCCTTGCCTATCGCGGTCAAGATCCCACTTCCTTGTCCTCCGGTTAGGAAATAGATTCCTACACCTTCTGTCCTTATTATTAGAGATGTTGTTGTTACTGTGCCATCAGATCTGACTCCATCTTCTACTCCTTCCGTTACTTTGTCTTCTTCAGTGCCCTCGGATGCAACTATTGATGTTTTGGTTGTTCCCCTTATTCCTTCTCCTGTATTTCTTGGACTTCCTATGAGCAAGACTGGATTCATGAAAAATATGATATTAGATATACTACGGCATGTGCTAATTACCAAATGTTTGTTGGAGATGATGGTGAGAATCATCCTTTATATTATCTGTTTCAAGGGAAGATCTTGCTCTTTCCATGCTTGGTGAAGAAGGTAATGAAAATAGGGTTCTTGTAGACAGTTCCACTTAGGATAAGAAGTATTTAAACTTCAGTGATTTAGATTATTATGCACCTAACTTAGCCACTCTATTTTCAGGGTTTTTAAACCTTATTGGTCGAATTCAGAGGATGATGACAGTGGTTCCTCCTCTTCGATGGGTGACTAGGTTAGTTGCTAAGTTTTTCTGCCTAACTTATGTACTTTATATTTATTTCTTTTCAGCTATTCTGGTGCATGCGCTAAACACTTGTTTACTATGGTTTTTTGATAAAAGTGGACGGCCTACTTTAAAACTGGCTAGCCTTGCTAAAAATATAATGGTAATTAAACACATTAAAGTATTAGTTAAATATTTTTAAAATAAGTCAAATATTTCTCTTTGCCATATAATTCTTTTTAATATTTTCATACGAAAATATAAGAATAAAATAAATAAAAAGTAATTTTAAAAACCAAAATCAATTGTAAACGATTGCATATTATAATAATGTATTTATAAACATATTATATAATTTTATATGCGAATTTTATTTCATATATATATATATATATATTTAGCTTAAGTGGTATATTTATAATTAATAAATTTTCGAATTTAAATATATATATATATATATTATAGTCAAAACTATATATACTTATATGTAAATATTTATAAAAACATAGATTATGTATTTACATATTTATTATTAATTTAATCCATTCATTAAAGTCGATTTAATAATATAGTAAAACTAGAAATCTGATCATGATAAATGACGTATTGCACAAATTTTATTTCGTTAGACAAATATATATACATATATAATCCATCATATGGCGACAACACTAATATATACAGATTCATGATATTCAATAACTAACCAAAACGTATATGGCATAATGATCAATATATACATTATATATAACTATAAATGAGAATATACCTCGGCCTAATGCCTAGAAAGTACACCTACAACATTGAATCTGAACTCCTTGAAACGATTTTTGTATCCAGAAGATATTACCTTCCTGAATGCAGTAACCATCGAAGCTTGTATATTATTTTATAAAATATTTTAATCTTGATTAAGGATGGAGGAGGGGAGTGGCCGGTCTTTGCTGCTGGAGAGAGTAAGAAAAATCAATTGCAAAAGTGAGGGATGGAGGTGTTTAAATAGGAGAGAGTCTAAAAAGTAAAAGTAAGATGAAGATCCATCTTTCTCTCTTATCTTTTCTCCTCTTTTGAATTCAAATTTCCACCTCCATACACCATCATATGGCCGACCTCGCTACTCCCCATGAAGCCACATATAACAACCCCTTCTATGGGCCTCCCTGTCGGTTTAAGCCTAATCAATAATTAGCATATTTAAATCCAATTTAAACGTGTATCAATATCGTACATCGATTAGTGTATTTATAACTATTATGTACACAATATTTAATATTGATCAACACGTATCAAATAAAATTTTATAATTAATATTACATAAATAATAATTAATTTAATTAATTTATAACAATTGTACTACGAGTATTCAACAATTCGGTTGTGTGACTCTCAGGTGTTGGTCAATGTTTAATATCAAAAAAATCAAACATTAATGTTCACACTTCACTTAGCTGGTGGTATGACATTATGAACAAATTTATCGCTTAATTGGCTTTGGTAAAATCCAGCTTTACTTACTATGCATTACCCAGTATTGACAATTACTTACACCAATTCTCTTCGTCAAAACTATATCACATTAGGACTTATGGAATTTGGTAATGATCAAAATCCCAGTATCATCTGTATTCAACTTTATAGTACAAAAACAAAGTCCATGATTCAATAACTACGATTATTATTATTAACAAAACCACTCTGATCAGGAGTTTGAGTTGACTTCAGTTGCCCGTGATATTAGCCTCGTATAACCGAGAAAATGAATCCTCACTTGAATAATGTTTCACTTTCAATACTTCTGCTTAAACCTACTATAGTCATTCAGTGGATAGTGTGCCATGTTTTAACTATAATCAAAGCGTAGCTTTCATATTAAAGATCAATGGTATTCGTAAGTCAAGAGAACTGTGTAATAGTATCACATCCATATTTTTTGTTTAACCTTAATTATATTAACCAACAAGAAAATATCGAGTGAGTCATTCCACGGTTATCTAGAAAATATAAATAAACCCTTTGGTGCCCCCAGTAGTCAAGAGCAATACACTGCCCTCATTTAGAGAGCATTATGTGCTATAGTCTCCATAGATACATTGATATTTAGTCTCGATACATCTTGACTAGAATTGTTTAAAATGATGTGTATATAATATTGTGATAAAAAACTCATGATTACAACTATTTGTAATTACTATGACAAACATATCATATATGGATTTTCTTTTAAATATATTTAAATTGAATAATTAATTATAACATATTATAACAAGCACATAATATAAAGAAACAACTTTTATTACGAAAGATAATTGATTACAGAGTTAGAATTGCTCTAAGGGCATTACCCCTAATTCTATCATGACTACCTCCCGACCGATGCAACTTGAGACTTTCTCAAGGGTGTCCCATCATCGATCTAGTTTCGATACCACCATCCATGACCTATAGTCCATTTCTTCTCACTCGGCTTAACGTGCCCTCTACTCTCGCTAGTTCCCATCCTTTTATGGCCTCAAAATTTAGCTCGACCTGTTCTACCACCTAGGCATGTGGGAGAAAAGCGATAAGACATACAACTAGATGTACCCATTTCTGACAAGAAGTATGTTTCATTTTAAACAAGCATACTTCAAGTGCAAGCGCATTTGATGTAAAGCTTTGTAGAGCGTGTCACTTGTACATTACTCCTATAGACCTTTATCTTAGTCACATATTCCTTTCTTTCGTCGACTATTTCTCGTCAAGTCCATTCAACTAAATCAATGGCCAGACATGCTTCATGCTGGTTTTGTAGCATGATCTTAGCATTCAAGCACCAGTTCAACTACGATAAGAACCTTATGCATGGCCACTTCAAAGGAGTTATGCCCCCAATGGAGGGGATCGAGAAGATTGGGCCCTCGATAGAGGGGACCTAGAAGTTTTCGCCCTTGGCGGAGGGGATCCAAAAGGTTGGAACCCATAATCTGCCACTTAAATCTCCTATTTTAGCAACTCTTTAAGATTAGCAATTCATTAGTCTTAGGAAAATAACTTTTTCTTATTTCTCTCTTATAATTCTTTGTAATTTTAATAGAGCCATATAATAAGAGAACTTCGCAGTGAACATAGGTTGCTTTGCCGAACCACTTTGTGATTGCTAGGAGCCTTTTCCAGTTGGTTCGGGGCTTACCTAGGAACTTTATGAGAGGAATTTGTGACTTGGCAGCCACTACTTTAAGACTCATGACAGGCATCTAGACATTTTCTAACTTCGACATATAGGCGACGTGGATTATTTTGGTCGAATACTTCGTGTGTGAAGTATATATGGACTTAATGATGGTTGGACGAGGCACGTCGACGATGTGATGTGATAGAGTAGGATATAATGTGTACTGCTATCGAGTCATATGTTGAAGAGATTATTTATAACTCTTGATTAGATGTGTGTTTATGGGGCAAGGGTACGTAATACGCTCACCTCTATACCCTGGACCTTAGTGATGGTCTATCATGCCTTAATGATGGAAGCACCATATATGTGTGATCAAGCATTGAATATGACGATGACGTAGTATGTCGCTGACCTTAGTGATGGTCATAAGAGTTATCCTATATTGATAGGAATCTTAGTGGTGACGCATGACCTTTGTAATACTCATCATGATTGCTTGATTTCTACGTGTGATATGATTGCTCTACTTGCTTTTATTAATGTGTGATTGAGATAAATGTCTCATGATGTAGAAATTACAATGTAGATACTATGAGAAATGCGGATTAGGGATCTTAAGGCTAGGATAAATACTAGAGAGGGGTGAATAGTATTTTAGAGAATTATTAAATCTTTTTTGAGTATTTGTTAATTTAAACATAAATGTATGCAATATTCAGACACAAATATGATCATAGAAACAAACACAGATGCAGAAATAAAGTAAAAGCATTAAAGGAAAGAACACACTGGATTTCATACAGGTTCGGAGTTACCCCATATCCAGTCCCGTACACAAGTACGGATTTCCTTTCAAAAGCAATTGTACAATTACACCCTCGATTTCAAGGTAACGAGGTACACCCTCTAGAATCACAATCCTCTGGGTAGAGATACTTGATTCCCCGGGCAACAAGTTCACCCAATTGATTTCCCAAGGCTACAATCACACCTTATCTCGCTTGATTGACTTCCAAGGCTATGATCACACCTTTTGTCACTAAGTTGATTACAAAAAGCCTATAACTCTCAATAGCACCAAGGATCTTATTGAGATAGTGGTAGAGAATAAAATCAGAAATGATCTAGTTAGATTCAATGTTAATTTCGGCAGAGTAGTGGTAAGAAAATGTATATAGAAATGTGAAAGAAGAAGAGGAGTGAAAAACCAGAAAAACTACATTGAAATTCGTTGAAACCAACCCCTATTTATAGAGGAACAATAGCCATGTACATTCGTGAAGAGTTATGACGAATAGACACTTCTTTTAAAATTTAAATTTTGAAATCAACTGACACTATGTCGACATGGGGACTTGGGCATGTCGACATCCCAAAGGAATTTTTGATGTTTTGTTTTTCTTTGAAAATAACTTTTTTCTTATTTTAAAACTATTTTAAACTTTTATAAATATACTTAAATATGGTTGAAATACATAAATAAATATATAGAATAATATTTTGGTATATATAAAATTTTACTATAATTTATATTTAAATCTAAGTATATAAATTTTAAAAAATTAAATATACTTTTATTTTAAAAGATAGTTTAAAACCAAGGATAAATTGATTTTGAAATTCAAGATTATTTTGAGGCTAAAAGTATTTGAAATCAGGATAGATGTTTTTGATTCTTTTAAAAGGAAGGTTTTGAAATCATTTTGAAAACAAGATATAATTTTGAAAAATCATTTTGAATAAAAAGTTAGCGGATACAAAACAATGTTCCACTAGATTTTTCGTAGGTTTCATCCTACTTAGGGTTCCATCCTTTTAACAGGCTCGAAGTGGATTCCATTCCATGAATAAATTGGATTTTAAGATGCTAGTGCTTTTTTAGGAGTTTTAACAGAATTTCTAAAATAAATTACTTGAACTCTTGATAATCTTGATATTCTTGTTACTCATAAGTCTTCAATCTTAATATCTTGAATCTTTATATTGTACAGTCTTCATTCTTGGTACCTGCATGGTTAAATCCTGCATATACATATATACCTAAACTTATACTGTTGATATTTATATTTTATAATCTTTTCTAAGGTTGTTGCCATCAAAACCATCATCTCACAGACTAACAATCTCCCCCTTTTTGATGATGACAACCTTCTATCCTAATAACTCCCCCTTAATCTATGCCTAACAACCCTATTTTATACTTCTCCCCTTTGTCATCAACAAAAAAAACTAACTCTAAACTATATAACACCAAACTATAGAACTCCCCCTAAATCTAGTACTCTATGACACGTGACTATAATGATAGTGTTATCATAAATAATCGACACTTAGATCTAATAATAAACCTAATCCTAAACTACTAACTATTCCAAGTATATAATAACCATATAATTATATTTATTAATAGGGAAGAACACAGATAAGAATACAATTTATTTATTAATCATATAATAATATTTACATTTTCGTGGGAAACGTAAGAAGGAACATACAATAATGGTAAAGAAAGAGAAGAAACTAATGTGTGTTTTTGAACATAGGAGATCTACAAATCGAACAGTTTGGATAGTGAAAACAGAAATTTCCACGTTGTTCGACAAGATTCCCATTTTTGTCAAAACACACTTATTGCAAATTCCTAAGGATCTTGCCTTGCCTCTCTTGTTCCTTGGCCATTCGAAATTGCATTACTTGGATTTCAGTCATTAACTGAAGTGCATCCTTTAGAGAATCCTCCATTTTAGTTACACAAGCGAGAGTAATACGTTGAAACGGACCAGAAGCAGGAGAGGGGAATGAAAAGGTTGATTTTATGTTTGATTTGGAAGAAGAGGCCATATTTTGATTAATTTCAGAAGTTAGAATAGAGAGAGATCAGAGAGAATGATCAAAAATTCGAAAATAAGAAGAATATATAACCAATTATTTGAATTTTGGTGGGAAAAATTTCAAAAATTTAAAAACGTTGTATGTCAACATAGAGTAGAGGGGTATGTCGACATGGTCCTTGAATTTTTGCCTATTTAATTTATTTTGAATTAATTTTTAATTATACTTGTTATTTATATTTTATATTTCAGTTATTGAACAAATACCTAATTCTCTTCTTAATTTAGTAAATATAGATTCATTTAAAGTTTTGTTAAGATATCAGCAATTTGATTCTCAGAATTGATATAATATAGAGTGATTACTTCCTTACTTATATTATCTCTGAGAAAATGATGTTTGATATCAATATGTTTAGTTTGAGCATGTTGAGTGGTATTTTTGGATAAATTTATCGCACTAGTATTTTCACAATATATTGGTGATTTTGAAATATGTAAACCATAACTTTTTAAAGTTTGTTGCATATATATTACTTGAGAACAAGCCAAAGCAGCAGAAATATACTTTGCTTCAGTTGTTGATAAAGAAACTGTGTTTTGCTTTTTACTAAACCAGGAAATCAGAGAATCCCCTAAAAAGTGACAAGTTCCACTTGTACTTTTTCAGTCTTATTTACAACCAGCATAATCAGCATCACGGTAAGATGTTAAATCAAAAGAATCATTTTTAGGGTAAAATAAGCCATAATCAGAGGTGTGTTTAACATATCTTATGATACGTTTTATGGATTTTAAGTGAGTCTCTTTAGGTTGAGATTGATATCTTGCACAGAGACAAATGCTATGCATGATATAGGTCTACTAGCAGTAATATAGAGTAGTGATCCAATCATTCCTCTATATAATTTTTGATCTACATCTTTCGAGAGATCTTCTTTACTAAGGTACTCATTGATTGCCATGGGAGTGGGTTTTCACTCGCAGTAGTCAAGCCAAATTTATTAATTAGGTCTTTAGCATATTTTTCTTGACTAATAAAGATACCATTTGTTATCCCACCTTTTGGCAAGGCCGAGATACCAAGGAACTGACTAGAAAAATCAAGGTCACACATCCTCAGCATTGAATGATTGTCGGACAACTAAAAATATCAATGAATTTTGCCCGAGTCCGGATCGGGCTACAGCAGATAGGGCAAGTCAAACAAAGCTGTGGAAACCAACGTTCCAAATTTTGAGACAATCCGGGTTCGTATGCTCAAGTTATCGATAGAGGAAAGTGGAAGGAATAGCCTTGGTTCGAACCCAACAGAACCAAGCCTTAGGTTCGAATCCATCATCCTTGCATTAGTTCGAACCTATGAGATGTAGCCGTGCCTCGAATCCATCAAGATAGCAATGGTTTGAATCCATCAGACATGTATTGCTTCGAATCCATGAGGAGTGCCTTTACTTCGACTCCATCGAGCGAGCCCTCAGATAGCCATGCGTCGAACCCATACTCGTATGCCCAAGTTCGAATCCATGAAACCTTCTTCTACTTCGAACCCATCCACGCGTGCCTAAAGTTCGAATCCATTGGAGCATTCCCACCTTCGAGTCCATCAAGGGAGAGTCCTTCGAATCCATGCGATTGAGGGAGCTCCGACTCCATTCCCTGCATGTCTCCGAAACCCCATGTTGAAAAAACTTCGAATCGATCCGCAGTAACATATTTTGATCGATTCGAATGAGTACCGGTTCCATCGATTCGAAGGTAACGAACCTTCTAATCCAATACCTCGAATCCACCAAGCAAACGTGGCTAAAACCTAGGATTGGACCCAGTAAACTCGGAGAAACAAGAGGATCAACCCGGTAAGTTCGCACCACATCATCATTCTCACGCGCATGTGTATGGATTCGACCCTATGGATTCAAACCATATCGATTCGAACGAATCCATAGCCCGAGGAGCACCATCTTGAATCGATCATAACTCAAGATCTGCAAATCCTGATGCTATAAAATTTTCACAGGAGCTCGCATATGCATAGAAGAATGTTCACGTCGAGTTTCACAACGATTGGACTTTCCTTGATCGATTCGAACCAAGGTCGAATCGATCCTGATGTGGGCCCGGACTTCCAAATTTCGGTCGTGTGGGCCCCCTCACATGTCAGAAGCGGTCTCCCTGATTTTAGGCGAAATATCAGCCTCTTACGCCTATAAATAGAGTCGCTGGTCATTCGGAAAAGGGATCAGAGAATTTCTAGAGAAAAAGCACGCCCGGACGCTGCCAGAATCACTCTACATCATCATCACTGCCAATGATTTCGAATTTAAGCCTATTAAATGCTGTATATCGCTTTAAAACATTTGTAACCTTCAAGTATTAAGCAATAAAGGGATAAAACTTCATAGTGGACGTAGGCGAACGCCGAACCACTCTAAATCTTTGTCTTCTGTGCAATTTACTTTTCTGTGACTTGAAGTTTTTGTTAGATAATCCTCATTTTCAATTTAATTTCTTCATTTATTATCTCTTCAAAAACTTCCGAAGGGTGTTGCCCAAATTTGGTGCAAACACTTTGGTGCTTTCACTGAGAAAACCCAGGTTTTCTCTTGCTCATTAGATCTATCATCGATATCGGATTGCATAAATCTAAGAGAGAGATCTAGACTTCAATTTCAGACTCCTTCCATACTATTCAGATTTACCAAAATCTAGGAAATGATTCTACACCTCAAGATGGTTTGCACGAGAACCACTTCTACTGCCGCCGGCCAAGAAGGCCGAGATAGACAAAATCCCCCGCAACTCCCTCCACCCAATCAAGATGATACTGGGCACTCAGATCCATCAGGTCTGGTCACTCGACAAGAGTTCCAGGCATTACTCCAGGAATTAACCTAAAGTCGACAACAGCTTACTGAACAACTACGTGCCAATGCTGAGTTGACTAATGAACTAAACTGCCAAAGGCGTAGAAAATCCAGAAGGGACCACGCCCCTCATTCGTCCACTGAAAGCACTGCCTCGTCTGATTATAGCGGCAAATCTACCCGTCCCAGCCGAGACGGAAACCATGCGCATACCGCTGGTTACCAACAAGCATTGGCTGTTGGGCAGATAAGAGTTGGCCCTTCCGCTAGTTTTCACACAGGACCCTCCTCACGAGGAGGCACTGTTCCACAACATACTATGGACAACCAAGCCACCGCCACTGCAGTTGACATAGGAGTTGATACCCGAAATCACTCCAATCAAAATTACCACCAGCAGGAACATACTCCGGGGCCATATGTCCCAGAAGACACCGAGCCAAGGAGGCGAGATACGGATCGTCGACAGCGCCCGATCCTACGTCGCACTGTGGAACCCGACCACACTTTGGCTCACCACCCTTCGAATATAGCAACACCTGACCTCTCAGCTATGGTACGCCAAATGATCTGCGAAAGTCAGGGCTTAACAAATGACAATTGGGGAATCTCCCGAAGTCATACACCATTCACCGACGACATATTATACGCTGAACCTCCTCGGCAATTCAGGATGTCGACTCTTCCCGTGTATGAAGGAAATTCCGACCCTAACCAACATATTTTGAAATATGAATGGTCGATGACTGCTGCAAGAGCTGATGATGCAGTAAAATGCCGTAGTTTTCCCATATCTCTGGGGGGAATTGCAACAATGTGGTTTACACGATTACCACCACGATCCATTTCTTCATTTGACCAATTGGCCACTAAATTTGTTGAACAGTTCCGTATGCACATTGCCAGGCCTAAAGACGTAAATACTTTATCTAGTGTCACTCAAGCTCTAGGAGAGACACTCAGGCAATATTTGAAAAGATTCAATGCCGCTTGTGCAGAGATCACTAACCCCAATGATAATTCAATCTTGATGGCCTTGACTAAGGGGATTGACCCCGACTCTGAATTTGGAAATTGGCTAGCTGGGAAACCTCCCGCATCATTGGACCATTTCTACTCCAAAGCCGCCCAATTCTTAAGGCGTGAGGATGCGAAACAATCTAGGAAACAGGACAATGCGAGACCCGGCAATGAAGGGGTTCAAAGCAATATGGCGGTTAAACAGTCAGGGGAGAGCTCAGGAAAAGTACAGTTGAATATTCAAAACAAGCAAACCCAGCCGAGGAACGACGATAATAGAAATAAGAAGCAGGATCAGAATCGTGGCCCGCGGCGTAGGGCGCAAATGTTTGAAAGCTATACACCACTGAATACGTCACTGGAAAACGTGTATCTACAAACTTGTAATGCGATGCAGTATAAGAAGCCAACTCTGAAACCGTCATCGGAGAGACAGATTCAAACGGGGAAGTTCTGTAGATTCCACGAAAGTTATGGACACAATACCAATGATTGCAGGCATTTGCAAGACCTTATTGAAAAATTGATCAGGGAAAGGAAGTTAGATCAATTCGTGCGGGCACCGCAGGCTGGTGGTGTGGGCCCGTCAAACCAAAATCGTGCACAAAACCAAGAGAGACAGGAGGAGTCCGCTCGTACATGCGGGAGGTTGGTCATAAATACAGTTAGTGGTGGTCCTCATCCAACGGACCGAAGCTGGAGGGAAATGGAATCATACGCCAATTCGATCAAGCATGTGAGTTTTGAAAGTTGCAGTACAATTGATGAAGGGGCTCCGGCCAAACAACATAAGACGATGGCAGATGACATCGTATTTAGAAACCAAGATGCTGATAAAGTCGAAGCTCCAACTATAGACCCACTAGTCATATCCGTCCAGGTTGGTCCTGCTTGGATGAAGAGGATCCTGGTGGACAGTGGGAGTTCAGTAAATATCTTGTTTAAGAGATCATATGATCAAATGAAGATGGAAGCTAAAGATTTAAAACCTTGTCAATCTAGAATCCATGGCTTTGATGGAAGTGCTAATATTCCCACTGGAGTGGTGGAGTTGCCAGTGGAGTTGGGAGTTGGAGAACGCCGAAGAGTCCGAATGTTACAATTTGTTGTCTTAGATATCCACTCTCCGTATAATGCTTTTTTGGGTCGACCGTCCCTTGCTGAATTCAGGGCAGCAATTGTCCCATGGTGTTTAACTTTGAAATTCCCCACTGATCACGGGATTGGGGTCATTCAAGGAGATTAGGCTGCTGGGAGAGCCTGTTATGTTGCCGAACTGCGAGAAGCGCAAAGAAAGGAGAAAGGAAAGGGCGTGGAGGAATTTCTCTACGTCCGTTTCGCCGATGATTGACAATTAGTGCCTGGGCCTCGGCCCGGGCACCACGACCAATTCCAAAAAGATCTAGACCCCAGAGACACTGAAGGTAATGATGAGTCTAAAGAAAGTCAAGCTTCCCCCGCCGAACTGACAATTGATATCCCAGTTAATGATGATAATGATGATTCAAAAATGTTAAAAATTGGGTCTCAACTAAACCCACAACCGCAACTGGAATTGGTCGAATTTCTCCAAGCAAATCTAGACGGATTCGCTTGAGACATCGCGAGCCATGCCTTAAATATTGACCCATAGTATATCCCGGTCAAGCAAAAGAGACGTGGTATGGATCCAGAGAAATCTGCCGCCCTCAAAGAAGAAGTTGATAAGCTAAAGACGAATGGGTTTATCCGAGATGCTTTATACCCGGAGTGGGTATCCAACCCTGTACTTGTCCTAAAACCGAATGGGAAATGGAGAATGTGCATCGACTACTCTGACTTAAATAAGGCTTGTCCAAAAGACAGCTTTCCACTTTCCCGAATCGATCAACTTGTGGACTCAACGGCCGGGCACGAATTATTATCTTTCATGGACGCTTATTCTGGTTACAATCAGATACCCATGCATGTGCCTGACCAAGAACATACGAGCTTCGTAACTGACCTGGGACTATACTGCTACAAGGTCATGCCTTTTGGATTAAAGAATGCCGGAGCAACTTACCAGCGCTTAGTCAATCGAATGTTTGCCGACCAGATCGGGAAAACTATGGAAGTTTATGTAGATGATATGTTGATAAAATCGTGATACTCTGCTGATCACGTCAAAGACTTAGAGTCAATGTTCAATGTCCTTCGGAGATACGGGATGAAGCTTAATCCGCTAAAATGTCATTTTGGAGTCGCATCTGGAAAATTCCTTGGGTTCATCGTCAACGCCCGAGGAATAGAGGCCAATCCCGAAAAGATTTGGGCGATCAGGAATCTTCAAACTCCAAGGACCATAAAACAGGTTCAAAGCCTTAATGGAAAGGTTGCAGCACTGAGCATGTTCATCTCGAAATCAACTGACAAATGCATACCCTTCTTCGACCTGATCCGAAAAGGAAAACGAAACTTCGAATGGACTACGGAATGCGAGGGCGCATTTCAATCACTGATTCAGCATCTTTCCACACCGCCGATTCTTTCAAAACCTGTTGATCATGAACAATTATACCTCTATCTGGCCGTATCTGAAAACGCAATCAGTGCCGCGTTAGTTCGAGAGGAAGACCGAGTACAGAAACCAGTCTATTATGTTAGCAAACAGTTAACCGGAGCCGAGAGGAATTATCCAAGGTTAGAAAAATTGGCATACTTCATAATCATCGCCTCGAGGAAACTACGTCCATATTTTCAGGCTTATCCCATCACCGTGTACACCGATCAGCCGTTACGGCAAGTCCTCACACGACCTGAGACGTCCGGCAGGTTACTAAAATGGAACATTGAACTGAGTCAATTTGACATCACATATACTCCGAGAAGAGCCATACACGGTCAAGTCCTAGCGGATTCCATTGCCGAATTCACTGTACCTGAAGATTTACCTGAAACTAGTAAATCCCATGAATACATATGGAAGCTATATACCAATGGTGCATCCAACGATCGGTGCTCGGGCGCAGGGATAGTGTTCGAAACTCCCGAGAGCCGATCCATATGCTACGCTTTAAAGTTTGATTTCCGTGCAACCAACAATGAAGCCGAATATGAAGCTCTGCTTACTGGGTTGAAGTTGGCCCGTGACCTAAGAATTATTGCTGTGGAAATCTACTGTGATTCCCAGTTGGTAGTACGCCAAGTTCGGGGTGAATATCAGGCCAAAGATCGAAGATTAGCCGCTTATCTAGCCCGGGTCTGGGAAGTACTTGATCAGTTCGATTATTATACCATTTTCTACATACCCCGAGAGCACAATCTGAAAGCCGATTCGTTGGCAAAGCTAGCAAGTACAGGTGAAGCTCAACACTTGGGACTCGTTCCTGTCGAGACTTTATCCTCTCCAAGCATTGATCGAGCAGAGAATGATTTCACATTTGAAGCTACTTCCAGCAGGGAATCGTGGATGACCCCCTACCGAGATTACATTGAGCGTGGTACATTACCCGAACGACGAAGTAAGAAAAGACAAATTCTTCGAAAAGCTTCTCGATTTGTCATTCAGAATGGAGTTATGTATCGAAGGGGATATTCTGTTCCCCTTCTCCGGTGTATTGCACACGACGAAGTCAAACGGGTGTTACACGATGTACACGAAGGAGAATGTGGCGATCACACTGGAGGGCAAGCACTTGCCAAGAAAATACTTCGATATGAATATTATTGGCCTACCGTAAATCGCGATGCTATGGACTACGCCAAGAGGTGTGATAAATGCCAAAAACACGCTCGAATTCCCAGAGCTCCACCTACTGAGATAACCCAAATGGTCAGCCCATGGCCTTTTGCAATATGGGGAGTTGATATAAATGGTGCATTGCCTTTAGCAAAAGGTGGTGCGAAGTACGCCATCGTCGCAGTTGATTACTTCACCAAATGGGCTGAAGCTGAACCTCTTGCAACAATTACAATAAAGAAAGTGAACAACTTCGTGGTACGCAACATCATCTGTCGATTTGGTCTCCCACATACTATTATCACCGATAATGGAGCCCAGTTCGACAGTGTTGAATTCAAGAACTTCTGTCAATGATTTCACATCCATAAGAAATTCTTTGCAGTAGCACACCCTCAAGCAAATGGTCAAGTTGAAGCCGTCAATAAGGTTATCAAGTCTATTTTGAAGAAACGACTGGAAAAAGCCAGGGGCAAGTGGGTTGATGACTGCCTATGGCTCTATGGGCATACCAAACGACTCACAAGACTACAACCCGACACACTCCGTTTTCTCTATCCTATGGCTCTGAAGCCGTTGTTCCAGTCGAATTGGAAGTCCGCTCTCATCGTGTGACATATTATGATCCGAAAACGAATGCCATATTACTTGCTGAATCTCTAGATCTACTTGATGAGAAGCGTGAAGATGCTGATTTGAGGGCATCCGCATATCGGTGTCGAGTCGCTCGAATATACAATGCCAAGGTCCGCCCGCGAACCTTTGAACCCGACGATCTCGTACTCAAGAGAATTTATCCGGTCCCTTCGCACATGAAGCCAAATTGGGAAGGGCCGTATGTGATTTCACAAAAGCTCGGAGATGGCACGTTCAAGTTATCAACCATTGACGGTCTTACTTTACCGAGAGCTTGGAATAGCGAGAGTCTCTGTCGCTACTACACATGACAGGCTTTATTTATCTATTTTTAGTTAATT
This sequence comes from Allium cepa, assembly GCA_030765085.1. Classification (NCBI taxonomy): domain Eukaryota; kingdom Viridiplantae; phylum Streptophyta; class Magnoliopsida; order Asparagales; family Amaryllidaceae; genus Allium; species Allium cepa. The sequence goes on along the minus strand of CM060932.1, from coordinate 1,026,120,960 downwards.
TCTTCCTTAGCATTTTATTTTTGCATTTTGAAGTTTGAACTTGTAATAAGGCAACTGATTATGCCATATTTCCTTTATTTCAGCAATAAAATGCCATCTCTTCGAGCCAAAAGTTGTGATTCACTGAAAATGACGCATAATATCACAATGCACGAAGAGCTAAATTCCATCACGCGGTGGGATTTTATTCAAATAGGGAGTGACTGCGATACGACCGGTCACTCACTAAGTGAAACCCGAGCTCGGGGACAGAACACTACACCAGCATTTACAAGGATTGATACACGACAATCCTTTTACTAACTCTAACTTCCCAGAGTGCGAATTGGAGTATAAACATTCAACAATTCATTCCCGGAGTGCGAACGGACTCCAAATTCCCAAAATGTGAATTGGAGTATAAACATTCAGCAATTCGTTCCCGAAGTGCGAACGGACTCCAAATTCCCAGAGTGTGAATTGGAGTATAAACATTCAGCAATTCGTTCCCAGAGTGCGAACGAACTCCAACTTTCCAGAGTGCGAATTGGAGTATAAACATTCAACAATTCGTTCCCAGAGTGCGAACGAACTCCAAATTCCCAGAGTGTGAATTGGAGTATAAACATTCAGCAATTCATTCCCGGAGTGCGAACGGACTCCAAATTCCCAGAGTGTGAATTAGAGTATAAACATTCAACAATTCGTTCCCGGAGTGCGAACGGAATCCAAATTCCCACAGTGTGAATTGGAGTATAAACATTCAGCAATTCGATCCCGAAGTGCGAACGGACTCCAAATTCTCAGAATGCGAATTAGAGTATAAACATTCAACAACTCGTTCCCAGAGCGCGAACGGACTCCAAATTCCCAGAGCGTGAACTGGAGTATAAACGTCTAACAGCTCGTTTCCAGAGCGTGAACAGAGTATAAACATCAATTCCAGGTACCCGGAGTGCGAACTGTGTTACAAGTATCGATAACTCTCAAATTCCCGGAATGCGAACCGGATTATCGATCTCAAATTATCCTAAGTCCACAGAATGTGGACATGTGCGTAAGATTTGCAGAAAATGCGATCAACCACCAAAATACAAATGTTGTTCCCCGAGACTAGGGGGCAGAAAAGCTAAGTGTTAATCACTAACCAAAGTGATACTATATCCGGAGTTCAACTCATTCATCAAATCGTGACACGAAATTATATTTCCATACTTGGTATATATAAAAAAAAAACATTGCAAAACACTTAAGTAAAAGAAAAGAGCAACTTCCCATTCAATCAACTAACAAAAACAATTTTGGTTACATGGCAAGTCAAAAAGTTTCAATTAAGTGGTGTCCGAATCCACATATATACAAGGCTCTGAAAGAACAAAAGAAAAGGTAAAAGAATTGCTATTCACAACCACATGATAAAACGAGAAGCTCACTCCTTCTTCTTCCGGGGTTTCTTCTTCGGAGTTGAGCCGCTAGACCCACTACCCAGCTTCCTGCGAGACTTTTTATCCTTCTTTGGAACATCCCCGGGATCTGGTATAATATCAACATCTTCCTTAGAGCTAGAAGGGATAGAGATCCTCTTGTGAGGGTGAACTGAAGGCGTGGGGCGGTGACAAGTGTTTTTTCAGCAACGCTCGAGACAGTTACCGTGCCACAAGGAGAGATCACCATTAAAGAAGATAAATTTAAACGAGCAATGTCGCTACCAGGACCACCAACCATCACCATTGTGGCCATTTCAGCGCTTATCTCAGCTAAAATCTCTTCTTCTCGAGTCAACTGAGCTGCGTTGGATACGCTGGTGGTCATCACGACAGAACTGAAAACTGGAGCAGCTCCACTCGTCGCAAATGAAGGATCAGGAATAGGTTCAAGAGAGTGACCAAGTAGCTCTTCAATCATTTGAACATCGAATGACATTGAGCTCCCCTCTCCCATATCGCCGGCCATGGCAGCGGTTGAGATCGCCTCGGTGACAATAACTCCGCGCATAGGATATAAAACCGGAGGAAATGAGGGCACGAATGCGACACTCTCAGTCACTGAACAAAGGAGAGCAAAAGTAATCAGTCTAGAAAATTCTCTCAAAAATCGATACTTTAAGACATGAGGGAAATAATCAAAGTACCTTCTTTACCTTGCCTTAGAGCTTGAACAGGCTCGGAGACAGCAGTCTTGCCAAAAGACAACTCCGGTTGGTCCGGGTTGTAAGCAGGAATAACTTGTGGATAGACCACAGCGATAACTTCGGACGAAGTCGGGATAGGGACTTCGATATTCTCACTATGATGCGCGACACCCGAACCTTCTCCGATCTCCGTTTGGTGGATGCCAAGTCTTTCTTTCTCAACAGAAATTATCGCCTCGTGAAGGGTTCTCCTCTCATCCTCGCTAAGCAGACGTGACTCGAGCTCAAACTCATCCAATACTCCATCCAGGCAAGACATCTTCTTGTTCTCCAATAGTTTCTTCCAAGCATTGTAGAGAAGCATCGAGTAATCTCCTAGCCAGGAGGGATTTCTAAGCTCTAACACATTGGCATTATATGTGTCCAAGAGTTCGTCAAATTCAGCCTCCATCTTAAACCTCTCTGCCTGAACTCTCTCTCAACCTCCGTTTCAACCTCCTTAACCCTTGCAACTGCCGCATCATGCTCAGCTCGGAGACACACAACTTGCTCACACGCTTCTTGCGCGGCCGTATTAGCATCGTCTTTTTCTTTGTTCATATCAGCAAACTTAGCCTTTAATTCCTCTGGTTCTTTGACTGCCGCATCCCGCTCGACTTCAACATTTTTGTATCGATGGCCCAAATCTTCAACTAAAGTGCAATGTGCCTATTGCATCTTCACCATCTCAACTAATGTCTCATCAACCTTTTTTAACGACTCGGTTTCGGCCTTATGGGAAGATTCCGCCTCAGCTTGGAGTATATCAACAATACGATTCTTCTGAGCCAAGTCGGCTTCCATTTTCTCGATAATTTTGGCCCGATCAAAAGCTGCTTTTGAAGCTTTAACAGCTGCTTTATACCATTCTTTGTACTGAGCATAGAAATCGCGGGTATAGCTAAGTGCTGTGGTCACGGCATCTTCGGGGATTCTTTTAAGACTGGGAGGAAAGATACAAGCGTCGAAGCAAATCTCCGAAAAGTCCCTCTTTAGTTGAGCAAGTATGATGGCCCCTTCACCAGATGGTTCAATAGGGGCCTCCTCCGCAGTCGTGGTCGTAGCAACCTCAGTTCTAGAACAGTGTAGCTCGAGCCTCGAAACCTGCGAAGACGGTTGATGTCGCAGAGGCTCAGATACCTGAATATGGCTTCGGGGTGGCAGAGGAGAACGAGAAGGGGAGCGATATCTCTGATCTTTGTCCGATCGCTCCTGGCTAGAGTAACTACGATGATGATCCCTTGCATGATATTCCTGGCCATGATGCCTCCGTTCACGATCGCGATCGGAGTCTCCACATCGAGAATCGTAATAAGACGAAGGGTGGTGCACTCTTCGGAGTTTGTGTAGTGTAGATTGACGGCCAGACATAGCACCTGAAAAAGAGAAACAATTCAGTTAAATACTAGGCGAAAGCAATACGATTTATGCGGAAGTCGTGTAGTGTTATGAAAGTGTATGCAAATGTGCAAAACCCCCGACTAACCAGAAGTGTCGACTGCACTAACAGGTAAAGGCTCGCTTATTTCTAAAGCTTCCTGGAGTTCATCCAACCCAGACTCGTGGTGGAGAGATACGTATTCCGGGATGAGAATGTCATCCAGTCCTATAAACATGTTTCCTGATTGATGAGGAGCAGCGTCGGAGGTAATAATTCCAGGGATCAAACGAGATACGACTACAGACTTCCGTCTCTTAATTTTAGGGACAACAGCCTTGCCTTTTCGCTTTTCTCCTACTCGGGAAAGATCAGCCGCTAACTAGGTATCAGTAGGCATCCTCTCATCATCGCTCATTTCTCTTATCACTATGTCGGGTTTTCTTTTCACCGTTTTCTTCTTTGTCTTCGAAGCCGGTTTCGCCAACCCCTCAATGACAATACTCTGGTTTGTCTCAATCAAACCCAGCATCCTTAAGTTATCAACAGTTAACTCCGAGTCGATGTGCCGCAAATCACTCGGGACCCCTTGTAAACTTCGGACAACGCCTTTGTAGTGACCACGGTCAGGCCTTGAGATGATAGCTGCAAGAAAAACGCCGGATATTAGTTCAAGTGTTGGCAACGAGTATTAAAGAAGGCTTGTGCGATTTACAACACTTACGTCTAGACAGCCATCGCCTAGCGAACCCTGGGGGGCATCGAACAAAAAACCGTTCATTCTTAAAATAACTGAGTCTGGTCCAAGCTCCCGTCACGATCTGGCAGTTTCTAACTGCTTCCAAAAAGGTGAAAGACGGACTATCGCCCCTGCTCTTGAAGTTGAATATGTGTCTAATCTCAGTTGGCCTTGGCGGACGAAAGAGATGATTCATAAATAAAATGAAAACACTGTTCAGTAATGCGTGTCCATTGGGATGAAGTTGTGAGGGGGCGATTCCAATGAACGATAACATCTCCCTGATATATTGGTTAAATGGAGGGAGAGTTCCAGCCGCACTGGCATGGCGATAGAAAGTGGTATACCCCTCGGGCGGATTGTGAGGTCTGTCATCAACGCCCGGTAGCAAAACGTCGTCTGGGGATAAGTTATGTTTCAAACATATCCGACCCAATAATGCTTCAGAGATATTGGACTGGACGGAATCAACGGGGTCCTTGATAAATAAAGCCTCCGGCAATTCGTCCGGAGCCAGATCTATTACTTCAGGAGGGATTCCTGGAATCTCAAGCACTAGAGGAGGCGAGCTTTATACCTCTTGTTGTTGAGAACTTGAAGACTCCATAATTAACTAACTCACCAGAAAGCAGCGTTAAGTACAAAAGAAGCCCGTGTATTCCCCGGTGTGAAGTATACGAGTATGTCGTGCAAAGCAAGTGCTGTGCATAACTTAAGCAGATTTTACATGTTGGAACAAGATGTCTGAATGACGAAACTTTGGAATTTGAGAATGGAAATGACCGTAATCACTGGCCGTCGCTTCCACACCATCTAGATGCTACTGACCAATTCAAGTATAAATCTGTTATACTGTTGGTTAAGTCACAATTCCATCGATGAGCTTCAAAAAGGAGGTCAAGTCTTACAGTCAAGTTCAAGCATACAAGGCCGAAGCTCGCCGGAGTCAAGTATGCTAAATTTCATCAAAGTTCAATTTAAAATTGGTCGTTGTTCAGATTTTGGATCAACTCAGAAGAGTAGTGTGCTCGAAGGCAAAGATGTTCGTATCGATCGACTCGAATCGATACGAGTTGAATCGATGAAGATCGAGTCGATGTGCTTCAAACCCGTGTGGTTCGACTCGATGAGAATTGCTTCGAACCCATCGGCGCAGGGTAATTTCGTATCGATCAAAGGTCCATGCCTTCGAATTGATCATTGGATCATTACTTCGAATCGATCGACATGAAGCTTCTTCACAAGCATCGATTCGAAACCCTGCTATGTGAATCGATTCGAATGACAACTTTCTGAATCGATACGAGGCAGAGGAAGACAATGTCCTTCAAAAGCTCTGCTCCTCCAAGACAACGCTCTGGGTCGATACGATTCGAAAAGATTCATTTCTCAAAACCATCGATTCGACCCATTTCAGATCTCACAACTCTTCAAAATTTTCAGAAGAAAAGATTGAATCGATGCCAAAAAATTCCAGTTTCATCATTCTCAACTCGAGTCGATCCCTTGGTTACCTAATTTGATTCGATTACAAATAGAAGCTTGAAGGAATTTGATCGATTCGTGGAAAAGCACGTTTGATTTGGCTCTGGGATACCGATTCAAAGAAGCAGCTAAAGCAATAGTAAAAAGTAAAAGTGAAAATGAAATCGGCCACGTGTATTTATATGGATTCCAGGTTGGATTAGTGGCGCTTCGTCTCCCGGTCATGTTGACCGCTTGCCACAGGTCACAACCCCATCGACTCGAACAACTACTTTCGAAACCAACAAAGCTTCGAATCCATCACAACGTTGAATCCTTCAGAGACTTCGAATCCATTATGGCTCCGACTCCTTCGTAAACTTCGAATACGGCAAGGCAGCATCGATGCGAGGCATCATCGATTCGAAGAAGCACTTGAACAAGGGCTGGATCGAAGATCCAATCGACTCGAAGTGTTTATTCTGTTGCGCCATCGATTCGAAAGCTACCGATTCGAATGAGCATGCTTCGAATCCACCAGGAACTGTCGATGAGAATGAACACATCACTTCGATTTGAAAAATTACTTGTCTACCTTTTATACCGATTCAAGAGAGGATCAATACAAGAGAATGATCATAGACAATCATAAAAACAATGTTTTGGCTCGAATCTCATATCGGTTCAGGAGAGAATCAATGCAGAATTCGATAACAAATTGAACTGACAACGACTTGCAATCACGCAATGATAACTAAGTTCAAGACGATCACAATCATTCAACGATAAATTACAGCAATAAAGAATACAACTTTTAGCAGAGCATGTCCTAATTGTCCAGTGTTAGACTGCAGCTTTTCAAAGCACATCATGTTTACACAAGACGTACTTTGGGGGGCAAATGTTATCCCACCTTTTGGCAAGGCCGAGATACCAAGGAATTGACTAGAAAAAATAGGGTCACACATCCTCAGCATTGAATGATTGTTGGACAACTAAAAATATCAATGAATTTTGCCCGAGTCCGGATCGGGCTACAGCTAATAAGGCAAGTCAAGCAAAGCTGTGGAAACCAACGTTCTAAATTTCGAGACAATCCGGGTTCGTATGCTCAAGTTATCGACAGAGGAAAGTGGAAGGAATAGCCTTGGTTCGAACCCAACAGAACCAAGCCTTAGGTTCGAATCCATCATCCTTGCATTAGTTCGAACCTATGAGATGTAGTCGTGCCTCAAATCCATCAAGATAGCAATGGTTCGAATCCATCAGACATGTATTGCTTCGAATCCATGAGGAGTGCCTTTACTTCGACTCCATCGAGCGAGCCCTCAGATAGCCATGCGTCGAACCCATACTCGTATGCCCAAGTTCGAATCCATGAAACCTTCTTCTACTTCGAATCCATCCACGCGTGCCTAAAGTTCGAATCCATTGGAGCATTCCCACCTTCGAGTCCATCAAGGGAGAGTCCTTCGAATCCATGCAATTGAGGGAGCTCCGACTCCATTCCCTGCATGTCTTCGAAACCCCATGTTGAGACAACTTCGAATCGATCCGCGGTAACATATTTTGATCGATTCGAATGAGTACCGGTTCCATCGATTCGAAGGTAACGAACCTTCGAATCCAACACCTCGAATCCACCAAGCAAATGCGGCTAAAACCTAGGATTCGACCTAGTAAACTCGGAGAAACAAGAGGATCAACCCGGGAATTTCACACCACATCATCATTCTCACGCGCAGGAGCATGGATTCGACCCTATGGATTCGAACCATATCGATTCGAACGAATCCATAGCCCGAAGAGCACCATCTTGAATCGATCATAACTCAAGATCTGCAAATCCAGATGCTATGAAATTTTCACAGGAGTTCGCATATGCATAGAAGAATATTCACGCCGAGTTTCACCACGATTGGACATTTCCTTGATCGATTCGAACCAAGGGTCGAATCGATCCTGATGTGGGCCCGGACTTCCAGATTTCGGTCGTATGGACCCCCTCACGTGTCAGAAGCGGTCTCCCTAATTTTAGGCGAAATATCAGCCTCCTACGCCTATAAATAGAGCCGCTGGTCATTCGAAAAAGGGATCGGAGAATTTCTAGAGAAAAAGCACGCCCGGACTCTGCCAGAATCATTCTACATCATCATCACTGCCATTGATTTCGAATTTAAGCCTATTAAATGCTGTATATCGCTTTAAAACATTTATAATCTTCAAGTATTAAGCAATAAAGGGATAAAACTTCATAGCGGACGTAGGCAAACGCCGAACCACTCTAAATCTTTGTCTTCTGTGCAATTTACTTTTCTGTGACTTGAAGTTTTTGTTAGATAATCCTCATTTTCAATTTAATTTCTTCATTTATTATCTCTTCAAAAATTTCCGAAGGGTGTTGCCCAAATTTGGTGCAAACACAATTATCTAATTGTTTTATGTGTAATCCTAAAAAGAAATTTAATTCACCCATATGACTCATCTCAAACTCTTTTGTTATTATTTCGAAAAATTCTTTATTCATTCCAAAATTAGTTGATCCAAAAATGATATCATCTACGTAGACTTGTACTAGTTGAATATCATTTTTATTTGTTTTAATAAAAAGAGTATTATCTACTTTACCAATTTCAAAATTTGATTGTAATATAAGATCTTAGTCTATCATACCAGGCTCTAGGAGCTTGTTTTAGACCATATAAAGCTTTCTTAAGTTTGCAAACATGATTAGGTAATTTTTCATTTTCAAAAAGTGGTGGTTGTTCAACATATACTTCCTCTTTTACAAATCAATTTAAAAAGGCACTTTTAACATCCATTTGATATAATTTGAAATTATTATGATTTGCGAAAGCAAGTAGAATCCTAATGGCTTCTAATCTTGCTACGGGAGCAAAAGTTTCATCAAAATCTATTCCTTCTTCTTGACTAAAACCTTGAGCGACTAATCGGGCTTTATTTCTAGCCACCTCTCCTAGTTTATTCATTTTATTTTTATAAACCCATTTAGTTCCAATTATAGTTTTATTTTTAGGTCTAGGAACAAGTTCCCAAAAATCATTTCTAGTAAATTGATTTAGTTCTTCTTACATAGCCAAAATCCATGAATCACCAGTTGATGCTTCTTTTGGATTTTTGGGTTCAATAGTCGATATAAAAGCTACATTACTCATTTAACTTAGTTGATTTTTAGTTTTAACAACAGATTGCATATCTTCTAATATATTTTCTATAGGATGATCTTTTAAAAGTTTAGTCCTTTTACTAGGATGATTAATTTCATTATTAGTTTCAGTTGACTCTTGATTTTGAGTAATTAAATCATCTTCATCGTTTGTATCTTTAAAATTTTTGAAATTTTCATCGAATGATACATGCATTGTTTCTTCGATGGTGTTAGTTCTTAATAAATACTCTGTACGGTTTACTTCTATTAGAATATTCGATAAAGATACCTTCGTCTGATTTAGGATCAAATTTATCTAATTTATCTTTAGTATTTAAAATAAAACATTTACTTCCAAAAGTTCTGAAATAAGATACCTTAGGTTTCTTTGAGTGAAGAAGTTCAAAAGATGTCTTATTAGTTAAAGGTCTAATTAAATTTTTATTTAAAATATAACAGGCGGTAGCAACTGCTTCTGCCCAAAAATTCTTTGGTAATTTACTGTCTGAAAGCATAGTTCTCGCACACTCTTGAATCGTCCTATTTTTACGTTCTACTACTCTGTTTTGTTGTGGAGTTCTTGGAAATGAAAAATTGTGAGTTATTCCCTTTGTATTGCAGAATTCCTTAAACTTTTCATTTTCAAATTCACCGTCGTGATCACTACGAATGGCCATAATTTTTAGAGAAAGTTGATTTTGAATCCTTTTTGTAAAGTTCTTAAAACATTCAAAATATCATTTTTATGTTTCAAAAATATCGTCCATGTAAATCTAGAATAATCATCTACAATTACAAAAACATATTTACTATGATTTATTGACAGAATTTGAGATGGACCAAATAAATCAAGGTGAAGTAATTCAAGAAGTTTTGAAGTTGAAATCATATTTTTAATTTAAAGGAACTTTTTCTAAATTTTCCTAATTGCATGCATTACATAAAATTTTATACTGATTCGGAGTTACCCTACATCCAGTCCTACACACAAGTACGAATTTCCTTTCAAAAGCAATCGTACAATACACCCTTGATTTCAAGGCAACCAGGTACACCTTCCAGAATCACAATCCTCTGGGTAGAGATACTTGATTTTTGGGGAAATAAGCCCAATTGATTTCCCAAGGCAACAATCACACCTTATCTCGCTTGATTGATTTCTAAGGCTACAACCACACCTTTTCTCACTAAGTTGATTACAAAAGCCTATAACTCTGAATAGCACCGAGGATCTTGTTGAGATAGTGAGAATCAAACCAGAAATGATCTAGTTAGATTCAATGTTGATTTCGGCAGAGTAATGGCAAGAAAATATATATAGAAATGTGGAAGAAGAAGGGGAGTGAAAAACCAGAAAAACTACATTGAAATTCGTTGAAACCAACCTCTATTTATAGAGGAACAACAGCCATGTCCATTTGTGAAGAGTTATGACGAATAGACACTTCTTTTGAAATTTAAATTTTGAAATCAACTGACACTATGTCGACATGGGGTACTTGGGCATGTCGACATCTCAAAGGAATTTTTGATGTTTTGTTTTCCTTTGAAAATAATTTTTATCTTATTTTAAAACTATTTTAAACTTTTATAAATATACTTAAATATAGTTGAAATACATAAATAAATATATAGAATAATATTTTGGTATATATAAAATTTTACTATAATTTTATGTTTAAATCTAAGTATATAAATATTAAAAAATTAAATATACTTTTATTTTAAAAGATAGTTTAAAATCAAGGATAATTTGATTTTGAAATTTAAGATTATTTTAAGGCTAAAAGTATTTGAAATTGGGATAGATGTTTTTTATTCTTTTAAAAGGAAGGTTTTGAAATCATTTTGAAAATAAGATATAATTTTGAAAAATCAGTTTGAATAAAAAGTTAGTGGATACAAAACAATGTTCCACTAGATTTTTCATAGGTTCCATCCTACTTAGGGTTCCATCCCTTTAATAGGCTCAAAGTGGATTCCATTCCACGAATAAATTGGATTTGAAGATGCCAGTGCTTTTCTAAGAGTTTTAACAAAATTTCTAAAATAAATTACTTGAACTCTTGAACTCTTGATGATCTTGATATTCTTATTACTCATGAGTCTTCAATCTTAATATCTTGAATCTTTATACTGTACGGTCTTCATTCTTCGTACCTGCATGGTTAAATCCTGCATATACATATATATCTAAACTTATACTGTTAGTATTTATATTTTATAATATATTCTAAGTTTGTTGTCATCAGAACCATCACCTCACGGACTAACAGATACCTCAACACCTACTTTGTACTTAGTGATGTACACCTATATGATGATAGTATAACATATATTGTGTTACGTGCTGACTTTTTGGATGTAGAGAGAAGGCATGTATGACTTCTCATACCCATTGTTCCTTATATTATATTGACTTTTATTGTATCTTGAGATTTTCAATCGCTCACACTAAACTATTGACTAACTCGAGGTTTTAAGCTTTTCATATTCTTAACTCGGTACTCTTAAATTAATAGATTAGTTAACATCTTTGAAATTAGCATATAGAGATGTTCAAGATGAGCAAGGGGTTGGCACTATTGTTATGCTATGATCTAAGTTTTATTTTCTTATTCCGTTATGTAGCACATTGGAGCTTTATCAGTGCTAAATTTTATTATACAGACAGATACTAGAGTTTATTTATCGGTTGTATAAACTTTATAATTGTTTTTATAATTGTATTGAATCCATGCTGTGATGGTTCATGTAGTTACTGTCTCGTCTGTTTTATATCTGAATGATTATTAGTTCTTTATGAGATATTATGTAACGACCCGTAATTTGATCACTTTAACTAAAGATATTTAAATTATTTCAAATATAGATTATTTTTTCCATAAATAATCAAATTTCATGGAGAGAATAATAATCATGAACTTATTTTCGAAGAATGTTCCAAAATATATTTACTTTGGAAAAATACTAATAAAATGGTCGAAAACCGTTTTATCGATAACCAACTCTATAATTATCAGAAGCCATGCACGAAGCTGGATACATACACTTAATTTTATTTTTTAACATGAATATAATATAAAATTATTTATTTTATATTTTGTAAAAATAAAAGTATTTATGACATCATAAGTGATGCCCTTATATTTAAATATTGATTTATGAATTTAAATTGAGATTTAATGATTTCATAATTATTTTAATTATTTAAATAATGGTTATAAATGACTATAATTCATTTTAATTAATTATAAAGTAATAACAAATCATTTATAATGGTTTTATAAATATATATATTCGATTTAAAAATATAAGGAAAATTCGTATTGCTTTATCGATATAATAACACTTTTTATAAATAATTGCTTAATATTGATTTGTAAGATTCAAATGAGATCATTTTAATTAACCAATAGTGATTAGAAAAAACATTTCAATTTTTTTTACATTTATATCTAATTTAATTAATAAGTAAAAATATGATCGAGAATCGGACTTTGTAACGGTTTGAAGTACGCATGTGGTAGAAACGTTGTTCAAATGACTTGTGCACCTATGTGACATACACATACATAAATTAACATAAACATATACATGTCACATGTACATGAACATATGAAAATACATATATATAAACTACCATTTACATTTAGAAATTTACTTAAGGTATAACATGGAAACATTTAAGATATTTTCTCACTTCCTTATCACTTATGCTTTTCCAAAGTCAACCAAGGACACACACATGGGTACACACACATGGGGGAGGGAAAGCATGGCTGAAAATGGTGTGGTAGGAGGGGAGTAGGGTGATGAGAAAATGATGACGTTTTTGGGTAGAAATATCATGATATTTTTATCCTAACCTTTTCCAATAAATAGCACCCATCTCTCTTCAATTCATTCACTTCATTTCTTCATAAATTTCCTATGCTTCTTCACTTATTATACTCCCCTTTAATGGCCTCTTTCCTAAGAAGAAATTATGGAAAAAATTAATTCAAAAAGAAGTTAACAGGTTACACACACAAACACACACACACACACACACACACACACACACACACACACACACACACACACATATATATATTTGTGTGTGTGTGTGTATTAGCAAATCCACTTCAAATGAACTTCTTCCCTACATTATTACCCATGTACACCACCTTCATTCATCAAAGCCGAGCCTATACCCCTCGTCCAACCTAGGCTATGAGCACCAAGGCTAGGTCGAGCCACTTCAAGGATCCAAACCCCGATTTCGTGAAGTATAATTTCAAGGTAATGGAGCTATAGTCGTTTTAAAATTAGTTCGAGTGAAAATAAAGGTAAGAAACTCTATTTGTAATATGATATATTGGATGATATATATGTTTAGTCAAGCTTAGTTGTGATGATTGTGAACCATGTTTCGATATGGTAATATGCTTATTTGAATAAGTCATGTTTAAATACACGTCGAAATATTACAAAGGAAATCACTTCCCTTTTTGTAAATGAAATGGTGTATATGAGATTATTAAAACTCTTGGAATGGTTTATAGATGTTTTATTAACACTAAAATCCAATTTGGTAAAGTTATGAAAAGTTATGGAAACAAAGTCAAAAATAAGCATGTCGCGTAACGGTAGTTTGCAATTTCGTCCCGCAGAAAGTTAAATCCGTTTAAACGATGGTTTCAGAGTTGGAATTCTTTTGAATAAGAATTTTATAAACTCTTATAATCAATGTTGTCAAAAAAATAAAAGATCGAGATTTCGTTTAGTAGATTTGGAAATATGAGCAAAACATGTTTTTAAAATAGTCGCGATTAGGCAGTTCGGAAACTAATGCGACAAATTCTTTATAAATAATATTTTTAATTCTCTAAAAATATGAAATAAATTCTATAAATCTTTTAAAATGTTATAAAAGAGATTTGAGTTATAAAAATGGATTTTTAAATGATCGAGAAGTTGTTTTGATCAAATAAGCCTTAAAAGCACTATTCGCAGCACTATTTGGTGCACTTTTGCAACACTTTTAATAACTTTGAAATATGGTTCTAAACTTAAGTATTCTTTCCCAAATATTTTATAAATATTTTCAAATAAATAATTAAGTATCTTAAAGATTATTTGAAGGTATTATAATTTATTTTAAAAGGTTTAAATAAATGATTTGAAGAAAAGCAATTAAAATCAAGTGATTTAATCTTGGCTCTAAAAGTCAATTAGTATATTGGATTTTTCTATTCATGAGATCCGGATGTGAGGTGTCTAAACTAAGAAGATGTTCAAAAGCAACCGACGCCTTGGCTTACCTAGCCTCTTTCCTGGATGAGGAATAGATAAGGTCCAAATGTCAAAAAATAGGCAAGAATAAAAGATTCAAATTTTCAAATTTAATTTAATACAACTTGGATTGTATAGAGATAATTTTCTTGCACTTGGTATAAATTTTAAGGATGGAAACTATTCTATCCTTGTGAATTTAAATGGTGATTTCACCATTACTTGATATATAGTAAAGGTTTGTAGGATCGATTTCACCAAGAAGGGGGGGGGGTTAAATAGGGTGATACTATCAATCTTAAAATTTTAATGCAGAAGTTTGTATAAAACTATTTCAACACAGATATATCAGAATAACATCACAGATAATAGTAGAATAATAAATGCAGAAATAGAACGACACAAAATTTACCCAGCCTCAGCAAAACCCTGCCTATGTGATGCCCCTAAGGTTTCTACTAGAAATTAAACAGTCAGACGCTTACACACGTAAACTCGCGACACCCGCTATCGACTAGCCTTAACTCCACGCTCAAAACCCTGCCACAACCCAGCCATTGAGTTGCGAATTCTCAAACTACGCCACGTAGTTTGTCCCTAGTCACACGATTAGAAATTACAACGTTTAACAGAAGAATTTAAATTTAGAAACAAATTTAAACAATCAAAAACCTAATTGAAAAATTAAGCCCAAATATAATTGTAACAATAAAGGCCGGCCCTCTTTTCTTCTATCTCTAATCGGCTCGTCCTTATTTGGGGAAAATGGTGGCTCTTGTTTCGTTCGTTCATTCGTTCCTCAATCTGGAATTAGGGCTTATGAAATTTTGCGAAGCCGGCGACTTTGTTGATCGAAGTGGATATTCGTGTATAGCTTTGATCGATCGTTTCCTCGTTGCTTACTTCGGCTGCTTCGATGAGTTCAATTCGTAAATATGGTATGTGATCTTTTCTTTTGCTGCTTTTGATTTGCTTGCTTGAACTCGATCGATGATTCAAGTTGAATGATTACTGTTCTCTATTTTGCTTGAACTCGGATGATCAAATTTGTCGATGATGTTAATGTTTATATAGGGTTCGAATCCCTATTTTCTCGTTCGTATATATTTGTTTGAATTTGTCAATTGATTTGCGTAGGCAATTGATCTTCGTTTGGATGCTTGAGATGATTACTGACTTTTTCAATTTACTTGGATAACATGGTGTTGATTTTGAACTGTTCATTTTTATTGGTCATCACGGTTTCGATTCTGGTTTGACGATGTTGATTTCGTTTGTGGCCACCACGATTTCGATTTCTGTTGACTTCGGTCACTTGATTTGATTGTGTTGATTTTGGCATTAACTTGTTCAACTTGCAACTGTTTTGGTTTCTGGCCCTTTGTTCATTAGCTGGTTCACTGCTTGGTTTTGAGTTCTGGTAGCAATCGAGTCTTCTTGCATCGAGCTCTGTCCACTGTTCTTCGGGACATGTAGTTCATATGTACATCACTGTCTTTTTCTTTACTTGAGTTCGAGTTGCTACCATTTACTGCTGCACTGCTTCATTGATACATATGTATGTCTGGATTAGTGCAGTGTGCATTTTTGCTTGCAATTGTGTCATAGTGATGCATCAAGTTGTTGTGTTTGAAACTCGAACTCTGTTGGTTCATCATTGTTGTTGCACTGTTTTCTGTAGCATATTTGGATGTCTTCACTGTCGACTGATGCATTTGCTCCATGTATTCGTGTCTTAGTGATGCATCGAGTTGCTTCATTTGTCATTGCTGTATTGAGTTGCATCACTGGTCTTCTGCTTTACTTGGTTTTGTACTGTCTACACTTGATTCATTCGAGCTAGTTCACATTGTACTAGTTTATTGTTTTCATACTTCATGTTTGAACTGGTATGGAGCAGTTTGACATACAATTGCATTTACTGTTTTACTACATCATGCTTGTGTAGCCTTTGCCTGTTTTGAGTTTTGTGCTTGTTAACTTCTGCTTCATGTTGTTAGTGCACTTATATTTGATGGTTGTAGTTGCTGCTGAAATGTTGGTTGATGTTTCTAGTCACACTTGATGTCTGGCATTGTGTTCCATCCCTGATGATGTTGATTTAGTTGAATCGCATATACAGTTTACAAATTGTCTGATCATTCATTGTCTCTGGTTTCATTGTATTGTTTAAGTTAGTCTGCATATCAATATGTTTTGGTTTGTGGAAATCACAGTGGCATTTGCATATGTATTTATCAACTTGTGTACATACATTTATGTATGTATGTATGTGATTTCATTTCGCACTGTGTCATTTGCTTGAAATCAGTTGCATTCGTCTGGTTTGGTGCAGTTTCATGTTGCCACCTTTGTTTGCTTTCACCACTTTGCACTATGGTCTCTCTAACCAGTTGCACTATTAGCTTCATGTGTACTTTCTTGCTTTAACCTGAACTGGTCTGGTTTCCTTCCATATCATGGCTGGTTTGAGTTTTGCTGTCACTACATGTATGTATACATGTGTATATACATATGTCTGTATATGTTTGTGCATTGTCTTCATGTAGTTTGTACCACTGCCTTTGTGTACTGTTTGGTTCATATTGCATTTGTACATTTCGATTTTGGTCGAGGCTTGTTTAGTTGTCTTGACCATTTTCATGAACTTGCACCTGTGTTGAATCCAGCTTGGAGCTCGGGTTTGACCTTGTGCTGATATAGTGACATTATTTTTATTGCACTTGAGTTGAACCCGGCGTTTTGGGTTTGACCTATGCTCACCTGTCCCTGTAATTTGATCAAGTGTATATTTCGGTATGCACGGCCTTGTGGCATGTACAGTGATATACTGTGCACGTCACAAGTTGTTCGTGTATGATGAATTCAAATTTAAATGATGACGAACAACCCAAATAACTGAGGCAAATATTATTTTCAAAATTCACATATTATTTTATACTGCAAATTTTTTTTTTCAATTTTACTGCGCAATGCATATTTTTTCAGATAGCTCAGATGCTGGATTCACATTGGAATGAAGTTGAAGATAAATACGAATGTGAGTGATATGTAGTGAGGTGCAAATGTAAATGTGAATTGTGATGTAATCAAATTTGTATTGTAATTGAAATCGTGTATATATATATATAGTGTGAGCTTGAAATTTGTACTATTCAAAAATTGTAATAAATATTTGTTTGAATAAAATATCCGTTTGAATTCAAATTCTGTGTTATTTATTTTATTCATCAAATATTTATTTAATCTGTGAAAATAAAATAGTATATTAACAAATACATTTAAATGAATATATATATATATATATATGTTTGTTATCATCAAACAAAAATCATATAGTCGCATATTCAACAATCACCCTCTTTTGGTGATAACAAACATATATTTAAGATTTTGAATTTTTTAAATGTATTTGATCATTCAATTTGCTTCCACTATTTGAATGCTTCCTCTCTACACAAAGCTCCCCTTCATATGTGCATACAATTAAAAATATGCAAATGAGCCTAGCTGCAAATATAAAATATTTGATCTTTACTTGATTTTATTTGACAATCTTAACTTTTCTCTCCCCCTTTTGTTATCATCAAAAGAGTA
Source organism: Allium cepa (assembly GCA_030765085.1). NCBI lineage: Eukaryota > Viridiplantae > Streptophyta > Magnoliopsida > Asparagales > Amaryllidaceae > Allium > Allium cepa. The sequence continues at coordinate 1,026,103,187 of CM060932.1, read as the reverse complement.
ATAGTGTTAGAAAAACAGAGATAAAGTGATAGATATTAATACAACATTAAAACTCAATTGAATATAAATATTAAATTTCAATAAAAAATCAAACAAAAATCATAAATACTCTGTTAGGCGCGTATTCCACTTTTAGAATGTTGTGAATGATGTCATCATGTAAGACAATGCTGTTGTGTCGATTATGGTATATTTATATCAGGAATTTGAATATCTACTAACCATGCATAACCGTTAGGACTTTTAAATAAGATTAGTAGTATTTCAATTTTATTTAAAAAATGAATTCAAGTATCTTCCAACCACGCATAACCGTGATGACTTTTTAACGGGATTAGAATTAACTTGTTTATTTAATAAATCAATTTTGATATGCATTCCATACATGCATAACCGTGAGGAATTTTAAATGAGTATGGAAGCACATAATCACATATTTCAAGTAGTTCACCCATGCATAACCGTGAGGACTTTTAAATGAGAGTGAATACTTTGGATTTTATTTTATTATATTTTTTTTATGAAAAACGAATGATTCCTGTTTAAAGTACCACATATCGACAAACTATATAGAATTTTGAGGAGTGATGGTCGATTAGAAATATGATAGAAATAGAGATGGTCATGGAATTTTTATCAACAAAAAGTTTTTATAACTCTTGTTCAAATTTCTAAAGAAATTTACTAAATATACCGTCTCAAGTTATAATATATGATTAATATTAACACTCATCACTTTTTCAATTACTATTTATCTTTTTGATAATCATTAGGAGTCAGATTAGTCAATGTAGTTATTTAAAATCAAATTCAAAAATAATTATAAAATCAATTTTTCTAAAAATGATCAATCTGAAAACTAGGTCAAAAATGATTTTCTAGAAGGGGTTTTATGCTATTTGAAAATTATTTGAAATGAAAAATATGCACATATTTTCTTTGAAAAACGATGCAGTTACTAAATGTCTCAACATAAATCACGTTTCACTAGTACTTTTTCTATCAACTAGATTACCAGTGTAATCTGCATCTGAATTTTTCACTCAAAAAAATTGTTAGTTGAATGTTATAGACCAGATCATGAAGTGTGCAACAAAATATCTCAAAATCATTTTAACGAACTTTTTTTTAAATGAAAGTCTCTTGAATTTGAATTGAAGACATATAAATAATCAAAAACCGTGAATATAGAGTTAACCGTAAAATAACTAAATGTATTATCATCCAATAAAACATAATTATTAATCCAAACTAATATATATGAAGTAGTTCAAAGATTCTAGTGATTTTTATAGTGTTCTTGGCATGAGAATATAATTGGCCAACTATTTTGAATACGTCAGAATCAAAATCATCATTTATTTCATCATCACATTATTGGCTCATTTGATTCTGATTACGGTGCACATTATCACATTTAATATATCATTCAAAATACATGTTTTACCTTTACGATATTTTCTGTTGTTGTCCATTGTGATTCTGTCACCTTTATACTGGGCTAAGAAACTTTGCTTTGGCGCTCTTTTTGTCCTTGGAACAACCAAAATCCAAGTTACACTATTGATGTTCCTTAACCTGCCACCACACCTACACGATGAAAGATTTTTGTTTTTATAGGTCCATTGTTGTTAGTAGCAGAATATTTTGAATAATTTTGTATAGATCCAAAACTATTTATATATGTTCCTTTCGGCACCCAAATTTGTTTAACTTTGAAATTTTTTATATTTGTGCCTTTTGGAACCCAAATTGGAATAGTTTTTATGTGTTTGGATCTATACCAATAATTGTTTTGATTGTGTCCAAATTTTCTACAAATTGTGCACATTGAATCGACTTGATTAATTTCATTTCTATCATTTTTATATTGTTTATATCCAAGTCCTTGTCTAACTGTATTAACAGTTTGTTGTCCTAATAGCATATTCAACGATTTTTCACTTTTTGAAAATTTATCTAAAGTCGTTGATAGTTGTTGGACTTGTGTTTTGAGAGATTCATTTTCGTTTAATAATTGTGTGCACTTTTTAATAGAATTTTCCCTTCTTATATTTTCACTCTCTTTCAAAATCAGAATTTCATTTTCAAGCGATTTAATTTTGATTTCTGATTTTTTAATCTCTTCTTCGAATGTTGGACACTTATCACACTTAGGGATCCCACTTTGACAGGTTTTAACTAATTGTTCAAGCTGTTCATTTACTTCTATCAAACTATCTCTTTGTGATTCAATTTTAGCATATTTCTCCCTAAGTCGTTCAAAACAGCCATTTACTTCGTGGAAATATATAAGTAATTGTGAGTGAGTGAGTTTTGATACCTCACGTGTTTCGTCATCATCGCTGTCAGTTATATTACCTCAAAGGCACATATCTGCTTTCTCACTCTCACTGCTAGTACTTTGATTATCTTCATCAGTTGTATTCCACGTGGCTGTAAAATTTCTCCTTTTTGATTTCTTTTCAAAGTCGTGTCGGTTTTGAGGACAATTAGGCTTAATGTGTCCAGGTTGGTTGCACTTATGAAAGATGATTTTTTGTTGTTCTGTGTTATCTAGAACTTTGATTATTCTGCTTTTTAAATTTTGATTTAGAGATGGATTTCTGTATTTGCGGTTCCACTTTTTTAATCTCTTTATTACTAACGCCAGCTTAGCCGCTCTATCATCATCTTCATCATCATCACATTCAGTTGTTCCTTTGAGAGCTATTGATTTCTTTCGAGTATCTCCTCCTTCACACTCTTCCTTGAATTTCATTTCTAGCTCATAAGTGGTGAGATTTTCGATAAGTTCATCAACTTTGATTTGTTTTAAGTTTTTAGACTCTTGAATGGCAGTCACTTTTGCTTCAAAACATCGTGGAAGGACTCTGAGTATTTTTCGGACCATCTCCAACTCTGTGTATGAATTTCCGAGAGCTTTTGATTTGTATACGATATTGGAAAGTCGTCCATACATCACTTTGACATTTTCTTCCTTGGCCATTGTAAAATTCTCGTATTCACTACTCAGCATGGCAAGGTGAGATTCCTTGACTTGAGATGTTCCTTCATGAGTCACTTCTAGTGTGTGCCATATTTCCTGTGCAGTTAGACAATGTGAGACACGATTAAATTCAAATTGATCCAATGAACAAATAATCAAATTCATAGCTTTGGCATTAGTATTCTGTAACTTATTTTCTAGATCTGTCCATTGATCCTTCGGTTTATTTATTTCTCGATTATTTACAATTATAGTTGGTGCGCTATACCTGTCTCAACGATATCCCAAGAGTCAATGGTTTTCAGAAAAATTTCCATCCTATTTTTCCAATAAGCATATTCACCATTGAACATTGGTGGTCTAACTATGGATTGACCCTCAACAAAAGCAGTATTAAAAGAAGCCATTTTAAAAATTCAAATTTTAAAAAAATTGGTTTCTGAAAAAAAAAATCAAATTTTATAAAAGAAAAATAGCTTTTGTACATTGCTCTGCTACCACTTGTAGGATCGATTTCACCCTAGAAGGGTGGTGAATAAGGTGATACTATCAATTTTAAAATTTAATGTGGAAGTTTGTATAAAATTGTTTCAACACAGATATATCAGAATAACAACACAGGTAATAGCAGAATAATAAATGCAGAAATACAACGACACAGAATTTACCCAGTTTCGGCAAAACCCTGCCTCCGTGCTGCCACCAAGGTTTCTACTAGAAATTAAGCAGTCTGACGCTTACATACGTAAACTCGCGATACCCGCTATCGACTAGCCTTAACTCTACGCTCAAAACTCTGCCACAACTCAGCCATTGAGTTGTGAATTCTCAAACTACGCCACGTAGTTTGTCCCCTAGTCACACGACTAGAAATTACAACGTTTAACAGAAGAATTTAAATTTAAAAACAAATTTAAACAGTCAAAAACCTAATTGAAAAATTAAGCCCAAATATAATTGTAAAAAATAAAGGTCTTCCCTCTTTTCTTCTATCTCTAATCGGCCAGTCCTTGTTTGGTGAAAATGGCGGCTCTTGTTTCGTTCGTTCGTTCGTTCCTCAATCTGGAGTTGGGGCTTGTGAAATTTTGTGAAGCCACCGACTTTGTTGATCGATAAGGTGGATATTCGCATGTAGCTTTGATCGATCATTTCCTCATTGCTTACTTCGGCTACTTCGACGAGTTTAATTCGTAAATCTGGTATGTGATCTTTGCTTTTGCTTCTTATGATTTGCTTGCTTGAAATCGATCGATGATTCGAGTTGAATGATTACTGTTCTCTGTTTTGCTCGAAATCGGATGATAAAATTTGTCGATGATGTTAATGTTTATATAGGGTTCGAATCCTTATTTTCTCGTTCGTATATATTTGTTTGAATTTGTCAATTGATTTGCGTTGGCCATTAATCTTCGTTTGGATGCTTGAGATGATTGCTGACTTTTTCAATTTACTTGAATAACATGATGTTGATTTTGAATTGTTCATTTTTCTTGGTCATCACGGTTTCGATTCTGGTTTGACGATGTTGATTTCGTTTGTGGCCACCACGATTTCGATTTCTGTTGACTTCGGTCACTTGATTTGATTATGTTAATTTTGGCATTAACTTGTTCAACTTGCAACTGTTTTGGTTTCTGGCCCTTTGTTCATTAGCTGGTTCACTGCTTGGTTTTGAGTTCTGGTAGCAATCGAGTCTTCTTGCATCGAGCTCTGTCCGCTGTTCTTCGGGACATGTAGTTCATATGTACATCACTGACTTTTTCTTTACTTGAGTTCGAGTTGCTACCATTTACTGCTGCACTGCTTCATTGATACATATGTATGTCTGGATTAGTGCAGCGTGCATTTTTGCTTGCAACTGTGTCACAGTGATGCATCAAGTTATTGTGTTTGAAACTCGAACTCAGTTGGTTCATCATTGTTGTTGCACTGTTTTCTGTAGTATATTTGGATGTCTTCACTGTCGACTGATGCATTTGCTCCATGTATTCGTGTCTCAGTGATGCATCGAGTTGCTTCATTGGTCTTTGCTGTATTGTGTTGCATCACTGGTCTTCTGCTTTACTTGGTTTTGTACTGTCTGCACTTGATTGATTTGAGCTAGTTCACATTGTACTAGTTTATTGTTTTCATACTTCGTGTTTGAACTGGTATGGAGCAGTTTGACATTCAGTTGCATTTACTGTTTTACTGCATCATGCTTGTGTAGCCTTTGCCTGTTTTGAGTTTTGTGCATGTTAACTTCTGCTTCATGTCGTTAGTGCACTTGTATTTCATGGTTGTTGTTGTCACTGAAATATTGGTTGATGTTTCTAGTCACACTTGATGTCTGGCATTGTGTTCCATCCCTGATAATGTTGATTTAGTTGAATCGCATATACAGTTTGCATATTGTCTGATCATTCATTGTCTCTGGTTTCATTGTATTGTTTAAGTTAGTCTTAATATCAACTTGTTCTGGTTTGTTGAAATCACAGTGGCATTCATATGTATTTATCCACTTGTGTACATACATTTATATATGTATGTATGTGATTTCATTTTGCACTGTGTCATTTACTTGAAATCAGTTGCATTCGTCTGGTTTGGTGCAGTTTCATGTTGCCGCCTCTGTTTGCTTTCACCACTTTGCACTGTGGTTTCTCTGACCAGTTGCACTATTAGCTTCATGTGTACTTTCTTGCTTTAACCTGAACTGGTCTAGGTTGCTTCCATATTATGGCTGGTTTGAGTTTTGTTGTCACTACATGTGTGTACACATGTGTATATACATATGTATATATGTACATATATGTTTGTGCATTGTCTTCATGTAGTTTGTATCACTGCCTTTGTGTACTGTTTGGTTCATATTGCATTTGTACATTTGGATTTTGGTCGAGGCTTGTTTTAGTTGTCTTGACCACTTTCATGAACTTGCACCTGTGTTGAATCCAGCTTGGAGCTCGGGTTTGACCTTGTGCTGATATTGTGACATTATTTTCATTGCACTTGAGTTGAACCCGGCGTTTTGAGTTTGACCTGTGCTCAACTGTCCCTGTAATTTTATCAAGTGTATATATCGGTGTGAATGGCCTTGTGGCATGTACAGTGATACACTGTGCATGTCACAAGCTATTTGTGTATGATGAATTCAAATTTAAATGATGACGGACAACCCAAATAACTGAGGCAAATATTATTTTCAAAATTCACATGTTATTTTATACTGTAAAAATATTTTATTTTCAATTTTACTGCGTCAATGTATAATTTTGCAGATTGCTCAGATGCTAGATTCACATTGGAATGAAGTTGAAGATAAATACGGGTGTGAGTGATATGAGTGAGGTGCAAATGCAAAATGTGAATTGTGATGTAATCAAATTTGTGTTGTAATTAAAATTGTATATTGAGAGCTTGAAATTTATATTATTCAAAAATTGTAATAAATATTTGTTTGAATAAAATATCCGTTTGAATTCAAATTCTGTGTTATGTATTTTTTTTCATCAAATATTTATTTAATATGTGAAAATAAAATAGTATATTAACAAATAAATTTAAATGAATATATATATATGTTTATTATCATCAAACAAAAATCATATAATCGCATATTCAACAAGGTTGAATACAGAAATTGATGTTTAGTATAATTAGTATAATTTCTATTGACCCTTTTTAACTCAATAATGTTTTCCAATGTGACTTATGAAAATGATTTGGTATTTTCAAAGTTAAAGAGAGTTTAATGATTTTGTATATACCGAAAAGAAATGTTTTAAAGATATATATATCTCTAGAAAATATTTCTAGTAAAAAGAAATTAATTAATCAAATGATAAGCACCTATTTACTTAATATCTTTTTATCGATGATTGGTTCTATGGTACCGGGGTTGGTTTTTGGTGATTCCTATCCAAAAACCATTTCGAACTGTTGTATACATTCGAAAGTGAAAGATATGAAATTGAAATGATTTAAAAGATGGAATGTAGGGCTACTTGTCACTGACCCTTGGAGGAAAATTTGTCATATTACATATATGTGAAAGTAGTTCTTCATTTGAGATCTTTGATGTAAGGGCTACTCGCTACTAATCCTAAGGTGGCTTCCAGCAGGATGTAGTAGGAGAGTTCCTTCGATTTGTCCTGTTCCTGAACAACTTGTATGGACGAATGTCTGATGTCAGATTTCTAATCACATTGATTGATCTCTATAAACGTATCATTTGTTTAGTGGCGGAGAAGGAAACCTCTCTTAGCTTAACAACCTTTCCTGATACATACGAACTTGGGAGTTATACATTTAAAGAAATCAGTTGTGTGATCATGGAATGGTAATGTGGCATTCAAAGTGGAATGTGTGCTATGTGAAAGGTATCCATTACCTCGGGCATCATCAACCGGTAATGGCTAAAACAAGGGTTGCTTTAAGGCTAAGTGGTTCACTACCATTAGGGAATGATATCACCTTTCTATATTTATTTATTTCTACCCACTATAACGTCAAGTTTTAATTATGTCGTGTATGTTATGAGACATCTTAGATAGGTCAGGAATGACCGGGTGATATCATATTCAGTTCTATCTGCCACCAGATGGATCTATGGGTAGGCCAATCTTAATTCGTAGAGGTTTTGAAGATGTTGATCCTCAATACATCGATCTAGAGATGCACTATACGAAAGGTAGTCCCTTACCTTGCCATTGTATGGAAATCCATTTTCCAATAAGTGCCTGTGGACCTGATTGTAGAACCTAATATGCTGGAATTTTATAATGTAACGATTTTAGCTAAGACTATGTATATTTACTTAAAAAGTGTTTTCCAAAAATGTCATTAAAAATAATATTACCAGATTTTGTGTAGCAAATGTTTTGGTTATCATAAGGTAAAATCCCGTGTCGTGTTTATGTGTAGCGTGGCCTTATTAGATGCAATTTGTTTTCGAATAGCCAAATATTTGAGTTTCTCATACTAGTCCCTTGACTGACCTGGAGTCTATTTTCTTTCCACTTAAACTCTGGATGCCTATTTTTTGGATAGCCATGTAGTTAGACTGTTTGGAGCATTTTCGGATGGAGCATGGAGCTCGGAGCACGGGGATAGAAGATTCTTCTGCAGAATATTACTTCTTTTCCACCACACTTGTGTATCATTGTATTCTACATTTGTACGGATAGATATTTATAATTTTCCTTATTGATGTTAAGTTAAACTCTACAAAATGTATTTATAATTTTCCACGGTAAAGATTATATATTGAAATAATATATGTTATTTCATTCATGTGAGATTCTGTTCTATCTTTATTTTCCTTGTACTCCATGATAATCTGCCTCTCAGGGACTTGAATTTGCGACATGTAAATATCGAGGATGTATTAGTGTCGACTTTCGAGGGTCAAGGAGGTGGGTCATTGCATATAGGATAGGTTTGTGGTTGTATTAGTTACTTTACCCTTTTATTATCGCTCTACGTCGGTCGAGTACCATTGTCGCGCACTATACATGTACAGTGGTTACTACATGTGTATGTTGGTTGTCACTATAATTGTTCAACCTTTGATTTTTTTTCATCCTTGTGAACCTATGCTGCACTCAGTGCCTAATTCGATATTGCTAAGTTATTGTGAAAATCTTCTTCTTCCAAAGGCTTCGATGGAATCAGTGGTTTTTAAATATGTTCCAATAGTTGTTGAAAAATAGGTTCACACTCGTCCTTAAAAACTTCCCCTTTCCTTTTTAGGACATCAAAGAACGTTATACACTTGTCAATTGTTTGAGATAAACCTACTCAAAGCAATAACCTTACCGTTCAAGCTCTACATTTCCCTACTAGTCCTTAGAGCCATAACCAGTTTCAATGCCTCAATGTGCTTTGTGTTAGCCTCACTATCTTTAGTCTTTAGATGACACCTAAAAAATCCCTAAGACCCAAAGACCATTTCAAAAGAATTAATTTTATTCCATACTTTAGGAGCATATTAAATATTTTGATAAAATACATATGTAGTCCATTGATCTCCTTTAATTTACTAGCATATCATCCACATAAACTTCCATTGTTCATGCAAATTTCTCCAAGAATAACATGTTGACTCAATGCTGGTAAGCAGCTCTAACATTCTTTAAACCAAACGAAATTATGTTGCAGCAACATAGTAAAGGAACCAGGCTAGTCGAAAGTGAGAGAAATAGGTAGATTTTGAATTTTTTTTCTATTTTATATCTATTGGGTCTATAAAGTCTAAAAAATTATCAGATCCAATCCAATGAAATTTTAACAAAATCATATTTTATTTAATTTGGTTGAAATGAGGATAAATTTTAATTTTTTTTTAAAACTCAACCTAGAGCCCTGATGAAATCGAAGGGATACGAGGAGCCCCCTCGCGCCAGGTCCGACCATTGACACTTGGGATTTAGACCAGCCCAGCACAGAGACTTGATGCCCCCCACCATTATTTGTGGGTTTACAGGGACCCATCTCCGCGCCTTGAATGGGAGTAGGGCAGACGGGGATCGAACTCGCGACCTCTTTAACAGGAGGCAAGTATCTTACCACTATTAACTTTAATTTGTACATATTGTTATGAATGTAATACATTCATATATGTGAAGTGTAAGTGCAGCATATAAGCAGTGTATATTTATGTAGATACACTTGAAATTTTTAGAGTTAATTAAGGGAAGATGAAGCAATAAATGTCGAGAGAGAAAACTTTCGCTTCTCTCTTTGATTAGACTAAATAACATATTAAATGACTTTCATAACTAAATTTACACATGCCGTTGTTATCCAAGTTTTTGACTAGTGAAACATACATATATAACAATAGATGAGTTTACATACATATATCCATGTCAAAATAAGTTTTCCTATATTATAAGTTTTCGAATCAAGAATTAATAATTATAATAGTGGTTTCAATTAAGAATTAATAATTATAATAGTGGTTTCAATTAAGAAAAAGTTTGAAAATAAATTTAACAATTTCACACAAAGTCCATTTTGATTTAAGATGAAATAACATAAAAACATGTACATCAATATGTATAAATAATTACAAGTTATGTATTAAATTTATATATATATATAAACATTGCAATTTAGGTAATATATATGTTTAAATTTAGTATTAATAAATTTAATTTAATCTTTTAACTTAAATAGGAAATAAAAGTCTATAACATTACATTAAAAACCACTTTTGAATTCTAGAACAAAAGGAAACTTTTACTTTTACGAATGTAATAACCAAAAGAAATCATTTTCTAGAAAGTAACTATGTAACACTAGAAATTGATTTTCAATGTAATGTTAAACAACAAAAAAATATAGTTTATTTGTGTTTATGTATACAAATGCTAAAAAATTTCACATACAACGTACTAAAACAGTCTTACATTTTTTATTCCAAAACAATGATAAAAGTAGTTGGACAACTTACGCATATACAAATTCGTTATAAGAGAATTTAGATCGAACTATACAAAATATGGAAAAAATAATAAAATGAGATAAATGATTTGAAATATGTCAATCATAATAAATATACAATTAATGAAGATGTGGAATAAGGAAAGATGCAAATTAAATCTATATGACGATCATATAATTAATTGTGATGGACAAAACGGGGAACCTGAGTTATATTACATGATGAACACTCAAAATAGAATGAATAAAATTAAAGCCATCTGAATATAATGAGTATACAATTAAATAAAATTATAATTATGTAAAAATGAAGCAATTATGTAACAATGAAGCCAATGATTTGCACCTTGAATGATGAATAAAACCATGATTCGCTTGAATCAGCCACTGGATGTTACAAGGATCTAGAAATAAGAAACACCTTGAATTTATTTGCTTTTTGTTTGAATTTGTTTTTGGGAATTTTGTGGCTTAGACGCCATGGGAAATTTTGCCAAAATAGAAAAGAAGATGGTAAGTGGAAATAAAATGTCAGGGAGTGCCAAAAAGAGGTTAAGAAGAGAGAATTTGTTTTAAATGAAACATTAAAACCTTTCAATTTCTTCCTTTAAAACTATCTCTTTTTTAACTCATAATTAAATCTTATTAAATCCTCCCTCTCTCTCTCTACATGTATTGCCTCATATAGATGTTCCATATGGTCCCTTAAAATTTTCATAATCTCGTCAGCGTTAATTCCTTCTAAATCCAATTTAAATGTTCTACGGATATTGTGTATCGCTGCGTGTGTTTATAGCTTTTATACATGTGTTTTATTTAATACTAATGGCATTCAAATATCAATTTTTAATAATAATTAATATTTCATAAATATTAATTAATTTAATCAATTTAAACACACCTAATTTTTATTTTATTTAAATCTAATTTAAATGCTCTACCGACAACATATATTGATACGTATGTTTATAAAATTTATATATGCACAATATCAACCTCTATTGGTATTTAAACAAATTAAGTGAAACTAATAATTCAAATTTCACTAATATTAATTAATTTACAATGATTATAAATTAATTAAGGCATGTGGTTCATTTGCAGTATTCATCATTTGAGTTGTGCGACTCGAATGTGTAAATTCAGTCAGCGATTAATATCGAGCAACTCAAATATTGGTGTTAACACCTCATCTTATATAGTGGTGTGATATTTTATCCTAGTTTATTGCTTACACATCTTTTAATAAAATCCAACCACTTATTATAAGGGGTACCTAGTAGTCACAATTACTTATACTAATTATCTTTGTCAAAACCATATCACATTTGAACTTATGGAATTTGGTTTTAGTCAAAATTCCAACATCGTCCACATTCAACTTTTTTAGTCCAAACACAAAATGATTGGTTCAATAATAACGATTATTATTAACTGTACTGATCTGGCCAGTGGTTTTGGTTTTGAGTTGACTTAAGTTTCCACTTGATACTAATCCAATATAACAGATGAGATGAATTCTCTCTTGAATATTGTTTCACCTCTAATGCTTCCACCTGACCCAATTATAGTCGTTTGATAGACGTTGTGTCATGATTTAAATATAATCAAAGCTGTAATGACCCGTAAATTAATCACTTTTTATTTGAGTATTAAAATAATTTTTAAATATTTAAATAATGGATATTAATAACCAAATAAACATGTTTTAAGTATTAATTAATGATATTAAAATCAATTTAAAATTTTGTTCACCAAAATAAATAGTTCAAATAAAAAAATGGGACCAAAGAATGTTTTTCGAAAATTTGACTTTTCGGCATCGTAAAAGTCGTCGAAAACATTGTGCACATTTTTGTATCACTCGTATACACATGCACACACATGCGTATATGTCATGATAACTTAAGATAGTGTCAAAGTTGTTGATTCATGCTTGGCTTGAAATAAAACAAGATTTGACCTTTTGTGTACATATACACATTTTATAACCTAAAAACCCTATCCTAAGTACACCATCATCACCTTAGATCAATAGGAAAGTAGTTAAAAGCATGGTGTGGGGGTGTAGTTGTTGAGGATATGAGCTACATTGATGGGTGGTGGTATGGAAGCTTGTATATGATAACATTAATATATATTAGATGTTAAAATTAATTTAAATTCTTAATTCATTTCCTTCACCTATAAATCTCCACACATTTTCCACTTTACATATTCATTTCTATCTTCATTTCTTATCTCTTGATATATATTCTATGGCTTCCAAGAGATATTCCAAAGTCAAAAACTAGTGAATACACTACCAAAAATCAAGTTAAAACTCTATATATTCACATACAAACACTCCTCAACCAAAACCAAGAACATTTCCACCTCAAGACTCCAAGGCTAAGCTCATTTATCCAGGCCAAGCCCATTGGTTCCCTTGGTCGAGCCATGTTGATAGCCCACACAAGGTTCTATTTTGAAATTAGGGCAAGTTGCTAAGAGCTTAGGCAAGTTCAGTAAAAGTTAGTAAGCGTTTTGGTGAATGAAGCTTTCACCTTTGAACCATAAAGTTTAAACTATGTTCATGCTCATATTTGTAGCTATTAAATGCTTATTGTATAGTTGTGATAATGGCTTGGTTGATGGATTGGTTTATTGCTTGAAAGTTAGTCGCTTCGGAAAATTAGTAAGCCAATCTTAAGTGTTATGAAGATCTTGTAGTTAAATCAATCCTATTGTGAATAAAAGCTTGATATATGTTGTATTATTGTAAATAATCATGTATGTATGCTCATTCTTTTATTATGTGATGTGTGGTTGTGTTGCATGTGCCATATGCTTGAATTCCAAGTTGCCCGTATAGCGATAATTGATATATCGACACTTACGGAAAATCACCTTTTATCGAAACAGTTTGGTTTCATTATTGTGCTTGCAATTATTTTTCAAGTTAAGCAAGATTTTGATTAATGATGTTTTGAAAAATAATTAATTATTTTAATAATAATTATTTAACTTAATTATTTAATTAATAAGGATTAAAGAAAACTAATTAACTTATTAATGATGTGTTTTATATTTAACTAATACCTAGTTAATGATGTTTTAAATTTAATTAATAATTTTATTCAATGATGTTTAAGGCTAATTAATTTTATGATAATTATGGATTAAGATTTATTAATTTATTAATTAAGGATGTTTTTTTTAAATTAAGTAACCCTTTTAATTAATGATTTTTAAAGGTTAATAAATCTGTTTAATCTTAATCGATCTTTCCTTAAATAAAGATTTGAAAATTGATTAATCACTTTTAAATAATGATATTTATTTACTATTTAATTAATCTAATTAGTTATATTGTTAATTAATTGAATTAATGATGATTTAAAGGAGATTTACACCTTTTTAATTAAAGGTTATTGATGTAAATTAATTAACTAGTTAACAAAGTTTTAAAGTTAATTAATCAATGCAATAAGGATGTTTTAAGTTGTTAAATCCTTTTTATAATGATGTTTCAAAGTTAGTAAACTCTTTGACAAAGTTTTTTAAAGCTAGTACTAGTAATGTGAAGCTAAGTATGAATTCAGGGTTTTAAAAGAAAAGTTTGAATTGTTTGTGGAAATGAATTGATTTCCATAAAGTGATTCACTTGTATGGAAATCATTTATTTGTATAATTAGGATTAAACATCGAAGAAGTAGACTTGCCGCTATATCAAAAGTCAAGAATAATCATGAGATATATATGTTGAGGTAACACTATCTTTACTTGTCTGGTATTATTGTTAACCAAAAATATTACAAGTTTGAATTCGATGAGTGGTGATAAGTATACAAGACTTAATTTCCATATACGATCGTATTATATCCTCTATAGTTGGTTCCTCGGCTATCAGTTACTTTAGCTTCTTTATTATTGTCATTCTATGATGATTTGTTACTTTATTGAGCTTTGTTATCCTTTTTCAGTAAATGACTGAACCCAAAGCGTGAAAGGACGTCCAGCTATGTAGGTTGCTCCCATTAGGATATTTTCACATCTCATTTTGATCGAATTCATTTGCACCTTTAGATGTGAAATATTCGGATTCTCGATAAGGTTTGGTGGGGTTCGGCTGGCACATTTTCGAGAAGTGTCACAGAGTATATGAGCTTCTCAGGAGTATTTTACTAGAGGTATATTTCAAGGGTGGTGCATCTTCCTAGTCATTTGTTGGAGATTTTCCTTTTCTTTCTTAATTCGAACCTTCAAAATTATTTTCTTATTTGCATCAGGAAGAGTCAGTCACTCTTCATGGTGTTTAATTATTTATACATTCTTTACATTTAGGTGTTGATTTATGCGAGGGTAAACACATTCCGTGTTCAGCGGCGTGGTCTCACATATTTGTGTTTAAATTTCACACCCATTGTTTCAAAAAAATTACTCATACCGGACATGTCGTCTGACCCAAGTTTTTTAATTTTCCCTAAACTCTCGGGTACTCATTTTATTTGAGTAGTTCGAGAGTAGCAGGTCTTTGTTAGGCTCTTTTGAAGACAACATCCAAGCACGAGGCTTTTCATCTTCTTAGTTATCTATTCCACTGTATTATCTAGTTTGTGCAAGTGTATTTTGTTTCAACATATGTAAAGGTGGGATGTTATAACCACCTATGCTGGTTTGAAGTACTTTTGTGTAACTTTGATAACTCCCTATTAAAGAGTAACCTGATGTACTATTTACTGGTATGTGTAATTCAGCAGTTTCGTTGTGGGGTTTTCTATTATGTTCTCTATTTTACCCCATGAAGATTCACCTTTTCGATGCTTGGGCAAAGACATACGAACACTAAGGATGTGTTAAGTGTCGTTCCAATGGATCAGAAAGGTGGATCATCACAAAAGCAGATTTTCCACATTGAAGCTCAATGGTATTCTCAAGTCGAGGGAATTGTGTAAAATTGTCACATTGATATTCTCTATTTGGCCTTAATTATATTAACCAATAGAAAACTACCGAGTGAGTCATTATATAATTATTCAATATTATCAGTACGTAACCACTTGATACCCATAACAGTCACAAGAATACATCACCTAACATTTGAAAAGTGTTATGTGCTCTAGTCTCAATGGATGTAGCGATATCCAGTCTCGATAAATTGACTAGGAATATTAAGATGATATGTTTATTTTATTGTGACAACTCCCTCAAGATTACAACATATTGTAGCCATTATTAATATACCATTTATGGATTTTCTATAAAATATATTTATAATTAAATAAATAATTAATATAACATATTATCTCAAGTATATAATAGAAAGAAAACACATTTTATTTGAATAAGATTGGTTATCGACTTAGATATATGTAACAGATTGCATATTTCCCCCAAGGGCATAGCCTAACTCTATCAATCTCTCACTTGTACTTGGGGTCACTTATGAAATCTTATTCCAATTTCATCTATTGGTTTTCTAAAAAACAATCGGGTTAGACCCTTAGTGAATAGGTATACTATGTTGTTTTGATTATCTATTTTGTCAATCAACTCTCTCTGATGCCGATATACTGCCTTTGTCATGTGGAACTATTCGGAGTATGTCTCTTGACTTCTGGTGAGCTCTATGTTTTATGTAAATTGCATCATCGCATTATTATCATATAACAATGTCATGTGATTCTCGATATTTGAAAAAACCACTGGCTCGGTTATAAATTTGTGCATTTATTTGTACCTTTTTTGCAATGCTTTTTCAGAGCGATGTACTTAGCCTTTTCGTCGAATTAGCCACAATCTTTCTTTTTGAACATTTTCAACGTAAAGCTCCTTAATTAAGGAATGAATAGGAATTTGATATTGACATATCATATCTTAGTAGTACTTACGATGTTTGAGTCTAAACTCTTCTTTATGAGGAGGTCGTTGTTTCTATAAACAATTCTCTAGTATTTCGTAAATAGTCAAGAACACTCTAAACTATCATTTAGCAATCTTAATTTAGATATGATATTTGCTTCATGCATCAAATAAATAAGCAAAATGTGATGTTGCGGACAATATAACATGTATGGTAATTGCTACTGCAATGCATAAGGAATCCATCTTACATGTTTCATATTAAATATTTTAATAAGGTGTCTTTGAGTATCGTTTGGGACATTCCCAACATCCTTTACACTTACTATAAAGTATATAATTTAAAATTCAATATAGGGTATTAAACAACCAAACTATAACTGACTTTAACATAAGTACCTCACTAACAATTAGTAGTATATAATTTTCTTGCAGATATATCACTAACAATCAGCAGTACATCACTAGCAACTTATAATTAAGAAATTTCTACATCCCTTTTAATAATTTTCTTGTAGACACACACTTCCTTTGCATTGTTACTAAAGATAAATCTATCAAAACACCATTTCAACTTTGTTGCTTATCGAATGATACTTTCGTATACATTTCTGATTCATATCGAAAACCTACAAACTCAATATCGCTTCCACTGAATTCGAGATACTTTGGTTGTTATAGGCAAATAGTATTTCTAAATCATTATTTAGAATACTCCGTTTCAACACATATGCACCAAAACATAAATTCATGCAAGGTAATAATTTTGTGAAAAAAATCCGAATTAACTATAGCACGTTGAATGACGAATACATTACGTTAGTTTCAACAATTGAGACTTACGATGTTATTTTTATCGACATGCCTTATATTCCAACTGCATTGATCTTCTTCCTAAAGATACTTCTGCAGTCGACAGATCATATCCTTTTGGGTACCAATATCAAAAACATATTTTGATAACATATTTGGAATCCATTTCAAATTTACGCATCATGCCACATGGTAGAGTCAATACTCTTAGTGGCTTGCTTAAGACTAAGAAAGCTCTTTTCTCAACATAAATAAAATTCATAATCTCTCTTTGGTGTGCGATATTTATTATTAGTCAATAAATATGTCATATCTATTAAGGTCTGGCTAAATTTATATCATCCTTCATAATCAATTTTATCTTTGAATCATATCCAAACCCATTGTATTACTAATAATTTCTAGAAGAAATTCCTCCACTACGAAGTTGGTATTTCTTGAAACTATAATTACTTCCAAGGTAATCAAATAGGTTTTCATTCAAAATTTATGAATTGCATTACATGAAAATGACTTGGTTTTAGGTTTCTATAATTATATTCAAAACATAAATTGCTCATCCAATGATGATCCTTTCCAAACTTTTTTATGGCGATTTATACAAGAACCCTCACATGGCGCTCCCACAGAGTGGTTGCTTCGTCCTTAATTGTTTGAGATATAATTCACTAGCACCTATGATTCATATCATATATTCATAGAATTATTTCATAAAACCATGGCTTGGTATATAATTTCAAAATAATTGCAAATAATTTGGGATACTTTTTTATTTTTCAATGCATCCCTTTGTTGTGATAAAAACTACCACTATCATAATTTTATTTTATAACGAATAATCATATTGAAGTAAAATCATATCAATTTTCAATCAACAATGAAAAACATTTATTATTTCATGAATAATGTGTGAATGCTTTACAAAATAATTTTTGTAACTTGGTATGACCAATAAGTGCTATATAGCAAGCTCTTACTATTTCTACCATTACTGTAACAACGTATAAAATACGAAGGTCCATTCAACCACTTATTATTGATTATTTATTCCATCTAATGTTACCATTCTACAGTTGAGAGTTTTCAGATCAAATATCTTGAACTCAAAAGAATAAATTTCATGGAAAATAATTTTCTACAGATAAAAAATACATTTTGAAAAAGAAATCATATTTCTCATTCCAATGTTAAGTATCAATTATTATTTTACAATTCTCATTTTCGATGTTTCTTTGTGAACCAGAAATGATCATTCAATCACTTCATCGCAATTGTGTCTTATGTTACATCTGCCTTTGTACATTCAATTTCCTTTCTAAACGATCGAACCATTTAAAAGGAACTCTTACTACATTATCACAATGAACCTTTTATAAAAGTGCATTTTATCATCCCTAACATTTAAGGATATCAAATATTGTAAATGGATCAAAGTGACATTTCAACGACCGAGTTCTTATACCTATCTTATAGCTTTTGGTCTTATGTTACATCTAACACGACAATATCATTATTGTAATCAATCATATTGCATTTATATTTGATCTCACGCTATAGTTTACTTGCTTATTTCGAATAAACCAATTTCATCGAAGTTTCATACACTATGAATTGCAACCTTTTACCACATACCATTAGTATGTGATTATACATGGATCAAATAAACAGGTAAGTGACCAATTATTAATGTATTTAGTAGTTATAAAATTAGGCGCTTGTATAGGTATGGAAACAATAACATGCACAAAATATTTATTAGTAAGTATATTTTATATTTCTTTTGTTAGTCTTTAGTTGAGTTCATTTGTATATCATAATTGATAAAAAAATTATCAATTATATTATCAATATAGATTATTATAACTTTATATAAAAATGTTCTTATAATGTTAGAAAGGTTAAATTATACCATCTTCATGTTATCAAAACTCTAGGAAAAATATAGAAATCATTTAATTTCTCCAGTAGGTGTTAGAACTTACTTGTCTTGAGATTTTTGCCTTGGGGAATATTTATAAATCATAGGCTACAAGCGATGGATAATACTATACCAGTTATATTAAATACAACTCCTAATCCATGGTCCTTGTCCTAATCTCATATCGACCTTAAGTAATGTCAACAAATTGAAAGTGATTATTCGTTCATACCAACCATTTCGTAACAGCCTAAGTAAAATGCATGTATATTGAGGGATATCAACAAATACATGCATGTATTTTGCCTCGTTATGTCAGTATACTAATAGTGATACACATAACATCTCTAGCTTAAGGAATATCAACAACTAGAGAGAATATCAACAACTAGAGAGCATGTAAGCAATTTATTAATATATAAACGGTGGAGGAAAAATTTATATTGAAGATTCATAATCTTTAATATATTATGCTGAGTGATATCTACTTATGGAATAACGTATTTCATACGAAATACCCTTGTGATTAAAGTGTCAAATACATCAGAAATCACGATATAAATACTATACAAATGGAATTATCCCTTAAGTATATTTGGGTTTTTCTGTTCCACTTAATTTTATACATTCAAATTATATAAGTTTAATTATTATATAACTTTAATAATTTGATCAATATATACGATAGTCTTATATGCATGTTACATTAATTAAATATCATTTAATTGATTTAATCAATTAACATTTTAATTAATTTTATGTTATGCAATCAAACATTTTAATTTAATATGTATACCATAACATTTATGGTTATATACATATATCTATATGCATAGGTATTTTATTATTTGTTAATTAATTTTTAGTTAACTTTTTTAATCAACCAATTTAATTATATATTAATTTTGAAAATTTCTTATGTATATGCATATATACTTACGTCATCTTAACTAATTCAAGATAATGTGACATATGTCTATGTATTGTACATGTATGTGCTCTAATTAATTAACCATTTAATTTATTAGTCTAATTAGTAAATATTAAATTTCTTGAAATATTTTTATTATATTTTCAAAGCACTTTTGAAAACTATATTATAAATTTATAATGTACATTTTTTTCAAAGCCGGCTTTGAAAATCATAATATAACATTTATAATGTAATTCTTTTTTTAAATTTAACTTTTAAATTAAAATATTATTTTAATTTCAAAACAATTATGTAACCATATTATTACATTTATAATGTTTTTATTATTTTAAATTTAACTTCTAAATTAAAATTTTCATTTTTAATTTTCTTACAATTTTGAAAATTAGCCGTTGGCCAATTCAAATTGGGGCTCTTTTATAAGGGCAACCTTTGAGATTACTTCACTTTTTGAGCCAACACAGTAACCAAGAAGGGCGGGTGTAATAACCCATCCTGAATCGGACCTAAATTTCGATCCAGCAAAGGCCGATCGAAACTTAAGCCCATCCAATGTTGGTTGTTGGATTGTAAAAAGAACAGTACAGAGCTATTTATCTACTCATTCAGATCTTACGGCGGAAGGATAAAATATAGTAACGCAATAGTAACCATTTCATTCAAAATTTAAAATTTCATAAAATCCATAACGTAACACCAATAACAATCGTTACTTATCTATGGAACATCATTTTTAAAATACAACATTTTTCAATGGATACATCAAAAAGTAACATGAATAGATAAATAGATAAACTGCCATAAACTTCCTCCTTGCCTTCGCATTTAACATTACTTTTCCTAATCTGCGTTGTAATGAGGAGAGAGTCAGAACAATACATATCCGATGAATAACAATCTTAAGCCTTACTATAATAGTACTTGGGAGGTATAGTTTAAATAGGAATAGTTTAAAAAGTAACATGCATAGACAAATAGATAAATTGCCACAAGCTTCCTCCTCGCCTTCGCCTTCAACATTTCATTTCCTAACCCATGTTGTAATGATGAGAGAGTCAGAACAACATATGTTTAATGAATAAAAATCTCAAGCCTTGCTATAATAGTACTTGGACAGTATAATTTAAATAGGAATATGTCTGTCACATTCTATCTACATCATAAGTCTTTCCAAATATAACTCAAATAGATTTAATTTCCAAAAAAAAAAACCAAATGGCTTTCCAAATATAAGCCCATAGCCCTCATGCTTTCAACCTAGTAACCCATAAATAACGTTAATAATGTCCTATTATGTAAGAGATGGTATCCAAGTCACTTAATATCTTTTATTGGGAATCAGGAAGACTCCGACCATTTAATACCTCATTTAAGGCAGGTCCCCGTTATTCAATACCTATTCCAAGGAGGACTTCTCACTGGTGGTTATATAGCTGACATTACATGGAATTTCTTCATCCACTTAATACTTCCTATTGAAGAGGGCTCTTTTTCAAGATATCTTTTAACATGCCTAACCAATAATCTTGACCATTTACTACTTCCTACATAGAGAAGCGGTGGGTCCTCATACAACCACTTAATACCTTCGATCCGTGAAGCAGGTCCTTCATATTATGACTCGTACCCCACCGTGACGTCTCATATTAGTACGAATACTTATAGGTACCGGTAGCTAGATTTGGTAGGTTTACCTTATCGAATTTAGGACTAACCTCGCGCCATCCGTGATTACTTATTATAGACAATTTCACACATTATCCCCAAAGTCACGTGGAAGGTTGCCAGATTAGTTGGGAAGACTTCTGTGCGATTTTGACTGACCTCACATCCCTATAATTTAGTCATAATTCATAAATATATATATATATACATATGCATATATGCATACACACACATACATATATATATATATACATACACACAAACACACACGCACACACAAAGATATATATATATATATATATATATATATAGTCTCATACAACTCACCAAATCGATAAATTAGGCCTTATAAGAAAAAAAATTGTTCCGCCTCTACAAACTCATGTCTATCGTTAATAATGTCCTATTAATGTAAGAGATAGTACCCAAGTTAGTTAATATCGTTTGATGGGAATTAGGAAGACTTCGACCATTTAATACCTCATTTAAGGCAGGTCCCCATTATTCAATACCTATCCCAAGGAGGTCTTCTCACTAGTAGTTATCTAGCTGACATTACATGGAATTTCTTCAGCCACTTAATACTTCCTATTGAAGTGGGCACTTTTTCAAGATATCCTTTACCGTACCTAACCACTAATCTTGACCATTTACTACTTCCTACGTAGAGAAGCGGTGGGTCCTCATATAACCACTTAATACCTTAGATTCGTGAAGCAGGTCCTTCGTATTATGACTCATCCCTACTGTGATGTCTCATATTAGTTTGAATATTCATAGGTACTAGTAGCCAGATTAAATTGGTAGGTTTACCCTATTGAATTTAGGACTAACCTCGCGTCATCCATGGTTACTTGTTATAGATAATTTCTTACATTAGCCTCAAAGTCACACAGAAAGTTGCCAGATTAGCTGGAAAGACTTCTGTGCGCTTTTGACTGACCTCGCATCCCTATAATTTAGTCATAATTCATAACGCGCTCCTGATATACATACATACACACACACACACACACACACACAAATATATATATATATATATATATACATACATATATATACATACATATATATATATATACACACGTATATACACACACACACACACACACATATATATTATCATACAACTCACCAAATCGATAAATTAGGCCTTATATGAAACTTTTTTTGTTCCACCTCTATAATTAATTACTTTCCTAAGTGGGATTTAATCATAGTTAAGAGCCTATTAATCACGCACCTAATACAGTATAATTATACGTTATTTATGTTGATGCTAGAAATTTCTAAGCATGCGATGATTACATCCTAAACTAGCGTCCCATTTCCATATTATCAATATACCATAAATACAATATCCAAAAATCCAATCAACAGACTTGTCTACAAATAAAATTCAAAGTCAACCTATTTTATACTAAAAATGGGAAAAACCAATAAAATATAAACTTACAATTTCAATTATTTTTACACTCTATTCAACTTCTTTTTACATAAAATTAGGCAAGGGACTTTATATTCAAATTGTTAAAACAAGCTACGCAAACTACGAATAATAATTCGTGCCTTACACACCATTTTCGAATCAAACTATTACAAACTCAAAGAAATGGAATAAGAGGTGGAATAGAAGGTAAAATACTAAAATTAAAAATCTAAAATTCCCTTTATTTAAATATATATATATATATATATATATATATATATATAATCAATTGAAACTTCAACTTAAGAATTGACATTTTGCTTCTGGGGAATTTCAGAGGTTTTAATGTGATGTTTTCGTAAACCAAAACTCCCTAAGGAATATATCAAATCCAGACTACACTAATCAATTACAAAAATAGAAACACTAAGATTTCCACCCACTATAGGTCCTAAGCTTTTCCTCTTTTTTTTTGGATTTTCCACGCCTTCTATAATCTCTTTCTGATCCCTTCCTTTTTATATATACAATATGAGATTTGTGTATGGGTTAGATTCAGAAAATAAGAGGTTTGAAGGAGAGTAGGTTTAGAAAATAAGCAATAAACACAAATAAATATATACGACTTCTTACCTCAAACCCTAAAGACATTTTCTGAATCTTTTGAAGAGATGAACTGATAGAACTTCGTTAGTTTCCAAAATAATTTTTGAATGAAAGTGAGAGAGCTAGGCTCTTATTTGTAGAGGTTGAAATGCACCGGAACCATCGCATTTAAGTCGGTTTAAAATAATAAAATTTGAAATGTTCACTATTACAAGAAACCCTAGCCGCCATATGACCACCGGTCGACCGCCTCTACCCTACCGGTCGATCGTTACGTTGTTTCAGGAAAAGAATTTTGTGTCATTTTTTTAATTTATTTTATTCCTCAATTATTGTTTAGCGATGAATATTCTATCGGTTTAATCGCCGATAAATTTCAAATTAAAATTTTACAAGCGCATGGCGTATTATCGTAGTACATAGTGAGTACGGGTCGATCCGCTAGGAATTGTTGATTTGAAATCTCTATTAAATCAAATTATACCAAAGTCAAGAGTGAATTAAACTAGAAATGTAAGAAAACTAACAAAAATGAGCAAAAGAAAAATAGATAAAAATATGAAAGTTGAATGACAATTTAGAGATAATCCTACTCTATAGATTATATAGTTCAACAAATTATGAAATTATGATCTCTTTTTTTGGTTATTTGTGAATTTAAATGATGTACTTATCATAAGTATGACATATTTGTGCTATTAATTAGCCCAACATAAGCAATCAAACTTTAACGCAATCTCTAATCCACTGTTCAAGTCTCATGAAAAATAACAATAAGTTGAAAATGAAATCTATTTTAAGCATGGCCTATTATCTATTGCATAAAAATGTAGGCCAGCAAATTTTAATTTCAATATTCACTTCTGTTACCCCACTTTTTGGTCAAGGCCAAGATATCAATAGATTGGCTGAAAAGGATGGATATCAGGATTGGAAACAAGGCTATGATCGATGTCGTTAAAGTTTGGCCGAGCTCCAATCAAGGCGGTATCGATGTGGAACGTTGAACAAGGCTAGAAAAGGCTATGTTTCAAATTTCAGATCAATCGGAATATGTATGCTCGAGATATGGATGGGTTAAGATTCATGAAATTGGTTCGTATCAATCAACAAGGACTCGAATCAATACTGTTCATATCAATCAACAATGACTCGAATCGATGATCTTTATCTCGGTCAAGACAGAGATGGTGGTGTACTTCGAATCGAAGGCAGAGTTCATATCGGTCTAGTTCGTATCAATCAAGATTTGATCGATGCAAATAAGATCGATGCAAAGGAAGGGGACCTAGGATCAATACAAACAAGAGAGCAGAGGAATCGATACAAACAAAGGAATGTCTGATCGATACAAAGAGACGCTGATGGATGGACACGAAGAGCAGAACATTCGATCGATACGAAAGAGATGTGTTTAGATGAAGAAGCGGTGAACTTGACATCAAAAGTGGATCTCTTCTGGACTTCCGAGTCACGTCATCGGTGCAGTTAATATGAAGAGACGGAGACGAATACTTCAGCCTCCATGAAAACTACAATTCGTATCGATCATATCTCACAATCCATAAGTCCAAATGCTACCAAATTTTCACAGGAGCTTATAGGCAATTTAAAGAATGTACCTACTCAATTTAGACTCGATTGGGCCAAATCTTGATCGATATGAAATTGGTTCGTATCGATCATGGACCGAGCACAAATCACATGGGATCGATCGCGTAGGACCACTCACATGCCAAAAGAGGTCTCACGGGATCTGAGTGAGATATTTGCAACCTACGCCTATAAATAGCATCCCAAATGCTACAGAAAAGGGACTGAGATTCCACGATGTCTAGACTCTTCCAAAATCACCATTGCATTCAAACTTCACTGTTTTACTTGAAGATTACAGTTGTAATCCATTGTAACCAGCGAGCAAAGTCAATAAAAGATTATCTTTTGAAGTGGACGTAGGCCGGAGATAGCCAAACCACTATAAATCTGGTGTCTTTGTCTATTTCTTTCGATTTTAAGTTTGTTATTCTTTATTTTTATCCTCTATATTATTTAGATATGTAATCTGTAATCATATACTGCTAATCTGTGTTCATACACTGATGCTTTCACGATATTTGAGGTTTATGACCAATTTTAGTGCAAACACTTTGGTGTTTTCATTGAGAAGGATTAGCACCTGCTATACCGAATTTGGAGTTCAGATTTGAAAGGCTAAAGGATCAGATCTAACAGGAACCATGACAAAGCAATCAATAAGGAGGCGAAGAGCAGAGAGAAGACAACATGAAGGAAGTCAGGAAGCATCTTTAGGAGCTAATCAGACTTCACCCTTCATCACTAGAGATGAAATGGAGATGATGATGGGATCTATGCATGTAGAGTTTCTGAAAAGACTAGAGGAAATGATGTAAAAACTCCTCAGACGGTTTGGACAGGCAGGGACGGCTGGAGTTGCTGGAGTTCAGATCCACGGGACTGGAACAAAAGGACCCAACAGGCAATCAGACGGAGCAGCTCAACAAGGTGCAGCTCCTAATCAGCATGTGACTGTTAATCAGGATGGATCCAGGCTCGGGGGCACACCACCCGGCAACAATAGACCAATTCATGGAGGAATTCCAGGTGATACCACACAACAGGATGCCGGCAGAAGTACAAGAATACGTGATGAAGAGTATGTACCAAAATTCCCTTACAGACTTGGGGGGCAACCCTTGATGGACAACGCTGGGTTGGTTGAGATATCAGGCAAACTATGCGTAGAGGTTTGACAAACAGAGATCTGGAAGGAGTAAACAGGAGTCCGTTTACCCATGAAATCAGAATGGCTCGGAACCCACCAGAGTTTAAGCAATCTACTCTAGAGGTATACAATGGCAAGGATGATCCTACTGATCACTTGATGAGATAAATAAGACATATGGAAGTGGTGGGAGTATCGGAGGAAGTGGTGGCCCAATGTTTCCCTCTGTGCTTGATGGATATAGCTGCTATGTGGTTCAGACAGTTGGAAGAGGGATCTATCAGGACATGGACAGAATTGGTGGACAGGTTTCTGAAGCAGTTTCACGTTCATATCAAAAGGTCGAAGAATGTAATGATGCTAACATCGATGAAGCAAAGGACAGAAGAATCGCTCAGAGCTTTCTTAACTCGGTTCAATGCACCGGTTGCTTCAGTGGATCGGCCGGATCCATTGATGGTTTTAATGGCAGTAGTGTCAGGACTCAGAGATAATTCGGATTTCATAGTGTCAATGATATAGGACCCACCAATGGATCTCGGGGAGTTCTTTCACGAAGCCGAGAGATTCCTTTGATAGGAGGACGCATATTCAGGTACGGTTGAAGATGGAGGGCCATCTAGCGGAAGCTCCGACAAAGATAAGGAAAAAGGAAACATGAAGTTGGATGACGAATCTAGAAGGGAAAGGAAGCGGTGGAGAGAGCCAAAAAATTTCACTTACACAGGGTTAAACGAGATGTTAGAATGAATATTCATGGAGACTCGGAATCGCCTTCCCTACCGAAGGCCAGCAAGGAGAGAACCCTCGGAACGTGAAGGGCATCAGGAAGGCACTGTCTCTTTCATGATTTGGATGGACATGATACCAACAATTGTAGGCATCTAAAGTATATAATCAAGGAGCATGTAAGGAGTGGTCAGTTGCGACAATATGTCGGAGCTCAAAATGCCGCGGTGGAACCAAAGCAGCCACCGTCCACCTCAAACAACGATGGCGCAAGGCCCAGGAATCATGGTCGATTGGTTATCTACTGACAGGGATGATAGGGAATAAATAGCAAACTCTAGGCAAACGACCAAGTCACTCACTCATGTACGGGGACGGAGATAGCACCTAGGTATGCTCTGAGATGACGTGAACCACGACACTATAGTTCGTGAAATCTGTTTTTTCTTTTTTTGGTTTGGACATTTTCTCTTTTCTAATTTGGTTTTGAAGTTTGGTTTGAACTCCTAGTTTTGTTTGCTTTCTAGTCTAGACTTTAGTTTGGATGCTTGTTTTCTGGTTTGGATATTGATTTGGATTTCTGATGCGGATTTTTGGTTTTCTGATTTGATCTAGATTTTGATTGGATTTTTATCTATTTTTTGGTAAATGGTCGTCTGGTATGGATTATGCTTGGCAAGGGGTAAGTGTCTTCGTACAAACGTGGTGAATTGGCTTATTCAGGTCGCTGAGTATGGACTATGCTCGGCAAGGGTCCAAGAGACCAAGATTTGGCCTAGGACTTAGACCCTATATTTTCAGTTATTGTTACAGATCGTTGAGTATGGACAATGCTCGGCAAAGGTCCATAGCGACCAGGATTCAGCTTTAGACTTAAGCCATGGCATTACTCAACGTTCAGGGACACTAGACCACCATTACCAAGGCATTTCTTAGTACAGGTCATCAGGTGTAGATTGCACTTGATAAGGAACCGGAGAGGTTATGAATTCAGAAATCGGCTATAAATAGCTAATAACTTGGATATCGACCTGGTGAGGTCCTGGATCTGGTTATTGGATAAGGATGGGTTATGACCCAGTTGTCGGGTTCATATGGATATGGAATTGGCTAAGGATTTGGTTACTTGATTTTGAATCGGACATCGACTCGGAGCAGTCAAGAATGTGGACTTCAGGATATCGAGTCGTAGCTTTTTAAAACATGCCTTCTTACCACAAGGCATGTTTTGGGGGGCAAATGTTATCCCACCTTTTGGTCAACGCCGAGATATCAATAAATTGGCTGAAAAGGATGGGCATCAGGATTGGAAACAAAGCTATGATCGATGTCGTCAAAGTTTGGCCAAGCTCCAATCAAGGCGGGATCGACGGGAACAATGAACAAGGCTAGAAAGGCTATGTTTCAAATTTCAGGTCAATTGGAGTTCGTATGCTCGAGATATGGATGGGTTAAGATTCATGAAAACTGGTTCGTATCGGTCAACATGGACTCGAATCGATATTGTTTATATCGACCAACATGGAATCGAATTGATACTATTTGTATCAATCTACATGGACTCGAACAGATGATGTTCATATCGGTCAAGATGGAGATGGCGGTGTACTTCGAATCGAAGGCAGAGTTCGTATCGGTTTAGTTCATATCGATCACGATCTAATCAATGTGAATAAGATCGACGCAAAGGAAGGGGACCCAAGATCGATATGAACAAGAGAGCAGAGGTATCGATACGAATAGAGGAATGGCGATCGATACAAAGAGACGCTGATGGATGGGTATGAAGAGCATAACATTCGATCGATACGAAGGAGACGTGTTTGGATGAAGAAGCAGTCAACTTGGCATCAAAAGTGGATCTCCTTTAGGCTTCCGAGCCACATCATCGGTGCAGTTAATATGAAGAGATGTAGACAAATGGAAGGAGACAAACGCTTCAGCCTCCATGAAAACTACAATTCGTATCAATCATATCTCACAATCCGCAAGTCCAAATGCTACTAAATTTTCATAGGAGCTTACGTGCAACCTAAAGAACGTTCTTGCTCAATTTCGACTCGATTGGGCCAAATCTAGATCGATACAAAATTGTTTCGTATCGATCACGGACCGAGTGCAAATCACATGGGATCGATCGCGTGGGCCCACTCACGGGTCAGAAGAGGTCTCCCGAGATCTGAGTGAGATATTTGCAGCTTACACCTATAAATAGCATCCCAAGGCCTACAGAAAAGGGACTAGGATTCTATGACGTCCAGACTCTGTCGAAATCACCGTTGTACTCAAATTTCACTATTTTACTCGAAGATTACTGCTGTAATCCACTATAACCAGCGAGCAAAGTCAATAAAAGATTATCTTTTGAAGTGGACGTAGGCTGGAGATAGCGAAACCACTATAAATCTTATGTATTTGTCTACTTCTTTCGGTTTTAAGTTTTTTATTTTTTATTTTTATGCTCTACATTATTTAGATCTGCAATCTATAATCATATATTACTAATCTGTGTTCATATACTGGTGCTTTCACGATATTTGGGGTTTGTGACCAATTTTGGCACAAACAACTTCATTACCATCATCATAGATGAGGAGGTAATTATTGTTTGTGATTGTTTAAGCATAGCCTGTTTGTTATGTACGACATAGAGTATAAAATTCAAAATGAAACAATAAATCACAACAACATTCGTTTAAGCACAAAAGAGATCAAAATTAACAAGTTATGTTGAAGCTACATAATTAGGGAGCTTCATTACCCCTATATTGATGGGGTTTAGCCTTTCATATTTGTTATCAAATCAACAAATATGGCTTGCAACATGAAACAAAAAAAGAGAAAAAAGAGCTAAATGAACAAGAAACAAAACTAATCTACTTGCATTAAAATCAAACTACACTATCAACATGAAAGAGAGTAAACAAGAAAAGAAAGTAGCAATGTATTAAAGTTGAAAGAAATGGCTAAGTAGCCATGAAAAAAAAGCTTTCTTTTATTTCTAAAATAAAAACTAACTAAGAAATCCTAAGAGAAGAGAACCTAAAAGAAAACTAAAGAAGAGAATGGTTACATGAAGCATAAAAGGTATTTTTGCAAGTTTAAATACCTAATCCACTTTTTTGAGAACTACCCAAACTACCGTCCTAGGAAGTGTGGTGACCAAGTAATCATTAGCTCCAATAATCACCTATTAAGTGTGCATGAAAGTGTAATGGCCATTAGCATGTGGATTAGCTTCTAATTTGTACGAAAGGAAGGTGGGTACGTGAGATCCTCCATGATCCATGACTTTGAATTATTTCCATTTTCATTCCTTTGTATCTTCTTTGTGCATGCATATATCTTTATGAAACAACTTGCATTTGAGTTTAAATTCCTACAAAAATAATATAGAAATTTCCAATTAAATTTTCTCAATTTAATATCCGCACAAAAATGACTATTTTGCCCTTGGATGAAGATGAATATGTGACGATTTCAAATAATTTGAATTTTGGTTTAAACATGTTAGAATACCCAATATAATCACTTATTTAATTTAATTAGATTAAATATGGTGGCAAAAATATGCACATTTACGTGCACATCAAATACCCTAATACTTATCTTTTTATTCGTCCTCGAATAAACTAAAAACACAGATAATTCGTATTTGTAGGGAGTACAATTGCATTGAGCATACGCAACAATCCGTTAAACCTCTGGGTATCCCCAGTAGGTCGAGCGTTGTCTCTTGAGGGTTTTCAGCGGATCCTACCCAAAAATTCAAATGCAAAGTGAAAATATTTATAAAATGCAAGATTTATTTGCAAAAAGATGAATGCAAGTTTTTGAAAATATTTACAATGAAGGATTTACTTTTAAATCAACACAAATAAGTTAAAGATGGGTTTTGGTTATTATAGCCATTTACTCGTCAAATTTCCAATAAAAATCAAGTTATCATAACAAATAGACAATAGTTTAACTCGCTGTTTCAGTTGATAACGTAGTGTAACCATGAAATAGATCATCAGTTGATTATCAAAGTTTATCAAAGTGGTATTTTCATTATCAAAGTGGTACTTTCATTTCTTTCCAATAACAAGTCAAATCAAACAAGTTAAAATAGTGTTTGGATTTCATTTACTTACTTTCTCTATTTTTTTGAAAATTTTATTGATATTTACAATATTTACATATGCTTAACTCAGATAAACTGAGGCCAGATATATTACCCGTGCATTGCCTTGTGGACTCATGTGAGGGGAATACTGAGTGTGGCGAGTGAACACACAAGTGCGAACACTTATCGACTGTTGGTATTATTAATAAAAGAATTTTTTGTACACACACACCTAACTCAGATAAACTAAGGCCAGATATACCGATCGTGCACTGTCTTTCGGGCTTACATAAGAAGGGTACAGAGCATGGCAAGTGAACGCATGAGTGTAAACACATGAGTGTGAACACATGACTCTAGATGTTGATTAAAAATATACATATATACAAGAATTTTTTTTTGTTTCGTTTCGTTTTTTTAGTTTTTTTTAAGAGAGAGTTCTGCAAAATCATCTTAGCACCATTTAACTTAAAAGACAAAAAATGTTATATCCTTTACTTTAAATCAACCACTTTTTAAAACAAATATTTTCAATTAGGATATATTTCATAATTATCACGTATGAACCTTTCTATATACTAGTTAAACTATCATTCTCTGTAATCAAACTCCATTTTTATTTTTGTCAAGACAAACAAATTTTCAAATTTTTTAATTTAATTAACCAAACCATATATTCGTATGATAGTGCTTCTTTAAAAATAAATCAAAATGCTTTAAAAAAATTGTTTTCGAACTTTGGAAGAAAAATGAAAAATTAATCATGAAAAATAAAAAAGAAGATGTGTCTTCCCACACACTTGATTTTGACCGTGTCTCCACGGTTAACTAAAGCGGAAGAAGAAAAATAAAACAAAAATAAAAGGATGACCTATATTTACATGAAAATGAACGCTATTTGCACGAGATCTGAAAGTATATCGTCAAAAAGTAAATGAAACAGTCTTCCAAAGACCGATTCATTTGTCTCGTCAAGCATATGAGACACAGCTTATGCTCAGAAAACCAAATTGTAAAAGATTCCAAAGTTGAATGTGGATTTGGAAAAACGAATGTCGTTTTATTAAAAATCAAACGAGTTGTTTCCTTTTCGATGATTTTTAGGGTTGATAAGAAGATTAATCGAAGTTCAAGCTTATTTTCAGCAAATTGAAAGTTAAGCTTATCATCAATAAATTTTTCGAAATTATTGATTTCAAATTGAAATGGAGACTCAAATATTCCCCTTTAGAATTTAACAACTCATTTTCGGAAAGTCCAAAGAAATCATGTTCATTGAATTCATCTTCCTTTCTTGAATTATCAGCAACTTTATTACATATGTCAAGTTCAAAATCCATAGTTGTTATGTTCAAAATTTCAAAATCGAGAAAAGGAAGATAGAATCTTAAATCGAGCTTCTCACTCTCAAACGAATTGAAATCCAACTCAATTACCGTGTTTTCAACAACTTCATTAAGATCATCGTTTTCGGTTTCAAAAGTTATTGTTTGAAAATCGTCATTTGTGGAAAAAGATGGATTACTATTTGACTCATCACATGTTGGGATTTGATTTTGTTGTTCGTGTAATTTTTTGTATGTTTCAATCAACAAATCCGTATGATCATTGTAAATTTCTTTCTTTTGTTCAAAAAAATCTAACTTATAACTATTGACTTGAGAATTCACGATTTGGATTTGTTGAGAACAAATTTTTTTCGCTCGTATCTTAATTGAGATTATTTCCATTGCTAAAATTATTTGAAAAGTGGATCACATTTTGATTTTGGTTTTTAAAAATTCATTTTGGAGTTCAAAATTGAATTGGCATGGGCTATACTCGAAGTCATTCGAATTTTGAAGTGAATTCAACTTTTGATTATTTCAAAAATTTTGACTTGATTTATCACACAAATAGGAATTACACAAATCATTTATCATTTGATATTTTGTGTAGAGAATTCAAGTAAAGATGAAATTCTATTTTCTAGAGTCGAAGATATCATTGTTCTTAAAACTTTGTTATTCGTAATACAAATTATTTACACAATAGTTCTTGTTAAGATATCCATAAGAATTTGAAGTGAAATTATATGTATTATAATGATTTTCTCAACTATTGTAAAACTCACGAAAGTGGGGAAACTCAAACATTTTCAAGAATGCTTTTTTTATATGAAGGAAAAATATTTACAGATATAACTTATTTTTCAAAATGGAAAATTGAATTTTGTTTTGTTTTTTATCTTTCAATTTATTTTTTTGAAAAGATTTTATATTTTTTTGGATTTTTGATTTTGAAAATTTTCATAGGAAAGTAAATAGAATATTTACAATTTTTTTAGTTTTGAATTTTGAATTTTTTGTAAATATGCATGAATTAATGCAACTAAATGAATGCAAGGGTTGATTACAAATGATTTATCCTAAGTTAACCCAAAACTGTATAATCACACTCTGTCTTAAATCAACAAGATAGTTCTCAGCCACGTAATGAACCGGATTTATCGGTGCACCACGAATCACCGTAGCAATGCAGCCGAAGGTTTAAGTATCTTTGGAGAAACAATTCAGTATAATATTTACGAATCACCGTAATATTCTGCCTATTGCTCTGTCGTAGCCTATACACTAAGAAATTAAATTGTCAAAAAATGACAAATTGTCAATATACAATTAAGTGTTATCGATGTATAATCGTTATTATTAATCAAAATTGTTGAATGAAATGCAAAGCAGAAATTAAATGTGTATTAACGGTGCAACTACGAATAAAATTTATTTTTGTTTTTGAATTTTTTTTACAATGCAAGCAACCAACAATGTAAATAAAAAAGGGAATAAGGTTGCAATTTGTTTTAAACAAGCAATTTATTTTGTAGGCAGAACGGCAGTTTTGTAGCGGCAGCTTCTTTTTACTTCCTCCAACCTGAAATCAAAAACAAAATATATATACAACAAATTTTTTCTATCAAAGAAAAACTAAAACAAATTTAAAACAGAACTACTTGTTGTTTTTATAAGAAATAAAAAACAAAACCTAAACAACTTTTTTTTTTAAGAAATTAAAACGAATGTATCTAAATTCGTCAAACCATCATAAACTAAAACAAACCAAATCAAAATGATTTTATTGTAGAAATGAATTCAAAAGAAAACAAGCTCTCCATTTTTTATTTTTTTTAACTAAATAAAAAATTACACTAATACAATTCCACAAGTGTCAAAGCCCAGCCCAAATGTCCACAAGCAAACAAAAGTAAATGGCTTCAATTGACTTAACCCAAACTTACTTCCCCCGTTCTTTCTTCGTGAACAAAAAAATTAAATTAAATCGATAATAAAAGAAGTTGATGAGGTCACGGGTGCAGGAGGTAGGAGTATTAGTGATGATAGTTGGATAGTGCCTTGTCGGGTTATGGTTTAGTCGATTTGCGGAATGGAGATTGTGGGATTTGAAGAATAGGTTGGTAGGTTTTGGATGAAATTTGTGGTGAAGGAACTGGAGTAGGTTGTGGGAGATGGTCGTTAATGAGGTCGATTTTGATTGTGCAATTGTGATGCGGTGAAGAAGTTGAAGTTCGGTTATGGTTGGATTACTTTTTTTTGAGTGGCAGTCGCGATGGTTTGAAGTGCTTTGTAGCAGGTCAGTGGTTTGTTCGAGTACAGTGGGTATGTTGAATGAATGCTAAAAGTTGAACATGGATGATTTGGTGAACGGCAGGCAATGGAGTTAGAATGCAGTGGGAAGATATTGTTGAGGGGTTATTGGCTATGTAATATGAGGTAGTATGATGAAGTTGAAGGTAGACTATTGAGTTTTGTGGTGGAGCAGACAGGCACTGTGTGGTTAGGTGAAGTGCAAGTAAGGTCTGTGATGATTGAGGAGAAGCAAGTAGTTGATGTTAATGGTGGCTGGTGGATGTATGTTAAAGTAGCAGTAATGGCAGATGGTGATGATGTGGTTATGCAGCGTTTAGTACAGCAAAGGTGGATAGTAATGTGATGGTGATTGTGTTAGTATGGAGGCACAGAGATAGGCAGAGTAGAACTTGTTTGTGGCAGTACAATGGCTTGTTTTCAGAACTGCTGTTTGTAGAGATAGTGAATGTGCGGAGATAGAATGATACAGATTGAAATAGAAGAATGAGAAAAAAAGAAGAGAATCAGAAACAAAGAGAATAGCTAGAGGAGATGAAGAGGAGACATTCACGGAAAAAGAATATATTTCAATTTTTCAGCCCCCTTTCATTGCATTGGATGCCTCTATATATAGAGAGCTTTACAGTGAATTGTAACAAACAATGGACAGCTGATCCAATACTAGTAGACAATCGTTCATAGCCATATGGTTTTGTAAATAAAGATATTAATAAAAGAAAAGTTAGTTATGCAAGTTGCTGGATCTAAAGCTGGGCTAGTCTTGTAGTGTGCAATTTTTTTTATACATATTAGCTGCATCCATGTTTTCGGGTGTAGCTGTATCATTACCACACCCTCGAAATCGACCTTTTCCTCAAGGTCGTAGGTTGATGGTAGCAGTGTCCAAGCGGTGGAACATGGATAATGATTGAGTTGCACATCACCGTGCTTGAATTGTGACATAAACACAGATTTAAATTCCATTTTGCCACCTGGATCAAATACTAGGGGTTTGCTTATATCTGAGTTTTGCGAGTAAGCAATAGTGGCATTTGGATTGGTCAAGAATTTGGCAAGGAGGAAGTGGAGGCTGTTGCCGAAAGTGATGGCGATGAGTTTGATTTTGGGGAATGGTTTGAGGATGTCGGGGGCTACGATGACGAAGCCATACGTGTCATTGTTGTTGAAGGGTACTTTGTTGCTGATGGTGATGACGTCGGTTCTGGGAAAGAAAGGTTCAATATTAGGGAATGTTTTTGTTTTGTTGATGAGGAAATCTGGAAGATGAATATTTTGGGCAGCAGTGGAGGGATTTGAAGGAGAAGCAATCGTACAGCCAATGAAAAAGAGCGGAGTTGAGGGCGGAGGGGATCTTCCCAGAAAAGAAGGCAGTGGCCTGTTGAACAGAGGTACAGTGGACCTAAGTGCAGTACTTCGAACTCCTGTATACCACCAAGGTGTCGGAATACCTGACATGTCACCACTTTTAAATGCTAGCATAGAATCCGAAAGCCTTGGCAAGTTTTCCAAATTCCCAATGGACTTCATATACAGATCCTCTAAATTATAAATGTTTTGTCCAATAAAACCATAGGAATCCTACTTCTAAATCCTTTAGTGTCCCAATCAGAATCATAGAAGACCTCAATCTCTTCAGCTGGACTCTCTATAATCCTCCAATATTCTGACAAAGGTTTGATAGCAACAAGGCAGATTTTAAAAGTGTCTTCTGCTTGATTCATGCCTTGAGAAAAGTTAGTTATGACTGTATTTGCATGTGACGAAGCTGCTTTATTGTATCTCAGACCATGGCCGCCCGGGTCAAAAGTAAATATATTTTCTTCACCAACAATTACCATACAAACAAGTAAATCATTAATATAATATATGCTTACAGTGGAGGGCCAGGTTTCATATTTAGTGGTTTTGAAGGATAATTCAGTTGGTTTGCTTATTGTATCAAATAGGTTTACTACATCACAGAAAGCATATTTTATTTCTTTTTCATGGCTTTCATAAACTTGCAGAACTTGCAATGTGTAACGACCTGTATTTTACGTGTCGATATATCGTAGAATTGACAGGTTGTTAGTGTTGTTGATGTTGTCTCTAGCCTGAGTCGTTTAGGAAGTTAATTCGTGTGCTTAAGTGTTAAGTCGTGGCCGAGTTAACAAGGCTTGGGTCGTGTTCGA
The DNA here is from genome assembly GCA_030765085.1 of Allium cepa. Classification (NCBI taxonomy): domain Eukaryota; kingdom Viridiplantae; phylum Streptophyta; class Magnoliopsida; order Asparagales; family Amaryllidaceae; genus Allium; species Allium cepa. The sequence continues at coordinate 1,026,066,166 of CM060932.1, read as the reverse complement.
GTTAGGAAGTGAGTCGCATACGAGTTAACAAGTTAAGACAGTGAACGGCTCATGGATGAGTCGTGTACGACTTAAGGGAATGGGTCGTGCACGAGTTGTAAAGTTAACTCGTGTGATGATGAGTCGTGACCGAGTCAGTGGAGCCATAGGCTTACGAGTTAACATGATATGAGTTGAGTCGTTAACGACTTATAGGTGTTAGCGAGTTATAGGTTAGACCGACTCATAGCTTGGACGAGTCAGTGGCCTTGAGTCGTTAGCGAGTTATAGTGTGCAGGGTAGCTAACGAGTTAGTGTTCTTTACGTGTTACCGGGTTAAAGAGTTACCGAGGTAAGGATTAACTCGTGTACGAGTTAGTAGATATGGTCGAGTTAGCAGAGTGTTAGGTCGTGACTCGGTATTGAGATAGGTCGAACCTAGTTGAGTCGTTAGGTCGTATGCCGTGTACCCAGATAAGTTGTTGAGTCGGCTAGGACTTAGGTTGAGTCGGCAGGGTCTTGAGTCGCGTCTTAGTTGAGTCGTTGGGTCGGCCTTGAGTTGAGTCGGTGAGACAAGTTGAGTCGTTAGCGACTTAGGGTTAGTTTGGATAGGGGTTAGGTCGGCACTGATGAGTCGTAGGTATGTTAAGTCGTAAGTCGGCATGGTTGTTAAGTCGCTGACTTCAGGCAATAGGCTATGTGTGTTAAGTCGCGAGCGCTTGAGTCGGTAGGGCGCTGAGTCGTTGAGCCGTTGTGTAGCTAGGATTGTTGTCTCGGTTAGGCTTCTGGAGTTGATGAGTCGGCGACGACTCATAGTGAGTCGGCAAGAATTGAGTCGCGAACGACTCATAAGATGACTCGTGACCGACTCATGGGCGACGACTCATGGGGTATCCAGCCTATAAATAGAGGTGTTCGGCTCACTTTTTGGCACCGGATTTCGAAGCGACGAAGTGCTGCCATTTTGGAGATTCGACTACAGTATTTTCTTCACTTCTTTCTCTACTTCCATCAAAGTGCTAACATCCATTGAAGATCGAGGATCAAGATCAAAGATCAAGTGCCAAAGTTGAAGATTTTCATCCGAAGAGGCTAGATTTCACCGTTTCAAGTGAAATTTCTCCGGATCAAGCTCAAGTCCTTGCTGTCCAGATCTGAAGTTGTTTGATTTTAGGTTGTTTTGGTGATTTGGTGAGTGGTAGTTATCTCTCACGCGGATCCAAAGGAGTATATGGGATTGGTGATATGTTTATGTGTTAAAGTTAGCGTTTTCTCGCATTTTCCTTAAGTCTGCATGTAGATCCATCATATTTGAAAATGTTTATCTATAGAAGCTATTTAACAAGTATTAGAGACAAAACCCATGTTTTAGATTTGATAGATTTATGCTAAAAACTATGATTTCACATATGTTGGACTTTTGCTCACTTAATTACGAAATTGCCATTATAGTTGATATTGCTTAATATATCTTGTTTGAATGCTTGAATGTTTGAATGTATGTTAGATTTGATTGCTCCAAGTTAGCTTGTAGTTGATTTGGAACAAGATGGTTGAAGATGATTCAAAAGCTAAGTGGAAAGGCTCTTGAATGGTGAAAGCTGCCGATGGTATATGAAGCGGATGTGGAAGCTCATATGGATGGATTCGATGATGGGACTTTGCCGTGATGCGAAGAGGCGAAGTATGAGATCGAGATGGGACTTTGTCAGGATGCGAAAAGGCAAAGTATGGTTGAGTTGAGACTTTGCTTTGGTACGATGAAGCGAAGTATGATGTGAGTCTTGGCTTAATCCAGGCAGGGATCATTCCAAGCATGTTGATAACTTGAAGGGTAGTTCAAGTTGGTTGATAATGGATTGCTCAAGAGGAAGCTTGGGCTAAGTTGATAGAAGTCGTCAAGAAGGATGACAAGGAGGCTTGGATCTCATCGTTATTGAAGGTTCTAGCAAACCTAAAGCAAGAGTACATAGGGACGCCTAAAAGACTACAGGCAGTTAGTCGAGTACTCTGGGCCAAGAAGATAAGTCCTAGGCACAAGGCAGTGTGCGGGGTTTTGTCTAGAACCGGGGTTACCATTAGCCCTTGACAGATGGCTCAGGAAGGAGTCGGTCATTCAATTAACGGTGATTTCGAAGCAAGGTTAACAGTGATAGCCAGAGTCATGGATGTTTGGATGTTTGGTTGTATCATCATTCGGCTTCAAGAGCGGTGTTTTCTGGGTGCTTATCTGATCTTGGTTTAGGCCTTGGGGGTTTGTATTTGGAAAACATCGTCCTTGACTCGAGTGATTATTGCTTTACCTTACTTATCTGCTATGTTATGCCTACTTCTCCTTAGTGTGTGTCTGGGGGCTATCACTGTAGAAAGAGGTGGAGTGGGATGGTTTGGTTCCTATTCCTTTATTTCCTTATGCTCTTTTGGTATGCTTGATTGTTAATTTACTGCTCACTAAGACTTTGTCTGACTCAAGGTTTTATGTCTCCTCTTATTACCTTGGGCTGTTCATCCATGTTTGGGATGGGCAGACTAGGTAGCAGGTGGCAGGTGCTGTGCTTAGAGTAGAGTTTTCCGTTGATGATGGCGAAGACGAGCAGGAGGCTATGCATATTATTTTCTTATATGTACTGGGTATCCGCTGCTGTATTTGATGAGTGCTTGTAGTGAGGTCTTGATGTATGGATTTGTTGAGATGATTGTATAAAACCTCTGTGATGCTTATATGATGATTTTCTGTTATGAGACTTCACTATATATTTCTCTATTGTATTTTATCCATGCGCTGTGAGTTACGATAGAGATTCTGCGATTTTATTTTACCCTGACTATCGTCCATGGCTGCCTGGCACACCTTTCAGCGCTCTATTCTCTTGTTTTGGTGCGGGAGTCATGGGCGGTCGTCACATTTGGTATCAGAGCGAGGTTAATCGATTTTAGCCAACGCTCGCTGACGTAATTACGTAAGAGAGACGTAATTGTATTTTGATGGATGATTACTATATATATAATATAGTAGCTTAGAAGGATTTGCACTCCTTATGCAGTTGTTTCTCAAAGGTGTTCTAATCATTTCTTTTTGTAGATATTAAGGATGAGTCTAGAAAAGGGACAAGCTGCTAAGGAAGGTTGTGAAGCTGAAGGAGTTATTGATCATGATGCTAAGTTCGAGGCTATGGTGACTTCAATCATGAAGAGACAGTTGGTGGACTTTCTGGATAATTCATTTGAAGAATTTATGGAGAAGACTTCTAGGTACAGGAGCCTGTTTCCTAAAGAAGAGTCTGATGTTGTTGTTACCAAGGATGGGTTTAAATCATCGCAAGGCGGGAACAAGAAGAAGAGACAGCAACAGAAGAAGGGTAAGAGTGGCCAAAAGAAGCAGAAGGGCGAGGTGACCTGCTACAATTGCCAACAGAAGGGCCACTTCTCCAGGGATTGCAAGAATCCAAAGGTGCAGGGAAAGTGCTACAACTGTGATAAGCCAGGGCATATTAAGAAGAATTGTCCAGAGCCGCCAAAGGTTGAGCAGGTTGAGCAAGCCTATGTGTTGAGAGCTGTTCCTCCAACTTCAAAAGCTCCTACTGCTGAGGAAAAGGGGAAGAGTGTGGTGGTTTAAAGTACTCTTTCCATTTGAGATGTTTCCGTTTAAGAATGTTGTTCGATGTTGAGATGATACATTCTCTTGTTTGTAATAACTTGTATGACCAATTGGGTTAGGAACCAGATATTATTGATAGACCCTTGGTTGTAACTATTTCAGTTGAAGATTTGTCTGGGTTGTGGATGTTATGCTGTGATCTGGTTGTGTCGAGTCATGATTGCTCGTTTGTTTGTGATTGCTTTGTTCTGAACTTTGCAAGGTTCGGAATTATTTTGGGTATGGACTGGCTTAGGAAGTATGCGGCTAGGGTTGATTGTGAGAGGCTGGAGGTGACAGTCGGGAATGTGGATGGGCGAAAGGTTGTGATACGATGTAAGCATGAAGAAGGCGTCTTCATGAGCTTCATGTATTCGCTGGTTGTTCCACGGGATGGACTGTCATCGGTGCCTATTGTGAATGGATTTGAGGACGTCTTTGACGAAGTCAAAGGGTTGCCGCCGCATAGGGAGATCGAGTTTCGTATCGATCTAGTTGAGGGAGCCAGACCTGTTGTGATGCCTCTTAGGCGGATGGCACCGAGGGAGCAGCAAAAGCTGAAGGTGCAGGTTGATGACCTTTTACGGAAAGGATTCATTCGGAGAAGTGTGTCCGAATGGGGTGCGCCCGTTGTGTTCGCCACCAAAGCGGATGAATCGTTGAGGTTGTGTGTTGATTATCGTGAGTTGAATAAGGTGACTAAGAAGAACAAGTATCCATTGCCGAGAATAGATGACTTGTTTGATCAGCTTCACGAGGCGAAGGTGTTCTCTCAGATGGATTTGGCAACGGGATTTCACCAGTTGAGAGTGGCGAAGGATAGTGTGCCAAAGACTGCACTCAGGACACCGTCCGGGTTTTATGAGTGGCTGGTAATGCCGTTTGGATTGACTAACGCACCAGCATATTTTGTGGATCTTATGAATAGAGTATTCAGAGATCAGTTGAATAAGTTCGTGCTTGTGTTCGTGGATGATATTTTGGTTTATTCCGGAACTGAGGAAGAGCACAAGACGCACTTGAGAATTGTTTTGGAAATACTACGGAAACATCAGCTGAAGGCTAAGTTTTCGAAGTGTCACTTCTGGAAGAGTGAAGTGAGGTTCTTAGGCCATGTTATCTCTGGAAATGGAATAGCGGTTGATCCCGCTAAGATGGCAGCAATCCAAGATTGGGTTAGACCTAAGAATGCATCTGATGTGAGAAGTTTTCTTGGATTAGCAGGATATTATCGTCGGTTTATCAAAGACTTTTCCAAGATAGCTGCACCGTTGACAGGATTGACGAAGAAGAACCAAGCATTCAGATGGGATGATAAGTGTGAGCAAGCTTTCGTAATCCTGAAAGAGCGACTGACAAGTGCTCCTGTTTTGACTATTCCTAGTGGGAATGATGAGATGGTGGTCTACACCGATGCATGTGGTACTGGATTAGGAGCAGTGTTAATGCAGAAGGATAAAGTTGTTGCGTATGCTAGTCGACAACTGAAGCCGCATGAAAGGAATTATCCAACTCATGATTTGGAGTTAGCGGCGATTATGTTTGCTTTGAAGATGTGGAGACATTTCCTATTGGGAGTTAGATTCGGGTTGTTTACGGATCATAAGTCGTTGAAGTATCTGTTCTCCCAAAAGGATTTGAATCTTCGACAGCAAAGGTGGTTAGAGTTGCTAGCATCTTATGATTTTGGTATAGCCTATACTCCAGGAAAAGGTAACGTAGTGGCAGATGCGTTAAGTCGAAGACATGCAGGTTTGGGAGCCATGTTTTCGGAATGGAAGAGTCTTAAGTATTTGGCTGGATTTGATTTCAGGCCTAGATGCGAATTGGAACCTGAGATGTTGGCAAACTTATCGATAAGGCCTACACTTGTGGAAAGAATTGGTGAGAGCCAAAGGCGAGATGATAAGCTTGTCAAGATTATCCGTGATTTGGAATCTGGATTGGATCCAGAGAAGGATAAAGGATTCGAGGTCGATCGAGAGGGTTGGCTTCGAAAGCAAGGACGATTGGTTGTTCCCGATATTGATGGATTGAGAGATGAAGTTCTGAGGGAAAGTCATCACTCGAAGTTGACAATTCATCCAGGTGGAAATAAGATGTATCGGGATATGAAGAGAGCTTACTACTGGGAAGGTATGAAGAAGGATGTTGGAAATTTTATTTCCAAGTGTATGAATTGCCAGTTGGTGAAAGCTGAGCAGAAGAAGCCCAGTGGATTACTTCAGCCATTAGAAGTTCCTACGTGGAAGTGGGAGCAAGTGTCGATGGATTTTATTGATGGTCTACCTAGAACCAGGACAGGGAATGAAGGGATTTGGGTTATTGTAGATCGTTTGACCAAGAGTGCAAGGCTCATTCCTGTTCGATCGACTAGGACTGCATCGAAATTGGCTGAGCTATATGTGAAGTGGATTGTTCGATTCCATGGTGTTCCGAAGAGTATAGTGAGCGATCGAGATCTGTTGTTCACTAGTGGATTTTTGAAAGAGCTTCCAGGAGGTTTTGGGAACCAAGTTGTGTTTGAGTACAGCTTATCACCCTCAAACAGATGGTCAGACTGAGAGAGTCAACCGAGTATTGGAAGATCTTCTTAGGGCATGTGTTTTGGACTTCGGAGGATCATGGGAAGATCACCTTCATTTGGTGGAGTTTGCATATAATAACAGTTATCAGTCGAGTATTGGTATGGCACCATATGAGGCATTATATGGAAGACCGTGTAACTCTCCGACATGTTGGTTGGAAACTGGAGAAAAGCTGATGCTTGGGCCAGAGATGATTCGACAGACTTCGGATTGTATAGAGATCATTCGGCAAAGAATGAAGGCAGCCCAAGATCGTCAGAAAAGTTATGCAGATAATCGTCGAAAGGATTTGGAATTCGACGTGGGTGATATGGTTTTTGTGAAGATTTCTCCATTGAAGAATGTTATAAGATTTGGGAAGAAAGGGAAATTGACTCCAAGATTTGTTGGACCATTCCCGATTATCAAGCGAATTGGAAAGCTCGCTTATAGATTGGAGTTACCGGAGAAGATGGTGGGTGTGCACAATGTTTTTCATGTATCTTATCTACGGAAGTATGTGCACGACCCAAGTACGGTGGTTTCTGCTGATAGCTGTGAAGACTTGGAGGTTGATCCAGTGGTTACGAGACCTCGTAAGCCGCTTCGTATTGTTGAAACCGATACGAAACAGCTTAGGAGGAAGACGATTACACTTCTCAAGATACAATGGAGTGAAGATGTTAACGACTGTACGTGGGAGGAGGAAGAGAGGATGAAGGCAGCTCATCCAGAACTCTTCGAGGTATGGCCCTAAGGTGTCGTGACATCTCATGAATTTGCATCTTGATTTCTATCTTAGAATTCTGCATGCTAGGCTAGAATTGGATGCATGGTTTGTTGTTTGCTATGGATGGTAGGCATGCGGAATATCTTTGATTGCTGTTGTTTGCTTGGAATTTCGGGGGCGAAATTCCTAAGGGGGAGAGAATGTAACGACCCGTATTTTACGTGTCGATATATCGTAGAATTGACAGGTTGTTAGTGTTGTTGATGTTGTCTCTAGCCTGAGTCGTTTAGGAAGTTAATTCGTGTGCTTAAGTGTTAAGTCGTGGCCGAGTTAACAAGGCTTGGGTCGTGTTCGAGTTAGGAAGTGAGTCGCATACGAGTTAACAAGTTAAGGCAGTGAACGGCTCATGGATGAGTCGTGTACGACTTAAGGGAATGGGTCGTGCACGAGTTGTAAAGTTAACTCGTGTGATGATGAGTCGTGACCGAGTCAGTGGAGCCATAGGCTTACGAGTTAACATGATATGAGTTGAGTCGTTAACGACTTATAGGTGTTAGCGAGTTATAGGTTAGACCGACTCATAGCTTGGACGAGTCAGTGGCCTTGAGTCGTTAGCGAGTTATAGTGTGCAGGGTAGCTAACGAGTTAGTGTTCTTTACGTGTTACCGGGTTAAAGAGTTACCGAGGTAAGGATTAACTCGTGTACGAGTTAGTAGATATGGTCGAGTTAGCAGAGTGTTAGGTCGTGACTCGGTATTGAGATAGGTCGAACCTAGTTGAGTCGTTAGGTCGTATGCCGTGTACCCAGATAAGTTGTTGAGTCGGCTAGGACTTAGGTTGAGTCGGCAGGGTCTTGAGTCGCGTCTTAGTTGAGTCGTTGGGTCGGCCTTGAGTTGAGTCGGTGAGACAAGTTGAGTCGTTAGCGACTTAGGGTTAGTTTGGATAGGGGTTAGGTCGGCACTGATGAGTCGTAGGTATGTTAAGTCGTAAGTCGGCATGGTTGTTAAGTCGCTGACTTCAGGCAATAGGCTATGTGTGTTAAGTCGCGAGCGCTTGAGTCGGTAGGGCGCTGAGTCGTTGAGCCGTTGTGTAGCTAGGATTGTTGTCTCGGTTAGGCTTCTGGAGTTGATGAGTCGGCGACGACTCATAGTGAGTCGGCAAGAATTGAGTCGCGAACGACTCATAAGATGACTCGTGACCGACTCATGGGCGACGACTCATGGGGTATCCAGCCTATAAATAGAGGTGTTCGGCTCACTTTTTGGCACCGGATTTCGAAGCGACGAAGTGCTGCCATTTTGGAGATTCGACTACAGTATTTTCTTCACTTCTTTCTCTACTTCCATCAAAGTGCTAACATCCATTGAAGATCGAGGATCAAGATCAAAGATCAAGTGCCAAAGTTGAAGATTTTCATCCGAAGAGGCTAGATTTCACCGTTTCAAGTGAAATTTCTCCGGATCAAGCTCAAGTCCTTGCTGTCCAGATCTGAAGTTGTTTGATTTTAGGTTGTTTTGGTGATTTGGTGAGTGGTAGTTATCTCTCACGCGGATCCAAAGGAGTATATGGGATTGGTGATATGTTTATGTGTTAAAGTTAGCGTTTTCTCGCATTTTCCTTAAGTCTGCATGTAGATCCATCATATTTGAAAATGTTTATCTATAGAAGCTATTTAACAAGTATTAGAGACAAAACCCATGTTTTAGATTTGATAGATTTATGCTAAAAACTATGATTTCACATATGTTGGACTTTTGCTCACTTAATTACGAAATTGCCATTATAGTTGATATTGCTTAATATATCTTGTTTGAATGCTTGAATGTTTGAATGTATGTTAGATTTGATTGCTCCAAGTTAGCTTGTAGTTGATTTGGAACAAGATGGTTGAAGATGATTCAAAAGCTAAGTGGAAAGGCTCTTGAATGGTGAAAGCTGCCGATGGTATATGAAGCGGATGTGGAAGCTCATATGGATGGATTCGATGATGGGACTTTGCCGTGATGCGAAGAGGCGAAGTATGAGATCGAGATGGGACTTTGTCAGGATGCGAAAAGGCAAAGTATGGTTGAGTTGAGACTTTGCTTTGGTACGATGAAGCGAAGTATGATGTGAGTCTTGGCTTAATCCAGGCAGGGATCATTCCAAGCATGTTGATAACTTGAAGGGTAGTTCAAGTTGGTTGATAATGGATTGCTCAAGAGGAAGCTTGGGCTAAGTTGATAGAAGTCGTCAAGAAGGATGACAAGGAGGCTTGGATCTCATCGTTATTGAAGGTTCTAGCAAACCTAAAGCAAGAGTACATAGGGACGCCTAAAAGACTACAGGCAGTTAGTCGAGTACTCTGGGCCAAGAAGATAAGTCCTAGGCACAAGGCAGTGTGCGGGGTTTTGTCTAGAACCGGGGTTACCATTAGCCCTTGACAGATGGCTCAGGAAGGAGTCGGTCATTCAATTAACGGTGATTTCGAAGCAAGGTTAACAGTGATAGCCAGAGTCATGGATGTTTGGATGTTTGGTTGTATCATCATTCGGCTTCAAGAGCGGTGTTTTCTGGGTGCTTATCTGATCTTGGTTTAGGCCTTGGGGGTTTGTATTTGGAAAACATCGTCCTTGACTCGAGTGATTATTGCTTTACCTTACTTATCTGCTATGTTATGCCTACTTCTCCTTAGTGTGTGTCTGGGGGCTATCACTGTAGAAAGAGGTGGAGTGGGATGGTTTGGTTCCTATTCCTTTATTTCCTTATGCTCTTTTGGTATGCTTGATTGTTAATTTACTGCTCACTAAGACTTTGTCTGACTCAAGGTTTTATGTCTCCTCTTATTACCTTGGGCTGTTCATCCATGTTTGGGATGGGCAGACTAGGTAGCAGGTGGCAGGTGCTGTGCTTAGAGTAGAGTTTTCCGTTGATGATGGCGAAGACGAGCAGGAGGCTATGCATATTATTTTCTTATATGTACTGGGTATCCGCTGCTGTATTTGATGAGTGCTTGTAGTGAGGTCTTGATGTATGGATTTGTTGAGATGATTGTATAAAACCTCTGTGATGCTTATATGATGATTTTCTGTTATGAGACTTCACTATATATTTCTCTATTGTATTTTATCCATGCGCTGTGAGTTACGATAGAGATTCTGCGATTTTATTTTACCCTGACTATCGTCCATGGCTGCCTGGCACACCTTTCAGCGCTCTATTCTCTTGTTTTGGTGCGGGAGTCATGGGCGGTCGTCACACAATGGCCAAGTCTTGATATTATATGGTGATGGAGACTGCATGAGAGGGGTTATGGGGCAGGTAATTGGAGGAGCAGCGTACAGCGAGGTCGAAGGAGCAACGGGTAGTAGGGTTGCAGCAGCCACAGTAGAAAATGGTGAGGCAGCGGCGGAAACTGTTGCGGCTGCAGTAATGGTTGTCAGAGCAGTCAGACAAGCTGATCTATGTGGCGTCGGCTTTGATATGGATGACATAAGTGGTAGTTTGGAGCGGCTTGGTGGTGATGTTAGTTGTGGTGCAACTTGTATTTTCTTTTGGCGTGGCGGATCTGGATTGAGGCAATGATGGTGATATTCCAACCGTTGTGGTAGTCGCCGGAGCAATTTTAGATGGGAATCCAGCTGCCGTTGCTGCTGATGTAGCAGATCTGGGTTGCGGTGGTTTGTAGCAAGAGATTTTGGAAAAAATTTCGGTGATGGTTTTTGTGAAATGTTGTAGGGTTGCATTTTGAGAGGCGATGGTGGATTTTATGTCGGCGAAGGTGGAATGGTCGGATCGAAGCATTGTTTCTTGCAAAGAAAGGGTACTTTGAATGGCTAGTAGGGAGCTACGGATGGAGAGATGGTAGGAGTTATGGAGAAGTTGTTGAGAAGTTAGTGGTTCAACCATGACGAGAGGAGAGAACAAAAGTGAAAGCACCAATTGATACGGATTGAAATAGAAGAATGAGAAAAAAGAAGAGAATCAGAAACAAAGAGAAGAACTAGAGGAGATGAAGAGGAGACATTCATGGAAAAAGAATATATTTCAATTTTTCAGCCCCCTTTCATTGCATTGGATGCCTCTATATATAGAGAGCTTTACAGTGAATTGTAACAAACAATGGACAGCTGGTCCAATACTAATAGACAATCGTTCATAGCCACATGGTTTTGTAAATAAAGATATTAATAAAAGAAAAGTTAGTTATGCAAGTTGCTGGAATCTAAAGCTGGGCTAGTCTTGTAGTGTGCATTTTTTTTATACATATTAGTTGCATCCATGTTCTCCAGTGTAGCTGTATCATAGAACTGTGCAGTTTGATTGATGCGGGATGAAGACTGTGATAGTAGTGTGCAGTGGCAGCAATAAGTAAAAATGCACGGAGCAAGTGAAATGTTTCGAAGTGGATGAAGTAGTCAGATGGTTGTTTATGTAGAATTTCAGTGTACAGTTGCAAGAAAATGGCAGGGATGTTGTAGTGATGAATGAGGAAGAATTTGTGGGGAGGAGGTTTGCAGCAATGTGATGGTTGGTTGAATGTTGCACAGGGATGGGTATGAAATGGCAAAAGGGAGGGGATGTTTGTAACAGAGAGGTCAAGATGAGGTGGTAAATGTATGCAAGCGAAGATGAAAATGTATGCAGAAGTAAATTTTTCAATGCAACAGTTTTGACAACAAATGTAAATACAGTTGAAAATGTAAATACAAATGAAAATAATTTTTTGTTTGTTTTGAAATTGTGTTTTTTTTTTAAAAAAAATGCAAATGAAAAAATAATAAGAACACAATCAAAATGCAAACAAAAATCACACACAAACACACAATTTTTTTTTAAATGCAACACACACACACAAAATGAAACACACAAAAATCGAATAAAAATAAATCGAAGAATAGAAAATCAAAATTAAAACTACTTCCCGGCAACGGCGTCAAAAACTTGTTTAACAACGAATTTTCTATCGGTTTAGAAAATCACCGATAAATTTCAAATTAAAATTTAACCACAAGCGCACGGCATACTATCGTAGTACGTAGTGAGTACGAGTCGATCCGCAGGTAATAGTTGATTCTAAATCTCTACTCAATCAAATTATACCGAAGTCAAGAGTGAATTAAGCTAGAAATGTAAGAAATCAAACAAAACTAGCAAAAGAAAAATAGATAAAAATACGAAAGTTAAACGACAATTTAGAGATAATTTCACTCTCTAGATTATATAGCTCAACAAATTATGAAATTATAATCTCTCTTTTGGTCATTAGTGAATTTAAATGACGTGCTTATCATAAGTATGACATATTTATGCCATTAATTAGCCGAACATAAGTCATCAAACTTTAACACAATCTCTAATCCACTATTCAAGTCTTATGAAAAATGACAACAAGTTGAAAATGAAATCTATTTTAAGCATGACCTATTAACTATTTTTAGAAATATAGACTATCAAATTTTAATTTAAACATTCACTTCGTTATCATCATCATATGTGGATGAAGAGGTAATTATTTTTTGTAATTGTGTAAGCATAGCCTCGTTGTTATAAATAATGTAGACTACCAAATTCAACATGAAACAATAAATCACATCAACATCCATTTGAGCACAAAAGAGATTAAAATTAACAAGTTATGTTGAAGCTACATAATTAGAGAGCTCCATTACCCCTAAATTGAAGAAATTTAGCCTCTTATATTTGTTATCAAATCAACAATATAGCTTGTAACATGAAACAGAAAAAAGAGGAAAAATAGCTAAATGGACAAGAAATAAAACTAATCTACTTGCATTAGAATCAAACTACACTACCAGCATAAAAGGAAGTAAACAAGCAAAGAAAAGAGCAATGTATTAAAGTTGAAAGAACACTACAACAAAAATACCCTATTGCAACGTCCTTTTTACAACGGGCATTTTCTGCCCGTTGTAATAGAAGACTATTACAACGGTCCATTCAGGACCGTTGCAATAGATGCTTATACAACACCCTTTTTACAACTGGCAATAGCTGCCCGTTGTGATAGAATGCTATTACAACGGTCCTTTTATGCCCGTTGTAATAGATGCCAATTTTACAACGTTCACAAAAGAACCGTTGTTATAGATACCAATTTTACAACAGTCTCATAGTGCCCGTTGTAAGAGATTCGAGCAGAATTTTAATAGATTTTTTACTTTCCAGTTATTAGAGAATCACCTGGTTCAAAGTGAATATTCATTTTTTCACGAAATAATGGCGACTGGCGACCCGTCCTCATCAAATCCCTAATTCAAATCGCCTTCGTTCGTCGTCCTCCTCAAATCCCTAATTTTTAATTGCCTTCATTCGGCCCCCTCCGCCTCTTCACCTCACCCCTTGTGTCGCTTGCCGCCCTCCCTTGCAATATGCGCGTGTTAACGTGAAATGAAATCGGTTTTTCTCAACCCAATGGAGACCGCCTCCCAAACCACATCCAGCAAGATTCGAGTGCCGCCTTGTCAGTCGACTCCCCGGCCTCCTCAATCTCCTACTGGTTCGCCATACCAATTTTCTCATCCCTGTTCTTTCTCAAAATGGTCCGAATTACATAACGTTTGAGTGATAAAATCAAGCTACTCTATAAGATATTTCCAAAATAAATAATGGCCCTAATTGCTTCGACGTCGTTAATTGCGGAGGTGGCAATGGACGGTGGTTCTGAGACCGCCTCTACTACAGTTAGGACTACCATTGTTCAGGCGTCCAGTGTTATTTATGACACCAATGCAACTCTCGGTGTGCAAATCAGTCTATACAACAAAACAATTCAAATTGGGTGACCTATGTTTTTATTTGAATTAATTTGAAATCATCGATTTGAGGCTTTGTAAAATTAAAGTTAGCTACTCCTTGATAGTCATTTTCTTTGTTGAGCTGGATGTATAATGTGACAACCCGAAATTTCTAACAATTTAAATTGGAATATTTAATTGATTGTAAATATTTAAAAAGTTAATTTTTAAATTGAATTCAAATATTATTATTAATAGCAATTGAGTTATTAGATTTAATAAATTGAAATTGGGTAAATTATTGAATCTTCGGTTTTAAGCTTGTTAAAAATAGTTTGAAGACCTGTAAAATTTATATTGATAGTTCTGAAGATAATAAAAGCTTTTAAATTGAAATTGGAAGTGATTCGTTCGGTTTTTAAGAATGTATCGTTTAAATTGAAATTAAAAATAGCTTTCCGAGGTACAATCTCGGAATTCTATGGAACCAGTTCCATTAGATCCGTAATAGTTAGTTATTGTCGAATGTCAATTTTTGTAGTAATCGGAGTTGTTGTTTGACCTTGGCAGCTCAAAACGCATAGAAGCTATTTTAATCGATTTAATTTAAAATTGATCGTTTATCTCTGTACCTTGCGCATATGATCGAATTAGTCTTCGAAACCTTTTCCATTGCATCCGAAATAGTGGTATAACATTATGTACGCCAGGTCGCACGCCTCATTAGGAGTTCAAAATTTCACGGTATGCAACACGAGATATTTTCAATACTCAATTATATAAAATCAATTCAAAGTCCAAATTGAATCACCCTAGTCACGTGATTACGGTCTAGCTCATACTCGAAGCCTCTTTTAGGAAATATCTCTTTGATTTTTTTTAGAAAAAAATGAAACCGAAATCAAAATGAAAGACTAATGGCCGTAATTTTATTTCGAATCATAGTCGTGCCCTAATCTTTATTTTGGGATCATCATTCAAGCCCTAATTGAATAAAAAGTTCAAGCCCTAATTGAATAAAAACAGCTTCTTCTTTATTTCGAATTCAATCGAAGCCGAGTTCAGCTCATGCCCGATGGTGACTTTGTGGGTCGCGATGATGGGGGAGGCGCGATTGGTTGTCGGCTCGAACAATTTGCGAGCCAGGCAAGGAAGGGACTCACGATGTTTGGGGGACGTCGCAGAGCAGTTGGTGGCCGACGTGTTCTTGAGAGCGCACGAGGGTTGGAGGTCGAGGCCATGGGAAAGTTCGATCGACTTTGAGAGCGACTGCGAGCTCGCGCGCGTGGCCTGGTGAGTGCGCGAGGCGATGGAGGGAGGGTGACTGGAGGCGACTTTGGTTCGTTCAGGTGGAGGTCACGATGTTGCTGGAATTGGAGGAGGATGGTTCAACATTTTTGGTGGCTTCCAAAGGGCTCGGGTAGGATATGGGGAGTTTTTTTTTGTTTTTTCTTTTTCTCGATTTAAAATTTACCTATATATATATATTCATAAAAAAAAAATACAGAGAAAAAAATAATAATAAGTATGTATGTAGTCCCAAACAAAATAAATATACATGCATACATTTTGAGTTATTAACTTATTTTAAACCCAAGTATTAAGGTAATTTATTTGTTTAACCGATTCGTTTAATTATTTTGGTCACGAAATAATTAGTAATAACTCATTAATGGAAATTGGTCTAAAATTTAATTGTAAGTTAATATTTTTAATACACAAATGGAAATTCATTTTCGTTAAGTTCGAATATTAATAAATCATATAATGTTTATACAAAGTCCAAAATTTGGAAGGTAATGGTCGAGATGGAATTGGATTGCCAAATAAAAATCAAAGGTGAGTAAACCTCACACTTCTGGATTTTTATTTAAATTTAAATGGTTAAATTTAAATGAGTGGTTGAATGGCTGAAATGAATTGATATGTTATATTATATAGTAATATATAGTATATATTGGAATGATTGATATTCTGTGATGAATATTTTTGGTAACTGGAATGTTGAATGCTGTAGGTTGTTTGAATATTTCGGTACCCCGAGTTATCGAAATATATAAAATTGGATTTTTAAAAGGAATATAAGGATGAATTTTGGAAGTGAAATAATCATAGAATAAAAATAAGAATGAATTGGAAAAAAATAAAAGTGATATTTAAAAACTGTAGTTAAATTGTAAAGTAGAGATTTAAAACAAGTTTTAAATCAAAGTTAAATCTGGAATTCAAGAGTGAATCTGGGTTTTCAAACAAATAAGTTTTTAAATTTAATTATTTTAACAACTTAAATGTTAAGGTGCATTTTAATTTATTTTTTTTTGGCATGGCCGACGGTTTTATAGTGGACCGACCACTTTTATTACGAACTTAATAAAGTTTGAAGTACAGGAGTAAGGTAGAGGCACCTTAGCTACTATGAAAGAAAGAAATGAAATTACAGCACAGGAGTATGACAGACGAGTCACAGCTACTCGATAAAAATTACTAGACTAGTTCTCCTCCGTTGAGGAAGAAACACAATCGCCCTCAACAACCCGGGAAGAAACCAGAGAACCATCTCCAAGAAGACCAATATAGGGGCGAAAAAGAACAGCAAGAGAAGGATCATAACTGTCAACGCCAGAAGAGTAGATAAAAGATCGATCCCAGGAAGAATCAGCTAGAATAACAGCATTAGACTGAGCGTGCGAACCATCCAAGTCAAGAACCAAGGAATCACCAGAAATTCTGTAGTGAAGGCATCGAAGGTCCAGTAGATCATCAGAAACATATCTGAAATAGGCGTCATCCACTGGGTTGAATCTCATGTCTGAACGGAGATCAACCCAACTATGTTCAGTCTCAGCCCAAACAACAAGATCCGTCTCAGCAGAGGAAACACCAGGAACTGGGGAAGCAGGCCGCGCTAAGGAGAGGGAAGGTCCGGGGACAGAAGACTGAGAAGCAACTAGAGAGACCTTGGGAACCCATTTCCTTAGCGGAGGCCTAGGTAGAGGGATCTTAGGAGCAGAAGCAAATATAACAGAGTGCGAGCAGGCAGAGGCAATATGGCCAAAAGAGTGACAGGAGGTACAAATGTCAAGGACCCATCCATACCGAACACGCACATCCACCACATGTCCAACAGCTAGCTGGACAGGAATAGAGGTAGGAAGAGGCTTATGGGGAGAAATCTCAATCGGAGCCTTGGCGTAAACAAGCTTATCTCGCGCTACAGTGTTGGAGTCAAAACACTTCAATTTACCAACATTGCAAGCAAGCCAATTCAAACCAAGCACCGGTTGAAGAGCAGAAGGAATTTGAGAGAAATAAACCCAAACAGGGATAGAAAAAACCTGTTCACGTGCTCTAGCAACCGTCGGCGACCAGGGGGTAATAATAAAAGGCTGTTCATCAAAGAAGGTAGGCTCAGACTCAAGAACACGAATACGTTCCTCAGGGGAGGAGAACAATAGATAGTACAAGGAATCGACCAACTTGACTCTAAGACCACCATGTAGTCTCCAGGCCCTACGACAAACAGCAGCCACATCATGAAGTCGATGTTTAGGGTCCAAAAAGAAACCAACTACGTATTCAGACCAAAAGTCCAAACCGGCTTGGATAACACTGGGGGGAGGGATCATTACTCCGTTTTCCTCATGGATTGCGAACTCAACTGGTTCATAAACACCCGCATTACGTGGCATGGAAGTAAAAAGTGAAGACCATGATTTGGGTACCGATGGGTAAGTATCAACAGGGGATTGGGGCACAGGATTGGGGCATTGTGCAACAATGTGAGACTGCATGGAATCACCAGGTTTTAACACATTGTGCACTGGGTTAATATCGGCAATGACTGGAGTGCCGCAAGCTATACCAAATTTGGGGCATGCATTCGAAGACGAAGGAGGCATAGGACAAACTACATCTGATGGCAGGCATGGAGTAGCTTCACTCAAAGGGTTAATCAAACTAATAGCACTGTTTAAAGGTTCAGATCCCACTTTATCATTGATACAAACACTTGTCGTGCAACAATCATGCACGACAGACTCAACCATGCCTATATCAACACCTGACAGTCCTCCAAGATCACACTCCAATGCCAAAGAACCCTTAACTTGCTCACCGATAACGCAACAGGGAGACCCAACGAAAACCACATTGG
Source organism: Allium cepa (assembly GCA_030765085.1). Lineage (NCBI taxonomy): Eukaryota > Viridiplantae > Streptophyta > Magnoliopsida > Asparagales > Amaryllidaceae > Allium > Allium cepa. The sequence goes on along the minus strand of CM060932.1, from coordinate 1,026,048,363 downwards.
ATCCGGCATTAGTATAAAGTTGCGAACCAGATGATATCAAAGACGAACTCACAGCAGTGGTACCAGCAGCAGAAGCTACGTTCAAGCAAGGGCGGGCAGTAGAAACTAGGGGGGCTGATTGGTTGCACGAAGGGGAGGAAACTCCCGGGACGATTGTAAATCAGGACGGTCGACGTCTTCAGGTACCATGGCTCCAAAACGACGGACAAAGCATGTAGAAGATGGGGAGAGTAGACGCGAACGATTGTGAAAAGAGGGAGGAGAGGACATGTAGGGGGCGAGTGAAACGGAGAGGGGCAAGAAAATTCACGAAGGGGAAGCAGATGACAATCGCCTGGAACCCATTACATGAATAATTATTTATTGAAAACTTTTAAAACTTTGGGGACAGGGAGACTATGTAGCCCTGACCTTTGGTTAGACTGGTTTTATAGTGCCCAGACCACTTATGTCTCATTATTGTGGCCGCTGGGAATCGATCCGGTGCCACTACAACACAATGTAGCCACATCCACTATGTCGAAACCACTGGACCACTAGAACTTGACAAAACTTTGGGGACAGGGAGACTATGTCGCCCTGACCTGTGGTTAGACTGGTTTTATAGTGCCCAGACCACTTATGTCTCATTATTATGGCCGTTGGGAATCGATCCGGTGCCACTACAACACAATGTAGCCACATCCACTATGTCGAAACCACTGGACCACTAGAACTTGACGGGTGCATTTTAAATTGATTTGAATTTAAAAAAGAATTTGGTTTTAAATTCCTTTAAACTTCTATTTTAAAATGAGTAATTAATTTATTTAATGAAGAAAAATGATAGTTAATTACAGGTTGAGATTAATCGAGAATGATTAATATCGTGGTTTAATCAATGTAATTAATTTAAACTAGGATAAATTAAAACATAGTTAGAAATCATTAAATTATATAATTAATGATGTAATTAAAGATTGACTAATTAAGATTGATTAATCAATAATAAGTGACTTATGAGAAATTAATTAATACAAGTAATTAAGGATTAATGTAATTAAAATAGTTAATTAATTCATGAAGTAATTAAGTTACTTATTGTTTTTGGTTAAGGATAATTAATATTGTGAAATTAATTAAAGATAATTACTTGAATGTAATTAAAGGATAATTAATCCAGGGTGATTAATCAAGATGAATAATGAAGGGATGATTGATTAATTGATTTGAAATTAATTAATGACAAGTGAAGAAATCTAAGTGATTGAGGTTAGAAATTCAATTAGAATTAATTAAATTAACTTTGGTAGCGATCAAGCTTTGCTTATGGATGATTGAACGGTACTGAATGCTTTGAACGAGTTGATTTATCTGATATGAAATGTTGTGTATTTCATTTGGATAACTTAGGTTAGAATGACATGAGACTCGAAAAGACCGGGGTCGGGTATTAGAAAATACCCAAAACCACTTCGAATTTTTATAGATTGATATGTGAAATCTATAGGATGTAATGAAATGATTTAAGTGAATTGGACTATTTAATCTAAATTTTGGTAATTAGAAAAATTGATGGTGATATAAGTGATGTCTATAACAAATTGTGGATTTGTAAATTGATATGAGTTACCCCGGGTTTTATATATGTTGTATGCTTTGTATTCCATGTTAGATGGGTTTACTCACACTGGTTTCCAGCCTGACCCGGGTGTTACTTTGGTGTAATGCTCGGGTCAGACCGAGTATTACAGATTTTCAGGTAGGAACGTTCTGGAGCTTGGGAGACGGGCTGGATGGCAAGAACGTATAGAGTATTTCCGCTGTATTATATTACTGTAAATATGAGACATGATAATTGTGTAAATCCACTGTCTGTATATATATATACACACATATATATATATATATGTATGTATGTATGTATGTAACTCTGATGTATTAAATGTAATCGACAGATATAGTATTCTTTTGTAAACTGTTATTATTTATTATTATATTTTATCTGCTGCGAATGTGAGATGTTGATGTTTCTGATCTTCTTCTTCTTCTATCTCTTTCTTCTTTTCCTAACTATCTGGAATTTTCGGGATCGAAAATTTCGGGTCGTTACAGTTGGTATCAGAGCTGAAAGGTTAAGCGAGAACCTTAGCTCTAGTGGGGATTACTCATTAAATAGAGTCCGTAGTACTCTAGAATGAGTTGAATATATATATATATATATATATATATATATGAGAGCGTACTTGTTATTTTCTTATATAAAATTTTAAAATGGTTTTATATAAAAATATATTTTTATATATAAAGCAATATTTCCTTCTAATAAATATTAAGGTGATTGGTTGTTAAATCATTGGAATTAAATTAAGCAGTAATATAATACAACCAAATTGAAATCTTGAACTGGAATTAAATTAAGTGGTAACATAAATACAACCAAATTAAAATTAAATTAATTGAAATGAAATTCTAGAATTAGAATTCAGAAATTAAATTGTTTAAAAACTTTAAATAAAGGTTAATTTGGTTTAAAAAGTTAAACCAGCCTTTGATAATTTAACTCGAATTTATACAATTCGAGATGGTTTAAAATTGAGATTGAGATTGAATTAGTTCAAAATTGAATTTGGTTTAAATTAATTGGATTTGTGATTGAAGATGGATAAGTTTAAACATTAAATGGAAAACTTGAATTGGATTAACTTGAAAAGATACTGAAATTGAAGTGAGTTCAATTGATATTAGTCCAAATTGATTGGAATTATTTGAAATTATAACTAAAGTTGAACAGGATTAAAATCAAATGGAATTTGATTTAAATTAGGAAAGGAATCAAGATTGATTCAACTTGAATTGGGGTTAAATAAATTTCAATAGAAAATTGAAGTTATTCAAGTTAGAATTGAGCAATTTAAATTGAATTGATAGGGAGGTGAACAGTTTTGACTCTGAACTATTTTCAATATAAATTGTTTTAATATGAACCTATTTTTCCAAGCTATTTAATAAATACAACCTTTCTTTTTAAAGCCAAATTATTTTATATTTATTTTACAATTATTTTTGGAACTATTAACCATTTTTCAACTGTTTTATAAACTAATTGTTGTTTTTCAACTATTTCACAAATTAATTACTATTTTACAACTATTTTGTAATTATCTAAACTTTCTGAGACTATTTAACTATTTTCCAACTATTTTACAATTAGTTAACTATTTTACAGCCATTTTGCAAACTAATAATTATTTTTCAATTACTGTCTATTTCTAAAATTTTCAAGCTATTTTCTAAAAATAAACCGGTTGGAGTTCAAACTGTTATTGATTAAATACCCAAATGAGATAAGAATTGAAGATATAATCCAAATGAGAATTAAGGCAAATGTGATTAAGTGAATAAAGTTCAATGTGAGGATGAATAGAAAGGAAATTGATTTGGCTAATAATCAATGAAAATAAATACGTAGGATGTACGTATATTATTCTATTCGCATAATGATTTGATCCAGATTTGAGCACAAAATTTCGAGATAGTTGTATCAATCCGAGTTGGGATTTTTCACTTGATTTTCGACGGCGAACCTGGATATGGATTATTCATTGGTTCCGGATATTCTCTATTGTGCTATGCAAGAAGAATGACGGTTTCTGATCAAGAAACCAGATCTGAGTCCGCACTAGGAAATCGGGTGGAGGATACTAGTTCGAAAGTGAAATTGTGTGATCGAGTGAGCGGTCAGATTGGTATAGCGTACGGATGATGAGTGTACATCGTACACTCATAAATGAAATTGATATTGGAAAGTGTAATCAAATTTGAATATTTGATTTTGAATAAACAAAGTTATATATCTTTATTGTATAAGATAAATCTCCCCGTGTTGAATCTATTGCCATTAGGAAAGGATTTTGAAAGTGTTTGAAGTATAAAAGGATTTTTATACAAGTTTGAAATGATCCAAAGTTTTAAAAGTTATATATATCTGAATATATATATATATATATATAAAGGATCTTATGAGGATTTCGGAAAAAGGTTTTGGGAACCATTGGATTTGGAAAGGCTTTTGATTTTTGGGTAAAATCAATATTGAAATTTGGAAAGCCTAGTTTAAGAATTATCGATTTTGGGATAATCGATTTTGTGTGAAGGAGATTTGTATGAGATCATACTAGGTGTATGATTTGAAAGATACTATATATGTATAGTGTAAAGTGTTTTGATGATGGCTCTAGGGAAAAAGGCGCTCCCTTGAAATGAACTTCTCAAGAGTGCACCGGGTGGTGCTGCCTTGAGCCCCAAGGGGGGTTCTAAAGTTGATCCTGTGAGGAGTCCGGACAAAACTAGTTCCTGAAGATTATGAGTAGTTGTACCATAGTGAAAATCGTGTGTGCCGCTGAGAGCCAACGGTCTACGTTTGATTTTATATCGGTAGACTGCAACCTATGATAACATAGCGAAAATCGTGTGTGCTGCTGAGAGCCAACAGTCTAAGTTTGATTTTACATCGGTAGACTGCGACCTATGTAGGAGTGGAGAAGTTTCATTTTTGACAGCGAAAATCGAGGGGCGCTGATGCCTACAGTTACATGGACTTTTGCTGCGATGACAACGTAACCCTGGAATGTAACTACGATCTGTTATGGTTTCCATGGCGTAATCGAGGGGCGCGGAGTGCCTACAGTTACATGGACTTTTGCTGCGATCGCAACGCAACCCAGGATGTAACTGTGACCATGGATGGGGGTGATGATTTCCAGAGCATTCTCACCAAAGATATTTCCTCTATTTTCAAAAAGTGTTTTCTATATTTTCAACAAAATTATTTTCCAAGTATTTTCACTGGATGTTGAAACGGGCTTATCAAGTACTTATAGATTTTCAGTCCTACGCCTAATCAACGTATGGCCGAATTTCTGTGAGAACAAGGATGGACTGGCTGAGACATCGAGTTATAAGAAGTATTTTTTATAAAAAGGTATTTTAATAGTATTATGTGAATTTAAAAGCATTTCTGAATTTTTTAAATAAAAGTGTTGCAATTTTGAAAGACGAAAGAAAATCCAAACTGGAATTATAAATAAGATTTAACTCGGAAAAATTTAATGAAGTGACTTTTGTAATAAAAGTTGGAAGTAAGATATTTAGCTAAATAAATTATTTGATAGAGTATATTAATAAAATTTAACTCGGTTAAATAAATGGATTGTAAGTTAATAATGGAGTTTGGAAACGAATTCGAATTATAAATAGAATTTGACTTGGATTTGATGAGGAACTAAATAAGTAGAGATGTTGTTAAGATAAAATGGAATTGAATTATAATAGACTTGGTTTGAATTGCAAACAAAACTCAGGTAAGTAGAAATAAATTGAGAATAGTTTTGTATAAATAAAATAAATTCGAAAATGAATTAAGTAGATGAATTAAAAATTTAAAATGGGATGAATAAATTGGTTAATTGAAGTAAATAATAAATGGATGAAGTCTGGTTGAATAAAAACTAAATCAAAGTTTTAATTGGAATTGGGTTATCAGAATGGAAGACCATTAAATAAAAGTTTGGGTTAAATTTATTAGGAAACATAAAAAATAAAAATGATATTAATATAAGCATCAAATGTGTCAAGCTCAATGAAATAGTTTTAAAATGGAAATGATGCGGAAATGAAATGGAATGCAAATGTATGGTTGGTGAATAAATTAGAAATGAAATGGAATTAAATACAGAATGAGTTGGAATTAATTTAAAGTAGTTATAAACTAAAATGGATACTCTATTGGGCAAATATCGCCGAATTTACATAAAAATAGTTGTCGTTTGAACTAAAACAAAAGTAATTAAAACTCTATAAGTGGGTAGAGATTAAATGAATTGATCTTAGGATCAATTGAATTGAATATGAGCTTGATTGGATTAAAAATATATTGAATGTAAGAAATTGTGATGTAAACCATTAAAATTGAATGAAATGGCATATGAATTGGTTGGAAGCAATTGAATTAGCTTTAAATCATGTAAATCACTTATGGAAAACGTTTGGTGCTTGTTGCTTATGAAATGCATGCGTTTAGCTATTGAAAGTAAGTGAAATGCTAATAAATTTTCTATGTATGGCACTTACATATTTAAATTGAGTAAGTACAGGTACCTGAAGGCCGTTTGGCTGGATTCGGTTGCACTAATTGCTAAAATAAATAAGCCGCTTGCTTAAAATGCTAAATAAAGGTACGCCTGCACAATAAAAATAGGAAATATGAACTGTTTTTGATTTTCCGACCGAGTGGGTTGATGTATATATTTATATCTCTTGTCAAATTGCAAAAGCTCCTCCGGACAAAGGAGATCCTGTCAAAAATTTTCGAAAATTTTGGTAGTTAGAAAATTATTGAAAAATTTTGGGAAAAATTTTGGTTAGCGACAAATGATTTCAAATTGGAAATTGAAATTAATTAGTGGATGAAACTAATTTAAATAATGATATGAATCAGTTATAAATGGAAGATAAAATTCAATATTCAGTATTGAAGACAAAATGAATTCATATGAAAATGGGAAAACTAATTTGAATGGAAGTAGATATGAAACCTATGTAAGGAAATGTATAGAATAATTTAAAAAGTTACGATTGGATATTATTGCTAAGTAGGATATGCAGGTATTAAAGGGAAAAGAAAATTGATTTTGATTTTAGAAGATAAATTTGAATTGTTCCGCAAAGATATGTGTTTAAAATTTCTGTATGAAATTGGATTGGGATTTTGATCTAGCCACTTGGCTTTTTGTTTTCTTTTAAAATTTAGGAGCCCGTATAGTCATTTTGTAGTTGTACCGAGCTAGCCGCGCAAAGGAGACACTGGCGAAAAATTTCGGAAATTTAGAGAGTTAGAATTTTTTTGAGAAAGTTGTGATAATTTAAATTTGAAATTTAAATTTAAATTTGTATATGTGGAGTAAATAATGTTGTTGGAAACCATGGAAGGTTTTGGGAAGTTGGCTGAAGTAATTGTGGGTCTTTAATAAAAAAAATATGTTATGGCAAGTTGATATAACTGTTGGTTTTGGGGAAAAAGTAAATGGGTATTAGACCATTTTTCCTGACTAGTAATTTCGGGGACGAAATTCTTTTAAGGGGGGAGGAATGTGACGACCCAGAATTTCTAACAATTTAAATTGGGATATTTAATTGATTGTAAATATTTAAAAAGTTAATTTTTAAATTGAATTCAAATATTATTATTGATAGCAATTAAGTTATTAGATTTAATAAACTGAAATTTGGTAAATTATTGAATCTTCAGTTTTAAGCTTGTTAAAAATAGTTGAAGAACTATAAAATTTATATTGATAGTTCTGAAGATAATAAAAGCTTTTAATTTGAAATTGGAAGTGATTCGTTTGGTTTTTAATAATTTATCGTTTAAATTGAAATTAAAAATAGCTTTCCAAGGTACAGTCTCGGAATTCGATGAAACCAGTTCCATTGGATCCGTAGTAGTTAGTTATTATCGGATTTCAATTTTCGTAGCAATCGGACTTGTTGTTTGACCATAGCAGCTCAAAACGCATAGAAGCTATTTTAATCGATTTAATTTAAAATTGATCGTTTATCTCCGTAACTTGCGCATATGATCGCATTAGCCTTCGAAACCTTTTCCATTGCGTCCGAAATAGCGGTATAACATTATGAACGCCAGGTCGCACGCCTCATTAGGAGTTTGAAATTTCACGGTATGCACCATGAGATATTTTCAATATTCAATTATATAAATTCAATTCAAAATCCAAATTGAATCACCCTAGTCACGTGATTACGGTCTAGCTTGTACTCCGAGCCTCTTTTAGGAAATATCTTTTCATTTTTTTAGAAAAAAATGAAACCGAAATCAAAATGAAAGACTAATGGCCGCAATTTTATTTCGAATCATAGCTGTGCCCTAATCTTTATTTAGGGACCATCGTTCAAGCCCTAATTGAATAAAAATAGCTTCTTCTTTATTTCGAATTTAATCGAAGCCGAGTTCAACTCATGCCCGATGGTGACCTTGTGGGTCGCAATGATGGAGGAGGCGCGATTGGTTGTCGACCTGAACAATTTGCGAGCGAGGCAAGGAAGGGACTCACGATGTTTAGGGGACGTCGCAGAGGAGTTGGTGGCCGACGTGTTCTTGAGAGCGCACGAGGGTTGGAGGTCAAGGCTATGGGGAAGTTCGATCGAATTTGAGAGAGACTGCGAGCTTGCGCTCGTGGCCTGGTGAGCGCGCGAGGCGATGGAGAGAGGGCGACTGGTGGCGACTTTGGTTCGTTCAGGTGGAGGTCACGATGTTGCTGGAATTGGAGGAGGATGGTTAAATATTTTTGGTGGCTTCCAGAGGACTCGGGTAGGATATGGTGAGATTTTTTTTGCGGTTTTTTTGTTTTTTCCTTTTCTCGATTTAAAATTTACCTATATATATTCATAAAAAAATAAATACAGAGAAAATAATAATAATAAGTATGTATGTAATCCCAAACAAAATAAATATACATGCATAAATTTTGAGTTATTAACTTATTTAAACCCAAGTATTAAGGTAATTTATTTGTTTAACCGATTCGTTTAATTATTTTGGTCACTAAATAATTAATAATAACTCCTTAAAGGAAATTGGTTTAAAATTTAATTGCAAGTTAAAATGTAATACATAAATGGGAATTCATTTTCGATAAGTTCGAATATTAATAAATCATATAGTGTTTATACAAGGTCCAAAATTTGGAAGATAATGGTCGAGATGGAATTGGATTGCCAAACAAAAATCAAAGGTGAGTAAACCTCACACTTTTGGATTTTTATTTAAATTTAAATGGTTAAATTTAAATGAGTGGTTGAATGGTTGAATTGAATTGTTGTGCTATATTATATAGTAATATATAGTACATACTGGAATGATTGATATTCTGTGATGAATATTTTTGGTAATTGGAATGTTGAATGCTGTAGGTTGTTTGAATATTTCGGTACCCTGAGTTATCGAAATATATAAAATTGGATTTTTGAAAGGAATATAAGGGTGAATTTCGGAAGTGAAATAATTATAGAATAAAAATAAGAATGAATTGGAAAGAAATAAAAGTGATATTTAAAAACTGAAGTTAAATTGTAAAGTAGAGGTTTAAAACAAGTTTTGAATCAAACTTAAATCTAGAATTCAAGAGTGAATCTGGGTTTTCAAACAAATAAGTTTTTAAATTTAATTATTTTAACAACTTAAATGTTAAGGTGCATTTTAAATTGATTTGAATTTAAAAATGAATTTGGTTTTAAATTCCTTTAAACTTCTATTTTAAAACGAGTGATTAATTTATTTAATGAAGAAAAAAATATAGTTAATTACAGGTTGAGACTAATCGAGAATGATTAATATCGTGGTTTAATTAATGTAATTAATTTAGATTAGGATAAATTAAATATAATTAGAAATCATTAAATTATATAATTAATGATGTAATCAAAGATTGATTAATCAATAATAAGTGACTTATGAGAAATTAATTAATATAAGTAATTAAGGATTAATGAAATTAAAATAATTAATTAATTCATGAAGTAATTATGTTTACTTATTGTTTTTGGTTAAGGATAATTAATATTGTGAAATTAATTAAAGATAATTACTTGAATGTAATTGAAGAATAATTAATCTAGGGTGATTAATTAAGATGAATAATGAATGGATGATTGATTAATTGATTTGAAATTAATTAATGACAAGTGAAGAAATCTAAGTGATTGAAGTTATAAATTCAATTAGAATTAATTAACTTAACTTTGGTAGCGATCAAGCTTTGCTTATGGGTGACTGAACAGTAATGAATGCTTTGAATGAGTTGATATATCTGGTATGAAATATTGTGTATTTCATTTGGATTACTTGGGTTAGGATGACATGAGACTCGAAGAGACCGGGGTCGGGTATTAGAAAATACCCAAAACCACTTTGAATTTTTATAGATTGATATATGAAATCTATAGATTGATATGAGTTACCCCGGGTTTTATATATGTTGTATACTTTGTATTCAATGTTAGATGGGTTTACCCACGCTGGTTTTCAGCCTAACCCGAGTGTTACTTTGGTGTAATGCTCGGGTCAGACCGAGTATTACAGATTTTCAGGTAGGAAAGTTCTGGAGCTTGGGAGACGGGTTGGATGGCAAGAACATATAGAGTATTTCCTCTGTATTATATTATTGTAAATCTTATACATGGTAATTATGTAAACCCAGTGTCTGTATATATGTGTAACTCTGATGTATTAAATGGAATCGACAGATATAGTATTCTTTTGTATAATGTTATTATTTATTATTATATTTTATTCGCTGCAAATGTGAGATGTTGATGTTTCTGATCTTCTTCTTCTATCTCTTTCTTTTTCCTAACTATCTGGAATTTTTGGGATCGAAAATTTCGGGTCGTTGCATATAAAATTGAGAATAATGAAGTTATATGTTTGGGAGAGATTAAATTTAGTCTAAAAGCGCTTATAAGCTAGCGTTAAATCTACCTAGTGAACTCAGGAAGTTGTCAGTGTGATCTTGAAAAGTGATGTATTAAGTTTTTCATGTATCTCATTGGTATTAAGCTATTAGATTATTTCGTTTCATTTGCATCAACTGAAAAATTATTTGTATCTGCTGAGAAGGTGGGGAGATTGATTGGAGAAGCAGCAACATATGGATCATAGTTGGTTGTGTTTCCAGAAGCATTTATAGGTGGTTAACCTCGCAGTTCAAGCTTTGGTGTTACCATAGGTAGCCGTTCAGCTAAAGGCGGGGAAGATTTCCTTAAATATCATGCTTCAGCTATTGATGTGCCTGGTATATTGTTTTACTACATTTTCCCCCATCTTCTTGTTTAACCTTGTGCACATTGATTGCTGTAGAGACAGCCCTTAAACCTTGTATTAGAATTTCTAAGGTCAAAGCATTGCAAATATTTAGGGGTATAGTTTGCTAATAACAAATACAAGAGCTTTCCTTTATTGTAGCATGAGCATTCTACAATTTGGAAATCATGTGCAGGCAAAAGAAAAGTAGTTCGAAATAAATGCAGATATAAATGCAGATGTAAATGCAAATATAAATAAAGTAGTTTGAATATTGTTTCAACTTGCACCAGACCTGCAAATATAAATGCATACGAAACACTTAACACTCTTACGTATGCCAACTGTGCTCACAACATTCGAAATAAACACATTGTACGTTTTTAGTACTATGTTAAATTTCTGTGCAAATTTATTGCAAGAATTTTACAAACTATTTTTCTTTTGTTTAGATCCACAGAAATCCAATGTCCGCGGAGATGAATTGAATGAGAGAGCAACTTAAATATATGTGGGCAGAGCTTAGCGCAAGGTGGTGGAAATCATAGAAATGAAGTCCAGGTATCTCATCAATATATGTAAATTAAATTTGTTTGTTCACATGTTTATAAAATACCTAAGAGGAGGAAAATCATAGAAACTAGTGCTAGTGCCCCCATCATTCAACCCTAGTCTTCAGTTTGCCTTTGTAATCTGTACTGTTTGTACCATTATTTACCTCGGAATGACATTCAGAAAACGCAAATCTCAGTGTCAAATATGCAAGGAATTTAAAGCAACCGCAAAGTTTTGTACCAAAGTAAAACAAAGAACATGATGTAAAGGTATACGTTGATATGGAACAAACACCAAAATAGGAAGCTTGGCTATATTATAGTTGACATAAAAAAGGTCTGATTAAGTATATCATATTTTTACTGTTTATTTACAACAGCGAATTTCGTTTTAGTACTGGTATCTAGTGTTAAGAAATTTTATGGTCAATACTGTACAAGTGGCAATTTTGGGCAATGAACAAGGTCAAAAAAGCAGGAGAGTTTTAGACCAAATCTTATACCTTGAAAATAAATATTCTGAGAAAGTCATCACAAAAATCTAACACTATATGCTTCAAACTAATTTGCAATCATTTTATCAACATACCTTTTTCACATTTAGCTTTACTACTTTGGTAGCGTGAGACAATTTTAAACCACTTCAGTGTACTGATGTTAGAAAAAACAAATGTTACATTTTACATAGTTTAAATAAAACTCCATTAGAATTTAGATTTAGCATACTGCTAATGCTAAATAAACATAATACCGCAGTGATAAATGAAAAAGGCGATGGCATATTGGTAGTTGGAGTTAGGGTGAAGGAGGCTATAGTAAATTTTAACTTTTATTAATATCAGATAAAAAATCTAACTTAGTAGCCATTTTTTTCTTTCATTGGGTCGATGTAAACCATAAACCATTAGCCAAATCTAGTTCCCGAAAGATGTGACAAATCTTGTTCAGTTACTTTTTATTGGCCGTGATTTATGGTGGCTTTTTGATCTATAGGGAAAAGCCTCTGCAGGTGAATTCTTGTAAACTAATATACTATCTGTTTTAGATATATAATTCACTGTTAGTGTTCCTAGTTTTTTAATTGTGATGCATCTTATATAACTTACTTTTGATGATATTTACTTGCATTTTTAACCATGGTTTCCTTCAGTTTGGGAGAATGACAATAGAGGCTTTACAAACTAAAAACTTGAAGCATCTAGTTGGTTAGCATGCACAAATTCATTCAAGGTTTTTTCTTCCAATGCATCTGTCTGTTTCATAGCAGATTCAATTTTAGTAGAAGGCGGCAAACCCTTAGTCTCCTTTGAGATATTCGAATTTTTGACATGTTCTTGAACCTACTCGGTGGACACGAAAGTATGATTTCATTCTCCTCGGTCAAAGGTGTTAATTATGGTGCTAAAACTTAAATAGAAGTTTCATACTACATATCTATTAATAGTTACTTTTTAATTCATTTTCAGTTGTTTTTCTAGGTACCACTTTCTCAAGGGATGTGCCAATGTCAGTTCATGTGTTTCATTTGTTTTATTTGATACAATAATATCTTGAGATTCTATGAGTGTTTCCAACAGGGTTGTACTCAAATGAAATTGATGTTGTATTGCATGCTAAGCCTGACATAGAAGCTAAAGTTTCAAGGCATGTTCTATTTGATTCTGTAGGTTTCTCTTCAACTATATACAGTGTTATAGAATCTGTATTGCGACCCCATTGCTTGTATTATTTTGACTTTGCTATCTATCTTAGCTACAAAATGATGGCCTAAAAATACAAAATGGAAGTCTAGTCAACTATCCATGTTCATGTTAGCAAATCTTTATGAAAAAATATTGCTTGCAATTACAAAATGAATTGCCAATGTGAAAATTTAATAGGATAGCAATTTCAGGATGATTATGCACGTTAGAATGTAGTAGTACAATATCATAGGAAAATGATAAAACTCAAATAGCAAACAACCGATAAGATATTTTGAAACCGTAAAGCTAGATTAGGTCTGATGCATGTAGACATCTTATACTGTTATGATCTAAACAGAAGGGTCCTAAACCCATGTATACCCAAGCTTGAGCCTCCTATGTTATTTTGATACTGTTATCCTTGGTGCAAAATGATAAGTTGAAAGTGCTGATTAGGAAGATGATCAATGACCCATACATATATCCATGTTAGTTAATACTTGAAAAACAATTAAATTGCCAGTGTGAAAAATCAATAGTCATAGGATGTTTTTTCAAATATTTTATAGTATCGAAACAATTATTCATAAATAATCCGTCTTTTAAAACATTATATTTCAATGAAGTATCTTTTTCCAACTTTCCATGTTATCCAACTTAAACACTTGAAAACCTTTGTACCTATGTAATGCATAGGCTTTCCACTAATCAATACGCACACATGCATTATTTTGTCACAAACTATTTTATGTCCTGATCTATCATTATTATCACCACTTGACAATTGTGTGGATAATTTGTTGCCAGAATCTATGCTAATAGTTGTATATGCATGTCCATATAATCCTGAGATGAACTGTTCTGATCATTAAAATCAATGGGATGAGCGTGGACTTGTAATGGACAGTGCAGGAAAAACCTGATCATCTGCAGCTAAATAAGAAAGGTTTGGACCAGGTTGTAAGATAGAATTTTGGTCATGCACAGAAGGTGCCTGAGATGAAGCATTTGCAGTATCAGTAAAAGAATTTGGTGTAGGAGAAGCTACTTATGAATTTGCATCAGATAGATAGGCTGGCTACACTCTCATCAGTCTGCAATGCTAGTGCTTATGCTTGGACAGTGGCAGGTTGAATTGTAGATGAAGGGAGGACTGAGGTGGTATTTTGTGATGAAGTAAGTGGTTGGGTTTGAATATGCCGAAGGTTTATGGTTGTTGTTGTTGTTGTTTCAAACAGTGTAGTAGTGGGAGTTTGAATGGCCGAGGAGGATATGTAGTGAGATGGGGGTGTGCAATGCTGCAATAGTGGAAAATATGTGAAGTTTCTTGATTTTGAAGGCTAGTATGTGCAAAGGTGATGTTTGAGTAGTTGAGGTTCAATAGCATTGAACTGGTGTTGCTAGAAGTGGAACTATGGTTGATAGCAATGTGATAGTTGGATCAGTGAAGTGATGTGACAAAAGTATTGGCAACTGGTGGACAAGATGCAGTGTGTTTGAATGTCAGTGAAAGGTCAGTTGGTTAGATGTTTGTGATATGAAGGGTGAAGTGAGTTCTGTGTTGTATTGCTAGGCAGAATGTGTTATAAGACAGTTTTTTGGCGATGTGGATTGTATGGAGGCAGAGGGATGTGAACCGTGAATGGTTTATAACTTTAGCAGTGTGGATGGAGTGGTGGTTAAGGTGATTTTGTATGTTGAAGTTGGTCAGGTATATGTGCAGAAATGATTGATGGGAAGTTGTTGTTTCTTGGATGGTTGTTGAAATTTGAAGTGTTTGAGTTCGACTCAGGTGCATCAATTGTATGTGTGTGGGATGTTTGAGGAAAGTAACTGTCAATTTGGCAGTGAGGTTGGTTTGTTGTTCGAGCACTGCAGTGGTCTGGAGCAAGTAGTGGATAGCAGTTGGTTTAATGTTGTGCTGTGAAGTATGTGAATTGCAGGCAAGTTGGGGATGTATGGCTTAGGGTGTTAATGCTTTATGTATTTGGCATGTAAACTTATCTAACTTTTTGGAGTGTTAGAATTCTATGACTCTACATTTTAGTCTTTTCTTATGTCATTTTAATTATTTTACGACAGTATTTAGTATTAGTATGGATGTATTGCATGGAGGCTGCTGTAATTCTTTTTAAAATTTGCATTTATTTTGCAACGGGCAATGTGAGTTGTTATATGAGTTTCTTACAACGGTCAATGCATGTTGGGAAACATGCTATGCAACTAGTATGGTTAGTCTATTGCAACGGATTATGGCTGTTGTATTATAGTCTATTACAACGGTCATAACCCGTTGTAAAAAGGTATACTGCAACGTACTTTGCTCGTTGTAAAATGTGGTGGATCTATTACAACGAGGCCTATTACAACGGACACATGCCCGTTGCGAAAACCATATTACAATGGGTATTGTCCATTGCAAAAAGACTGTTTTGTTGTAGTGGAAATGGCTATGTAGCCATGAAAAGAAAAGAGAAGCATTATTTTATTTCTAAGTAAAAAACTAACTAAGAGAAGCTAAGAGAAGAGAGCCTAAAGGAAAACTAAAGAAGAGAGAATGGTTACATGAAACATAAGGGGTATTTATACACATTTAAAACTCTAATCCACTTTTTTGGGAACTACCCAAACTACCCTTCTAGGATGTGTGGTGACCAAGTAATCATTAGCTCCAATAATCACCCATTAAGTGTGCATGAAAGTGTAATGACCATTAGCATGTGGATTACCTTCTAATTTGTACATGAAGAAAGATGTGTAAGTGGGGTCCTCCATGATCCATGACTTTGAATTATTTTCGTCTTCATTTCTTTGTATCTTCTTTGTACATGCATATATCTTCATGAAACAACTTGTATTTGAGTTCAAATTCCTACAAAAATAATATAGAAATTTTCAAATAAATTTTCTCAATTTAAAATATGCACAAAAATGACCATTTTGCTCTTGGATGAAGATGAACATGTGACGATTTCAAATAATTTGGATTTTGGTTTAAACATGTTAGACTACCCAACATGATCACTTATTTAATTTAATTAGATTAAATATTGTGTTAAAAATATGCACATTTACGTGTACCTCAAATATAACTTAACCTCATCGTTAATTTTAACATTTACTTGACCCCAAGTCCAATCATTTTCAAATTTAAGAATTATTTAATTACGCGGATTCTATTTAAATTATTTTGAATTCAAAAACCTTAAACATTCATAACTTTTCCGTTTGAGTTCTGTTTTCGACATATTGTATATGGAAATTTATCAAAAAATCACCACGAACGCAACGACATAATTTCAATGGTCAAATTCCTACTTTTATAAAATTTTCAATTTTAGTCTTATCTCATTTAATTAATTTATCAAACTTTTTTCTTCCTTGTTAATTTTTATATGGTTTTACATTCTCCCCCTTAAAAGGATTTCCTCCCCGAAATCTTTCCAAGGGGTAGACAGCGTAACTTGCAATAAACATCCGTGTTTTACAACCAAGTTATCTTCATAATCATCTACTCAACCAAAAGTGTAATGTGATTACGTGTGCAGACATACTATAAGTGAGTTCAATTCTAGCATAAATGCAAGTGTCATGATATATATCATGTATGCAAACATCATAAACATGCAAAAAGTGTTCTATATAAGTGCAAAAGTGATAATAAGTGTAGTAAACATATCCTACCATCCAATCTAGCAATTGTGATGCATCCTAAACTTAATTCTGGAGAGACAAGTTTACTAGTGAAAAGCTCAGGATGAGTAGTCCTCATGCTTTCTACCATATTTTCTCCCCATTATACTTGAATTAGCTTATTTTCTTTATTGTAGAGCTTTCTAGTTCTATGCTTCACAATGCATGCAGCGGCACGGGAAGGTGTTGGCTCTGTCTTAATGTCTCTTAATTGATTAGGCTTTGCATTCGTGGCCATACTATGAAGGCATTTCCTCAAGTGTGAAACACGAAAAATGTCGTGGATTCTTTCCTATTTATCTAGTAGCTCCACATGATTAGGAAGACTTGTATTCTTTCTAAAATTGGAAAAGGCCCAAATTTTGATGCGAACGTTTTTGAATTTTCAAATCTTACGACCTTTTTAAGAGGGAAAACTTTAATGAACATCATGTCCCCAATTTCAAACTCTAACTCCTTTCTTTGCTTGTCCGTGTAAGATTTTTAGTGATCTCATGCGGTCTTCATTCGTTGCTTAATCAATTCTACCTTTTTCTTTTTGTCACATCAAACACTCAGTGGAAACTTCTGTCAGGTTCTTCTTTATCCCTATCCAACAGAAAATTCTCTTTATATTCTTATTCATCTTATCCCATCTACGGTGAAGGGTTATCCTTGAACGGTGTCTCTCCGTAAGCTAAACTTTATTTTTTCTAAAATCTTAAAAGTTTTGGGATCAAAACATCTTTTATTCCTAGTTACTATAATATAATTTCCTCATTAACTTCCTGTCTTACTTACAGTTTATCGCTAGTTAAGTGTCCCTGTGAAACTTCCTTACGTATGCTCTTTTTATTATGTATATTGGTATTTATCTGGCGGTCTAATATCATCCATAAAATCAACCCAATGATAAAACATGAACATTTCTTATATCATATCTTACGTTTTTCCAATAATCAAAGGGGGACAACCAACAATAACATTCCTAAAAATAGTACAATCAATGGATATTCAAAAAATATGAAATCCATCTATATCCGTATTCGAAAATCGGATAAGTATTCGATATAAAAAAAGGATGCGGATGCGAAAACATCCGCATTCAAAAATTATCTATCCGTTTTTCGCTAGTATCATAGTTCAAAATATGTGTATTTTAGTACAATGAAAGATATTATTTATTATTTTATTAAGTTACTAATTTGTATTATATGCACTTATTACATATTAAATGCTTATAATATAAATTACTATCATATTTATTTATTTTAAACACTTTCATAATCAATATGACTAGAAAAATTTATATTAAACTAATTTTTTAATATATATTCTTAATTTATCGGTCATTAATGGATAAGATAATTATCCAATATCTGTTCATATCCGCAGATATGGATATTCGATATCCAAAAATGATTTAAGGTGCGGATGCAAATATGACATTATTCATATCCAAAAGAATCTTTTGATAGGCCTACCCAAAAACTCCAAAAAAAGATTGCTATAAGTTGCCATTTATCGTTAACTAGTATGAATGATGTTGGGACCCTAATACTCCTTATTAAATTAAGATGAACATTCCTTGTATGTCATTTCATTTGATTCTCCATCTTTCTTAATTTTCCTTCTTGATTTCTAATAAATTTGGTCCATTCATTACTTCAATTAACATACCCCTAATAGTTGATCATTATTGTCAAAATAAATTCTCATTTACTCCCTTTTCTTTTTACTAGTTTCAAAATTCGTCTACTATACTGATCCAATTCTTCCATAAATACCATATTAAATTCCTTAATCGGTTCCCATTAATTCTTTTTAACTCCCATTAATACAAATTTATTGCCTATCAAAATTGTAGTTAGTGTCCATAAATCCTAATCCACTAAATACTAATTAATACGTATATAGTCGTAAATTACACACACACACACACACACACATATATATATATAGACACACACACACATTAAGCACGGTTATACGTGTATGTGTGTGTATTTCTATTTCTAATCATTAATTTCTAAACTAGTAACAGCAACAGTACCCAATTCGTTCAAAATTCAAAATGTCGTAAAATCCATAACACAATACCAATAACAATCATTACATATTTATGGTACATCATTTTTAAAATACAACATTTTTCAATAGGTACATCAAAAAGTAACATGAATAAATAAATAGATAAACCACCACAAGCTTCCTCCTCGCCTTCACCTTCAATATCGCTTTTCCTAAACTGTGTTGTAATGAGGAGAGAGTCAGAATAACATATGTCTGATGAATAAAATTCTCGAGCCTTACTGTAATAGTACTTGGGTAGTATAATTTAAGTAGCAATATGCCTTTCGCATTCTACCTACATCATAAGTCTTTCCAAATATAAGTCTAATGGCTTTCCAAGTTAAAATCCAAAAGGCTTTCCAAATATAAGCCCATAATCCATATGCTTTCAACCTAGTAACCCATATCTATAATCAATGATGTCCTATCGATGTAAGAGATAACACCCAAGTCACTTAATACCTTTTAATGAGAACTAGGCAGACTCAGACCATTTAATACCTCATTTAAGGTAGGTCTCCATCATTTAATACCTATCCCAAGGCAGACCCCTCAATAGTAGCTATCTAGCTGATATTGCATATAATCTCTTTAGCCACTTAATACTACATACCGAAGCGGGCCTTTTCCCGGGATATCGTCTACCACGCCTAATCATTAATCCTGACTGTTTACTACTTCCTATATAGAGATGAGGCGGGCCCTTATATAGTCACTTAATACCATCAATCTCTGAAGTAGGTCCTTCAAATTATGACCCATACCCTACCAAGACATATCATAATAGTCCGGCTATTCGTAGGTACTATAGCCAGATTAATTGGGTAGGTTTACCCTATAGAGTTTGGGACTGACCTTGTGTTATTTGTGATTACTTATTATAGACGATGTCTCACATCAGCCCCAAAGTCACATTACAGGTAGCCAGATTAGCTAGGATTACTTTTGTGCTCTTTTGACTTGTGGAATATACGCTTATAGGATTTTTGTTTGATGATAATAAACATATATATTTCGTTTAAATGTATTTGCTAATGTACTATTTTATTTTTTCTAGATTAAATAAATATTTGTTGAATAAAATAAATTACATATAATTTGAATTTGAATTCAAACAAAACAAGTTACACAGATTTTGAATTCAAACAGAAATTTTATTCAAACAAATATTTATTACAATCTTGAATAGTACAAATTCATGCTCTCACTATATACAATTTTGAATTACATCACATTTCATATTTACATCATTATCCTCACTACATATCACTCACACTCGTATTTGGTCTTCAACTGCATTTCAGTTTGTATCTAGCATCTGAGCAAATCTGCAAAAATATTCACTAACGCAGTAAAATTGATCGAGAAATATTTTTGAAATTTAAAATAAACGATGTTTTTGAAAATATGATTTGCCTCAGTTATATGGGTTGTTCGTCATCATTCACACTTGAATTTATCACAAAGTCGTGCACATAGATATTACAGGGACAGGTAATCACAAGTGGCTGCAATACACACGTGTACATTCATACACGTGTGCACTGCCTCGCCAACTCGTGTGCGCAGCCAACAAGAGCAAGTGTGCAAGTGCAAAGGTCAAGCCATCACTGCAAATTCGACTCGACGCAATGCAATTCAAATTGCCAAGTCCAAAACAGATGCACTATGCAGTGTACAACAAGTCCAGCAGTCAAGTATGCAACAAAAGACTCAGTGAAGTCAAAGTGTGCAACTACAGGAACTCAACTCGACTAACAGTAAACAGCATAATCAAACTGCAACGAGGCAACAAGGAGTGGTCAGAAACAACCACAAGATACAATGCAAACACAAACTGCAGTGGACAGCAAGCACTACCAAGACCACATGCATGTAGACATCAAGCAATCAAAGGCA
The DNA here is from genome assembly GCA_030765085.1 of Allium cepa. Classification (NCBI taxonomy): domain Eukaryota; kingdom Viridiplantae; phylum Streptophyta; class Magnoliopsida; order Asparagales; family Amaryllidaceae; genus Allium; species Allium cepa. The sequence goes on along the minus strand of CM060932.1, from coordinate 1,026,027,622 downwards.
ATGCACAAATGCAACATTTTTTAAAATGCTCAAACCAGAATGGATCCAGTGATAAAATCAGAGCAACAAAGTCATCACAATAAGAAGACCAAACTGCAAATATCCAGAAGTATCAAACAGTTGAAGTCATGAAGCAATCAACATGAATATCACAAGTGTCACAGCAAAAATGAAGACTGCAAGCTCAAGTAATAAAACATGTGTCCAGACAACAACACAATGAACAAGTGTAGCATCTGTGTCAAAGCATGGCAAATGTCAAACATGAAGTGTATGCAATTCGAAGAGAGATTACAGCAAAATGACAGTACATACAAGTGCACACTGGAAATATAAGCGCATGCACATGAAACCAAACAGTCAAGTTCAAGACATATCAATGGAAATGAGACAGGAAGCAAGTCAGTGACAGGCACAACAAAGGGTCAAGATTGCCACCAACAACGAACTCAATGCAACACAGTAGCAAGCTACAAGTGATGCAATCAAGGTAAACCGGCAACAAGCATGAAGTAAATCAAGTCAGTAGCAACCTTCAAACACTCACATATATGAAGTACACAAGTACAAGATCAACACAGCTATATCCAAAGCAAGTGCAACAGAGAAATGCACATTGGAACTACAATCACAGCAATATGCTTGGAGACCACAGCTCGACCAGACAAAGTTCACAGTTGAAGCTCAAGAATGATACTAAGTTACAGGCATATGAAATGCAGACCACAAATGTGCAAATGTTCAAAAGAATATGAAATGTCCAGAGACCAATTTCATATGCATGGTGCAGAAACAAAATGGATGCAGCGATATCAGATGTAAACTGTGAACAACAATGGAATGTTCAAATCATAAGAGAATGCAGACCAACCACTACAATAATACGAGACAAGTTCATGTTTGAACCAACACAAGTGCAAATGGTCTCGACCAAAATTCAATGATCACTGCAACATTGAAATACGCATGTACACAGTAAAGAGACTCAAGTGAATAACATGGCAATGTTGAATGCATGAATAAGTGAATCAATGCATCAGTGATCAACTCAGCAATGCTTAAAATCAATACTACAGTCGACAATCATCAACAGTGCAGAGAAGAACCAAGCAAGTAACAGCAAGTCAAAATTCAGATGCATATTTTTGAAAAAGGCAAAGCAAAAAAGGATTGGGGTTGAATTTAAAAAAGAAACATCGGGTTCTAATTATGTCAAAGAAATCTAATTTGGCAAGAAATCTCTGCATCAAATTTCTCGAATTCATATATGGTCTGTGTTAATTTATAAAGGGGCCGAAACAACAAGTATAGAAAGAAATCTTCGAATTAATTAATTCGAAGACAAATATGGTTGGCAATAATTCAAAATTGAATCAAGAAAGGAATACTCAAATTCCAGAACGAATTCAGGAAAAATAATCAACGACATGAAAAAAATCAAATCTGACAGTGGTTATTAGGGTTTCAACCCTATAAATAAACCCAAAAGAAATCATCATCGGCATCGAGTTATCAAGTGAAAAAGGCAAACAATCAAACCAACGTACGAAAGTAAAATTACATACCGCAATTCAACGAACTCGGTCATCAAAAGGAGCAGCTGCAAGTACAATCAATCATCAGAGAACGAACGAAGCAGTGAGCAAGGACAACAATCATCAGAGAACAATTGATCTCCAGAAATCAAGCACGAGCAAAGAAAGCCCCAATTTGAATAGCCGAACCCTAATTTCAGATCAACAGAGGCCGCCATTTTTTACGTGACAAAAGCAAAGAAGAGGATCGGGTGATAAAATTAAAAGGGGCCGGCCTTGTTATATTTTAAAAGGGGATTTAGGTTTTAAAAATACAAAGGGGTTTTTTAGTTTTTAAAAGGGTTTTTCTTTTATTTTTTTTTGAGCAAAAATTAAGGGATTAAAGTTTAGATTTTTATTTTTGCTCATGCATTTATTTTGAAGTCTGTTTTGTTTTATTTTCGAGTCAACAAATTTGTAAATCACCACCTAGGGTTTAGGTAGTGTCAGATTGTCTAGTTAGAATTATTTCAGTAAGCAGGGTGTGCGAGTTTGCAAAGCTCTAGAGGCGGAGCAGAGTTTGCGAGTAAACAAAGCTCTATAGGCGGAGCAGGGTGTGCGAGTCTGTGAGAGTGTTTGTGAGCGGGAGCAAGGGTTTGCGAGTCTGGTAGAGTGTTTGTAAGCGAGATACTGTTTAATTCTAATAGAAATCTGGGAATGCAGCAGTAGGCAGGGGTTGCCGAAGCTGGGTAAATTTTGTGTGTGATTTACTTTTCAGCATATTTATTTCTGCAGTTTGTTTCTTTGTTTTAAATCGAGAAAATTTGTTATTAACCCTATTCACCCCCCCCTCTAGGGTTAATCTAGATCCTACAAGTGGTATCAGAGCCTGGTATTTTTTTATTTAACTCTAGAGTCATGAGTCTACCAAATAATGCTTTTTCTGAGGGGCAATCTATTGTCAGGCCACCCATGTTTAACGGGAATAATTATGCTTATTGGAAAGTTAGGATGGGTATTTATCTTAGTTCAGTGGATTATGATGTTTGGGATATTATTGAAACTGGCTATAAACCTCCTACTATAACTGTTGGTGGTACTGAGATTCCTAAACCTAAGGATAGGTGGGATGAAAACGATAAGAGATTGAAAACCACAAATGCTAAAGCCATGAATGCTTTAATCTGTGCTCTTGATAAAAACGAATTTAATAGAATTTCTCATTGTACAACAGCACAGGAAATTTGGCACACTTTGGAGGTGACACACGAAGGAACTTCTCAAGTCAAGGAGTCTCGTCTAGCCCTATTCAGCAACGAATACGAGAACTTTGTGATGGACAAAGGCGAGAGCATAAAGGATATGTTTGGACGCTTTTCAACCTTGGTATACAACGCTAGAGCACTTGGGAAGGTCTTCACTGAGGTAGAGCTTGTGCGGAAGATTCTACGAGTCTTACCGATGAACTTTGAGGCAAAAGTCACAGCAATACAAGAATCGAAAGATCTGAGTAAGCTAAGCATGGAGGAGTTGATTGGCAACTTGATGACATATGAGCTTGAGCTAAAAGCAAAGGAAGAATGCAACAACTCCGAACCAAAGAAGAAGACAATTGCCTTAAAAATCAAACAAGAGAGCAATGAAGGAGAATATCCAATTGAAGAACTTGCCATGGCTGTCAATAATCTTAGAAGATGGTCAAGATTCAAGCCACGCAAGAAGAAAACAAAGGGCAATTCGTCAAAAGATTCTGAAAATTCCGATAATGAGCTGACGTGTTATAATTGCAACAAGCCTGACCACATCAAACCAGAATGCCCACTTCTCAAATATAACAAAGGAAAGAAAAAGGAAAAGAAGGTGTTCGCGGCAACTTGGGATGATGAAGAAGGCGAGGAAGTTTCGGATAGCAGCTCAGAGGAGGCTGACTTGTGTCTTGTGGCAAAATCAGATTCAGAAGCAAGCTCGGAGGAATCAAGTGAGGAAGGTGATTATTCCTATAGAGATCTTGTTTTTATGTGTTCTGATCTTACTAAAGAAGTTGATGCTCTTGAATCTAAAATTGAAAAACTGAACTCTGATAAGAGAGAACTTGCTCGTGAAAATCTTAGGTTAGAAACCGAATTTGAAAATATTCATGACCAAGAATGTGAAAAATGTAGAATTTTAGATTCGGAATTGTCAAGACTCAAGAATAGCTTTGAGAATCTTGAAAAAGAAAACTTGAGTCTTATGAAAACCATTGACACTAGGAAAAAGGATTTCATAAATAGATGCGCATCACTTGTCACTGAAAACTCAACACTTAAAAGCAAAGTCCAAAATCTTGAGAAATCTCTAAATAACTTTTCAAGAGGAGAAAAATCATTCAACATGTTATTGAGAAATCAAATTTTTGCTAACAACAGAAAAGGACTAGGTTTTGGGAAATCACAAGTTGATGATAGTGCAAAAGGTAAAAGTGTCTTTGCTCGATCTGAAATAATTGGACATCATGTTGAAAATTGTAGACATAGGAACAAGAACACAAAATTTATACAAGTTTGGGTTCCTAAGAATTCTACAAACAAATTTCATGTCTATTGGAATAAGAATGAAAGAACAAAACAAGTTTGGGTTCCAAATAGTTTGTTTATTCATAATGCTTCTGCCACTAACAACCATGGACCTATAAATAGGTCACATAAATCTTTTCTCGTGTAGGTATGGTGGCAGGCTAAGGAACAACAACAGTGTTTTCTGGATTTTGGCTGTTCCAGAAACACAACGGGCAACAAAGTAAAGTTCCTTAGCCTAGTACAAAGGTGACAGAATCACAATGGGCAATCACATAAAATTATCGTAAAGGTAAAACAGGTAAAGGTATATTTAAGTGATAATCTGCACCATATTCTGAATGAAATCAGCCAAGATTGAGATGATGATTTATTTTTTAATTCTGACTTGTTCACTGTTCAAAATTGAGTTTAAGTTTCTTATGCACATTTTCATGGTCTTGTTTATCAAGTTAGTGATATTTTAAAGTGAAAAAGAAATTCAGATGCAGTTCATACTGGTAATCTAGTTGATAGAAAACTTACGAGTTGAACGTGATTTATGGTGAAACATACATTTGCTGCACCGTTTTTTTCAAAGAAAATATCTGCATTTTTTTTCACTTGAAATAATTTTCATTTAGCAGAATTTTTTTTCGTATAACCTCTTCGTAAAATAATTGTTTGACCATACTTTCAGATTAGTCATGTTTATTTGATTTTTAAAGACAAATTTTGACGAATCCGACTCCCTGCTGATTATCTAAGAGATAAATTGTGATTCAAAAGGTGATAAGTGTTGATAATTAACATACATTACTCAAAAGAGTATATTTGGAAAATTTCTTTAGGAATTTAATCAAGAGTTATAAAACTTTTTGTTGGGTAAAAATTCCATGACCATTTCTATATCTACCATTATTTCTATCGACCATGATTTATCAAATATTCAAGATAGTTTGTCGATAGGTGGTACTATAATCAGGGTTCATTTGCTTTTCATTTCACATTTTTTTGTAAAAATAAATAAATATCCAAAGTATTCACTCTCATTTAAAAGTCCTCACGGTTATGCATGGGTGGATTACTTGGATTTTTGATTATGTGCTTCCATGCTCATTTAAAAGTCCTTACGGTTATGCATGTATGAAACGCATATCAAAATTAATTGATTTAATAGACAAGTTGATTTTAATCCCATTTAAAAGTCCTCACGGTCATGCGTGGTTAGAAGATACTTGATTTCATTTTTAAAATTAAATTGGAATACTACTAATCTCATTTAAAAGTCCTAACGGTTATGCATGATTAGTAGATATTCAAATTCCTGATATAAATGTACCACAAGAAGATTTAACTGTATGATTTTGTATGAGAATTTTATTTCCGTCATTTCTAAAAGTGGAATATGCGCCTAACAAGGGTCGTTATGATTTTTGTTTGATTCTTATTGGAGTTTAATATTTATATTCAATTTGAGTTTAATGTTGGATTAATATTGATCACTCTATCTCTATTTTTATGTAACACTATTATTCTTTTGCTGATAACAAAAGGGGGAGAGAAAAGTTAAGATTTTGTCAAATAGAATCAAGCAAAGGTCAAATAATTTTCCATATGCATCTAAGCTCATTTGTATATATTTCTATCTGTATGCATATATGTAGGGGGAGCATCATGTAGAGAGGAAGCATTTAAATAGGGGGAGCAATTAGAGCATATGATTGATCAAATACATTTAACACGGTCAAAATCTTAAATATATGTTTGTTATCATCAAAAGGGGGAGATTGTGGAATATACGCTTATAGGATTTTTGTTTGATGATAATAAACATATATATTTCGTTTAAATGTATTTGCTAATGTACTATTTTATTTTTTCTAGATTAAATAAATATTTGTTGAATAAAATAAATTACATATAATTTGAATTTGAATTCAAACAAAACAAGTTACACAGATTTTGAATTCAAACAGAAATTTTATTCAAACAAATATTTATTACAATCTTGAATAGTACAAATTCATGCTCTCACTATATACAATTTTGAATTACATCACATTTCATATTTACATCATTATCCTCACTACATATCACTCACACTCGTATTTGGTCTTCAACTGCATTTCAGTTTGTATCTAGCATCTGAGCAAATCTGCAAAAATATTCACTAACGCAGTAAAATTGATCGAGAAATATTTTTGAAATTTAAAATAAACGATGTTTTTGAAAATATGATTTGCCTCAGTTATATGGGTTGTTCGTCATCATTCACACTTGAATTTATCACAAAGTCGTGCACATAGATATTACAGGGACAGGTAATCACAAGTGGCTGCAATACACACGTGTACATTCATACACGTGTGCACTGCCTCGCCAACTCGTGTGCGCAGCCAACAAGAGCAAGTGTGCAAGTGCAAAGGTCAAGCCATCACTGCAAATTCGACTCGACGCAATGCAATTCAAATTGCCAAGTCCAAAACAGATGCACTATGCAGTGTACAACAAGTCCAGCAGTCAAGTATGCAACAAAAGACTCAGTGAAGTCAAAGTGTGCAACTACAGGAACTCAACTCGACTAACAGTAAACAGCATAATCAAACTGCAACGAGGCAACAAGGAGTGGTCAGAAACAACCACAAGATACAATGCAAACACAAACTGCAGTGGACAGCAAGCACTACCAAGACCACATGCATGTAGACATCAAGCAATCAAAGGCAATGCACAAATGCAACATTTTTTAAAATGCTCAAACCAGAATGGATCCAGTGATAAAATCAGAGCAACAAAGTCATCACAATAAGAAGACCAAACTGCAAATATCCAGAAGTATCAAACAGTTGAAGTCATGAAGCAATCAACATGAATATCACAAGTGTCACAGCAAAAATGAAGACTGCAAGCTCAAGTAATAAAACATGTGTCCAGACAACAACACAATGAACAAGTGTAGCATCTGTGTCAAAGCATGGCAAATGTCAAACATGAAGTGTATGCAATTCGAAGAGAGATTACAGCAAAATGACAGTACATACAAGTGCACACTGGAAATATAAGCGCATGCACATGAAACCAAACAGTCAAGTTCAAGACATATCAATGGAAATGAGACAGGAAGCAAGTCAGTGACAGGCACAACAAAGGGTCAAGATTGCCACCAACAACGAACTCAATGCAACACAGTAGCAAGCTACAAGTGATGCAATCAAGGTAAACCGGCAACAAGCATGAAGTAAATCAAGTCAGTAGCAACCTTCAAACACTCACATATATGAAGTACACAAGTACAAGATCAACACAGCTATATCCAAAGCAAGTGCAACAGAGAAATGCACATTGGAACTACAATCACAGCAATATGCTTGGAGACCACAGCTCGACCAGACAAAGTTCACAGTTGAAGCTCAAGAATGATACTAAGTTACAGGCATATGAAATGCAGACCACAAATGTGCAAATGTTCAAAAGAATATGAAATGTCCAGAGACCAATTTCATATGCATGGTGCAGAAACAAAATGGATGCAGCGATATCAGATGTAAACTGTGAACAACAATGGAATGTTCAAATCATAAGAGAATGCAGACCAACCACTACAATAATACGAGACAAGTTCACGTTTGAACCAACACAAGTGCAAATGGTCTCGACCAAAATTCAATGATCACTGCAACATTGAAATACGCATGTACACAGTAAAGAGACTCAAGTGAATAACATGGCAATGTTGAATGCATGAATAAGTGAATCAATGCATCAGTGATCAACTCAGCAATGCTTAAAATCAATACTACAGTCGACAATCATCAACAGTGCAGAGAAGAACCAAGCAAGTAACAGCAAGTCAAAATTCAGATGCATATTTTTGAAAAAGGCAAAGCAAAAAAGGATTGGGGTTGAATTTAAAAAAGAAACATCGGGTTCTAATTATGTCAAAGAAATCTAATTTGGCAAGAAATCTCTGCATCAAATTTCTCGAATTCATATATGGTCTGTGTTAATTTATAAAGGGGCCGAAACAACAAGTATAGAAAGAAATCTTCGAATTAATTAATTCGAAGACAAATATGGTTGGCAATAATTCAAAATTGAATCAAGAAAGGAATACTCAAATTCCAGAACGAATTCAGGAAAAATAATCAACGACATGAAAAAAATCAAATCTGACAGTGGTTATTAGGGTTTCAACCCTATAAATAAACCCAAAAGAAATCATCATCGGCATCGAGTTATCAAGTGAAAAAGGCAAACAATCAAACCAACGTACGAAAGTAAAATTACATACCGCAATTCAACGAACTCGGTCATCAAAAGGAGCAGCTGCAAGTACAATCAATCATCAGAGAACGAACGAAGCAGTGAGCAAGGACAACAATCATCAGAGAACAATTGATCTCCAGAAATCAAGCACGAGCAAAGAAAGCCCCAATTTGAATAGCCGAACCCTAATTTCAGATCAACAGAGGCCGCCATTTTTTACGTGACAAAAGCAAAGAAGAGGATCGGGTGATAAAATTAAAAGGGGCCGGCCTTGTTATATTTTAAAAGGGGATTTAGGTTTTAAAAATACAAAGGGGTTTTTTAGTTTTTAAAAGGGTTTTTCTTTTATTTTTTTTTGAGCAAAAATTAAGGGATTAAAGTTTAGATTTTTATTTTTGCTCATGCATTTATTTTGAAGTCTGTTTTGTTTTATTTTCGAGTCAACAAATTTGTAAATCACCACCTAGGGTTTAGGTAGTGTCAGATTGTCTAGTTAGAATTATTTCAGTAAGCAGGGTGTGCGAGTTTGCAAAGCTCTAGAGGCGGAGCAGAGTTTGCGAGTAAACAAAGCTCTATAGGCGGAGCAGGGTGTGCGAGTCTGTGAGAGTGTTTGTGAGCGGGAGCAAGGGTTTGCGAGTCTGGTAGAGTGTTTGTAAGCGAGATACTGTTTAATTCTAATAGAAATCTGGGAATGCAGCAGTAGGCAGGGGTTGCCGAAGCTGGGTAAATTTTGTGTGTGATTTACTTTTCAGCATATTTATTTCTGCAGTTTGTTTCTTTGTTTTAAATCGAGAAAATTTGTTATTAACCCTATTCACCCCCCCCTCTAGGGTTAATCTAGATCCTACAAGTGGTATCAGAGCCTGGTATTTTTTTATTTAACTCTAGAGTCATGAGTCTACCAAATAATGCTTTTTCTGAGGGGCAATCTATTGTCAGGCCACCCATGTTTAACGGGAATAATTATGCTTATTGGAAAGTTAGGATGGGTATTTATCTTAGTTCAGTGGATTATGATGTTTGGGATATTATTGAAACTGGCTATAAACCTCCTACTATAACTGTTGGTGGTACTGAGATTCCTAAACCTAAGGATAGGTGGGATGAAAACGATAAGAGATTGAAAACCACAAATGCTAAAGCCATGAATGCTTTAATCTGTGCTCTTGATAAAAACGAATTTAATAGAATTTCTCATTGTACAACAGCACAGGAAATTTGGCACACTTTGGAGGTGACACACGAAGGAACTTCTCAAGTCAAGGAGTCTCGTCTAGCCCTATTCAGCAACGAATACGAGAACTTTGTGATGGACAAAGGCGAGAGCATAAAGGATATGTTTGGACGCTTTTCAACCTTGGTATACAACGCTAGAGCACTTGGGAAGGTCTTCACTGAGGTAGAGCTTGTGCGGAAGATTCTACGAGTCTTACCGATGAACTTTGAGGCAAAAGTCACAGCAATACAAGAATCGAAAGATCTGAGTAAGCTAAGCATGGAGGAGTTGATTGGCAACTTGATGACATATGAGCTTGAGCTAAAAGCAAAGGAAGAATGCAACAACTCCGAACCAAAGAAGAAGACAATTGCCTTAAAAATCAAACAAGAGAGCAATGAAGGAGAATATCCAATTGAAGAACTTGCCATGGCTGTCAATAATCTTAGAAGATGGTCAAGATTCAAGCCACGCAAGAAGAAAACAAAGGGCAATTCGTCAAAAGATTCTGAAAATTCCGATAATGAGCTGACGTGTTATAATTGCAACAAGCCTGACCACATCAAACCAGAATGCCCACTTCTCAAATATAACAAAGGAAAGAAAAAGGAAAAGAAGGTGTTCGCGGCAACTTGGGATGATGAAGAAGGCGAGGAAGTTTCGGATAGCAGCTCAGAGGAGGCTGACTTGTGTCTTGTGGCAAAATCAGATTCAGAAGCAAGCTCGGAGGAATCAAGTGAGGAAGGTGATTATTCCTATAGAGATCTTGTTTTTATGTGTTCTGATCTTACTAAAGAAGTTGATGCTCTTGAATCTAAAATTGAAAAACTGAACTCTGATAAGAGAGAACTTGCTCGTGAAAATCTTAGGTTAGAAACCGAATTTGAAAATATTCATGACCAAGAATGTGAAAAATGTAGAATTTTAGATTCGGAATTGTCAAGACTCAAGAATAGCTTTGAGAATCTTGAAAAAGAAAACTTGAGTCTTATGAAAACCATTGACACTAGGAAAAAGGATTTCATAAATAGATGCGCATCACTTGTCACTGAAAACTCAACACTTAAAAGCAAAGTCCAAAATCTTGAGAAATCTCTAAATAACTTTTCAAGAGGAGAAAAATCATTCAACATGTTATTGAGAAATCAAATTTTTGCTAACAACAGAAAAGGACTAGGTTTTGGGAAATCACAAGTTGATGATAGTGCAAAAGGTAAAAGTGTCTTTGCTCGATCTGAAATAATTGGACATCATGTTGAAAATTGTAGACATAGGAACAAGAACACAAAATTTATACAAGTTTGGGTTCCTAAGAATTCTACAAACAAATTTCATGTCTATTGGAATAAGAATGAAAGAACAAAACAAGTTTGGGTTCCAAATAGTTTGTTTATTCATAATGCTTCTGCCACTAACAACCATGGACCTATAAATAGGTCACATAAATCTTTTCTCGTGTAGGTATGGTGGCAGGCTAAGGAACAACAACAGTGTTTTCTGGATTTTGGCTGTTCCAGAAACACAACGGGCAACAAAGTAAAGTTCCTTAGCCTAGTACAAAGGTGACAGAATCACAATGGGCAATCACATAAAATTATCGTAAAGGTAAAACAGGTAAAGGTATATTTAAGTGATAATCTGCACCATATTCTGAATGAAATCAGCCAAGATTGAGATGATGATTTATTTTTTAATTCTGACTTGTTCACTGTTCAAAATTGAGTTTAAGTTTCTTATGCACATTTTCATGGTCTTGTTTATCAAGTTAGTGATATTTTAAAGTGAAAAAGAAATTCAGATGCAGTTCATACTGGTAATCTAGTTGATAGAAAACTTACGAGTTGAACGTGATTTATGGTGAAACATACATTTGCTGCACCGTTTTTTTCAAAGAAAATATCTGCATTTTTTTTCACTTGAAATAATTTTCATTTAGCAGAATTTTTTTTCGTATAACCTCTTCGTAAAATAATTGTTTGACCATACTTTCAGATTAGTCATGTTTATTTGATTTTTAAAGACAAATTTTGACGAATCCGACTCCCTGCTGATTATCTAAGAGATAAATTGTGATTCAAAAGGTGATAAGTGTTGATAATTAACATACATTACTCAAAAGAGTATATTTGGAAAATTTCTTTAGGAATTTAATCAAGAGTTATAAAACTTTTTGTTGGGTAAAAATTCCATGACCATTTCTATATCTACCATTATTTCTATCGACCATGATTTATCAAATATTCAAGATAGTTTGTCGATAGGTGGTACTATAATCAGGGTTCATTTGCTTTTCATTTCACATTTTTTTGTAAAAATAAATAAATATCCAAAGTATTCACTCTCATTTAAAAGTCCTCACGGTTATGCATGGGTGGATTACTTGGATTTTTGATTATGTGCTTCCATGCTCATTTAAAAGTCCTTACGGTTATGCATGTATGAAACGCATATCAAAATTAATTGATTTAATAGACAAGTTGATTTTAATCCCATTTAAAAGTCCTCACGGTCATGCGTGGTTAGAAGATACTTGATTTCATTTTTAAAATTAAATTGGAATACTACTAATCTCATTTAAAAGTCCTAACGGTTATGCATGATTAGTAGATATTCAAATTCCTGATATAAATGTACCACAAGAAGATTTAACTGTATGATTTTGTATGAGAATTTTATTTCCGTCATTTCTAAAAGTGGAATATGCGCCTAACAAGGGTCGTTATGATTTTTGTTTGATTCTTATTGGAGTTTAATATTTATATTCAATTTGAGTTTAATGTTGGATTAATATTGATCACTCTATCTCTATTTTTATGTAACACTATTATTCTTTTGCTGATAACAAAAGGGGGAGAGAAAAGTTAAGATTTTGTCAAATAGAATCAAGCAAAGGTCAAATAATTTTCCATATGCATCTAAGCTCATTTGTATATATTTCTATCTGTATGCATATATGTAGGGGGAGCATCATGTAGAGAGGAAGCATTTAAATAGGGGGAGCAATTAGAGCATATGATTGATCAAATACATTTAACACGGTCAAAATCTTAAATATATGTTTGTTATCATCAAAAGGGGGAGATTGTGGAATATACGCTTATAGGATTTTTGTTTGATGATAATAAACATATATATTTCGTTTAAATGTATTTGCTAATGTACTATTTTATTTTTTCTAGATTAAATAAATATTTGTTGAATAAAATAAATTACATATAATTTGAATTTGAATTCAAACAAAACAAGTTACACAGATTTTGAATTCAAACAGAAATTTTATTCAAACAAATATTTATTACAATCTTGAATAGTACAAATTCATGCTCTCACTATATACAATTTTGAATTACATCACATTTCATATTTACATCATTATCCTCACTACATATCACTCACACTCGTATTTGGTCTTCAACTGCATTTCAGTTTGTATCTAGCATCTGAGCAAATCTGCAAAAATATTCACTAACGCAGTAAAATTGATCGAGCAAAGGGTTTTTCTTTTATTTTTTTTTGAGCAAAAATTAAGGGATTAAAGTTTAGATTTTTATTTTTGCTCATGCATTTATTTTGAAGTCTGTTTTGTTTTATTTTCGAGTCAACAAATTTGTAAATCACCACCTAGGGTTTAGGTAGTGTCAGATTGTCTAGTTAGAATTATTTCAGTAAGCAGGGTGTGCGAGTTTGCAAAGCTCTAGAGGCGGAGCAGAGTTTGCGAGTAAACAAAGCTCTATAGGCGGAGCAGGGTGTGCGAGTCTGTGAGAGTGTTTGTGAGCGGGAGCAAGGGTTTGCGAGTCTGGTAGAGTGTTTGTAAGCGAGATACTGTTTAATTCTAATAGAAATCTGGGAATGCAGCAGTAGGCAGGGGTTGCCGAAGCTGGGTAAATTTTGTGTGTGATTTACTTTTCAGCATATTTATTTCTGCAGTTTGTTTCTTTGTTTTAAATCGAGAAAATTTGTTATTAACCCTATTCACCCCCCCCCCTCTAGGGTTAATCTAGATCCTACATGACTAACCTCACATCCCTATAACTTGTTCATAATTCATAACATTCTATATATATATTATCTCATATCTCATCGAATCCATTATTTAGGCCTTAGAAGAAATATTTCTTATTCCACCTCTATAATAAATTGCTTTCCTAAGGAGCATTCAATAACAATTAATAGCCTATTAAGTACGCAATTAACACGTTATAATTATACATTATTTACACTTATATATAAAAGTACGTGCCCAGCAATTTCTAAGTGCTAAGTGATTACAGTCTAAACTATATTTAAATGTCAACACTTTCAAATTTGTGCAAGTCCCGTTTCCATATTTTCAATATACCATAAATCCAATATCCAAAAGTCCAATCAACATACTTCTATACAAATAAAATTCCGACTCAACCAATTTTATACTAAAATAATGGGATAAAACAATAATAGTAGAAACTTGCAATTTCAATTATTTTTACACTCTATTCAACTTCATTTTACATAAAATTAGGCAAGGGACTTTCTATTCAAATTGTGGAAATAAGCGGTGCAAACTACGAATAAAAATTCGTATCTTATGCACCATTTCGTAATCAAAACCCTTAATCAAATTCAAAGAAAAGGAATAAGAAGTGGAATAGAAGGTAAAACGTTAAAATTACAAATCTACAATTCCCATTATTTTAATATATAAAAACAATTGAGATTCCAATCTTAGAATTGACATTTCATTTAAGGAGTTTTAATGTGATATTTTTATAAACCAAAAATTCCTAAGACATATATTAAATCCGAACTGCACTAATGAATTACTAAAATAGAAATACTAAGATTTCCACTAACTGTAGGGCCCTAGCTTTTCCTCTTTTTATGGATTTGCCACGCCTTCTAATCCCTTTCAGATCTCTTCGTTTGATATATAAAACAAGGGATTCGTACATGAGTTAGATTTAGAAAATTAGAGGTTTGGAGGAGAGTAGGTTTTGAAAATAAACATAAAATATATATAGGATTTCTTACCTGAAACCTTAAAGAATTTTTTGAATCTTTTAAAGAGATGAATTGATAGAGCTTCGCTAGGTTCCCAAAATAATTTGTGAATAAAAAATGACAGGGCTAGGCTCTTATTTGTTTGAAAAGCACTAGAATCGTCAGATTTAAGTCGGTGTAAAGTAATAAAATTTGGAATGTTCATTGTTGCAAGAAATCCTAGCCATCATATGACCAACAGTCGACCGTCTCTACACTACCGGTCGACGACTGGTGATCGACCGATCCTAGGGGAGCGGTCGATAGTTACGTTGTTTTGAGAAATGAATTTTGTGCCATTGTTTTTTATTTATTTTATTCCTTAATTATAGTTTAATGTTATCTTTAATTTTAACATTTACTTAACCCCCAAATATAATTGCTGGTATCTTTCAAATTTCAAATTTAAGAAATATTTAATTATTTGAATTTGAATTTTATCTAAATTATTTTATATATGAAAGCTTCTAATGTCCATAAATTTTCCATTGAGCTTCGTTTTTAACATATTATATGTGTAAATTAATTGAAAAATTGTCGTGGATGCAACAACATAACTTTCATGGTCAAATTCTGACTTCTGCAAAATTTTCGTTTTGAGCCTTATCTTATTTAATTAACTTATCAAATTTATTTATTTCTTGTTAATTTTTATAGGGTGTTACAACATGATGATTGATTATTCAAACCCAAGCATAGAGATCACTTTTCTAAACACCCTATTAAATTGGTATGCCCAATTGATTAGCCATAACATGACTAGTTTTAGACCGCATAGACTATAAATTAGTAAGCTTAATCATTCTGGCTTACGTCTTCTAGTAGAATTTCCTTGATCCGACTCGACTGAAGATCTTCCGATGATTCACTGATCTTTTGCTCAAGAACCATCTCCTTGAGGAGGCTACATTATTAATGCAAATTGCATAGACATTTCTTTCATGATAGTCCGTTGCATCGCTTTCATCCTTTGTATCACATCAGCCATCATTTCTCCTATTACACACAAAATTCCAAGAATGAGTTTTAAGTCATTATGCCCTATTTGAGCCTTAATATGCAAATGGAAGCCATCGTGTTCAATCAAAGCCATCACATATGGTTGAAGCCCTTAAACATTATAAAGTTTTCATGCATGGGATTATTATGAATAAATGGAGCCACTATTGACAAACAAAGCCATCGCAAGACAATTTATGAAGGTCACCACGTGCTAATCATCAGGAGTTAAAAAAAACTATCGAGAAAAAGTTCCATGAAGCTATTGCGAGTAATCCCATACAAGCCATCGTGATAGGTTTGGAAGCGATCGCATGACAAGTAGAAAACCATCGGAAGGAATCCACCTAGATCTTCACAACTATCTCCAAATTACAAATTGAGGTAACCAAACCATCGCATGTAAACAAGGCTACTAAAGCAAATATTTAAATGAGAGTTGTCGTAGAAGGTTTGATAAGGTCATTACAAAGGATCTCTAAAGGACACTTAGTAACTTCCCTTGCAGCTGTCGTGAAGAGTCTCATGAAGATCATTGTGGAAGGCCTTATAAAGCTATCTCGAGAAGTTATACCTAGTAGCCATTGACAATCTTCAAATGGTGTAAGAGCCATCGCCATAAGTATTCTATAAAGCTATCGCTAGAAGTCTTTCAAAGAGCCATCGCTAGAGGTCTTTCAAAGGGCCATCACTACGAAAATTTCTTTTCTAAGCCATCCCGAAGAGTTTATAAAGCAATTTTCTAAGGGTTTCTATATGACAACTTTAGACATAAAAAAAATATAAAGTCATCGAGGTAAGTTTATGGAAGCAATCACTTGATGAAGTAAAGGTGTCAGCGCGAGAAGTTCCATAAAGCCATTGCATTGAAAAGCAATTAGAGCTATCATGGAGCAATATAACAAAGTCAGCGCCAAAAGAATCCATCACACGTCAATCTCCCCACGATGCCATCTTATGTCAATCTCCCAGCAACGCCATCCTTTCCTGATGAAGGTCATAATCCACCGTTCAATCGCTCTAAGAGACACGTGGCGCCAATCTAATAGTCGGAATCCTCTATAAATACAGGTGTACCCGCCTAAAAACGAAATGAATTTTTTGATTTCTTTCTCTTCTTCATTTTCATTTTTACCACCTTGGATAAAAAAGCTTCAATAGGGAACTCTAATGGCCGATCATGCCATCCATGATTTAAAATTTTGTGTAAATGGACCTAGACTATAAAAAATTTCATAATGGCATTTCAAGAATGCAAGTCGTTGTTCATTAACTTGAACCTAACATATTTGACTACATATGTAATCCTACTCAAATATTTCAAGCTATCTTGACCTAACTTTAGTGCTAAAACCTTCTAATTCTCTCCAGTTACTAGATCTGGTGGAGGTTGAATAGATTCATCGCTTATATCAGCATTTCTAGCATTCCTCCATCAAATTCTTCCATTATTTGCCTTTCTTGATTCCTTTTCTGGGCTTATCCTATCAGATCCTTTCAGAGATTTTATCCAAATCCCATGATTAATAGATCCAGCCCGATGTTCTAGTTCTTAATCAAAGCACCAAAAAATTTAGTAGAAAAATTGGTCTGACACCTCCAAATGATAAATTTCAAAGAGATAACAATTCTAAGCGATGAGAAATAGTAAGAAAATTGTAAATTTATAGAAGAACAATAAGAAAGACAAGAGATAATAATTTTATAGTGGTTCGGCTGTGCCTACGTCCACTTTAAATGTATTTTATTGCTTAATTGACGAATATGCAAAGGTCGAAAGATTTTTTACTTTTGAGGTAGCCTCAAATTTATAGTTGAAGCACACGGTAATTTGGCTTTTGAGCCATCATATCGCAACAAAATCATTGAATAGTAGATCTTAGAAGATAGGAAATGGATTAGAAATTTTCCAACAAATAAAGGGATCAAATTTATCCATATATGGATTAGTCCTGATCGATAAGCTCATCATTTTACTGTGTGTTATCCAGTTTCCCTTGAATCTAAATTTTGTTTGTTCAATCTTCCTTTGATTCTTTTAAGCTTGTTCATTTAAGTATTCACCGAGAAAGTTGATTTTATGGAGGAAATCTACAAATCGGTACTGATTCGAAGACTCGGTCAAATTTCTCTATCTTCTTCCTTGCATTGATATCCTCATCATCATTGAGAGTTTGGGGAAAAATATGACATTTTATGGATCTGTACCGATCCATATATGGATTGGTAGCGATCCATAGACTTGTCATTTTCTTATGTTTTTCCGTGTGATTTCCATACTTGATTGTTCTTGAGTTTGACATCCATTCTTTCATAGCTTCGTAGTCTGTTTCATCAAATTTCGCTTTTGAAAAATATCGGATAACAAATACATTCTCTTGCATTTTCTAAGACTAAAATACTGTATTTTATCACAGAGAAAATTAGGATCCATTCCTTATTTTCAAGTTTAAAACGAGAAAAACCTTCCTAAAAAACATATTTAAATTACACACTTATTATTTATTTTTGGTTCCATTTTTTTAATTAAATCTGAACTTAATCGCATGTTTTTATAAGCAAAACTATTTTTTGTTTATCATTTTTTTTGAAAAATCCAAGTTTTTGGCCTAAACTAAAAACGTTAAAAATTTTCTTTTTAGAAGGAAAGGCTTTAATTTGAATCTTATTATAATAGTTCCTTCATTTTGTTCCTCCTCGTATATTTAGTGTGCTGCTATTGACACCCAAAATTATGTTTTTAGTTACTATGAATTTTTTTAGAAGAAATCAATTTTTTTGTATGCTTCTTAACACCATATTCAACTTTTTCATCCGGTCTTATACAATGTTGTATTTTTGATTTTCAACGGTTGTTCACTGCCGTACGACGATAAATAGCTGTGCAACTTCGATTATTAACGGTCGTCAACCACCAATCGTTGATAAACAACCGCATACACTACTAGAACTACAGTATATAGCAACGACAGGTTTCCAACGACCGCCAACGGGATTTTCCAACGGCTACCAACGACTCGTTATTTTTTAACTTGTCGTTGGTAACCGTTGGAAAAATAGCCGTTTGCGGCCGTTGGAAGCCGTTGGAAATATTCGCGTATACCTGCAGCGAGGCCGAGACTGAAACATTATTATCTTCTTCCCCAATTACACCAAAATCCTCCTCCCCTCCTCCTCCTTTCTTGCTCTCAGCTTCCCTACGCAACCGGCAGCCGCTCCGATGCCATCACTCAGTGCTAGCGCCTCTCTCCATCTCCAAACATCTCCAAAATCAGGTTTGCCGAAAACCCTAAAATTTTTACTTTTTCTAATTTTGTGTTAATTTGTTATTATAGTTGTATCTAATGGCCTATTGATTGTTTATTATACCAAAGTAAGTGCTAATTACAGTTATTACCATCCAAATGTCCAAATTGTTTGTGTATATATATTATGCACATATATACATATGTTTATAATTTAGTGTAAATGCGCATTTGAGTTAGTATTAGATTAGTTAGGATTGATTTAAACTATTCTGTGTATGTTTTGTAAAATATTAGGCAAACATGAATTAGTCGACTATTTTACGAACATGAATTATATCTTTTATAAAATATATTAGCATTAGATAAATAAGTATATAATTTAGTATATATACACACATGAATTATATATTTTGTGAAATAGTAAAAATCATATAATTTACTATATATTTGGTAAAATATTAGAATATAAATAAAATAATGCATAACATGCTTTATTTTATATATTTAATAAAAAGGTAACATATAAACAAAATTTAAATCCCTTAGTGAATTTTTGGCCCCGTCTGACAAGTGTTGTATATGATCGTTGTATGAATATTCGTTTTTATTGCAAAACGGATATTCATATTCATCTGATACAATATCTGTTGGATTTGTCCCTGTACTGGACAAGTTACAAACACTATAAAGTAATTATGTTTCATAAATCACATCGTTATAAACGGTTCACAAAATTTCGATGGCATTTCCTTTTTGTTTCTTGTGTACATGCATATGTGTATGATACAAGGAACACAGAGGAAGTGCTGCGGAAATTTTGAAAATTCATTTATAATGATATGATTTAAGAAATGTAATTACTATTGTGTTTGTAATGGGAAGTAGGATAACCGACCATCACAAAAGGTACAAAAATGTGAACAAAATATCAAGAAATATAACTTTGTATATAAACGGAAATGGATTATAAAAAACAGTAAAATCTAAATGTTTTTATCGAATTTGATTAATAATTTATTAACTATTGATCATAGGTTTTACAGTAGGAAAAATGGTCAATTATTTTATTGATCGGAGCTAGATGTATCAAAGAAGAGAAATGGGAGGCTCAATAAGTAAACATTTTCTTAACATAGTAAATATGTTTGTCGAATTTGCTTTAAGTAATATTGAAAACGACGTAGAAATTCGTTGTCCATGTAGTAGATGCAAATTATTGAAGCATTTAGTACCGAATATGGTTGGGATTCATTTGTGCCAATATGGTTTCGTAACCAATTATTTGGTGTGGGATCGTCATGGAGAAATTATAACACGTAACGAAGAACAGTCAATAAAGGTCATTAGTGATGAAGTAAGTACGACGAATCTCATAGAACATATGGTTGAAGATGCAGTACGATCAATGTTCCCCACTGTTGAAATTAATAACGACGATGTTAACGTGGAAAAGGAACCAAATGTTGGAGGCAAAAAAATAAATGATTTATTGGATGCTGCTAAGAAACCTCATAGGAATGGATGTACTAGCGGCACTCAATTATCAGCAACTGCAGAGTACATTGCAATGAAATCAAAGTACAGCCTCACAGAAGCCGGATTTATGGCTGTTGTACAAGTTGCTAAACGCCATATGCCATCAGATAATTTAATGTGCGAAAATTATTATGAAGTGAAAAAAACTTATGTCATCTTTCGGTTTGCCGTATCAAAAAATTGATACATGTCTAAATGGTTGTATGTTGTTTTGGAAAGATGATGTCAGTCTTCGGAATTGTAAAATATGTAATCAAGAAAGATACAAACCAAGGAAAAAAAGGGAAAAGAAGTTCCATACAAGCGTATGCATTATTTACCTATCACTCCTAGACTTCAAAGGTTATATGCATCATCTGTAACAGCGCATCATATGAGATGACACAATGTGAGAGCACCTGAAGAAGGTACGTTAACACACCCATCTGATGGAGAAGCATGGAAGTATTTTGATAAGAAATATCCTAATTTCGCAGCGGAGAGCCGTAATGTAAGACTAGGTTTGTGTACTGATGGATTTTCACCGTTTTCTCAGTTTGATTCTAAATATACATCTTGGCCTATAATTATTACACCTTACAATATACCCCCGTAGATGTGTATGAAAACTCCATATATATTTCTCACAATTGTCGTCCCTGGCCCTGATGATCCGACACAGGGTATCGATGTTTACTTACAACCACTAATCGAAGAGTTGAAAACATTATGGTATGAAGGAGTTGAAACATACGACATATCGAGAGAAAATATTTCAGATGTTCGCTTTCTTTGTTATGGACTATTAGCGATTTTTCTGCATATGCAATGCTTTTGGGTTGGAGTACGGCCGGTCGTTTTGCTTGTCCTTACTGTATGGAAGAAACACGAGCATTTTCTTTATGGCATGGGAAGAAAATTTCATGGTTTGATTATCATCGACTTTTTCTCTATATTAATCATACTTTTAGAAGGAACAAAAAAAACTTCATAGCTAATAGAGATGAGACTTTACAACCACCAACGATTTGGTCAAGTGAAGATGTATATGAACTTGTAAAAGATTATCCAAAGATACATGAAACCGGGCAGCAAACTGAAATCCAAGGTAAATCGCGTTTCATAATTGGTGCAAACAGAGTATATTCTGGGAGTTGTCTTATTGAAAAAATCTCTTAATCTGTCATAACATTGACGTGATGCATAATGAAAAAAACGTATTCGATAATGTGTTTAATACACTTTTGAATGTTAAGGGCAAGACTAAGGACGATCTAAAATCAAGACGTGATATAGAAGAAATATGTAATCGTCCTAAGCTTCATATGAAGCCAAATGACACTAAAAAACCCAAAGCATGTTATGAACTAGATAACAACCAAGTTAAAGTACTGTTAAAATGGGTGGAAGGATTACGATTTCCTGATGGTTTCATCTAATCTTCGTAGATGTGTCGTCTATAAGAACAAAAGACTGAGTGGGATGAAAAGCCATGATTATCATGTAATGGTGCAAAATTTGTTACCCGTCGCTTTCAAAGAATTATTGCCCGTAAAAGTTTGAAATGTTATAACAGAACTTAGTTTATTTTATAAGGAGCTTTGTCAACTACGTTAAAAGTTGACCGTCTTCGTAAACTTGAGGTAGAAATCCTTATACTGCTCTGCAAACTAGAGAAAATATTTCCTCCAGCTTTTTTCAATGTAATGGAGCATTTACCTGTTCATCTTCCATTTGAAGCACGTCTTCGAGGTCCTGTGCAATATGGATGGATGCATCCATTCGAGAGGTATGTTATTAATACTGAGTATGTAAATGTTAATTTAACTATAAATAAAAATCAATATTGATATGAAATATTTTTTATTAGGTACTTAAATCATCTAAAGAAAAAAGTGAGACAAAAAGTTCGAGTTGAAGGTTCAATTTGCAAATTATATATCGAAGAAAAAGCATCGTTCGTTTTCTCTCATTATTTCAATGATCATGTGAATATATCATTTCAAAGTGTTACGCGTAATGATGATGCCGTTGAACAAGATTCTTCTTCTGAAGCAATGTATCTATTTTTAAACAACATGGTCGACATGTTCGAAAATGTGTAGAAGTATGGTTAGATGATAGAGATTACCATGTAGCACACACATATATCCTTCTTAATTGTCCAAAAGTTGCACCATTTATTAGGTAATTATCAGATTATAAGTTTTGATAAATTTAATTTAATACTGCATGTGTAAATTAATAATAAATCAATATATTATGTTTTTGTTTGTAGTGTTTATGAATCACAAAATCCAAACGACGATTTAAGCAAAAATTTCGCTACTTGGTTTTCAAGCTAAGTTTGTGATCCTATAAATAATGTGGTCGATGAAGGATTAAAACATTTGGCGTTGGGACCGAAAAGAAAAGTTAAAACGTATCCAATATTTTTTGTTAATGAATATAAATTCAACACCAAAGAATACGGTGCTGAAAAATTAACAAACAATACCAGTGTATTTGTTAAACGCAGTGATGATCCTAATAATCATATACATGATTTTTATGGCGTGTCAACCCAAATTTTGCAATTGACATATTTTATACGATCCGCAGAGGAAGTTTTTTTTGTTTAGATGCAACCAGTTCAGCAATGTTCCAGGTTCTGGTATTAACATGCATCCAAATTATAATCTTATAGAAATAAAACATACCTTCCGTTATCAGCAGCACGATCCTTTTGTACTAGCCAAACAAGCCCCACAAGTTTATTACGCCCGTTATCCATCTCGAAAAAGAGATAAAGCGGATTGGTCTACGGTTTTTAAAACCAAGGTGAGATTTACATTCGATAGAAAGAATATTCCAGAAGAACAAGCATATCAAGCAGATATCGAAGAAAATGTTGAAATCACAATTACAGACGATCAAACTGATTTTGGACAATTAAATGATCAGACAAATGTATTAGTCGAAGCATTTGAGAGTGTAGGGGAAAATGATATAGAACACGAGATCGAGTTTGAATTAGAAAACGACGAGGACTAAGTAATATCCGGTAATTATTACAATTATTCACGCACACACATCACATATCATCATCATTACATGCGCACTACCAATTAAAAATGACTTTATTACATGCACCACATATCATCATCCTTTTATCTATATCTATGATTAAAAATAGATATTTTCAACAGGTATTATGTCAGGCTCCAGACGTCGTAGCTCTTCTCGCTCGGTCGGCGAGAGTAGTGGTGAGCCTCCGGCCTGACCACTTGTATATTTGCAGCCGAAGACTGATGGAGCGTAAGTATCAAAATTAAAATGATAACAATATAAATTTGTTCATACATATATATATTTATCTAAAGCTTTGTTTTATATTTAACACAAGGGATTTGATTTGGAGCCCTCAGGAGTTGTGCTTGGAATTTCCAAGCAATGATATATGAGCAGGATGACAGATTGCTGGCCTAAGTGGAGTAAGATCCCTTACCACGTCAGGGAGTCCATCTGGCAGGATTTCTGGTGAGTTTATATCACTTTACTATATGAATAAGTATACATGTACAATTATTAATATTTTCTCTTCGTACAGGGGCAAGTGGACTTGGCGGAGCCCGATGTCGCCATGGTTCAGCGCCACTGGGATTCGAAGGTCACAAATGTCAGCTCTTAAAAAATGGGGAAGAAACCGAACTGGATGGGCGCTTCCGTATGGGATTCTTGGATTAGTTGGTGGGAGACCGACGAGTTCAAGGTAAATCTACCAAATATATAGTTAATTATTTCGCAATTATTAAATATAATATTCAATTTAAATTGTAGGTGGAGTCGGAGAGGAACTCCGCCAATAGAAGTAGGAATCCTGTAACGCATCGTGGCGGATCCAAGTCTTTTCAGCATCACCGTGAGGACTTGGTAAATTTATCAATTACAAATCTAAACCGCTATTACATTTTGTATATTAATCAGTTCAATAATTAGCTATGAAAAATTATATTATATAAATTATTTATTGCAGGAAAGATCGCTTGGACGTCCCGAGTCTATGATGGAGGTATTTACCTACACCCACGCATAAAGACAAGCAGACAATGCTGGCAATATTACATATCAGTGGGATGATGATGATAAGGCGGCGTCGACATATGTATGCATATTTTAAATCTTATTTTATTTAATATCGATAAGTTTAAATCCTATTCTACTACTTTTAACCTGTAATTGTTTTTTATTTTAGGCAAAGTTTCAGGAGGCACGGGCAGAGCTGCTTTCAGAATCGGATCGCGATGAGTTGACGATAGAGGAGCATGATAATATTTTCGACGTTATCATGAATTCAACGCAGCAGAATAGGCTATGGCTATGGAAACCAAGCAGTAATCTTATAAACATTGCAATATTATATTTAATAAATTAACCTATAGATACAATAAGCATATGATGATTTCTACCTGAGTTAAATCTAACATATACGTGATTTACCATCCTACGCCATTATCAGTTAATAAAATATGCATTTCCTTGTGGTATATGCATTGCTTAAGATCACTTCATTTACATTTCTATATTTTAAAATATGCATTGCTTAAGAAAATGATTATAATACAAATGTAAACATCTCACATTTTATTTGTAGGTTCGGGAAGCTCAAAAGGCGTGTGACAAAGCAGAAATAAAAAAGCTTAGAGCCATGGTTGAGCAGCTGCAAGAGCAGGATCGTCTTCGCGCTATACAAATGGAGCAGCTGAATCAACATTTAGCGGAGTACGTGCATAGGCATGGTTCCTTCCCTTCGTCGTTTGGTGCTTCCGGAGGTGAGGATGATGCTTGACAGGTATGATGATTATTGTCTTTGTGTTTGGTTATTGTATATATTGACTTTGAGGTGGTAAGGTTTGTGTTTGATGGTTGTTGTGTATATATTGACTTTGAGGTGGTGAGGTTTAAGTGTTTGCATTGTATATTTTGACTTGAATATGGATTGGAGTTGGTGTTGGTGAGGGTTTTGTTGTTTAGGTACATATTGACTTGTAGTTTGATTTGAAAATATAATGTTTGATGTTAATTTTTGGTTGTCTATATTGTTTGTGGTATAATGTGTTGGATATGTGATACATATATGTGAAATGTAGTGGTAATGGAGTAGAAATCGATATATATTGATTGAGTGTGGATGGAAGGTGAATGACTTGCTGTTATAAAAAAAATTCACCCAGGTTAGCAACGGCTACCAACGGCTGTTTGGTCATTTTATTGCAACGGCTTCCAACGGTTATTTGCCGTTAGTAGCCGTTGGAAATGCCGTTGGAAATGCCCCGTAGCTTCCGTTGGAAGCCGTTGGAAAGCGTGAACGTTATTCCAACGGCTACCAATGGCCGCCAATGGCTTGGAGCCGTTGGAATAGTCATTCTCTCTTGTGGTGATAATATTTATGTGCCTATGTGATAAAACAAAATATCTATGCTATTAATAAGAAGAGCCGATTTTTGGAGTTTTGGTACCTAAAGCCAAAGCGAAAACAAGACCCTTATACAGAAACCAATGCTATTATCGTTAATTAAATCATTAAAGTAATTTACATGGTTTATAAATAATGAGAAGAGGAAAAAAAATAACTTTATTCGTGAATTAGTGAGTTCCTCTATCCTGTTTTTCCTATCCCTTTTAGCGTGTCAAGATTCTTGTTTATGCATTTTAAACACTATAAAGGTAACAAAGAATAATATTATATATTAATACTTATTATAATAAATAAAATAAAAAAATTATGAATGCCCAATCTAGTAGTTATAATATTTCAAAAATATTTTCAACAATAATTTGAAGCAAAAATTCTTTTTAACTAATCGATTGGACTATAAAACTTTAACTAGAAATTCCTATGTAAACATAGTTATTTACCGATAAATTGTATGTTCACTGGCCATTAAA
The DNA here is from genome assembly GCA_030765085.1 of Allium cepa. Lineage (NCBI taxonomy): Eukaryota > Viridiplantae > Streptophyta > Magnoliopsida > Asparagales > Amaryllidaceae > Allium > Allium cepa. The sequence continues at coordinate 1,026,001,380 of CM060932.1, read as the reverse complement.
AAATTCATTAACTATTACCAAATAAATCATTGTTATACAATTATCAATTATGTCAAATATCAATTTGAACATATCAATTTTGATTTAATCCTTACTAATTATCATACAAATCGCAAACGTACAAATCGATCCTTAAACTAATATACAACTAATAACTAAAATTAGAATATATGATCAAAATTGAATTTGCATTGTATTGTAGAACATAGATGTTGTTCATTAAGTCATTTTACAAATTACTGAATTAGTAAGTAATGTAAGTTACAATGCAATAAAATAAATTAATTTGCATTGTGTTAGTACCGTCAACTGAGATGGTGGAGCCTGTTGCCTGCCTGTGCCCTGATTGTCAACTGCCGAGATGGAGGAGCCTACTGCTGCTTGCCTGTGCCCTAGCTGCTGAGACGAAGCCTGCCTGGAGAGGAGATGCCTAATTAGGTCGTCGGTCATCGCCTCGTCGATTTGTGAATTGCGGATTCGCGATTTTTTTATTGTTGCATCGAGTGATGAATTACTAAATTTAGTGCCCTAATTTTTTTGGGACCCTAGGCGGATGTTTCTCCCGTTTTAGGAAAGGGTCGTGCCTGTTAGTAAGTAAATGAGTTTAGTGAAAATAAGGGCACATCCCTAAAATTAAACTTAATACACAAAACATTCCCCTCGAAAAAATAATATAAATTACATCCATATTTTCAAATACTACAATTTTCTTTCCTATAATACCATTCTACTCCATCGTAGCATTCCTGTAGGTGTTATTCTCACATCCATAAATAAAATTGCACCACATTAATTATCAATCTTTAAAACATAATAACTTTTTGTAAAAATGACGGATTAACAAACCGTTTTCACCATTAAATTACAAATTTTATTATCTTTCTAACGAGTGGCATTGTGCATATGTAAAAACAATGGCATGACAAGCTATTTGCTGAAAATTCAGCAATTATATGCAATAAGTGAATAGATGTCTGCAATTATACCATATAATTACAGAAATGTTTGCAATTATATGCAATAGTTGCAGACATTTCGGCAACTATATGCAATAATCGCATAATTATATGCAATTATATGCAGTAGTTGCAGAAATGTCTGCAATTTTATGCAATAGTTGCAGACTATATGCAATAATGCATAATTGTCTGCAATTATATGCAATAGTTGCAGAAATATCTGATATTATATGCAATAGTTGCGGACAAGTCTGTAATTATATGATATAGTTGCACATTTGAAGAAAAATCGATGATGTTCAAAATTTGCAGAATTTTCTGCAAATATATGGAATAATTGCACCCTTACTGCAAATATGATTTTTTTTTTTTTTTGTATCAATGATGGATCTTATTTTAAAGATTATAAGTTTTTTGATTTTTTGGTGAAAACGATTTGCTGACCCGATATTTCTACAGAAAGTTATAAGCGTTTGAAATGTTAAAAACGTAAATAACATTCTGGTCTTTTTGTGCACGTGAATTTCAAACAGAGAACGGAAACTTATGCAAAAAAACCGAAGGGATATTTTGTGTATTTGCAAACTTTAGCAGAGATCACCCATATGCGTTTATATGGTAGCCATTACCTTGTGTTTTTCAAGTTGACTTTAGTGATAGACTATATCTAAATCATTATCTTTTTCATTTTTAAGTGAAAACAGCCATGATTTTAAGATACAAATCCACCATGGTGGCAGAGATCTCTCAAGGCTTCTAAAATTTGAAAACGATTCCAATCTATTTTCAGCCACTACCTTTTTTTACCACCCCTTTCATTTTGTAATAAAGAAATCTCGTGGCCCTCTTCCTCTCATTTCCAATGAATCAAACTCAATCAACCACGTCAGCAGCACGTAGGCTCTTTTCCAGTCCATGTGGACCCACCTCTAAGAACTGCTTCAGATAAATTATATTATTATTTTTTGCCGCCGTTGTCGTCTGCTTCCTTTTTTTTTTTCCCCTTACTTGCTTCTTTTGTCTGTATTGATTTCTTCGCTGTTTTAATTGCTATTTATTGAGAGGAGGCGGATGATGAGAGTGGGATAGAAGGAAGAAGAACAAGATGCGGACGATCTGCGATGTTTGCGAGAATGCGGCTGCTGTGTTGTTTTGTGCCGCGGATGAGGCTGCCCTTTGTAGATCATGCGATGATAAGGTAACTTTTTATATACTGTATTTTTAGGGCTTTTTTATTTGTTGATTTTTGAAATACCTTCCTGTTTGTGGATTTGGTTTGATAGATGCAATTTTTAGGCGATTAGGTTACGCTACTTACTAATTTGGATTTGGATATCAGAAAGTTACGTGGGAATATGTTATGTAAATTGTTTCAGTAAAGTTGAATAGATATTGTTGGCCTCACTTTGATTAAACTTTCTAAAAGTATCAAGGCATCATAAGAACGGTGGCATATAGGTGAAAAGCATATAAAGTAAAAGTAGGCACTTACCAATACCGAATATTGATGATTATCCCAAATCATTGCAGCTTATGTGTAATAATTCTCGAAAGAAACTTACATATGATATTTTAGAAATGTTGAAATTAAGAAATGATGAACACTGTCACTATGGAATTATTGGTAGAAGAGAATATAGCGTTATGGCTTATGCAATAAAATAGGAGATGTATTCCATGTCCAGATACAAGGACATTGGATGGTAAAACAAGGACTTTAGAGATGTCGAATGGATTTCCAAGAAGAAGACTGGTGTGGATGAACGGGTGAAAACATGTAAAGCAACGTTTATGACTATCCTTAGGTTCAAAGCTTGAGACGTCATGGCCCCACCACTTTAATCACTGTTATTTCTCCATCATTTGTTATGCCAAATTTTTTTGGATTGAGCTATTTTTTATTTAATCTTATAACTTTGGAAAATATTATATCATTTCAAAAATCATATCCCTTTAAATTCATTAATCAATGTGTATGTGATTGGAAGATTCAAAAAAATTCAAAATTTTGTGTGTGAGCTACATTATGGTAATGATGCGTAAAAAATATATTTAAATCTTATAGTTGTTGATATGAAATATCTAACAGGTCCCTCCTATTTATCCACCTAAATGCTCCTCCAGACTCTTTTTGCAAAATGTTTTAAGGTTAAAATGAAAATTTTGTAGATCTGTTTCATTAGTAGACGATCTATGGAAAATTTGGAATTATATACCCTTCAAAATTGCCTTTTAAATCAATGGGAAAACAAATATTTATAATGGTTCATACCAATTGACAATTCTGTAGGAGTTCGAAGTTTCGAAACGATCCCAAATTTTGAATATATGATTTTGCTAATGATTATAATCTATGTATGTACAAAAATTCATCTCAGTCCAAAATTTTATTGCACAAAGAGAAGTGGATTGCCATCATTTTTGTATTTTGTATTTTGTCCAACTCGTTTTTCAATATCTACGATTTTTTTATAGATATGATTTACTTATCATGAATTGCCAATAATGATCTTATTCCAACATTTATTGTCCGTTAAAAGTTGGTACTTCCGCATCAATGATTTAGTAACTATTTTTAATATATAACATGCTGCGTAGTTAATTTTGATGGGTTGGAAGTGGTGGGATAAGGTTATTTTTTGCAGAAACGATATTAATAATAAATAAATCATATCTAAAAATGTTATCATATACAGATAATTGTAGATATTGAATATGAGCTGGGGACAAATCGGGATAGAAAAAAGACGTGATGCGGATCCCTCCTCTCATTATATCCAACTTAGTCATTTATGGATGTACATCAGCGTTATTTGAAAGTTCGGATGCTTATAGTTTATATGCCAAATCCAAATGTTATTTTGTTGGTTCAGGACAGTTTTTTGTCTTAGATTTTATCCAAGTACTTGCCTTTATTTCAATTTTAAATGCTTTTGCTCAATTGATTGGTCGCTGCTGATTACAAAGATATCATTTAGTAGCCTAGTAGGTCTGATAATCAAACATAGCAGCTTGTAGGTGGTTTAGGAAGCTTTTGGTTCTATTGTACATGAACCTATTTTTGCCAAAATAGCTCTCATGTTTCGAGTGGGATTTGTAAGTATATCTGTAAATGAGGGAATCAACTAGAAGTCTAAAATAATTGTATGGATCGTAGAAACTTGTTTTTTAAATTTGTGAAGATTAGAGTCCGTTTGATTTCATTTTGTATTTTGAATTTTGTGTTTTCAACTTGCACTAAGAAATACAAAGTAATAAGAGAAAAGATTTATAATTCTTAGTCATTGCGACGATCAACGGGCAACGAAAAAGTTGGATTGTTCTCCGTGCTTTTGTTATATCTCGAAACACGAAAAACAAAATAAACCAGTTTTCTATTTTACATGTTAATTTTATTTTTCAAAATTGTTTGTTTTTCAACAATACATACGACGGACGTGCTTTTGTATAGATGAAACACAAAACTAAAAACGACAAGCCAAACGGGGTCTTAGAGAGTGGTATTTGTTTAATAGCTGAATATGAGCGGAAGCAATTTGCACCTAGTATGCTGATAATTGATATCACAATGTTTGAATTTAAATTTGTCATGGTATATTTTGTTTGTTTACTGTTTGTCGTATTTAGAACTGATATCACAATGTTTAAATTAAAATTTGTCATGGTATATATCTAAAAAAGAACTAATTGTTAATTTGGCAGTGTTAAAACTATTGAAAAAGCTTCTACAAACTTTTTTGATTCATCACAGATTAGGTATCAAAACCTAGCCCACACACCTTTCATTTCCTTTTTGTTCAACTTATGGGTCATGTTTTCAACGCTTTTTCCCTTGCAAATCATTTCATAAACATAACTGCTTCACATGCATAGAAACAACCTTTGGGATGTCTCATCCTACATCAGATAGACACCCAACATAGAAAACACTTATCCTTGACAAAACCGATAGCTGAAACCTTAAGGTACAAGCAAGCGTTTTACCCTAAGCTTAACTGAATAACATAATCAATTTTAGATGTACAACTTGGACACATGTATCTTCCTAGATCTCATTAGTACCAGATATCCAACATTAAATTTCTTATCTTATACAATGTCGAAATTTTTGACCTAGTCAAACAGTATGCTATGCTAAGCTATTCTATATGCCCATACACTAATCAGGTACATGACAATTGGACCAAGCCTGCATATGTCTAGCAAAATATTTCATTTTCAATCAATTAGACTACTCTTTAAGGTTCTGTGGTTCAGAATGTATAATATATCAAGTTATAAGTTAAAAGGCCACATATCAAGCTTCAAGACTGTAAATAACATCTTTTCACATCTAATGTTCTAAAGTTTGGTTTTAGTTGTGTTTCCTGTATCGGCGTTCAGTTTCATGGTGCATTTTACATCCCAGAAAGAAGTATGAAGAAAAGGAGAAAAGTTTCACTATCCTAAAGGTTGATTTAAAAAACAGTTGTAAACAACATAATTATATGTTTTAGTAAACTGGAAATGTGATTTTGTTCGTGTTTGCTTTTCAAATAAGCAGCTTCTTTTTTTCTCTAAGGCGAAAATCTTTCAGGTTCACATGTGTAATAAACTTGCAAGTCGGCATATACGAGTAGGACTAGCTGATCCTAGTGAAGTTCCTCGCTGTGATATTTGTGAAAATGCACCTGGTTTGTTAATAATATCCTGTCTCATGGTATTTTCCATACTAGTTTTCAACTTAGATAACCTTACATTTGAAGTGTGCATTTGCAGCCTTTTTTTACTGCGATATAGATGGAACATCACTTTGCTTGCAATGTGATATGATTGTACATGTTGGGGGAAAAAGAACTCATGGGCGGTACCTGTTGTTAAGGCAGAGAGTCGAGGTTTGTAAAACATATTTTCTAAAAATTTACTCCCACGACTTCATTTACTTATATTGCCATTTGCTTCTCGCTCATCCAATTTTAATTGAATGAAACTGTCTAATGTTGGATAAAAGAATTGGAATGGTTGAGATTTTTCTTGGTGCACAATGGGACATATAATTTCATTTGTGAAGTAGACATGAAAATTTATTTCACAAATAGTCCTTTGCTCTATCTTATTACATTTCAGGTCAGTAAATGCTCATTTTGAAAATGTGCATGTGCATTTCCTGAATTTGTACACGTACATTTTGAAAACATGCATGTACAAATTCAGAAAACGTACATACTTATTTTCAAGCCGTACATGTATTGGCTTGAAAAAAGCCTACATCTTCAATAAGTTCGAGTTAAGGCCTATTGGTGACATAAGCTTTTCAAGGTCCTTAATGGCCAAAGCTCTATGTTTAAGTAGGTGCATCGATGTGTGAATATAAAGTATCAGTGACTCAGTAACTATTATCTTCTCTTTATTATGATATATATTTATAACTATTCTCATGCAAGAAACTCATACTTCAAACACTGTTATTATCTACTTAGTTTCCAGGTGATAGACAAGGTCAAATAGACGATGCAAACATGCAATGCAAGGACCAAACTGAAAACGGACAGGTTCAAAATCACATAGTTAAGCAAAACTTACAGAACAGTAAGGCACAAACTGTTCCAGAAGTCGATGGCGATGATCACGTAAACTCAAATATGATCGATCTTAATACAAGACCATACCGAAACCTCGGTCAGGCATCAAATTCTAGGGTATGTATGTTCATTGATTCCTGTAGTTATAATCTCAAAAAGATTTTCAAAGCATTTATGCTTGTTTTACATTTTGCATTTGAAGTTACAAATTTGTCTAACTGTAAGATTTTACTTTAGAGTCAAGGCATGGATTACCAGAGCAGCAACCACGACAATGGTTCATGAAATCTCAAACAACAATTGTAAAATAATGATGTAATGCACTATTGTTATAATGCAGTAATAATTAACAGACTTATGGAAAATTCGGTCTTTCTGTACAGTAGGCCATCAGCTTTGATATGTTGTATTTATAAACACTATTTCACTTTAGTTGTACTCTGTTTTCTTCACTGGGAAGGTTATGTGGACCAATCTAATTTTTTTTTTTTTTTTTTCTATAGTTTACTGGATAAGATTCATCTAATTTTATAATATTTCAGCATTTTGATTTATGAACTCATATAATGAACATTTTGATTTATGAACTGTTGTAAAATTTTCTGGTTTTATTTGAAACTGGGAAACATATAATGACCAATGATTCTTTTCCCTTGGCCATTCATATTGATCCACATTTCTCACTCCTAAAGACACATTACATAAATTCACGATATTCATGTACCGATCGTTTAGGCATTAGAAAGACATATCGTCTGATACGGAAAAATAAAGAATAGAATAACAGTGTCTCGTGGAAGGATTATATATAATATTAACATATATAATATTAACAAAAGGTAGTACATATTGTTACTCTCAAAATATTAGGATTTATCAGAGTTACAAACATGCACCAACTTTTAATCTGAACAGTTATAACATGCCTTTACATATATACTAATAGAGCAATGGAAAATAGAATAGCTAATATCTTTGGAGGCCTCTTCCATTCATCCGTCAACTTCAAAACATCCAAAACATAATGTCTTTCTCAGCGAATGAGTACCCGACAGTTTAAATAAAAAATAAACTTCGAATCAAATATGATCTGATATGAGAAACTCAAAATATATGTATGAACATATAATAGTACATCGTGAGACCATCCCATAGAGCGGAACGGGTATTCTCATCACAAGAGCCAAAACCATTTATTTTTATGAATAAGGGTGATACATAGATAGTCTCTAACGTATAAAAAATAAATATATAAAATAGTTGTGATGCTTGCATCTTACATTATAACAATGTTAGGCTATGTTGTCAAGGGCACCGTCCAGACGCTGCTCAAGCGTTATTTGGCTATTCCAGCGTTTAACTTTTTTTTTTCTTTGACTCTTTTTTCCAGCCCTTGTCTGATGCGCAGCCTGAGCGTTAAGATTTTCTTGGAATGCTAAAAAATAGGCCTTTTTGGTGTAGTTTTTTTTACTTTGACTAAATTACATATAATTATTCCAAAAAGCCTCAATTTTTTTGTTTATCTGTTGAAGTTTTTTATCTCCTAATACAACAACTACAAAAATGACAACTACTAAGCCATTATTCCCAAACAAGCTGAGGTCGGATAGAGATGGAACCCAAAACTAAATGACAAAGTCAATTTAAAAGTTTTAACAACAACAACAACAATAAAAATCATGATAATAATACTAAAATAAAGCCAAATACGTAAAAATATATATATATAATTTTAATATAATTTTAAAATTTATTTGCACTTAATATATTTCATATCAAAGTATATAGAAGATCATTCATAATTAAAAAGAAATGTACACTTTCATGTTTTCCAAAATTTACTTAATTGATTTTCTAGTTTAAAAAACAAATATCTAATAATAATTTCTCATTAACTTTTCACTTCTTTGAAATATGATTTTAATGCTTCTTCCTTTCACTTTCTTATTCTATTTACTTTTAAATTCTGTTTTAATTATTTTTATAATATAACCGAGTACTCTACTATAGTTAAAAAAAAATTATTCACAATTATTATTTTCTTTTATGAAGTCATGATTACTAAGTACACAAACATTTAGTTACAGTAATTAGATAAATTTCATTATGCATAAACTTTATGTATAAGTTTTATTATTGTTGTAAACTATAATAGGACTTTGTTTCTTTTCTAATTTATTAACAATAAACGTGAATTGTATTTATATATATCACCTATATTACAATAATAAATAATGATGATCTAACCTACACAAATTGAATTTCTTATCATATGTAGGTACTTTCTTATTGCTACTTAATGAAAAATAAATTTGTATCAATTATATAGCGAGCGTTTATTTTCGTCTAGGCTCCGCCTAGACTCCACTTAGACTCTAAAGGTATTCTTAGCGTCTAGTGCTCCGCTCTGCCTCAAGCAGCTATTTAGGTATAAATTTGTAATGGTGGCATTCAATAAATGGACTCCAAAGGAATATCCACAATACTTCATGAACTCTTTCCAACATGACAAGGGTAGCGCCTCTTTATTAATACCTCAGTTATTAATTTTGATGATAGCAAGATACATTCATATAAAATAGGGATATTAATGTTTTGCGAAGTTTATAGTATATAGTACATGATATTATATATGTGTTGAATCGAAGACTGTACAATATAAAGACTCAAAGAAAGGACACGAAGACTCATGAGTATAAAGACCAAGATATGAAGATCTTAAGACTATAGTATAGTATATAGAGTCATAGAATATTATTAAAGTCTCTGATAAAAATATTTGATCTCTATTTCTCATTTTCTTATCCTTTATTGTTAAAACAAAATATCTTTAAATCTATTTTATGAAAGATTTTCAAAGTTTAAACTGTTTATAAGCTATTATTAAATTATTTTATGAAGTATTAAAATATTTTACAAATCATGAGATTTTCAAAATATTTAAAAACAAATAGTTTTTCAATTTTCAAAGGGATATGTCAACATATACCCTATGTGTATCTCGACATACATGCCGCAAATTTGAAAATCAAATTTTGAAATGAAGTGTTTATTTGTTGAAACTCTTCACGAATGGATATGTCTGTTTATTCTCTATAAATAGAGGGTTTCAAAAGAATTTTTCAATAATCAAATTGCTATTTCTTCTCTCCTCTTGCTCTGCCAAAATTTCTAGTGAAAATTTTATTCAAATCTCTTCAAATTCGACCAGAATTAATTCAATCTTTATTGTATTGATTCTCTATTATTTACTTTCTGATTTAATCATCTCTTTATCTCTCTATTCAAGATCAAAGTGCTACTCAAGAGGCTATACGATCCATTTATTCAAAGCTCAAATTGTCTTTGGAAAAACCATCAACTCTAGTTGTATTTGTTTGGATGTGATTGTAGTCTGTTCAAATAAAATGAGTGTGCTTGGTAGTCTGAAAATCCGAGTTAGGTGTTTGTAGCCCGTCCAAATCATGTGGGTTTACCTATGCCCGAAAATTCAAAAGAGTGTGTCTCGAAGTCTCGCAAACGAGATTGTAATTGGGTTTGCCTTCTTCCCGTTTAAAGATTGGCATTTGAAAAGATATATGTACAAGCAATTGTACGTGACTGGATGTAGGAGAAATCCGAACCAGCATAAAATTTGTAGCGTTATCTCTCTAACTCTCTACTTTACTTTACTGCTTTTACTTTATCTGTGTTTACATCTGTGTTTGATTGTTGATACGATTCTGTGTTGAAAATATGAGATTTAACATTAAACCTGAAAGAAGTTTAAAAAGAATTACAAAAGTTAGAAAACATTATTCACCCCCTCCCATAATTCTGCAAGCACATTTGGTATCAGAGCACTAGGTTTTCAAAAACTCGTAATTTGATTTTTGAAAAATTTTAATGGTTAGTAACACTGTTACTACATTTGTTAACACGTTTGTCTTTATTACCCTTTCTGGCCCACCCATAAGTCCCCTATAATCAAAAGAAATATAATGGTTTGGTTTATTAGGATTAGATTTGGTTTTGTGTGCATGTTGGTTTGCTCTTTGGATTTGTGTGTTTTTAGTTTTATTTGGATTGGTTATACATATGAATTATGTATAGTTTGACTTTGATAAATAAAATTTACTTTATCAGTCTTCATTATTACATATCATTATGCTTAATAGTGAATTACATATCATATAATCATCATATATCATTATCATAATCATATCATTTTCATTTATTTATTGGTTTTGAATCCATGGTCTCTAAGTATTTGATTCAGGGAGAATCGTTACTCTTTCACCAATTTTTATTGATGACAAAGGGGGAAAAAATATAAAATATACATACGCATATATTCAGGGGGAGTTATGTATCTCAGCGGGAGTCATATCATATTATATATATATATATATATATATATATAGGATATTAATGGTTGTCATCATCAAAAAGGAGGAGATCGTTAATACCCTAGTTATTGATTTGATGGCAACAACCTTGATAACAAATATGGATAGTAATGTTCTGCCAAGTTAAATAGCGTATAGTGTAGGATATTATATAGGTGTTGAATCGAATACTGTATAGTCTAAAGACTCAAAGAAAGGACATGAAGACTCATGAGTATATCGATCAAGATATGAAGATCTCAAGACTATAGTATAGTTTATAGAGTCATGGAAATTATTAAAGTCCGTGGTAGCAATCTTTTCTCCATTTCCCGTTTCCTTTATCTTAAAAAATATATATTTTTAAAATATATTTAAAAAAAATTCATAAAAAAATTTCAAAGTTTAAAATGTAAATAAACTATGATTAAATTATTTTACAAAGTATCAAAATATTTTACAAAGCATAAGACTTTTCGAAATATTTAAAAACAAAAGAATTTTCAATTTTCAAAGTGATATGTCAAAATATACCCTATCAGTATGTCGACATAAAAGCCCTAAATTTGAAATTCTAATTTTGAAATGAAATGTCTATTCATCGTTACTCTTCGTGAATCGACATATCTATTTATTCTTTATAAATATGGGGTTTCAAATGAATTTTTTGATAATTAATTTCTTATTTCTTCTCTCCTCTCACCCTATCAAAATTTCTAGTGAAAAATTATTAAATGTCTTCAAATTCAACCAGAATCAATTAAATCTTCATTGCATTGATTCTTTACTATTTACTCTCTGATTTCAATCATCTCTCTCTCTCTATTCAAGATCAAAGTGATACTCAAGAGGTTATAGAATCCATCGTATCTAAAGTTTAAGAAATAGTCTTTGGGAAAACAGTCAAACTCTAGTTGTATTTGCTTAGGTGTTATTGTTACCCATTCAAATTAATTGAGTGTGCTTGGTAGCCTAGAAAACCAAGCAGGTGTGCTTGTAGCCCGTCTAAATCAAGTGGGTGTATCTTGAGCCTGGAAAATTGGAAGAGTGTGTCTGTAGCCTCGGAATCGAGATTGTAATTGGGTTTTCTTTCTGCCCATTTAAAGATTGGCATTTGAAAAGAAATATGCACAAGCAATTATACGGGATTACATGTTTGAGAAATCCGAATTAATATAAAATCCTTGGTATCATCTCTCTAACTCTCTACTTTACTTTACTGCTTCTACTTTATCCGTGTTTGCATCTGTGATCGGTAGTTGATACAATTAGTGTTGAAAATCTACGATTTAACATGAAACTTGAAAGAAATTTAAAAATATTTAAAAAAGTTAGAAAAAACTATTCACCCCTCCTCTATTGTTTTTTTAATCCATAATTCTGCAACCCACACTCCCTACCGGATGCACAGTTTATCTCTAGCATAGATATACCTGACAGCCCATGTAATTTAGGTCACTTTTGAATGTTACCGGGCTGGCCCACGTCTATCATACATAACGTCAAATATATCCTATCCGTGCACATACAATCAAAATTTTTCTCTAAAAAGGATATAACATATGCTATGGTAGCTATCCGCATAGCTTGGGCTCCCATGTGTTTCAGTTTTAGCCATTTCTTAAGCGAGGTCTTCATTCGAATCGTCTTCCAGTGAAACACATGAATGCCAACTCTTCCCCCTCCATTGGAATTAACCCTCAGGATAGGCATTACAATAGGCCTAGAAAACCGAATAAATCAATCAGATGTTAACGCTGCTATCTCGTTTGGAATCAACCTCCAAATAGGTAATAAAATAGATCTAACATCCTATACAAAATCTTCTCCATGGCTTTTTAAAAGTATCTTTGTTTGATTTAATATATTTTCAGTTTTTGAAGTGGATTGGATTGGGTGTGCTTATGTATGCTTATTTGACTTCGGACTCTGCAAAATTGTCATATAGTGAATTTTTCGGTTAACTCAATTTCAATTCTTTTGAAAATAAATGGATAACCTATAAGGCAGAGTCTCATTGAGAGGATATCCCTACAATTTTCTCTTAAGGAGTAAGACGAGTTTATATATACGTAGAACATCATCAGGAGGATATCCATATCGAATAAACTTCATGTCTCTTTTATATATTTCCTAAGTTAAAGGCCATGCCCGATAGTTGAAAAATCAACTGTCTGGTATGTCCTAAAAAGTAAAAAAATATAGCCACTTTAACTTATCCGTAGGATGTTTTACTTACTTTTCAAACACATATACATGACATCAAATATAAGGGTCAACCTTTTTGGCTAACGCTACTCAACGTGCCAGGCCAGTAGCCAAGGAGAGAAAATGTTGGTTATCCAACCCTAAGCCTAAACACAACTATTCTTTGACACCCATCACAAGTTTGTTAGTGGTCCCAAATGTGAATGCATATTAACGCAATGTATAAACCAATTGTTTTACAAGATAAAATGCTATTAAAACTTTTATTACCAAAACATACATATCTTTTATTCAAATTAACAATCTTTTTTCCAAACTGTTCTCATATTTTAAATTATTTTAAAGTACCTATATTAACGATAAAGGAATGTATGCAAATTTATTTGCAAAGATAATACACTTAAAATTATATGTAAGGAGATTAAAGCAAATTACTATTAAAACATATGTTTTCTATAAACCTCTTGCCTCCTGTAATAAATTAATCATTTATTTTCCAAAGCTTTTTACATTGAAATTTATTTTTAAAATATAATCAAATATTGTATAACTATTCCCTTAAAATATCTTCAAAGATATTGTACTTAAAATTAATTATAAAGATTTTAATAAGGTATAAATAAAGTACTATTATAAGGCATCGTAAAAAGTGCTTAACCAAGCTTTCTAGTTTTCAATCTTTTGCTAGTTTGTCTTTATAACCTTAAATATTTTGCAAACAAATTCTTTGATATAAACTAAACTAATTTTATTCAAGAATACATTCATGTAATAATTTTCCCAATATTTGAAATAATTGAAAATATTTCAAAGCGCATTTATAGTGACTCTTTTGCTTTCTAACTTTGAGTTGTTAGCTTTAATTTTATACACAACTCCAACAAACATGAAAACACAAGGTATATGCCATAAGGAAAATGATAGAATTGAAGTTATAACATATAGAGTTTTCATATACTTTTAGAAGTCAGGTGGTGTAAAATTAGCACATTCATAGTTAAGATTTATACTACTACAATAACTTGTGTATAAATCATATTTATTACTATTTTAAAATGGTGAGAATCTCACTTATCCTTTGGTCAAGACCTAGACCAAACCTCTTAGCCTTAAAACCTTGCTACCAACTCCAAAAGCAAAGCAAAGATCACCCTTTCCTAGTTGCTTTTGTCATCTCCTTTGTAGCCCTACTTTTTGTCCTTCTCTCCAAGCTTTTACAAAAGGGATGCTACTTATTTAGCTATGTGATTGTTTTTGGTTGAATGATAGTTGCTTTATGGAATTTTTAAAGTGATTTGAGTTATTTCTGATGGAAGAGAGGAGAAAATTTATGAAAATAACTTAACTTGTAATTGTTTTTCTCTTTCTCCATTTCTTGGGCTATATATAGGTGACCAAGCAGGGGTACTTTGGTCATTTCTAAACCCCTGTAGCCCAATTCTACCTCCCTTTTGTCCATTTGCAGGCATGTTTATAAATAGTGGCCTAACCTAATTCGACCACCCTTTTCTCCAATAGCAACCATCCTTATGGCATGACCTGATTCGACCACATTTTGTTCTAATAACAACTGTCCTTATCAACCACACGTTTATTTGATTCAACTACATTTTGATCCAATATAAACTATCCTTATCCATTGCACATTTATTCTAAAATATGTAGAATTTTTCTGATAACTTTTAACGAGTTTAAAGTCATATATCGATAAACCAATTTTCAATTACATAATCGAGTATATTTTCTTTACTCATTAAGGTAAAAATATTTGAAAATGGTTTATCATTTGTTATATTTAAAAAACCTATGTTAGGGTTATATAATTCACCACTTGAATATTAGATTTTCAAATTTCAAAATGACTAAATTACTGATCGTTGCATCCTCCCTCACTTGAAGGAATTTCATCCCCGAAATTATCATCGCCTTCAAACATGAATATATATATCTGAGAGATCGATGGAATACAAAGTGCATACACACACATCATACTTGAGAACATTGCATAAAAAGTGAAGATATATACTAAGTGACTTCACTTTATGCGGTTAACACACTATAAAAGATGTACTATATACAAAAATTGATAATCTCATAGTAGCTCAGGATAAAATTCCCTCACACTATCTTCAGTTTTCCAAGTATAGTCTCTTGCATCATCGCTCCACTATACCTTAACCAATTGAATAACCTTTGACCTCAGTTGCTTCGTATCCCTATTGACTATACGAACATGCCACCTAAGTATGGTTAAGTTTTGCTTGATCTCAAGGTCCTCCTGCTGTGCTGGCTCTACCTATCAAAGATAGATTTTGTACGTATTTCTGTAAATAGGATTTGTAGTGGGTAACTCGACTATGTATGCAAGCGTACCAATATGCTCAAGTATTGGAAAAGGTCATATATATCGAGGATCTAACTTTCTCATCTTTCCAAATGCACAAATTTTTCATCGAAGAAACTTTCTCAAAAACATATTCCCCAACTAGTATTCCAAATATCTACATCGTTGATTGACATAGATCTTCTGCTTATCTTATGCCTCCTTCAACCTGCTTCAAATTTCAGCTACTTTTTTAGTCACCTTTAGAATCACTTTGGGCAAGTACTATTAGTCTTGACCCAACATGATGGAGATTTGCGTGGATAGCCATATAGTGCCTTGAAAGGTGCCATTCTAATGCTAACCTAGTAGCTATTATTGTAAGTGAACTCGACCAAATGGAGATAATCTTCCTAAGAACCCTTGAAATCTAGAATACATGCTTGTAATAGATCCTCCAACATATAGTTTATTTTCTCTATATGCCTATCAACCTATGGCTGGTATGTCATACTTAAACTCAGCTTCGTCCCAAAGGCAGTTTGCAACCCTTCCTTGAACTTACTTGTAAAATATCAAATCTCTAGCACTTAAATGCTTCTTGGAATTCCATGGAGTCGAACTATCTTCTTTACATATAAATTTTCCAAACTTAAGGCAGGTTTAGTCAACTCCTTCAGAAAGAAATGCGCACTCTTGGTTAATCGATCGACAATAACCCAAATGCCTTTATTTCTCCACCTTGACCAAGGTAGTCCCTTAATGAAGTCCATTAATATCTACTTCAACTTCTACTTTGGAATTTCTAGTGGTTAAAGTAGTTTGACCATCTTCCGATGGTCGACTTTGATTTTTTTTTTTTTGCAGGTCGCACATCTATTCACATAAATAGAAATATCTCTCTTCATGCCTTCCCACTAGAAAATTTGCTTCATATTTTTATACATCTTGTTAACCCTTGGATTAATGGAGAGTTTCACATGATGTCATTCAATTAGCACTTCCCACCTAATGCCGTCTATATTTGGAATGCAAAATCGTCCTTTCAATCTTAATATCACACGATGATTTATCTCGAAACCTGGATAGTTTTCTAGTGCAAACCTTTCTTTGATGGCTTTCATAATCTCTGCCAATCGAACATATTCTTGATATTTTCTCACAAATGATCTACAAGAGTCGATCTAACCTCCATATTTGCCACAGCGACATGCCTTCTTCTCAGTGCATTAGCAATGACATTTTCTTTCCAAGAGTATACAAAATATTAGGATTGCAAGAGGAAAGAAATTCCAACCAATGTCGTTGTCACATGTTATGTCTTTTCGGGCGAAATATACTTCAAGGACTTGTGGTCTGTGAATAATTCGAACATTTCACTGAGTAAATGGTGCTCCTATATCATAATCCCAAATATACAGCCAACAACTCTAAGTTATGCATTGTATAATTTCACTCATGCAGTTTAAGTTATCGGCTAGCGTAGGTTATAGCCTTCCCATGCTGCATAAGTACTGCCCCAAGACGCAAGCCACAAACCCTAGTATAGATAGTGAAACCCTTGCCTCCATTTGGGAGAGTGCTGGTTAACCTCTTATTTAGCTTGTTGAATGCCTCTTCACATCTTGTAGACCAGACGAATTTAACATCTATCTTCGTCAAATTTGTTCTGGGAAAAGCAATCTTCAAGATGTCCATAATGTTTTTCATGTATCAGATTCGAAATTCTTAAGAGGATTTGGTCGCTTTCCTATAGAGTTGTGTTGCCAGAAAAATTGTCGGGAGTCCATAATGTTTTTCATGTATCACATTTGAGGAAGATAATCCATGATCCATCACCTATTGTTGAGCCATTCGTTTAGGAAGATTTGGAGGTGGAAACAAATTTAACCGTGATAAGATATTCGGTTTTCATTAGCGTAAGAAAGTCATGAGGTTAGTTAAAGTTCAATGGAGTCAAGATTCTAGAGATTGCACCTAGGAAACAGAAGATAACACGAGGGAGGCTTATCCCGATTTGATGACAAAATCGAAGTTTACCTGTTGTATGGATTGTGTACACATCATTTGTGGTGTAGTTGCTTAGTATGTATCTTTTGTATGTGTTTTATCATATATAATATATGCCCTTTTTGAGTTACTTTGAGTTATCATTTTATGTGTAAATATCGAGACGAAATTCTTTTAAGGGTGAGAATGCAACGACCCATATTTAATCACTTTAAATACTAATATATTTTTAAATAATTAATCCACGGATTTTATAAATCAAATAGACAAATTTCATATAATAACTAATGATGGTGAAGTTTTTTTAAAATTTGGTTTGCAAAAGTAATTAGTTCGAAGAAAAATTGAAATTGTGACTAAAAGTCGTTTTTTAGATTTTCAAGTTTTCATCGTCTAAAAGTTACCGGAACATACTGTGCAAAGTAGAATACACATGCACGCATGCACATATGTATAAATAACATATTATTTAGTTAAGAAATGGTTAGAGATAAATAAGTTTAAATATTTACTTAAAGCAATAAAGAGAATTTAACTTCTCTTTTATATTTACGGAAAATGAAATGTAAAAGGGTATCATCATGTCATGTTGAAAGAAGTGAAGTGATGATGATGAGAGGGGGAGGTTAGAGTTTGTGCGGTCAAGGAGGAATGGGAATGGGTGATGTGGCATTACAATGTGGAGGGCATGGTATCTTTCAATTATCAAGGTATTTTGGTAATTCCCCTTATCCATATTATATAAAAGTAATTAAAAATTTGTTCATTTCTTATTTTCATTTCATCCTTTTAATTTTCAAACAATCATCTCTCTTTTCCTAGCTTCTTTTTATTTCCATGATTTCCCTTAAGTCTTCAAGTTAAAAATCTTCTTCTTTTCCACTTTAAATCCTTAAAACCTACTTCAAAACCCTTCTTTTCTACACCTTCTTTCTTCCAAAACAAGTCCAAAAACACGCTCCTCAAGCCATGGCCCTCTTCCACCTAGGCCGAGCCCTTCTCCCCTCCCTAGGCTCCAAAAATCAAGTTTTTGAAAGGAAAAGTTGGATCAAAGTGTCGGTGGAAAAGTTGTAGTAGTTTGGTTTGACTCTTGTTGACTTTGGTGAGTAAATCTCGCTTTTAAAAATAAAGACTTATACTTTATTATTTGTGATGATAATAGTTGTTAGTTGCTTATGTTTATATGTGTTGGAAAGTAATGATTATTTGGTTGCCTCCCGCTTGAAGTGAATGACATTTGTGATAATTAGATAATTACTTAAAATGTATTCGAAGTGCTTAAGTAATAGTTTTCAAGTGATAAGCTTTCCTTGATTTATGGATGATATTCACATTTATGTATGTATGTGACTATGTATATGAATGATGTAATGTTGGATGGAAAGTTAACATTTGAATTGGTTTATGTTGACATAGAGATCCCGTGTGTATTAAAACTTGTTTATTTCGTGTTTTTATTAATATTTATAAAAAGTTTCTAAACTTTACTTTATATTTTCAAACCTTTATAAAAAGTTATTAAGCTGATTTAAATATAGAAGGAAAAGATTTGAAGCCTATTCTGATGTACAAACTAGTTCAAAAATTATGGTCCATATTGTGATAGTTGTTGTGGATGTAGTTTGTAAATCGACAACTTTTGTGTAAACTAAAATAGTTTCTACTTTAAATATTTTGGAAACTATTTTAAAATATATTATAAGTATTAAAAAGGAATTTTAAAATATTAAAATATTTTCAAAAATTATTATTTGATTATTATTTAAATAAAAGGTTTAATTATTATTTGAATAAAGGTTTAATTATTATTTAAATAATTTTTTTAATTATTATTATATATAAGTTTTAATTATTATGTAATTATTGTATAATTAAAAGGTTTAATTATTATTTAAATAAAAGGTTTATTTATTGTTTAGTTATTTTTCAAATGAAAGGTTTAAATTTATTATTAATTAATTAGACAAAAGTTTTTAATTTTAAATCACTTATTTTCCAAATGTCAGTTTTGTTTAAAAGCAACTATTTTTTGAAGAATGTTGTAAAATACAAGAGATTTCTTTGTCTGTGCCATTAAGTAGCAAAACAAATATGATAAGTAGTGCTAAAACGTTGACACGTTTCTTTGAAAGTAAGACATCTTTTATTTAGCATTATAGGCCGATGAGTAAAATTTCCTCTGTCTATGAGATCTAGAACCAAATTTTCTAGATGAGAGATAGAGAACTCGAAACGTCGAAAACATGATAAGTATAAGAGGGTTAATTTCAATAATGGGTCATGATTAAGTATATGTATACTTAACACCAAATTCCGAGGTATGGAAACTTGTATCTATCTCGAGAAGTAAGAAAGAATGTCGAGGCAAGGATAGTTTTCTAACTTATTCAACTTCATTATTAATCAAAGTATATCACTGTTTGAAATTGGAAAGTGGGGATAAGTGTAGGATGTCTTAATTTTCATATGCAAATCTATACTTAACCCAGATAGTGGATTTG
The DNA here is from genome assembly GCA_030765085.1 of Allium cepa. Classification (NCBI taxonomy): domain Eukaryota; kingdom Viridiplantae; phylum Streptophyta; class Magnoliopsida; order Asparagales; family Amaryllidaceae; genus Allium; species Allium cepa. Next base: position 1,025,981,451 of record CM060932.1, on the reverse strand, counting down.
TCCACTATCTATAACTTGACCAATTTAAAATTATCGATTATTGGTTCAGAGAGACTAGGATTGGAGAAACATGAGTTATTCAAAAACGATTTTAAACTAATGTAAGCATTCAAATTGGAAACATCTGGAAGATGACGGAATCAAAGACGAAGATCTTTGAAGTGCAAGTACTACTTGCTACTAATCCTAAGAGTGATTTCAAAGCGGATGTAGTACAAGTGGTGCCTTCTGTTTTCTGATACCTTGAACAACTTATATGGATAAATGTTAGTATTGTACTGTTGCCTGAAGGGCGGTATTAGCATTCCAAGTGGGATTGCTATGTAAATGGTAACGCACGACCTCAAGCCTCACAACCAGGAATAACTAAAGCAGAGGATATATAGCAAAGCTATATGGGTCGCACCCATTATGGTATGGTCATCACCCAATCTAGATCGATATTTCCAAATTTTGTATGCTAGTGACCTGGGTATGGTTGTTGATCACAACTGGGATGGTGGCATATTTGGCACATTCCAGTAAGGAATAAGCCGGTCTTGCCATGTAGGGGGTCCATGTAAGGTCCTCGATACATTTTTTTCCAGAGGTGTACTATGATAGACGGTACCCCAGTAGCCTTATCATTATATGAAATCATTTTCTAATAAGTCGGTTCTAATGATTATGCCATTGATTCGATAGATGAGTCAGTCAGTTCGGAAGTTGGTTTAGTGATAGATGTAGTCGACGGGGTAGAGGGTCTTCAGATACTCATTGAGCTACTCATTGCCCTAATCTTCCTTGTAGGCTTCCTGCTCCGCCAGCGCGACAACTGTCCAAATCATTTGACAGTACATAATTAGTTGTGCCCAAATATGTTAGGATATAAGATGCAAGCATTTCAGCTATGTTATATATTTATTTTAAACCATAGAGGATATTATAATATAACTGGGTTTTCTATTTGAAAGGTTTTGGTTATCGTAAGGTAGAAACCCATCCATGTTTATATGCGGTGTGGTCTTACGAGATACCTTTAATTTTAAAAGAGATTTATAAATATAATGATTCAATTATTTGGTGTTCATTCGCACCAGACCCATGTATGACCTGGAGTTTTTCTTTCATTCCTTAAAACTCTTGGATGCTCAGATTTGTATGAGTAGCCAAATAGTCTAGGTTCTTACAGATGTATTTTGGAGGAGCAATGAGTAGTTGGCTTTGACATTATTTAGTTATCTATTTTATTTCTGTTGTGTATGTATATTATGTATCAATATTGTGGAGACGGGCAATTATAACTGTCCCTGGTTGAAGTTAGTACCAGTTGTAACTCTAATGTTTCATTTTGAAAGTGACCTATGTATTATCTTATGTCAATTGTGTATGATTTCCTTATGTTGTGAGATCTATATTTCTTTCTTCTCATCATTTTCTTCTGTTCTACTCTAGCGATCTATCTTTCAGACACCTAGATGATTGAAAAATGAATATCATGGATGTATTAAGTGTCGTCTTTAGGAGTAAGAAAGGCAGATAATTATACATGGTATCAGAGCTTATGTTGAGCAAAAACCTAGGCCTTGGTTGGGGTAAACTCATTAGAAACAAGGTTAGTAATACCCTAGAATGAGGTTAGTCTATGAGAGCATGTACTTGTAGTTTACATTTTTGTGTGTGTATATTAGAGTCATTTGATCAGCTTTGATATGTTTGACTTAGTACTCTTTTTCCTTATGATCATCTTGTGTAAGTATTATAAAGTTATCTTACTATATCCAGGTAGTAAGAATGAGTAATGGGCAAGACGAGGTAGAGGAGCTAGTAGCACCATGACCACCAATGGTCGAGCTCCAAATGTTAGAAGAGTTGGAGTAGTTGAAGAAGCGGCACCAGTGCAACCTCGTGTGAACTTTGCAGCTCTATGCAAAGACTATACTAATCTAGGAGGAAAACTGTTTAAGGGCACAAAATCCATTATCAAGGTCCAAGCATGGCTTCTTTATTACGAGAAGATTTTTAAAGGGTTGTATATTTTAGATGAGTAGAAGTTCTTCGTAGCATCTTGGTAGTTACAAATGGAGCACCAACATGGTGGGACTCTGTTATAGTAAATGTTCAGGATGATGATTTTTCTTAAGCTAGATTTAAAGAAGTGTTTGAATACCAATTCATGCCTGTTGTGGGGAAGACCCGCATGTATAGGAGTTTCTTGGATCTTAAGCAAGGAGATTTGTCAGTATCGGAATATGAAACCAAATTTCACGAGTTACGATGATTTGGCCCAAAGTTAATGATACTCCTCTTATGAAGAACAAGTAACTACATGAGTTTGAAGTCTGATGGATACCGATTAATGATGCTTGAGCTCATGTTAGTTTATAATCCCATTAAAGGTGAGAGAGCTAATTTAGGTTTTTTTTTTCTTTCCTGTAGCAAGCAAGAAAGTAGAATACGTAGAATCAGAATGTAAAAGAGATAATAATCAAAATCGAAAGCAATTAATGGAAATCAGCAAATAATTACCTGAGTATGAAATCTTACGGATATCAATCAATGTTGCTTGAGCTTAACTATTTAAGTGTTAATTGATAATCGCCATTAGAGGTAAGAGAGGCAATTTAGATTTTTTTCCCTACGGCAAGGGAGAAGGGAGAACGCGTAGAAACAGAATGCAAAAGAAAAGGGTATTTTTGGTATTTCAGAAAGACGCTGTTGAAATCTTATTCAATAAATTATCATTATTAATAGTAGAGATGAGATGTTTGTGATGGAGATGAGGAGAGTATTTCAAGAGAAGATGACTGCCCATTTGAAGGGATCTTCTATGGATTTGATAGATATGGTTTTGAGGTACGAAGTTCTTGAGAAGAAGAAGTCGACAACAGTACAAAGCAGTACTAACAGCAACCCAAACAAGAGGAAGTTCAACCCACAATAGAGGAAGCAGTGAAAAGGAAAGTCAGGAGGAGATAAAGGGAATAAGTTCAAGGATGTTGAGTGTTTTCATTGTAAGAAGAAGGGTGATTTGGCAAGATTTTATAAAAATTCTGAATCTTTGAAGCAGCATGCAGGACCTAACTCTCCAATGGTTCAAAAGACACTTTGTTACAACTATCAGCAACCAAGGTATATGGTGAAGGATTGTCAGCTAATGAAGAAGGGTCGGCAAATCAAGGTTTATGCCATCAAAAATGAACCATCAACCTCAAGGGATGTGAAAGGGAAAGGAGTTCTTTAAGGTACTTAAATTGTTAATAGCAATTTTGTTTGAGTGTTGTTTAATACCGGGGTTTTCGATAGTTTCATTCCTATAGAATAGGTAGGTAGATTGCAACTTTGTTCAAGAATTATAGAAACCTCTATATGTGTGTCTAACCCCATTGGAGGTACAACTAGTCTGTGCATGATTTGCGAATATGTATTGATTACTTACCTTGCCCACTATTTTTTTGCGACTGGTTTATCCTAGATTTTATGGGTTTGATATTATATTTAGAATGAACTGGCTGAAGGAAAATACATTTGTTCTTAATTGTGTTGAAAAGATGGTATTATTGCAAAAATAAGAGGGGGAATCATGTTAAAGTATCATGTGATGATCCAGACAAATGTATGAGTAGTTTCTTGTATATCCTTGATTCATCTCAAAACGAGTTAGGGTCGATAGCAATTGTTAAGGATTGCCCTAATGTTTTTGAAGAAGTTAATAGTCGACCTCCACATCAGGAGATTGAGTTCCATATTGACTTAATTCTCAGTTAGAAACCTGTTATTTAACTTATTCGGAAAATGGCTTCGAGAAAGAAGGAGTTAAAGGATCAGAAAGATGATTTGTTGAGAAGAAGACTGATTAGATCAAGTCATTCAAGTTGGGATCAATTATAGTTTTTGTTGCAAAGTCAGATGGTTCAATAAGATTTTGTGTGGATCATCGGGAGTTGAATAAGCAGACAATTTGGAATAAGTATTATTTACCCTGTATAGATGACATGTTTGACCAACTTCATGGTACTCAAGTATTTTATCAAATGGACCTTGTTAGGATTTTACCAGTTAATGGAAGCGGAGGACAGTATTCCCTTAACAGCATTTAGAGGATTGGATTTTTTCTTCGAGTGGTTAGTTATGCCTTTTGGACTAACCAATGCGCTCACTTATTTTATGGGTCTTATGAATCGAGCTTTTAGAGATGCGCTTAAATTTGTGTCAGTCTTTATAGGTGATATTCTTTTTTACTCTATGATCGAGGAAGAACATAAAAACCATTTAGAAATGGTGCGGTAAATGTTAAGGAAACATGTTCTGAAAGCTAAATTTTCTAAGTGTCATTTTTAACAATCAGAAGTAAGGTTCCTCGGGCATGTTATGTTGAGGAGGATATTTTGGTTGATCTAGTAAAGGTAGCGACTATTTGAGATTATAAGACAACAAAGACTCCAAAATTTGTTCGAAGCTTCTTAGGCTTGGCCAGATATTATAAAGATTCATCTAAGACTTCTCTAAGATTGCCTCACACCTAACTAAGTTGATGAAAAAGGATGATAAATTTATCTAGACTTCAAAGTGTGAATAAGAATTCATTAAATTGAAGAAAAAATTGACCAGCGCTTCAGTTTTAGCTATTTCGAAGAGAGGTGGGGATTGACAGTGTATAACGATGCTTGTGGTGTAGGTTTGCGTGTAGTTTTGATGCAGCATGGTAAGGTCATTTCTTATGCTAGTAGACATCTGAAGCCTCATGAGTGGAGTTATGCAATGCATGATTTGGAGTTATTAGGTTTTGTGTTTGCATTGAAGATGTGGAGGCATTACTTGTTGGGTGAAAATTTCGAGTTCTTTATGGATCATAAGTCCTTGAAGTATCTTTTCATACAGAAGGAACTGAATATGAGGCAGCAGTGATGGTTCGAATTTCTGACGGCATATAATTTAGATATCCTATATACGCTAGGAAAAGCAAATGTGGTAGCAGATGCTCTGAGTAGGAATGTAGTCTTGGCTCTTTTGGCAGTTACCACGACTCTACTCGAGTGGATTGCATGCAAACAAAGAGAAGACAACCATCTTTTATAGTTTATGCAAAAAGTTAAAGAAGGTCAATGTTTGAGTTTTATGACAGATAGCCGTGGAATTTTGCGAATGAATGGAAGGTTATGCATTCCAGATGTTGACGGTCTTAGGCAGGAAGTTTTGACGGAATGCCATAAATCTAAGTTAAGTATCCACCCTAGAGTTAACAAGGTGTACTAGGATATGAAGCGAGTATTGGTGGACAGGGATGAAGAGGGATATCTTAATCTATGTTACCCGATGTGCGAACTGCTAGCAAATCAAAGATAATCATCAAAGAACTGTTGGATTACTACAACCATTGGAGATTCTGAATTGAAAATGGGAAAAGGAATCGATGGATTTTATAAATGGTTTGCCTCGATCAAGCAAAGGTAATGAAGGTGTTTGGGTCATTGTGGATCGGCTAACCAAGAGTGCTCATGTTATTCTAGTAAAGCCAACTAGGACTGCGACAACATTGGAAAATGTTTATATAAGGGAAACCATTCAATTGCATGGGGTTCTAGTTAGCATTCTAAGTGATTGGGATCCAATCTTTACCAGTCGGTTTTAGGAAGCATTACAAGCAGCTTTGGTACAAAGCTAAGTTTGAGCATAGCCTACCATTCTCAAATGGATGGGCAAGAAAAAAAATGAGCCAGGTATTGAAAGGACTATTAAGAGCATGTATCTTGGACTTGGGAGGACCATGGGAGGATTATCTTAACTTAGTGGAATTCTCTACTAAAAATAGTTATCAAGCAAGCATTGTCATGACACCCTATGAAGCTCTTTATGGATGACCATGTAGATCACCATCATGTTGGGTAGAAACCAGAGATCGGCTAGTGCTTGGACCTAATATGATTCGGGAGGCTAAGAAGAAGGTTGTGTGATCAAAAGAAGGATGAAGAAAGCCCAAGATCGACTTAAAAGCTATGCCGACAGAAGGCGAACGGATTTGGAATTTTTAGTTGAAGGCTCTGTGATTGTGATGATTTCGCCGATTAGAGGAGTTGTTTGATTTGGAAGAGCAGGGAAGTTAGAGCCTGGATATGTTGGATCTTTTTAGATTCTTGAGAGGATTAGGTTGCCTATAGAGTTAAGTTGCCGAAAATATTGTCATGAGTCCATAATGCTTTTCATATATCACATTTAAGGAAGTATGTATATGATCCATCACTTATTGTTGCGCCATCTGCTTAGGAAGATTTGGAGATGGAACCGAATTTAACCATAATAAGGCATCTACTTCACATTGAGGATTAAGATGTGAAACAATTGTGTAACAAAGTCACGAGGTTGGTTAAATTTCGATAGAGCGAAGATTCTAGAGACCACAGTTGGGAGATGGAAGATGGCATGAGGGGGCTTATCTCGAGTTGATGATAGAATAATATTTGCTTGTTGTGTGGATTTGTGTACTCATCATTTGTAGTGTAGTTGCTTAGTATGTATCTTTTGTATATGTTTCATCACATATAATATATGCCTTTTTTGGAGTTACTTTGGGTTATCTTTTTGTGTGTAAATTAAGACAAAAATCTTTTATGGGGAGAATATAATGATTCATAATTCAATCACTTTAAATATGAATATTTAATATATTTTCAAATAACTTATTAATGGATTTTATAAATTAAGTAGACCTCTTTTAGGTAATAATCAACGATGGTGAAATTGTTTTAAAAATTTGGTTTACAAAAATAATTAGTTCAGAGGAAAATCGAGAATCATTTTGGATATTTGACTTTTCATTGTCTAAAAATATCGAAACATGTATATACACTAGAATATATATATATATATATATATATATATATATATAGACACCCACATATAATAACATATTCCTTAGTTAAGAAATGGTTAGAGATAAATAAGTTTAAGTATTTACTTAAAGTAATAAAGTGAATTTAACCTTTCTTTGATATTTAAAAAGAAAAGAAAATGTAAAAGGCTAACATCATGTAATGTTGAAAGAAGTGAAGTGATGGTGATGAGAGTGGGAGGTTGGAGGTTGCATGCGGGTGATGTGGCATTACAATGTCAAAGATATGGTTTCTTTAAATTATCAAGGGTATTTTGGTAATTCCCCTTATCCTTTTTTAAAAGTAATTCAATTTTTTTTTTCATTTCCTATTTTCGTTTCATCCTTTTCATTTTCAAATATTTATCTCTTTTTTCCAAGTTTCTTTTTATTTCCACGGTTTCCCTAAGTATCCATGTTAAAAATCATCTCTTTTTCCACTTTAAATCCTTAAAACTTATATCAAACCCTTCCTTTTCTTCTCTACACTTTCTGTGACGACCCGAAATTTTTAACAATTTAAATTGGAATATTTAAGTAATTGTAACTATTGAAAAAGTTAATTTTAACTTGAATTTTAAATTTTAATATTTACTTGATAATTAAATTATGGAATTATATAATTAGAAATTGGGTAAGATGTTGAATATGGAATTTTAAGGCTGTTAAAAATAATTTGAAGGCTTATAAAATTTATATTAATAGCATCGAAGGTGGTGTAAGTGTTGAAATTGAGTTTGGAAGTGTTTTGTTCCGTTTTAAAAATATATCGTTCAAATTAAATTTAAAAATAACCTTCCGAGGCACAGTCTCGGAAGTTGACGAAACGAGTTCCATTGGATCCGAAATAGTCAGTTATTTTCAGATTTAAATTTTCCCAAAGTGTTTGGATTTACCATTTGCTCGTACGGGTAAGAATCGCGTCTTTATTAAAATCGATAATTTAATATTTTTAAATCTGTTAGATCAAACGTTGGCTTCTCCTATACGCCATTCCCTTAATTTTATATCCCACTTCTACCTGTTCTTCCTCTCATTTTGAAATAAACTAAATCGTTCGTTGCTAAAAAAAGGAGAGAAAATCAAAATCAATAAGAGGGGAAACTCGAAATCAAAACAGAAGGCCGGGAAAACAAAAGAATTTGGGGAAATTCAAGTCGAAGGAAATTCGCGAGCATCTCAGGTTTCTTCTCGAATCGAGCACGGCTAAGGAAGGGGGTGATGCAACAGGATGGTTTGCGACCTAGGGTGGGTCACGATCGTTCGTGAAGGCATCACGGCTCGCACACGCGCCGCGATGAGGGTAGAGGGGAAACGTTTGGAAGTGGTGGTTGTAGTTCGTGGAGGAGCGAGCGTGGCAATCGATGCACCTATGCTCGATTTCAAGGCCAGTCAAGGTGAAGGAGCCCGCGATTGGGTACGGCTTGCGGAGATGGTTGGAGTTTGATGGTGGTATCTCATGTGGTCTGCCTTGCTTGGTTCATCTTTCTGCAAGGTATATTTAACTTTTTTTTTTCAAAAGCTTTGATTTTATATGGAAAAAAAAAGTAAGTTTAGAGTTTGCTGTTTTCAAATAGTGAAATAAACAAATAGCTTAAACAATTTTATTATGGATTAGTTATATATATGTATATATAGAGGACAATAAGTAAATCTGGGAATTTTAATAACAATTTAACTTTTTTTAAAAGGACTTCAATTCGAACAATTTGATTTAAATAAAGTTTATCAATAATTTAATTAAATCATTAGTAAATTAAAATTATCACATGAAGTAATTAATTTAAATTAAATTTTTAGTTAAATAAAAAAAATTGTTGTTAAAGGGGATAGTTGATTGTTCGATTTTGTAAGATATTAATAATGCGTATAACTGCTTAAGCAAGGTTTAAATTTGAAGGAAACAAATCGAGATCAGATTTGGATTGCAAAATCAAAGGTGAGTAATCTCACGCTTCCGGACTTTTATTTAAATTAAATGGTTAAATTCAAATGATTGTTTGAATGGTGGAAATTGAATTGATGTGTTATATTATATAGTAATGTATAGTCTATATTGAAATGGTTGATGTTTTGTGATGAATATTTTGGTAATTAGATGCTGTGCTTGCTTGGATATTTCGGTACCATGAGTTATCGAAATATATAAAAATTGGATTTTTTTTTAAAAGGAAATAAATGGTGAAAATTTGAAAGTGAAATAATCGAACGAAATAATTATAGAATATAAAAAAATGAATTGGAAGAAATAGAAGTGATATTTAAAGACGAGAGTTAACTTGTAAAGTAGAGATTTAAAACAAGTTCTGAATCCAAGTTAAATCTAATAAATAAAGTTTTAAATTATTAAGTGTTTTAATAACTTGAAGGTCAAAGTGCAATTGTAAACCGAATTGAATTTAAAAATAAATGTGGTTTTAAATTCCTTTAAGTTTCCATTATAAAAGAGAAATTGAATCATATTAGAGTAAATTGAAATGTAATTGAGAAATCATTAATTTACATAATTGATGATGTAAATAGAGATTGATTAGTTAAGAAAATAAATCAATATAAGTGACTTATGAGAATTTAATTAATATGAGTAATTAAGGATTAATGTAATTAATATTGTTAATTAATTTATGAAGTAATCAAGATTACTTATTGATTGGGATTCAGGATAATTAATAACGTGAAATTAATTAAAGATAATTACTTGAATTTAATGGAAAAATAATTGATCCAGGGTGATTAATTAAGATGAATAATGAAGGGTTGAGTAATGAATTGATTTGGAATTAATAAATATTGAATAAAGGAATCTAAGCGAATGTGGTTCCATTTGAATCAATTGAATAAAGTTGTATGTGATTAAGCATTGCTTATGGATGACTGAATGGTATTGGATGTTATGAATGAGTTGATATCTCTGATATGAAACGTTGTATATGTCATTTGAATAACTTGGGCTAGAATAACATGAGTTTTGAAGAGACCGGGGTCGGGAATTGGGAAATACCCGAATCCGCTTCGAATTTTTATAAATTGATTTGTGAAATCAATCGGCTGGAATGAAAGGTTTTAGGTAAATTGCATTATTTTATCTAAGTTTGGTACTTAGAAATTGATATGTGGAATAAGTATTATCTATAGAAAATTGTGAATTTGTTAAATTGATACATGTCACCCCAGGTTTATAATAGTTGTTTGCTTTGGTAGGCATGATAGTTAGGTTTACTCACGCTGGTTTCCAGCCTGACCCAGGTGTTACTTTGGTGTAATGCTCGGGTCAGACCGAGTATTACAGATTTTCAGGTAGGTACGCTCTGGAGCTCAGGAGGCGAGCTGGATGACGAGAATGTATAGAGTATTTTCGTTGTAGTATATTATTGTGTATCCGAGACATAATAATAGTGTATATTCAGTGACTGTGTATATGTGAAACTCTGATGTATATTAAGTGTAATGGACAGATATAGTATTCTTTTGTAAACTGTATTTATTTATTATTATATTTTATCCGCTGCGAATGTGAGATGTTGGTGTTTTTGATCTTCTTCTTCTTCTATCTCTTTCTTTTTCATAACTATCTGGAATTTTCGGGTTCGAAAATTCCGGGTCGTTACAGTTGGTATCAGAGCTGAAAGGTTAAGCGAGAACCTTGGCTCTGGTGGGAATTACTCATTGAATAGAGTCCGTAGTACTCTAGAATGAGTTGAGTATACATACATATGAGAGCGTACTTGTTATTTGCTTATAAAGATTTTAAATGATTTATATAAAAATATATTTTGACATATAAAGCAATATTTCCTTCTAATAAATATTTAGGCGATTGGTTATTAAATCATTGGAATTAAGGGGTTATGGGCCCACCAGAGCGAAGGTTCTCCCTTAACCTTTCAGCTCTGATACCAACTATCATGCCTACCAAAGCAAACAACTATTATAAACCCGGGGTGATATGCATCAATTTAAAACCAAAATTTTGAAATCTCTAATTAAATTAATTTTAGTTACTTAGATTACCTGTAACCCATCCAGCTTACTTAACATTAATTGATTATAAACCAATTAAATAATAATCCTCTAATTACTTTCATTAATTGCTCTTTTAATTAATTTCAGTTAACAAAAAATCTTTAATTAACCCTGTTCATCAATTATCCTTAATTGATTACATTAAATAATTAACTATCCTTAAATTACTTTCATAAATTAATTAACTCTAAACGGCTCGAATCCTTAATTAATTAAAAGATAAAAATCTTAATTTAATTACTTAATTACCATTTAAGTCTTATTTAAACCAAGAGTTTGAAATAAATTTATATAAATCACTTGAATCTTAATATGAGTTTGTTTTGCTTAAAAATGAAATGAATGTAAGCATTTGCGTTGTAAACCATTGAAATTGAATGAAATGACATATGAATTTGGTTGGAAGCAATTGGATTTGCTTTAAATTATATAAATCGCATATGGTAAGCGTTTGGTGCTTGTTGCTTTTGAATTGCTTGTGTTTAGCCATTAAAAATAAGTGAAATGCTAATGGAATTTCTATATGTGACACTTACATATTTAAATTGAGTAAGTACAGTTACAGGGAAGCCGTTTGACTAGATTTAGGGTATGCTAATTGCTAAAATAAATAAGTTGCTTGCTTAAAATGCTAAATATGGTACGCCTACGCAATAAAAATAGGAAATATGAACTGTTTTTGCTTTTTCCGACCGTCTGGGTCAATGTATATATATTTATATCTCTTGTCAAATTGCAAAAGCTCCTCCGTACAAAGGAGACTCTACCAAAAAAATTCGGAAATTTTGGAGTTAGAAATTTTTTTGAACATTTTTTTGGAAAATGTTTGTTAACGACAAAACGATTACAAATTGGGAATTAAAGTAAATTAGTAAATGAAACTAATATGAATTTGATATACATGAAAGATTAAATTCAACATTCAAAATTTAAAAGTAATCTGAATTTGTATAGAAGTGGGGAAAACTAGTTTGAATAGAAATGGATATGAAAACCTATATAAGAGGATGTATAAATTGATTTGTAAAGTTACGATTGAATATTGTTGCTAAACAAGATATGCAGGTATTAAAAGGGGAAAAGAAAATTGGATTTGATTCCAAATGATAAATTTGTATTGCCCGACAAAAGGTACGTATTTAAATTTCTAGATGAGAATGAGATTGGATTGGGTTTTTGATGTAGCCACTTGGCTTTTGTTTTCTTTTGGAATTTGGGAGCATGTAGAGGCCTTTTGTAGTTGTATCGAGCTAGCCGCGCAAAGGAGACGCTGGCAAAAATTTTCGGAAATTTAGAGAGTTAGAAAAATTTTGAGAAATTTTTTGATAATTCAAAATTTGGTTTTAATTGAAATTTGAATGATTGAACAAGAGGGTATTGCGTGAAAGCTATAGAAGGTTTTGAGAAGTTGGTTAAGGATAGCGGGTCTTTAATAAAAGTTAGTTGATAAGATGCTGAATTGTGAGTTTTGGGACAAATAAACGGGTATTGAACCATTCTTCCTAACTAGTAATTTCGGGGACGAAATTCTTTTAAGGGGGGGAGGAATGTGAGGACCCGAAATTTTTAATAATTTAAATTGGAATATTTAAGTAATTGTAACTATTGAAAAAGTTAATTTTAACTTGAATTTTAAATTTTAATATTTACTTGATAATTAAATTATGGAATTACATAATTAGAAATTGGGTAAGATGTTGAATATGGAATTTTAAGCCTGTTAAAAATAATTTGAAGGCTTATAAATTTATATTGATAGCATCGAAGGTGGTGTAAGTGTTGAAATTGAGTTTGGAAGTGTTTTGTTCCATTTTAAAAATATATCGTTTAAATTAAATTTAAAAATAGCCTTCCGAGGCACAGTCTCGGAAGTTGACGAAACGAGTTCCATTGGATCCGAAATAGTCAGTTATTTTCAGATTTAAATTTTCCCAAAGTGTTTGGATTTACCATTTGCTCGTACGGGAAAGAATCGTGTCATTATTAAAACCGATAATTTAATATTTTTAAATCTGTTAGATCAAACGTTGGCTTCTCCTATACATCGTTCCCTCAATTTTATATCCCACTTCTACCTGTTCTTCCTCTCATTTTGAAATAAACTAAATCGTTCGTTGCTAAAAAAAAGGAGAGAAAATCAAAATCAATAAGAGGGGAAACTCGAAATCAAAACAGAAGGCCGGGAAAACAAAAGAATTTGGGGAAATTCGAGTCGAAGGAAATTCGCGAGCGTCTCAGGGTTCTTCTCGAATCGAGCACGGCTAAGGAAGGGGGTGATGCAATAGGATGGTTTGCGACCTAGGGTGGGTCGCGATCGTTCGTGAAGGCGTCGCGGCTCGCACGCACGCCGCGATGAGGGTAGAGGGGAAACATTTGGCAGTGGTGGCTGTAGTTCGTGGAGGAGCGAGCGTGGCAATCGATGCACCTATGCTCGATTTCAAGGCCAGTCAAGGTGAAGGAGCTCGCGATTGGGTACGGCTTGCGGAGATGGTTGGAGTTTGATGGTGGTATCTCGTGTGGTCTGCCTTGCTTGGTTCATCTTTCTGCAAGGTATATTTAACCATTGTTTTTTTACAAAAGCTTTGATTTTATATGGAAAAAAAAGTAGGTTTGGAGTTTGCTGTTTTCAAATAGTGAAATAAACAAATAGCTTGAACAATTTTATTATGGATCAGTTATATATATATATATATATGTATATATAGAGGACAGTAAGTAAATCCGGGAATTTTAATAACACTTTAATTTTTTTAAAAAGGTCTTCAATTCGAACAATTTGATTTAAATAAAGTTTATCTATAATTTAATTAAATCATTAGTAAATTAAAATTATCACATGAAGTAATTAATTTAAATTAAATTTTTAGTTAAATAAAAAAAATTGCTGTTAAAGGGGATAGTTGATTGTTTGATTTTGTAAGATATTAATAAAGCGTATAACTGCTTATGCAAGGTTTAAATATGAAGGAAACAAATCAAGATCAGATTTGGATTGCAAAATCAAAGGTGAGTAATCTCACGCTTCTGGACTTTTATTTAAATTAAATGGTTAAATTCAAATGATTGTTTGAATGGTGGAAATTGAATTGATGTGTTATATTATACAGTAATGTATAGTCTATATTGAAATGGTTGATGTTTTGTGATGAATATTTTGGTAATTAGATGCTGTGCTTGCTTGGATATTCCGGTACCATGAGTTATCGAAATATATAAAAATTGGATTTTTTTAAAAAAAGGAAATAAATGGTGAAAATTTGAAAGCGAAATAATCGAGCGAAATAATTATAGAATAAAATAAAAAAATGAATTGGAAGAAACAGAAGTGATAGTTAAAGACGGGAGTTAACTTGTAAAGTAGAGATTTAAAACAAGTTCTGAATCCAAGTTAAATCTAATAAATAAAGTTTTAAATTATTAAGTGTTTTAATAACTTGAAGGTCGAAGTGCAATTGTAAACCGAATTGAATTTAAAAATAAATGTGGTTTTAAATTCCTTTAAGTTTCCATTATAAAAGAGAAATTGAATCAAATTAGAGTAAACTGAAATGTAAATGAGAAATCATTAATTTACATAATTGATGATGTAAATAGAGATTGATTAGTTAAGAAAATAAATCAATATAAGTGACTTATGAGAAGTTAATTAATATGAGTAATTAAGGATTAATGTAATTAATATTGTTAATTAATTTATGAAGTAATCAAGATTACTTATTGATTGGGATTAAGGATAATTAATAATGTGAAATTAATTAAATATAATTACTTGAATTTAATGGAAAAATAATTGATCCAGGGTGATTTATTAAGATGAATAATGAAGGGTTGAGTAATGAATTGATTTGGAATTAATAAATATTGAATAAAGGAATCTAAGCGAATGTGGTTAGAAATTCCATTTGAATCAATTGAATAAAGTTGTATGTGATTAAGCATTGCTTATGGATGACTGAATGGTATTGGATGTTATGAATGAGTTGATATCTCTGATATGAAACGTTGTATATGTCATTTGAATAACTTGGGCTAGAATAACATGAGTTTCGAAGAGACCGGGGTCGGGTATTGGGAAATACCCGAAACCGCTTCGAATTTTTATAAATTGATTTGTGAAATCAATCGGCTGGAATGAAAGGTTTTAGGTAAATTGGATTATTTTATCTAAGTTTGGTACTTAGAAATTGATATGTGGAATAAGTATTATCTATAGCAAATTGTGAATTTGTTAAATTGATACATGTCACCCCGGGTTTATAATAGTTGTTTGCTTTGGTAGGCATGATAGTTGGGTTTACTCACGCTGGTTTCCGGCCTGACCCGGGTGTTACTTTGGTGTAATGATCGGGTCAGACCGAGTATTACAGATTTTCAGGTAGGTACGCTCTGGAGCTCAAGAGGCGAGCTGGATGACGAGAATGTATAGAGTATTTCCGTTGTAGTATATTATTGTGTATCTAAGACATAATAATAGTGTGTATTCAGTGACTGTGTATATGTGAAACTCTGATGTATATTAAATGTAATGGACAGATATAGTATTCTTTTGCAAACTGTATTTATTTATTATTATATTTTATCCGCTGCGAATGTGAGATGTTAGTGTTTTTGATCTTCTTCTTCTTCTATCTCTTTCTTTTTCATAACTATCTGGAATTTTCGGGTTCGAAAATTCCGGGTCGTTACACTTTCTCCCTTCTATAACAAGTCCAAAAACATGCTCCTCAAACCATGCCCTCTTCCACCTAGGTCGAGCCCATCTCCCCTACCTACGATCCTAAAATGTTTTTGAAAGGAAAGGTTTAATCCGGGTGTTGGTGGAAAAGTTGTAGTAGTTTGGTTTGATTCGTGTTGACTTTGGTGAGTAAATCTTGCTTTTAAAAAGAAAGATTTGAAATTTATTGTTTGTGATAATAATAGTTATTAGTTGCTTGTGTTTTTATATGTTGAAAAGTAATGACTGTTCTATTTGGCTCCCGCTTGAAGCGGATGACATATGTGATAATTAGCTAATGACTTGAAATGTATTCGAAGCGCTTTAGTAATAGTTTCTAACCGATAAGGTTTCCGTGCTATATGGATGATATTCACGCTTATATATGTATGTGCTTATTCATATGAATGATGTAATGTTGGATGGAAAGTTAACACTTGAATTGGTTTATGTTGACATTGAGATCCCATGTATTTTAATACTTGTTTATTTCTTTGTTTTTTTGAATTATTTCTAGAAAGTTTTCGAACTTTACTTTGTGTTTTCAAACCTTTATATAAAGTTGTTAAAGTGATTTAAATATATAATGAAAAGATTTAAATGCTATTTTGATGCATAAAATATGTTTAAAAGTTATGGTCCATATAGCAATAACCGCTATGGATGCAGTTCGCAAATCGACAACTTTTGTATAAACTAAAAAGAGTTTATACTTTAAATATCTTGAAAGTCTTTAAAAATATACTAAAAGTATTAAAAAGGAATTTTAAAATATTTAAAATATTTTCAAAAATTATTATTTAATTATTATTTAAGTGAAAGGTCTAATTGTTGTTTAATTATTATTCAAAAAAAAGGTTTAATAATTATTTAAATAAAAGTTTTAATTATTATTTAAATAAAAGGTTAATTATTTTTTAATTGTTATTCAAATAAAAGGTTTCAATTTATTATCAATTAAATAAATAAAAGTTTTAAATTTTAAATCACTTATTTTCCAAAGGTTGGTTCTGTTTAAAAGCAACCGTCTATTGAAGAATGTTTTAAAATACAGAGGATTTCTTTATCAGTGTCATTAAGTAACCAGATAAATATGATAAGTATTCTAAAATTTTGATGCATTTTATTGAAAGTAAGTAATCTTAACTTTAGCACTAAAAGTCGATGAGTAGAATTTGCTCTGTCTATGAGGTCTAGAACCATATTTTCTAGGCGAGGGATATAGAAGTCAAAATATCAGAAACGTGATAAGTATGAGTAGGTTAATTTCGATAAATGGGTCATGATTAATTAAGTATATGAAAGATGCTTCATTGTATACTTAACACTAAATTCTAAGATATGGAAACTCATCGCTATCCCGAGAAGTAAGAATGAATGTCGAGGCAAGGATAATTTTCTAACTTGTCTAACTTCATTGTTAATTAAGATATAGTACCATCTGAAATTAAAAAGTGGGGATAATTAATGTCTTATTTTTATATGCAAATCTGTACTCACCTCGGATAGTGGATTTGTCCATTATCTATAACTTAACCAGCTTAAAATTATCGATTGTTGGTTCGATAAGACCGGGATCGGATAAGCATGATTTATTCAAAAACCACTTCGAACGAACGTAAGCGTTCAAATTAGAAACGTCGGGATGGTGGTGGAATCGAAGACAAAGATCTTTGAAGTGTAGGGGCTACTTGCTACTAATCATGAGGTTGATTCCAAAAAGGATGTAGTAGAAGTGGTGCCTTCAGTTTGTTCATATCCTCAACAACTTGTATGGACGAATGCTAGCATTGCATTGTTGCCTAGAGGGTGGTGTTAGCATTCCAAGTGGGATTGCTATACAAAAGGGTAAAACATAGCCTCAAGCCTTACAACTGGTAATGACTAAAATAGGGGAATGCCTCATGGCTATATGGGTCGCACCCATTAGGGTATGACCATCACCTGATCAAGATTGATATTTTCAGATTTGTATGCTTGTCACCTAGGTATGGTTGTTGATCACAACTAGGGTGGTTACACATTTGTTACTATCCACTAAGGAGTAGGATGGTCTATCCATGCAGGGGTCTATGTGAGGCCCTTGATACATTTAATCTAAAGCTGTACTATTACAGACGGTAGCCCAGTTGCTTTGTCATTGTAGGAAATCCATTTTCCAATAAGTGCCATATAGACTTAGTTGTGCATAAATATGTTAAGATTGTGAGATGCAAGCATTTCAGTTATATTATATATTTGTTTTAAACCCTATGCATTATTATAATATCACAAGATTTTCTATTTGAAATTTTTTGGTTATCGTAAGATAAAAAGTCTCGTTTGTGCGGTATGGTCTTATGAGATACTTTTATTTTTAAAATAATTACATAAATATAATAATTCAATTGTTAGGAGTTTACTCACATCAGCCCCATGTCTAACCCAGACATTTTCTTTCTTTCCTTAAAATTCTTGGGTACTCAAATTTTTATGAGTTGCCAAGTAGTCCAATTTCTTACGGATGCGTTTTGGAGGAGCATGGAGCAGTTGGTTTCGACATTATTTAGTTATCTATTTAATTTCTGTTGTGTGTGTATATTACGTATCAGCACTGTGGAGATATGTAGTTATAACTATCCCTAGCTGAAGCTAGTGCATGTTGTAACTCTGATATTTCATTTTAGAAGTGACCATATGTGCTCACTTTTTATTTTTTTGATATTAGAGTGGCCCTCTTATGTGGGGAGCACTCAACTATTATTAAATAAGAGTCTAATTCATACAAAAGTTTTGATAGGAATTAGCTATTATAACAATGAAAGACCACTACTGTGATGATCATCAAAATGATTAAGAGATAAAGAACAGAATGTACAATAATAATAATAATTAAATAGCACGGACAGCTACTGGGTGCTGCTATACAATGTAGAGAAAGTGCGGGCATCATGAGGGATGCATTGTGTTTGATCCGATCAATGGCCTAAAGCAAAAGGGGAGGACACGATTGGTCATGAGGTTGAATCGAATCTAGTATCTTAAAGTGATGTTGTTGCAGCTCTGCTGTGTGTCAGGTTGCTGCCGATAAAGAACTACAACAGCACTAGCACTCCTTAGTCGACTGTTGCAGCGGCAATAACGGAAAGATAGATGCAAAATGAAGCAACCATCGAAAGATCACAACAGTGGAAATTTGACTGCGCAAGCAGTGAGGTTGCAAGTTGATGGGTTGAACGAGTTGCATGAAAGGTGGAATGCTTGTTGGAAATGAAAGCATGACTAGAAATTCCCGTTAACGCGAGCAAGAGGGGGATGTTGTTGAACCATGTTGTGCTCTGGTTTACGTGAACATGTATTGAGATTATGCTGTGTATTCTTGATTTACTATTAAATTGATATGTGCAAAGAGCCGAGGATAGGTTAGAGTTCTACTGTGGTCTACAAGTTGACAGGATGTACTGAGTGTTTCTACTGTTCGGCCTATGTCTATTGGCTGGTTTTGAAGATCAGAAGCCATTACTGATCTAACTTGATGAGTTCTTTGTTGATTTGACTTGATGAGTAGTCATGCGAATCATTTCAATTGTGATTACAGGACTTCATGAGTACCTTATTTATACTAGCTTGATGAGTATGAGTATGTGCATGTTCCATCGCAATGTTGATTACTGAAGATCTGAAATAGCGCGAAAAACCACTTTTGTGTATACAAATGCATATGTACACCTACTTGTACCTACAACTGGTTATATACATATCTTATGTTTTATCATACGTAAAAAAGAAAAACCACTTTTGTTTCGACCATATGTACTATCTTATTTTCTATTATATATGATTTTCTTGTGTTATGAGATTCCATGTTTCTTTATTGCCATCATTTTCTTTTTTTCCCCAAACGACCTGTCTTTTGGACACCTAGATGATCAGTAAATGAACACCGTGGATGTATTAAGTGTCGCCTTTAGAGTAAGAAAGGGAGATTGTAACAGCAATCCACACACAATCTTAATGAATCATCCGCCTTTGCAATAAAGATAATAGGTGATCCCCAGTTTAAGGTACTACATCAGATCAAGACTTTTCATAACAAGTTAAATGTTTGCATTTCAAACTCCTTCTCCTTTAGAGCCATTCTTTGGACAAATTGTATCATAGCCTTAATATCAGGAACCAAATTAATTAAAAATTCTACTTTAGGATGAGGGGGTAAACCCTTCACCTCGTTAAATATGTCTATGTTATCTTAAATGATTGGTATTGATCCCAATTATTCCTTGGTCACATCGAGTTAATAAAGAAGCTGCACATCAACTTGTAGGGCTCTTTGCATAATACTTCTTGAAGATTTCTACTCCCTTAACAAATTTGGCGAAGAAAGTTGTTAAATTTGTTTGGTCCTTAAAATGTGAAAAGGAATTAAACAAGGTAAAGAAGAGATTAACTAGCACTCGTATTTTGACTATCCTAGATAGAGGCAAGGGTTTAACTATCTATACATATGCTTATGGCAGGAGTCTTGGTGCAGTTCTTATGCGGTATGGAAGTGTTGTAGTCTATGGTAGCCGATAGCTTAACTACATGAGCGAAATTATGTGACACATGACATAAAGCTATTGACTATTGTATTTGTGCTTAAGGTATGGAGGCGCAGCTTCCTCGATGAAGTTTGAGCTATTCACAGACCATAAGTCCTTGAAGTGTCTTTTCACCCAGAAAGACCTAAACATGAGACACCACCATTTGCTGCAATTTCTTGCTTCTTACGATCTTGATATTTTATATACCCCGGCAGAAGCAAATGTCATAGCCGATAAGCTAAGTAGAAGGCATGCTTTGTGGAAAATATGGAGACAAACCGATTCTTATTGATCAGATTACAAGAAAACAAAATGAAGGTGTTCGATTGCTATAGATTACAAAAGCCGCAAAAGAAAGTGTTATCCTAGAAAACTAGCCAACTTTCAAGATTGATCGCTGTGTGGTAGTACGATTGAACGGATGATCATACGTTTCAAATATCAATGAGATCAGGCAGGAAGTGCTAGTTGAATGCCATCATTTGAAACTCTTTATTCATCTAGGGGTTACAAAGATGTATCAAAATATGAAGCGGATTTTCTGGTATAAAGGCATGAGGATGGATATTTCTATTCATGTGAGTAGATGTGCAAACTACCAACAAATCAAAAGCTACCATTAGAAGATGGCAGGACAACTTCAACCACTTGCGGTTCTAAAGGGGAAGTGGGAGCAGATATCAATGGACTTCATTGAGGGACTGCCTAGGTCGAGGTAGGGAAATGAAGATATTTGGGTTATTGTCGATCGACTTGCTAAGAGTGCGTATTTCATTCAGTGAATTTGACTAGAATTTCTTAAGTTTGTTAAACTTAAATGCAAAGGAGATAGTTTGACTCTATGGAATTTCAAGAAGCATTGTAAGTGATAAAAATCGAATATTTACAAGTAAGTCCTAGAAAGGGTTGCAAACTGCCTTAGGGACGAAGCTGGGTTTAAATAAAGCATACCATCCACAGACTGATGGGCAGACTGAGAGAATAAATTGTATATTAGAGGATCTATTACGAGCTTATATTCAAGATTTTGGGGTTTCTTGGGAAGAGCCTCCCTATTTTGTTGAGTTCACTTACAATAATAACTACCAAGCTCACATTGGAATGGCGCCTTTCGAGGAACTATATGGTCGTCCATGCAAATCACTATCATGTTGGATTGAGACGGGAGATCGATTAGTACTTGGGCCCAATATGATTCTAGAGGCGACTTAAAAGGCAGCCGAGGTTCAAAAAAGGATGTAAGAGTTGCAAGATAGGTAGAAGAGCTATATATGCCAATCAAAGATGCATAGGTTTGGTGTTCTTGGTTAAGGACTAGTGTCTGTGAAAGTTTCTCCGATGAAAATTTTGTGTTATTTGGAAAGAGGGGGAAATTAGCATCTCGATATGTAGGACTTTTTTTGATACTTGAGCGGATTGATATACTTGCATATAAAGTCGAATCACCCGTTATACTATCAAGTATGCATAATGTTTTCAATGTATCTGATTTACGAAAATATGTACATGTTCCATCTTTGATTGTAGAGCTGGCATAGTAGGAGGACCTAGAGATTGGGTCAAACATAGCCATACGTCGACGACCTATTTGTATTGTTGACAGAGATACGAAGCTATTGAGGTCAAAGGTCATTAAGTTGGTTAAGGTATAGTGGATAACTAATGCAAGGGACTATACTTGGAAAACTGAAGATATTGTAAAGAAATCTTATCCCGAGCTACTATGACATTATTGGTTTTTATATATAGTACATCTTTTGTAGTGTTCTCACCATATTAGGTGAAGTCACTTAGTATATATCATACATTTTGTGTAATTTTCTTGAGTATAATATATACATATACATACACATAAACACGCATATGCATTTTTTCTTCTATCGATCTCTCAACTTTATGCATTCCCGTTTAAAGGAGATGATAATTTCAAGGATGAAATTCCATTAAGTTGGGAAGGATGTAACGATCAGTAATGTAATCACTTAGAAATTTGAATATTTGAATGGTGACTTTATAACCTTAGTGCAGGTCTTTTTAAATATGAAAAATGGTGTAAAGCCCCATTTTCATATATTTTTACATAAATAAGTAGTGAAAAGTATACACAATAATGTGATTGGAAATCGGTTTATCAATATACGACTTTAAACTCATTAAAAGTTATCAAATTTTTTGGAACATGTTTTAAAATAAATTTGTGATTAATAAGGATGGTTTTTCTTGGACCAAATGGTGGTCGAATCAAATGTATGTGTGGTTGATACAGACTGTTGCTATTGGACTAAAATATGGTCGAATCAAGTTAGGCCATAAGGATGGTTTCTATTGGACCAAAGGATGGTCGAATCAGGTTAGGCCATAATTGGTTAGGATGGCTGCTATTGGACTAAAGGGTGTTCGAATCAGGTTGCGCCATATTTGATAAGGATGGTTGCTATTGGACTAAAGGTGCTTAAAATAACATTTGGCTGTAGGGAGTTAGGAAACGACCAAAGTGCTCTCCTCATGATCACCTGTTAATAGCCAAAGCCATGGAGAAAGAGAAAACAATTACAAGTTAAATTATTTTCATTAAATTTTGTCCTCCCTTTAAACAACTCTCTACTCATCCAAATTAACTCAAATCACTTCCAGAATTTCAAAAAGCAACTGCCATTCAACTAATAACCATCACATAGCCAAACAAGCACCACCCCTTTTGTAAACGTTTAGAGAGAAGAAGAAAACTTGGGGTACAAAAGGGAGGTTGAGAGCAATTAGAAAGGTGGTAATCTTTCCATTTCTCTTGAACTTAGTAGCAAGGTTCTAAGGGCTAGGAGACTTGATCTAGGGCTTGACTAGAGAATAAGCAAGATTCTCATCATTTTAAAATGATAAAATATGATTTATATACTAGTTATTATGGTAGTAAAAATCTTATCAAATGAATGTGCTAACTTTAGATAACATTACTTCTAAAAGAAATATAAAAACTCTATATGCTATAACTTCAGTTCTATCATCTTCCTAAACTTGTGTTGTGACATATATCTTATGTTTGCACGTTTGTTGGAGTTGTATATAAAATTTAACCTAATAGTGAAGGTTAGAAAGCAAAAGAGCCGCTATATGTGCGCTTTGAAATACTTGTATTTCAAATAGTTTCAAAGTGATGATAAATTAGTATACTTTACTCAAACTAGTTTAGTCTAAATCAAAAACCATGTTTATAAAATATTTAAAGCTATAAAGAAAAACTAACAAAAGATAAAATATTTAAAGTTATCTATGCCGCTCACTATTTTTTAAAATATTTATTGATGTGATATAGAAGGAGAGAAACTAAAGGATTTTCAATGGAAAAATGAAAAGTCGAATGGACCTATATCATGAAATGTACAACGCTATCAACCATGTAATTTCGTATTCCCCTTATTCCTTTCCTGAGGAGTTAAGAAGAATTTGGAGTAATGTCTAGCTATTTTTTGTTTTTGTTTATTCTTTATGTTATCCATCCTTGTCTATCATAGTACTCTTTTTATTAATGCTTGTAACTTGTTTGCGGTTAGTAATATAATGATAGGGGACCATCCAACTCAGCTGGTTTTGTGGGGAAAAAAATACGATGCTTGTTTAAGCACTTTTTTTAGCACTTTGTAATAGCATTTTATATATACCTTACTTAAACTCTTTATAATTAATTCTAAGTACATTATCTTTGCAAGATATTTGGGGTAATACCCATACCTTATTTAAGTATATTCTAAAAATAAAATTGTACATGAAATCTTTGGAAAATAAATGATTAATTTATTAAAATAGGAAAAGAGTTTGTAATAACATATGTTTTAATAACAGTTTGTTTTAAAATTCTTATAAATAACTTTACGTGTAACATCTTTACAAATAAATTTGCATACATAATTGTGTCATTAATAAGATTATTTTTAAAATAATTCAAAGTATGAAAAAAGGTTGGAAAAAGGATTGTTAATTTAAATAGAAGATATGAATGTTTTGGTAACAGAAGTTTTAATAGCATTTTTCCTCGTAAAACAAATGGTTTATTAATTGAAAAATGTTTAAGGAAAGTTATATATACCTACATAGGACTAGCCAATAAACTTCTCTATCCAATGGGTGTATAAGAATAGTAGTGTCTAGGCTTGGGGTTATTTAACCAGTATTCTCCCCTCCCTAGCTATCGGCCTAGCCTGTTGGATAGAGTAAGTTAAACAGGTTTACCTTTATATTTGAACATCATGCACAATTGTTTGAAAAGTAAATAAAATATCATACAGATAAATTATTGTTCCTATATATATATATATTTACTTTTTAGGATACCAGATAGTTGATTTTTCAACTATCGAACATGACCTTTAACATAGGAAATATATAAAAAAGGCAAAGTTTATACAATTTGGATACCCTCCCGGTAAGGATCTACTATACAAATAAACTCATCTTTCTCTTTAAGGAAAATGTGTAGGGAGATCCTATTGGTGAGGCTGTATCTTGTAGGTTGTCCATTTATTAACTAGAAATTCACAATATGATCATTTTGAAGAATTCAAAGTTGGATAAGCATGCGTAGTTATACTTAACCGGATTTATTTCCAAACTTGAAAATATGTTAAATCGAATGAAGATACTTTCGAAGATCCATGGGGAAGATTTTGGTTGAGATGTTGGAGCTTTTGTACTGCATAACCGGAGTGTGATTCAAAAAAGGGCAAGGTTAACATCCTTGTGATTTTTTCAGTTTGCTAGACCTGTTATACTGCCTATCCTGAAGGTAATTCCAAGGAGAGGGTAGGGTTAGCATTCCTATATTTTGCTGGAAAGATGATTCAAACATAGACTTCGACCCAAGAAATGACTAAAATGCGGGCATAGGGGAGGCCGAACTATGTGGGTCGCTAGCATTAGGGTATGTCTTTCAGAACTGGCTCAGCGCACATCGGAAGTAAAGGGTGAATTTATTTATTTTCCCTTATTTGGTCTTTATTGGACCTATAAAGCCTAATTTATTTAGAAATTTTCTTTAAAATGATATGGTTTATTTAATATATGTATGTATGTATGATATACACACACATATTTGTATGTGTCCATGTGTAATATATCAACACATACAAGCTATAACATGCCAGTGTGTAGATGTTGGGATTTACGTTGTAATGGACACATTAGTTCATCCAATATGCAAGTGTATTTTATCCTAATATATATATATATATATATATATGTATATGTATATGTATATGTATAAAATATTTTTTATATAAATATCAAATATATATGGGAAGAGGAGGAAGCATAAGAAAGGTCCAATTTAATTAGGGTTAGTGATGCTGAAATATAGGATCGAAAGAAGAGAAATGTGGATCTAATCTCATACTCTTTCTCCTTCGATCTGAGCCATCCAAAATCAAGCTCCATTCTACCATAATTTATCTACTTATATCCATGTGTGCTGCTAAAAATAATAATCCCTATAATGGTCTATAAACCGATCTATGCCTATATAAAAATATTGCACAGTTAAATCCAATTGAATCGCTTATCGATATGGCATATCGATTGATATATTTATAACTAAAAATTTATTTTCAAACATTTATTTTTCAAATCATAATCAAATTTTATAATTAATATTTCATAAATATTAATTAATTTATAACAATTATAAACTAATTAAATCATTTGGTCAAATGTTCATCGTTTTGGTTGTGTGACTCGTCGAGTGTAAATTTGTTCAGCGACTAGTATCGAACTATTCAAATATTAACGTTCATACGTCACTTAGTAGGTGGTATAAAATTTTGGCCAAATTTACTGCTTACTTGATTTCTGTAAAATACAATTTCATTTTGTTAAGCGCTACCCGGTTGTGACTTTTATTCAAACTAATTCTCTTCGTCAAAACTATATCACTTTAGACTTATGGAATTTAGTAATGGTCAAAATTCCAACATCGCCCATATCCAACTTTATAATCCAAACACGAATTCCTTGCTTTAATTGTAACAATTATTATTAACTAAAATATTCTGACCAGAACTTTTACTTTGAGTTGACTTGATTTGACCTTGATACTAACCCTATATAACCGAGGAGACGAATCCTCTTTTGAATAGTGCTTCACTTCCAATACTTCTACAAGACCCAACTATAGTCACTCTATGGACACCATACCATGATTTACTATAATAAAATGGAGCTTTTGTATTTATGATTTGTCAGTATTCCCAGGTCGAGAGAACCATTCAAATTAGTCGCACTGATATTTTCTATTCAACCTTAGTTATATTAACCAATAGAAAACTATCAAGTGAGTCGTTCCATAGTTATCCAATAACTATCGGTACATAAATTCTAAGTACCTCCAGAAGTCATAAGTAATTCATTGCCCAAAATCTGGAGAGCATTACCTATT
This sequence comes from Allium cepa, assembly GCA_030765085.1. Taxonomy (NCBI): domain Eukaryota; kingdom Viridiplantae; phylum Streptophyta; class Magnoliopsida; order Asparagales; family Amaryllidaceae; genus Allium; species Allium cepa. Next base: position 1,025,954,884 of record CM060932.1, on the reverse strand, counting down.
TTAGTCTCAACGAATACATCGATATCCAGTCCCGATGCATCTTGACTAGGAACGTTTAAAATGGTATATTTGTTTTTATTATGATAAATCACTCACGGTCACAACACTTTGTAACTACCATCATAAAACATATCATTTATGGATTTTATATTAAATATAATATTAATTAATTTAATTAATTAATATAATACATTATATCAAGTATATAATAGAAAGAAAACACCTTTTATTTCAAACAAGATTGATTATCGAGTTAGATATATGTAATAAATTACATAATTGCCCCAAGGGCATGCCCTTAACTCTATCAATCTCCCGCTTTTACTTTTAAGAAATTATGGAATCTTATTCCAACTTCCCGTATAGGTTTCCTCAATCCAACTGAGTCGGTTTCTCAGTGAACCTGTATGTTATTAGGTTTCAATTATTTACCTTTTCAACCAATTCTCTTCGACGTGATAAACTACTTTTATCACGTGGAATAATTCAAAGTATGTCTCTCAACTTCCAATGAGCGCTAAGTTTTGTAATGAACTATATGTGACATTTTTATCATATAACAATGTTATGAGATTCTCAACATTTGAAATCACACTCGGCTCAGTTATAAATTAGTACATTTATATTTATATACATTTCTTTTATTGAGGCACTATTCAAGGCGATGTACTTAGCCCTTTTCATTTAATTAGTCATAGCCTTTCATTTGGACCATTTTCAACTTAAATATTCTTCATATAATTTATTATTGACATATTATATCAATATCACTTATATATGAAAGTTTGAGTCCGAACACTCCTTCATAAGGAGTTTACTGTTTCTGTAGACAAATCATTAGTATTGCATAAGACACCAGAACACCTCAAACAACCACTTAGTGATATCAATTTTGATCTGATATTGCTTCATGTATCAAATACATAAATAAATCATGGTATTATAGACAACATAACATGTATGATAATTCCTATTACTGGTGCGTAAGGAATCCATCTTACATATTCTGTATTAAACATTTCAATAAGGTGACATTGCATATCGTTTGGGACATTCACAAATATCTTTTATACTTACTATAAAAGAATCATTTACTAACCCAATGTTGAGTATTAAAACAACTAAGGCTGGTTTTAACATAAGTACATCGTTAAAACCAGCAATCTTTTGTTTACTTGTAATTTAGAAATACCAATGTACATACTAACGTTCTTCCTTATGAACACAAGTTTCCTCTGTATTTTGATTGATAATCAACTACTTAATACATCTATTAAAACACTTGTTTAATTTTGAATTTTGATGCTTTTAGAATGATAATTTCATATATGTTCTCAAATCGTATCCGAAAAACCCACAAACTCAATATCGCTCTCATCGTCTTCGAAACACTTTGGCTATTATATGTAAACAGTCTAATCTCAATTTATATTTAAAACATTCCTCTTCAACATATATATACCAAAACATAAATTCATACTAGGCGAAGCCTTTGTAAGTAAAATTCGAACCAACTTGAGAAGATCGAATGGTGAACCTGTTATGAATTTCAACAAATAAAACATGCAGTAGTGTTCTTACCAATGTGACTCACTATATTCCAACTGCATTTGTATTTCTCAGAATGACACATTAACAGCCGATGAATCATACCTCTTCGGGTACAACTATCAAAATCATATTTTGATACGTACTTGGAATCTATTTCGAATTAACGCATCAAATCATAAAGTCAATACTCTTAATGGTTTAATTAAACAAATAAGGATTGTTTATTTTTTACATTAACAATAAACTCATAGTTTCTCAATGTGTGAGAATACCTATTAGACACTTTAATGCGGTGTATTCTCTTAGGTCAGATTAATTTCATTTCATCCCACGTAATCAGTTTCATCTTCAGATTGTATCCAAATTCATTCTAATACCAATAACTTCTAAAAAATTCCTTTACTATGAAGTTGGTATTTCTTGAAATAGAAGTTGTCTCGCAGTGCAATGGAATAGGCATTTAAAAACATTTTATGAATCGCCTTATAAAAAACTGATTGCACTAGTTGATAACATATTTATGTTCACAATATAAATTAGTCATCTAATGACAATCATTCCTATCTTGGGATGATTCATATAAGATCTCTTACATACAATTATTTCGTGTAGTTTTTTGACTCGCGTAACCTGCCAACTCTTTGGCCTAGGATATGTAAGGATTTCTTATAAACCCTTATCTCGTATCATTTTGTAAACTAATATTTGGATGATATTAATTTAAAATCGTGTACTATTCTTGAGTACGCACATTATAGAAAGTATCGAGTTCAAGTTCACTCATCATTAATTTAGTCCAACAAATTTTGATAACCGCCTATCAATACATCATTATGTATTATAGGAAGGACTGACTTTAAGGTTGAATCTTTTATTCATTTTTAGGTATGTTTGGAAATAATATAGTCACCCATTCGATCAAATCGAATCATTTTTATTGCATGTTATTTTATTTACTTTTGGTTTATAATCTATAAGCTTATCATAGACTTATACATGTGTATCAAATACACATGTCAATGTCTCTGATAACTCATCGGCGAATATAACGAAGTATATGGAACTGTTTTGGTATTAATAGACTTATGATTGCATATATCTATATGTATCAATTCGAAGAGTTCATCGACTCTTATGACACTCCCCCTAAATGGGTGCATAGCCCTTAATTGTTTGGGATATTAGATTCATAATCATGTAATAAAAAATTATTTTTTAAAACACGACTTAGTCTATAATAACAAAATAATTGTAAATAACTTTTGATACTTCAGTATTTCCAATGCATCACTTTTGTTGTGAAAACAAATAGCATATTATAATTTTATTTCATGAACACTCATAATATTCTCATTGATATATAACTAAGTCAATTTTTCTATCGACGTCGAAAATTAGTCATTATTTCATAAATAATGTTCGGTATGTTTTACAAAAATAATTTTCGTAATTTGATGCAATCAATAAGTGTTACATGGCAATTTCCCACTATTTCCGCTATTACTATAATAGCGTACTGAAATTGGAGGTCCATCATTCATTCAATATAGATTTTTTATATGTTGTAACTAGTTTACAATAGAGAGTTCATTAATCAAATATCTTGAACTCAAAGAAATATATCTCATCGAAAACCATTTTCTTCATGAAAACACATTTCAGAATAGGAACAATATTTCTCATTCCAATTTTAGGTATCAATTAGTATTATTACATTTCTTATTTCTGTATTTTTTATAAAGCACAAGTAACTATTCACTATCTTCATCCCAACTGTACCTTAAATCGCATTTACTTTTATCTATGCATTTTCCTTTCTAAATGGTCAAACCACTTAGAAGAAAACCGTTATAGTAACTTCATAATGAACTCATTACATAAGCGCAGTCGATCATCTTTAACATTTAAACACATCAAATATGCTCCAATTCGCGTAAACTGATCAAACTGACATTTCAACGATCGAGTTCATAGAACTATTTTGTAGTTTTAATCTAGTGATACATTTAACACAATATGATCTCTATTGTAATCAATCAAATTGAGTACTTAATCTCAGAGTATAGTTTATTTGTTTTTTTCAAATGAACTAACTTTATATAAGTATCGTACCTTAAGAACTATAACCGTTTCCTGTATAACACTTATATCAGATAGTATGTGACCAAATATCCATAGTCTTATATTTCTTTTAGAGTTTGAAACTAATAGAATGCAGTACAGTGTCTCGATCAAATAAACATGTAAGCGACCAAATAACGAATGTATTTAGCAGTTGTTAAATTAGGAGCTTGCATGGGTATTGAAACATTAACATGCAAGAAACATTTATTAGTAAGTATATGTATATTTCTATTTATCAATCCTTAATTTAGTTCATTTGTATATCTTAATTGATAAATGTTTTTTCAATCGCAACAAATGCATAAATTTATCAATGTAGATTATTATAACATTGTATAGCATATGTTCTTACAATATTAGAAAGGTTAAATGTTATTATTTCATTTTTCTATAAGGCACCCACTAGTATATCATATTTCACTGAACCTTAAGAGAAATATAGAAGTCTTTCGACTTCACTGGTGGGTGTTAGGACTCGCCTGTCTTGCAGTTCTAATCATGAGTTTTCCCAACAAGTCATAATTCCATGGACGACGGATAACTCCATATCAGTTGTACCATATACAACTCCTAACCCTTGGTACCTTGTCCTAATTTCACTTCGACCTGGAGTTTTCTCAAAAAATTAAAATGAAATTATTCACTTGTGCCTACCATATTGCAATGGTCTTAGTATAGTGTATATATACCTTGAGTTTGCTCAAAAATACATATAGATATCTTACCTCATCCATTCGATATATTAATAATACTACACATAACATACTTACATTGAGTTTGCTCAACAATTATGTACCATGCAAGTAATTTATTAATATATATATATATATATATATATATATATGGTAGAAGACAACATAATACCAAAGATTCGTAATCTTTGATATATTATATTGAGTGATATCGACTTATGGAGTGATATCGACTTATGGAATAATGTATTTCTTATGAAATCTATCGTGATTTATGTGTCGAACATATCCGAAATCACAGTATACGTATAATATGTATGTATTAATCCCTTAAGTCTATTTGAGCTTCTTTGATGTACTACCTTTAGTCTATACATTCATATTATATAAGTTCCATTATTATATAACTATTAAATTTTAATCAACTTATATAATAGTCTTATGTATAATAATATATTGATCAAATTTTATTTAATTAATTTTAGTTAATCAACATTTTAATTACCTTTTTTTTATTATTATTTTTGGCAAGGCCAGCCGGTTTTAGAGTGGACCGTCCACTTTTTATTACGAACGTAATAAAGTTTAAGTACAGGAGCAAGGTAGAAGCACCTTAACTACTAAAAGAACAGAAAAATACAGCATAGGTACGTGACAGCTATGTCACAGTAACTATAACTAAACATAAAAACCTAGCACTCGTCCGAGTTGGGAGTAGCACCCACAACCCCAGACTCCAAAGAAGAGCACAAAAGTACAGACCCAGAAAGACCAACGTATGGGCGGAACCGGAGAGCAAGACAAGGGTCATAAACCACATCGTCAGAACAGTAGATAAAAGATCAATCCTAAGATGGATCAGCAAGCATGTCAGAATTCGCAGTAGCATCCATCCCGTCGTTATCAAGTACTATAGAATCACCAGATTGTTTGTAGCGAAGGCATCTAAGGTCCAGTTGATCATCAGATACAAACCGGAAGAAGGTTTCATTAACCGGGTTATACCTCATATCAGAAATGGGATCAATCCAACACCCTTCGGCCTCATCCCAAGCCACAGGAGGTAGCTGGGAGGAAGGGACAGGGACAACAAAAGGGATGACGGGAGCAACACTAAGGTCCTCTGTACCAGGCGGTGAAACAGGCGATTCCAGGGGCAAAGAAGGAACAGTCAGATCAGGCAACGAAGCTTCAGGAGCAAGAAAAGAGGTAGGGGCAGAAACCTTGGGGACCCAGATCCTGCGGTGGTGGCGCGGCAAAGGTAACTTCGGAGCAGCCGCCGAAGCTTCAGAATGATGAAAATCACTAGAAAGGTGACCAAAAGAATGATAGAAGGTACAAATATCCGGTACCCAGCCATAGCGAACCCTGACTTCCACAACATGACCGACAGCAAGCAGAATAGGAATTGAAGTAGGGAGGGGTTTAGAGGGGGAAATCTCAATAAGAGCTTTCGCGTACATCAACTTGTCACGCGCCACGGTGTTTGAGTCAAAACATTTGAGCTTACCAACATTACAAGCTAACCAATTCAATCCAATAAGAGGCTGTAGTACAGTGGGAATCTGTGAAAAATATACCCAAACAGGGATAGATAATACTTGCTCACGAGCACACGCCACAGAAGGAGACCAGGGGGTAACAATAAAAGGCCTTCCATCAACAAAAGAAGGCTCAGCATCCAAAACAAGGCGACGATCTTCAGCATCGTAAAACTTTAAGTAATACATCGAATCGATCAGCTTAACATGCAATTTACCACGAAGCTTCCAAGCCCTTCGAAGCACCGTAGCCGGAGTAGTAAGTCGGTGATGAGGGTCAAGGAAAAAACCGACCAAATAGTCAGACCAAAATTCCTCACCGACTTGCAAAACACTAGGGTGAGGAATCATCACTCCATTTTCCTCAACCAAATCAAATTCAATCGGGATGTAGTCACCCGCATTGCGGGGCAATGTCATGAAAAGAGAAGACCACGATTTGGTGGACTGCTGCGAAACATCAGTAGCTCGGCTAACATTTATATTAAATATTTATTATATACTTTAAATTTTATAGTATAACGCATATACTATATATATGTATACATTATTTAATTAGTTAACCCTTTAATTAATTAAATTATTTAATTATCCTTTAATTAATTAACCTTTAATTAATTTATTTAATTAGACAATTTTAATTAAATTATATTAATTTTGAAAAATCATATTTTATACATACATATATACCTACGATATGTTAAACATTTTAAAATATCATAACATACATATCAAAAATATGTAATACACATATATATTCTTCAATGGTAACTTATTTAATGCATTTGATTATTTTATTAATCTTATTAATAAATTTAAAATTTCAAAATTAATTTATTTTAATTTTTAAACATTTTGAGAAAAATATTATAACTTTTATATTATATATAAATATATTTTATTTTAAATTTAACTTTTACACTTAAAATCTTACATTTTTAATTTTCAAAAAATTGAAAACTCTCCCAAGGTCCAACCCAAATTTGGACATTTTCTATTAGGGACCACCTTTGGACTATGAGCTTAATAGTTAACCCTAATATGGCTAATTTAGACCGCATATGCTATTGGGCTCCGATACCATTATTGGAATTAGGCCAGCCTACATTGAAAGTTATGCGTATATTTCAAAATAATTTCTGTTATTAGATCTTTATTGGCCTATGAAGTCTAATTTACTTAGAACATTTCTAGATCTTATTTAAATAAATATTTTATTTAAATTTATAAAATGATATGGTTTATTAAATATATATGTACGTATGTATTATATATATATATGTGTGTGTGTGTGTGTATGTGCATGTATAACATATCAAATCGTGCAAGGTATAAAAAGCCATGTGTTGATTTTGGGATTTACATCACAATGGACATGTTATCTCATCCAATATGTAAGTACATATTGTCCAAAAATATGTATTATATAAACTATTATTTTGTCTTAAATATATATGTGTGTGAGTGTGTTAAATTTGTTTAAATAGTTTTCAATAATGTATTATATACATATATTTGTTTATACATATACTCTTATGAATAAGATATTAACATTATATATTATTATAAATATAAATAAATTAAAATATTCACATATTTTTTTAAACAGTGAATAATAAATATTTACATGTATAAAATAATAAAGTAATTTATATCAACATATATACCTTGCACACGAACTCATTTACGATATATAATAATTATATATATGAATTAAAAAAATTATTCACATTCAAAAATATTTTTATTTTTTGTTAAATCCCATCATGCGCACAACTAAGAAATATATATATATATATATATATATATAATTTAAAATTAAATTTTAATAAATAAATAATTTTGAAACTTTATTTCAGATTTTAAATACCCAGTAAATCCTAAATGATATTTTTATGTTTGAATAATTTTTATATATTTTTCTCGATTTAAATTAATTTTATATTAATTTCGACCGTTTAAATGATTAATTTTAAAAATAGAAAAACTATTTTTTATTTTTTCATTTTTTGGCGTTGACTTATCCTGTGCTAATATAATTTTATTAATTTAAAAAATATTTTCACAATGTATTCAAGTTAATATAAATTATTTGTGACGTAAATTGATTTAAATAATATTAGACAATAATAAAATATTTATAAAAAGCTTAATTTTTACTAGGAAAAATTAATTTTACTATAGTATATTATGCATAACATTGTATGAATGATTTAAACCATAATGTGACGTTATAACTAATTATAAACTATATATATGTAATTAAATATTATATATGTATATATCAGTTTATAAAATATAAAATAATATTGTTTTTCATTTGGCTATACTGACCTAACATATATCCTATAAAAAATACTTTTTTTTAAATATAAATATATACATACATATAACGAAAATTATTTTGTAACAATATTGCTTGAATATAAGAATCGTCACCTAACTAACAATATAATGCATACATTCATACATACAAGTATATATATACATACATATATATAATAAAAACATTATACTGAAATCATTAATTATAATCTAGTAAAATCATACGTTAATTCCACGTCCTTGAAGTACATTTTGAAAAGATAAATTCTCCCCTTTGAAACTCTTTCTGATTCAGCAAATTTCTAGTCCTTGATCCACTGACCTACAACTATTGGGTAGAGTGCATATCTGATTTGATTTGAGCTTGTGATAGTGGAGGGAGAGGGACAAGAGTACATTTTTGGCCAGAAAGTACGGGAAAAGGAGGCAACAAAAAAGGGTCTAGTCTAATTAGGGTTAGGGATGCTTAAATAAATAGTGGATCGAAAAAAGAGAAAAGTGGATCTAATCTAATACTCCTCCGATAATCTGAGCCATTCAAAATCAAGCTTCCTTCTATCATAATAGAGCCACCTATACCCATATGTGCTGTCGAAAATAACAAGCTTTATAATGGGCCTTAAACCTATTAAATTTATAATTAACATTTCATAAATATTAATTAATTTATAATAATTATAAACTAATTAAATTGTTTGGTCAAAGGAGTATTCATCGTTTCGGTTGTGCACTCGTTAAGTGTAAATTTGTCAGCAATTAATATCAAACCATTCGAATATTAACATTCACACATCACTTTGCAGGTGGTGTGACATTTTGACCAAATTTATCACTTACTTGGTTTTGGTACAAATTTTAATTTATTATTTTGAACTGTTGAGACATATGTGATTAAATGTAGTTTGAATCTAACATATACTTTTAAGTTAAGGGTTAGAGCACAATTACATAAGACGTTGGGAAGCACAATAGCATAATTTAGTGAAAAGTTTCTTAAATGGTTGAACAATAGATGATTGATTGCATGAGATAATTACTAATAGAGGATGGCTAACCTTGTCTATGTAAAGTGTTTATAGAATACAATGATGTAAAAATGGTACTGTAGCTATATGTTAGTTTACGAGCCTTCACAAGCATATTGAATTACTAATTATTTATGAAATATATAGTGTTGTATGATGTTTAGATATGAATTAAGTGTCTTGGCTTGCACGTACTAAGGTATTGAAGGCGATTTTAGGGAAGGATATTTTAAGAATGGTAAGATTTAGTGATTTGGAAGAAAATTGACTAAGAGATAAGATTAGTTATTTTTAGTCACCACTTGGATTGAAAGAACTATCTTATGAAATCTATTTTACAAAATAATGACCTTTTGTGCATAGCTTATTTTAAGTGTTCGATGCATGTGAAAAGTAAGTGAAAAGTGCACAAATCAGTCAACGAGTTCAATAAAATTATATCATGTTTACTAAAAAAGGCGTCATCGATTTGTGATGTCTGTAGTTCAATGGTGATAGAGTATGAGTTTCACCAAAGAATCCAAAATGTTCGTCCACTTAGGGGAAAGATACCACCTGTTGTCATGTTGTTTCGCCTATGGACTTAAAAAAGGAATTTGGCGAGGAATGTCAAAGGACACGAAGAAGATTTTATATGGGTCGAGGATGAAGAAGCAAGTGATGAACTATGTTGCAAGGTATTCAGTGATGAAGATATGCTAGTTATGAAGTATATTTACTAAAGTTATACATGAATATTATATGATTAATGATGCCTCAATGATATGCAAAAGAATGAAAACTGCATAGAATAGGCATGCATGGGGAGTTTGTAGCGGGTGGCATGGTGGGTGAAGGACTCAATATTGAAATATATTATGTGGGAAAGCAAGCATCATAAGTTGTTGGGCCTTTACCAATTGTATAGAGAGTAGGAAAGTCAGTACTTTTGAGCGAGCTTTTTGAAAAGTTGGCGGGTGTTCCTTATGTTTATCCTATTTGCGAACATAAGTTAGCGGTTATGGTTGAGCATAGTTTGCTTATAAAGTGAATGTAGGGAAAAATCTAGATTAGATCGTAGGTGTATTCACATCTTAAGACTTAATGTGATATGACATAAAAACAAAGAAATTAAGTTGGTCGAAGTACAAGGAAGAAAAGGTTTGGATAGGAGTATGATGGAGATCGAGTAAATAATCTAAGTTTCGCATAATGAGCTCTTTTTCAATAAGTTCCTCTTTTAGTTAGTTTTTAGGTTAGTTTTCTCATTAGGTCACCATTTGTTTGCATGGTTTCTTTATCTAGCCGGTTGACATGGGAATTGATGTACGGATGGTAGGATTGGTTATATGCACATCCTTTTGATGTGACGTAGTTACTATTGCTGCTTTGTTTGAGTTATACTAGTTTAGTTTATACCATGTTGGCTTGTATGTATAAACATACTAACATAGGATAGATACAGACAGTTAGATGTTCTAATTTATGCTAGAGAATTGTATATATGTTATTTATTATTTCTTTGTATACACACTTACTGACTATGTTTATGGACGGGGTTGTTTGCTTGCACTTTGATATGGATATTGCATATGGATGTACGGACATGCGTACATAAAGAAATATATATATTTTCATATATTACAATGTTTGCATACATATTTTTTGCACTGCATGTGCATTTATATAGGAGGTCGGTTTAGTTGTATTTGCACTTATCTCATATCATATCATCCTATATTATCTGTCACATGTATTATATACACTTGGTTATGTTGTATGATGGATGCTAGATGGATGTAGCTATGTTTGTTTTGTATGTTTCTATGCTATAAAGCGAATTTCATTATCCGTTTCTTAGAATCTTAGGGACGAAATTCTTTTAAGAGTGGAGAATGAAACACCTCGTAATGTTACAAATTAAATAATTAGATTAAAAGACTAAAATCTTAATTTTACATAAAAAGTAAAATAATACAGGAGTTGAATTTATGCTTCGTGGTCTATTCATTGCTTCCAAAATGTTTTTTATAGTTAGAAAACATATATAACTTGCTAAATTTGGTTTAGTGAGCTAGAAACTAGAAGAAGTCAAACCCAATGGAATTTTGTAATATATTACTTACGAAAGTTTAAGCTAAATATGTGTTATTTCAGCTTATAAATAGAAATGTAAACCTTATTCTCTAATCCTACTTGAGCATAAAATCTCACCACTAATCTCCTTTAAATCATAAGAATGTTTAAAATAAAAATCTCTTTTTTTCACCGTTTCATTTCTTTTTCCTCTTCCCTCTTCTCCACCAAACTATGAAAATTCATAATTTCTCCATTTCTCAATAGACTTCAATAAAAATAGTAGAAAATCAAAGGATGGTAAGAATATTATGATCTCATATCATTTTGGAGTTGAAATTTATAATATCGAAGGTGTAGTAGACCCAAACAACGTAGAACAATGATGAAATCTCATATGTCATTTTCATCCTTCTCTGTCAAATTTCAAAATGGCGTATCTCTCTCATTTCTTAATGAATTTCAATGATCTACCCATCAAAAAAATCATGGAGATGATTAATATAATTTGGAATAGGAATATTAGTGAATTTATGAGGTTTCTAGGTGTAAAAGACACAATATAGTGGAGACACTCTTGAGTTATTCTTCATTTGAGAGTTTCGGTGAATGAGATTCATCCTAGTTGTGTATATACTGATAAGACAAGTAACTCATCCCTTATGTTCTTAAATAAAATTACAAATGATGACATTGAATTAAAAGAAAGCAATTTTATTTATATAGATGATAAGTATGTAATATGTTATGGCTCAATGATTAAAAAAGTGATTTTTTTTACTATAAAGAGACAAAGTTTGACTTCTTCCTAATTAAATTTATTTTAATTTAGACTTTTTATACATAGAATTTCTCAATTACAATAATCCATAGTGTTTGTTCAACAATATAAAGAAATATTATTTAGTTAAATTATTAAATGAATTACAAAAATGTCCCTGAACTTTAAACGCTTATAACTCTCGCATATGACATCTGTTTCACGTGCAATTTGCAGCATTAGGATCATAGTGAGACAAGGAATGCTTTGGTATATTGTTTGCTATGTTTTGAACTACTTTAGAATGGTGCTTTATTTTAGTAGATTCATTATATGTGAGTTCTACTAGGATGTTTTGGTATACATATGTAGAACTTAGTCCTCGGTTATACTAGTGAAATTTAACGATGACGGGTTAGGGCTTGATCTACTAGGTTTCTGAATTATGGGGCAATGATGAATTTTTGTCTTGCTCCTAATTGTGTCACAACCATTAGGCGATTGTCCAGCATGGACTTGACTTCAAGTGTCATGTACGTTTTCGGCATTTACGAGCTAGAATTCTAGGCTCGGTCATGTGCATACATTTTCGGCATATGATCTAGGACTTTAAGCTCGGCCGTATGCATAAATTTTTGGCATACAGGTTGGGACTTTTGGTTCGGTTGTGTGCATACATTTTTGGTGCATGAGGTGGGACTTTAGGCTTGGTCATATGCATATGTTTGAGTGAGTTGGGATTTTGGGGTTAATTGTTATTTCGGCACATGATTTGATTTAGTAGAGATTTAGTGAGACCTTAGCATATGATATCATTATAGTTTTATATCACATTTAGCTGATTTGTAAGGTGTAGGTGATATGGGATAAGGTATGGTTTTCGAGCATAAGTGTTGTTTCACTAACTTGTTAGTACTATACACTAATATGATGTGTTTCACTCACCAAACGTATGTCTAACCACCTCTATCATTTTCTCGATAAGTCGATAGAGAGAACTGATGTTGACTTGGAGGCAATGGTACAATGTACATTCGCAATTATTTATTAGCTATCTACTAATTTATTTCATTTATTCCTAGGCATCGCTAAATATTCGTTACCAGTAGAGAGATGTTGTAGTTGGATTTATTTGAAGCTATATTGTATTGTATTGTATTGTTTGTCTAGGAATTTAACATTGATTACGATTTTATTTTATTCCTTCGACGTTGAGTTTTAGAAAGTGTAGAGTACTATAAACAGCTTCGTGATTTTTTTTGTATTTTAACTTAAAACGATCCACTGTCTACGAGGACTACAATGTCTTTATGATTTTATGTGTGAATCGAGAATGTCGTAAATGATGGGTTGTTACATGGGACTTTTATATATGAGAGCCGACCATAATTATAAGATTGTGTAACCATATTTACCAATATATTGGCGATTCTAGAAGCTAACATTGTCTAGGATCCTCCCGGCTATCCATAAGGTGAATTCCCATGCGTTCACTTCCTTGTTGAGGACCTCCGAACTCTGCCACCAAGTGTACAGCGAGCCACGGTCCACTTTAGCCACTAGGTTATCCAGTAAAGGATGATTTTTATGTGTTCATTTGCCTCGTTGAGGAAGATCGACCTCGGTTGCTAAGTGTGTAGCAAGCCATGCTTCCCTCTTGCCATCCAACTATTTAAGAGAGGATTTGTCTCCTTAGTTATATGAGGTTGGTATCATGGTCAGCTGAAGTCAACTTAAAGTCAAAGTCTTTGGCCAGAGCATTTCGGTTAATAATAATTGTTATTATTGAACCAATGACGTTGTGTTTGGACTTTTACACCCTTGATTCGAAAGTTGAATGTGGATGATATTGGAATTTTGACTATTACCAATACCCATAAATCGAAAGTGATAGTTTTGATGAAGAGAATTGGTGTAAATAATTGTCACTATTACGTACCGCTTAAAATAAGTAAAATTGGATTTTACTAAAAGATGTGTAAGTGATAAATTCAACCAAAATATCACACTACTAATTGACATGTGAACGTTAATATTCGAATGGTTCGATATTAATCGCTGACTGAATTTACACCCTTGAGTCGTACAACCATAACGATGAATTATTTGAAAATCCACATGATTTATTTAGTTTATAAAAGTTGTAAATTGATTAAATTAAGTGATATTTGAGAAATATTAATTATTATTTATTTGATGTTTGGAAAAATTTTGTAATTATTTTAATGCATTTATAAAAGTTATATTTGTGCCCAATGATATATGATGTTGATGTAATTTAAAGATAATTGCATGAAATGATTTATGGAAATTTTATGTCATTTGATGATATGATTTATGGAAATATTATGTCACTTGATGACATAACTTGCGTAAATTTTATGTCATTTGATGATGTATGTGTAAAGAAAGGATTATAGAGAGAGAAACAATCAAGAGAATTAATTAAGGAAGTTTTAATGAGAGAATGGGACAAGTTTCATTCTTTCAAATAGAACATATTCTCTAATTCATTCTGTATCTACGGTCTATTTCTTTCGCTCCTAAATTTTCGTGGCAGAAAAAAAAATTTCCACAATTCTTTCGGATCAATATAAAACCATTAATAAAATAAACAAAACAAAATTGGTTCATCCATCTCTTGCAAGGATAGGATGAGGATCTTGAAGATCTAAGTAGATATCATCATTCAAGGTATGACTTCTAGGCAACATCCTAGAGGAAGTCCATTTTAAGATGTGCTTCAAGGATTTGGGTAATAAGGTATGTTTTTTTAATAGATAATGATATATGATGTAATGTTTGTTGAATGAGAACTTTAATTATCGTAATTTGTATGCACCTATCATTGCCTCATTTAAGTTGAAAATTGTTTGTGCAGCTTGAATTGTTTATTGAATGGTTCAATTAGTGTTTTATTTATTAAATCAAAACTAATATTTGTGTATGTTTAAATATAATGTTTTGTTTTGGAATTATGTTCTATACATTCAATTTAAAATCTAATTTTTAGATGAGAAATTTTATATGTTCAAATTATCAACTGGGTTCTTATTTTGTTAAATTAAAACTAAAATTCGTATATATTTTGTAACGACCCGTCCTTCATCTCACAGAAAGACGCATCATTAATAAGAAAGAAAGGGATAGAAAAGAGAAAAGATAGAAAAGAAAGAACTAAACAACATCAGAATCTCACGGCGGAACGAATAAATTAAATTATTCACATAAGATATTACATAGTATCATGCACATCAGAGTTATATAGCTTATACATTACAAACTAGACAGTTATAAAGACCTGTCTATCATACAATATAGACTTCATCACAGAGATACAACACAGCGAAAACTCTATATATATCTACACGTTGAAGCCTCCTGCTCCATAGTTCCTCCAAAATTCGTCAAAGCTAACCTGAATCCCTTGGCTGCTCGTAAAAATTTAAGTATCCAAGAGTTTATAAAACAGAAAATAAACTCTGGGTCAAACATGGGTCTGGTGTGAGTAAACGGGTTAAAATTGCTTGACATTGAAAATCATTTGAAAGAAAAGGTATCTCGTAAGACTTCCCACACATAAACATGGAAAAGTTTTTACCTTACAATAACCAAAACATTTGATAGGAAATCCAATGATATTATAATAGTGTCTAGGGTTTTCAAGTAAGATACAGAAATAGCTGGAATGCTTACATCTCACGTTCCAACATAGTTTGGCACAATCAAAACATACGGCACTAATTGGAGATTGGATTTTATGCAATGGCAGGGCTATGGGGGCAACGCCCGTCACAGTACGTGGCCTAGATCACCATACTGAGGATCCACCCTAAATCCCCTGCAACACAAGGCCAGACTATCCTTACTGGATAGTTCCAAACAAGACAACCCTAGCAGTTGTTGTGAATCAACTGCCCACTAAGCCGAATAAAAAGGGACTTCTAGACAGGAGAAAATCTCGTCCTACTTGGGCGCGACCCACTTAGCCTTGCTGCATCTCCCCTGTTTTAGCCATTCTCGGTTGATGAGGCTTGAGGCTACAATTACCTTTTATAACACATATCTTAGAATGCTTATCGTCCTCTAATGACGATGTTCTGAAAGCATTCGATTCATACAAGTTCGTTCCAGGTTCGAACGAAACCGTAGGCATTATCTCATTACACTTATTTTGGAATCACACTCAAAGTTAACGACAATAACCCTTGCACTCTGAAACTCCATCTCAATCTTCTATGGTAACCCAGATTTTTGGGACATCTGATAGTTGGATAATTTACTGATTTTATTTGGATAAATAAATGGAATTCTGATGATTAGAATATATCTGGACATGTATATAGATAAATTTGGACTATAATAAATACCGACTTATAAATACCTAGATAAATATTCATTTGATGATATTTGTTTAATGGTATTCTTTTATAAATATTTATTTGGCGAAATTTATCTTTCCAAACCTAATAAGAATAATTTTCTAATATAATGTATAGATACTTATTTTTGTATTACAATTATAAAATTCAACTTTAAATAATTCTTTGAAATTTATATACTTATATATATGTAATGTGAAATTTAATTTAAAGATTTAAAAATACTTATCCTCTTATATATCTATAACTAGATATAGTTAGCATATGTGTAAAATGCAAAGCACATATGTAAACATATGTAGATATGAATTTAAATAATTAGTGTAAAAAAAATTCTATAAACATTTATACAAAAAAGAATTACAAGTGTAAGACAGTTAGTTCATGTTAATGACAAATGGAGGCAAACTAAAGCAAGTGTCACTATTTTTATCTTTATTTTCTTTTATTTTCATAAATCCTATACCTCATCTTTTCACTTGTTTTTCCTATATTCATTTTACAAACTCAAGAAAATAAATCTGCAAACATTATTCAAATCAAGCAAATCATAAACTCAAATTTTGTAACAAAACTCAAACCAGAAAATGTATATAAGAAAACATCCAGCGAAGATCATCTCTTTCAAGCATTTGCAAGTTCCAGATTTCAAGCTTTTCAAAATGCTAGTTCAAACTTCTTTGCTTTTATAAAACAGGTGAGTAAACTACCCTTTAACATTTCAAATCTTCCAGTATCTTGATCTAAATGAAATAATCATTGAATTTTGGATGTAAGAATTTGCTTGCATGTATGTGTATACATGAAAATGATGTATGCATGTTTGGAGACAAGAACATTTACTTTGTTTAAACCAAATACTGTGAGTAAACTAGGTTTTAAAAACAGTTTTATAACTTGATTTCACTTTGTTATGTGAATGAAAATCATGTGTTAGCCTGAATATCTGGATTGATATGGATGCATGTGCATGTGTTTGTATTGAATGCCGGTATTATGCAAAAGTGAACTCTGTTATTTTTAACAGGGTTGGATTTCTCTATTTAATTCAATATCTCACCATTGGATCCTAATTAGCTTATGATTTGTAAATGGAAGGTGTTCAAAACCATGTAACATCACTCCTAAAAATAATTACAAGAATTTAAAATGAATAATTGACTCGAAAATTTCAAATTTACAGTAAAACCTGTTTTTGGGTCAAAATTTTATAAATTAAATTTTGAGATTTGATCTCATGATTGGATTAGTGATAAGAAACCATGAATTTTAATGGTTATATCAGGATTTTTAGTTTAGAATTTGATGAGTATTGCTGAGATGAACGTTTGGGTTAATTCGAACAAATTCCGTCGATCAACGACGAGTTGGCCGGAGTGGTTGAAGCTGAAGGTCGAGGGGGAGGAGGTGATCATCAAAAAATGGAGTTTGTATTTTTAGATGATCTTCATGGATATGCAGAGGCAAGGTAGGGTTAACACCTTGGGTTGGCGTGGATGTTCAAAGGGGATTTGCGATGTCTAGACGTGACTGAGTAGATCGCGAGTCGTTCTGGAGACGTTGGGAAACAAGGCGAAACTTCAGTGAAGGCGGTGGAGCTTCTTGAGACATTGATCGTCGGAGGTGGTCGATTTTTTGATGGCGTATGGTTTAGGTTGAACGGGTTTGGCGGTCGTATTCGATTCTCGTTCGAATTGAGGGGTTTGGGTGGTCGTGCGTGAAGACGAGGTGGATGTTGACTCGTCGGAGGTTGGAGCAAAGTTTGACGATGATCAGAGGTGATGTGCATGTGGATGTGCACGTTTCGTGCATCTAGGAAGTTTGGTTTAGGGGAAGAAGTTAGGCTCGGGTTTAAGCTCGAAGAAGTATGGCTTTTACTCGAAGCAGGAGAGAACGTGGATTTGTCTTGTGTTTGGATCGGGTTTCGATTGGTTTTGCTCGGGCTTTCTAGTGATGGTCAGATTTATGTTGTACAGGAAATGTTTAAGAATTTAAAATAAAGAAATTTTGTTTTTTGAAATGTTTCTAAGTTTAAAAGCAAAGTAAACCAAGTTTTTTACTTGTGGAAATAATTTGTTTACAAAGAATAAATGTTTTAATAAGTTATAAATATGTTTAAAGTAGATAAGATTTTAAAGAATAGTATAAGTTGGTTTCAAAATGATTTATGTATTAAAATTTATTTAATAACTTTGAAAAGTTTCAAAGATTTTAGGGGTTAAAATTCGATTTTTATATTGTTTTAATTTTAATTGATTTCTAAAATGTTTTCAGATAGTGCAAATTAAAAAATTGATTATTTAAATGTTTTACTAATGAAGTAATGATGAAATGAAGTATTTAATTAAGATATTAGTTTGTTAATTTCCTAATTAATTAAGGTTAATTAATCTAAGTAATTATAGGTAAGTAATTAAAGAAGTAATTTATTTATGGAAGTAAATAAAGGGACTAATTACACCATGTAATTAATTAAATTAATGAGATTAATTAACTACTTTAATTAATTTAAGATAGTCACCGGATGATTGGTTAAGTATAATTACTTAATGTGATTTATCAAGGGTAATTACTTAGTGAAGTTATTAATGGGTAATTACTGGATGTAATTAATTAAAGGTTAATTACTTTGTCGAAGTGACTAAGGATTAATTAATTAGTGTAATTAATTAAAGATTTAATAAATTTTTAAGAGTTATTTAAGGTAAATAATTAAGGATAGTTAATTACTGAATGTGATTAATCAAGGTTGATTAATGATGTGATTAATTAAAGATTATTATTAAATGTGATCAATTTGAACAATAATTAATTAAAGAAGTAATTAGAGGATCGTTAATTAATGAAAGTAATTAAAAAGTTAATTACCATAAATGGTTAAGGATAATTAATTTGTGTAATTAATTAAAGGATAATTACTCAACGTAATTAGAATAATTAATCAAGGATGATTAATTAAGATGTAAAAATTAGACGATGATTAATCAATCGATTTGTAATTAATTAATGTTGAGTAAGCAGGGTGTAAAGATAATGGAAGTAATTAATTTAAACTATTTAAATTAATTAAAATGGTATGGCAAATTTATCTTTGCTTATGAATGATTGAATAATATTTGAATGCCTTGGATTATTTGTCATCCATAATATGTGATTGTATGCTTTGTGAAATGAAAAGTTTTTGTAATATGATATGTTGGGTTAAATAGAGATAATTTGGTTATCTATGATGAATTGCTGTGTAAAAGTGACATCCAGTAGTTAAATTTAATCACTTAAATAACTTGGGTTAAGATGACATTGGATTCGAAGAGACCAAAGTCGGGTATTAGTTATTACCCGAAACCACTTTAATTCTTTATAGATTGATATGTGAAATCAATAGGCTGTTATAAAATGATTTAAGTGAATTAGACCATTTAATCTAAGTTTCGGTACTTAGATATTGATGTGTGAAATTAGTGATGTCTATAACAAATTGTGAATTTGTAAATTGATACGAATTACCCCTGGTTTTAAATACGGTTTATGCTTTGGTATTTCATGTTAGATGGGTTTACTCATGCTGGTTTCCAGCCCGACTCGGGTGTTACTTTGATGTAATGCTCGGGTCAGACCGAGTATTACAGATTTTCAGATAAGGACGTTGTGGAGCTCAGGAGGCGAGCTGGATGGCAGGAACATATGGAGTGTTTTCGCTGTATTATATTGTTGTATATCTGGGATAAGTTATTTTAACTGTCCAGTGATTGTAAAATGTCGTAACTCTGATGTATCAAAATGTAATTGACTGATATAGCTTTCTTTGTGTAAGGAGTATTATTTGATATTATATTTTATCCGTTGCGAATGTGAGATTCTAAGCTTGGTATTCTGTTTCTTCTTCTTCTGTCTCTTTTCTTCTTTTCCTAACTATTTGGAATTTTCAGGATCGAAATTTCCGAGTCGTTACATTTGGTATCAGAGCTGAAGGTTAAGCGAGAACCTTAGCTCTAGTGGGATCATTCATTAAGGATAGGGTCAACAGTACCCTAGAATGAGTTGAGTGAATATATATATATATATATATATATATATATATATATATATATATATATATGAGAGCGTACTTGTTGTTTTCTTATATAAATATTTTAAATGGTTTCAAAAGTAAATGATTTTATATAAGTTTATCTTTTGATATGTAAAGAAATAGTTTTCCAATATATAAAGAAATTGGTTGTTGGATATTGGAATCAAATAAATGAACTATACATATAAGATGAATTAGAATTGATTTAAACTAGAATATGGAATGGATGTCGTGTTTAATAATAAAATGTGTATTAATGAGTAAGTAAAATGAAATGTTTTAGGGAAGTAAAATATTTGGGTAAGTATGACTTATAAATTGGAATTGAAGATGATCTGAATTGTGAAGTTTTAAATCTGGGTCCAGAATTTGAAATTGTTTCAAAGTGATAAAGAAATAATAAATAATATCATTTAATGTATTTTAATGAAGGGTCCTGTTTCAAACAAGAATTGTTTGAAATTTTAAAGGAATTTGTTTTGAATTAAAAACCAAAGGTGGTTTAAAATTTAAGGATAACTTGGTGTGCAAAGGAAATAAATATGTATGTATGTGGGATTTACATAACTTTAGAGCTGAAATGAAATAAACTCTAAAGTGATGAGTTTTTGATTTTTCCTAAAATGTGATGAAAAACCAAAGTGATAAGTTTTTGAACTTATAAGTGGGAAGATTATTAGTGTGAAGTTTAAAATTTGAAATGGGAATTCAAATCGGGTAAGGGTGGCTGGATTAAGTAAATTGAATTTAACTTTGGGAAAGTTAAATAATGTAATAAGCAACCTGAATTGGAAAATTCAGAATGAAATTAAGATTTAACTTGGGAAGTTTAATAGTTGATTTGAATTGGGAGCTCGTGTGATCTCAAAATGGGTTTGAGATCTGGAAATTGGAAATGGATAGATGTTTTAAAATAATTTGAATTGAATTAGTTCAAACTGAATTTGATTTGAGTTAATTGGAATTGGGATTGAAGATAGATAAGTTTAAAAATTCAAATGGAAAATTTGAGTTAGATTAATTTGAAATGAAATTGAATGAGTTCAAATTCAAATGGGATTTGGGGTTAATTCAAACTGGAATTGATATAAATTAAAATTGGTTTAATTTGAAATTTATTTGAATTAATTGAAATTTCCATAAAAGTCGAATAAGTAAATTCAAATGGAATTTGATTTGAATTTAGGAAAGAAATTGAGGATTAATTCAACTTGAATTGGGGATAAATCAAGTCCAATGGAAATTGAAGTTATTTAAATTGGAATTGAGTCAATTTAAATAGGAGTGGAAATTTAAATTGAATTGATTGGAAATGGCGGTTGGGAATTGAACATTTTGACTCTAAACTATTTTTAAAATTAATTATTTTAGTGCAAATCTATTTTCCAAGCTATTTATTATATATATATAACCCTTCTTATTAAACCCATAACTATCTTATACTTATTTTATAACTATTTCTGGAACTGTTTGGCTATTTTGCAACTGTTTTATAAACTAATTAGTGTTTTTCAACTGTTTTATAACTAATTACTATTTATAACTATTTTATCATTACTTAACTATTTTACAAGCTAATAATTATTTTTCAACTACTTATCTATTTTTAAAATTTTCAAGCTATTTTCTAAATTTAAGCTGGATAGAGTTCAAACTGTTTATGATTGAATATCCATTTAAGATAAGAATTGAGGTGATAATCCAAATGAGGATTTAAGAAATTGTGAGTAAGTGAATGGAAATTAAAGTGAATGTGAATAGAAAAGGAGATTGATTTGGCTAGTAATCAATAAAGATTAATACATAGGATGTACGTATATTATTCTATTCGCATAATGATTTGATCCAGATTCGAGCACAGAATTTTGAGATAGTTTATTGATCCGAGTTAGGATTTTTCACGACGAACCTGAATACGGATTGTTGATTGGTTTTGGATATTCTCTATCATAGTTATGGCTATGCGAGGAGATAATGGTTTCTGATCAAGAAACCAGATCTGAGTCCGCGCTAGGAAGTCGGGTGGACGATACTAGTTCGGAAGAGAAATTGTGTGATCAAGTGAGCAATCAGATTGATATAGCGTACAGATGATATGTGTACATCATACGGGTTTGAATGAAATTGATACTGGGAATTTGTGGATAAGAAATGTGGAATGGTTTTTGAAATAAATGGTATATTTTGTGAAATATATGATAAATAAAGTCGAAATTAGATATTTCTATGGTAGAAATTTACTTTATGGATGTAAGTAATATGGTAAGTGACTTTATAAGAGTAATCAAAATTCAATATTTGATTTGGAATAAACAAAGTTATATATCTTTGTTATATAAGTTAAATATCCCCTTGTTCAATCTATTGCCGGAAGGAAAGGATTTTTTTGAAAGTATTTGAAGTATAAAAGGGATTTTATTCAAGTTTGAAATGGTCCAAAGATTTTTCAAAGTTATATATATCTATATACATATATATATATAAAGGATCTTATGAGAATGATTTTAAAGGAAAGGTTTTTGAAACCTTTGGATTTGGAAAGGCTTTTGATTTTTGGAGAAAAATCAATTTTGGAAATTTGAAAAGCGTAGTTGAGAATTATCGATTTTGGGATGATCGATTTTGAGAAAGGAGATTTATATGGGATTCATACTAGTTTTATGATCTGGAAAATACTATATGTGTATAGTATAAAGTGTTTTGAGATTGGCTCTGGGGAAAAATGCGCTCCCTCGAAATGAACTTCTCAGGAGTGCCACAGGGTGGTACTGCCTTAAACCTTAAGGTGGGTTCTAAAGTTGATCCTGTGAGGAGTTCGGGCAAAACTAGTTCCTGAAGATTTTATGTAGTGTGTAGCGAAAATCAAGGGCGCTGATGCCTACCGAGGCATTTGGGTTATGCTATGACGACAGTGTAACTTGATATCACTACGATCTACTGCAGACCATAGTGAAAGTCGTATGTACCGCTGAGAGCCAACGGTCTAAGTTTCATTTTATATCGGTAGACGGCGACCTATGGGACATAGCGAAAGTCGTGTGTGCCGCTGAGAGCCAACAATCTACTTTTGATTTTATATCGGTAGACTGCGACCTATGTGGGAGTGGTGAAGTTTCATTTTTGGCAGCGAAAATAGAGGGCGCCGATGCATACAGTTACATGGACTTTTGCTGTGATGGCAACGTAACCCTAGAATGTAACTGTGACCTATGGCGGGTTCCATGGCGTAATCGAGGGGCGTGGAGATCCTACAGTTGCATGGACTTTTGCTACGATGGCAAGGCAACCCTGAATGGGGGTGATGATTTCCAGAGCATTCTCACCAAAGATATTTCCTCTATTTTCAAAAATGTTTTCTATATTTTCCATAAAATTATTTTTCAAGTATTTTCACTGGGTGTTGAAAATGGGTCTGCTAAGTACTTATAGATTTTCAGTCCTACGGCTGATCAACGTATGATCGAATTTCTATGAGAACAAGGGATGGACTAGTTGAGACATCAAGTTATAAAAAGTATTTTTACAAAACTATTTTTGGTAATACTATATAGATTTTAAAGGTGTTTTAAAAAAAAATCTTAAATAAAGAGTTTTTAGTTAAGATGTTCAAAGAAGAAATTTATATAATAATAAGTATTTTAATAAATTCTGGCTTCGTTCCTTTTCGAGGACGAAAAGATTCTAAGGGGGGAGGGATGCGATAACCCAGATTTTTGCGACATCTGATAATTGGATAATTTACTGATTTTATTTGGATAAATAAATGGAATTCTGATGATAATAATATATCTGGACTTGTATATAGATAAATTTGGAATATAATAAATACCGACTTATAAATACCTAGATAAAAATTCATTTGTTGATATTTGTTTAATGATATTCTTTTATAAATATTTATTTGGCAAAATTTATCTTTTCAAAGCTAATAAGAATAATTTTCTAATATAATATATAGATACTTATTTTAGTATTAAAAATATAAAATTCAACTTTAAATAATTCTTTGAAATTTATATACTTATATGCATGTAATGTGAAATTTAATTTATAGATTTAAAAATACTTATCCTTTTATATACCTAAAACTAGATATAGTTAGTATATATGTAAAATGCAAAGCACATATGTAAACATATGTAGATATGAATTTAAATAATTAGTGTAAAAAATTCTATAAACATTTATATAAAAAAGAATTACAAGTGTAAGACAATTAGTTCATGTTAATGACAAATGGAGGCAAACTAAAACAAGTGTCACTATTTTTATCTTTATTTTCTTTTATTTTCATAAATCCTATATCTCATCTTTTCACTTTTTTCCTATATTCATTTTACAAACTCAAGAAAATAAATCTGCAAACATTATTCAAATCAAGCAAATCATAAACTCAAAGCCTGTAACAAAACTCAAACCAGAAAACGTACATAAGAAAACATCCAGCCAAGATCATCTCTTTCAAGCATTTGTAAGTTCCAGATTTCAAGCTTTTCAAAATGCCAGTTCAAACTTCTCTGCTTTTATAAAACAGGCGAGTAAACTACCCTTTAACATTTCAAATCTGCGAGTATCTTGATCTAAATGAAATAACCATTGAAGTTTGGATGTAAGAATTTGCTTGCATGTATGTGTATACATGAAAATGATGTATGCATGTTTGGAGACAAGAACATTTACTCTGTTTAAACCAAATACTGTGAGTAAACTAGATTTTAAAAACAGTCTTATAGCATGCTTTCACTTTGTTATGTGAATGAAAATCATGGCCTGAATATCTGGATTGAAATGGATGCATGTGTATGTGCTAGTATTGAATGCCAGTATATATGCAAAAGTGAACTCTGTTGTTTTTAACAGGGTTGAATTTCTCTACTTTATTCAATATCTCACCATTGAATCCTAATTAGCTTATGATTTGTAAATGGAAGATGTTCGAAACCATGTAACATCACTCCTAAAAATAATTACAGGAATTTAAAATGAATAATTGACTCAAAATTTTCAAATTTACAGCAAAACTTGTTTTTAGGTTAAAATTTTATAAATTAAATTTTGAGATTTGATCTCATGATTGGATTAGTGATAAGAAACCATGAATATATTTTTTTGCAAGGCAAGCCGGTTTTATAGTGGACCGTCCACTTTTTATTACAAACGTAATAAAAGTTGAAGTATAGGAGCAAGGTCAAAGCACCTTAACTACTAAAGTATAAGAAAATAAATACAGCTCAGGAGTGTGGTAGACATACCACAACTACTAATTGAGTAACATAGCAAAACTACTCCTCCGAAGAGGATGAATCTCCATCGTCAGCAGAAACCTTGGAAGACACCAGAGAAACATTCCCCACAAGACCTGAAAAGGGGCGGAAAGTGGCAGCAAGACAAGGATCATAGGCCACAGAAGCAGGAGAGTATATAAAGGATCGATCCCAAGAAGAATCAGCTAGCAAGATAGAATTAGAACTCGCAATAAGGCCATCCACTTCAAGGACTAAGGAATCACCAGAAGGAATGTAATACAGGCACCGTAGGTCTAGAAGATCATCAGAAACAAATCTAAAGTAGGAATTAGTCACAGGCATATCGGAGAGGTGATCAACCCAATATTTCTCAACCGCATCCCAAACAACAGGCGGTCTAGGAGAAACTGGATCAGGGTCAGAAACGGGTAACCCAGAAACAAAATCAGAGACCAAAATAGTAGAAGAGGAATCAGGCACAGCAGCAGGAGGATCAGGCGGGACCGTGACCAGGATCGGAGCAGCCTGGGGAGGGACAATAGGAGAGACAACAACTTTGGGGACCCATTTCCTAAGCGGAGGGCGAGGCAGAGGAAACTTCGGAGCAGCAGTGGAGGAGACATAATGCGAACAGGCAGTTGCTAGGTGGCCAAAGGAATGGCAGGAGGAACATATATCGGGGACCCAACCATAGCGAACACGAACCTCAACTACATGACCAACAGCTAGCTGAACAGGAATAGTAGAAGGGAGAGGCTTATCCGAGGTAATCTCAATCAGAGCCTTCGCATATACTAATTTTTCACGAGCCACGGTAGTAGTATCAAAACATTTTAATTTTCCCACATTACAAGCTAACCAGTTCAGACCAAGCAATGGTTGAAGGGCAGAGGGGATATGTGAAAAATAGACCCAAACAGGGATAGATAGAACTTGCTCACGAGCACTAGCCACAGTCGGGGACCACGGAGTAATGATAAAGGGTTGTCCATCAAAAAAGGAGGGCTCAGCCTCAAGAACTAGACGGCGTTCCTCGGGGGAAGAAAATTTTAGGAAATACATGGAGTCAACTAGCTTAACACGCAAACCACCACGAAGCTTCCAGGTCTTACGACAAACAGAAATCGCATCAAGCAGGCGATGATTTGGATCCAAGAAGAAACCAACAAGGTAATCCGACCAAAAGTCCATGCCAGCCTGCATCACATCAGGTGGAGGAACCATCACTCCATCCTATTCAATTATTTCAAACTCAATCGGAATGTAGTCTCCCGCATTTCGGGGCAGAGTGGAGAATAGTGAGGACCAGGATTTGAAGTCAGGAAGGGCAGGGGTTGCAGGAATGTGGCTAATTGATGAAAGATGCCCAGCATCAGTGGATAAACCATTAAGAACAGGCCTTTCCAAACAAACAGAGCACTTATTACCACAGGCTTTAACACAGACATTAGCTCGAGCACCACTTGTGCATCGAATAGTACCAAGCGAAACAGCAGAAACTACAAGCGGTTCACATCCAATAACATTTTCCTTCGTACCAGAACCAACAAGGACATCAGTGACAACACCCGAAACGTTCCCATCTAAATCAGAAAAGGAATACCCAATTGCACATTTTGACATAGCTGAATGTCCCAAGACAGAACGAGTAGCATCATAGTATAGGGAATCTTACCAGAAGCGCTCGCATCAAGTGAAGAGTGACGATTACCAGCGACCGCGTCCGGCAACACAGCAGAAACCAAAGGACAAACACTATCAGCGGGAGCTAGAGAAACAGCAGGCAACGGGGGGAAGTCTTCGATTGAAAGTATGTGAGGCATCGTCCGCATCGACGCATTCGGCAAGACACCGAAGACCCTACCAGATCTAGTGGATGAAAGTGACGGGGAAAGAGCGAGAGGGAGGTGGAGATGGGAATCAGGCATGTGAGGAGGGGCGAAGGGGAGAAGGGGGGAAAGGGATAGATGCGAAGCCGGTCAGAAGAAAGCATAACAAACGGTAAGGGAGGGAAACGAAAACCAGGTCGCCATTAGACGTAATTTGATAATTAATTCACGAAAACCAGGTGAAAACTTTGGGGCCAAGGAAACTATGAAAACTTTGGGGCCAAGGAAACTATGTTTGCCCTGGCCTTCAGTTAGCCGGTTTTATAAGTGGCCGTGCACTATGTCTCATTATTGTGGCCGCTGGGATTCGAACCGGTGCCACTACAACCACATGTAGCAACTCCACTATGTTTTAACCACTGGACCACTAGAACTTCATGATATTTAGTTTATAATTCGATGAGTATTGCTGAGATGAACGTTTGGATTAATTCGAACAAACTCCGTCGATCAGCGACGAGTTGGCCGGAGTGGTTGAATCTGAAGGTCGAGGGGGAGGAGGTGATCATCAGGAAAATGGAGTTTGGATTATTAGATCATCGACGTAGATATGCAGAGGCAAGGTAGGGTTTAACACCCTGGGTTGGACGTGGATGTTCAAAGGGGATTTGCGATGTCTAGACACGACCGGAATTGATCGCGAGTCGTTCTGGAGATGCCAGGAAACAAGGCGAAGCTTCGGTGAAGGCGGCGAAGCTTCTCAATACATTGATCGTCGGAGGTGGTTGATTTTCCGATGGCGTATGGTTCAGGCCGAGTGGGTTTGGGGGTCGTATTCGATTCTCGTTCGAATCGAGGGAGTTTGGGTGGTCGTGCGTGAAGACGAGGTGGATGTTGACTCGTCGGAGGCTGGAGCGAAGTCGACGACGATCAGAGGTGATGTGCATATGGATGTGCACGTTTCGTGCATCTGGGAAGTTTGGTTTGGGGGAAGAAGTTAGGCTCGGGTTTAGGCTCGAAGAAGTATGGGTTTTACACGAAGCAGGAGAGAACATGAATTTGTCTCATGTTTGGATCGGGTTTCGATGGATTTTTGCTCGGGTTTTCTAGTGATGGTCAGATTTATGTTTGTACAGGAAATGTTTAAGAATTTAAAACAAAGAAATTTTGATTTTTGAAATGTTTCTAAGTTTAAAAGCAAAGTAAACCAAGTTTTTTACTTGTGGAAACAATTTGTTTACAAAGAATAATTTTTTTAACAAGTTACAAATATGTTGAAAGTAGATAAGATTTTAAAGAATAGTATAAGTAGGTTTCAAAATGATTTTTACATTAAATTTTATTTAATAACTTTGAAAAGTTTCAAAGTGTTTAGAGGTTAAAATTAGATGTTTATATTGTTTTAATTATAATTGATTTCTACAATGTTTTCAGATAATGCAAATTATAAAATTGATTATTTAAATATTTTACTGATGAAGGAATGATGAAATAAAGTATTTAATTAAGATATTAATTTCTTAATTTCTTAATTAATTAAGGTTAATTAATCTAAGTAACTAAAGGTAAGTAATTAAAGAAGTAATTTATTTATGGAAGTAAATAAAGGGACTAGTTACACAATGCAATTAATTAAATTAATGAGATTAATTAACTAGTTTAATTAATTTAAGATAATCACCGGATGATTGGTTAAGTATAATTAATTAATGTGATTTATCAAGGGTAATTACTTAGTGATGTTATTAATGGGTAATTACTGGATGTAATTAATTAAAGGTTAATTACTTTATGGAAGTAATTAAGGATTAATTATTTAGTGTAATTAATTATAGATTTAATAAATTTTTAAGAGTTATTTAACGTAAATAATTAAGGATAGTTAATTACTGAATGTGATTAATCAAGGTTGATTAACGATGTGATTAATCAAGATTGATTAATGATCTGATTAATTAAAGATTAATTATTAAATGTGATCAATTTGAACAATAATTAACTAAAGAAGTAATTAGAGGATCATTAATTAATGTAATTCATGAAAGTAATTAAAAAGTTAATTATTATAAATGGTTAAGGATAATTAATTTGTGTAATTAATTAAAGGTAATTACTATATGTAATTAGAATAACTAATCAAGGATGATTAATTAAGATGGAAAAATTAGAAGATGATTAATTAATAAATGTTGAGTAGGCAGGATTTAAAGATAATGGAAGTAATTAATTTAAACTATTTAAATTAATTAGAATGGTATGGCTAATTTATCTTGCTTATGAATGATTGAATAATATTTGAATGCCTTGGATTATTTGTTATTTATAATATGCGATTGTGATGCTTTGTGAAATGAAAAGTTTTTGTAATATGATATGTTGGGTTGTTTATAGATAATGTGGTTATTTATGATGAATCGCTGTGTAAAAGTGACATCCAGTATTTAAATTTAATCACTTGAATAACTTGGGTTAAGATGACATTGGATTCGAAGAGACCGGAGTTGGGTATTAGTTAATACCCGAAACCACTTTGATTTTTTATAGATTGATATGTGAAATCAATAGGCTGGTATGAAATGATTGAAGTGAATTGGACCATTTAATCTAAGTTTTGGTACTTAGATATTGATGTGTGAAATTAGTGATGTCTATAACAAATTGTGAATTTGTAAATTGATATGAGTTACCCCGGGTTTTAAATAAGGTTTATGCTTTGGTATTTCATGTTAGATGGGTTTACTCATGCTGGTTTCCAGCCTGACTCGGGTGTTACTTTGATGTAATGCTCGGGTCAGACCGAGTATTACAGATTTCCAAGTAAGGACGTTCTGGAGCTCAGGAGGCGAGCTGGATGGCGGAACGTATGGAGTGTTTCCGCTGTGTTATATTATTGTATATGTGGGACAAGTTATTTTAACTGTCCAGTGATTGTAAAATGTTGTAATTATGATGTATTAAAATGTAATTGACTGATATAGCTTTCTTTATGTAAAGAATATTATTTGATATTATATTTTATCCGCTGCGAATGTGAGATTCTGAGCTTGGTTTTCTGTTTCTTCTTCTTCTATCTCTTTTCTTCTTTTCCTAACTATTTGGAATTTTCGGGATTGAAATTTTCGGGTCATTACATATTCACTTGAGATTTCACGACCTAACGTTTAACTTGGATCGATGTGGTTTTCGGATATCCAAATTTTGGAAATCCGATCCTGGTCTCATCGAAATCCAAAATGCCGTCTTTTAAGGCCAAGTTGTTTTAAGTTAAAACAATTTAATTTCTTATCTATATTCACACAGATAGATAATTCACATTTTCACAGATAGGTAATCAATATTATCACCATTCAACCCAAGCATCTCATATCACAGAGCAAACATATCACATATCAGAGATATCACATAATCCAAGGCTTTCAATAACATTCAATCATCCATAAGAAAGATACACCAACCTTAATTAATTTAATTAATCACCAATGTATTAAATTAATTACTTAATTACTTTTAATCCAGCTTATTAATTAATTATGAACCCATTAATAATTATCATCTTAATTAATCATCTTTGATTAATTATCCTTCAATTACATTAAGTAATTAATCCTCAATTAATTACACAAATTAATTATCCTAAAACCAATCATATTAATTAATCGTTGATTTCTTCCATTCATCAGTTAACTATAATTAATTACATTGGCCCGAAATTAATTATTTTAATTAATTATTCTATAATCACTTTGTGTTGATTAATTGTTCTTTTATTAATCACATTAATCAACCCTTTATTACTTTCATTAATTACATAAATTAACGATCCTTTAATTATCTCATTAATTAATTATTCTTCTAATTAATTTAACAATTAATCTTTAATTGATCACGTTCATTAATCAACCTTAATTAATCACATACAGAAATTAACTAACCTTTACTTACTTTAAATTAATTAATTAATTCCTTAATTAATTATATTAATTAATTCTTTAATTAATTACGTCAAGTAATTAATACTTAATTACTTCCACTAAGTAATTATCCTTCAATTACTATCCATTATGTAATTCCCCTTAAATTAATTACATCCAGTAATTACCCATTAATTACTTACACCAAGTAATTACACTTTATTAATTACATTAAGTAATTATACTTAACCAATCATCAAATGATTATTTTTTTAATCACATTAATTTAATTAATTACATTATTTAATCAATCACTTTAATTACTTTCATTAATTAAATACCTTTATTTACTTAAATTAATTAACTCTTAATTAATCAAGTAATTAACTAATCTTAATTAATTAATACAATTATCTTAAATTAATTATTTTAATTAATTATCTCTTTATCATTAGTTAATGATCCTTAAATTAATTACACTCATTTAACAATTCTTTAATTACTTTCGTTAAGTAATTATATCTTGATTATAACATTAATTGACCATTGTTAATTACATTGAGTAATTAACTTTTAATTAATTTTACTAATTAATTATTTATAATTACTCACAATCTTAATTAAAGATAAATTCTTATCTTCGTAAATTACTTAATTACATCATTAACTTTGTTTAAAAATCATTGGTAATCAATTACATAATTAAGATAATTACCTTTAAAAAAATTTAAATCATTAACTTTAACATTTCAATTTTGAATCTTATATAAAACTTGTTAAATACTCTTCTTTGGAAACTAAATTCATACTTATACTATATTTGAAAACTTCCTTTTAAAAACTTCCATTTTTATTTCTTTTAAAAGCTAGTTAATATATTTTTAAAACTAGATTTATCTTGGACTTAAAATTATTTTCCTTTAAAATACACTTTTTAAAACTTAGTAACATTACTTTTTGAAACCTAAACATTTTAAAACTTTGAAAACTTAGTTAATTTAATTTGAAACATAAGTTTGTTTAAAATAATTTGGCTTTTAAAAACCTGCACATATTTAACTTAAAAATTAAAAATAGGCTACAACACCAAAACTAACCCGAGCCAGCTTCTAGCCTTACCCAAGTCAATCCCGTGCTACTCGCACTCAAGCACGCAACAACCCTTCTTCGAGTCGAAGACGAAGAATCTTCGAGCCAACCCCGTACCCATCTCTTCTTCCCAAACCTTAACAAACCCAGATATTCAAACGTGTACAGTGGATGTGCACGACGACTCCACATCGCTCTGATCAACTACACCATCCCCGACACATCACCCATGACCTCGACAAGCCCTTCGATCGCCCAAATCCAACAGTCCCATCTAGAATCGAAATCGAGTACTTCGATCAAAACTAGAACCCAAACTTGAATTGAAAACCAACAATCACCGACGATCCCCTCTACAAGAAATCCTACCACCATCATCTAGAGCATTATTACATCGTCCAGATTCAATTCCCCCTTATGCGAACCATTCCGACGCATCATCGATGTTGAAAACGTCACGACAACTCTCCGGTCAAAACTGGGTTTCGAACCCTAGTTCGTCGTTGTCTGATCATCTTGGCCAACTAAAAATTAAGTGATCATTTTTCCAACGACCCATAGCCTGCAAGCAACCTTCACCCTCAAGCTCGTTGTCAAACCATTTTCCTTTCGTCGGAATTCGGCAAAAATGCCCAATTGGATCAACTCAAATTATCACAATCATTACTATGTTAAAAATCATGATACTACCTTTAAAATTCACCAATTTTAATTACAAATCAGATAAGATAATTAAAATAGAGAATTAAAATGTTTGATTTTTATCTTATACTTAGTTTACCACTGTATTTCTTTATTGTTGAAATATTTACTAAATATAAAATATTGAAACCATTTTTAAAATTTAGATTATCATGTTTCAAATCTTTATCCTTTAAAGATCTTGGTCTAAAACTAATTCGTTTGGTGGATATAAATTTTTATATGGATCTGGAAGCCTGTTAAACAGAGAAGATACATAGAACAAATATACATAGACATATGTAAACAAAATATGCATTCACAGCCAACATTCTTGCCAACAATTTACACTACATTATCATAAGATTTCATCATATATATCAAACTTAAAACTAGATTAAAAACTTTTAAAACAATTGTTTACTCACCAAGCATGGAACAAAGAGCAAAGGAACAAAGGAGCAGTTTGTATATTATTTTTTTGGAGTCTTTCTTTTTGAAATGATCTGGAATTCTGTTACTTGATGTTGATTTGGTTACTAGCTTGATCTCAGGTTACAATATGATGAAAATTTGAAAACTGAAATTGTTTTGAAGCTTTGATTTTCTCTTTTTGGTTGTTTCTAGGAAGATGAGAGGAAGATGCTTTTATAAATGAACATGCATTTTAAAATAACCAGGTTTCTTTACTAATACATGTTCATTTATAATTTAATTTTAATTAAAAAGAAGAATGCCACTTGTTCTATTGCATGACTCTTAAGTTACAAATGTATTTGTATGATTTAATTTCCTTACAAATGTTAAATATATGTTTTATTATGTCTAAATCCTTGTCTCAAAATTTCTTATTTTATTATACTTATGAAATATGAATTTAGATTTATATTTGTTAATATGTGTATATATATACTTATGTTTTTGTATGAATATGTTTATGTCTTTTAAATGTATATATACAAATTAATCTCATGCATGTGTATTTTTAAAGAAAGAATATTAGCCCTTTATATTTAAATCTTTTCTTATGTTTTGTATAAACTTATGTTTTATGTTTGACCCCTTTATTTATAAATTTCTTATATTTTTATATTTATGAAATGTGATTTCTATTTATTTATGCAAATATGAATTTATGTATATTTATTTATATATACTTATGTTTTGAATAAATTAATATATTATATGTTTTATTTGTTTTTATATGTTTACAAACTATTCTTAGTTCATAAGATATTTTTAAAGGAAGGTATAACTAAACCTTTATATATATTTGTAAATCATATTGATTTAAGTCATTTTAAAAAGAAAGCAAAATAAGACTTTTATGAAATCATATTTAAGCTATCACATTTTTAAAATAACATTTTTATCTTATGTATTGAAAATATAGAATTTAATTTTAAATAGCATTTGAAAGGTATTGTATTAAATTTATACATAACCTTCCAATTTACAAAATATATATTAAAATTTGAAAATATGTTTTTATTTGTTGAATTCAAACCAAAGCTTTCCTATTTATAATATATGTAAATAAATAAATATATATATATACATTAGAAATAGAAAATATTTTAATATTAGCCTTGAAAATTATCATATTGAATTTTATAACTTCAAATCACAATATATACATGCATATACATTATAATTTGAAAAAATATTCTTATTAAATTAAAATCAAAGGCTTCATATCTACAATATACATATACCAATATATATATGTGTGTATATATATATATTATAAATAGAAAAAAAATTATTAGGTTTTAAAAGATAAAATTTACCAATTAAATATTTATAAAAGGAGATTATTAAACGAATTTAAATACTTATTAACAAAGATTATTAAATAAATATTGCCTAAAATTTCACGACATCACAGTTTGAATATATTGTATTATTATAGATCTATATAATAAACGTTTAATTCAAAGTATAACCCTTTAGATCTAAAATTTTGTATGTTCATATCATTTTTATTAGATTTTACTTTAACAAATTAAGCTAAAATTTGCTTATGAATATTACAGAGTTTTATTGAAGATTCATTTTTTAATTCATATAAGAAATGATTTATTTATTTTTTTGGCAAGGCCGACGGGGTTGGATGGTCCCCGACCATTTTATTGCAGCACCAGAGATAATAGGACACAAACTACAACAAAGAGCAAAAGCTCAAAGAAAACGTATAAAAAACAAGGTGCTACAAGCACAAAGGAAAAAACAGACATAAACGAAAAAAAATAAAAACACATACATTTACATTCTGAAGTTCAGTCCTATTCCAGGGTCAAAGATGAAAAGCAACTTCAGGGAAATCTCAATTTCATGCATAATCCATAGTCTGAAATTAGCAGCAGTTTTAGCATTGGAGACATCAAAGACTTTACAGTTACGCACTCTCCACACCGCATATATAAAACTCTTCAACGCGACACAAAATATTCTCTTTCTTTTTTGCTTATTACCTGTCTTTGTGTATATCTACTCCCATTCAGCTAGATTATCGTGCATGGGACATTTACTTTGTAGTTTTATCATAACTTCAGACCACAGAGGCTTGATTTCAGAACATTCAAAGTATAAATGCTCGATAGTCTCTCGTTGTGTACAACAGAAAGAACAGTATATGTTAACATTCATACCTATACGGACTAGCTTATCCTTGGTCAGCATGGATCGATTCAAAATTTTCCACAAAGTATAATTCTCACGCATGCTACTATCTTTGTTCCAAGTTCTCTTCCACCATTTCCAATTTTGATTAGCATTGTTCTGCATCAAAAATTCATATGCCTCACCAATTTTAAATTTTCCTTTTTTCTGTCCCCAAACTATTAAATCAGAAGTAGGCGGCAGAGGGGTAAACTTTTTTATACCATCCCAAAATCTTTGAACTCTTTGATTAGAAGAAAACGTATGAAGCCCCTGAAAGTAACTGAGTACATATCTTACTTTCGTTTCGGCATGAACTCCAGTCTGTTGAATTTCTTTGTAGGTAAGTTGCCTTCGAAGAATGAAACCTTTATCAAGCCATGGATCATCCCAGAAGCTGACATTGTATACATGGTTGGTGTTCATTTGAATGAGAGGAAGAAAGAGTTCCTTAGTCTTGTGCATACTCTGCCAGGTCCAGCTCATGTTTTGCCGTTTATTCATGTTCCACATTTTCCTGCATTTTATTACATTTCTTTTGGACCACTCAGCCCAAAGACTATCAGGGCAGTTAAACATGGTATCAACATGCCTAGCAAAACTTGCCCTGTTCCACTGTTTTAAATTTATTAATCTAAGACCTCCCTTGTTCAAAGGCTTCTCAACAGTTCTATACTTAGTTGGAGCAATAAATCTTCCCGTAGTTCTGCCAGACCACAGAAATCGCATAATAGCACTTCTAATCATGTTTATTAATTTGTTTGGAAGAACGAAAGTTCTGGCCCAATACACTTGCATTGCAAAGATAACTGACTTTATTAAAGTTAGTCTACCGGCTTGACTCAGTTTCCTAGTGGTCCAACAATTTAGTCTAGTAGTGATCTTTTCATACATCGGTAGACGTTGATTTGTTGTGATTCTTGATGTAGTAAGGGGCAGACCAAGGTAGGAAACAGTAGTATGGTTACGGGGTAAGCCAGTTATTTGATTTATTTGAGTTTCTTGAGCTAAGCTAACTCCTGCAAGAATGATATCAGATTTGAGAACATTAACCTTTAACCCCGTCATAGTATAAAAGAGTTATAGGGTTATCATTATGTTTTTGACAGTTTCGATGTCAGGAGAGAAAAACATAATCAAGTCATTAGCAAATATTAACGCCGAGATTTGAGGGTCTTTACATGCCGGATGCAATTTAATTTTCCCTTGTTGAATTGTTCTGTTTAACATTCTGGTAAGTAATTCCATGACTAGAATGAAGATATAAGCAGACAGGGGGTCTCCCTGCCTAATGCCTTGCTTACTTTTGAAAAATCCTTTAGCAGTACCATTGACATTGATTGAATAAGTTGGTGATGAGATGCATTCAAAGATCCAAGCTATAAAATGTGGAGGGAAATTCATGAACCCCATGATGCGAACAATACTGTCCCACTGTAACATATCAAAAGCTTTCAATATATCAAGCTTCATCATAGCTTTCAGGGGAGTATTTCTACTTCTATATCCTTTAATTAACTCATGAGCGAGCAGGACGTGGTCTAGAATATTCCTTCCAGGTAGAAATGCAGCCTGGTTGTTGGATACAATAGATGGGAGGACATTCTTTAGTCTTGTAGCAATAACTTTGGAGATGCATTTATATATTGTATTACAACATGATATAGGACGGTAGTCTTTAACATGATGAGCATTTTTGTGCTTAGGGATTAATGCAATATTGGTGTAATTGAACGACCTATAAAGTTTACTCTTTTTGAAGAAATGCGTAATGGTGTTGCACACATCTCCAGATACAATCGACCAGCATGTTGTATAGAAATATGCATTCAACCCATCTGGGCCACCGCATGAGTTAGTATTAAGAGAGAACATAGCTTTTTCGATTTCTTCATTGGTAACTTCAGAGCATAGTAAGTTGAATTTTTCCTCATCTAGCCTGGGCATGATATCGGATGGAATGTCGTCAATATTAGGAACAAAGTTGTTAGTGTTGCTATATATACTCGTGAAATGTTGCTCAAATGCTTCCTTAATACCTTCAGTAGTAGTTTGCAAAACATCATACATATCATAGGTAGTGACAATATTGTCCCTCCTCTGCTTGTTCTTGAGACTGGCATGAAAGTATGCACTATTCTTGTCTCCTTTTTCCCACCATTTAATTATCCCCTTTTGTCTAATCATGTCACTTTCATGAGCTAGTGCATCATAGTACTGTTGAGACAATGTAGTTTAAGTAGAAGAAAGACTAGCATCCAGAACATTATCCATCATAGCCTTCTGAACCTCAACAAGCTTAATCAGAATATTACTGCTCATTCTATCTCCTTTGCCAAATTTTTTAAATGCCCACAGCTTTAATGCTTTTTTCGTTTCTCTTATTTTTTCCTGCAAAACAAAAAGATGATTACCTTTCTTATTTTTGCTCCATGCAGTTATAACAGTAGATTTAAAGTCAGGTTCATGGACCCAGGAATTAAAAAATTTAAAATTTGCTTTTCCTCTCTCGTCCACTCCACGAAGATGTATAATTTGAGGGGAGTGGTCTGATAGGAGAGGAGGGGGGAGAAGGTTGAAAAGGAAGGGCCATTTGGTTAGGGCAGTTTGATTGGCGAAGGAGTGATCAATCCTAGAAAATGTTCTGTTACCATGCCTTCTTTTGTTATTCCACGTGTATTGCATACCAACAGTTTTAACAGGAACAAGATCAACATCATTAATTAAATTACTGAGTGGTTGAATCTCATTAAGGGACAACGGATTTCCTCCCACTCTATCAGAGACTGTATGACAGCAGTTGAAGTCACCTAGTATTATCCAGGGGTGGGTGGTCTGCCTCAGAGAAGGAATGACAGATAGCACCGAAGTTCTAATAGCAGCAGAGTTAGATGCATATATAAATGAGATATAAAAGGGTGTACTGTCTGTGTAATCTGGTGCATGACAGTGTATGAGTTGGGAAGTGGAGAGGATAGGAGTAATTTGAAAATGTTGGGGATTGTATAGAATCATGATTCTACCATAGGGAGATTCGTTAAGATTGTGGATAAGCTTCCAATCAGGTTTTATGTATTCAGCTGCCTTAATAGTTAATGTAAGATTTAGTTTGGTTTCAAGAATCGCCAACACCGATAATTGGTGAGTTGTAATTTGCTGTACACTGATCTTGCTTAATTACATGGTGTGCCCCCCGTATATTCCATACTCCAATGTGTGGCATCATTGAAGAACTCTGGCATTAAGTATTTCAATCTTCATTCTCCTTGTTACTGCCTGCGTAGAGGACAAGTAATTTGGAATTGTTGCTGAAAGGGGGGTATTTTCATTGCTTTCTGTTTCTTTATCCATTGGGGTGGTGGCCATTTGGGTTAGAGTGAGAAATGGTGGAGAGGTGTTGAAAGGATGGGGAATTGAGAGGAGATGAAATGGGTGGAGATTTGTAGGCTAAAGGTGGTTTTATGTTGGAGTATATTGATGGAGGAGTTGCATTTTGAGGTCTGACAATGTCTGGGGGATTGTTTGGTTTTTCTGTGCATTCTATTTTACCTTTGTGCATGTCAGCACATATATCAGCCGCTCTTTTGCATTTGATGTTCTTGCTTTTATTCCTGTTGTTTTTTCCATCACTAATGCTCTTTCCTTCAACATGTGCGCTCAAATCTTCTATTACACTTTCAATGAGTATTGTTTTGCCTGTAGAAATGTTTTCCTTTTGTTGCATCTGAACGGTGAGTGCTGTCTCAATTTGTCTCGTCGTTTTGCTGCTTTGCTCCCCTTGCTTTAAATTATTTTTGTCATTATTTGTTTCAGTTACCCTATTGTCTCCCAATGTTCCACTATCTTTTTTACTTGCATCAAGCATGTCAACTATAAACTCCGCATCCTCCAAACCAAGTAGTGCTTCATATCTATTAGACATCAGTAGTTTTTCAGGTAAAACCTCAACAGTTGTTTTTTCAGTTTTCTTTGTTTCTCTGCTAGCATCTTCTTCAAAAGTTTGATTATTGGCATTTACAGTTTGTGATTTGTTACCACTAGTTTCTTTATTCGTACCCTGTCGCCCGTCTACCTGTTCATGTCCATCTCCCTCCTCATCTTTCTTTTCATCGTTAACATTGTCTCTAACTATTTCATTCTCTACTTCTTCTTTGTTTCCTCTCTTTTGTTCGCTGATCGTTTCGTTCGCAACTGTTACTGTTTTCCTTTTATTGACTCGTTGCCATTTCCTCGAAATCTGCATTTGAAAGGGTTTGACCCGTTTATTGACTGAACATTTCCTGTAGTATACTCTTTGTTCTCTTTTCTTCCATTCTTGCTTATATCATTTTCTATGTCAGTTTTACTCATACTTTTATTTTCGCAGCATTTTGTTGTATGTCCAAAATTCTTGCACATAACACAAACATCTGGCCTCCATTGATACTCAACATGTATTTTCTAAAGGCCACCTTCCACCAGTTTAACTTTAAACTCATTTACTAGCTCCTTGTCTAGTTTCACTTCTATTAAACATTTTGCATAGCTCAACCTGTTTTGCTTCTCGGTCGATTCATCCATGCACAACATTCTTCCCAGATGACTACACAACCAATTGATCCCTAAAGGCGACCAAGCAAATACGGGGAGATTATACAGATGAACCCAAACTGGTACAGAGGAAACTGAACCAGTGATATTACTGACAACAACATCATAAGGTTTAATTATGATCATCTTATTATTCATAATAATGGGGTCGCTCTGAAGAACTTTATACCTATCTTCATCACATGAGAAGTTGAAAAGGAATACAATACCATCCGATTTAACTTTAACAGAGCCTTTATGCTTCCAGATGATCTTGAGCTTTTGTATGACAGCAGTATACGATAATGGCTTGTCCAAGAAGAAACCAACAAGTGTGTCGGTCCAAATCTCAGCACCAGCATCAAAAACGAACTGCGGCGGCACTAGTACATCTTCTTCATACACAGGAATAAGGTCAACAGG
Organism: Allium cepa; assembly: GCA_030765085.1. Lineage (NCBI taxonomy): Eukaryota > Viridiplantae > Streptophyta > Magnoliopsida > Asparagales > Amaryllidaceae > Allium > Allium cepa. The sequence goes on along the minus strand of CM060932.1, from coordinate 1,025,913,948 downwards.
AATGTACTTCCCAGCATTTCTGGGTTTATGCTTAAACAAGGAAGTCCATTTTCGTTCACCTTGACTGGGGGAAGGAGGAGGAGTGGTTTGCGGCAGTGGAGCATAATCTGGAGGCCTAGAAGGGTGTGGGTCTGGGAGAAGAAGCGGTGGTGGAACCGGAGGAATATGAGTTAGTTGAGAAGCGGTCGTAGGCACAAGAGTTGGTTTTCTGGCAGGGGAGGTTACCAAGGTGGACGTGACAGGGTTGATGTTAGTAGAGGGCGATAAAGAAGAGGAGGAAGGTAGTACAGTAAGGCATGCAGGTATGTCAGCGTTGTTGGTGGAGAGGGAAGGTACGATAGGGGCATCGGGAAGGACTTCAGAAGCGGACATGAGAGGTGATTACTTTATTAACTTTTTTTGAAAACTTTAGGGCCAAGGATACTATGTTTACCCTGGCCTTTGGTTAGACTGGTTTTATAGTGCCCAGACCACTTATGTCTCATTATTGTGGCCGTTGGGTTTCGAACCGGTGCCACTACAACTACATGTAGCAACTCCACTATATCTTAACCACTGGACCACTAGAACTCGACAAAAAAAAATGAAATTTTAGATTTGAAAGTGTACATGTATGTGTTTTATGTTTAAATTATTTTGAAAACTAAAAAAAGGAAGATGTTTTGGCAATAAATTTTAATTTTATTTTCATTACTATAATCTTTAATTTGTATTATTAGAGATATTTCATTGAATATTACAAATATACAATTAACAATTTTACAATAAACCTACTTCTAAATTGATTGTTATAAATCTCTAATTTTTATTAAGTAGAAAGAATTGATTCCGTCTTATATACACATAATTAATCTTATATGTATGTTTGCATATATAACATTTATTACATGTATTTCATATTGTTAAAGTATGATTAGATTTCTTCCTAAAAGGAGGAAATAATTTTAATGAGGAAATAATATACACATACATTTATTTTCGACTGTTTATATCCTTACATTATGATGCCCATAATTTGACATTTATATGTTGTATTAATTAAGTTTACAAAATGAGAAATTGATTCAATCATCATTGTTTCCCTTTATTTATTTCCCATTTTTTCCTTTTTGTGATTAGCTATCCATTTAATTTTGTTTATTTGTCTACACCTTGTCATTAATTGATAGCACCTATCATATTTTACACTTACATAATTTACACTATAACCATTTGTTTATACTTATATTCATGCCATATACATGATGCTAATTAATGACATTCATACGATCAATTAATTTAATTAAAAAGAGAGAAATGAATGGTTTCTCTATATATATATAAATTTATGCCTCATCATTTATTGAATATGTTAAGGGGAAGGAAATAAAAAGTTTCCTTCTCTAAATAAATTTATGTCCCATCATTAATTGAATAATTTAAGAGATAGGAAATGAAAAGCTTTCTTCTCTAGATAAATTTAATAAATTACTGTTACACACAAATATGTACATAAGAGTATATTTGATATACTCTAATTTACATACACATTAAATTAAATAAAATATTGATTTTACTTAAAAGAAACTTAGAAAATTTCTAAGTATATTTAGACTTCATAGGCCCATTAAAGATCTAAAAATGGAAAAAAAAAATTAAAATTCACCCATTTCTTTCGCTATAGGCTGGCCTATGAAAGTAGTTCCTTAAAAAACATAATGAAACTATGAAAGCAGTTCTTTATTTTGTTTTCAAAGTTTGCAAAGTGATATTTTCATTTCCACTTGTATAAAAATTTAAAATTAATAAAACTAAAGAAAATGCCTTGAATCCAATCATTTACCCTCACTTTATTATTATCTTTTTATATGTGTACATATTTCTTATTATATTCAGGCAGTTAATCAATGGACCAAGGTATACCACTCATGCACTGCTTTTTAGGCTTACGTGAGAATAGATCAGAGCTTGGGGGATTGTGCAAACTGACTCTGACTGTGTCAATAAAGGTCGATGAATCTTAGGTGCCCAACACATAAAATGAGATTAAGGTATACTACGCATGCACTGCCTTTTGAGCTTACATGAGAGTAGGACATAGTTTGGTATGTGTGCACACCAATGTTAGATGTACTTGCAATGTTGGAAACTCTTGGTTATTATTATTAACACTAGTGTTTTTAAAGAGAGAGAGAGAGAGAGAGAGAGAGAGAGTGTGTGTGTGTGTGTGTGTGTGTGTGTGTAATGCAAAATTATCTTAGCACCTCTTAAATATAACTGAAAATGCGAATGCATGTACTTTAGATTCGCCACATTCAAAATGATGACAACATATTTCAACAAACTTTACAGTCTTCACCTATAAGTCAACCTATATACTAGCCTTACTATTATCGATTGTAATTTAAACTTCTCATTTTATTTTCCATTTGATGCTGGTGATCCAAAAAGTTTACTTCAAATGACTAACATGGTGAACCTACTTTGTCATGCATGTTCGGAATAAAACGATTTCAAATAATTTTTGTTTAAACAAAGGTAAAAAACTATTATTTCCTCATTACATGTGCCTTAAAGAAATGTGAATCTGCATTAAAAATGAATTTTTTTTTGAAAAAATGAGAAATAAATAAAAGTCAAATTTTAGAAGAAAATTTGTATAAATTTAAAACAAAATAGAACATGAGTCTCCTCCCGTCCCCCTCCCTCTCCCCTCCCACACATACACTTAAATTTTGATAGATTCCTCACTGTACTAAATGTTTTCTAAAATTGAAGGAAAGTATTCATAAATGGATGCAATGCAAAATGATTTATAATATAAAATGCAGTTTAACAATATGTTGAAATGGTTTATATATGAAGTAATATATGCGTTTACGATGAATGCGATGCAAAGAATGACGCCATCTCCTTCTTTCATGCTTGGTTTTAATTTTATATTCCCCACCCCCACAATATGCTTGGGGTTGTTACTAATAAGCCAATTCTATTTATTGATATTTCATCTTTATACCTAGATTTGTAGTCAATTAGGTTGATGTAGGTATCTTGTAAGCCAAAATTTTTCCAGCCAAGTATTTTTTGAGAAAGAATGTGTGATCCTCTACGCATAGAGGAGAGCACACTTATGAAAAAAAAATATATCACAAACATAATGAGCTGCCAACATTCCTGGCAGGTAACAAGAGAAAAAATACAAATAGCTAATCTCAGGTACTCCTAAGATGAGTTCCGGCAAGGCCGTCACCCATCACACCTCAATATCAAGCTCCGGCGTGGCCACTGCCCAATATTAAGATGTTACAAGTATCAAAAAGACAAAGAGAAAAAACAAAGACACAGAGCGACAACTCAAACTAATAAAAAAACACCTGAAGTCTGAAACAGAAGAAGAGGATAAACAACTACTCAAGAGAGGATCCGCTGAAAGGTAGAACAGTCTGAAGGCTCTAAACAATAATAGTGAGTGTCAAACTGAAGAATAGATCATCCTGAAAAGTACACCATACTGAAGATAGCAGATTCCTATATCTGAGGGGATAACTGCAAACAGTCCTGGTGAAGAAACTCTACTCTGATGACCTCTCTATAAACAGATAGCCAGCAATCTGAAGATAAGAGAAACCTGGAAAAAAAACCTGATAACCAATATCTCAAACCTGTATCTGAAATAAAACTAGAGAAAAAATTAGAAAGATACATATATGTAAATTCACAAAACAAATATACATATATATGTATTTAAAAATAGTGAAATAAAAACCCAAAATAAAACCATTAGGACAAAAACTAAAGGAATGAATAAACTGAAAACAATTACCTAACAGAGATTATAACAAAAATTGAGACAGATCAGACTTAATTATCTTTAATCATAAGTAAACTATGATTTAAAGAGAGATCATGATTAAAAATAGGAAAAATATTAATAATACTATTAGTGGTGCTATAAAAGTTATTGTTATATTTAAAAAAATTAATATTATAACTAACCTTGTTAAGATACCAATTAAATAGGATATTTTTGGTTAATTTGTAATTAGGATTAGAAATCCAATTAAAACAAAATGAAGAAACTGAAAAAAATCAATTTGTTAAGATGACTATTATTGTTATTAAAAATTCTTTGATTTCTCTCAAACCAAATAAACCAACTAATAATAATAAATAAAGTGTCTAGTAAACATCTAATACTTTTATTGAATTTGAATCTATAATTTTTTCAGTAGAATTCATAATTCGAAATATTAGTTATTATATTAAAGTTAAAATTTTTAAGAGTATTAATAAGGATGTAATTAGTGTCCAAATAATCATAATATATATGATTTATGTCTTCAAGATGTAGATTGCAAAAATAACATTTATTATCATTATGAATGTTTCTTCTCTTTAAAAATTCAATCGTATTAAGTTTACCATGAAGAATTAACCACATGTGAATTTTGAATTTAGGAGGAACATTAGATTTCCACATAAATTTAAAAGAGTTAGTTAAAGTACCCGAAAAATTAATAAATCTACAAAAAGAATTGGAGTATATTTCTTACTCTTATCCCATTCCCAACTAATAAAATCATAATCGTTATCAATATTATAAAGATTTAATCTGACATAAAGCAAAGAAAGCTGTCTAAGGGTAGGACCTATTAAAATTCTGTTACAGCTAAATTTCTAAGAAGGATCATTATCTAGAGAATAAACTTCATTAATTAAAGCATGCTTAAAGTTGCAAATGTCATACAAATCCTTGAATTCGAATTTAAGAGGCAAGATCAAAATCCAGCAGTCATGCTAAAAAGAAGTACAATTTCCCGAATGTACTATCGTCTTGATTCCTAAATTAAAATTTCATAACATTTTAAAATATTTTTCCAAAAATTAGAAAAATTATGGGAAGAAGAATAATCAATTTGGTGTAAATTAAAATTACCATTATAGTAATATTTGGAAATAATCTCTTTCCAAATAGCATTATCATTAAAATCTTTAAACTTCCAAAGTCATTTACCTAAAAGGGACAAAATAATCTTGCGCAAATTTACAACTCCTAAACCACCCTCTTCTTTAGCTTTACAAACAGTATCATAGTTTACAAGACATTTTATACTATTATTAATATTATCCCCACTCCATAAGAAATCTCTTCTAATTTTATCGATTTTATCAATAACCCAATCTGGAAACAGATGCATAGACATCCAATAGATTGGTAAGGCTGATAAAACCGAGTTTATTAAAACAAGCCTACCTGCTCTAGAAAGAAATCTCCCATTCCAATTAGATATCTTATTTTTAATTTTATCTATAATAATAATCCAATCATCATGCTTGAGTTTGGAAGGCCTAATCACAAACCCTAGATATTCAAAAGGAAATTTCATAATTTTGCAATTTAGGGTATTAGCTACTAAGTTTTCTACTCTTTCAAAATCATTTAAAACTGGAACTGAACTTTTGTCAAAATTAATTTTTAATCCATATAAAAGTTCAAAACTATAAAGAATAAATTTGAGAGTAATAATGTGTCTAGGAAGATGAGAATAAAAAAGTAAGGTATCGTCCGCAAATTGCAGAACCGATATACCATTACGCGATATGTCATTTCCAACATTTCCTAAACAACCATTATTCACTGCTCTCTTAATAATTTTAGCAAAACATCAGCAGCTAAATTAAACAACAAAGGAGATAAGGGATCCCCTTGCCTAAAGCCTCTCTTTGACTGAATTTTATTACCTAGAATACCAACCATAATACTAGAGTTTCCCGTTTTAAGCAAAGACAAAATCCAACTAAAAATATCAACAAGAAAATCCCAATCCACTGAATCAAAAGCTTTAGCAAAATCAAGTTTTAAAATCGTATAGGTTATGTTGTTCTTACAATAGTAATTAATATATTCTTGAACAACAGCTATACCATCAGTAATATTTCTCCCTTCAATAAAAGCCGATTGTGAACAATCAATTAAATCGTATATTCTAGTACTAAGTCTATTAGCAAGAACTTTAGAAATGATTTTAACTGAACAGTTAATCAAAGAAATATGTCTAAAATCCTTTAAGTTGTTAGCTCCTACTTTTTTATGCAGCAAAATAACATTTGCGAAATTAAATCTCCCTAATTGCAAATTATGATTATAAATATCATTAAAAAAATTAACTAAGTCAGGTTTTAAAACATCCTAAAAAGTTTTATAAAATAAAATAGGAAACCCATCAGATCTAGGTGATTTATCACTAGACATATCATTAATTGCTTTCCTAATTTCCTCTTCTGTAAAAGAACTATCTAATTCAGATAAATCTTCAATTGAATCCGGAGGATACAGATTTGTCTATCTAACATTAATTCTATGTTTGATTTTAGAACCAAAAATATCTTTATAATATTCAGTAAAAGCTTTGTTTAGCTCTCTTTGATCTACTATATCTGTATTGTTAACAAATATAGAGTTAATTGTATTGAAACATTTCTACCATTAGCAATATTGTGAAAGAATTTGTTATTATTATCACCTTCATTGATCCATTGAATTCTGGAACTCTATTTCCACACCACCTCCTCTTTTTCTAAAATAGAATTTAGTTCATTTTTTAAATTAGAAAGTACATTACGTTCACCTAGATTTAGAGGTCTAGATTCTTACAACTTGTTATTTTTAAGCATTTCATTAAGAATATTGTCTTTTTAAAATTTTAAATTGCCAAAAATATTTTTATTCCAATTTTTAAGAAAAATCCTAAGATCTATAAGTTTAGAAGTAAAAGCTTTAGCAGAATTATCCTTATTTCTAAAATTATGAAAACTCAAAGAATTCCATTTACAAATAACTAAGTTCACAAAGTTAGATTCCAAAAACCAAGTATTTTGTACGATGTGATTCGTGTGTTTGACAAATTTATCGTTGTAATCCTTCAAAAATATGTGATCATGCACAAGTGTAGTTGAAATCATAAAATCAATATATTAAGCGTCGTCTAACAACTTACTTGGCTTGGATTCATCCGTTATAAGATGTAATTTAAGCTTATGTTCACATTCACCGCTAGTTTCGTTAATTGACATTTCATTTTCACAAACAAAAATTTCATGTTTCATCGATTGTGATTTCTTTAGAGTTGAGATTCTCAAAATCGGACTAGTGATTTAAATTTAGTTCATCGTTGTGCAACATCTCATTCTCTGGAAAATTCATGTTCATCTTCTTTAACCGAATCATTAACATCTTTGTCATCTTTGTAATTTCAACCTCAAAATTTATTGTTTCTAGTTTGTCCTTGTCGAGCAAAGGAAGAACGAAATTCAAGCTTAAATCGTTTTCTTTAAAGTAATTGAATTCTAAATCATTTAGTAAATTTCGAACAACTTCATTAAGGTTATCATTTTTAATTTTACAAGTTCTTATTTGAAAATTATCAATTTAAGTAAAATTTAGATTATCCTCTGATAAGTTGCATGTTTGACTCCCTTTTTTTGGTTTTATTTCAGGAAAATTCCAAGTAATTTGAACCATTCATTGTACTTATTGTTCTACTTTCTTAGCCCCTTGTAAAAATCGCATATAAGATTTTCAATTCCAACATTCTCTATATAATTGACTTAGTCTGACCTATTTTTAAAATTATAATCCAAGTAATTTTAATTACCAAAATTATTTCCAAATTGATTTTTGTTTTAATTTCCATGTGTATAATTTCTTGATAAGAGATATTTCCAAAATTATAATCCAAGTCATTTTCATGATCAAGATTATTTCCAAATTGATTTTGGTTTCATGTTAATGAAAATTATATTGGTTTGGGAAATCATTTTGACAACAGAAATCCATTTGATAATAAAATTATTTTGATACTAAGAATTGGGTTCATAATAAAAATCATTAAAATTGGAAGAAAAATTATGATTTTCGAAATTTTGACTTGAATTATTTTGAAAATATTGTTCACATTGGAAATTGTTTTCAAAATGACTTTTGTACCCATATTGACTTTGAGAAAATTTATCTTCCGATCCATTGGATATAATAATTTTCTTTCTTTTCCCAATAAAATCATGACAAAATTTGAGCAAGAGTTATGTATACAAAAATTCATCATATTCCTAATTTTTTAGTTGAAAACTTTTTGATGATTTTTTATGATAAATTTTATTCTCAGAATTATAATCCAAATCATTCCATCGATCAAAATTATTTTCATATTGATTTTCATTTCCATTTTCATAAAATTTGTATTGACTTTGAAAATCGATTTGTAAATGGGAATTATTTTGGTAATGAATACAATTTTGGTAATGGGAATTAGATCCATATGCCAAATTGTTAAAGTTTGGAGAAAATTTAAAATGTTGGTCAATTTATTAATTTTGACTTCGATTATTTTGAAAAATCTATTTGCTTTTAAAATTATTCATATTATAACCAAAGTCATTTCTACCATAAAATTTATTTCAAAATGATTTTCAAAATTATTCAAACCCGCATTGATCTTGAGAAAAATATTTTGATGTAGATTAGATGCATAATCAAAATTCGAATATAATTAGTAATTTCGATTATTTTTAAAATTTGACTTTGGTTATTAACATAAAATGGCTCCTTAAAAGTTTTTTTTTCTATTCTGAACAATCGACCGATGAGAATCCGTTACACTGATTTTCAAACAAAATTTTTTGGAAGCTACAAAATTACACGAACATAGAAATGTGAATGCAATTGAAATAAAAGTGAATAATTAGAATGTTTAAGTCTTTATCCAAATCAATCTAACTATTCAAGTTTGCCGCTTTGTTGTCTCCACTCCCAATTGCATTGAACAATTCACGCTTTGATGGTCATCTCTGTTACAACAGCACCAGAAACTTCATCGATGGTTTTTGTGTAAACATCATGATTTTATTTTATCGCAAGCTAACGATGTCAATTATAATAAATGTGTGAGTACGGATCGAATTCAACGGGAGTTTATCAATTAACGGTATTTATTAAATTCTAAGTGATTTAGATAAAATTGAGAATGAGATCTGATTAAGCTAAAATTGAAAATTACTAAAATTGAAGAAAAATGAAACTTCCAGAAATAAGAAAAAGAAATATTTGAACAATTCAATGAAATAAAATTATAAGAAACAAAAAAAAGAATTGAAGCAATACTGATTAACTAACTGATTAACAAAAGATGATCTATTTGCCCCTTGGCAAACCAATAGATCCAAATAAGTCCGAAATTAAAAAAACGAAAAGTAACGGAGAAATGAACAAAAATGAAATAAAAGATTTTATTCTTGGAATAAAAATTGAGTACATGAAAATAAATTAAAGAGAAAATAAGATAAACCTAATTTGATGCCTTAATGGCATCCTAAAGTAAAACCTACAAAACTTCCTAAATGCCAAGATGTCTTCAATTGTTGCTAAATAGGGATATTTATATAACTCCTTACAAAGCTAGATTGCTAAAAAAGAGTTATCTAGAATTATCAGACCCGGTCTTACTTGGAAGCTTCTTGCATTATTTTCATCCAAGTCAAATAGAAATAAGTCGAGAAGGATCTTCCTCTAGTATATCATAGAAGCTTTTAGAATTGTTCGGAAAGTTCTTCCTTCTAGAAGCTTCATGAGTGCATTTGGAAGATCGTTTCTCCAGTATATTCTAAAAGCTTATTGATCTTCAAGAAGATTCTTGATTTGGTATGTTACGGAAAGTACTTGCTCTAGGAAATTCACTTGGTTTTAAAAATATGCACTAAGTAAGAATCAAACAAATGACCTCCTTGTGAATGCACATCTTTAAAACCAATTGAGCTACAATAACTTTTATGCATAGGTGGACAATTTACTTACCATCAACAGAGCTTTGAACTATATTTTTCGAATCAATTCTTCAATAATTTCTTCATTTTCTAAAAATCAAGAATCTGTAATAAACGCAATAAAAAGACCAAGTAATACTACCTTATCAATATTAAAATGTGTAAATAAGCAGTGTAAAATATACAAAGTTTGATGTTCATCAATACATGCACACTCCCCTTCAAAATGTCTCCTTTTCCATCATGTACCAATATCCCCTTTCCTAACTTGCCAACCTATGAAGACAGATAAAAACAAAAAATAGACCTAGCTCAGGAAAGATTATGCATACAGGGAGGCACAAGGCCCCTTCCTTAGAAATGAATTGGTGACCGACTCTAGCTTCGCGATCATACTAGAAAGATGGCTTCTTGGTCATCATCCTAGAAGGCTTCCCATAATTATTTGGACTAGAATATTTATACTGGAACTGGACCGACAATCAAAGTCGATTCCCTCTCGATTAAGGTCATTCCCAAAGGCTGCAGGAGAACTCCAACTAAAGATGGGCTTAGAACTTAAACAAACTTTTTGGCAAAGAACAGGTTAAGACCTTAGGACTTTAAGACAAGGGACGGATACAAAGTCTACTAGATGAGAGACTGGAGGGCCATGGCAGGAGGAAAATCTGTTACAGACACTGAAACTCCCCTGTCCCTTAAACACCTTCTGACATGGCTTATCCAGAACCAATGGCCAGGCATGAAACTGGCTAAAAAGAAAATGGCTTGCTAACAGGATATGTAACAAGTGTTAAAAGATTACAAACTTGAAAGAGCTTAATTATCGCAATTAACTTCCCCGACTTGCTTTGCTAGCTTCTACTTTAATGTAGAACTCCCTATAACATGAATTACACTCGATGGATTAATGAAAGAACCTTGCATTCTAGCTTGACATTTGCTCTTCACACAATCAAATTCCCCTTTTTAGAGGGACAAAGTGACTCGAACAAAGTAAGGGAAGAGGTTCTTTAACGTAGGCTAGTCACTTTACCCTAAAGGGGATAAGACACAAGCCTACACGAGTGAGTAGTTTCACTAGATATATATAATTCAACGTGCTAATAAGATGTGGCCATGGGCAATTTCTTTATTTCCCATATCTTACCATGTACCATATGTATCAGTTGAGTTGGATTTCCACAATATCATCTATGCAGTGGTAAATTCAGGATTTTTGACATATATCCAATAACATCAATATAATATCATGTATAAATCAATAACAATAACAACTTGAAATGAATCTATTCACAATAAGGCAAATACCATATGTAATATAGTAATTAATCAAATTTATTGTGTATTCCTGTCATACTAACATGTTGTCCATCATTCCTTTCATCGCCCGACTTACTATAACTATCTGAAGGTTGGCTCGTATTCCAAGCCAATCTCCCCAAGCCTCGGTGACTGATCTGAACACGTTAGTGTTCACCATTACCTGTAGTAGACATCTCTACCTATTCCAACCTCTACTCAATGGGTAGTGCTCCTTTATGTATATAGTAACCAGTAGGAACCATTGTACACTTTTAGTTAGGTGTCTCACTTATTTCTTATTCTCATTTAGCATCATCTTCATTTTTTTCACTTAATTAAGCGCATCATATCATATCATATCACACTACATGAAGGTGTATACTACCAAATTACACGAAAATGAAGTGTATCACTATAAAATATCATCACTAAGTGCATATGAATAGTCTTAAATAAATATGAGCCGGCTGTCACATTTCTAGGTTCAATCTGGCCTATGTACATGCTAACTGTTGACTGACTCAACTTGTTCCAATTGACCGAATCACCTAGAAAATAAACTGTTTTCTTTTGCATTTTTCTTTTGTTCGTTTAGTCAGTTGTTTGGATTGTTTATTCCACCGATTAGCTGTTATGGATTTTTCTGTTGGTTTTCTAATTTTTTCATTATTCATTTGTTATAATTGTTGTTATAATTTCATATACACTTCAATAAGATGAATGTATACAAAAATTTACAATCCCAAAGTTATTTTCTCATCTTCGTATTGTTTACAATTATTAACTTATCGTCTAAACAAAGTTTCAAATATAGTGTCATACTATCTTTAATGTCATTCTAACTTTAATTAAATTTTCGTCAAATTTACTATTTTTTAACATATAATTTATAAATTATATTATTAATTGCTTACTTTGTCCTTTTGCTGTAAATTTATGCTAATATGACATATATTATTTGATTTCATTGGCAACTCCATGTTCAAATTAATACAATTTAATTACAAATACTCAATTGCGCCATATCATATAGGAATATCAAATTAACAAATCTTATTTATTTAATTAATTATTATAACATCGTTTGGGAAGACAAAAATATGTGAAATTAACAATATCTCTCTTTATCTTAAACTTTCAATTTCGTGTTATAATTCTTGTACTCTCAATGGATGTGCTTTTCAATTTATCTAATTTAATAAAAATAATTCATAAGTTGTATAGTTTTATAGATCTATTTTCCATATTCTGATTTACAATACACACACATCATATTTCATAGAATAATGGATCTATTGCTTATATGTTCAATTATACAAATCTCAAGATATAGATTCCAGTGTACCTAATATCGATATCAATAACTATAAATTTCATATCCAACTTATCAAAATTCCAGGATATATGTTTATACATATCAAAATTTCCCAATTCATTCTGTATCATACTTTCGATATTAGCCTTTTGAATTCAATTTCTGTATGATTATATCATTTTATATACCAAAGTAAACCATTAAATTTTACCATAAGTACAAATTAAAGAACATTTAAAATTGCAAAAGTAGTAAAAGTCTCACTCGCCTTTATATCAAATTGAATCCTTTTGATATGAATTTCATTCTTCCCTCCTTTTTATGAAGCTTTTTCCCTATTGAATTTCAATATAATTTGCCTCTTCTTAAATTTCTTCAACTTGAAAAATTATATAATTTAAATAGATTTTTTTTGAAAATTGGTATTATTATGACGAAAAATAGCCTTATACTTCTATAATATGCCAATACCTTACAACTCCTATCCTAGGTGGATCCCTTGTAAGGGAAAAGAGTACTTATTACTTTCATATATTAACATATAATGTGCAAATACATGAAAATACATACACTAATTAAGATGTTTATCCTTTCTTTTTGTTTAGCTCCATTCCACTGTATCTTATTGCTAATCCAAACTTTTATGTTCAATTCTTGTTATAAGCATTTGAAATTCCCTAAGTGAATTTATTACAAGATTATGAATGAAAGTTGGTACTATTTGAAGTCTTCTTGTGCTATGTAAAAGTCAATGGTAAGATCATTTTTGCATTACAGATAGGAGATCAAATAATTACTATTTTGTAGATATAGGCAATAGCCAAGGTTCGTGAAAAAAGGATGTTTTGTCCCCTAAGTGAACCTTATAGACGAGTACTAATCAAAATATATGTAATAGTTAGATATATCCTTCCCTAAGAATGAGCTATTAAGATATACTATAGGTAATTCTTATTAATATATATATATATATATATATATTAGTTTACAATGATAAATAAATCCTTCTTTTGGTCAAGATCTAATTCCTAAAATTCAAGATCTACATATTGGTCTAAAATATCTAATATGTATGTATGTGTATGTGCGTGCATCATTGTTTATATGTAATGTTTGATTGTGATGGTTATTTCTTTTGTAAAACTGAAAAATTGAAAATTCACACACACACACACACACACACACACACACATATACAAATAAACGTAGGTTTATATATATTATGATAAAACATAAGACATGTGTTGCATTGTTAATTCAGCGTGTTACTCTTTTTCCTTGCTATATTAGCTTCTAAGGAGACAAATTAACTAAATGTTCTTTTATGTTAATAAATAAAGAACTAATTTTCAATATATGTATGTGTGTGCGTGCGCTCGTGTTTAGTTAAGATTATAAATTTATACACACACACACACACATATATATATATATATATATAATCATTTTTTGTCAATAACGATGGAATAAAATCATGTAAATTATGGTGACATATTTGAAACGAAAAAATAGAATTTACCTTGATAAAAGAACCTAGTATTGTGCACATTGGAATTGTAGATCGATCTTCAAAAACACCTTCCTCGATTCTAGTTATAGTTTGCAAGGTGTAGCTTTGGCTACTCTAATGGAGGATATGAATTGGAAATGAGGAAGAGATCTTATGTCTAATGAATGATAGAATGAAGAGAACTTTTCCCTTTTTTTTGATTAGAAGTAGTATGGACTTCATTGTCTTGGAGAAGGAGAAAACATAATGACTGATTTATAGTGGGAAATAAAATCTCAATTATTTCTCCATGCTTGACCATTACTTTTCACCTTTGTATTGTCGACTAACATTTACAAAATAAATGCAAAATTTATTTGTATTTGATTCCGTTATTAATATACACCAATTATACTAGATTTTCTTTTGTTTCTCTCTCTGGACTAGACATGTAACAATACGCCCCTTTGACCCTAGATCTAAAAGCCTAAACCAACATCAACAACCTAAGAATTGAAAGAACGAGTCGTTGGGGTTGAAATAAAATAAGCATATACATCCACATATAGATATCAGATACAATTCTAGCTAATACTAACTAATAACCACTTTCAAAGTCTTACGATGGAAGAAAATAAAATATAACATATAAACAATTATCATAATCATATCACCATAACATGTCTATAATATCAAATACATATGTCAAATAAATACAGATACAACCTAAAAGACATATATAGTCAATTCTATGTACAACGCTTGCTTACACCATAAATGCAATACATAAATGAATCTCCATCTCTGGTACCATCTAATTACTATATTATATCAATTTGGGTACATGTATAAAAGGAAAATGGTCAAACATAAGCCCGGTGAGTGTAACATCCCTCATTAGGTGGCCCCAAACTAAATGCTATAGATGTTGCAGTCATGTATAGTTATTATTTTTCAGTGATCAAATGCAGTAATGTTAGATACATTGATATACCAGAAACACATGATTATGCAAAATTTCAAACTCAATTTAAAAACAAATATCTCATTTCATCACAAATAGCATTTCAGATTCAATATATAATCACATACGTAAACCATGTTCGAAGAAATTATAATTTATTATAAAATACACCAAGAACGACATATGAAGATGCCTCCTTCACTGATCAAAGTCTAAATATAGGCACGAAGTAACTTTTACATTACATCCAATTGAACAGTGGAATCAAACAAAAAGAACTCCTAATAGCTAGCTTGCCTCATGCACATGTCTGAAAGCTAATTCCTCAAAAGGAGAACCTAAAAACCTTAACTCTCAAACTACTCAAAATCAATTGAGCATCTGAGAGTTTAAGGGAAAAACATAAACTTTGAGTCAAACAAAAAGTCTGGTATGAATAATAACCTACCATCTCGAACTATATAAATAGTCAGTGAGACCACGCCGCTTAGCGGAACGGAGTTTCCCCTTACTAGTATCTTAACCTAATTTATAATAACTTTCCATCCCCATTCACCTTACTATCTGTCTCATGTTGTAATTTCTATGGTCACTATTAACCTATTCGTTTTCATGGGCAAACTAATAGCATGTTCCAAGCTTACGGACTATCTTTCCGGTTTCATAGTTTTTATGGGATCACTAAGAACCTACTTATGTCTACCAATAACATCCTCCAATCATAGTTTTCATGGGGTCATCATGAACTTATTGGATTCTCCAATAACATCTCTCATGTCATGATTTTCCATGGGCTGACTACGAACCTATTGATCTCTATTAACAACCTGTTCCTGACATAGTTTTCACAGGATCACTAAGAATCTATTGGCCCCTGCCAATAAAAATTTCCGTAACATACTTTTTATGGGCTTACTAAGAACTTGTCTAAACCAATAATCTTCTGATCAGTCTTAGGCATCCTATGTTCTGGTCCGTCTGACCTCCTGGATGCAATTCTACTCATACAAGAGTTATTTCAATGTATATTCACTACTGGGGTAACATAGCTGGTCATCCTACCCTTTAGCACCCGAATATGCCCATATGGGTTATATAGTGAATATGATAACACAAACACTCAAGATAACTGATCAAATGATACACACCATATAAACATCCATACTTTATTTCCATATATCAATTTTTCTAATGAAAAGCAATCAATACTCTTAACCCGCTATCTTTAGCAAGGAAAGCTTTCTTTAAATTTTCAAAGTTAAATGCCATTTCAAAACTCTTTTACATTGCTATGGGTTTTCTTTCAAAATGAGATTGGGTTTTCAAATTTGAAAACTAAGGCTTTCGACCATATCCTTTAGATCATTGTGACATCATGAGTTACCCTCCGTCACTCTCCTTTTCGACTATATAGAAAAACTAATCCCTCCTTCCCATTCCATTTAACTAATGAGTTAGAAGCAAGCGGCTATGCCCTTTCTCCACTCTACTCTAGCAGCAAGACCTTTCAAATTCATTGTTTCAAATTTAGAAATCCTCTTTCGAAAGCATGAAATTTATCTTTAGAACACTAGGAAACATTCCTTTTGATACGCTTAACACATGCCTTTCGGAACACTTAAAAACATGCTTTTAGAAACACTAAAAACATGCCTTTCGAAACACTTAAAAACATGCCTTTTGAAAGCATTGGGTTCAAGTAAACGACTTCCATCATGTTGAAAGGTATGTGAGAGGCACCTACACTTTCATAAGTATAAGTTGAAAGAAAAGCATCTTTAATAGTTGTGGAATGGCATTGATTTGAAACCCTACCCTCTAAACTCATTGATTTAAAGATCATGCCTTAGCATGTGTATTGAAGGGGTTCAAAAGAGGCAACCCTGTCGAAAGCGTACTTTTAGAACAAGGGTGGGTCAATGGGTTCGAAAGCAAATAAAAGCGGCTTCAATCCTTTCGCAAGCATGCCTTCGAAACCATTCTTTCCTTTTGCCTTTCTTCAATACCTCATGTATCAAATGATTGATACCATGTCATTAGTTTTGAATGGATGTGAAAGGTTACAAATGGGAGTATGGTGGCGAAAGCAATGGTAAGTGGCGAAGTTGTAATTCGCTATTAAACTAAATTTATGCTTTTTAAAGTAATTTCTTTTTACCTAACCCCTTATTTTTTAAATTTTCTATTGGATAACAAGGCCTTTGTAAAATTCTAAAAGGAATTTTGCTTCCACATGTATTTCCCCAATGCTCCAATAATTAATTCAAATTATTACCTAACCTCTTGTATTTAATTAATCTTTAAATACTATTATTTCTTATTAAATCCAAAACTCATCCAAATCTCTTGAGATAAACCTCAAAAATTCACATAAATTCCGAAATGATAATATATTTATCATATAAAATTTTCAACCCAAAAATGATTAGTTAATTCCTTAAATTAATCAAAACCCAAATTATCCATTTCTTTTACTCGAGAATTCATAATAAATTTACCATAGCTTGGAATACTATGAAAGTTTAAAACCATATCCAAGTAAATGTTTTACATAACATATTCAAAAATCATGGCATTTGAAAATTATTTTTCTCGATTTTATCCTTAAAACCGAACTATAATATTCCACAAAATCCTTGTTTAAATTATAACATGGCATTTAAATCAAAACATATCATCATTCATCCAATCATGCATAACCTCAAACCCGAATTTAAAACATTCAAGATGACTTATATGAGATGGTTTAGATCATTATTCAACTTGTTTGGATAAGGAACTTGAGATTTATTCTTTACTTTAATCTTCCTAGCTTGAATCATAGCCTCTAATTGATTTTGTGCTCCTCTTCTTCTTTGGGTTATGGTCAGCCTTCAACTCTTTTTTTTCCATGTTTTTGGTTTATGAGAATGTGAATAATGAGGTAAGAGTTGTAGCGGTTATGGTATACGGCTATTCCAATTTTGCCCTTGCCTTATTCGCTTAAATTTCTAATTTATAAATCACACTTATAATTTCATTAGTTAAGGCACGTCCCTAAATACTTTCCAAATCTCAATTTCCTTATCACTCTAACCTCTATATTATTCTATTTAATTTATCTGATTAAATCTCCTAACTAATGTTATTAAATTTGGGGTGTTGTAGGCTCAAATTCTTAAAGAATTTCTTCCTCAAAATTTAGCAAGGACTACATACTAAGCATAGCAATCGTCTATAACGTTTCCTAACTACCATAAGAGCCTACCTGACTAGTAAACGGTCTATATATATAACAATATAGAACATACTCTTATGATAGATCAAGATAAGTATATCTAATCATGTCTCTTATCTCCCAAGTATAGTTCTTCTCATGGTCGCTCCACGAAACTTTCACCAACTTAATTGTCTTATTTCTTTACCTCTTCTCATCTCTCGCTACAACCCGAACTGGCTGCCAAAAAAACCAAATCTAGTTCTACTATTAAGTCTTCCAATGTAGTCGAAGGGATAGTATTCTATGGATCTTGCTTATACTTATGAAGATGAGACACATGCACATTATGGACACCTGTCAAACTGTTCGGCAACTCTACTCTGTATGCGAGCTTTCTTATCTTCTCCATAACTATGAATGGTCCAACATATCATGGTGTCAGTTTCCTTTACTTTTCGAATCAAACTACATCCTTTAGTGATGATAATTTAATGAAAACACTATCTACAATTGGAAACTCTAGATCCTTGCACCTCTTATCTGCGTAACTCTTTTTTCTAGACTAAGCTTCCTTCATCCTACCTCGGATCAACTAATTCTTTTCTGTTGCCTCTCTTGCCAGATCTAGACCAAAGGCTAATCTATCTCCGGTTTCCAACCAATATGTTGGTGTTTTGCATGTCTTCCATACAAATATTTGAAAGGTGTCATTCCTATACTAGTCTGATAATTGTTATTATAGGAAAACTCAACTAAGTGTAGATGATCTTTCCATGATCCACCAAAATCTAGCACACCAGCTCTCAACAAATCCTTGAGTACCTTATTGACTCTCTCTATCTGCCATCTGTCTGAGGGTGATAAGCAGTGCTCATCTTGCGCTTGGTACCCAACACATCATGTAGACTCTTCTAGAGCTTGCTAGTAAATAAAGTATCTCTATCACCGACTCTACTATTAGGAATCCTATGTAGTCTAATTATGCACTTCATAAACAATTTAGCCAAAAAGGTGCCATCCTAATTGACTTACCTGGAATGAAATGGGCACTCTTGGTCAACCTGTCATCTATGACCCATATACTTTTATTTCCTCTATTTGACCTTGGTAACGCGTCTATAAAATCCATGGATACCGAATCCCATTTCCATACTGGTATCTCCAAAGGGTAAAGCAACCCACTCGGCTTCTTATGTTCGGCCATTACTTGTTGACATCACACTGCTTTACCCATAAGCCAACATTCCTCGTCATACCTTCCTAGTAGAAACTCCCCTTCATATCCTAATACATCTTAGTCTCCCTAGGATGAATCTTAAACTTCAATCGATGACAATCCCTATGAACTTCTCTCATTAGGTTCCCAACATAAGGAACACACAACCGTCCCTTCTTTCTCAACAATCCCATATGGTCAAGACTAAAATCCTTTAGATCGTCAATCTTCGATTCAACCTCAAGCCTTTTTGTGACGACCCGGAGATTTTGAACATTTGAAATTGAAAATTTTAATTTATTTTAAATATTTGAATGTAGTTTAACTTGAATTTAAAATATCAGAATGAATTTGGTAATTAAGATTCTTGAATTTAATTATTAAAGGTTGGGTAAAATATTAAATCTATAGTTTTAAACTAATTTAAAATATTTCAAAGGCTTGAAAAATCTATATTGACAATACTGAAGATAAAGGAAGCTTCAGAATTGAATTTGAAAATGATTTATTCAATTTTGAATTTATATCGTTTAAATCGATATTTAAAAATAGCCTTCCGAGGCACAGTCTCAAAATTCGATGAAACCAGTTCCATTGGAGCCGTAATATTGTATTATTATCGGATTCAATTTTCGTAAGTTTGGAGTGAACATTTGGTCGTACGATAAGCAAACACGCTGAAATTAGATTGAAGATTTAGTATAATAGTTGGGTTCAAAAAAAAGCTATCTTCTCTATACGATCGAATTTGGGCTCGAAACCTTTTCCATTGCGTTCAGAATACGCGTAAAACATTATAAACGCCTGGCGACATGTCTCGATTGGAGCTCGAGGTTTTCGACTCGATTTCGAGTCGTTTAAATTCAAATTTAAATTTAATTTGATATTTAAACAGTCAAGAACAAAAATTCTGTGAATTCAACACGTTGTTATCTCTTCAAGCATGAGTCCTTCATTGTGTACGTGCGTTCATTTTCAATTTAAAAAAATCCAAGTCGTGCGTTTGAGAAAATAAATAAATAAAATCAAAATCACATGCTTTCTCTTCCAAATCCAACGCTATGGCCGCATTTATTTTTCCAATTCAAGTCGAAAATGGCGACATGTAGAACAAAAATCAAATTCGAACGAAAATAAATTCAAGGCTGGGTCAATTCGTGGCCTCGTGGGGGTCGATGGCTTGTGAACGAAGGCGATGTCGACTTTGTTAGAGCGGCGGGTTGATACTCGCACGCGCGTAGGCCGATATCAATAGAGGAATTGTGAAGGGTCGAGCTTGGATTCGCGAGCACGAAGGCTAAAGTCTGGAAGTCACGTGCGATGGTCAAGGACGAAGTCATGGATTTTGGGTCTGGCGATGGGGCGAGGCCATCATCGAGGTCTGAGTTGGATATGCTCGTGGGTGTTGGCTCGCGCGTCCACGCGACAGTGACGGTCGCGATGGGTGATAGGGATTTCCGACCTTGGGAGATGTCAGTGTTCGAAGTGGCGTAAGCGAGGACGATGGTGGTCGAGACGTTGGGTGGTTTTGAGCCTATAGCGTGGTGAGATAATTTTGTTTTCAATCTAAAATATCGTAAATTATGTATAACAGTAAAATAATATATATATATCATCATTTGATTTACAGTAAAGTATAAATGAAGATTTTGTTTTTATACAGAATACAGATTTTTAATATATTTATATATTAGTACACACATATTTTAAATTTTATAATTGTATAGGTTAAACAAAAATTATTTTAAATTGGTTAATAAAAATTTATTTAATGGTTTTAATCGCTGAAAATAATTATTAAAAGGAAATTTAATAATTAGTTAATTCAATCTATTTAAAATGGGAAATTAATTGTTCGTCTAGTTCAAATATTGATAAAAATCGTGAATTTTTTATACTAGGTAAAAATTTGTAAAGAAACAAGCCATGATGGAAAATGGATTGCATGCATCGCTAAAGGTGAGATCTTCTCACTCAAATTAAAATTGGAAATTCAGTTATTGATTGACTTTTTGGATGTGGTAGTATATATATACACATATATATATTAGAGTGATTGATTTTCCGCAATATATAGCGGATGAGACCCTATGCGCCGCATAATAGCGGATGATATTATATAATCCCATATACCACGATATTCCACCTTGAAGTGGAATTGGTATTTAATTGTTGTGCTAACATTTGTGGATGCAAGAAAATAGGTTGGAGGGATCCAACTGGATTCCTTAAATATTTGAATTAGTTTCAATATTGTGGGTTGATTTACTTATAATCTATGTATGATTATATTTGTGATTGAAATCGTTGAAGGCTACGGTTTAGCCGAATATATTTTTGGTATCGTAGGATACCAGAAATATAAAATTGAATTTTTGGAAATTAAAGTAGAAAACTTTAAGTAACTTCATTTTAAAGAATTGGGTGAATTTAAAAGAAGGAATTTGAAAGTATAAAAGTTGATTTTTGAAATCTTATCGAATTTATTCCAAAATATGGGATTTTTTTAATAAATGGATTTTGAGTAATATTGTTTAAAAGTGTAAGAATTTATTTAAAATTCGGATTTTAAATAGTTTGGAAAAAAAGGAATTATTTTAAAAGAAAATAAATTTCGGAATCAATTTGAAAATTGATTTGGTGTTTGAAAGTGAATATTTGGAAATCGATTTGAAAATCGTATATTAGTGGATATTTGGAAATTTAAAATTCACAATGGGAATATATAGAGAAAAGGAAATTTTGTTCTAAAAATAAATATTGGTTTATTTTCAAAAGTGTGGAAAGGAATTTGCGGATATGAAAGGTAAAATAAAATAAATCAAGAAGGATTTATTAATTGATTTAAATGGACCATTTTGAAATGGAAGTGAATTTTCCCTGGAAAGCCGAGTATGTTTTTAGAAGTAGCTTTTAAATTATAAACTAAAAGTTCTAGTGTTGGTTTTAAAAGAATGTTTTGAAGAAATTATTTTGAAAATCTTTAGAGTAAAGATATAGTTAATTAATTATAGAAGTGATTATTTAAAGATTTAATTGATATTTGATTTTGAAAATGGTTATTCAAATAGTTATACTCTGTATAATAATTTTATTTTAAAATTATTTTAGGCTTAAGATTTATATGAGATATGAGTATAAAATTTCATAACTAATCTTTATAAAATAAAGTGTTTTAAAATAGTTTTATTTTAAATATATCCAAGTATATATTTTTGGGAAAGTGTTTTAAATTATTTTGAAGTATTCGAACTCGGCAAATTTTTCAGTGGAATTAAATAAATATTTGGAAACTTATTCCACGTGAGGAAAGTGATTTGAAATTTGTTTTCAAAGTGTTAAAGTGTTAAAAATTATATCTTGCGAATATATGTTGAAAATAAATAATTGGGGGGAAATTATTTAAATCTTGGTGATTGTGGTGAATATCGTTTGATAATGGTTGTTGTGAATATTGACTGATAGTTAAATAACCCACTATCAATATTGGCCTTTAAATGGAATTTGGATTTCGATGCGACCGGGGGTCGGATTCCAAATGGATATTTGAAAAGCACATCGAATCTTTGTGTTGGATATTTTGTCTAAAATGATCAAAATGAAAATTGTTGTGATTTGTTTGAAATCTGAATGTAACACTTATTTTTAAAATAAGCGCTTGTTATTCGGATTAGTCGGGAGAGGTCTTTGTGTCATAAAACCCATTTCGAATAATGATACGACGAAATGGGATCGCATTTGAAGATGGTGTTGAAGACTAGGTATTTTCGAAAACGAAAGGATTACGTGTCGAATTCTCTGCATCGAGTTGCTTCGGTATACATATTTTATCACACTTTATGGTAGGGAGTCCAGACGTGATTAGTGAATATCCAGATTGCAAGGGCTTCTTTGAAATGCCTTCGGCTCCATTCGATCCTAGAACGGACTTATATGGATGTGTGTCTGACGTTACACTTTAGGATGTAAAGATGGTTTTTATCAAATACATTTTCTTGGTGGCGGAGAATTTATCCTCTTAGCTTAATACCCTTCTCTGAGACGTACGAGCTCAGAGGTTATGTAGTTGATGGTTACTAGTGATACATTCCCAATTTGGTAATGTGGCATACGAAGTGTTGTTGATCATTTGTTGATCGAAGCATAGCTTTTGTGAAAAGCGTAGCTTTGTGGATGAGACTTCGTCGGACCTCACAACCCGAAAATGGTCGAAACAGGAAGGATGCAGCAAGACAATTTGGGGGTAGCGCCGTTAGGGTATATCTGTTTCCTTCTGGAAAAAGGGTGACATCATGGTATGGATCCCAGATACTTAACTTATGTGGTTACTGCAAATTTATTGCTTTGTGGTTGTTGCTTTGTGGTTGAGGATCCTCGGATAAAGGTCGGTAACGACCGCGGATAGCATACTCGTGGGAGTTACTCATGTTATAGCTGTATTACAGCATGGGGTAGCTCAGCCTTATGTTGGCAGAGAGCTGGTTAAGTTCTCGGACGTCCGTCCAAAGGCGTACCCATACGGAAATAGGAAGTTCCTTAGCCTGACCATTTGTTGGAAATCCAAATAAACAATACAAGCCCTGTACGATTTTAGTTGTATAACCTGCCATGGAATGTGGCGGTAACCTGCTATTGATCATGGTAGCTATAGTAGGCATAAGAGTAAAATTCTATGTTGGCCAAGATTAATATTATACTTTCGAAATGTTTTCCACACTATGCATAATAAAAATAATATCAAAGGGATTTTGCGTTTCAAGCATGTTTGATTATCATAAGGAGAAATCTCCTCCAATTGTGTGCTTGCATTGTGTATGTGCAGAGAGGCCATATGGGAGTTTCATTTTTCAAAAGCATAGCGGATTTCTTTTCCTTTCTTTGTGAAAATAACCACTTTTAAAATCTCACACCAGTCCCATGACTGACCTGGAGTTTATTGTTCCCTTTCGAAATTCTGGATGACCATAATTTTCCACAGGGCAGCCTATAGTCCGGTTATCAGTTGTTCTGGAGCGAAGTCGAAAAAGATATGCTGTAACAACCCTATATTTTGTAATTAATTTATTGTATATTTTAATTATTTTAATGTAAAATTTTGGTTTAAAAACTTATTTTTACTTATTTGAATGATAAAATTTTATTTTTTAAATATAAAATCTTGATTTTATATGAGTTATAATTCCAAACTGTGTAAGTTAAATATTTGCTTGAAATGTTGATTCTGGTCAAAACAGTCAAACTGTGACTTTTAACTTAAAATTTTAAAAGTATGAAATTTAAATTTTTTTTTCTTTTATTATGAATGTACATAAAATTCTAAGAACACCACTTTTTGTTTCGTGGAAATTGGATGTAAATTGTGAAAGTTATACCCTTTACAATATTGTGCATAT
The DNA here is from genome assembly GCA_030765085.1 of Allium cepa. NCBI lineage: Eukaryota > Viridiplantae > Streptophyta > Magnoliopsida > Asparagales > Amaryllidaceae > Allium > Allium cepa. The sequence goes on along the minus strand of CM060932.1, from coordinate 1,025,889,269 downwards.
ATAGAGTTATTTAACAATGACTATTTTAAATTGAATAAATTACTTCTTATTTGTTATATTTTATTTTAATATGTAATAATATGTTTTATTATGTGTATTTTGACTTTTAAATATTTTTAAATGATAATAGAATTTTTCTAAAATTTACTGTACTTATTTCCTATTTTTAAAGGCTGTTTTATAATTTTCTGCTATTTTCTTCATATAAATTTTACTTAATTAATTTTTTTTATTTATTTTGTGAATGCATTTTATTTTATTTTTTATAAATATTTTTACAAGTCCATGAAGATTTTCTAAAGTTCATTTGAAATTATTTCTAATTTTTAAAGCCTAGTCTGCAATTTTAAGCCATTTTCTTAATTTAATTATATATAATTAAAATTTATTGATTTATTTTATACATTCACTTTTATTTCTGTGTTTTACTTTATTTTATTCATTTTACATGTATTTAAATTTAAGAAATTTTTTCCAAAGTGTATTGAAGTTATTTCTAATTCCTAAGTCTAGTTTTCATTTTCTGTGCCATTTTTCTTATTTTAATCATATCTAATTAATAATTAATATTTTGTTTATCTGTTATATTTTCGAATTATAACTGAAATTTATAAGTGCTTTCAGTTATTTAAGATTTATATGAATATATATAGGAAGTTTAAAAGGTTTGAAAGCAAAGAAACGTAAAACCGTTTTAACGTTTCCTCTTCTGTTTCTTTTCCAATTAATAGATTTAATTTTCTTTGACCGTTCCTTTCTTTATTGTAGCTGTGCATTTCTTACCTCATTTTCACGTGAAAACATTCCTCTCCACTTCATTTTTCACGGCTAGAAAGGTTTGGTAATGGCTCCTCTTTTCTTCTTCTTTTTGCTCTTCGTTTTCCATTGTTTTCTTATATTTTGCCTTGTTTTCTCATGTGTATTGCTTGGCCTCTCCTCCATAGCCATGGCCACCACCTCCTACACCTCTTCCCTGCCATCATTACCAGCTACCCCTCTGGTCTTGACCAAGGCCGAGCCCACCATGGTGCCAAAATTCCAAAAAAATGCAACAATGCCCTTTAACAATGCTAGTTTGACCACCTTTGCCTCATCTCCTTCAACCACCACCTTAACCACCACCATAGCCACCTCCACCACCTCTGACCTGACCTCCACCCTCTGCCACATCACCCACCACCCTCTGGAAATCAGATCATGACCAAGCCTTGCCCATCCATTGAAGCTAGCACCACAAAACTTCCACAAAACTCAACTTATTTAACCTTGACCCTATATATGCTTTATGTTGCACCACTACACCTTCATCTGCACTTGTTGCCTTGCCTATATGATGTCATACCTGAGCTAAAACATCATCATAGCCAAGCATAAATGTCCCTTAGGCCAAGCATTGAAGTGGTTGAAGCAATGTCCAATCTATCTTGTTCATTTTGCTTTGTATTTCAAAATTGTCTCAATGTTATTTTATGTTGAATGTTTATATATTGTCTTGTTTGTTTTGTTTTGGATTGTTGATACAAAATCATATCTTGGCTATCTTTCAACTCAAATCAAAAGTCGTGCAATTGTGCTTGTCGTGCCTTTGGAGTCGTGCTTGTATGTTGTTTTGGTCTCTAGCTTTGAAAAAGGTGAGTCTTTCTCACTCTGACATTTATACTTATGAAAAGTGAATTGATGACAAGTGTTTAGTAATAAAAAATGTTTATGCAAGTTAATGATGATCATATGATATGCTATGCCATGTTATTACCATATTATTACCATGTTAAAACTGTTAATTTTCACCTGACATCTGATATATGACTGTATATTGTGATATTGACCTTGTTTATATTATTTCTGCATATGATCACACTGCAAGTTCCCTGTTAGAAAAAAATGTTATGGGCTGAAATGATAGGCCTGAATGGTTTTAAATTTTTCATTTTGACTTGGGATTGCGGGTTTGAAATGATAAAACCCGGATTTTCTTTGTAAATTACGGGTTGAAATGATATATTACCCGTATCACTTTACCTAGCGTGGAAAATTTTATACAGGCCCGTAGTTAAAATATGCTTTTCTAAAAATTTAAAAATATTTTATAAATTAAATTATTATAATATTTTGATTTGAAATTTAATAAAAATAAAATTTTTGTAAAATATTATCGATTTTCTGAATAATTGTAAGTGAAATGAATTAATGAAAAAGTTAGAAATTTTGAACGTAGGTTATTTTGGAAATTTTGATTTAATTATAATTGGAAATTTAATTGAATATGAAATTATGATAAATTTATGATAATTTGAATTTAAATAAATTTAAAGTGATTTTTATATCATATTAATGATTTTAATAAAGTTGAAATGTGAAATGAATAAATATTTTAAGTTGAAACTTTGAAATATAACTAGAATTGGAAATTATGAAATTGACGTAAAGTGAACTTTTAGTTAAGCAAATAAAAATAAAACTAAGTTATATTTGAGAATTTGAACTTAAGTGTTAAGTTGAAATTTAATGTAATGGATTTTAAAAATTCGACATTGCATTTTAATAAGTGAATTATTATTAAATCTTGATTTTTGAATGGAAATTTAACTTTATAAAATCATGAACTTGAGGAAAATTAAATGATGTTTATAAATGTGAAAATGTATGATTTTATAAGTTAAAAATGTTTTTGATAAAAATATAATTGGTTGAGAAATTTTATTGAATATTTGAAGTTATTTGACTGTATTTTTGAAATGCTATTAATTACAATGTAAATGATATTACAGCATTTGAAAATGCCGTAGTTGATGATAATGAACTACAAAGCTAAATTGAATAAAAAACTATTATAGAAATTGTTATAAGTACTATGATTTTTGAATTTAACTAAGTTTATTTGAAATTTAAGAAAACTCTATTACAACATTTTTAAACGTTGTTTTTTGTTAAATTGAACTGTTTTGAATGTAACTTTCCGTAGAGTTTTCTAAATGATGCGAAAAGTGAATTTTCACTGTTTTGATAAAATTAAGTGAATAAATTAACTTTGGAAGTTGAAATTTTTGGAAATTTAATAATTTAATTATTAAACATAATAACTTCATTGAAATGATAAAAAAGAATTTTGGGAATATAAACTGTTTTGAAATATGAATTGAAATGGTATTTTAGATTGAATAAAACGAATAATGATTTGAAATGAATGAAATTTGAAAAGATACGATATTTTGATATATTAAAATGATTTGAAATGAAGTTTTGAAAGGATATGATATTTTGATATATTAAAATGATTTGAAACGAAGTTTTGAAAGATATGACTTTTTTGATATTAAATGATTTGAAAAACGGAGTTTGAAAGATAGGACATTTTGATATTAAAATGATTTGAAAGGTAGTGTTGAAAGGGTATGAAAATTTAATATATTGAAATGGTTAGAAATGACTTGATATTTATTTTGATAAATATTTGAATTGAAAGATATTTTACGATGATATATTGAAATGGTTTTGGAAATAATTTAATCTTTATTTTGATAAAGATTTGGATTGAAAAGGATATTTTATTTTGAAGTATAAAATATTGTTTTAAAGTTATAACTACGGGTTATAATAACGATTGGTTGTTAAAGAGACCGGGATCGGATATTGTCTTATAGCCGGCCAATACCGAAAACCACCTTAACAACTGTGTACGCGGTGGAGATTCCAGAATGAAGTAGGATGGTGGCGACGTTCTCGAGGTATATATTACGTGGACCCAACTCCCGTGAGTTGGCATATATGACTAAAACAGGAGCTATACCGGGCTACACAAAGGGTCGCACCCTTTCATCGAGCATGCTCCATCGGAAACCATTCTATTACTATTGTGATTCGATTCGGTGGCGCCACTTTGATTCGGGGGTATTGTTCGAGGTGGGCGGAAGCTGCTGGCTTGCCGTCACTACCGGTCCGGGAGTGCAAACGGTGTATCCACCCTGACATTTCCTCGCGTGCCGTGTCATATCCTTATATCGAGCCCACTACGATTTTGGTTTTAAAGATCCGACCGCGTTAAGGTTCACCATCCCCTTAACGCTATTTTCTCTATGATTATACTTTACTGATTAGACACTACCATATATAGCGTATTTTACTACATAGTAAATAGTTTAACGGATCCTTAGAGGATGGGCGGTCCCAAGCATCCTTTAATTTACTGATGCATTTTGTTACTGTTCACTTGAGTTGATTTACAGTTTATAAGTATTTATGTTCTGACTCGAGGGTTTTGTGTTTTGCTTTACACTCGGGTCAGATTGATTGAGTTAGCATTCAAGATTCACCTTCGACATTGGAGCTTTTCTTGAAGATCCAGCCATCTATTTTGTTTCAGTATCCAGTGGTTCAGTGAAGTATCTGATTTGTACCTGATGTATCCTGTTATTCTTCTATTGTACTTTATTTAACTCTGATATATTTACACAGTAGCTTCATGAACTACTATCTCTTTTACTTCCGCTGCATTATTATTACTCTGTGTCTGTGATTTTTATTTACTGCATATTCTGAGATTTGCCAAATTTTTAATTACAACGCGGTATTTTGAGCAATTCAATTCCGGCATGAGTGTCTACCTATACACTTATAATGGATGCGAATGGTTGAAAATACCTGGTTGTTACAGTTGGTATCAGAGCTTTGGTAGCTCTAGGCAAAACTCAGCATATGGAGTGAATGTATTTACAGAATCCCTTTCATTCGAGTTTGAATCTCTCTCTTTTGACTCGATTCCTTTGTATTTTGGAACGTTCCCTACAGTTCCAAAATCAATTCGTATCCCTCACTATTCATCTTCTTTTGACTCTGGAGTATTCAATAACTCCGCTTCGAATGATCTTTCTAGTGAGTCGGCGATCACGCCAATTTCAAATTTAATTGAAAAGGGGGGAAAACTCCTTTGCAGTTAGCATCGATTCACCAGAGATTCTTATCTATCATTGGTTTAGATGCTAATATCTTTTGTTATTTCAAACTTTAACTCTTGGGATCGAATGTAGATTTACCCTAGAAAATCCACTTCAATCTTATACTTTAAGTCACGGTTGACCCGATTAAGGTTGCCCGTGATTTATTTTAGCTTATCCGCCTCCCTACTCTGTATTTAATCATCTTGTCTTTTGTTTCTAACATATTTTCAAACATTTTGAATTGTATTTGTCAATCTATATTTTTATATATTGTGTTGTTGGAGTTGTTGATGTTGATTTGGGTTTCCGACCGATTCGTCTAATCAACGCTATCGATAGGATTTCTAAAACACCTTGACAGAACAAACTGACACGGTATTATTTTAAAATTTGGTTAATGAAATAAAATTTTGATATATATATATTTATGGAACTTAATAAAATGATTCAAATTGATAATTTGAAATGATAATACTTGATTTATCATTTATTGTTCTATAAATGAATTTATAAATAATTGTTTATAAATTTATATGGGAACTTAAATGAATTTAGAAAAAGAAATTTGAGAATTTAATTTCCGATGGTTCCAAACCTTTTGTTTAAAAGTTTAAAGGGATATAATATTTAAAATATTTTCAAATAGAAATTTGTTTCCAAAGAATTTTTAAGGTTTAAAATTAGTGCTCTTCTCTTTGTCGCTGGAAAATAACTTCGGTGATGATCGCGACATCATCGACGTTCATTTTCGAGTTTCGAAGTTAAGAGACTGTTCTGTGGTCTTGCTACAGCTTTGTTTTGGGAATTAAATTGATTTGAATTTCTAAAATATGACTTGGTTTATAACATATATATAAATATATGATTGAGATTTGATTTGATATATTATGTATATATTATTACTTATCTCTAAATGGTTTGAATGTAATCGGAAATTTAATTCTTAAATTTTAGCTTGAAGAATAATTTCAATTGTAAAAAGAAAATAAAAAATTTGGATAAATGATTCAAACTTGAGATAATTGAATTGGAAAGTTTTATTTGTATAATACAATTGCATTCCAATATAACTTACCTTAATTTCAGAAGTTAAAAATGTAATTGGATAATATACGATATAAAAAGATTTTATAAATAAAATTTGAGTGGTTATAATAAATGCTATACACTTAAATTTTAATTATAAAATGATTAACAGAGGTAAATATAATAAAGGGTAATTGAATGACTTATAATAAAATGATGTTAAAAGAACTAAGAATAAAAGAAAGTAGTTATAAAAAAAATGTAAATATATTTAACATGAGTGATAAATATAATGAGAGGAATAAATCTAATTTTTACTTGGAATAAAGAAGAATAAAAATTTATTAAGTACATTGTGAGTGTAATAAATGATTATTTTTCAAACCCATGGTTTTAAAAATAGTTAATTTTAGATGATTGGATAATAAGATAATGAAATTTGAGATAGTTAATATTTATTTAACTTGTGTAAAGATTTATTCTCTGTTTAAGTTGAAATTTCCATGCTTTCAAATTCATTTCCTTGTTTTGTTTTTCAAACTATCTTTTGGTTGTCCTTATCATCCTTATCTTGCTATGGACCGGTATAGGCATCTTTCTATAATATTTCTGTTTAGAAATCTTTCTATAATCTTTGATAGACCTTTGGTAATCATTTTGAATCCACCTTTTTCGTGCTTGTGTTCTTGATTCTGGAGGATCTTGGAAAGATCACCTCCACCTTGTTAAACTTACCTATAACAACAGTTATCAGGTATAACTTCAATCTTCTTGCCATCTTATCTTAATCCTATTTCACTCTATCTTTTCTGTGCCCTTCCATACCTCATTCCTTTTCGGGGATGAAAAGTTTTGAGTGGGGGAGAGTGTAACAACCCTATATTTTGTAATTATTTTATTATATATTTTAAATATTTTAATGTAAAATTTTGGTTTAAAAACTTATTTTTACTTATTTGAATGATAAAATTTTATTTTTTAAATATAAAATCTTGATTTTATATGAGTTATAATTCCAAACTGTGTAAGTTAAATATTTGCTTGAAATGTTGATTCTGGTCAAAACAGTCAAACTGTGACTTTTAACTTAAAATTTTAAAAGTCTGAAATTTAAATTTTTTTTTCTTTCATTATGAATGTACATAAAATTCTAAGAACACCACTTTTCGTTTCGTTGAAATTGGATGTAAATTGTGAAAGTTATACCCTTTACAATATTGTGCATATATAGGGTTATTTAACAATGACTATTTTAAATTGAATAAATTACTTCTTCTTTGTTATATTTTATTTTAATATGTAATAATATGTTTTATTATGTGTATTTTGACTTTTAAATATTTGTAAATGATAATAGAATTTTTCCAAAATTTACTGTATTTATTTCCTATTTTTAAAGGCTGTTTTATAATTTTCTGCTATTTTCTTCATATAAATTTTACTTAATTAATTTTTTTATTTTTATTTTGTGAATGCATTTTATTTTATTTGTTATAAATATTTTTACAAGTTCATGAAGATTTTCTAAAGTTCTTTTGAAATTATTTCTAATTTTTAAAGCCTAGTCTGCAATTTTAAGCCATTTTCTTAATTTAATTATATATAATTAAAATTTATTGATTTATTTTATACATTCACTTTTATTGATGTGTTTTACTTTATTTTATTCGTTTTACATGTATTTAAATTTAAGAAATTTTTTCCATAGTGTATTGAAGTTATTTCTAATTCCTAAGTCTAGTTTTCATTTTCTGTGCCATTTTTCTTATTTTAATCATATCTAATTAATAATTAATTATTAATATTTTGTTTATCTGTTATATTTTCGAATTCTAACTGAAATTTATAAGTGTTCTCAGTTATTTAAGATGTATATGAATATATATAGGAAGTTTAAAAGGTTTGAAAGCAAGGAAACGTAAAACCGTTTTAACGTTTCCTCTTCCGTTTCTTTTCCAATTAATAGATTTAATTTCCTTTGACCGTTCCTTTCTTTATTGTAGCTGTGCATTTCTTACCTCATTTTCACGTGAAAACATTCCTCTCCACTTCATTTTTCACGGCTAGAAAGGTTTGGTAATGGCTTCTCTTTTCCTCTTCTTTTTGCTCTTCTTTTTCCATTGTTTTCTTATAGCCTTGTTTTCTCATGTGTATTGCTTGGCCTCTCCTCCATAGCCATGGCCACCACCTCCTACACCTCTTCCCTGCCATCATTACCAGCTAGCCCTCTGGTCTTGACCAAGGCTGAGCCCACCATGGTGCCAAAACTCCAAAAAAATGCAACAATGCCCTTGAACAATGCTAGTTTGACCACCTTTGCCTCATCTCCTTCAACCACCACCTTAACCACCACCATAGCCACCTCCACCACCTCTGACCTGACCTCCACCCTCTGCCACATCACCCACCACCCTCTGGAAATCAGACCATGACCAAGCCTTGCCCATCCATTGAAGCTAGCACCACAAAACTTCCACAAAACTCAACTTATTTAACCTTGACCCTATATATGCTTTATGTTGCACCACTACACCTTCATCTCCACTTGTTTCCTTGCCTATATGATGTTAAACCTGACCTAGATGATGTCATATCTGAGCCAAAGCATCATCATAGCCAAGCATAAGTGTCCCTTAGGCCAAGCATTGAAGTGGTTGAAGCAAGGTCCAATATATCTTGTTCATTTTGCTTTGTATTTCAAAATTGTCTCAATGTTATTTTATGTTGAATGTTTATATATTGTCTTGTTTGTATTGTTTTGGGTTGTTGACACAAAATCATATCTTGGCTATCTTTCAACTCAAATCAAAAGTCGTGCAATTGTGCTTGTCGTGCCTTTGGAGTCGTGCTTGTATGTTGTTTTGGTCTCTAGCTTTGAAAAAGGTGAGTCTTTCTCACTCTAACATTTATACTTATGAAAAGTGAATTGATGACAAGTGTTTAGTAATAAAAAATGTTTATGCAAGTTAATGATGATCATATGATATGTTATGCCATGTTATTACCATATTATTACCATGTTAAAACTGTTAATTTTCACCTGACATCTGATATATGACTGTATATTGTGATATTGACCTTGTTTATATTATTTCTGCATATGATCACACTGCAAGTTCCCTGTTAGAAAAAAATGTTATGGGCTGAAATGATAGGCCTGATTGGTTTTAAATTTTTCATTTTGACTTGGGATTGCGGGTTTGAAATGATAAAACCCGGATTTTCTTTGTAAATTACGGGTTGAAATGATATATTACCCGTATCACTTTACCTAGCGTGGAAAATTTTATACAGGCCCGTAGTTAAAATATGCTTTTCTAAAAATTTTAAAATATTTTAGAAATTAAATTATTATAATATTTTGATTTGAAATTTAATAAAAATAAAATTTTTGTAAAATATTATTGATTTTCTGAATAATTGTAAGTGAAATGAATTAATGAAAAAGTTAGAAATTTTGAACGTAAGTTATTTTGGAAATTTTGATTTAATTATAATTGGAAATTTAATTGAATATGAAATTATGATAAATTTATGATAATTTGAATTTAAATAAATTTAAAGTGATTTTTATATCATATTAATGATTTTAATAAAGTTGAAATGTGAAATGAATAAATATTTTAAGTTGAAACTTTGAAATATAACTAGAATTGGAAATTATGAAATTGACGTAAAGTGAACTTTTAGTTAAGCAAATAAAAATAAAACTAAGTTATATTTGAGAATTTGAACTTAAGTGTTAAGTTGAAATTTAATGTAATGGATTTTAAAAATTCGACATTGCATTTTAATAAGTGAATTATTATTAAATCTTGATTTTTGAATGGAAATTTAACTTTATAAAATCATGAACTTGAGGAAAATTAAATGATGTTTATAGTGAAAATGTATGATTTTATAAGTTAAAAATGTTTTTGATAAAAATATAATTGGTTGAGAAATTTTATTGAATATTTGAAGTTATTTGACTGTATTTTTGAAATGCTATTAATTACAATGTAAATGATATTACAGCATTTGAAAATGCTGTAGTTGATGATAATGAACTACAAAGCTAAATTGAATTAAAAACTATTATAGAAATTGTTGTAAGTACTATGATTTTTGAATTTAACTAAGTTTATTTGAAATTTAATAAAACTCTATTACAACATTTTTAAACGTTGTCTTTTGTTAAATTGAACTGTTTTGAATGTAACTTTCCGTAGAGTTTTCTAAATGATGCGAAAAGTGAATTTTCACTGTTTTGATAAAATTAAGTGAATAAATGAACTTTGAAAGTTGAAATTTTTGAAAATTTAATAATTTAATTATTAAACATAATAACTTCATTGAAATGATAAAAAAGAATTTTTGGAATATAAACTGTTTTGAAATATGAATTGAAATGGTATTTTAGATTGAATAAAATGAATAATGATTTGAAATGAATGAAGTTTGAAAAGATACGATATTTTGATATATTAAAATGATTTGAAATGAAGTTTTGAAAGGATATGATATTTTGATATAATAAAATGATTTGAAACGAAGTTTTGAAAGATATGACATTTTTGATATTAAATGATTTGAAAAACGAAGTTTGAAAGATAGGACATTTTGATATTAAAATGATTTGAAAGGTAGTGTTGAAAGGGTATGAAAATTTAATATATTGAAATGGTTAGAAATGACTTGATATTTATTTTGATAAATATTTGAATTGAAAGATATTTTACGATGATATATTGAAATGGTTTTGGAAATAATTTAATCTTTATTTTGATAAAGATTTGGATTGAAAAGGATATTTTATTTTGAAGTATAAAATATTGTTTTAAAGTTATAACTACGGGTTATAATAACGATTGGTTGTTAAAGAGACCGGGATCAGATATTGTCTTATAGCCGGCCAATACCGAAAACCACCTTAACAACTGTGTACGCGGTGGAGATTCCAGAATGAAGTAGGATGGTGGCGACGTTCTCAAGGTATATATTACGTGGACCCAATTCCCGTGAGTTGGCATATATGACTAAAACAGGAGCTATACCGGGCTACACAAAGGGTCGCACCCTTTCATCGAGCATGCTCCATCGGAAACCATTCAATTACTGTTGTGATTTGATTTGGTGGCGCCACTTTGATTCGGGGGTATTGTTCTAGGTGGGCGGAAGCTGCTGGCTTGCCGTCACTACCGGTCCGGGAGTGCAAACGGTGTATCCACCCTGGCATTGCCTCGCGTTCCGTGTCATATCCTTATATCGAGCCCACTACGATTTTGGTTTTAAAGATCCGACCGCGTTAAGGTTCACCATCCCCTTAACGCTATTTTCTCTATGATTATACTTTACTGATTAGACACTACCATATATAGCGTATTTTACTACATAGTAAATAGTTTAACGGATCCTTAGAGGATGGGCGGTCCCAAGCATCCTTTAAGTTACTAATGCATTTTGTTACTGTTCACTTGAGTTGATTTACAGTTTATAAGTATTTATGTCCTGACTCGAGGGTTTTGTGTTTTGCTTTACGCTCGGGTCAGATTGATTGAGTTAGCATTCAAGATTCACCTTCGGCGTTGGAGCTTTCCTTGAAGATCCAGCCATCTATTTTGTTTCAGTATCCAGTGGTTCAGTGATGTATCTGATTTGTACCTGATGTATCCTGTTATTCTTCTGTTGTACTTTATTTAACTCTGATATATTTACACAGTAGCTTCATGAACTACTATCTCTTTTACTTCTGCTGCATTATTATTACTCTGTGTCTGTGATCTGTGATTTTTATTTACTGTATATTCTGAGATTTGCCAAATTTTTAATTACAACGCGGTATTTTGAGCAATTCAATTCCGGCATGAGTGTCTACCTATACACTTATAATGGATGCGAATGGTTGAAAATACCTGGTTGTTACATATGCTGTGGAGATCTGGAGGCAAGATGGATGGCAAAGCGTATCACTTATTCTATGTATTATCCGCTGCGTATGGGTTGGTGTAAGTCAAATTTCCATGTAGTCAAGTTATAAAGACTTTCGGTGTTGTGTTTTATTGTTGTAAGACTCTGATGATGTATGTATAAACTGATATAGTTCCTTGTTTTAAAGATTATTCATTTATCTATTACATATTGTTCCGCTGCGAATGTGAGATTCTGTTATTATATCCATTTCTTCTTTTATCTTCTTCTTCTTTAACCCTAATGGTTCGGTTTTCCATCATTCGATTCTGCAACATTGGATATAGTAGACGTATTGATGTCGACTTTCGGGCGTCGAAAAATTGGGTCGTTACACTTTTAATCTTCTCGGCCAACCACGGATCTTCTTTCTGCGTAGAAGCAGTCCTTTCATTCAGAACTGATCGGACTCCTAAGCCGGATAACATAGCAGTGTTCTGACTAGATCTAGCAGTCGATCTTAACTACACACTTCCACCCCGCTAACATAGCTAACACCACATTCCGATGTTTTCTTTTACGAGCATTCGCTAATTTATTTACTTTCTCAAGCGTATAATCTATACCAAATTTATATGTTGCTAAAAACTCCAGCCACCTCTACTGTCTCATATTTAACTCCTTCTGAGAGAATAAGTACCTTAAGGACTTATGATCTATGTATAACTCAAATCTCTCTCTTAGGAGACAATGTCTCCATACTTTCAATGCAAAGATCACCCCTGTCAACTCTAAATCATGAGTAGGAAATCTCACTTCATGCAGTCTAAGTTATCATGAAGTGTATGTATTAACTTTACCTTTCTGCATTAATATAGCTCATAATCTGGTTCCACATGCATCTTTATACACCAATAATCCCTAATTCCCATCTGGAACTACTAACAAAGGCGCGTTGGTCAGCAAGTTCTTCAACTTAAGGAATGCCTCCTTCCATTTGTCAAACCAAATAAACTTTTTGTCCTTCTTGGTTAGCGTAGTCAAGTCGATACTATCCGTGAGAAAACTCCTGATCTTAGTCACTATCTCTGGTAACGTCCAGTTAGCTTCTATCTTATCTGGACAAACTGACCAACCCTTTTCAGAAACCACGTAACCATGAAACTCAACTTCGCTCTTCCAGAAATGACACTTTGAAAACTTCACTTTTAGTTGATGCTACCTCAGTGTCTCAAAAACAACTCTAAGATGAACTTCATGCTCTCTTTCATCCTTAGATTATATTAAGATGTCATCTATGAATACTAATATGAACTATCCAAGTGCTCTCAAAAAACTCAGTTCATCAAATCCATGAATAAAGCTAGCTTATTCATTTACCCGAATGGCATCGCTAACCACTCATGTGAACCATACCTAGTCCGAAACACCATCAATGGAATATTGTCCCTTGCCACTCTTAGCTGATGGAAACTGTTGCCAAATCCAATTGGTAAACAGGCTCCACTCAACTGATTAAACAAATCATCATTTCTTGGCAAAGGATACCTATTTTTGATCATCTTCTCATTCAACTTAAGATAATTGATACACATCCTTAACAACCCATCTGGTTTCTTCATGAATATCGCAGCCGCTCCCTAAGGCGAACTGCTCAGTCTAATAAAATTCTTTCCTTCTAAATCCCCCAGCTACACCTTCAATTCCTTCATCTCGGTAAGTGTCATCTTACTAGGTAGCGTATTTACAGGCTCTGCTCCAGCCCAAGATCTATCTGATACTCAATGGCTCGCTTCAGTGGTAGTCCCGTGACTGGCTCAAAAATATTTGCAATCTCTTTTTGCTACCAACGCCCGATCTAATTCTTCTTAAAGAATTTCTTCCTCTTGCCTTGAAATCATGGGTTTCAATTCGCTTCTCTTTTCCTAAAGTAGAAAGCGTCTCTTCATTCATGATTGCCATATCCAGTAAAATAGTATTTGTATCACGGAGATGTGTCATAGTCGCCCTAGCAATTTCAGACTTCAACCTTCTAATAAACTTCTCATTTCTTTTGACGACGGTGTCAATGGTAGCATATCCGTATCCGGACAACTCATCAAACTTTATAGAATACTCAATCATCAACATTCACCTTGCGCTAAGTCCATGAAAAATCTTAGCAATACTGACTTGGCAACTTCAGACAAGAACCACTCGTCGGATCTCCTTCAAAACTCTACCCAAGTCAACTTTTCCTCGGGAACTCCCATGGTAATACCATTCCACCAAAAAATTGTTTCTCCCTACAACTGTCTAGAAGAAAGCCTCCTCTTCTACTCATCATCTAATCCCAAGTCAGTTGAAATCCTCTCACAGTGCAATAACCAGTTTTCTACTTCAACAGCATCCTCTATTCCCAAAAACGTCTTCGCACCAAGACTGGTGTAATCCTTGCTCATCTTGGCATAGTTATTTCCAATTAGGGACATGGAATTAGCTCCCTCAACATTCACATCATTTCCCCTAGCTGCTCCAACTTGCATCAGATTGATGAAAAACTAACACATCATTTCTATATCTACTTATGGTGTTCTAGCACCTACATTGGCATTTGGGTTTGGATTAGCATTTTCCTGTCAACTCGGATTCCTCCTAGTATTGGACCGAGTTCATTAGTTGCGATGCTTTCTTACCTAGATTTCCTCTTCTGTTTCCTACCTTCATATCTTCCTTATTCGTATATCTGCATACAAGGCTTTGTAAGATATAGAAGAACAGTCTAAGAGAGAGGAATACATACTTATATATATATATATATATATATATATATATACACACATACATACTTATATATATACATACATAACAAATGCAAGTACGTTACTATAGCGTTAACTCAAGCCTCGGTCTTATTCTTAGATTCTTCATGTTATGTTTTTAAAATCTTTTAGATTCAAAATTCTTTTAAATTTACATATACATATGCTTTGATATCAACTTGTAATATCCTCCATTTGGAGGCCTAAAACTAACTGCTACATATGCCACGGTCATCTATTGTTATTATTTTTCGATGACCAAATGCGGTAATATTAGATCATTGATATACCGGAAACACGTGATATGAAAATTTTTAAACTCAATTTCAATACAAATTTCTTATTTCATTACAAATAGCATTTCAGATTCATTACATAATCCTATACATGAACCGCGTTAAGAGAAATTACAATTTATTACAAAATATGCCAAGAGCGACATACGTAGATGCCCCCTTGGTTGATCAGAGTCTAAATATAGGCACTAAGTAACTTTTTCATTACATCCAGTTACATAGCGAAATCAAACAGAAAGAACTCCTAATAGCTAGCTTGCCTCCTGCATAACTCCGAAAGTTTATTCGTCTAAAGGAGAACCTGAAAACCTTAACTCTCAAACTACTCAAAATCAATTGGGCATCCATAAGCTTAAGGGGATAACATAAACTTCGAGTCAAACAAAAAGTCTGGTGTGAATAATAACCACCATCTCGAACCCTATAGATATCCAGTGAGACCACATCGCTTAGAAGAATGGGTTTTTCCTCACTAGTTTCTTAACCCAATTTATAATAACCATATACTATGCACCTACGTCCACAATGGCTAGGACATAACATAATAAAATGTACCATGATGACATGAAAACATACAATATGCTCTAGATTTCCCATCCACATTCACCTAACATCTGTCTCATGTTATAGTTTCCATGGTCATTATTGATCTATTAGTTTTCATAAGCTAACTAATAAATTGTTTCAAGCTTACGGACTATCTCTTCGGTTTTCTAGTTTTTATGGGATCACTAAGAACCTATTAGTGTCTATAAATAACATCCTCGAATCATAATTTTCATTGGTTCACTATGACCTATTGGATTCTCCACTAACATTTATCATGTCACTGTTTTTATGAGCTGACTATGAACCCATTGATATTTATCAATAATTTGTTCCGAACATAGTTTTCATGGGATCACTAAGAACCTATTGGCCCCTGTCAATATTAATTTCCATAACATAGTTTTTATGGGCTTACTAAGAACCTGTCTAAACCAACAATCTTTTGATCAGTCTTGGGCATCTTATATTCTGGTCTATCTGACTTCCTAGATGCAATTCTACACATAGGAGTTAATTCAATGATATTCACTATTGGGTCAACCTAGCTGGTCATCTTACTCTTTAACACCCCAACATGCCTATATGGGTTATAAAGTAAATATGATAACACAAACATTCATGATAACCGATCAAATGACACACACCATATCAAGATCCATAGTTTATTACCATATATCAATTTTTCTAATGAAAAGAGGTCAATACTCTCAACCCACTATCTTTAGCAAGGAAAGCTTTCTTTAAAATTTCAATGTTAAATTCCATTTCAAAATTCTTTTACATTGCCATGGGTTTTCTTTAATATTGAGATTGGGTTCTCAAATTTGAAAACTAAGGCTTTCGACCACATCCTTTAGATCATTGTGACATCATGATCAGTTACCCTCCATCACTCTTCCTTTCGACTCCATAGAGAAACCAAGCCTTCATCCCTTCCATTTTACTAACGGGTTAGAAGCAAGCGGCTAAGCCCTTTTTGCCACTCTACTCTAGAGGCAAGACCTTTCGATTGTTTTAAATTTTAGACATCCTTATTCAAAACCATGAAATATACCTTTAGAACACTTGGAAACATTCCTTTCGAAATGCTTAAAACATGCTTTTTGAAACACTCAAAAACATGCCTTTCGAAACGCTCAAAAACTTGCTTTTTGAAGCACTCAAAAACATGCCCTTCGAAACACTCAAAAACATACTTTTTGAAAGCATTGGGTTCAAGTAAAAAGTGTTTAAACGACCTCCATCATGTCGAAAGGTATAGGAACGGAACCCACCCTTTCGTAAGTATAAGTTGAAAGAAAAGCAGCTTCGATGGCTGCAGAAGGGTACTGATTCGAAACCCTACCCTCCAAACTCATTAATTTAAAAAATTATGTGGCAACATAGGTATCCAAGAGGTTCAAAAGTGGCAACCCTTTCGAAAGCTTACTTTTAGAACAAAGGATGATGAAAGGGTTCAAAAGAAAATAAAAGTGGCTTCAACCCTTTCGCAAGATGCCTTTGACACTGTTCTTTCTTTCCACCTTTCTCCAGTACACAAAGTACCAAATGCTTAATACCATGTGCATTGGTTTCGAACGGATGCGAAAGGTTATAAATGGGAGTATGGTGGCGGAAGCAAGCATGATAAGTGGCAAAGTTGTAATTCGCTATAAAATTGATTTTATGCTTTTTAAAGTATTTTCTTTTACCTAACGCTTTATTTTTCAAATTTTCTATTCGATAACAAAGCCCTTATAAAATCTTTTCAAAATTTTAATACCTCATGCAATCCCCCAATGCTCCAACAGTTAATTAAAATTATTAATTAACCCCTTACATTTAATTAATCATTAAATGCTAATCTTGCTAATTAAATCCAAAGCTCATCCAAATCTCTTGAGATAAATCTCAAAAATTCACATAATTTCCAAAATGATAATATCTTTATCATATAAAATTTTCAACCCAAAAATGATTAATTAATTCCTTAAATTAATTAAACCCAAATTATCCATTTTTATTACTCGAGAATTCGAAATAAATTATCCACGACTTGGAATATTATAAATTTTTTTAACCCATCTTCAAAATAAGTTTTACGTAACGTATTCAAAATATCATAGTATTTGGAAATCATTTTTCTCAATTTTAGCCTTAAAAATGAACTATATTATTCCACAAAATCCTTTTTTAAATTATAACACAGCATTCAAATCAAAACATCCCATCATTCATCCAATCACACGTTTAAACCCATAATCTGAATTTAAAACATTCAAGATGACTTATATGAGATGGTTTAGATCATTATTCATCTTGTTTGGATAAGGAACTTGAGATTTGTTCTTTACTTTAATCTTCCTAGCTTGAATCTTAGCCTCTAATTGATTTTGTGCTCCTCCTCTTCTTAGGATTATGGCCGGCTTTTAACTCTCTTTATTTATGTTTTTGGTTTATGAGAATGTGAATGAGAATGAGGTTAGGGTTTTAGGGGTTATGGAATACGGCTATTCGTATATTGCACTTGCCTTTTTCTCTTAAATTTCTAATTTATAAATCACACTTATAATTTCATTAGTCAAGGCACGTCCCTAATTAGTTTCCAAATCTCAAATTTCTTATCACTCTAAACTCTACATTATTCTAATTTAATTTATCTAATCAAATCTCCTAAATAATTGTAACGACTCGTAAATTTACCACTTTGAAATGGAATATTTAATTTATTTTAAATATTCAAATGCAGAATTTCAAGCTTAAACAATCAAGTTTTATATGATAAATAAGAATGACAAACTTATTTTTGATATTGAATAAAGATTTTGGATTTCCATTGTAAAATTATCAAAAGTCGGTTTCCAATAAAGTAGGATAAATATTCGTGAAATTTTTAAAGGATAATTAATTCCTTTTAAATATATTATATAATCTATATAAAACTTATTTGATAATAATATTAATTTAATTTATAATGTTTCGATAAATATATAAAACTTGTTTTATAAAGTTGACAAATTTTGTCGCATACCGATAAATCGATGTCGTATTTTTATAAACAGATTTGGATATTATTTTATACGTCAAATATACTTTTTTAATTATTTAAATATAATAACAAATCAATTTTGAAGTTTGATTACATAGATAAACAGTTTAACAAAAACGTCAAAATGTGACTGTAAAATGTTTTGTCGAAAATCAACGTTTTGTTCAAAATAATTTGTCGTAACATTATCACACCTTTGTTAATATGTTTTAACATATATAATACACATTTTAATAACTAAACATGTTTACTTTTACTAAATAAGATTAGAGAACTTCTAGAAGTCATTAGTAAAAGTAAGTAAGAATTAACAAAAATAAGAAAAAGTAAACATCAAATCAAAGCCAAATTAATTATGATATTCTTTACTTAATATTTAAGTGACTAAGATATAAAGTAAGGATGTGAAAGATGATGTTAAGTATTGAAAAAGTAGGGATTGATTTTGGTTGAAGTAAGGTTAGTTTGGTAATTTGGTAAGAGGTTATTTTGGTAAATTTACCACTTCTTTCTTTTTTTATAAATACTCACCTCCTTCTTCACGTTCATTCACATTTTTTCTACTTCTTTTCTCAAGCTTATTCATATTCTCCCTCTTATCTTTAATTGCTTCTAAGCCATAGAAAAAGATTAGAAAGAGATAATGTGTAACAACCCGCATATTTTTCGATTGAATATTTTAATATTTTATCGTTAGTCGGATTTTAGTCCGAAAAGTTACTTTTTGCATACGGTCGAAATAGGACTCGGGACCACATCCATTGGGTTCAAAACACCATTTGCGATCTTTTTGAGTATACACTTTGATATGTTTGGGGTTAGTGGAATTTTGCCACTTATTCACTTTGGACTTTGGGTTTGGTTTAGCCCATTAGCCTAAGCTATTAACTCTAGCTCAACCCCCTTCTCTCCATAACTTGACTTTCGTTTCCTAACACTTAAGCTTCATCAAAAATGGAGGAAGGAATGAGAAATTAAAACTCCAAGCCCTAGTTCTTTGCACATCCAACATCTAACTCCAAATTCAAAGAGAAGACATTGATTCAAGCTTCTTGGGTTGATTCTCCTTTGCTTTCAAGCTTCTCTTTCATTGATTTTGTGAAAAGGTGAGATTTTTATCTCACGTCTTTATCTATAACTATCTTTGATTGTTGGGTATGAATTCCTAACGCTTTTTCATGTGCATTTGCTTTTGGTTTGGATTGAATTGGTGAAAAATCCCAATTTTTAGTGTTTTGGATTCAAATCTTTAAAGATCCAATCTTTGATGTTTAAACACGTTTTTGATGATGCATCGAGGAGCCAATACGACCGGGTAGCCTATGGGCATAATCCCCTAGCGTCCGTGCTCGATCGGTTGCAAATTGGGAGAGTTTTTGCACTCCAAACCCTTAGGTCACGCGGCCTACACAATGGTGATTTTCGGTCTGCAGTTAACTCGTTTGGTTTTAGGTTGTTCGTTCCATAGGTCGCTAGGTCGCTAGGTCGCTTGGCCCTCTTTACTTCCTTCGGTCGTTCGGCTTGCATTCCCTCAGCCTTCTCATATTCACTAGGTCGTTAGGTCACGACCATGCTAGGTCGTTCCACCTTAGGTCGTTGCTCGATCTTGTTTTTCCCTTTAAGTTGTTAGGTCGCTCGGCTTTTTCCCCTTGGGTCTTAACTTCCTAGGTCGCTCGGCTAGGTCATCCATCCACTAGGTCGCTAACCCATTTCCTTAGGCTGTTAGCTCCTTAAGTCACTCGGCCTCCTTATCCCTTAGGTCGCTGACCTTCTTAGGTCGTTGGGCATGTGTACTGTTAGGTCGCGCCATGCAGTTAGGTCGCGCCTGCTATGCCTCGCAACATGTTAGGTTGCTCGACCTCTTTTTAGCCGCTATCTCCTAAGGTCGTTCCACTGCTAGGTCGTGCCGTGTTGAGTCGCTAGGATATTTCCATTTTGATGAATTTGGAATCAAATTCTTTGGATTTTTATTTACACCTTCGTACGTGAATTTTTGTGATTGATAGTTTCTACGATCATTTTTGGAGATTTGTCATTTTAAAAATATATAAACCTTTACCTCATTCGTACGAGAAATCTAATTAAACGGCTTCGTAAAACAAGTGGTATGAAACGCTTGCGTTTACTTCGTCGGTTAATTCTTGGACTTTTTCGATTGAATCTCTTGTGACAAATTTTCTAGTGGAGATCTACAATTTGTTCGTAAATATTTAAGTTAAGATAGTGGTTATGGGACATGAGGCTAAGCTTTTATATTTACTAGCTTACTGTAATTGACACTTCTTGATGATCGTTGCTGATCATTTTTTGTGATTTAGACTAGCAAATGTGCGATGTCTCTTCGTCTACGAGGGAGACTAACCCCATTTCTATGGAGCTTCGGCTCAAATTGGTGGGGTAGCGACCCATGGTCTTCGGGCCATTTTGTGGAGCTTTGGCTCAAAATTAATGGTTAGCTACCATGGAATAGCGTTCCATTTTGTGATACACGTGTTGGTGAGTTTTCATGCTCCCGTTTTGTGATAGGCCTCCTCCCTTTTTGTGATTTCTGGATTTCCATTGATAATTTCTATAATTTGTGTTTCACCAATTTTCGTGGATTTCATTGATAAGTGTTATCAATTTTTGTGCCTTGGTGAATTTGTATGTCATTAACTTTTTTGATTGGCATTGATATTTTTGTCAATATTTAAAGTTTGGTGATTTGGTAAATAAGGAGTATGACATTCCTTTTGATCTTTAAGAAGATTCTCGTGATATTGATTAATCCCTAGTTGATTTTTTAATTGCATACTTATCACGGTATGGCTTTATGGTTATTATATATTTATGTCATATCTCTTGTTTTATATCATCTTATCTGATATTTATAGCTAGACTGATCCGTTTATTATTTTCTTATTAAATAATACTCGGGTCAGACCGAGATGTTACAGGTGCTTCTGCTTGACTTCACATCTAGGATTATCACCCTGACTTTTGGCTAACTACTTAGATTAGTAGTTTTTGTTGCATACATTTGATATATAGACTCATAGATGTATCCATATTCTTTTGTCTAGCACTTGTAGCTATTCTTTTGTGACATTATGGATCTTGTTTGACCACTACTCTGATGTACACTTTCATGTCTTATATATTCATATCTGTTTCCGCCTTTGTGATATGGATGTCTGTGACTGATTTGTGTTATGTTTATTTCTATATTTGTTTCTGAAGAATATATATATCCACCGGGTAGTAGCTTTGAGTTTGAATCGGTATGTCGGATTCCTGAAACCAGATGCTTGTTGTTGTACTATCTGACATATCGGTGCTCGTACAAAGCAATTACACGGGTGGTCGCTCCTCAACAGCCTTATCCTCCGCGCTAGTTGACAACACTACCCCGTTGTGTTCTTGGCTAGCGTGGGTATAGAGGTGGGGCATCACAGCTTGGTATCAAAGCCAATCTTCGAAATAATGTAGAATAATCTAACAAGGATCATCGTCCTAAGTCCATCTTAGGAATCGTGCTTTAGGATTTAATTCTAGTCTTCGTACCGATTCATCCTATTTTCTTTATGATTTCTTGTTTACCTATCAAGATTGCTTGATATTCATTTGGTGAATAACCTTATCCTTCTTCTTTCTTTTTCTAAAGGAAGAGAAATGGTTAGACCTGGCCGTCCCAGCACCGGTCAATCTCGTGTTACTCCCCAGGATGGAGTATTTATGTCTGCTCAGCAGCTTCTTGATCTAGTAAGGAATGCTCAAGCAGCCGGATCTAATTCGGAGTCTACTCATCCTAGGTCTGGATTTGCACGTTTGTGCAGCGATTATACCAATTTGGGTGGAAAGCCATTCAAAGGTTCAGATACCATTATAGAAGTCCAGGCTTGGCTGAGATCATGCGATCGAATCTTTTCTCGCATGAATCTTATTGATCTCCACCGTGTTCAAGTGGCCTCTAGTATGCTCCAAGAAAGAGCATTAGATTGGTATGAGCTTCTTGCTTCTGAAATAGTAGAAGCGGATCTTACTTGGGAGAAATTCCGAGAACGCTTCGAATTAAAATTTGTGCCAGAAGCTGAGAAGATGACTTTGGCTCGCCGATTCATTGACCTTGTTCAAGGTGAATCCTCCGTGGCAGATTATGTCGCATCTTTCGAGTCGCTTTCTAAATACGGGATCGAATACATAAACACCCATTGAAGAAGAACCAACGATTTGTTTATGGCTTGAATAAAAATCTCAAGAAGCCATTACTTCTAAAGTTAGAAGTTTCTTTTGATCAACTCGTTGATATCGCTCTTCGACTTGAAGAGGCGGATAAATAAAGTGACGTTGAAGTTATGGGTGCCAAACCGAACTTCAACAACAAGAAAAGGCCTAATAAGTTCAAAGATCCTTATCCCAACAATAAGAAAGGGAAGCAAGCCTCTCCGGCAACTAAGACTTCTACCCCAAGTGGTGGGCAATGCTACAACTGTGGTTCTAAGGACCATTATGCGAACAAGTGTTCAAAGCCTTGTACTTGTCGCTATTGAAAAAGCCCGAACCATTATTTATCTTCTTGTCCCAAACTTCAAAATAGGAAGGAGGGAAAGCTTAATGTTGCTCAAGCCCTTGGCAACACATCTCGTGGTAAAGGTATTTCTCACTCTATCCTTGATGGCATTATTTTATTTCGTGATAATCCTATTCGGGTTCTTTTGATACGGGTGCATCCCATTCTTTTATTCAAAAGAACTTGTTGATACTTTTTCTTTGGATGTTTTGTGTTTAATGACTTCATTTAGAATTGCGAATCCGGTTGGTGGATCTGCAACGATCAGTTTATTGTGTAAAGATGTCGAGATTATTTTGTGTAATTTCTCTTTTCGAGCCGATTTGCATGTTATGCGTTACTTAGGCTTTGGAATGATTTTGGGAATGGATTGGCTTAATCGCTATGAAGCTCAAATCCTATGTCCTGAGCGGACTATTCATCTTCGACATCCTCAATCTGTTAAGCAGATTTCTATTGACCTTAAAGATTCAGATTCTGGCTTGGTTGCATCTTTATATTCTTTGAATCCTCATGATGACGATAATGATGATGAGGAAGATATTTTTTCTCTTATTCACGTTGTTTGTCAATTTTCCGACATATTTGAACCCGTTTTAGGATTACCACCTAAGCGAGCAATTGAGTTCAGAATTAATCTCAACCCTGGAGCTCAACCTATTACTCGTCCTCCTTATCGTATATCCAATAAAGAAAATGAGGAGATGCGTAAACAATTATCCGAATTGGAGACAAAGCAATTTATTCACTCTAGTTCCTCGCCTTGGGGAGCTTCAGCTATTTTTGTAAAGAAATATGATGGTACACTTAGGCTTTGCGTTGACTAGCGCAAGCTTAGTGATCTTACTATCAAGAATAAATATCCTTTACCTCGGATTGATGATCTATTCGATCAACTTAGTGGTGCTAGAGTCTTTTCACAATTAGACTTAGCTACCGGTTTTCATCAGCTTCGTATTGCAGAGGATAGCATTCCTTTGACATCGTTCCGTACTCGTTATGGATCTTATGAATGGCTTGTTATGCCATTTGGTTTAACGAATGCTCCAGCTTATTTCGTTGACCTTATGAATAGAGTTTTCAAAGACTTCCTTGATCGGTTTGTTCTCATCTTTATAGATGATATTCTTGTGTATTCTAAAACCGAGGAGGAGCATGAAAAACATCTTTGGATTGTGTTGGAAACTCTTAGGAGCAATCAATTAAAATCAAAATTTTCTAAATGCCACTTTTGGCAATCTGGTGTGAAGTTTCTCAGTCATATTATTTCTGAATCTGAAATTTCCGTGGATCCTTCTAAGATTGAAGCGATTCAAAATTGGAAGAGACCGGAGAGTGTGACGGAGATCCGTAGTTTTCTTGAATTGGCAGGTTATTACCGCCGTTTCATAAAGGACTTTTCCAAAATTTCCGTGCCTCTTACTAGTTTGACAAAGAAAGGTGTCAAATACTTTTGGTCGGACAAATGTGAAGCTTCTTTTCAGAAATTAAAAGAACTCCTTTCTGATACTCCTATTCTTGTTATTCCCGATGGGAATCAAGATTTTATTGTTTATACCGATGCTAGTCGCGTTGGTTTGGGTGTCGTTCTTATGCAAAGAGAACGTGTTATTGCTTATGCTTCTAGGCAACTGAAGCCAGCCGAGACTAGATATGCCACTCATGATTTAGAGCTCGCAGTTATTGTTTTCGCCCTTCGTATTTGGCGTCATTATCTTTTGGGAGAGAAATTTGTTCTCTATACCGATCATAAATCTTTGACGTATCTATTTTCTCAAAAGGAACTTAATCTGCGTCAACAACGCTGGCTCGAATTTCTTCAAGCTTATGATCTTGATATACTTTATATCCCCGGAAGGGGAAATCGTGTTGCCGATGCACTTAGTCGTAAGCAACAAGCGGTTGTTTCTATGATGATATCCGAATAGAATGATCTAGAAATTTTGTCCACTTGTGAGATTCGAGATCATGTTTCCGATTTATATTCATCTCTTGTTTTATGTAGCCTTGAGGTTCATCCTTCTCTTTTAGACCGCATTCTTGAAGCTCAAAAGCTAGATCCCGAATTGGCTCTTCTTGGCCAAAATCTTAGGGATAAAATATATATCGAAGGTTTGAAAGACTTTGATACTGATTCTCGTGGCGGTATTCGAAAATTTGGTAGACTTATCGTGCCAAATATTAGTAACCTTTGTAAAGACATTTTAGAAGATTCTCATCGTTCTAAATTTACCATTCATCAAGGTAGTAGTAAAATGTACGCGGACATGAAGCGACTTTATTATTGGAAGGGAATGAAATCTGATATTGCTAACTTTGTTAAGTGTTGCATGACTTGCCAACTAGTCAAGGCCAAACACCAAAGGCCCGGTGGGTTATTGCAACCTTTAGAAATTCCAATTTGGAAGTGGGATCAAATTTCCATGGATTTTATAGGCGGCCTTCCCCATTCTCGTTCGGGTCATGATAGCTTATGGGTGATAGTCGATAGACTTACTAAATCCGCCCATTTTATTCTCGTTCGGTCCAATCGAACCGTTCCTCTCTTGGCCAAACTCTTTATCAAAGAAATTGTAAAATTACATGGAGTTCCTTCTTCTATTGTTAGTGATCGTGATCCATTGTTTACTAGTGGATTTTGGAAGAGTCTTCAAAAAGCTTCGGGAACGAAGCTTAATTTTTGCACCGCTTATCATCCCCAGTCCGATGGGCAAACTGAGCGTGTGAGTCAAACTCTTGAAGATCTTCTTCGTACATGTGTTCTTGATTTTGGTGGAAGTTGGGAAGATCATATTTCTCTTGTTGAGTTTTCCTATAATAATAGCTTCCAATCTAGTATTGGTATAGCACCTTTCGGGGCACTCTATGGAAGGCCATACTGATCTCCTTCTTGTTGGCTTGAGGCCGGCAAGAAGCTGGTTTTAGGTCCAGATTTTATTCGTGATTCCACAGAGAAGATTGACCTTATTCGTCATAGGATGAAAGAAGCCCAGAGTAGACAAAAATCCTATGTCGATAACCGGAGAATGAAATTATAATTTTTTACGGGAGATCTTGTGTTTGTTCGTGTTTCACCTATGAAGGGTGTTGTATGTTTCAGTCGATCGGGAAAGTTAGCACCTCGATATACTGCTTCATTTCCCATCACCGAACGTATTGGTTCCGTGGCTTATCGCCTTTTATTACCGGCTCAGTTTTCTGCTATTCATGACGTGTTTCACGTTTCTCAACTACATAAATGTCTTCGATATTCCGATTCTATTCTTGAGCTCGGCATTGTGGAAGAAATTGAAGTTTCACCTAATTTAACTTATGAGCAACATCATATTCGTACTATTGCTTCGGAGGTCAAGCGCCTTCGAAATAAAGATGTTTCGCTTGTTAAAGTCCAATGGTCCTCAAATTCTAAGGATTGCTCTTGGGAATCTAAAGAGTTCATCGAGCGAACACATCCGGACTTACTTTCCCATGCTCATTGAGGTGAATTTCTTATTTCAAATTCCTTTTGTGTTGGTATGCTTTCATGGTTGTTATCTTATATCTTCTTCTTAAATATTGCGAGGACGCAATTTCTTTAAGGAGGGGAGTCTGTAACAGCCCGCATATTTTACGATTGAATATTTAAATATTTTATTTAAATATTTTATCGTTAGTCGGATTTTAGTCCGAAAAGTTACTTTTTGCATACGGTCGAATTAGGACTCGGGACCACTTCCATTGAGTTCAAAACACCGTTTGCGATCTTTTTGAGTATACACTTTGATATGTTTGGGGTTAGTGGAATTTTTCCACTTATTCACTTTGGACTTTGGGTTTGGTTTAGCCCATTATCCTAAGCTATTAACTCAAGCACAACCCCCTTCTCTTCATAACTTGACTTTCATTCCCTAACACTCAAGCTTCATCAAAAATGGAGGAAGGAATGGGAAATTAAAACTCCAAGCCCTAGTTCTTTGCACATCCAACATCTAACTCCAAATTCAAAGAGAAGACATTGATTAAGCTTCTTGGGTTGATTCTCCTTTGCTTTCAAGCTTCTCTTTCATTGATTTTGTGAAAAGATGAGATTTTTATCTCACATCTTTGTCTATAACTATCTTTGATTGTTGGGTATGAATTCCTAACGCTTTTTCATGTGCATTTGCTTTTGGTTTGGATTGAATTGGTGAAAAATCCCAATTTTTAGTGTTTTGGATTCAAATCTTTAAAGATCCAATCTTTGATGTTTAAACACGTTTTTAATGATGCATCGAGGGCCCAATACGACCGGGTAGCCTATGGGCATAATCCCCTAGCGTCCGTGCTCGATCGGTTGCAAATTGGAAGAGTTTTTGCACTCCAAACCCTTAGGTCGCGCGGCCTGCACAATGGTGATTTTCGGCCTGCAGTTATCTCGTTCGGTTTTAGGTCGTTCGTTCCATAGGTCGCTAGGTTGCTCGGCCCTCTTTACTTCCTTCGGTCGTTCGGCTTGCATTCCCTCGGCCTTCTCATATTCATTAGGTCGTTAGGTCGCGGCTATGCTAGGTCATTCCACCTTAGGTCATTGCTCGACCTTGTTTTTCCCTTTAAGTTGTTAGGTCGCTCGGCTTTTCCTCCTTGGGTCTTAACTTCCTAGGTCGCTCGGCCTTCTGCTGTTAGGTCGCTCACCCATTTCCTTAGGTCGTTAGCTCCTTAAGTCGCTCGGCCTCCTTATCCCTTAGGTCGTTGACCTTCTTAGGTCGTTGGGCCTGTGCACTGTTAGGTCGCGCCATGCAGTTAGGTCGCGCCATTCAGTTAGGTCGCGCCTGCTATGCCTCACAACATGTTAGGTCGCTCGACCTCTTTTGAGCCGCTACCTCCTTAGGTCGTTCCACTGCTAGGTCGTGCCGTGTTGAGTCGGTAGGCTATTTCTATTTTGATGAATTTGGAATCAAATTCTTTGGATTTTTATTTGCATCTTCGTATGTGAATTTTGGTGATTGATCGTTTCTACGATCATTTTTGGAGATTTTTCATTTTAAAAGTATATAAACCTTTACCTCACTCGTACGAGAAATCTAATTAAACGGCTTCGTAAAACAAGTGGTATGAAACGCTTGCGTTTACTTCGTCGGTTAACTCTTGGACTTGTTCGATTGAATCTCTTGTGACAAATTTTCTAGTGGAGATCTACAATTGTTCGTAAATATTTAAGTTAAGCTAGTGGTTATGGGACATGAGGCTAAGCTTTTATATTTACTAGCTTAATGTAATTGACATTTCTTGATGATCGTTGATGATCATTTTTTGTGATTTAGACTAGCAAATGTGCGATGTCTCTTCGTCTACGAGGGAGACTAAACCCCATTTCTGTGGAGCATCGACTCAAATTGGTGGGGTAGCGACCCATGGTCTTCGGGCCGTTTTACAGAGCTTTGGCTCAAAGTTAATGTTTGGCTACCATGGAATAGCGTTCCATTTTGTGATACACATGTTGGTGAGTTTTAATGCTCCCGTTTTGTGATAGGCCTCCCCCCTTTTTTGTGGTTTCTGGATTTCCATTGATGATTTCTAGAATTTGTGTTTTACCAATTTTCGTGGATTTCATTGATAAGTGTTATCAATTTTTATGCCTTGGTGAATTTGTGTGTCATTAACTTTTTTGATTGGCATTAATAGTTTTGTCAATATTTATAGTTTGGTGATTTGGTAAATAAGGAGTATAACATTCCTTTTGATCTTTGAGAAGATTCTCGTGATATTGATTAATCCCTAGTTGATTTTTCAATTGCATACTTATCACAGTATGGCATTATGGTTATTATTTATTTATGTCATATCTCTTGTTTTATATCATCTTATCTGATATTTATAGCTAGACTGATCTGTTTATTATTTTCTTATTAAATAATACTCGGGTCAGACCGAGATGTTACAGGTGCTTCCGCTTGACTTCACATCTGGGATTATCACGCTGACTTTTGGCTAACTACTTAGATTAGTAGTTTTTGTTGTATACATTTGAGATATAGACTCATAGATGTATCCATATTCTTTTGTCTAGCACTTTTAGCTATTCTTTTGTGACATTGTGGATATTGTTTGACCACTACTCTGATGTACACTTTCATGTGTTATATATTCATATCTGTTTCCGCCTTTGTGATATGGATGTCTGTGACTGATTTGTGTTATGTTTATTTCTATATTTGTTTCTGAAGAATATATATAGCCACCGGGTAGTAGCTTTGAGTTTGAATCGGTATGTCGGATTCCTGAAACCAGATGCATGTTGTTGTACTATCTGACATATCGGTGCTCGTACAAAGCAATTACATGGATGGTCGCTCCTCAACAGCCTTATCCTCCGCGTTAGTTGACGACACTACCCTGTAGTGTTCTTGGCTAGCGTGGGTATAGAGGTGGGGCGTCACATAATGTCAAAATATTTACAAAAATATTCAAAAGAAATTAATGTTCATTCTCTTCAAATCAAACTCCTTTTTCTCTCCATATTTTACCTCTTCTTCTTTCAGCCGTAAATTTTCCAAATCTGAACCAAAATGCAAAATTCTTTATTTCGAATCATATATTTTTCCAGTGGCTACAACTTCTTTGTTGAGCACTTTGTCTCATTCTAAAGATAACTATTTTTAAAATACACTAACGTCCAGTACATTTTCTGGCCCGGTTTTTAAGCCAGCGAATAGGCTATAATTTATCATAACTTGATCAAATAAGGTCCAAATTAATAAATTATTTTCTTAAAATCATATGAAATTTCAGTAGTTACAACTTTTATGTTAATCATTTTTTCAATTTTGAGGTTTTCTATATCTGAAACTTAATTCTTTTAAGTGCATTTTCGGGCTTCATTTTTGTCAGTCCGACAATAACTCGTCTCCATTATATCATATCTTTCTCAAAATTACTCAAAATCAAGTGATTCTTTTTGTTAAAAATTAAGAGAAAAGAATTTGAAACAACTTTTTAGTTAACAAATTTCTCAAATTTTAAGAGTAAGAGAGTCAAAAACTAGAGAGAAGATGGTCTATTTTTAGGGTTTAATTTTGAGAATTCAAGGTCAAAACTCTACCACTTCTTCTTTATACTTTCGACCAACCTCCATCTCAAGTCTTGGCCGAGCTATTGGAAGGGAGAGGGAATTTTTTAATAATGTTTAAGTGGAATAGGAAGTAGTTTGTGAAACGTGGATTAGTTTGAATGTTGGTAGGAAGTTAATTGCTTTGATTTATGGTGAGAAACCATATTTAGCATCTATATATATATATATATATATAGACACACATATTTGATTACGTGTTATGACTGTTATGGATGCTTATATATGATTTGATCATCAAGTATTTATTATTTGATAAGATTGTTAAATTTTTTTACCAAGTCACGTTAATACACGTCGATAAGCACAAAGGAAATCACCTTCCTTTTGAAAATGAAATGATGTATATGGAATTAAGCCTTTTGGAAATAGTTATACAATGAGTTAGAATTTTTTTATAAACATTTAAATAAATAAAGGAAAAAAATCAAGATTTCCTCTTGTATATTTTAAAATATGTCCAAATCAATTTTCCAGAAAAATCGCGCTTTTTG
Organism: Allium cepa; assembly: GCA_030765085.1. Classification (NCBI taxonomy): domain Eukaryota; kingdom Viridiplantae; phylum Streptophyta; class Magnoliopsida; order Asparagales; family Amaryllidaceae; genus Allium; species Allium cepa. The sequence goes on along the minus strand of CM060932.1, from coordinate 1,025,858,622 downwards.
TAGTAAAATGACCAAAGTTTTAAATTGATATTTCAAATACTTTAAAAATATGAAATAAATTCTAAAAATCTTTTAAATTTTTTTAAAATTAATTTAAGTTGAAAATATGGATATCTAAATGATACAAAAGTCGTTGAAGAATGTAGCTTTTAAAACACTATTTGCAACACTTTTCTCAACGTTTTTCATAGCAGTTTTTAATAACTTTTGAAATGTAGTTTTAAACTTAACGATTCTTTCCTATATATTTTGTGAATGATTTTAAAAGAATAATTAAGTCATTTAAAGATGTTTTGGAATTTTTTAATGAGAGTTTGAATAAATGGGTAAGAGGAATTGTTTATACAACTTAAACAAAAAGATTAAATATAATAAACTGAGTAATGCAAAAACGGCTAGTACATTTGTCCCATATATGAGATCTGGAAAGATAAAACAAGCCATTTAACTAAGTTTAGGGATGGAGCAACTAATGACTTGAACTTACCTGGCCTATGTTTTCTTTTCTTAGGCGAGAGGTAGAACTGACCGAAAGGAAAGACCGGATGCTCTAAAATAAAAAGATTGTATTAAGTTTCCAAAATAGAAGAAGATTAGTATTATCCAAAATTTAAGCCATCTCCAAAATGAATAAATTATGAATTGGATTGCATATAGATAATCTTCTTATACTTAGTATTAAAATCCAAAGAGGGAACTCGTCATATTCGTGGAATTTAAAAGGTGATTTCACCGTTATTCCTCCCATAGCACTTGATGAATACGGAAATTGATGTTGAGTAAAATTAGAGTGATTTCTATGATATTATTTACTCAAAAAAATTGTAAATATTGATTTAGGGTTTATCATAAACAATGTCTTAAATAACATTGGTTTTGACCCGCCTAAAAGTTAAGGAATTTGGATCGAGAATTAAGTGAGGGAAATTGAAATATTATCCAAAGAAAAATAAGGAATTTCTTAGAATTACTCTAAGATAGAATAAAAAGATTTTGAAATCATCCGAAAACCCCTTCAAACTAATTTTCGAAATAAAATATGTTGAAGACAAAGATATTCATGATGTAGGATTACTTGCCATTAGTCGCTGAAGGTGAAATTTACCATAGTTAAACTGGCAGTAGTACTCGGTTATGAAAAACTTTGATTTGCAAGAATATGATTTGAAGTTAAAAAAGAAATCTATTATTAATATTTAATAAATGATTAGGGAATATTTTCCCTCAGTTAAAAGTTATAGCTTGAATATAAGAAATCTTTAATTAAGATTTATGAATGATTCGAAAAAAAATTCCCAAGTAAAAGAGAAAATGATTTGGAATTATTCCAGGATTTAAGAAAGGTTTAAATAAACCAAACGATTTGATAAATGAGGCATAATGATTCCATATACTCTTGAAAAGAAAATGAAATAAATTGAAACTAATATATCTAAGAAAGATATTTTATAAAAGATGAAGTAATTGATTGATGATTGAAATCCACATATGAACTTAACATCTTTTGAATCGATAATTGGCTTTGAAGGAACCAGGGTCGGATTTAGGTGATTCCTATCCGAAAACTATTTTGAACCAATGTATACATTTGAGTGTGAAGAAATGTTGAAGATGATGATTATTGAAGACCGTGGATCTTCGTAGCGTGAGGACTGCTTGTTGACATGCTCAGAGTAACTCCCATTATAGGGTTATTTATAGCAGTGGTCTCCTCGTTGTGGAGATTTTTCGGGTTGCAAAGACTACTTGCTACTAGTGGTAGTAGGGGAGTGCCTTCGGTTTGTCCTGTTCCTAGACAACTTATATGGACGTTTGTCTGACACTGCAATTCTAAAGATTACGTACATTGGTTTTTACAAACGTACATCAGTGGTGGCGGACAACTTTTCTTAGCTTAACACCCTCATTAAGACGTATGAACTTAAGGGTTGTATTTTTGTGGAAGCAATTAGTAGTCAATGGAAATGGTAATGTGGCATTCAAAGATGTGATATGTGCTATGTGAAAAGGTAATCGTAGCCTCGAGCCTCATCAACCGAAAATGACTGAAATAGGGTTAGATGCAGCAAAGCTAAATGGGTCATTCCCAATTAGAGTATGACCATCCCCTTCTAGATATATTTCTTCCTGCTATGATGTTCAGGATATAAATTATTGTGGTTGGTATGCTCGGGCGCCCGGTTTAAAGGTCAATAACGAGCGGGGGATGACATATTCAGCACTATCTAGTTATAGAGGTAGGCCGGCATTGTGTTGGTAGAGGGTCGGTGTTCTGTGCCTCGGGACATTCATCTAGAGGTGTACCCATCGGAAGGTAGTCCCTTCACCTGGTCATTTGTATGAAAATCCATTCTTCGATAAGAACCTGCAATTTTGTTTGTATTAGCGTAATGAATAGCCTCGAAATGCTATATGGGTAACCATTTCAGATAAGATTATTATGTTTATTTGCAAATGTTTTCAAAGAATGTCATTAGAAATAATTCAAATGTTCTAATATAAAAGTGTTTTAGTTTTCATAAGGTAAAACCCGTTCGTGTTTATGTGTAGACGTGGTCTTACGAGATACTCTTTATTTTCAAAGGATTTTATTCAATGGCTGATATATGACACTGTCATTTACATTTGAGTTTCCCACGCTGGTTTATCAAGCCTAATCTGGGTATTTCCAATACTCGGGTCAGCTTCGAGTAGTTTCAGGATTAGTCGAAGTGGGTTGAAGTCTCCAGAGGAGAGCTGGAGATATTCATCTACGAATTCTATTATCCGCTGCTAGTTGTTTTGTTTGATGTTGGTCAGCAATTGTAAGGGTAGATGTTTATTACTTTAAAGCTGAATTTAGGTTAAACTACGATATATACATATATACATAATATATATATATATATATATATATATATATATATATATAAGTTTTCCGCTGCAAAGATATTGTTCAACATTATATGTTATTCCATTCGTGTGAGATTTTGTTTTGTCTTATTTCTTTATTACCCTTGATATCCATACTTCCACGCAACTTGGGTCGGACATGAGTGGTTTATTGTCAGCTCAAAGGGTACGGAACTATGGGTCGTCACAATAATGCTATTAAAATCAGGGATGTTACAGCGAGGGAGCCATACTCTACTTTGCAAGTGCTACAAAAATAATACTATAATATGATATGAGTCTATCGCTCGGCCGCCACTGTTTTACGGCTAATTTTCTATCGGTTTAGAAAATAGTCGATAAATTTCAAATTAAAATTTATACCCCAAGCGCACAACATACAAAAGTTAGTACGTGGCGAGAACGGGTCGATCCATAAGGAATTGTTAGATTTTAAAATTTTCTAATCAATCAAATTAGACCAAAGTGGATAGAAGATTGTTAACTACATTTGTAAACAAAATGAAGCTAAAATTAGAAGGAAAATGAGATTAAAAACTATGAGATAAGAGAACAATTTAGAGGCAAATTCACTCTCCTATCTTTGTAAATCAATAAACCAATAATTTATGATATCTGGTTATGATATTAAGTGAAATATTTGTTACATTGATCATAACTATGGTTTATTTATGTAATTAATTAATATAACTTAAACAATTAAACTATAATACAACAATTGTACTACTGATAAATTCTCATGAAAATGAAGCCAAGGCAAAAGTTATTTCAAGTATAATATATTTACATTGTAATTAGTAAGATAGATCATCAATTTTTTTTTTACTTTATTTTCGAAATCAAAAATAAATTAGCAAATGATGATGTAAATTGTGTTTATGTTGAATAAGAATAGCTCATTTGCAAAAGCAACATAAACTATCAAACCCACTTGTATAAACTTACATCAAAATTCACTCCATAAAGCACAAACCAAAAGAGATCATAAATCATAAAAATGTTGAAATCACATAAAGTTAGAAAGCTTCATTACCCCTAAATTAAAGGGGTTTAGCTACTCATTTGTGTTATCAAATCAAAACTTGTAAATTTCAACATAAAAATGCAAAGAAATGGAAATTAAGCAAAGGAAGAAAGAGAGATTGACTACTAACTACTTGCATAAAAACAAAGCTACACTATTTGCATGAATGTAAATTTAATCCACTAACAAAGAAAAGAAAAGACCATAGAACTAAGTAGAAGCATAAAAATAAATAAAAACAAGTAGAAAAGAGAAGAGAAAGAGGCTAGGAAGTCATTTTAATTTCATGAAACATAGAGCTTACAACTTTCGTTTCGATTTTCTAACTAATTTCAAAGAGTAGAAGTTATTTACATGTACATAAGAGGGCTATTTATACGTGAATAAAACCCTAATTCAATTTTTAGGGTGCTTCCCAAAATGCCCTTTAGGAAGTATGGCCAGCAAGTAACCATTAGCCACTAATTAATCCATCATTAAAAGTGCATGAAACTTTAACCTCCACTTACTTGTCCATTAGCTTCTAATTGTATATTTAGGTAAGTAGGCGGGGTCCTCTATTATCATGGGCTTGAATTATTTCCTCTTCATTCCTTTGTATTCCCTTGTGCATACACATATGTTCATGAAACCCTCTTCCATATGCATCAAAATTTCCTATAAAAATCATAAAAATTTCCAAGTAAAAATTCTCAAATTGACACGTGCACAAAAATGACATTTTACCCCTGAATGAAGATGAAAATACGATGATTTGAAAATAATTTAATTTCTGTTTTAAACATGTTAAATTGCCCAAATATGACATTTATTTAAATGTAAATAGATAAAATATGGATGTAAGTATATGCACATTTACGTGCACATCAACTGCACATTCTGTCATCATGTCATACCTAATTGTCATGTACATCTAATCATATGGCATCATATCTGTGCATATACCTCCCTGGTGTGGCCCTCGTGCCCTACAGGGTAGCATATTGTACGTCGTCATGAAATCGCGCATAGGACTCACTTCCTGGACCACACGTAACTTACAGGAAAGTCGGACGTCCCTGTTTTACCTGATTGGACTCACGCCCTGGTCCGCTCGTAGCCTACAGGGTAGCTGAACATCCATTTCCTTTACCTAGCCTGCCTAAGTACTACATGGGATCAATGCCATGCCTAGAACACATCCTTGTATCAAAAAGACTGCATTCATATCCGCATACATACTTTAGGCCATCTGCTGCATTAAAAGACTGCATTCATAGCAAGATGCAGGAGATTGGATAAGTGTTGGTTATTATGCTGAGTTGTTTCTAGAACATAGAGTTGAATGCTTTGGAATGGTGGCTAATTTGTTTTGACGGATGGGTCGGGGTCTAAAGCATCAAGAAATAGGGTGATGGAAGAAAGGAAGAAAATTTAGCCAAAATTGACTAAGTAAATGAGTTGATGTCATGTTCATTAACTTGGTACCACGTTATTTTAGTGAGTCCAATGGATATGAGATTTCTGAGGTATGGAGTAGAGATCATGTAGATCGTGCTAGAGGTGTTGGCTTGTTCACATCAGGTTGGATGGTAATGTCATCGCATTAAAAATGTTTCATATCTTCGATTAGTGACTCATGAAGGGAATAAGTACCAAAGATAGCGGCTTGATAAAGGAGGAAGGTATTGAATGGGAATGTGAAGGGTTCTGAATAATGGAAACTGGACAGAGTAAAGGAAGGGCTTGGATCCGTATGGAGCAAAAGAAGGCTCGTATGTATGCGCTAAGGAAACGGTAATACTCAAAGTGTTTTTAGTTGTACTCAAAGCAAGGTTATTATAAGTGGGGATGCCTATGAATCAATAAAGTAGATCTGAATACCCTGAACCAGAAGTTTTAGGTCTATCGTCTAACTTTGGGCTACGAGACACATATTGAGCTTTGGGCTGTGTGATACGAGAGTACACTGAAAACCAAAATTTCCATTAGTCCTCGGAAGTAAGGTGGCTATACAAGTGATCATATATTCAGAGCATATGGAGTGATGGTAGGGATTGCTTGATGAATGCTATGGTAGCTTTAGTTGCATTATAGGCTATCATTTGGAGATATCATTGTGAGCAGGTACTAGCGATAGGAATACTTGGAGAACCGGTATTCTTATTTTGAGTAGAGTACTTTATATTATTTGTAGAGTAGAATATTATGATGTTATGTGCTAACTCTTTGATTACAAGGACAGGTCGTGTATGATTCGTGTACCTCTATTCCTCACCGTATTTACCTGCATAGTATTTTGAGATATATTTACAACTCACACCAGACTATTATTTGACCCAAGGCTTTATGCTTTGTTTCTTGTTATCTTAGGTACTATTAAATAAGTAGACTATATAGCAGGCTTAGGTGACACAGTGGCTATGTTGAGGACAAGTTGGATAGAGCTGTCTCGTATTATATACTAATATAGATTTCTACGCTTATTACTAGGGAGCCTTAATAATGTTTGCTTATTTTCCTATTATGAGACAATTGTTAAGCTTATTTCCATTGAATAAACTCTACTGCATTCGTATATAACTCTATGGGTCTGTGTTCGGATGATTTTTTCACATAATTCTTACCACCTCTCTTATTGTATGTATGATATTATATTTTATCCATGCACTATGAGATATTCGATAGGTTATACACTATATTTTTTTAATTTTCAACCATGATGATCACCTATATTGATTAGGCACAATTTTAGCCCACTATTTTCATATTATTGGTGCCGGTGGTATAGGGCAGTCATCACGTTTGGTATCGGAGCTTTGGTTGCACGATTGACCTAAGTTGATACAAGGATCCAATAGGGATCAGGAAGGAGTTATCATCTTAGACGGGATTGAGTGTATATATGTGTGTACGAGAGAGTGTGTACTTGTTATATATTTGGTTTTTAAAGTTCTGTAGTAATATATTATATAGTATAAGTCATATGCACATGAGCACCAAAAACATAGTTTCCTTTATGGGAGATTGATCATTCTTATTACCGATTAAGAATGACCGACATATAAGAAATATATAAGGAATTCTGCTTCGAAGATTGAGAAAGGAGCAATGACAAGAGCCATTGCAGTTGAAGTTGAAGCGATGTTGAATGCAATGATGGCAACTATAATAAGGAATGTTCAGGCAACCTCTCCTGGTGTGGCTATTGGAGGAGGTGCTTATATGCAAGCGCCTAGGGCTGATTTAGCCAATTTGAGCAAGGACGATTCTATTTTAGGAGGAAAACCATTTTATGGAACAGAGTCAACCATAGAAGTGCATGATTGATTGGATACCTATGAGGGCATCTTTAGTGACATGGAAGTGGATGATCCTATGAAGGGGAAATTAGTCTTTAGACAACCTCAAGGACAAGCTATGAATGGGTGAAACGCCATTATCATTGCTATTCCAAAAAGATTGGTTAGCTTAAGATCAGTTTAAAGCAAGGTTTGAAGAGAAGTTCATTCGAGCTACTTAGAAGTCATGCTTTTTAGGAAGTTTGATGATCTTAAGCATGGAGAGATGTCAATTTCTGAGTATGTTGTAGAGTTTGATGCTTTATTAAAGTATGGAATGTGCTTCATCAACGGTGCATTGATAAAGAATGAGAACATCATCATTAGTTTGGATGACTATCTTAGAGAGAAGCTAGTAGACCACATAGATCCGCCATTCGAGAAGTTTTTGACAAAGCTCTCCGCCATGAGAATCTGTATCCAAAGGTTAGAATAGCCGTTGTCATTTCTGCTGAAAATGAAGAGCCAAAACTACAACTAGGAGGTGGAGGGAAGAAAAGTTGAAACAAAAAAGGAACCGGTCTCAAGGGAAAAATGGTCAAAAGAAAGCTTAGTGGAAACCTACTTGCTATGGGTGCAAAGGAAAGGGTTGCCTGATTAGGAATTGAAAAGTGAGCGAGAATAAAAGTGCTACAATTGTGATAGGCCTAGGAATTTGAAGAAAGATTGTCTGAAACTGATGAAGAATAAGCATGATGTGAAAGCATACACTTTGAACATTGTTCCAACTTCGTCGAGTGCTCCCTCGATGAAGGAGAAGGGAAAGGGTGTCCTTATTTAAGGTATGCTTTCCATAAAAGATGTTTCTATTAGTGTTTTGTTTGGTATCGGGGCTTCACATTCGTTCATATCTAGTGATCTAGTAGACATACTGGGATTGATACCTTAGATAGTAAATCAACCCTGATTGTGGCAAATCATGTTGGAGGCTCTGCTAGCCTTTGCATGGTTTTTCGTGGCCTAGTGTTATCGAGCCATGGATGCTCTTTTGTCTATGATTGCTTTGTCTTGAATTTTGTTGGATTCGCATTATCTTGGGAGTGGACTAGCTTAAGAAGTATGCAACTATAGTGCGTTATGAGAAGCTATTGGTGACAATCGGAGAATTAGAAGGACTAATGGTAGTGATTGGTTACCTACTGGAGGATGAGGTGATGGTTAGCTTTCTATATTCGCTTGAAGTTCCACCAGAGGGGCTGTCATCTGTGCCTGTCACTAGAGAGTATTCTGATGTAATTGCAGAAGTGATCGGATTGCCACTGCATAGAAAGATTAAGTTTCAGATAATCTTAGTGAAGGAAACTAGACCTATAGTTATGCCCTTGAGGTGTATGACACCCAGAGAGAATAAGGCATTAGAGGTGCGAGTATATGACCTATTAAGGAGAGGGTTCATTCGATGGATTATATCTAAGTGGGGTGCACCTGTAGTATTCGCAACTACGATGGATGACTCTTTGAGTTTATGTGTGGATTATCCTAAGCTGAATAAAGTAATGAAGAAGAATAATTATTCACTCCCATGCATTAATGACTTGTTTGATCAGTTTCACGATGCAAAGGTATTCTCTCAAATAGATTTGGCAACATGATTTCACCAGTTGAGAGTAGCAAATGAAAGAGTGCCTATTACTATGTTTTGTATGCCATGAGGTTTTAATGAGTGGTTGGTGATGCCGTTCAGGTTGATCAACGCTCTAGCATATTTTGTGGATCTCATGAATTGGGTTTCTAGAGACTAGTTGAACCAGTTTGTGCTTATGTTCATGGATGATATTCTGATTATTTCAGAATCGAAGTGGAGAACAAGATGGACTTGAGGATTGTGCTAGAGGTGTTGAGAAAGAATAAGTTGAGAGTGAAGTTCTTTTGAGTGTCGCTTTTAGAGAAAAGAAGTAAAGTCTTGGGTCATGTCGTTTCTAGACAGGGTAGAGCAGTGGATCCTGCGAAAGTGGCAGCGATTCAAGATGGAACCAGCCCAAGAACGCTGTGCAAGTGATGAGTTTTCTAGCATTGTTAGGATACTATAAATGTTTTATCAAGGACTTCTCAAACATAGCAGCATTGTTGACCAACTATTTGAAGAAGAATCGTACTTTTGTTTGGGATGCGAAGTGTTAGCTTGCATTTGTAAGATTGAAAGAGAAGTTAACGAGTGCATTGGCATTGACCATTCCAAGTGGGAATGAGGAATGACAGTATATACAAAAGCCTATGGTACTGGATTGGGTGCAGTATTAATGCAGAGGGAAAGAGTTATTTCCTATTTTAGTCAACAACTTTAGCCGCATGAGAGGAATTATCCAACTCATAATTTGGAATTAGCAATAATAGTTTTTGTTTTGAAGATGTGGATACATTATCTGCTATGAGAAATGATAGAGCTATTTACAGACCATAAATCCTAGAAGTACATTTTCTCCCATAAGGATATCAACCTGCATTAGCAACGGTGATTAGAGTTCTTAGCCTCCTATGATTTTAGCATTTTCTATACACCAAGAAAAGGGAATGTGGTCGCTGATGCATTAAGTAGAAGACATGATAGTCTGGTAGCAATGTTCTTGAAATGGAAGAAGATCGAGTACGTTGCTGAATATGATTTCAGGCCTCATTGCGAGCTGGACTAGAGATGTTGGAAAGTTTGTCGATCAGACCTACTCTAATTGAAAGGATTGGTGCAATTCAGAAGAGAGATGCTAACGAAGATGGTAAAAGGAGTAGAATCTGAAGACATGAAGCAATACGAACTCAAACGAGATGGTTGGCTTCATAAGGATGGAAGATGGTTTGTTCCCAACATTGGTGGATTGCAATATGAAGTGTTATGAGAGTGTCAGCATTCCAAGTTGACCATTCATCCTGATGGTAACAAGATGTACCGAGATATGAAGCAAGCTTATTATTGGGAAGGCATGAAGAAGGATATTGGGACATTCATCTCGAAATGTATGCACTACTAGTTGGTAAAGGCAGGCAGAAGAAACCTAGTGTAATGTTACAACCGCTAGATATTCCTGAGTGGAAATGGGTGATAGATTTTACTGATGGACTGCCAAGGACTCAAGCAAGGAATGATTACTTTGGGTCATGGTTTATTGGTCAACCAAGAGCGTTAGGTTTATACCCGTCAAGTCAAGTAAATACATCCAAACTGGCGGAGTTGTATGTAAAGTGGATAATACAATTTCATGGTATGCCAAAGAGCATTGTAAGCACTATTGAAAAAATCCTTCTAGACTCTCGCTTAGGCATTAGGCTAGCCTTACTATTTGAATTTTTGCCTAATCTGCCTAGATGAGACTTACCTATTATCTAAGCATATATATGGCTTTATAGGCACCGGTAGGCACAAATTTAGGCTTGATTCCTCTGATAAGGATCAAAATGTTTGATCCAAGCTATTTTTCCTCTATGTTTGTTTTTGACACTATCCAAACCAATAAAATCTCATTTTGGTCCAGTCAGTACTAAAAAAAATTCTAAAATTTTATTCAAAATGCTCGAGTTTATCAGAAATGCTTAACTCGATTAATCCCCGATTAATCCTCACCTAGATGATTAAACCCTAGTCCATGCTTTCGACCTAGTGTCTACCTAGCTATTTTTGCAACCTTGACTGTAAGTGACTGATATCCATTGTTCACCATTTTGGAAGAGCTTATAAGAAGTGTTAGGGAATGAATTGCACCTCGGTACAGCTTGTCACCCACAAACGGATGGGCAAACCCAAAAAGTAAATCGTATATTGGAAGATCTCTTGCAAGCAAGCATACATTTTAGAGAATCATGGGATGACCATTTACATCTGGTGGAGTTTGCATACAACAATAGTTATTAATCGAGTATCCGTATAGCTCCTTATGAAGCATTGTATGGCCGATCGTGTAATGCTCCTTCACGTTGGTGGGAAGCAGACGAGAAACTGATACTTGAGCAAGATATGATTGGAGAAACTTCAAAAAAGATCAAGATCATTCAGCAACGAATAAAAGCCACTCAGGGTATATAGAAGAGCTATGTTGATAAAAAAAGATGTAGAGATTTGGAATTTTTTTTGTTAGGGATATGGTTTTGTGGAGGTATCTCCTTTGAAGAATGTAGTTCGATTTGGTAATAAACGGAAGTTGGCACCAAGACTTCTAGGTCCTTTTTCGATAGTAGAGAGAATTGTGAAGCTAGCATATAGAGTTGACTTACTTTAGAAGATGGCGGGCGTACATAATGTCTTTCATGTCTCCCGTTTACGGAAATTTGTGCATGACTGAGGCGTAACAATTACACTAGATCAACTTGAAGAAGTTGAGGTAGAACCAGAAGTTTCGAGATCTTGTAGGCCGGTTCGTATTGTTCGACACGATACGAAACAGCTTAGGAGAAAGTCAAATAAAGCTAGTGAAAGTACAGCGGAGCAGAAGTGATGACGATCGTACATGGAAAACTGAGGAGAGCATGAGGACTACGTGTCTGGAGGTCTTTGAATGGTAAGATCCATCATTTATCATATCCACTTTCACCATTGTATATCGCATTTGATAGGTCATTATTCCGCATGTAAGGGCAAGTTTACTACTGATTGCATGATTGCTTGTTCAATATGGTTGGTTGTCCCATATGGTTGTTAGGCATGCAAAGTAACTATGGTTGCTATTTGTTTACTTGTTTAGGGATTTCGGGGGCAAAATTCCTGAAGGGGAGAGAATGTAACGAGCCATATTTTACGTATCCGAGTATCGTAAAATATTTTTATTTTATTCACATGAGGACATATGATTCTATAATTTTGGGATATGACTCTTAGGAACATTTTACACACTCAGGATTTTTTTTTGAATTTCTATGTGACCATTTTGATCCTGAAAACCTTGTTTGGGCTATAACTTTTGATAGAAGTTGAAGTAACGTCTCAAACCAGTTCAATTTCTTCAGGATAATGGTTTCCATTTCGTAGATTTGTCATAATAGAAATACGAACTTACGGTTAGGAAGTCATGTCTATTTTAAGTTTAGACAACTGTTGACCAGTATTAGTGTGTAATTAGTTAAGCTCAATAAGCCCATTAGTCTTATTCGAGATTAGTATAAATAGGGCCTGTAGGCTCAAAGTAAAACTTTTCCCTCTTTTCCAAATCAGATCTAAACCTCTAACTCTAATTTCATCCAAAATCACACAAATTACTTTCTAATCTTTTCCAATTCACTAATTAGGGGGGAGATCATCAAATATAAGTTAGAGATCATCGTTTTGGTTGATTTGCATTGCTTTCTATAGCTATCCACATTGGATCTATGCGAGAATTGGTTGCTTTTGGTAATTGGTGAGTGGTTTATACGTTCTCGCTATCCTATGCATGTTTATATGATAGAATTACATGTTTTAACATGATTTTGGCCTTAACAATTTTCTAACTTTAATTACATGTTATCATATGATTTTGACCTAAATTGGGCATCTTTGAAATAGTTTCCAAGAAATGATTTAGCAATTCCCCTTATTCATATTCATATATGCATGTAATATGTTGGTTTAGATTAGAATTAGTTTGTTTATCATATTCTTGTATATTGCTTGTCCACTGTCATGCAATTGCATATAAGACTCACTTTCCTAGACTGCCCGTAGCCTATAGGAAAGCTTATTGTCCTCATGCTACCTAATTGGACTTATGCCCTTGTCCGTGCCTACGCCACAGGGTTACTTAACATTCATTTCCTCCACCTGGCACAGTGAAGCACTATATGGGAGCAATGTCATGCAAGACCGCACACTTGTGTCATGGGACCACATTCATATCCACATACATAGTCCGGGCCGTCTACTTGTACCCCAGAATCATTCATGTCTGCATCCATCATCGTATCACAACTACACATATATTTACTTCAAATAATAGCCAATCATCATACACATTCGTTTACTTCATGGCATCATCACTCGCCACATCACTAGCCTCAAAACACCTTCTAGAACACAAGAGAAACAAGAGTAGAGTCGTTCATTATTTATTTATATAAACTTTCTAGGTTCAAGTTCGACTTGTGCTTAGACATGGTCGCCGGTGCACCCGTCCAAGACCATCAGGGGACCATTGTAAGTGTTTTTTCTAGTTTCCATATTTTGGGAAATTTGTGCTTCGATCATCATTCCTAGCGCCGACTGCCGAAGAACATACCTAGATCCTAGCACTATGTTTCCAAGTCCAATTTGATCATTTATTTCATCAATTTTATAACCATTAGATTACAATATTCTAACCTAACCTAGTTTCTAAGTACTGTTATTTGCCTAATCCCTCCTAAATCCCATGTTGATCTGATTTTAGATCCTTTTGATGGTTTGTCTACTCTATTATAGCCAACATATCATAATTAAAGGATCATGTTGTATTATATAAAGAAGAGAGCATTAACCACTCACCGAAACGCCTATTTCTATCCAAATCCTTGCTATACGGCCTCCTGTGTCTCCTTGCCTTAAATTTTTGCCTCCAAATCATTGCTGATATGAAGCCTTATCCGATAGCTTAGCAGAAATTTTGGTCTCGTTCGATTCAGTGGAGTTTTAAGAGAGATTTGAATTTGATCTTAGGTAGTTTGAGTAAAAGATTGAGGAAGAAAAAGAAGTGTCAGGTGGTTTTCTAAACCAAATTGTACATGATAGTTCCTTAGGTGGTTGGACGGAAAACATCCCGCTCATTTTCAAATTCAAACTCAACCCTAATTCTTTGACACTCGTTCGATTAGATGATGCTTCAACCAAAATTCTACATACGGACTCCAAACGATGCAAACAGAAATACTGTGCAAATCAGAGTGGGACGGCCGCAATAACCCTGGTTTCGTTGTCAAATTCCACCATCGAAAAATGATCGTTTTCCCCTACTTATTTTTAATTAATTTAATTAATTCATTAATTTCAATTATTTTCACATTATTCTATTATTAATATTTTATTAAAATATATTTATAAAATTTTCAGGGTATTACAAAACACATTTGACCATTTCGCTTACCATCATAGGGCGATCATGTATATTATTAATTAATACATATGTTAATTAATTAACATATGGCATAATACAATACATTATATCTTTCATATTACCGTTGTTAATTAATTAGGTTACCCATTTAAATCAAGTTGAATGAGTAAAACATTTATACAAACTTGACTCGATTGATTTCAGTAATCTAAATAATTAAATTGCACAGACATACCGTCGCCCCCAACATCCTTCCCCCTCCCTCCCCACACGCATGCACGGGATGCACTCACATGTTTGAATCACCTTCATAATAATTATACCATTACAAATTATTATAGTATAGCATTTAAGTCCAATGGTACGAAAAGCTGTTATGTGACTTATAGGTGTGACTTCGGTCCTTAGTTAATATTCAAACTATTTATATATTAGAGCATGCATAGATTTTGCCGAAGCACGGTAGATGTCACAAAGTAACACGCTTATCGATCATCTTGGAGAAGTTCTACTTAGTATTCGTTTTAAACTTGCACCCTTATGCAATGATATTTGTGCATGATTGTCTCTTCGTCAAAATTATGATACTTAGATATCTAGCTTAAGTCATCGGTAAAACCCAAATAATGCCCTTCTTTAATTGCGAAGTCGAACTCGAATTTACTTAGTTAAATCAACAATAATTATCGATAAACCAAATTTACTTTAGCTAAAGATTTCCAACCTCGAGTCAAAAATCAGTTACGATGACAATGACTTTCTATGTCGAAGAAGATGAATTCTCCCTTCATTGGTGTTTCACTTCGAGTGTCTAAAGTTGGACCCAACTACATCTTAACACGAAGTCATATCATGTGATCAAGCATCATCAAAGTAGGGCCTCGATAAAAAAAATTCCTTGCACTCTCAACTCAAAAGACCACTGCACATAGTCACGTGAGATCCTCTATTCAAACTTAGAAAAAACAAAACTATAGAAGATTATCGATGAGTCGTTCTATAGTTTATCAACAACAACAACAAGTGCGTAACACTTGGTGTCCTTGACGGTCATGAGTAAATCACTGTCCACCATACAAAGAGCATTACTATACTGGTCTCATAGGTGATTCGATATCCCTTTCCTAAATCACCTTGACTAGAAACATTTAAGCATAAATATTTATTTATCTATACTACTATTATTATTGAGTTAGATTTCAAGAGCACACAGGCCTCCTTCATATTTTGGAAAATGAACAGTCACATTTTAAATTTCTTTCTATTCCAAACTTTGAAATGTGATAATTTTTTCTACATTAGTTGGATTTAAGAATCGTTTTCACTGTAAAATCTCAAATTTAATATGTTTTCCAATGATATCCATTGTTGATAGCTAAAAATAAAAATTTTAAAAACGTAATTTTATATAGCAGTTTTAACTGCATTTATATAATCCAATTATTTTGTGTCACCGCTGTGTACCGCATTTCTATAACAGCATTATTATGGTTGCCTTTGAATATTGTAACTGCATTATGCAATAAAGTAATAATTTTGATTGTTTGATAGTTTATTCAAACTTGGTGCAGTTATAATTTAACCCCATCAAAAAATGGTGTAATAATTTATAGGCATATTTTGAATTAATCTAACTACATTAGAATTTTTTATTGCATTTACTATTGATGATTTTAACTATATTTGATAATTTTATTCAATTTTAAAACAGTTATAAATTAATGAAATTAAGAAAATGCAATTATAATTTGCCAGCAAGTTTTGGGTAAATTTAACTACATTTGAAGATTTTTAACCACATTTATGTGATGTAGTAATAAATTTGGCTATATTTCAGGAATTTATTCAATCTTAATATAATTAAAATTTAACTACATTAATAAAATGCAGTTACAATTAAATGATAAATTTGAGTTATGCATGGTAGAAATTGAATATTTCAACTATATTTATTTGATGCAGTAATAATTTTGGTTGTACACGATGATTTATTCGAGCTTACTGTAGTTAAAATCTAAACGCATTAAGCAAAAGCGGTTATTATTTTGTAGTATTTTCGAAATTAAGAAATTATTATTGCATCTGAATATTTTAACTGCATTTGTGTGATGCAATACTAATTTAGCTATAGTAATGATTTTGTTTGATGTTAACGATAATAATTTAACCGCGTTATAAAAATATAATTGAAAAATGAATTTTGCTTTTTGATAGATTGAGATGATTAAATGGCGACTTCACATAATTAATGCTTGATTCAACCGTGCAGCTAAGCGCTTAATGCATTGCTTCCAGGTTTGATGACATAATTTGGTTAAGTTTACTCAATTTCGTTTACAATTACGATGATCAATAATACGATAAGCATATAAGTTGTTGTATTTGGGCTTAAGGTAGATGCGCAGTTTTAAGTGCTGGGCCAAAACATGTGCTGTAGTGAGAATAATGTTGATAACCACCTAAATTAGTTTATTTTTTTATTTTTTGCGGTAAATTCTAAAATCACTTGCACCACCACTGTCGAAAAACTTCTAGAAAACAATTGATGAATATATCTTTGTATAGATGATCATGTAGTCACAGTTTGATTATTAGATATAGTTACTAGGTCGGACGAGCCAGTGAGAGAATTTAGTAATAATATTGCATCAATGACACTTTTGCCTTTTTTGGCTGCAGGTATAAATATCTTCAATGGTTAAAATAATTGACTGATGTAATACATCTATTAGGGCCAAAAAAACATCACCTATTTGTGCTCAAGCCCAATATCATACATGCGTTGCTAGCAGTTATTTCTGAGGCTGAAAAATGAATAGACTTCTCACAATTGTTCTCTTCTGTATGTTTTGGATATTTCCAAATATTAGATACTGCAACCAGCTATATGCCGTGTTTTGTACCCTGCATCGACATAGATCAGATTCAGTGAACAATAGTAATTTATATTGGAATCCATATTATTTTCTTATTGCATCATCATTTCTATTTCAATTGAATCTTCTGTTTTACTACTTTTCTCATGTACTACATCTGTTGCTTTTTTCTTTTTTCCCTCTTTTTTTTCAGCATTTGACAAATACTTTTCTTGACTGCTTACAAATTTCTTTCTATTACTATATTTCTCCCCATTGCAAAAAGCTTTTGTCAGTCTTATTTAATTGAATCGAACTGCACTATGTCTTTGTGTCTGCAGTTCACTGCGAATACTTCAACTATATCTATGCACATTGAAGCAGCTGTGTAATTGCAAAAGCAACAACATTGGCGTCATATGCCACAGTGAATATATCTATGCATTAGCGGATAAACTTTTAACACATTATCATCTAAATAGTCTATGAACTTTAACATGTTCACTGTAATTGTTTTGTTCGATTTTATTTGTGATTATCATAACCAAATATATCTATGTATTCTTTACCCTAACAAATTGTTATTCATGATGTAACACTATCGTTCAACAATGTTTTTTCATTACCACCATATTAAATTTATACATTTGGATACAGGGCCGGCCTCAGGGCAAGGCGACCAAGACGGTCGCCTAGGGCAACACGGCGGAGGAGGGCAATATTTTCAGTATCCGTGTTTACAAATTGTCTAGTTGATATAAGTAAAAGGGCATAAGTTTTAATAAGATTGTTTGGTCCAGTGGTTTGTTTGCTTCCTTCCTAATTGAACGACCTGAGTTCGAGCATGTTATCTTGCATTTTTAATTTTTTTACTCCTCTTCCATTCTCTGTTTGCCTAGGGCAACGGAAGGTGTAGGGCCGGCTCTGTTTGGATATGACCTATGCAACAACAATATTTTTTCAACATCCGTGTACGAAGCACGGGTTCGCACCAGTATATAATGATTCATTACTTACAATTATGAACACATTCATAACTACAAATGGTTACATATTTACTCTTAGAGATTTTTTATTTTATGTACACAATGTAATCACCAACATTTAATTATAATTATAGGCACACACAATAGAAACAAAAATAGAAACAAAAAAGATAATTGCATTTCGAACAAGGTTTATACATAAGAGTTAAGAGGTTTATGTAATCACAGTTACATAATTGCTTTTAAGACACATCCTTAACTCTATCAGGTATTCCATAACTTGATAAAAAATGTCACCAACAGTAATACACCTACACCTTCTATTTACACCTTTTTTCCTTTTAATTTTCAAGACATCGGTAATACAGTATTAAAATGGTAATACATTATTAAAATGGAGAGACGCGCTAATACCACATATGGACTATTTTGGAGGTTATTTTCAAAAAATGTGACCATCGATAACTATGTCGTGCTCTCCACTCAAGAAGATTTGTCCACTAATGAGATTGAGGATGATAAGGCCACTAAGTTCCAAACCGCTTCATCAACCACCTCTTGAATGCATTTGGGAAGAGAAGACGACGCCTAATGAACGGAATGATCCTTTGAGCTATTAACTCATCCACCCGTCCCTACTCTGCTGATGTTGATACAGACAATCCTCGATATTTTGCCACTATTCATTATGTTGCTTGTTCTACTCAAAGATGCTCACAACATATACCCTATGATGATGTTCATAAGATGGTGTAAATCATCAAAAGAACACGTTGTAGGTCATTAAGTTTATTTGAAAGTAATGATGTTCGTTTGCAAAATAATCGTAAATTGGCTGATGTTAGGCATGCCGAGAACGATGCTTAAAATTGGACCGGTATAACTTATATAGACTATGAAATTATCTCTCTAGGAATTTTCAAACAGCTTTGCAAAAATGTTGAACAGTGATGGTGAAACAGCACCATCACGTAAGTGGATCCCATGCTCACACACAACCAAACTCTCGTTCAAAAAGGACATCTAACTTTAACCAACCTTCAACTATACTTAAAAGGTGTCTTCTCGACGAACGGTAACGGAAAGTTCAAACGGAGTATTTGAACGGAAAAATTGGATTAATGGGGATTGCATGTACGTGCTACGAAGAAGAATCTAAACAGAGTATTTGAAATTTATATTTTAAAATAAAATTGATTTATAATTAATTTTAATTGTTTTTTAATAAACAATATGTGTAAATAATTTGCAAAAATAAATAAATTATAAATTGCTCAGATTCAGTTCAAATCAACTCCACAGTTTAGAGCACTTTGATATAATTATAACGTAAAAAACCACGTCTTAAACGGACCTCGTTTGCATAGGTTGTTAATTTTAGAAATTTACAAAAATTTAAATTTTACTTAATTAAACATATTTCAAACTCCAACGTACCAAAATTTTGCATTCCTTCCAACGGTATAGGGACAAAAACTTGCTGCGAACTGCTCCTTGAGTTGTCTGCAAACGCTGAAATATCATGTGTCATTTCATGCTCATTAACAAAATTAGCTAGAAGGTAAATGGATGTGCATTAACGTTATTTGCTTTAGCTAATGTTGACATTAGAATGTTAGCAACCTTTTGCAAAAAATGTAAATCGCACATAAACATAATTTCTTATGCAGACGTTCAAGGACATTACACATTAAAATGATAGTCAGGTGTATTCTTACATTTATAAATTACCCCATGTATTCACATCACTCTTCAAAATTCATAAACGCTGGCTTGAAGCAAAATTCATGGCAAATAAATAACCAGGGTGTTTAATGTTATCAGTTTTAATGAATCCTGACATTAAAATGATAGCAACCTTCTGCAACAGAGTACATCACGGTGGTCGCACATGAATGCAGTTTCTTGTGCCAACAATCAGCGTTGAAGGACACACATTAAAATGATAGTCAGTTGTAGAGCTGTCTTAGCAAAGAAACACGAAAACCTGTAATATATATATGTATATACATATGTAGATATATATATATGTATATACTTATGTAGATATCTATATATGTATATACGTATACATATACATACATATATATATACATACATATACATATATATATATCTACATATATATATATATGTATATATATATGTATGTATATGTATACGTATATACATATATAGATATCTACATAAGTATATACATATATATATGTGTGTATTCACTTTATAAATTATATCAGTTTGCAAAAAGATGGTTCATATTATTATTTGTGATGCTGTTTTTTTTTAGTTTTATTAGGTTCTAAGTGTAAGATTAGCAAAGCTTTTATTTCATATTGATGTAAATAATTCCTGATGAATTAAGAAATTTTTTCTAAGTTAACTAAAATAAGTGAAAATACCGATATAAATATTTAGTGGGTTAGAATTGAAAACAAAATATTTGCCTTTTTTATCATTATGAAATTTTCGATGTAATAAAAATTTAATGTTTAATGTGCTCGTGAATTTTTCGTCATCGATAACGATTTACCTATTTATTGGTATATCAATGATCATATGGTAACGGTAAAACATCGGTAGTCATTTTTGACATACCAATAATACGGATAGGATGACGAATTTCTTGTTTCGGTGATGGTTACAATTGTTGTTATATTGCCATAACAGTAAGAATAATTGTAACAGTAAGAATAATTGCAGTAACAGTAAGAATAATTTTGCTTACATGGAACAAAGAAGAAAGTTTACCGATATAAAGTCATATTAAATACACACCCCGTTACATACTTTATTTTACTCAATTTAGATCAACCGTATACCACCGATCGAAATTGGGGTGTGTATACGTTCAGTGGTATACCGTCGAAATTTTCAAATGCATCCGTCATTATATTGCTGAATGAAACGGATAGGTAAAATGAAGGACATAGCGGAGGTGTATCTAACACAACCCTGTTTCAAAGTTCCTACTAAACAGATGCTAAAAGGTCCATATTAAAAGTAAGTAGATAAATAAAAGAGGAAATTAGTTAAAAGGACAAACATATTAAAAAAAATTGTTACTGGACCGTGAGTTTAATTATTTGGACCTAAGGACCCGCTTTTTCTAACTAACCATCTGACCTTGGTTTCGTCTATAGGGTTTTGCCAATTCAGAGTTTTGCAGTTTTCATCTAAAATCATTTAAAAAATTTCATCCAAAACCGAAAGAAAAAACAAATTCACATAGATAATCACATTCAAAAAGACAAATCTACATACCCATTCGAATCGTTCGAAAATTCTAATGGAAACTAGGTCGAAATCTTCTCTGTCGACCAACAATCAGTCTCCTAGTTCTTCACTGCAATCGAAGTCCCAAATTGTATCATCAAAATTATCGTTAGTTGCAACAAAGGCTAGGAAGACTAGAGAAATGGAGAAGAAAAAACAAAAACAGGTATAATACTAAATTATTATGTATATATTGCCGATTTATAATTATTTTATAAGAAATGCTATATTATTTTGCATCCTTTTTGTTCTAGCGACCGTTTTGTCATGCGGTTTTATCTTTATTGTCGAAACTTGTAGTATTACTGAATAATTTTGTCGAAATGTTAGTGATTTGAAGCTGTGGTTTTATAATTTTTTTCTGATTTCAGCAACAATGATTATCGTACTCATTTGATCTGAATTCAGATAGGTGACATCACTATATTTTAGTAACCAAATCAGATCACTCAAAGTTATTTTTGTTAACTTTCATCACTTTAAACCTACTTTTTTTCTACTAGTTGCATTTGACTAATTTATTAGATTTTACTCATTGATTTAATAAAAATGCTAAAACTAGTTATCATGTTAATTCGATTTTAAAAATATTTTCTAACGGTACAGAAGTGCTAAATAACTGTAGCATTTTCAATAAAAATTAGCATCCATTAAAAATGCTAAGACAAGTTAGAACCATTTTCAATAATGCTAGAAAAACTAGCATTTAGGAAAAATGCTAAGACTAGTTATCATCTTAATTTAATTTGGAAAAAAAATCCATTGGTACAAAAATATGCTAAAACACTGTAGCATAGCTATTTTATGAATTAAAAACATTGCTAACTATGCTAAATAAATTAGCATCTAGTAAAAATGCTAAGACTAGTTATCATATTAATTCGATTTGGGTAAACATAATCTAATGGTGCAGAAATGCTAAATAACTGTAGCATTTCCAATAAAAATCAACATCCATTAAAAATGCTAAGACAAGTTACAATCATTTCCAAAAATTATCAAAAAATTAGCATTTCAAAAAATGCTAACACTAATTATCATCTTAAATTAACTTGGAAACAAAATCCATTGTTACAACAATATGCTAAAACACGATAGCATTATGATTTAGCTATTTTATGAATTAAATTGATTTCTAATTATGCTAAATAAATTAGCATGTAGCAAAAATGCTAAAACTATTTATCATCTTAATTTAATTTGAAAACAGAATTCTCTGTACCAGTAAATGCTAAATCGCTGTAGCATTAAATTTCTAGTATTGCGTGAATTCATTCATTACCAAAAATGCTAAAGAAATTAGCATCAAATAAAAATGCTAAGACTAATTATCATCTTAATCTACTTTGTTAAACATATTCTTAAGTTTAAAAAAAAATGCTAAATCACTATAGTGTCATGGTTTAGGTATTGCTTATTGATGTTAAATTTTTTTTCTTATTGTACCATCATCATTTATTTACTGTGCAAGTCTATAAAATTAGTTTGCATAAACATAACTAACACGGTTTCTTTATTTGTATTTTGTAGATACGAAATCTTCGTTGCAAGCACAAGACGGTAAAAAACGTAGAAGAAAGACAGCAGATAAGGAAACTATGCATTATAGGTGTAGTTTATCCGCCTTGGTTAAAATGCTTGAAAAGATTAAAAAAACAAAAGGTTTTACTGAAAATCAATTGAATTTTTTAAAACAAACACCTTTCTACAACTT
This sequence comes from Allium cepa, assembly GCA_030765085.1. Classification (NCBI taxonomy): domain Eukaryota; kingdom Viridiplantae; phylum Streptophyta; class Magnoliopsida; order Asparagales; family Amaryllidaceae; genus Allium; species Allium cepa. The sequence continues at coordinate 1,025,835,575 of CM060932.1, read as the reverse complement.
TTTTAATGCTTTCTTTGAGTGTGATATAGGAAGTAAAAGCATTAGAAAATGTTCAAAAAATTTAGATGATTTAATGGACTCTTATTGTGTTGAAGAAGAGTGTTTTATTGTAGGAGAGAAAAAATTAAAGATAACAACAGAAGACATTTCTTAAATTTTTGGTTTACCCCTGCAAGGAAAAAACATTTTTCCACTTCCTAAGGTTTCTTTTCAAAGCACACCAGAAAACTGGCAACAATTTGCTTTGAGAAACTTTGGCATAATTGATTATGTAACAAGAGATATTATTATTCAAAAGATAAAGAACCAATTGGACAAAGAAATTCAACAACAAGAAAACGATTTATCAAAGTTTATCATCATTCTTTCTTTCATTACATTTTTTTCCTGGCAATCAAAGAATGTTAAGTTGGGGATATCTCCAATGTGCAATTGATTTGAAAAAAATGAATCAAGTTTCATGGCCTTTAAGCATTCACTATTCTTTGATTAAAGCATTAAATTTTTTCAAGCAAAAATCAAGGAATATGTCAGGTTGCTCGATGATACCATTGGTAGGGGATATTATACATTCTACAATATTATAATAAATTGTGAAATAACATTTTATTTTTTATATATTAGTATTTTTTATGTGAACACGTGGACATAATGAAGCCAAGGAAGGAATGGTCAAATGACTTAGCAAGATTTGCTAAATGGTCACTTAATGGGATGAAAAACATAGTCTCAAAAGACTATTTAAAGAATGTGCAAAGCAAAAAGGTATATACATCTAATATTTACTGCCACTTATTGTTTACATATAAACAGTAAAAAAAAAAGGCTAAATGATGATAGAAATATATAAAAAATGGCTATATAGTGTTATCAATTTTTTTTTGGTGCAGTAGATTATGCAAACATACATATAAATAGGAAAAAAAATGCTAAATAGCATTATAACATAATATCCAGTGTACAAAGTTAGAACACAGAAAATAGTTCTTTTCTACATCTTTATTTATGATATTTATGCATTAAATTTTTAGGAAATTGTTACTTAGTTTATTATACTTAATTATGGAAGATGTTAATGATATCTTGAATAGTTCCATATTCTCATTTTTGTATGCAAAAAAGATTTACATAATACTGAAACAGATCATTAGTAGAAAATGCTACATAATTTTAGCATTAATAAAATATGTGATGCTCATTGAATACAGATCTCAATTGGACTCAAAAATACAACAGCCAAAGAAAGGCTATTGCTTGAATCTTCCAAATTGCAGTTGGCAATTATTGAAACAAAACATCAAAAAATTGAAACAGATGCTGAGGAAGAGTCAGAATTGAGTGAGAAAGAAAAAAAAATTCAAACACAAATCTACCACATTAAACAGTTGGAAAACGATTTACAACAAACAAAAAGAGATCTGCAGAAGGAAAAAGAAGTAAGAAAATAGAAGGAAAAAGAGTTAACTGTAATGGAGAAAGAAATCGAATTCTTGAAATCAAAACTTCAACAATTTGAGAAAGAGGAACAAAAAAGAAAACTAAATGAAGCTTTTAAAAGTATTAGCCCTCAATCATTCAATCTGTTGAACACACAGGATTTTGAGATACAGGAAGAAGAAAACAAAGAAGAAGATATATAAGATGAAAAGAATGAAAGAAGAAGCCAGCGATTGAAAAAAAATCTCATCCCCTTCAATGATTAAAAGACTAAAATCGAAATAAAGAAAGGCAAAAGTAGATCTTCGTTATCAGTTTGAGATAGTGTACCACAACAAAAAAGTGAGAAGTGAAGATGACAGTGAAAAAAAAAGAAGGAAAAAAGGAAGATAAAACAAGAATGAGGATGAAGAAGGAGAAGAAGAAGAAGATGGCCACAGTAAAGAAACTGAAGAAATAAAAAATGAAGACAGAGAGAAAAAAGATGAAAGAGAAGACAGTAAAAAAAAATGATGACATGAGTGAAAACAACAGTGGAGAAAATGAAGAAGAAGATGAAGAGTATGAAGAAGAATATGCAAAGGAGAATAAAAAAATGAAGAAAAAACTTGCACAGATGATGAAAATGAGAAGGAAGTATTTATTGATGTGGATAATTACTCACCTGAAAGAAAGCAATATCGTCAAAGAAACATAGTAAAAAGCCACATTTTTCAAATACTAGAAACACAGAAGAAGGATATAATAAGAGCTTTTTTTGCATGTGAGGACATATCAAAGTAAGTACTTCACATCCAGTAAAAACTTAAATGATTTCATTGGAATTATAGTTTTACAATAATTTGAAATTTACAAATTATATAGCACGGTAGCATGGCACAAAGATGATGGTAAGAAAGGAGGGATAACAGTGGTTCAGTCCATGCTAGAAGCTTTGCTATTTGAAGAATTTACAGATGGGCAGGTATGACATTTAAAAATGCTAATAGTATCAACAAATTTTGATATTACAAAATGCTAACTGGCACTAGCACTGTGACATTCTTTTTCTAATGCAGATTATTGATTGGTTTGTTGAAACTACACCAACATGTGAACATAACTACATTTTCAGCACAATCATGACGGTAAACAATATTATTTTGCTTTGAAATTTAATATAATGAAAAAACCAAACTAATATTCAATTTTCATTTGCAGCACGCATTACAAACAGAAACTGTAAATGTAGTCCAATCATTAGTGTACTCAATAGTACAAAATATAGTAGTGAATTCATTTACAGAGACTATATTTTTCCCCTTGCATCACATCAATCATTGGACATTGCTAACATTGGATTACAACCGAATGCAATGGTGCCATTATGATTCTTTAAGGCCCAGAAGATCAATAACAGCATCAAATCAACACTACAAACAAGCTCAGATATTTGTAAGACCATATTTTATAACAAATAAAAAAATGAAACAATCTAACTCTATTTTTCCTTTTTTTGTAATAGAGAAAAAAAATGGGAAAATATTTCAAGAAAAGTGGAGAGAGAACAACATCTTGAATAAAGAAGTTGGTACAAAGACAATAAAGCAACCACGGTGTCCACAACAAGACCTTTGCTCGTAAGCAGTATTAAGTTTTTAATTTTCTTCAAGTAAATTGCACGTCTATCATACTAAAAATTGCAATGCCATTATAATCAATGCATCAGAAAAAGGAAAAAAAAAGATGGGATACAGTGTATGCTAAAAAAGTGCTAAATGGTAATAGAAGGAAATAAGTATAATGTAGTAAAGTATTTATGTTCATGTAAATGCTAAATAATCATAGCATTGCAATATTGCACTGTTCAATAAAACCGAAAAATTTGACAGTTTACATTATGATTATGCAGTAGGAAATGTCATATTGTTAACAAAATAATTAATGATAATGACAGTAAAAATGTCTAATATATTTTAATGTATTTTTTTGTTTAATGCTAAAAGACCATACCATTATAATATTAAAGCACTGCCTTTTTATTCTACTAATATGAAAAAACTCTTCATACATCCCAAAATGAATCCTAATTTTATATGTTAAGAGAAATACTAAATGGTTGTAGCATTATATCTTTTATACCAAATACTCGTTTAATCTACTAATTTGAAATCTACAGCATAAATACCCATATAAGACCTTATACATCCAGCCTATGTTACTCAAGCAGATGTACAGTTCTTTTAACAGAACACAAGTATTAAATACTTACCGTGTAAAAATATTCTTAGTCTGTCTGTAATGATAAAATTATTAGCATAAATTGATTACTAGTTAACAAATAATTTTTGTCATTGTTTTCTTTTTTAAATCAACAGGAATGACTGTGCTCTATTTGTCATGAAATTCATTCAACATTTGGACAAAGACTCAAACCTTCCCACCGATTACAGCAAAAAAGATATCAACCTCATGCGAGCTAAAATGGTGTATAATATACTAAATGATCCACATAGAAGTTGGAATGTCATGGCTTTCTTTACAAATGCAACTCTTGAAGAAGCTGAAAAAGCAGTGAAGAAAAAGAACCAAAGTAAAAAAGAAAATTTGAAGACTTGGAAAATTTGAAGAACTGATAATTGTAGTTAAATTTGAATTGCCTCAATTTAAGTTGAAGTACCGATTGTAGTTAAATATGAATTAGCTAAAGTAAAGATGAAGTCCTAACTATAGTAGCATTGATACTTATATTTTGCTAAACTTCTAATTCAACTGGAATAGTGTTACTTCTTGCAAAGCTGTAATTTGTTAGACGTATGTTCTATTAAATGTTTTTTTTTGATATAGTTAGAATTTCATATTTTGTCAATAAAATGCATGATTTTGTTACACTTCATCAAGCATTAGATTCATGTCACGTTTCATATAGTGATACAATTTGAAAAATATACATTTTATTGAAGAAAATAATTTGGGCACCAATCTCGAATTTTTCTTCTAGCATAAAAATAAGGTGGGAGGAAATGATAGCCAAATTATTCAAAGGTGATAGACAAGAAAAGTGGCTGTTATCAAGAATGCCAAACGACACTGGGTTCAGATTGAAGAAAAAATACACGATGGAGAATGAATTCATGGTCATTACAGAAAAAGGTGTACAGAGATAAGTATCCCAATTCTGCATATTTATGGTACAACTAAAGTAGATTTCACCAACCTTATAACATTTGAACAATGCTTGAAAAGTGAGAACAAATTCAAAGCATATACTACTTTATAAACAATCTAATAGATGCAGAGGATGTTACACTACCTAAAGAGTGTGGGATCATCAATAACAGACTTGGTACTAATCAGAAAGTCGTGGACTTTTTTAGTAATCTCTGTAGAAATATATATCTAGACAAAGAATCACATTATCTTTCTGCACTGTTTGGTTTTATAGGAAAATACTATGCAGAAAGTTGTGAAGTTTTGTGAACTGAAGAAAAAGTACCTACCGGACTATTATACAAAATCATGTTCTGGATTTTGCTTACTAATTTCAGTTATGGTAATTATAATCATATTAGTACAGGTGTTCTTCATAATTTTTCTAGAGCTATACTAACATCACTTCATCTTTACTGTAATTTTTTTAGAGCAGCATCACAGAGTTTAGTAATATATAACTGATAACCAAATATGGCAACCTTTCTACTATGTCATAAATAAAAAAACTAAATACAAATAGCATTATTCTAATGAATTGCTCAATTAACAGAAAGTATCTGATACTAACATATCAATATTTTTTCATCACATACAAATGAAAATAATATGCTCCACAAACAAAAAAAAACACAAAAAGAAACTTCTTATTAAAACAATCAATCATCACAGTACATGTACTAGCATCAGAAATGAAAAAAAGTATAACTATATCAAATAAGTAAACGGTAAAGAAATACAAAGAATAAAATGACATAAATGAAAGAAAATAATAAAATTCAAATTTAAATCTTCATTGAAGCTTGACAATTCCTCTTGTTATGTCCAACTTGATTGCAATTAGTACATTTATTCCGCTTACTCTGAGAATAAGAAAAACCACCATGTCTTTTAGTAGTAGGTCTTCCAGCACCTCGAATTTCTTTAGGCGGTTTAATTGTGACTTCATCTCCACTAACAATTGGCTTACCAACATTAGGAATTGGATTAATAGCATATGCATAATTATATCTAAAAGCATCAGCTGTAAAATAATAATCCACATAATCATATACTGACTGCCTTGACCTATTCATACACTTGATAGCATGTGCACATGGAAACCTGTAACTTTCCACTTGTTACAAGTACACAATCTTTTTGCAAGATCAACATGATGTGATATTGAAGATCTAACTTCAAAAACGTTTTCCGAAGACCTATATGTATCCCACCCAAAACCTTCATTAACTAACCGCGACAACCGTTGCTCCATAACCGGACATAAAGTAGTAGTCCATTGATGACATTCTTCTCTCCTCTTCACCATATGTTCCATTATTTTAACCCGGATTCCATCTAGACAAGATGTAACAGGCATAGATCTATCATCCACAATCCAAGAGTTAAAGCTTTCAGCCACGTTAGATGAATATTCTCCATAACTCTTGCCTTGAAAAAACAAATCGGTCCAATGTTCAAAAGGTTTATCATTTAAAAAATTAATTGCAGCAACACCACCAATTCCTTTAAACTTTAACAGATAGCGATCAAAATCATATGGTTTTGAAGTTCGAGTCAAAAGTTTAAACAAATCAACAATAGAAGTATCGCCCTTGCAAGCTTTAACTATTGAACCAATGTTTTGCTCCATATGAAATGTGTCGTAGCTATGAAAAGAAGCTGGAAACACTTTTGGAACACCTAACAGCAAACCCCACTGGCGATCAGATATGAAAACCAATTCACGATCCTCACTAAGCATCTCTTTTAAATTCTCCAAAAACCAAGACCAATTTAACTCATTCTCATGTGAAACTACTCACATAGCAATCGGAAAGAAGCCTGAAAAAATCAGTAATTTTTTTCAAATGCTAATACAAGAAAATAGTATGCTTATATTAGTAAAGTATATTACTTTCACAACATAAAATTTCACATATTTACATAACTGCAAGAGTGAAAAAAATAATATGATTAATCCTAAATTAATATAACATTATGTATTTGATAGTACAGGCATATAATATTCAGAATAATAATGCTAATATACTAGCACTATAACATGTAATAAGATATCAAATGCTAAATTCATGTAATATTATAATTTCATATAAAGTAACAATACAGTCAACATATAAATGTTAAAATGACAATGGAGTACTAACATATATCAACATCCACCAAATGTTACTATAGTACATAACTAAAACAATATACTAAACAACATATAGAAAAAAAAAACAGAACAAAAAGCAAAAGTCAAACCTTGATTGCCATTTTTTGCTGTAGCAGCTAACAAAACATCTTGTCGGCCCTTCAAAAATGCTGCATCTAAAAATATCATGGGACGGCAACGCCTAAAACCAAGTAAACAAACACTAAACCCAATGAAAATTCTTTCAAATTGATTAGTTGACGAATCCACATCCAAAGCAACATAACTTCTTGTATTAGTTTTTTGTATAGCCTCTAGATACCAATTCAAATCATTGTAAGACATTGCATCATCCCCATAAATTTCCTTCAACGCTAATTGTTTCCCAGTGTATGCATAATAATAATAAGAAGTGAAATTAAATTCTCTTTAGAAATCATTAATAATGTCTTTCGGTTTCTTCATCGGGACATCTCTAATTTGATCAATAAATAAAGATTTCACAAATCTACTAGTTACATGAACTTTCTTAACATCTCTTAACCCAGCACCACATGAATGTTCAAACATGTAAGTCCTAATAAAAAAACGAATCTAGGATCTGAAGAAGCATACATGGTGAACTTACAACCTTCTTTAAACCACGAACAAATAACAGATATTCTTTCTGGACAATTCTTAACAAAAATCAATTCACGCCCTTCTTTTATTTGATAAGCCATAAGAAACTCTCTAAAATCTTCAGCACCAGCGAAACAATAACCAATAAAGTCCACAAGATTTAACTGAGATACTTTCTTCATAATATCCTTCAAATAAGAACTTGACTCGCCACAAGATTTAATATTCAAACAACCACTAAAAACTGAACTGCTCTGATGATCAGAAGTAATTGATAAACTATTACCCAAATTGAACTTCAGTGCACAAATGGTTGACTTAACAGTAAAAACAAAATATGAACATTTCTTGTATATTTGAAAGCATAGAATGGTATGCAAATCCGAATCAGTATTAACTGTGATAACCTTATTTTCCAAACTATAGGATATACCAATAGAACAAGAGGTAAGATGCGGTCAATGTTCACAAATACTATTTTTAACACCGATCAAAGAACAAGTCATATCAAGTCGAACAGAGTGGCTTTTTTCATCAAGTAAAAACGGTACAAGAATACTATCATCAACATTCCTGCCAAAGAAAAAAAGAGTGAAGTAAAAAGTTAAAAGGTAAGTAAAATGTAAAAGAATACCAACGTACAGTTAAATATAAATTGTGTTAGGATTAAAATACATTGTGCACGAGACAACAACAGAAGAAAACGGTAAAATGCATATAAAATATTTTTATAACATCAAACAGTTTGAAAATGCTAAATGGACATAGCATAAAGCATAATAAAATCATACCCGATTTCGCCTCCCAATCTTGTACCCAAATCAGACATATTACATCCAAATAGTCTAAGAATTTCAAAACGGTAGTAAAATAGTCAGAAAACAAAAGAAAAGTAGCCAGATCAAGCACAAAATTCAAGTCGACATCAAAAAATTAGGTTAAACTTACCTATGTTACCATACAGCAAGAACGCGTGTACAAAAAAAGATGAGAAATCCAAATCGGTACTCATTATGCAACGATATCTCAGAATTAAAATTTGCAAGATGATTTGAAAGAGAAAGAAACGAGGGAAAAGGAAAAGAAAGTACAGAAAAATAAATAATGGTTGCTCGACGAATAAAATAAACATGTTTGGACTTCAACCCAAAAAATCGAACGTGCGTTTTTTAGCCCAAAAAAAGCGAATTGTTTGTCCTACAGTCTATTTTCCACTAAATAAAAAACATGAAGGGATGAAATCTAAACATCTATTATGTACCCAAAATCAATCGATCCATAGTTCTTCCTCATAATAATTTTCATCTAAGAATGACCTTAAGTTCAACATCATACGGTAAAAAGTATACCCATCAATAAACAGGACACATTATAACCATTCAATTAATTTACAAATCACGCTATTTTGAAAGAAGCAAAATTTACCAGTTCAAAATGACCACCATCTTTACCACAAGAAGAAGGAAATTCAGTCATATTTCTTCCAATTTCCGGGTCTTCTTCTTCACAAAACGACCTTTAACTCGTGGTCTACATTCCGAGTTAACTTTACGAACCTGGTAGCAAAGCTTCTTTGCCAACTTACGAGTCTTCTTGCAACTTCCTGCCTCGATATCTTCATCTAGAGAAAGGTCTATTCCGGCCAGTTATGCAGCAATTTCAGCTGAAGATTCTTGAACGCCCTTATCACACAAAAATGGGAATCTTCTATCTCCCCAAGCTTTGACTACCTCTTCATGAACCAACTTTAGACCCAAACCGCTCTTAGTTTTAACTTCTTCATACTCATTTTTGGTATCCTTCACTTTTTTCGTCATCTTAATACTCTTCTTCTTATTCTCCAATGTGTTATACTTTTGAGTTACAATGTCTTTGATTTCCACCATCTTCATCAATGAACCATTGATATTGTTAATGTTGGCTCCACGAAAAGCCTCCCTAGTGCTACTTGCACTTCCATATCCAATAAATGGATTAAAATTTGTAATACTATCACTATCATTCATGCTTAGCTTCCCCATAATACTATCAATACCGCCTTCACCATTGTCATCAAATATAGAAACAGCATCGCAGTCAAATGCTTTAGGTGGACTAACATCACGAGCTACAGCTGCATTGCTAGACTGATTAACTATGCTAATGGGATTGAATTTTGATAGACAAGAAGAGTTTGTTCCATGAGAGGGTATATCAATAAGGAAGTCTGAACCTTTATGAGTAAGGAGAATCTCGGAAGAAGACAAAGAGGAAGTGGGAGAGGAGGAAAGAGAAATGGAGTGTTTTTTGTGAAGGTTCTTGGTGGAAAGAACACTATGGCATGCGTTTGAGAGCAGCGCGGCTGCTTCCATGTAGGTTTGATTTGGCCTTTTTCGAGGAGTTCGAGCTCTCTTGATTGGGATTGGAAGCGATGAAACGGAAGATGATTTGGAAAGTGTGGATGAACAGGTAGAGGAGGAAGATGAATGGTTCTTTATTAGATCAAAATTGAAACCACAAGTTCCTCTTGTACCCAAAAAAGATGACATTTTTTATGTGTCGTTTTGCGTTGTCTAACAGGTACGTGAAGCGAATTAGGATTGAAAACAGGGAATCGAATCAGAATAAGATATCATTCCTTAAGGAAAAGAAAAATCGATCCGAAAAGATGGAATAAGATGAATTTACTAAAACCCTTTAGCCGATTCATGCTGAAAAATTCAGCATTGTCATCAAAATCGGATCTTGATGGAGAAATAAGAGCTGAGGCATGATTTAATTGAGCTAAAGTAAGATACTTAAGAATCTCACCTGAAAAGCTTAACCCAGTTGATTTTCATGGCCAAAAAGTTGGGTCAGCCGCAAAAATAAGAGAAATTGAAAGAGATGAAAGGGTCAAATTTGTTGGAAAGAGAGAAAAAATTCAATAATAAAAGAAAATCCACTCTTTCTATGCTCACCTAGGACGAAAGAGCCGGCTGTATAATCGAGGTAAAAAAAATATAACGACTGATCTCTAAGTGATGCTTTTCTTTTAACATTTTCACCAGAGTGTGTCACACGTGAAACATGTCGAGCTTGACTAGTAAAACCATGTAGCGGTGAAAAGACCGACTGTGTGTGTATAATTTTGAAAAAAACCGACCAATTGAAAAGTTACGTACATTATCGACCATAGCAGAGCCCGCTGTCGTACAGGACTCTTGCGCGCTGTGTTCTAACTTTTTAAAACAATATACGAATATATAAGATAAAATAAATAGGAGAGTACAATTAAATATTATTTGCTGAAAATAATATGTTTATATGTGTATATGTATGTTAAAATAAAGGAATCAATGTATTATAAAGATGATAAAAAAAAGGTATCAGCAAATATTTGCAGAAGCGGAGAAACAAAGGAAAACATGTTAGCAATAAGAAGAAAAAACAACATTGTTTGTAGCAACAAAAACAATTTTAATGGATGCAAATAGAACGCAAAAGGTCGATCTTTTCTTTAGTAGAGCCTTTGACAACATCAATCAACCTTACCAATATTCTTGTAGTGGCAACTGGCAAGGTAGTTGACTGTTGCATCACAGAATGAAAGAAAACAAAAGCAGTGGCTTTTTTCATAAAAGAGCTGCTTATATTGTTCAATAAATTAAAACAATATCAGGATCGCAAACATTAAGATCAACCACTAAATAGTACATACTAGGCAACTTCTGTCCGAGCTCCAGTTTACAACTTTTCTACAGCCACAACAAGCACATGAAAAAATAATTTGTATTGACATCAATACACCTATTTTTATTATTTCGACTGTCAACTTAACCTTGGACGTTCCATCACAACAGATTCAATAGTAAATTCAACTTCAATCCAGTTTCATAACAAAATAGCAGTAGATGCAGAGAATACATATAGATTTTAATAGAATTTTGAACATGGGTACAAATTTTTTTTTCTTACGAGAATTGCTTTGAATGAAAAAAAGTAGATGAAGGATGGCGAATGATAATGTGTGAACCAAGACTGCAAAGTCATTATAATTCTTACACCTATTAGTTGTATACTATGTAAGAGTTTATTTTAGTTCCTAAGTTGACGAATGATAATATGTGAATCAGGTACAAAAAATAAATGATGATGTCAAGTAGTTCATTTTACTAGAACAAGAATCATTCCATTTAAATAAGGTTCATAAAATCTTGAAACTGTTTATTAATGCCTATAAAATGATAAATTCTAATTTTTTAAGTTCATTATCGTATTTTTTTTATTACTAAAATAAATTTGAAGACGATATATCTCATTGGTTAAATTTTTTGCATCTCAGTACTTGTATGGTTTGAAATCATTGAAAACATCCATGTGATGACAGATAAATATAACTATACACGAGAACATACATACTAAACATAGGTTGTGCTAAATGGCTCATGCTGAGCATTAAGGTTCATGTCAAACCAATATGAGTTGGATGAGTGAGCTTAGTTTATCCATCCAGTATTACCATTATTTTTCAACACCTCCATTACATATATATATATATATATATATATATATATATAGGCGCTAAATATGGTAGCATATTTAAGTGATTTTCTGACAGGCCATTACGTCACATTAGTTGTTAGTATTATGAAAATATTCCATGAAATCAAAGACATATTAAGACCAATTTCAACCAAAATTTAAAACTAGCCCAAAGATAAACGATTCACAATTTCAGTTAACAAACCTTAGAGTTTGATAGATACTGGTAGCAAATCACAATTGCTTCTTGATATGTTGTCAAATAAGGAAATAATAACTGATTAGGAACACGGTCAATACTATCAATTTGACTGAATATGATATAGCATCAATATTTGTTCCCAATTATACAAAGTTGCATTACTACATTTCAATGTAAGGCATTGACAAACAAATCTACATAACTTCGATGTGAAATGTTAAAATTTTGGTTTAGCCCATATCTAATTATTTTTCTTATCCAAATAGATGTGACACAAGTGACACCTAATTGAAAAATCTTATAATAAACTAGTCAATGACCACTCAGGAATCCAGAAGAAATGAAAAATGGGAGAAGCTAATAAGGAAAATTAGCAAACATACAACAAGTATACCTTCTAATGGAGATGACTTAAGCTGGCAAACACCGTCACAAAGTACTGAATTAATAGAAGCATTATTTTTAGTAAAAAAATGCATGGCCAAATGCGAAGGATGTTCATTCAGCCTGTAAGGATCAGATGCATAGAAAACTACGCATGATGCACCAATTTTTGTGAGAAACTTGATAATTGTAGATATCAAATTCTCTTTAATCATTAATAAATTATAAATACTTTTTCAGTGTAAATGAAAAATACCTGGAGATATAGAACCGAGTATAGGGAGATGCAATATTTCTTTATTCTGAGATATGGAAGAACGGTAGAGAAACAGGGGAATATTATTTGGACTTCAAAGTATTTGATTTTGGATAGTGACAGTAAGCAAACCTCTCTAATGGTCGGTTTGATTAAATTTAAGTTTAATTTACGTTGCAGTCAAAATATAAGACCGCAATGGTAGAATTTGAAGTGTGGAATTCAAGCGTAAGATTTTATGCTAAACTTATGAATTATAGCTAATGTAAAATTTCACACATACATGCATAGACGCTTGAACCATTTTCAACTCCTTACCAAATCATCGAGTTATTCATAACATTTATAAATGAGCCTGCTTTTTAAATGGACTATTTCTTTGATCACAAAATTTATGCAATAGAAAGTCGATGAATCAAGGAAAGATGTGTTTAGATAGAAAAAAACGGGAAGGTACTTATAAACAAGGTGTAAAATCTATCATTTATTTTGAGATCAAATAGGCTATTTCTATATCCAACCTGAAGTTCAGACATAGGTAAATCACATGTTAAATCCACATATGATTATAATCAAACAACTACATGCCGAGTTCTGGTAATTATTAGCTTTATTGAAGGATGTTAGATCAATTTTGTAGTTAACATTTTTCGACTCTTTCACCGAACAGGGAAAAACTCAGGCTAGATCTATAAAGCTACTTGGACTCGATTTATGTTCACTAAGATATTAGATTAGATGGATCCTAAGAAATATTTGGGAAAGCAAGTTAGAGGGCTTGGTAAGGAAGGAAGCATTGAAAATTAAAGTGCAAGCGGTGGATCTATATAGCCACCACAGGATCTTGTCACTAGGGAAGAGTTAGAGAGAAATGTAGGTAGAGTCAATTGAGCTTTGATAGAAGAGATGACTAAACAATTTAACAATGTGAAAAGCCCCTTAAGAAGAAGGATCGTGCAAGAGATTATGAAGGAAGAAATAATTCATCGGTTAGGTTTGGTGAAGGAAGATATGCAGCAAACCATAGAACAGTCAAAACAAAGATGAAATAACTAAAGATGTAGGAAGAAATGACGCAACAAGACTAGGTACTATTATTGAATCGATTGGTGTTGATTCGTCATCGATAAGTACCGATCAATCAAGTAGCTACGTTGAATGTCATAGGGCTCATGGAAGGAATAAAAATAAAGGAATTGCCTTAGAGGAAGGAATAACCATATAGAATGCTATGGGAAACCTTGCTAACAGGAGCAGTCCCAAGGACGTAGTCGAGACAGATAACATGATGAAGATAAAAGGCTAAGACAAATGATCTCCTTAGAGAGAGGAAGACCTAGACGTTGTGTTGCTAGCTATAAGTGCCGAAGCAGCTACCATTGCATGGAACCGAAAACACAATGATGCAACTGATGACTACTGTCAATGGTAAGGAACTGATTATGCAGTTAATGATGTGATATGAAGATTTACCCGGAGAGTGAACCATGAAGACGAATGGGAGAACGCTTCTAATTAGAATCCCTTTATAGTGGAGATTAGAATAGAGTGATATCCCAGGAGATTTACAATGTTGACGATACTAATGTACAATGGACAGAGGGATTATATGTAATTCTTACTTAGGTATGATTGACATATGGATAGCGTTAGAGTGATGAGTTCATAAAGTGTAGATATGTCCCTTTATTCATTGAGAAACTTACAATTATGTGGTCCTACAGGCTTGAACTGGAATCCATTAGGTCATATAGCCAATTAGCAAATAAGTTTTGAAGCTAGTTTAGATAATGTAAGGTACAACCAAAGAACGTTATTTCACTGGCGAATGTGAAGCAGCAAAGAGGAGAATCACTGTAGAATTTTCTAAAAAGATTTAATGCTACTTTATACATAATTTTTGCAAAATAAAAATAAAGAGGAAGGATTTCTAAGTAAAAGATGATTATGGATAGAAGGATACTAATAAAAGTGTTGAAGATTGCAATGTGGATGCTAGCAAAAAAAAATCATTAAAATGGTATTATTAATGAAGATATGAACGTTCAGAGCTAGTGAAGACATGGACATATGTTGTTTGTGAAAGTATGTTAATGAAAACGCTAACAAAAGTGTAAGAAATACTAATAGAAAACATAAGCGATAGGTTAACAGAAGAAAAGTATGAAGTTAAACCATTACGGAAGTATGAAGCCATTGTCTTAACAAAAGTATGAAGTTATATCATAATGAGGGTATGAAGCTATTACCTTAACAAAGGTTCGAAGTTATTTCCTTAATAGAAGCATGAAGCTATTGTCTTAACGGAAGTATGAAGCTATACCTTAGTGAAAGTTTGAAGTTATTGTCTTAATGGAAGTATGAAGTTATACCTTAATGGAAGTATGAAGCTATTAGTTTAATGGAAGTATGAAGTTATACATTAGCAAAGTATAAAGCTACTACCTTAACAGAAGTATAAAGTTACGTCTCAACAAAAGCATAATGCTACTACCTTAACGAAAGTGTGAAGTTACATCTCAACAAAAGTATGGGATAAGTTCCAAAACTGAAGTATAGGAATTCACCAGCAAAATGTGAGGAGAACAACTTAGCGAAGGTGTTATAAAAAGAAATATTGGAGGTATGAGACAAAAGTCTTAGCAGAAATATGAAATGAAGTAGATCCGAGGCAGCACATGGCGGGGTAAATGGAAAAACTTAAAAATTATTCCATTTGAATCTTATTAGATCTATGAAGTCTAAATTTGTTTAGATCTTTTCCAAACTTATTTTAAATAAAATCAGTATTTTATTTTATTTATAATAAAGTTTTATTATATTAATGTTATGTTTAATATATAGTATAATACGTGTATCATATACACATATGTGTGTACGTGCACGTGCAATATTAATTGTGTACATGGTTTGACATACCCATGTATAAATATTGGAATTTACATCGTAGCGGACATGTTGCCACTTCATGTATAAGTATGTCATTTAATATGTGTGTGTATAATTATATATATATATATATATATATATCATCAAATAGTAGTTGTAATATATTTATATGCATATGTATATATATATATATATGTGTGTGTGTGTGTGTACGTATATGTGTGTGTAAATATATACATACATACATACATATATATATATATATGTATATGTATATGTATGTATATATAATTAATATTATAATATAATGGATTTTTATATTTAATATAAATAACTACAAGTTCAAATATGAATGTCAAATTTAAATTCTAAATCTTAGATCTAGATCCGCATAGCTAATATTTAATAAATTCAAATTTAAACCGATGTAATAATTATATATATAGTATGTATATATCGAAACTTGGGAAATTATAATTTTTTTATTCGATTAATGCATATACATAGTTATATATATGCGCATATAAGTAATATTCAAAAAAATTATATATAATAAAACCTATATATCTTATTGTAAATTAATGATTAAAATATATGTGCATATGTGTATACACACACACATTCAACCAGAAGTAATAATTTTTTATTCATTTAAATATTATGATTTTTTCCGTATGAAAATCATTAAATATAAATAAATTAATATTTTTTCTTGAATGCTTAGACAAACATATACAAAACTTTACTAAATATATATTTACATATTACATACATTTTATGGATATATAAATATTGCAAAAGTTAGATTTTATATTTAAGATAAATTATATGATATACGTATGTATGTATGTATGTATGTATGTATGTATGTATGTATGTATGGTTTAATATTTTCTTCAAAACATATTATATATACATTTTAACAAAATATATATGTATATTTATGTGATATATGTATAAGTTTTAAAAATCAAACTAGTATTAAAAATTAGTAAATGTTTTGCATTATTTATGAAATTAGAATTTTTTTATCATTGCTAAGTAATATATACAATTATATATATACTTTTTTTTTAATTTAACAATCATATACAATCATATTCATCCAATGTTAACGGCACAAGCGTATGTGAATTCGCGATAATAGACACATAAATAAAGCATCATAATGGCATGATATATAATATATAAATATATGTATATAAATAATATAAATTGGATTATTACATTATCCGAAGCCTAGATGAAACACCTTAAGATGTTGAATCTGTTTGCTCCTTAAATAAGCATTTAAGCCTTTGGATAGTGCTACCAATCTGAATGCAGCAACCACCGGTCTTTGAGTTTGATTTAATTTTTTATTTGGAAGCTTGAAAATGAGGAGAAGGGCTGGGGTAAGGGCCGACCAAATTAGATCTTAGGAGGGGTAAATGAAAAGGTAAAGTAAAGTAGGGGTTGGAGGTGAATAAATAGTCAAATCCTAAGGAGTGAAAAGGGGATCAAGATCCACCCTTTTCTCTTACCAAATCACCACATTTTGAATAAAAATTTCACCCCATAACTCCTTGATGTGCCCGGCCACCCTAGACTCAAATATGGGCCTCAAAACCACTTTAAGCTCGATCAATTAAAAATGCATTTAAATCTAATTCAAATGCACATCGATATTATATATCGATACATGTATTTATAACAATTATATACACACTATTTAATATTAATCAGCATAAATTAAATATAAATTTTATAATTAATATTCCATAAATATTTATTAATTTAACGAATTTACAAAATTATAATTAATTAAGTCGCGTGGTAACAGGAGTATTCAACATTTCAATTGTGTGACTCTTAGGTGTAAATTCGACCAGCGATTAAAATCTAACAATTCGAATATTAACGTTCACACGTCACTTAGCAGGTGGTGTGACATTATGGCCAAATTTATGACTTACATAGCGTCGGTAAAATCCAGTTTTACTTTATTTAGCCGTTATCCAGCAGTGACAATTATTTACACCAATTCCCTTCATTCAGGACATTATGGTGCAAATATCGTTCATATTCAACTTTATAGTGCAAATACAAACTCCTCATTTCAACAACTATAATAATAATTATTAACCGAATTACTTTGGCTGGAGATTTTTACTTTGAGTTGGCTTCAATACTAACCGCATATAACTGAGGAGATGAATTCTCTCTTGAATAGTGTTCCACTTCCAATGCTTTCACTAAACCCAACTATAGTATCTTGATGGAAGTCGGGTCACGACTTAACTGTAATCAAAGTGGAACTTTCACGTTAAAGATCAATAGTATTCTCAAGTCAAGAGAACTGTGTAACATTGTCACATCGATATTTTATGTTTGACCTTGTTATATTAACCAACAAAAAACTATCGGGTGATTCATTCCATAGTTATATAATAACTATCGGTATGTAACCTCTAAATAGTACCAATAATCATGAGTAATACACTATCCAACATTTGAAGAGCGTTACATTCTCTTGTCTCAATGAATGCATCGATATCCAATCTTGGTATATCTTGACTATGAATATTTAAAATGATGTATTTATTATTGTTGATGAGATACTTCAGTGTCACAATACCTCACAAAATCATGAAAGTAATTATGACATACTTCCGTGAGTTAGAGTCAACAAAATTAAGTAATATTACATTTGCCTTTAAGTAGTAATTATGTTGTTTTTTTATAACTCAACTCCGAAGAGTAGAGCCCAACCCAGCTAGTCCGATCAGAGCCAAGAATAGGAGGTTAGCCTGCCCAACAAGAAGCATTCATTTTCTAACCATTTTTGTTGGATTTAATAGGAAACGCAACTTCCCGTCTTGAGGGAGTAGGGCAGATGGGTATCGAACTTGTGACCTCGTTAACAGGTTGCAAGTGCCTCTACCACTGCGCCACTACCGTTGGGATCTTACATAATCAAGCACTTGCACTTTAGCTATTTAGTAAAATGTCAAATCAAATTGATATCTAATTCAGGTGAAAATGGTATCAAAGAATCTAACATGGAAATATAAATAGGTAAAATTGTAGAAAAAGGTAAAGACACAGAGAATTTTATGTGGTTCGGATGTTAAATAATCCTACGTTCATGGGAGAAATATCTCATTCTTCCCTTATATTCCTTATACAAGCATTAATGGCAGAGAAACAAAACTTTTCATTATTTAATATTAAAAATCTCCAACTCAAAAAAAGATCTCCATTCTTGCTATAGTGTTTTTTAAATTTATTGTATAAAGATGCACGTGGATCGCCACAATCCCTCTTCCGCTGCTTTGGTTTCTGCGTTTGGATCATGCCACATGTCATCCATCTGCACCGTTCATTTGATGTGCATGGATTCCTGATGTGTCTTTGGTGGGAAACCATGATTTGAGCGGTTGAATTATAGGATTTGGTGGGGAATTTGAAATTGAAGTAGGAACGCTTAAAATTGAGATAGGAGACTCTAAATGTGAATGAACTTTGCATTTTCTCCCTTGAGGGGTGAATAGCCTATGTACTGTCTTCTTACGTGAATAAGAGTGTGATAAATTTTTTTTTCCTTTTTTCTTCGGAGTGAACTACGCCGCCTTTATCATTTTTTTTCCATAAGAGTGTCAAGAGTTGTGCCTTTGTTCTTCCTTTTGAATTGTTGGTACTCACGAGGCTGAATTATGATGTTCAATGTGTCACATTTGCATGGTACTTCCCTAGAGATGGAGATATTTAGAGTCAAGATGCATTACTTAGTAAGAGAGGTCGAATCGCCATTTATGGAGGTATCCTCCTCTAGCAATTCTACATTGAACTGCCCTTGGTGTTGCACTATGTAGGTCATTGATTAGGAAACCTACATCTTTGCTGTTTGCATAAGTGTTGACATGTGCTGGAGCGTTGTTTGAGTAGCCAAGTGCATAGCCGTTGGAATGCTTTTAATTCTGTATGGTATTGCTTAGGGAGTCCTCAAGAATGCAGTACAGATCCGCACTTGAAAGTGTTTGCAATGTGGAAGCTTTTTGGAACAATGTTAGGGCATATTTGGCCTTTTAATTGTGGTGCAGTCCTCTTCTTTTATCCCTCTCTTTATGCTCTTGTGTTTGTTATGTCTTGATGCCGGCACGTTCATTGGCCCATTTTGATGGCGGTGCACTTCTTTATTGGCATATTCTAATGGAGGCACACTTCTTTATTAGCCTATTCTAATGGTGGCACACTTCTTTATTGGCTCGGCTTTTGTTGTCGAGTTGCGGTGCTATTTCATCTTCTAGTGTAAAAAAAGGGTAGTGCATCCCTATATCCCTATGATATAAGATTGTTAACGCAGACCTATTAATTTTTTACATTGATTTATGAGTGCAGCAATTCCCATTTGCATATAGCTTTTTAGAGGGGTTATGCTGTACTCTGGCATTATTAGTGTAGCTTTGGTGCAATAGCATAGTATCTCCATCTCATTGTCACTTTTGGGTTATTTTGCAGTTCTGTGTATAATGGTTGCTGATTTTTTCTATGCTCTATGACCACTTCAGGTTTTTGGGCTCAGTATCATAATGTAACACCGGAATTGGAGGGATCAACACAGTCTTCGAATCTTTGACGTTGTCTTAAGATTTCTATGCACGGTACTCTTTGGACTTTTCCTTATTCTTTGCTTCCTCTTCTTGTAGTCCAACCTCTTATTATGAAAGCGGCCTTTTTGGTATGGTGCTTGCATCATTTCTCCTTCAAGATAGCTTGGGAAATGTGGGTGTAACACGTGCCCCCAAGTGTGTAGTGATTGTAGATGGTGTGGACCTATCACTATCTACACCCGGTCTCTACATTCCATCCCTTCTTTCTACTTCTTTCTTTCTTTTCAAAAAAGAAAAAGTCTTAGTAGCTATTTCGCATTTAATGTTCTTGCACACATGTCACTTCCCTATTGGTTGACCATATGGATTTGTAACATCAGTCTCTTATTTACCAGGTAAACCTGTCTAATTTTCGTGCTTGATATTCTTGTTGTTTAATAAATCGAGTGACACTTCAGAAATTTTTAAGAAAATATTCGACTAAGGTAGGTATATATATTTTCTTTCTTCTTCTCTTTTTCTTTTACATTTTTGTATTATCATAAAAGAAAAGAGAAAGAGAGAAACGAGAAAATATTTATCTACTAAGTCGATTATTTTCTTGAGTTCGGATTTTCTTTCAAGTTGAAGTAAGAATCCTGTTTCTTGTAAACTTATTTATTTTAGCGTTTTTTCTGCAATTTACCTCATGATTTCAGAATAGCCTCTTCTTCTTCCCCTTTATCTTTTCCCTCTAAGATAACTCACCTGAAATGCATTGAGGGTATTTTAAATCAATTTGGGTTCACAGGTTATGAGGTTAGGGTTCCTGAACCCCACAGGCGTATTAACACTCCTCCAAACGGGTTTACCTCCCTCACTTTCGAACTTATAAGATGCAGCTGTATCTTCCCCCAAATTGGGTCCTCCGTCAGTGGTTAGCCGCCATTGATCTTATTCCTGTCCAACTCGCTCCTTTTTCATACTCTTTCGTGATTACCAAGTTTACTCTCTATGTTGAGAATTTTTATACCCCTACTTGTAAGGAGCTTCAGTTTTTGTTTGATATCAACAAAAATTCTTCAGGGGGCGATGCTGGTCGTTATTATGCTTAAGCTAAGAAATCGATCCCGACGTTTGTCCCCTGCAAGTCTCAGCGATGGATTAATTTATATTTCTTATTTCAAATTTTGATAATTTATATACTTCCTTTCACCTACATCCTGCTTGGCCCATTTTTTCTGATGATGACACCAAGTCATACAAGTTTCGTAGGAATGTATTCTAGAATTAGGGGAAGAGGAAAGAAAAATTTAATTGTTTTTTCACTTAGGAGATGATGGTAAAGCATGAGTTTCTTTGCCTAAATCATAAATATTCTTGTATTATCTTTATGTTTTTTGCAATTTTGGAAAAGCCTAGGGGTACAATTTGCTAAAAGTAGATTTAAGATTTACTATTTTTCTGTTTCTGACCTTCGTAAGAAATTTTTCTAGATCTTCGGATTCCTTTTATATATAGGCAAAATGGATTCTGATCGCTTGGACGTGCTCTTTTCACTCAATCGACTGCTGAAGAGGAATATCCATAAGAGAAAACGTGATGTTAATAAAGGTTTCGACTAAAGCTCCAAGAAGTTTGTCCTTTCCTCTTCCTCTTCCCCTTCAACAGCTCTCTATGTTTCTACTTCGGCGACTCTCCCTGACCCCTACACTCGATATTTGCCTTTGCCCAAGGGCGCCGTATCTAAACTTGCTGAGAGGGTTGGAAAGATTACACTAGATAATTTATCTAGTATTGCTTCATCTCCCACTTCTCTTCTCCTCTTCCATTTCCTGAGCTTTCCACTTTTGATCTCGTGGCCGAGATGAAAAAACTTGGTCCTACATAAGTGCTTTTCTTTTCTCCCCTTCTCTTTTTCTTTACTTAAATTTTTTTATATCTTGGATCAAGGCTTGAAAGAGATTGGAGGGAGAGCAAGTCTTGTCTTTGGCTTGCATTGCTGAACCTGAAGCAAGTCTTACTTCAGTCACTTCCGAGAAGGCTACGATTGTGGGAAACTTTAATGCATAACGTCTTAAGTCGAATTTGAAAGAGAAGACTACGAAGTAGGCTTTGGCCTCGAAGGACTGCGAGCTAAAGAAGAAGGATATGGTAGTGGTGACATTGTAAAAGAGACTTAAAGAGAGCACTTCTATCATGGTCTCAAGCTATATGCTTCGGTTCGATGTCGGTTCGGTTCTGAGGTCAACTTTGACTTTTTGGGAGACTCGACCATTGACAAGACTTAACCTACTACCGAGCTAAGTGGGACTAGGAGATTGCCGTGGAGAATGCCTCTCTTTCTGCCTCTATGCAAACTAATTGGGGACGAGGAGGCCCAGGATGACGAAGCTTCTAAGGATGTCGAAGGCACTAAAGGGACCGAGGTCACTTCAAATCCTCATGTAAATACCACAAACTTTTTGTATGTAAATTTTAAGATTTCTTTAACATTCAATGAAAGTTAGATTGTTAACCCTGTTTCGTCATGGTAAATTTCGATTATTGCCATTTTATTTTGTTAGTATCTTATGAATGACTGGGTCATCTTTGTTTTTTAAGTTTGATTTAGTCTTATTCTGAAGTATTGTTTACTAAACTTCCGAAAGAAAGCGAGGACATGCCCAAAACTAAAACCCTAAATCATCTTGGTCTTAGTACTGCAGCTATTCGTAGGCATGAGGAAGCATTAGACAAGTATTTTACAAAACTTAAGGACGAAACCCAAGGGTTTCTCTCCAGGATTGATCAAGTAGTTGAAGAAAAGGGGACGCTTAGTAACTTCATACTATGCCGATGGCAATACATCCTAGAAAGTGGCCCTTTCTCCTTTCTTGGAATGGTTTAGGCATGATTTAGAAATTTATATAAGGACCGATTTTTGTATACTTCTACTATTTTTTGTACATGGGTTTGTCTGATTTGTCATATGATGATGTAGGTAATAATACGTATTCCGGTTTTGATTTTAACATAGCACATTTCGATTTTTTTAATTCAAACTTTTAATCATTACCCACTTGGTCGATCTCCATGGGCTTTCATCTGAGTTTAATGAAGTTCTTGAATCTAACATTCCTTGTCCCCCATCGTTTATGGCCCTGATGATGCGAGTGTGCCAGAATTCGAGATTGAATTGCCGACTCCTACTCAACCTTGAGGTGGAAAATATATATCTTACAATTGCTAATGAAAGGCTTGAGAAAGACTTAAAGTAGGCTCATGTGGAGCTTAAGGATGCGAATGATGCACTGAATTGTCTGTACTAACTTAATGTTAAACGACGCGAAGGGGTTGCAACAGTTGAATCAAAGTTGGATGAAATATGGCAATTGTTAACAGACAGCGAGGCACACTACGGTGTCATTTATCAAGTAGAGATAGAAAAATTTAATAAGACCATAGAAGATCTATCTACTCAACTTACTCGCCAAATTGTGGAAAGGGAATGTACCAAAGAAAGAAGAATGATAGAGGGACCTAGTTTGGATTTGGTTCCCATTCCCCGTACATGTGTGAATCCTTCTTTGGCGAACGAGTGGAAGAAGAAAGTGGACTTAAAAGTGCTTCCCCATCCATGAATGGTAGGTTGGAGGACTGATTTTATTAGGTATTTTGGTGGGCTTTTCCAAAAGACCAAGAAAATTAAGGCTCGGGTAATTGATACTTTAGAGAATATAAGGAAGGAAGTTGTACTCTAGATTTATGAGCTTGAGGATTCTTTGCATAAAGCTCGGGGTAGGATCGCCTCCTTCTTAGAAATACTTAGAAAATAGAAAGTTGAAAGCAAAATTGGGAAGATTCTCTTGCAGCGAGCTAAGGACATCTTTTCTTATCTCTATCCTAGTTTGAATCTGAGCTTCTTACGTAATGTAACGAGTTTTGAAGTAGCCATGGAGGGCCAATGGATCCTTGGGTAGGTGGTTATTATGACCCCTGAAAAACTATTCTCATCAGTTCAGTCCCACCTCTAGCCAGCGTATCTTAGGTGATTTTAATGTAGTATTTTAGGGACTTATAACTTTGAATGACTTTGTAATTTTATATTGTTGGATATTTTCTTCGATTGTTCACACATTATGTATATTAAAGTTTCTTTGTGAAGTTTATGGATTTCCTATACGTTCCTTATTTAGTTGTACTTCTTCTTATTTTCCAGAATCGTATCTTTTTTGGTAATTGTTGCGTATTATATGAGTTGTTTCTTTCTTGCCATCTTTGAGTTTGCTTTCTACGTAGTTCATGCTTCCTGAACATTGCCTTTAGTGTTTGAACCTTGTTGTGTGCTTGGCACGGTCTATCTTTCTATTTAAGGTGGATTGTTGTTTTGACTGTGAAGTAAAGTCATGTATTTTCAACCTTCTCAGTTCTTGTGCATGGTTTTTTGTACTGGTTTAGGATGTCCAATATCCTTACGTCCAGTATGGCTATGTTAACAGAATTAGCATAGAGATATTTTTATACTTGTTCGGGTCGTCCTATATCCCTATAACCAATTTAGTTATTTGGCTGAAAAAACTGGGCTGCGTTTTGTGCAGTTTTATTTTGATAACTGTTTTGGGCCATCCAATATCCCTACATCCAATGTGATTATTCAGCTATGCTAAAGAAGTTAACACAGTGAAATTTTAATACTAGTTCAGACTGTCTAATATCCCTACGTTCAGTTCATTATATTATTACTTCTCATAACAATTGCAATGTTTATTAAATAAGAAATATATATTACAAAAAATAGCGTCTGAGGTGGTTTGAGTTCCATGCTCTTGGAATTAGGTTGCCATAAAGTTTCAATATTCTGTATGCACCATTGGAAAATATTTCTGATATAACTAATGGGCCTTCCAAGTTTGGGCGTAGAGCTCGATCTGATGGGTCTTTCGTGTTGGCCATTACCCTTCGTAGTGCTTAATATACCTTATAGTAGTTTCTTTATCTAAGTCTTGTGCTGTAATTCTTTGTCATCATTTACTGTTCTGCGGCAGATACCACTGCTACTTCATCTTTTCTTTCTTGAATGAGGTCGAGGGCTACTTCTTTTAGCTTCCTGTTCTTCTTTGTTGTGTAAGATATTATTATATGAAAGGATATTTCTATTTCAATAGGGAACATGGCCTCATATCCATAGGTTGATGAGAAAGGGGTATGGCCAGTTGGAGATCTAGTCGAAGTTCTATAGGTCTATAACACAACAGATAATTCTTCTGCTCACTTCCTTTTTTGCTTTATGCATCCATTTCTTAAGAAACTTCTTGATAGTCTTATTTGTTGCTTCGACCTTTCCATTTTCTTGTGTGTGCACAAAAATTGAAAAAAAATTAATCATGTCAATCTTCTCATAAAGCTTTGTGAATTCTTTGCTCTTAAACAGGGTACCATTATCAGAGATTATCTTGTAGGGAATTCCAAATTTGGTGATTATGTTTCTCACGAAAAAGTTAACTATCTTCTTTGTTGTGATTGTAGCTAAGGATTCCACCTCTACCTATTTATTGTAGTAGTCGATTGCCACTATTATGTATTTTGCTCCTCTTTTTGACATAGGAAGCGTACCTATTAAACATATGTCCCATATATCGAAGGGCCATGGGATACCTAGTGGGATGAGCTCATAGGATGGCCGCCTAGGAATATTCATGAATATTTGACATTTGTTGCATCTTCTTATAAATTCTCTCACATCCTGGAGTGCCATGGACTAATAATAATCATATCTTAGTACTTCTTTGCTAATATGGCTCACCTAGAATGGTCCTTGCATTTCCATTTATGTACTTCTCTCATGACTCACATTCCATTTTCTTTGGAAATGCACCTAAGATAAGGGATGGAATACCCACTATTGTATAACGTGCCATCAAAGAATGAGTAGTATAGAGCCTAATACTTTATTTTTTGGGGCTTCACTTTTATTTTTTGGTAGGATTCCATTTAGCAAGCCTTGTTTTATGGAGGTTATTTTGGTATTTTCTATGGTTTTCTAAAGTGGAGGTTTGGTTGAAGTTTTCTCCTGGTTTTCCTTGGTTTCCTGGCCTTGGGGCCCCTGTATCATTGCCCATTGATCTCGAGTTAGGAATAATATTTGATTAGCCTCTATTATGCTCAGCTCTCCCCGATGCCCTATTGGAACCGCCTTTATTTCAATTGCCATTTTGGTGCCCGTAGGTTTAGCTAATGAATTGGTAGAAGAATTGTTCTCACATGGAAACTTCTATACCAAATTGTTCGAACCGCACTAGGAATTTCTTAGAAAGTTCTACGTATTTGGCTAAGATTGGCTCTTTTGCTTGGTAACTTCCCTGCACTTGATTTACAACTAATTGGGAATTATCGTAACCTGAGCCATTTGCAAGCCTGGAAGGAGAGCTTTATATTCTGCTACATTATTGGTCACTTAGAACCCAAGGTGCACTACCTCATACATTTATGCTTATTTGGAGTAACTAGCATATATCCAATTCCTACCCTAATGTTCATTTGAAGCTCCATTTATAAATGGTTGTCAGAACTGCTAGGTGAAAACTTCTTTCTCGGGTTGGGTCTAGGTTGGAAATGTGCATTCTACAATGAATTCTACTAGTGCTTAACCTTTGATCGCTTTTATTAGGCAGTAGGTGATGTTATATTGGTTGAGCTCCATTGTCTATTTTAATAGGCAACTTGACATCTATGGCTTCTGTAGTATTTGCGTTAAGGGTTTATCTGTAAGGAATTTGATGGGATATGCTTGAAAATACAGTTTTCGCTTTCTGGCCGTGAGGAGAAGGTTATAGGCTAGCTTCTCAATAACTTACTAATTTAATTATGCTATTGACAAATTCTTGCATTTGAAGTAAATGGACCTTTGGGTCCCTTCATCTTCTCAAATCGCTGCAGCACTAACAACTTTATCGGTTATAACTAAATACACATATAAATCCTCACCTATTACCGGTTTAGGTAGAATGGGAGTGTTGACCAGATGGTCTTTTAAGTTTTGGAATGTGGCCTTGCACTCCTCGGTCCCTTCGAAACTTCTCCCCTTTTTACCTTATCAAAGAATGGTATGCACTTGTCAGTTGCTTTTTGCGATGAATCTGCTTAGTGTTGCTACCCTGCCATTTAAGCTTATGAGATCCTTCAGCTTTGTTGGGATCACCATCTTCCTTATGGCTTCAGTTTTCTCTAGGTTTGCTTCAATGCCATGTGCGCTTACTATATACCCATGGGTTTTACCTGATTGAATAGCAAAAGTGCATTTCAATGTATTCAACTTCATATTATATTGCCTTAAGACTTCAAATGTTTCTTCCATGTCTTGCACATGACTTGATGCTGCCTTTGACTTAACCAACATGTCACTTACGTATTCTTCAAAATTCTTTCCAATCCGATATGATAATATCATATTGACCAGCCTTTGGTAGGTTTCCCCACCATTTTTGAATCCAAACGACATGACCTTATAATAATACAGTCCTTTGTCCATCACAAAACTAGTATGCTCTTGATCTAGCTTGAACATAGCTATCTGATTGTGTTCTAAACATGTGTCCATGAATGAAAGCAATTCATATCCATTGGTCGTATCCACCAACTGATCAATTCCAGGTAAGGGGAGTCGTCCTTTAGGCATGCCTTGTTAAGGTTGGTATAATCTATACAGGTCCTCTACTTTCTATTGGGTTTTTTGTGTGCACCGGGTTAGCGATCCACTTTAGGTAGTACACTTCCCCAATGAATCCATTTTCTTTTAGCTTCTTGACTTCATCATGCTAAGCATTATATCTTTCTTGATCTAAGGTTTTGGGCTTTTGCTTGACAGGATGAGCATCAAGATTGATGTTAAGTGCATGACAGATGATGAATGGGTCTATTCCTACTATTTTTGAATGGTTCCATGCAAATACATTCGTTGATCTCTTCAGGAAGTCTATTAACTCAACTCTGGCGTCTGCCTTGAGATTCTTCCCAATCTTAATAACCTTTGTGGGGCCTTTTGGATTTATTTATACATCTTCGAGGTCATCTACTGGCTACAATTCTTTCTTCGTCACTCCTAATCTCGGATCTATCTCATTTTCTGTTTCCTCCTCGGGTTGAGAATTTACTGAGAGTGCTTACTTCTAGGACTCTACGGAGAAGTATTGTGCATAGACCGAACTGTATTTGTCAATGTCGATCTTGTGCATATATGTCTTTTCTTTCTTTTTATAGTTGCAGGATGACTTGCTTCAGCATCAGTGTTGGCATTTAGTACTGACACGGTTTTTTGAGTTGGCTTGATTTCTTCTTTATTACTATTATCACAAATGTCAAAAGAGACAACACGGTAGTTCAGAACAATTTTATTACTAGGGTTAAGATTTATATTTATAGCTCCCTAGCTAAAATTTCTCTCCTCTCATGGATCCTATTCCCACAGGGGTGTTGAATTTCATAGGCGGGACTTTCTGAGAGATAACTTGTAACACCCTGAAAATTTAACAAGAAATTTTATAATAAAATTAAATTAAAATAAAACAAAGACTAAAAATTAAATTTTCACAAATGCCGGTATTTGGCTATGAAACTTGCACAATTTCGTTCACAGTGATTTTCGAATGATTTTCATATATAAAATTTTGTAATCAGAGTTAATATGGAGAAGTTGCGGGCGTTGGAAGAATTGGAAATATAATAAAAAATTCATAAATTAACACGGATATCGGTCGACGGATGACAGTCTACCTAGGGATATAAGTGGTCAACCTTGGCAGGGGTAAAATTATGTGTTTTGGATCACCAAGTGAAGTTTCGAATGGTTCAGATGGATTGGTTTGCACACAAGTTATTGATGAGCGAGTGTGATTACGGAAGATATTCTCTAACCTAGATCTAATGGCCTGAACTAAGCTGAACGCATATAAATACTAGCCAATTCAAACCTTAATTCTCACATAACTCTACATGGTAACACATATAAATGCTAGCCAAATCAAATCCTAATTCTCATATAACCCTATACAGTAACAACACTCCGCCAAATTTTTCTCTCTTTCCTCACTCTAAAAGTTTCTTAAAAATCAAATAAAAGCAACCTAGAAGAATAAGCTGTCAGAAATACGGATTACGGATCCTAAGGCTGGAATAACACTAGAGGGGGGTGAATAGTGTTTTATGGATTTTCTAAATCTTTTTGAAACTTATGTAATTTAATCACCAACAAATGTAATTCACAAATAGAGATATAATCACAGAATCAGACACAGACGCAAATACTAAAATAAAAGCGGTAAAGGAAAGAATAATCAGGATTTTATACTGGTTTGGAGTTACCCTACATCCAGTCCCGTATAATCGTACGGATTTCTTATCAAAATAATCTCCCAGGTTACACCCTCGGTTTCAAGGCTACGAGGTACACCCTCTTATATTCGATTTTAGGGCAACTCTCTTGATTTAACTAGGCTACAAGATCACCTAATTTATTTCTAGGGCTACAATCACACCCAATTGATTTCAAAGCTCAACCGCACATTTTACTCAACAGTTTGATTTACAGAGATCCTATAACTCTGAACAGCACTTATATCTTATAGAGAGAGTGGCAAAGAACCAAACAAGAGATAATCCAGTTTGATTCACTTGGTATTTCGCAGAGTATAGTTTAGAATTCTTTAGAATAAATGTGGAAGATGAAGAGGAGAGAAAACAAGTGAAATCTGATTAAAAATTTGTTTAGAACAACTGGTGTTTAAATGATTATTTTTAGCTAATCTGTATTTAGAATTTGAGATCCAATTAAAACAAAACGATGAAATTATAAAAATCAATTTATTAATATGACTATTATTATTATTATTAAAAAGTCTCTGGTTTCTCTTAAACCAAATATACCAACAAATTATAATAAATAAAGTATAGAGTAAACATCTATTTTCCTTATTAAACTTAAATCTTAGATTATTCCAATAAAAATCACAATCATTAACTTTGGTTGTAAGACTAAAGTTAAAGATTTTGTGAGTATTATTAAGAATGTTGCTAATAATATACATGTTTAATATCTTCAAAAAACAAATTACAAAAAGAACATTTATTATCAATTTGCATAATCTTTCTTTTTAAAAATTCAATAGTATTTAATTTTCCATGCATAAGTAACCACATATGAACTTTAGATTTAGAAGGAGCTTTTGTTTTCCAAATAAGTTTAAACCCGAGAAATTAAGAAATTTATAAAAAGTCTTGAAGTGAATTTCTTACTCTTATCCCATTTCCAGTTAATAGTATAATTTTCATTATCAATATTATATAAATTTAATCTAGCAAATAATAAAGGTAACTGTCTAAGAATTGTACCTTCTAAAATTCTATTAAAACTGAAATTCTAAGGGGGATCATTTTTCAAAGAAAAAATAACTAAAATTAAAGAATTCTCAAATTTACATATTTCGTAAAACTCTTTAAATTCTACCCTAAGAAAAATGACTGATATCAAAAAATCATGCCAAAAAGAAGTATTATTACCTAAATGGACAATAGTATTTGTACCAAGGTTAACAATCTCATGACATTTTAAAATTGGTCTTCAAAAATTAGACAATTTATTAGTAACATTAGGTTTAATTTGGTATAAATTACTACTACCATTGTAATAATGTTTAGAAATGATTTCTTTCCAAATAGAGTTATCATTAACATCCTTAAATTTCCATAACCACTTCCCTAACAAAGACAAATTCATGTTACATAGATTAATAACTCCTAAACCATCTTCCTTTTTTATTTACAAACTGTTTCCAAATTAACTAAATAATTAAGACTACTGTTAGAGTTATCTCCACTCCACAAGAAGTCCCTTCTAATTTTATCAATTTTATTAACCACCCAATCAGGGAAAAGATGCACAGACATCCAATAGATCGGAAGAGCAGATAGAACAGAATTGATAAGAACTAATCTACCCGCTCTTGATAAAAATCTCCCATTCTAATTAGAGATTCTTTTTTTACTTTATCTATTATAATTAACCAGTCATCATGGTTAAGTTTGGTTGGTCTAATCGAAAAAACAAGATAATCAAAAGGAAAAGTCATAGTTTTACAATTAAGTGTATTAACAACTAAATCTTCAACCTTATCAATGTCATTTAATACTAAAACAAAACTTAATTTATTTTTAGCCCTGAAAGAAGTTCAAAGCCATATAAAATAAATTTGAGGGTAATAACATGATTAGGCAAATGAGAGGTAAATAATAACATATCATCCGCAAATTGAAGAACAGAGAGACCATTGCGAGAGATTTCACTACCAACACTTTCCAAAGATCCACTACCTACCGCTTTTTTAATAATCATAGCAAAAACATCCACAGGTACGTTTAACAAAAGAGGCGATAAAGGATCACCCTACCTTAAACCACATTTTGATTGTATTTTATTTCCTAAAATACCATTAACCATTATACTAGAATTACTGGTTTTAAGCAAATTCGTAATCCAACTAATCCATTTGCCACTAAAACCTCTAGCTGGAAACATATCAATAAGAAAATCCCAATCCACCGAGTCAAAAGCTTTTGCAAAGTCCAGTTTTAGAATCGCACGAGTAATATTATTCTTACAACAGTGATTTATGTATTCTTGAACAGCAGCCACTCCATCAGTGATATTTCTACCCATAATGAAAGAAGTTTTTGAACAATCAATTAGACCGTTTATTCTTGTGCTAAGTCTATTAGCTAAAACTTTTGAAATAATTTTAACAAAACAGTTGATTAAAGAAATAGGTTTAAAATCATTTAAATTATTAGTATCGATTTTTTACGTTTGAAAAATTAAATCTTCCTAATTGTAATTTCCCATTATAAAATTCATTAAACTTGCTGATTAAATTGAATCTTAAAACATCCCAAAAATAATTCGTGAAAGAAATTAGGAAATCCATCGGGACCAGGGATTTATCACTAAGCATGTCATTAATTGCCTTCAAAATTTCCTCTTAAGGATTATCAAACTTGGAAAGGTCACTTCTAGATTTAGAAAGATAAAGATCGTTCCATTTAATGTTAATTCTATGCTTGTTATTATTACCAAAAATATCTTTATAATAACCAGTAAATGCCTTATTAAGATCCCTTTGATCAAACAATTTTGCATTATTTATAAAAATAGAATTTATTCTGTTACTATTTTTCTACCGTTAGCCATATTATGAAAAAAATTGTATTACTATCACATTGGTTAATTCATTGAATTCTAGAACTCTATTTCCACATAACCTCTTCTTTTTCTAAAATTGAATTAAGCTCTTCTTTTAAATTAGCGAGAACGTTACGCTCACTTAGATTTAGTTATGTAGTTTCTTCTATCTTGTTAACTTTAAGTATTTTGGTAAGTAAATTTTTTAATTTTAATATTACCAAATACATTGTTACTATAAATTTTAAGATAATTCCTTAGACCCCTAAGTTGTAAAACAAAACTTTTTGTAGAAATATCCTTATTTCTAATATTATAAAAATTCTTTGAAATCCATTTATTCTTCATTAGATTAGAGAAATTGGATTCTAATAACCACATTTTTTTAAATTTCATAGTTCTATTAACAATTCTATGATGATCACACGTAAGAATAATAGGTCAATGATCAGAATAAGTGTAAGGCAAACCAAAAACTCTACAAATAAGGAATTCATCCACAATTTCGTTACTGATGAAAAATCTGTCTAGAAGGGCAATAGATGGGGATTCTCCAACATTATTCCAAGTGAATTCCCAACTAGAAAGTGGTAATTCTATTAAATTAATATTAATAATAAATTGGTCAAACTCTTCCATAGAAGAGAAATATCCCTCCTCAGGTGAATGCTCACTTAAAAAATGCGTAACGTTGAAGTCCCCACCCATAATCCAAGATCCAAGAGTGAATGATCTAAGTTATAGACATCCATTCCGTAGAACTCTACGACCAATTTTAGAGTTTCGACCATAAACATTTGAAATATTTAATAATGAGTTATTACTAAGTTAATGAGAATAATATGTAAAAGTGTTTCTTAGTAATAGTTTAAAGAAGTTTAAAAAAGTTATCCCACCACCCTATAGTAAACCTCCAGAAGTTCCAATAGACGGTAAACAGGCCCAGTGTCCAAAATGATAGCCACCTAGTCTTCTATAAAACGAATATCGGGATGATCTATTTTAGTTTTCTGTAAGAGCGCAATATCAGAAGAATAATCCTTAAAAAATACTATAATTTTATCACATTAATTTAAATCATTTAAACCCCTAAATCCTCATGATCTAGTAGATATAGCCCTCTCTATCTCCCTATTCCTCATGTAACCAATATCTAATTCAACATCAGTAAAAATAAAAGCGGTATCTCTAGCTAACTGACATAACTTAGTGGAAGAAAAACTACCCAAAGCATAAGAAGAATAAGTACCGTGTAAATTAGAAGACATAACTGAGCCTAAATTTGTAGTACCACTAATGGCTCTCGAATCAGGTAACTCACCCAAAAATGAATAATCAGATAAATTCTAAGCTACATTTAACAAGTCAAATTCAAACTACAACTAATATTACACAACAACATACACAAAATGACATGGATTCACAACCAAACATAAAAAACATCACATAAAAAAATATGGTAACATAAAGGATAATCTTTAAAAATATAAAATAGTTTGCTCGCCAAAATCTTTCAAATCGTTTCTAAACTTTGAAAATAGCCTAGCCCTTGAAAATTTCTTAACAAAAAAATGATTTTTTCCACCTTAAGCAAGCCAAAGAGCTCGATCATCATCGCGATTGGCTCGATCGACACGGAGGAGGGCAGGTATGGACTTATTTTGGCTAAGAAGAGGTAAAGGAGGAAGAAAGGAAGTACTTTTAAACAAATTGAAAAAATTTGAAAACAAAATGGAGATGGTTTCAAGTTTTATAATTTTGAAGGAAGCCATTAATAATATTTTTCAATCTTTTAAAAGGAAAATAAATTTTTGAAACCCTTTTAAAATTGAGAATGAAAGGAGAGAGGAAAAAAAGAGATTTTCTTTTATAGAAAATAATGGAATGAAATTACCTTTCTACCCCCAAGTACACTTGCCCTCGATTAGAATGATATCGCATCATCATCTGCGACGTCCCGATTTTCTACTCTAAGAAAATCGGATCATCTTAAAGAAAGAAAGGGATAGAAGAAGAAAAGAAAGAGAAAGAAGAACACAAGCAACATCAGAGAACTCACAACGGAACGAATAAAATATAATATATCTCATAAAATATTACATAGTATCCTATTACATCAGAGTACACAATTTAACAACAGAGATTAGACAGTTATAAACATCTGTCTAATTATACAACTCAAGTATACAAGAAACAGATACCAAACAAACACAGCGGA
Source organism: Allium cepa (assembly GCA_030765085.1). NCBI lineage: Eukaryota > Viridiplantae > Streptophyta > Magnoliopsida > Asparagales > Amaryllidaceae > Allium > Allium cepa. The sequence continues at coordinate 1,025,800,960 of CM060932.1, read as the reverse complement.
ACCAATATATATCTACACGTTGAAGCCTCCTGCTCCATGTCTCCTCCAGAATTCGTCAAGCTAACCTGAACCACTTGACTACTCATACATAATATGAGTACCCAAGAGTTTAATAAAACAGAAAATAAACACTCGGGTCAGACAGGGGTCTGGTGTGAGTAAACGGGTTAAAGTTGCTTAACTTTAGAAAACCTTTGAAAGAAAAAGTATCACGTAAGACTTCCCACACATAAACATGGAAAAGTTTTTACCTTACGCTAACCAAAACATTTGATAGGAAATCCAGTGATATTATAACAGTGTCTAGGGTTTTCAAGTAAATAAGAAATAGCCGAAATTGTTACATTCATTAAATTCCAGCTACTAGCCACAAAAGTGGGTAATACAATCAAAACCGTAGGGTCTCGTAGGAAGAATGGGTTTCCATCAATGACAGGGCTACTGGGGTACCGCCCGTCACAGTACGTGGCCTAGATCAACGTACCGAGGAGTACTCCCACTCCCCTGCAACACAAGGCCGGAACCATCCCTTACTGGACAGTCCCGAACAAGACAACCCCGCAGTTGGCCGCGACCCAACTGCCCACACAGCCGAATAAAAAGGGTCTTCTAGACAGGGGAAAATCTTGCTCTCCAGTGGAAGCTACCCACGAAGCCTTGCTGCACCTCCCCTGTTTTAGCCATTCCCGGTTGATGAGGCTTGAGGTTACGATTACCTTTATAGGACACATTATCTTAGAATGCTCATCGTCCACCTGACGATGTTCTGAAAGCATTAAATACATACAAGTTCGTTCAGGGTTCGAACGAAACCGAAGGCACTATCTCGTTGCACTCATTATTAGAATCACCCTCAGAGTCAACGACCATAGCCCTTGCACTCTGATTCGCCATCTTGAATATATAAGAACTATTCTGTCAACTCATTACGGAATCACCCACAGAGTTATACTGACGTATAGCCCTTACACCTCGAGCCTTCACTTGCTCCACTTTGATTAACGACCTAACGTTTAATTGGAATCGGTGTGGTTTTCGGATTCCAAATATGGAAACCCGATCCCGGTCTCACCGAAACCAAACGCCATTTTAATGTCCAAGTTGTACTTAAAGGTTTAAACAATTTAACTTATATTCAGGATGTAATAGACAGATAGATGAATCATATTATCACAATAGATAATTCATATCAATATTCATCTTCATAAAGCAGCATATCATATAACAAAGATATCCAGTATCAACTAGTATCAACTAGTGTCAACCAATATCAAACATCCAGTCTCAACCAATCATCCAATATAAACCTCCAAATATTGATCATCCAATATCAAATAATTAACCAATATTAATCAATCAATCCACATTAATCAAACATCCAAAACAGAATTGATTATCTCGTAATCAATTGGATTACTAAAATCCTTCTTCATTAATTATTATTCCAATAAATTAATCAATCATCTCTAATGATCTTTACTAATTAATCTTCCTTGATTTATTATATTTAATTACATTCAAGTAATTATCCTATCCATATTCAGTAATTACCATTTAATTACTATCATTAATTACAATAATTAATGATCATTCCTTAATTAATTAACTATAATTAATTACATTAATTCTTAATTAATTACAATTAATTAATCACATTTAAATTAATTACCTTTATTAATTAACCTTGATTAATATCCTTAATCACATTAATTAATGATCCTTATTAATTAATAATTACTTTAATTAACTAATTAACTTATAATTAATCAACTCATTAATCATAATTAGTAATTAACAATTTGTAATTACTTAACTAAATTAATTAACTTCTCAACTAATTAATTTCTAATTCAATTATATTAATGCTTGATTAATTAATTCAATTAATTAACCTTTAATTACTTCATTAAGTAATTATTAAATAATTAAATTAATAAATAAATCTTTAATTAATTACTTAATTAATTAATTACATTTTAATTAATTACATTTAATTAATTACACTTAGTAATTCATCTTAAATTAATCTCATTCATTAATTAATTAATTACATTAATTAATTATCTAAAATAATTAAGTAATTAACTCTTAATTACTTACATAAGTAATTATTCCTAATTACTTCCATAAATGAATCTTAATTACTTTTTAAATAATTAATTCCATTATTAAATAATCCTTAACCCTTTAATTAATTACTTCATAATTAATTATCTTTGAATAATTATATTAATCAACTCTTAAATGATAACATTAAGTGATCATCCATTAATCACTTCAATTAATTACTCTTGTGAGTAATTACCACTAAGTACTTCCATAAGTAATTACCAATTCTTAATTACATTCAATAACTAACCATTAGTTACTTCATTAAGTAATTATACTTAATTAATCATAATTAAGTGATTATTAAAATTAAATAAATAATTAACTAATTATTTAAAATTAATTAAATAATTAATTAACTTCTTAGATTTAAAAATTCTTAATAAATTCAGAAAACATTATTTTAATTAACAAATCATATTAATTAAGTATTCTTAAGAAAATTAACTATATTTATCTACATAAATAATTTATTTGAGATTAATCAAACTTTAAATGACTTAAAACAAATTATTCAATTTGGTTTATAGAATTATAACTTAATCTTATTTAAAATTTAAGCATTTAGAAACCAAATTGAAAATTTTAAAATACTTTAATTATCTAATTTAAACTTGTACATTTTAATATAAATTTGAAACTTTGTTTTTTTTTTACATCTTTACTTAAAAATTTTACTTGAGACCTTGATTCAATATTTGAATTCACTTAATAACATTTTCTTAAAGAAAACAAGTTCTAAAATCTGTTATTAATCTCTTTTTACAACAAAAAAACTGTTATACAAATTCAAAATAATAACCTTATTGGAAATAAGAAACTTTCGAAACGAATTTCAAATTTAAAACACTTTAAACATCTAGTTTAAACTTATTAATTTTCAAAATAAATTTGAAAACATTGCTTAACAATTTACCTAAAACTTTGATTAAATTCAAACATCTCCTTTTTAAATTAACATTCAAAATTTAATGAAGTTAATTACTTCAAAAAGAAATCATTTTAAACAAATTTTAAAACTTAAAATAAACTCAATCAATACTTTAAAAAAAATTGATTTACATTTGCATCAAAGAACAAGTTTTAACTTTATTTCAAAAACAACAAACTTAAACTTACAATTTCATCTCCTTATAAAAACTTGCACTTGTTTTTCATTCAGTCAACATAATTAAATCTGTAAATTATTACAGTACTAGCAAGAATGCAAGCTACCCTAAAAACACGAGCGCGTCCCCTAGTTTCCCCGAGCTAGCTTCGAGACAATCCCTCCATCTCACTTACTTCGAGTCGACCCAGGATCTAACGCGATAACTACTTCGAGTTATACAACTCGTCTTCCCCAAATCCATTCTCAGTGCACACGAACATACACCGTGCACCAAGCACAACACCACCGGCCGCCGATGAGCATCACGACCATCCTCCACAGTCCCAAATCCACACGCGAGCACTTAGGTGAACCCAGATCCTACAAACAATACGCGAGTCGAAAAATGACCATTCGAACCAACTGCAGAAACAACGTCACAAACCCAAACCCACCGCCGACGAACTTCTCGACGATGAACCCTGCCGTTCCCTCCATAGCACCGCCACGTCACGAGCTCCACCTTCCCTCATGTGCGAACAACCCCGACCCTTCATTCGCGTCGCAAACTCCTCTACAATAAAGCCTAGTAAAACAAACTCAAAACCCTACTTTGTTCGATTACGAAAAAATTATGCATTGGAAATTTTTTTGAATATTTTTCCCAACATCCATAACATTAAAGCAAGCTTCGCCCGAAAAATCAAATCGAATTATTGAATAAATCATAGACAGTTCACAAAAGTTCACAAAACGATCAAACTAAAAATTATCATGATTTATCAAACTAAAAATCATGAAATTGGTATTAAAAATCATGATTTCCTGATGCTATTCAAATCATGAAATCATAACTAAAGATCAAGTTCATAAACTTTTAGCCCAATTTGATTTTTGCTGTAAATTTTGAAATTCCTGATCCATTATTTCATTTTAAAAACTTATAAACATTTTTAGATGAAAAGTTATATGATTACAGTCAACTTCTCTTCACATCTCAAGATCTAATATAGTTTGGATTAAAAGATTTTGATTTTTTTTTTTGTAAAGAATCCTGTCTGCAAATAAAACAGGAACAGAGAACTACACATATACACAGATTTTATTTTTTTTCACCTATATAATCATCTCTATAAATTCAATGACATAAATACTGAATGAATTCCATGCATTACCCAGTATCAATTCAAAGATTTAACATGCATTAGAGTTTAAACAAATTCCAAACTGTTTTTAAGTAATTTACTCACCTGTGATATATATGCAGAGCAGTTTTCCTCAATTCCAGGCACTTAATCTTTAATTTGAAAATTGCTGTTGAAAACTTTGCATGCATAAATTTTTGTTGTAGATTGAACTTGATTCCAGTTTTGAATTTGCAGAATTTTGGAGTTGCAGGTTGATTCTTCATCTTTGAAATGCAGATTGAGGTTTACAGATTTGCAAGTTTGAAAAAAAAAATTGCAGATTTTCATTATTGCAGGTTTTGATCATTTCAGATTTGTAGTTAAGAAATTTTTTTCTTCTGTTTCGAGCTTTAGAAAAGAAACAAAGGAGAAACAATTTTTTTTTTTTTTGGTTATAAATTTCAAATAAATGAAAGATGAATGCCACATGTCTTTAAGCATTTACATTTGTCATATGCTTGCTTAATTTACTTACATGTGTTTTATTAAGGTAATTAACATGCTTACACATGTCTTTAAATGTTTTGAATAAATTTTAATTCAATTTAAATGTTAACATAAACTAACATATTTAATTTACTTTATTAATTAATACTTACATATGTGAATATAAATTCAACTTTATAAGACAATGTTCTAAAACAAATTATAATATAAATATATCTTCTTATACATGTTATTTTAAATCTAAAACATTCATTTATGCATTTATAACCATTTAAATTAAACACTTTAAAGAAATAAAACAAAACTTTATTTAAATCCTTTTTATAAACTAGCATATTAAAAATAAAAAATTATCTTATATTTTAAAAACAAATGAATTAATCTAAATTAACTTTTGAAAAATATCAATTTTAAAACAAAGCTTTAAATTACTATTCACAAATATCAATAGATCGAATTAAATTTCAAAACAACTCAAATTATAACATATATATACATATATATTACAATTTGAAACTTCAATCTTTAATTTAAAACAAAAGCTCTTCTATTCACAATATATATCAATTTTATATATATTATAAATAGAATAAAAATTTATTAGCTTAGAGAAACAAATCTTATCAATATTGCCATATTAAAAATTCATTAACCATAAAAAGAATAAATTTATCAGTTTAAATTAAAATTATAAAGAAAATTACCAAACCAATTAAATTATTAACACATATTATTAAATTTATATTGCCCAAAATTCCGGGTCGTTACATCATCTGTAACTTCCCATCATGCTTTACACGTCCAAGGCAAAGGTAAGCCCATTTAACCAACACGTATTACCCAACTGTATATTTGGATAAGAAAAGAAATGGTGTTTCATATTTTATTTTATTTAAATTTGATTTTTAACTTAAAAATGGTCACATCAGCTTACATAAGTACACTTATGATATTTACCTTTGTTTAATTTTCTAATGCATGCTTGAGTTTTTTAAAATGTGTAAATATATTAACTAAAGTTTTTATAACATTTTAAATAACTTTTGAGTGGTGAAAAATTGAAAATTTTCAAAAAGCTTCTTGGTCACAGTTTCTAATTTCCTTTGAACCGTTTATTTTTGTAAACAAAATTTAAAAATATTTCCACCATCGCTAGCTATAAACTAAAAAGGGTTTTTTTGAGTTTTAAATTTCATATATTAATTATTTAATAATATATTAAATATCCATATTTAAGGTAATTAAATTTAAGCCGTTACACCAACGGCTTCTCCAACACAGGTCATGCCAACTTTTGAAACATCTTATTTTTTGGGGATGTCTGCTAAAACTATCATGTAATTTGGCCTATGAGGAACAACACTAATAATTTGATTTAGATTACTCAAGTACACATGTCCTTTAACAACCAATTCTTTGCTCCCCCTCTAATCTTTCAGTTTGCATTTGATTTAAATATTATTGGTTTTACTCTATCAAAGGAAAAATAATTTTATTGAAAGTCGGCTTTATGAAAATTTATAAAAATAAATTTTATTAATTACCATATTTTCATTTTTGGAATTCTCTATTATGTTCATAGCTATATGTCACCCTCGGCATCTCCGATATATATCAAACCAGGTGAAGGTCTCTACAAAAAACATCTAATTTTCTCACATATAATATCAGAATTTTCATGACATTAGGACCTAAAGGAACATCATTGGAAAGCTCATTTTGATCACTTGAAACAATTTTTCCTTCGGCACCAATCTCATCATTGCAATTCCAATGCAGTAAGTAATGATTGTCGCCCATATGGGTATGCTTGTATAATACTGAAATAGTAATATAATCGATTTTCACCATTTGAGATGCGCGATCTTCTCTCCAGCTTTCTTTTCCTTGCCAAAACAATAATTCCATTTAGTTATTTTATAATTTTTCTCTATAACATTCATCGGCAACCACAATCCACGACATAATCCATGAAATAGTTAATTAACTATAAATATGAGAGTGATGTAACACCCTATCTCTATACCTATACAACCAAAGAGTATTACAACGTAATTTTGTCCGATAACACGGAGAATAAGGCTATATTAGGCTATCACACGTGAATATTTTCATCTTACATACGTACACTTATGATATTTACCTTTATTAAATTTTCTAATCCATGCTTGAACTATTTATTTTTATAAACAAAATTTGGAAATATTTCCACCATCACTAGTTATAAACTAAAAAGTGGTATCTTTGAGTTCTAAAATTCATATATTAACTATTTAATAATATATTAAATATCCATATTTAAGGTAATTAAATTTAGGTCGTTACACCAACGGCTTCTCCAATACAAGTCATGCCAACTTTCGAGACATCTTATTTTTTTGGGATGTCTACTAAAAGTATCATGGAATTTGGTCCATGAGGAACAACATTAATAACTTGATTTGGATTACTGAAGTACACGCATCCTTTAACAATCAATTCTTTGTCCCCCTCTAATCTTTCAGTTTGCATTTAATTTCAATACTGTTGGTTTTACTCTGTCAAAGGAAAAATAATTTTATTAAAAGTCGGCTTTATGAAAATTTATAAAAATAAATTTTATTAAATACCGTATTTTCATTTTTTAAAATTCTCTATTATGTGCACAGCTGCTATGTCATCCTCGACATCTCCGATATATATCAAACCAGGTGAAGGTCTCTACAAAAAGCAAAGGATTTTCTTAGATATAATATTAAAATTTTCATGACATTAGGACCTAAAGGAACGTCATTGGAAAGCTCATTTTGATCACTTGAAACAATTTTTCCTTCGGCACCAATCTCATCATTGCCATTCTAATGCAGTAAGTAACGATTGTCGCCTCTCTGGGTATGCTTGTATGATACTGAAATAGAAATATAATTGACTTTCACAATTTGAGATGCACTATCTTCTCTCCAACTTTCTTTTCCTTGCCAAATCAGTAATTCCATTTAGTGCTTTTATAATTTTTCTCTATAACATTCACCGGCAACCACAATCCATGACATAATCCATGAAATAGCTAATTAACTATAAATATGAGAGAGATGTAACACCCTATCTCTATACCCAAACCACCAAAGAGTATTACTACGTAATTTTATCCGATACACGGAGAATAAAGCTATATTAGGCTATCGCACGTGAATATTTTCATCTTACATACATACCCTTATGATATTTACCTTTATTTAATTTTCTAATCCATGCTTGAGTTTTTTAAAATGTGTAAATATATTAACTTAAGTGTTTATAACAATTTAAATAACTTTTAAATGGTGAAAAATTGAAAATATTCAAAAAGCTTCTCGGCCACATTTTCTAATTTCCTTTGAACTATTTATTTTTGTGAACAAAATTTAAAAGTATTTCCACCATCACTAGTTATAAACTGAAAAGGGGTATTTTTGAGTTTTAAAATTCATATATTAATTATTTAATAATTTATTAAATATACATATTTAAGGTAATTAAATTTGGGTCGTTACACCAACGGCTTCTTTAACACAAGTCATGCCAACTTTTAAGGCATCTTATTTTTTTGGGATGTCTACTAAAACTATCATGGAATTTGGTCCATGAGGAACAACATTAATAACTTGATTTGGATTACTCAAGTACACGCATCCTTTAACAATTAATTCTTTTCTTCCCTCTAATCTTTTAGTTTGCATTTGATTTCAGTTTTGTTGGTTTTAATCTATCAAAGGAAAAATAATTTTATTAAAAGTCGGATTTATGAAAATTTATAAAAATAAATTTTATTAATTACCATATTTTCATTTTTGGAATTCTCTATTATGTGCATAGTTGCTATGTCATCCTCGGCATCTCCGATATATACCAACCAGGTGAAGGCCTCTATAAAAAAAAATCTGATTTTCTCAGATATAATATCAAAATTTTCAAGACATCAGGACCTGATGGAACGTCATTGGAAAGCTCATTTGATCACTTGAAACAATTTTTCCTTCGACACCAATCTCATCGTTGCTATTCCAATGCAGTAAGTAATGATTGTCGCCCATCTGGGTATGCTTGTATGATACTGAAATAGTAATATAATCGACTTTCACTATTTGAGATGTGCTATCTTCTCTCCAACTTTCTTTTCCTTGCCAAATCAATAATTCCATTTAGTGTTTTTATAATTTTTCTCCATAACATTCATCGGCAACCACAATCCATGGCATAATCCATGAAATAGTTAATTAAGTATAAATATGGGGGAGATGTAACACCCTGTCTCTATACTCATACCATCAAAGAGTATTACTACGTAATTTTGTCCGATAACACGGGGAATAAGGCTATATTATGCTATCATACGTAAATATTTCCTTAGGCTAACACCAATAAATATTTCAAAAATATAAACTACTCGCCTATGTGTACCCAGTATCAGCACAAAGCAATAATCACATTGCGTTTCGGGGATAGAACAATAAACAATGTAAAATAAATCGCAGAGAACATAGAGTCATCAACATAGCGATAACATATAATGTAATGTAATTTTAAAAGTCTAAATAGGTCCAACAAAAATAGTCAAATGCTATCAATCAAATAAATACAATGTATATGTTGAATAAATACACCTAATTATCATCAACATATATGAGGCTACATAAGTAAATAACGATACACTAGTCAACTAGGTATATGAACAACCTAAATATAATAACAATGGGCTTAGTACAATTAGGTGTAACTCATAGTAGTATATGAACAACCTAAATATAAAATCACATCTCTAACCATGCACATATCTTCATGCATAACAAAGAAACATCAAGTAGCACACCAAATGGCATATAATCGAGTGGGTGAACTGCATAGGTACTCGATTATTCTAGCACATCAATGGCATATAATGAAGCTTTTTACACCTTTGCTATTTTCCACCTTATCCTCGTTATAACTTTTACACCTCCACTGTTGTAGAACCACTAAACATTTTAGCTGCATAGTCCAGTACTACATGGCATGCACTCAACAAAGCCAAGATTATCTCTCAGATAATCATGCAGTGGACAGATCAACGATTCATCATACTTAGCATATAAAATAAACAACTAACAAACGTTCAAGCCGTACATATATCAAATACAAACAAATTACGCTCTCAGCATTCTGGTTATCTCTCAGATAACTATATAATAGGCATATACGGGTCACATTAATTCGTAAACTCTTAATCAGAATACCTTCAATCGCATAGGTACTTATTTTGACTTCTAACCACATAGTTAGTCACATGACTCTCAATCCCATGAATCCACCACTGGCTCTTAACTACACATAATAATAAATGTACAATAGGGATATAATTTTAGTAACATAATGTACACCATAACCAGATGAGACACGGACAACTCTCAGCCTGCTCCAGGAGCCTTCCTCGCTCACTCCCAACACTACTCCTATAGTCTTTAGTTACCTCGACGACCATCATGACCTAATATTCATCGAGTGCAAGTCTACGCTATGCAATGGTCATGATCTAAAAGTGCCCCATTGGTAACAACCTGTTGGCCTATGTGACATAGGGGCAGTGGCTCACAGCCACATACATCAACAAAGTATGCCACAGGTTCGAGGAGCAACCCCAGAATCAGGTCGCTAGGATGGATGCTAGCCTAAACTGGTTTACTCCTCGCAAAATAGTACGAGCATTCTACTTAATCATTAGATACACAAAAGGATCTCAATCTACCAACTCGTACGTGGCTACCTCTGTGCAGTAATCTCGTATAGTACCCCGTATTTCCCTATATAAGTGACATTCACTCATAAAAAGTAATGGAATAAATATTAACTCAAGCATCACATACCAGCTGGTGTTACTTGTCCGATTACTCAATGCTTGTAAATTACACTCATCATCACACAATTATTCTATACAATGAGTCAAAAGAGTAATCAAATAATATTACCAAATGTTCCATATCACTTGGTATTACTAATCTATTTATTCATAATTCCCACGATATAGAATAAGCATGCATTCACACAACTCAACTATTTATTGATTTAGAAGGGTTTTGTAATAAAACCTTTAATTTAATTTTAAAAAGATAAAAATTAATTTCAACGAGGTGTATATAAATAAATTCCATTCTTTTCAAAAATCTTTATTTAGAAAACTCTTATTTAACTATATGGAAATTTATATATAAACGTTCATTAAATTTTAAACCCATTTAACTCGTTTTAGAAAAATAATGTATAAATTTTGAAATTATTCTTTAATAATTTAGAATAATAATATTAAAGAAGTTTTATCATTTATAATATCCTTTAAACAAAAAATTTAACTAACTCTATACTCCTAATAAGGAATTTCAATTATAATATTTTTCGAAGCCATAACATAATAGGAAATATCCATTTGTAACAATTTATTTGTATAACAAAATCCTAAAATTTCCTTCCCATGTTAATTCACTTCAAACACTTCTATATACATATTTCCAAATGTTTTCAAATTTATTTCCCTGATTATTTAAAAAATAGTCAAATGCTAGATATGTCGAAATTGTGCCAGCCCGCGGCAGAGTAAATAGGTAAGTTTTAGAAATTTCCTCCATTTGTTTTTTATTGGGCCTATGAAGTCTAAGCTTATTTAGATATTATCTAAATTTGTTTTAAATAAAATCAATATTTAATTTAGTTTTTAAAACAAAGTTTGATTTATTATTGAATTGATATTACATTATATATGATATGTGTATCCTTTGCATATATATATATATATATATATATATATATATATATATATATATATATATATGCATGTGTGTACGTGCACGTGCAACATAATAAGGTGTACATCGTTTACCATCATTGGTAGATATACAACTCAAAGCACAAGAACTATAAATAATGTCTAAAAAACCATCCATACCAAAGCTAGAGCCATCGGATGCTCCAGTGGCCGTCATACGATGATGATGTACTAACCAGCCTGTAATGGACTTAATTTTTATCCAATAAAAGCCCATCAAAACTAAGTCTCATCTCAAGCCGAGTTGTTAGGTTGATAAATTAAAAATAATACATAGTACATTGGGCTATCTATCTATACTTTTAGAATCTCACAGCCGAATGTATAGAAATATAGTATTAGAACCAAGTAGCCATTTCATAAAGAAAGCCATTTCAGAAACATAACATGTTAAATATTACAATATGTCTACATAAAGCCTCCATAGTACAATATTCCAAAATAACGCAGCTATTTGAACTGGGCACAATAAAAATATTTAAAAAGTATAAATAATAACTGCCACAAGTCTTCACTTCCACCTTCGTCTCCTAAATCAGCATCGTCTCATCTAACTTGTGTGTAATAATGAGGAGTGGATCAGAATAACAAATGTCTAATGAAATGAAAATCTCAAGATTTACTGTAATTGTACTTGGTTAGTTCTATTTAGATGAGAAATATGTCTTAAATATTTAAAATTATACCATGATAACTTTAACTGTAAGCCCGAAGGCCTTTCTAGGTTAATTTCAAAACTCCAATGCAACTAACATCAATGATGCAAAAGAAAGCACTCAAACCAATAAATACCATTTATTGGAGATTAGGCAGATTCTAACCATTTAATACCTATAAAATAGATAGGTCCCTATGACTTAATACCTAACCTAAATCCAAATTCTAACGCAATCATAGTTAACAACGCGAGAGCGAAAACCTCTTAACCACTTAAAATCTCATTTCTGGGAATTTAGGTAGACTTCGACCATATAAGACTTATAAAATAGACGTGTATCCATCATTTAATACCTAACCCAAGGCAGGTCCCTATGTGATTCTCACTAACTGACGTTGTAAGAAATTCCATCAGGTCACTTAATACTTCTCCTAAGAAAGAGGCGGACACTACCATACCACTTAACACTACTAACCTGAAGCAGACCCCTCTTAAAGATTTCTTCTATCATATTAATAACGTAACTTGTAACCCATAACCACTCGTGACGTCTCACACCAGTCCAACTATTCATAGGTACCGGTAGCCAGATTGACCGGACAGACTTATTCTAGAAAATTGGAACTCGCCTTACATCCACTAGGGTTATTTATTATATGTGATGCCCTATATCAGTCCATAAAGCTACACTGCTGGTAGCCAGATTTAACTGGGCAGACTTCCGTGTGACTTTGGATTGACGTTGCATCCCTATAACATAGTCGTATACCAAAATTTATAATTAAGGTCACATGAGGTATCCCCTTATTGCGCCTTTAATTGAGGATTAATTCTCATAATTATCATTAACTACTTCCTAAGAAATTAGTGTTATTTACTACCCTATTAATTCTAATCAACACGTTCAATACGCTGTAATTATTACATTATTGTAAACTTTAATCATCAATACCTTCTTCTTATATATATACGTAAGTGATTCAAATAAAATATTTGCAGTCACACGCAAAGAGAACATAATTAATTTAAATGTAAACTTATACAAGTCTCTTCCAAATAAAAGAATAGCTAATATCCTTAGCTGACAAGTTGATTTGTAAACAAAAAGGAACATAAAGGAATAATACCAATCTTATCTCATATTAATATAATAGAATTGACTCCTCTATTCAAGGAACAAACTTTACAATTTAAACCATTTATTATATCCAACTTTTTCAAATACCACCTTGGAGTGAAAAATGGATTCATACTTATCTTAATTTATAGAAATAGGTGGTGTAGACTATAAATAATCAAAATCATAATTTGCTTTCCATTTCTAACTTCACTTATTTTTAGAATCCTTTAACACTACAAGAGAAATCAAAAGAGATGAAGTGGGATAGATTATAGATTGCTTAAATTTCAAATCTGATTTGATTCTACTATATTAATACACAACAATTAAAATTCCAGCATATACAAAGATTGACATTTATTTAGGGAAATTTTGAAAGCTTTAGATATTATGTTTTCGTTTACTAAAATTTCCCAAGGCATACATCAAACCTAAATAAAGATGATTCAATTACAACAATTTGAAAAACTTGATATTTTCAACTCATAGAGAATCGTTTGCTTCCAAAATGGATTTGGTTCCACCACCCTAATTTCCTTTCAGATCCCCCTCTTTAGGAATATACAAGAAAGTGAATTATATGCAAAAATTAGATCTAGAATATGAACTAGATAGGAGTAGAATAAAAATTCAAAAGAATTAAACATCTAAACCTCTTACTTGAAAATCCTAACTAATTCTGAAATCTAAAGAAGAAGTAGAAGATAAGATCTGATTTATACTGCCCCTAACTCTCTGTTAGATCTTCCCCTTTTTGAATATACAACAAATAGTTTGTACATGTATAGATTAGAATTACAAATCAGAAGATGGAGAGTAGAAAGATTGAGTATTCAATTTAAATTAGAAATTAGAATTACTTATCAGAAAATTTACTATTTATGAACCCAAGGGGAAAATTTGACAGAGCTTCACCGTTGCTATAGAATTTTACGAAGGAAAAGTAAGTGTCTAGGGATCTATTTATAGAGATGCGAAGGAATGAGAGCCGTTGGATTTAAAATAAAAAAATTTGGAACGTCCAAAATAATCAAGACCCCAGCCATCTTTTAGCGTCACCTATCGACCATCTCGACCCACCAGTCGACCGCTTGCGGTCGACCGATCGTAGTTCAAGGTCGACGGGTCCCCTACTAGTGACCGTTGCTTTCGTTCTGCCGTTTTATCTATGTTATCTATTTATTTAATTCTTTAATTAATTTACACATCAACTTTATATTTAACGTTTACTTAAACATTAAGTACCCTTTAACTTTAATTATTTAAATTCAAGTTTTAAAATTTTAATTTCAACTTCAAATATTTAAATTTCAAATCCGAAATTTTCAAACGTCCATAACTTCTCCGTTTGAATTTCGATTTCAACATATTATATATGGAAATGATCAGAAAATCGCCACGGATGCAATGGTGGAACTTCCGTGACCAAATTATGACATTTACAGACTTCTTTTTTTACCTTATTTTTAATTACTTAATTTCTTATCAAATTTTATAGGGTGCTACATTCTTCCACCCTTAAAGAGGATTTCACCTCCGAATCACCAAGGGAAGATAGTGTAACGCGCACTCCACAACCATGTTATACGATGAATTTATTTAAAATAATTTACACAACTGTCTACTCAACTAAAAATGCAATGTGATTATGTATGCAACATACTATAGGCGAGGTCAATCCCAGCGTGAATGTAAGACCGTGACATATGGGCATGTATGCAAACATCCTAAATACACATAAAATTCTAAATAAGTGCAAAAATGACAGTAAAAAGTGCGACAACCATCTCCTACCATCCAATATAGAAACCATGATGCAACTAAATATACATATTTTTGGAGAGAAAAATTTATCGGAGAAATGCTTAGGATGAGAAGCATTTGCCTTTTCTTTGGTTTCCCATGTGCTTTCCACTTGGTTATCTCCCCATTGAACTCAAACTAACCTAATACCTTCGTTACGAAGCCTGTTAATACCATGCTCGACAATGCATGCAGTGGCACGGGGAGCGATGAGCTCCATTTCAACATCAATTAACTAATCAGGCTCTGCTACAGAGGTAATGTCATGCAGATATTTCCTCTAGTATGAACATGAAAGACGTCATGGACTCTCGTTAACTAGTCCGGAAGCTCCACTCAATGAGCAAATTTCCTCTACCCTCTCTAAAATTGAAAAAGGCCCAACAAACCTTGGTACCAACTTCCTAGATGTACGAAACCTCATAAGCTTTCTAAGAAGGGAAACCTGAATGAATACCACGTCCCTAACTAAAAACTCCAATCCCTTCCTTCGCTTGTCAACATAGGCCTCCTAACAGTCCTGTGTGATCTTCATTTGCTGCCTAAACACTTCTACCTTTTCCAAGGTCATCCAAAGTCAATGATGCAAGCTCTCAGCAAATCGTATAAATTCAAAGTCGTTTCTAAAATATATAGCAAACTCCTCTAAAAATCCGTAGTAAACAGGGGGTCTCTATCACCAACAATGCTAACTGGAACTCCATGTAGTCATACCACTTCTATGGCATAACTCATGCCGGAGATGCTGCAGTCCTACTACCCCTAATGAGAATAAAATGAGCTAATTTACTATAATCGAAATAGTATCACTGCCCCTAGGCAGCCCATCTATTAAGCCCATCAATAGATTCTCTCAATTCCAAGTCGGGACCTCCAATGGTAATAACAACCCTCTGGGTTTTCCTTGCTCAGTCTTAGTCCTTTGGCACGTCAAACATCTGGAAACAAATTCTTCATCCTTGACTGGTTAGAAATACTCTTCATATCCCTTTACATCTTAACTCATTCAGGGTGAATCGTGACCCTTCCAAGCTGTGGGTATGGAGCATTCTAACCTAATTTTCTTACTGACTTCAAGTCTTACCCTCGGTTTATCACTAGTAAGGCGTCCTTACAAAATTTCTTTATTTACGATGTTCCTCAATATATATATTTATTTAGCGTTCTATTCCTATCCCCAAAATCAATACAATAATAAAACAGGAACATGCCTTACACTATATCAAACACTTTTCCTAAAGGAGACAAGTAGCAATTTCAACAATTTTGCTGGAAGCTATCCTTAGTCATTAACTGATGTTAATGATGTTGTGGTTCTAATGCTCCTTGCCAGGATAGACATTCCTAGAATTTCATTCCACCATTACCCACGTTCCTTAATTTTCTTTCTTATTTCTAATAAATATCCATCACCCATAATAATTGGTTACTAATGCAAAAAACTGACGGTCTTTATTCGATCCTTATTAAATCCATTTTAATCTATTACCAGTTTCAAATTTTACTTGTTATGAGTATTCAATTCCTCCATAAATATCATATTAGATTCCTGAATCAATCCTCTATTTAATTATTTTTTCTTCTATTAATTATAAATTTATTACCCATTAAATATGTAATCAATGTCCATCAATCCTAATCCTATAATTACAATGATGTTTATAATTAGTAAAATACTATTGCAAATTATACTATTTATGTATATTTTATCTTTAATTATTAATTAGTAAACTAGAACATTCTTTTCCACTTTATTTTATCAGAGCCATCCTTCCTAATAGGATTAGCATTAAAAATTTCCATAAATTAACCACAAGTGAAAAATTTTCTTTGTTTGAAATTAAAAGGGATTATTTCTTTTACTTTTATTGAAATAGATAGTGTAAAGTACGAAAAAAAATATTCATATCTTACACATCTCTTTCCCTTTTAAGTATATCCCTTGTTTATTCAAATGTTGCACTTTTATTCATTTAAGGAATTAGATAATTTATGCAAATTACGTAGAGCTTGCTCCTAATAAATCAAAATATAGAAATTCACATTCCAAGGGCAACCTAACTTATAATCAAATTAACGATCAGGAATACCCTGACCATTTTACCAACATTCTATGAATAAATGCTTGGGACCAATTTCAAATTTCCAGATCAGTTTATATATGCTATTCTTATTCTATTCATATCCCATGTCTAATCTATAAAATATAAACGTAGTAATCTACATTACGTTAGAATGAGACATTTGAAATTCAAACCTGCAAATTTCACATCTCGAAAGAAAACTTTTATGCACACTTTCAAACTTCCAAAACAGTTTGGGGAATTGAATTCCTAAAAACATCTAAGCAACATAATTTATTTTATTCCATATATCTATTCCATTTTTATTAAATAATTGGACAAAACTTTCCCAAAATATTCGAATCCAACTTTTCACAATTTTCGAAACATTTATCGATTTATCCTTAACCCCAATTTAAAGGTTCTAAGTTTTCTTAGTAAAATAATTTCCCATCTCAAATGCTTTTACCACCAAGATTTTTTTTAAAGTAGGGTACTAACTCGAAACCATTCAAAACTCAATTATTAAACCGAAATATTAAAATTTCAGACAGGATTGCTTACCCCCAAAAAGAAGCAAAATAATTTTCCTTTTTTAAAAATTTTCCACATCAAAGATTTATTCCTTTAAAAGTTGGTCTTTTTGATTCAAAACATTCAAAAACATCTTCTGTAACATTAAAAGATGAAAAATGGAGTAGACAAGGTAAATTCCTATCCCATCATTTTCCTATATCATTCCCATCGCTCCTCTTTTATTCTATCTCTAACTATATTACTAACCCTATTTAATAAGTTCCTAATGCAATTCTTATCCAAATCTCCCAATATTGCCTCCATATTTCTCCTACTTAAATTGCTTCTATATCATTTTAAACAAGTTCCATTTCTATTTTATTTTGCAAGAAGGATTTTAAACGAACTTCCTAATTTATGAAATAGAAAAAATCATCAAGTCCATTTTACGCTTTGTTTTTACATTTGTTTTAAAAAGAAAAATCCCTTTATAGAAAATCTTTAAATCGAAAACTTTTAAGTCAACTACCTTTTTTAAACTAAGAGTTTCAAAAATGAAAAACCCATTTTTTCCAAAACCTTTTAATTAGAACTTTGGAACTTCTTTTTAAATTATGATTTTTCAATTTTTTTTTACGTTTTCAAAACAATAAATTTTTAATAAATCTTTTGAAAAATCCATTCAAAAATATTTCAAGGAAACTTCTAAAAATATTTTTTATCAAATTCTTTCAAATGGGGTTGGATTTTGAAACTTGTCTTTAGTTGTCCTTTCTATTGAATTTTCTTCCTCCCTCATCCCTGCTTCTGAATGTTTACAACTATACTACCTTATAGTATTTTATTACTATATGACATCTTTAATTACTATTTCTATAAATGTTGATTATCCGTAATAAACGATTATTATTCTAACCAGACTACAGATATTTAATTGTTCATCTAATTTTCCAATTAAAACAATTTTACCTCTCCATAATTACCCTAATAATCTCTTTAATTAGTCCATTTATATTCTTCTTACATTATTATAACTCCCTATTTATCTCACATTTACTATCCAATTAGTTTTAGAGTTACGATCTTTTTCATTTACATTCCTTAATAATATGACCTTCGTCGCCCATTCATTACTCTATTTATTTTTCCTAACCCATAGTCGTTACACCCATCCTTTCGCAATACGGTCGCGATTACTTATATATATATATATATATGTATGTATGTATGTATATGGTAGGTTTTTGAAAATGATTTCAAAAATAACAAGTATGCCACTCATACGTATACATATCCTTTTAATCTGGTAACCAATGCTCCGATACGAGCTATAACAACCCGCCCAAAACGGACTTAATTTCGACCTAATCAAAGCCTATCGAACCTAAGGCCCATCTCAAGCCGAGCTGTTAAGTTGATAAATTATGAACAATACAGTGTACACAGAGCTATCTATCGATACTTTCATATTCTTACAACGGAATAGATAAAATATAATATCTGAAACAGTACTAATTTGATAAATAAAACCATTTCAGAAACATAACATGTTAAATATTACAATGTCTACACAAAGCCTCCATAGTAAAAATATTCCAAATAACATAGTTGTTTGAACTGGGTACGATAAAAATATTTAAAATGAATAAATAGGTAGATAATTGCCATAATTCTTCACCTCCACCTTTGTCTCTTAATTCAGTATTGTCTCCTCTAACCTATAAGTTGTAATGAGGAATGGGTTAGAATAAAAAATGTCCGTTGGAATGAAAATCTAAAGCTTTATCATAATTGTACTTGAGCAGTATTTATTTAGATGAGAAATATTCTTATGTATTTTAAAACTACACCATACTAATAACTTTAACTATAAGCCCCATGGCCTTTCCAGTCTAATTTCAAAACTCCAACGCAACAAGTATCAATGATGTAAAAAAGCATCCAACCAGTAAATACCTTTATTGGAGATTAGGAGGCTCTAATCATTTAATACCTATGATATAGGCAGGTCTCTGTCACTTAATACCTAACCCATTTCCAAATTCTAACATAATTATCGTCGATGATGCGAGAGCGAGAACCTCCAAACCACTTAATACCTCATTCCTGATAACTTGGGTAGACTTTGACCATTTAAGACCTATAAAATATGCAAGTCCCTGTTGTTTAAGACCTAACCCAATGTGGGTCACGACATGGTTCTCACTAACTAACACTATAAGAAATCCTATCAGGTCACTTAATACTTCTCCTAAGAAAAAAGTAGACCCAACCATAGCCACTTAGTACCTCTAACGTGAAGCGAACCCTTTGTAAGATTTCTGCTATTGTATCAATAATGTAACTTATGACCCATAACCCACTCATAACGTCTCACATTGGTCAGACTATTCGTAGGTACCGGTAGCCAGACTGATTGGGCAGACTAACCCTACAGAATTGAGACTAATCTTGCATCTACTAGGGTTATTTTTTATAGCGATGTCCCACATTATCCACAAACCTACATTACAGGTAGCCAGATTTAACTGGCCAGAGTTTTGTGTAACTTTGGACTAACCTCGCACCCCCATAACATAGTCATATTTCATATGTATACAAATTTTATAGATACACCATCCTACCAAAATTTGTAATTAAGGCCACATAAGGTATCCCTTATTGCGCCTTTAATTATGGACTAATTCTCATAATTATTATTAACTATCTTCCTAAGAAATTGATGTTATTTACTACCCCATTAATTCTAATCAAAATACGTTAATATTATATACACATACACACACGCAAGTGATTCGAATAAAATATTTCCAGTCACACGCAAAAAAGTGCTAATTAATTTAAATGCAAAATTATACAAGTCCCAAACTCCAAGCAAAAGAATAGCTAATATCCATAACCGATAACTTGACTTATAAAAGAATAATACCAAACTTATCTCATATTAATAAAATTAACTCCTCTATTCATAGAACAAACTTTATAACTTAAACCTTTTATATCCTATCCAACTTGTGCAATTACCACTTCGGAGTGAAAAATGGATTCATACTTATTTTAATTTACAGACATAGCGGTGTAGACTATAAATAATCAAAATCATACTTTGCATGTCGTTTCTAACTTTACTTATTTTTATAATCGTTTAACGCTACAAGAGAAATCAAAAGATGAAGTGGGATTGATTATAAATTGCTTAAATCTCAGCACAGATCCGATTCTACTATATTAATACAAAATAATTAAAATTCCAACATATTCAAAGATTGACATTAATTTAGGGGTGTAGAGTTTTTAGTTATGTTTTCTTTTACCAAAATTTCCTAAGGCATACATCAAACCCAAATAAATACTATTCAATTACAAAAATGTGAAAAACTCGATATTTTCACTCATGGAGAATTATTTGCTTCTTAATTGGATTTGATTCCGCCATGCCTAATTTCCTTTCAGATCACCCTATTTTGGAATATACAACAAAGTGTGGTACATAGAAATTAGATATAGAATCAAATAATAGAGAGGAATAGAATCATAAATAAAAGGAATTAAACATATAAACATCTTACCTTAAAATCCAATCTGATTCTGGAATCTAAAGAAGAAGAAGAAGATGAGATCTGATTTATATCTCTCCTAATTCTCTGTTAGATCTTCCCCCTTTTGAATATACAACAATTAGGTTGTGTATGTATGTTTTTGTATGTGTGTGTATGATTTCAGAAATCATAAGATGGAGGGAAGAAAGATTGGGAATTTAATTTAAATTAGAGATAAGAAATTAGAATTACTTATCAGAAAGTTTGCTGTTTTTGAAAATCTAAGAGGAAAGAATTTGACAAAGCTTCGCCGTTGCTATAGAATTTAATGAAGAGAAAGTGAGGGTCTAGAGGTTTATTTATGGAGGTGTGAAGGAATGAGAGCCATTTGATTTAAAATAAACAAATCCGAAACGTTCAATATAACCAAAGCCTTAGCCGTCACCCTGCATCACCGGTCGATCAGCTCGACCCACCGATTGACCGTACATAGTTCAGTGGTTGGCCGGTCACATGCTTGTGACTAATGCATTCCATCTGCCGTTTGACTTATGTTATCTATTTATTAACTTCCTTAATTAATTTATATGTTAAACGTTATATTTATTGTTTACTTAAACGTTAAGTACCCCTTCGTGTCAATTATTAAATTCTAATTTGAAACTTTTAATATCAAATTCAATATTTAAATTTCAAATTCAAAAGCTTCGAACGTCGATAACTTCTACATTTGAATTTCGATTTTAACATATGCAAATTGATTAGAAAATTTCCATGGACGCAATGGTGCAACTTCTGTGATCAAATCCTGACATTTTTAGAGTTTTCATTTTTAACTTTATTTTAATTGCTTAATATCTTATTAAATTTTACCGGGTGTAACAGACGAGCCCTCCACCTTACTGATTAAATTGAACTAGAAGAAGAATCAACTCCAAGATCCAGTGTCTCCAATCTCCATTCAAAGCCATGATCTGAAACCCATACAATTACCCTACTTAGAAGTGGGTGCATATTTGATTCAGCACGAGTATAAATAGGTGCGCTCCTTCTAATTGAATCAACTAGAAATTGCATGCGCTTGCCATCCCTATGCCTAGATGAACAAAGCCACCCTCCCCCCTACCTGAACAAACCTCTGATATCCATAACATTTACTACCATGAAATCTAGCTCTAAACTTCGCTCCACCTTACCTAATCCAATAATGGAATTACCATCACGATTCTATGTCTCTTCTCCCAACAAAAATTCTGCTCCACTATTCCAATATATTTATATAGGTTGCAGACCACATAATCCCATACTCCTTCACCTACCAAAATGTTCTGTTCCTCCCTTCCTGGTTCAAGTTACACTCCACACCCACTTATTCGTTGTCCTATTCCAAACATAAATCCTTGCATGCTTTCATCATTTTCAACAACCCACCACCATAAGTAGTGTCAGCCCTATCATTTGGATTATGCTAAATGAAATGCAATTATGTTGGCTTCGGTTGAAGAAAATAATACTTATACTTGAATTAATATAGGTGGTGATAAATAAAATGAGCGTAACTAGGTTTTCCATTATGTTAAAAATATGAAGTTATAACTATTAAACATCTGTTTGGTTCATTAGAATTATTGCAAACTTTATATGTATGTGTGTGTATTGATTTTTGTATCGAAAAGAATGCGCTCTTAGTGGTTTTTTAGGGATCGCCCTAGGAAATTGGCTTGCTCGCCTGACCCTAGGGCCACCTTTGACCATAAGTATCAAAACCCATCCCGCTATCACAACACATATGCCCACCTTCTGTATCTTCCTTATCAGAAACCAAAACAACATTTATGCGCATGTTTTCAACATTATGACATCCGTCAATTATAACATCATACAAAACCCCTTCAACATTACAAAAATCGGCATTTTTCACTATTTTATTTTTGTCACATCCCTTGATCAAATCATCTAAAAGAAAATTTTCTCCATTTATAATCTCAAAACCCCCTCAAACATATCATAAAACAATCCCCTAATTCACAACCACAATCTATATGAGAATCAACGTTAAGATAATGAAAATAAAAAAATAAAAAAAAGTGAGATCCAGCCATCACTTTTGTGCATGTATCAATGCACATGTTTGTGCATGATCATTCATTTCGAACATTAAACCATCTACCTGATCTGAAATATCATCAAAAACCTTTCCAAAGCAAGATTCTAAAGAACCCTTCTTATTTATAGCTTGATTAAGGTCAAAACGAACCAACGATAAATCTCCATCCCCTACCAAAATATTCTCATCCAATCCCCCATTGACCCATTATGAGAATCTCCCTCCTCCATATCAAGAATTTCAAATTTATTGTGAACATAAAGAATATAATCATTTGGTTCATATCTTAAGGTCGTATGTTTAAACACCATGGCAAATCCCCATTTTAAATAGAGATGTTTTTGAAACAGCCTTAAAAAGAAATAGAAATTCCTTTTGATTCAACAACATTACTACCATTAGTTTTTGCTTCTTTTAGAATATGAAAATTCTTGATCGATTTAGCAATCTCAGCGATTATCCAATTCTGGGATCACAACATTTAAACTCTTTGGGATTAGGATATAGAAATTGAAATTTAACAAAATCGGACCTTTGCGAATTATTAGAATGCTCAACCCTTCTTTCATAAGATATCATTATAAACATCTTCGAAGTGTATGAATCACGATGCCATAATAATTTATGAGAATGTTATCCACCTTCAAATCTTTTTTGGGACAAAAAGAAAGAAACGTACTTCTAAGTTTGTTGTATTCAAGTGTGAAATAATAACCATAATATTTTATGGATAAAGGTTTTGGAAGATGAAGGCTTACTGACCTAGTGTAGTTTATTCTCTTATGCCAAAATCACCCGTAAACAAAATATCGAATAGGTTCCCTACAATTTCTAGTAAAATGTGAATGTCCTCCATAATAGAGTTAGAGGTATGCCTTAGAGGCAATTATGTAATTTGTTACATATATCTAACTCGGTAGCTAATCTTTTTCAAAATAAAAGGTGTTTTTTCTATTATATACTCTATATACTATGTTACATTAATTATTAACTAAAGATATACTCAATATAAAATATCAATTAATGATATGTTTTGTGGTAGTAGTTTTAATCATGAGCGATTTATCACAATAAATGAAAATACCATTGTAAATATTTCTAGTTAAGATGTATCGAGACTGAATATCGATAAATCCATTGAGACTAGAGTATGTAACGCTTTCCAAACATTAGGTAGTGTATTATTCATGGCCGCTATAGTGACCAAAAGGTTCCGTACTGACAGTTATGGGATAATAATGGTATGACTCACTCGATAGTTTTCTGTTGGTTATTATAACTAAGGTCAAATAGAAAATATCGATGTAATAATTTTACACAGTTCCTTTGACATGAGAATACCATTGAGCTTCAATGTAGAACCTAACTTTCATTACAGTGAAATCATTTCATGACGTCCATTAAACTACTATAGTTAGGTCAAGTGGAAGAACTGAATGTGAAACACTATTCAAGGGAGAAATTTCTTCTTGGTTATATGTGGTTAGTATCACAGGGTCAATTTAAGTCAATTCAAAATCAAAATCTTTGGTCAAAGCAGTACGGTTATTAATTATTATTATTATTATTAAACCAAAGATCTTGTATTTGCACTTACAATGTTGATTGTGGATGAGGTTCGAGTTTTGACTATTACTAAATTTCATAAATCATAATGTGATATAGTTTTGACGAAGATAATTGGTGCAAATAATTATTACTACTTGGCAATGCTTAAAAACGCAAAACTGAATTTTACCAGTAAATATGTTTAAGCGATAAATTTAGCTAAAATGCCACAACATCAGCTAAGGTGACAGGTTAACATTATTATTTGAATTGTGCAATATTAATTACCGATTGAATTTACACCTTTGAGTCGCACAACCATTTTTGTGAATTCTTCGAAAACCATATGATTTAATAATGTATAAAATGTTATAAGATAATTAAATTAATTAATATTTGAGAAATATTAGGAGTTATTTGGAATTATTTAAATGCATATATAAAATTTATATTTGCACGGATTGGTATACGATTCCTATGTAATTTAAAAAAGTTATATTTGCGCACTGAAATTCCTATTTTCGATCTATTGGCCCTATTTTGGAAGCGGACTTTTATGCAAAATGTTACATGCCCCTTTTAAACCTTTTGTTAAGGTAAAATTTTATTTTACTAACTTTAATTTTAAAATATACATACACACATAATGCATTTTTTGATTTAAAGTAAATAAAGTAGACTCTTATATGTAACCAGTAATTTAGTTTCAAAATCTTATCAAGTTAGCTATTGGTTTAAGTTTTGATTTCATAGTGTGTAAACTGGTTTAATTATTTATATATACATACATACATACATAAATAAGAGTATGTGTGTGTGTAAGACCCAAATAAATATAAATTTTACTAGTCAAAATTTTGGATATCAAAGGCATGTGTGAATTCAGTAGTAAATATCGTTAATATGTCAATTAATCTAGTTAAAGAGGGAGAGAGAAATGAAAAGTTTATCTCTCTACATTTATAGTCCCATCTTTCTTTAATTAATTATTTTTGTTAATAGAAAGAAACAAAAGGTTTATTTCTCTATGCTTTTACATACACACACAAACACTGCTTATATGCTGCCCTTACCGTTCAAACACATGAATGAATTTGATTCATTCATTATATTACATATTTATTTAAATTGAATTTAGAATTCCTTTTGGACAAACTAAATAAAATATCATTTTATTAAAAACATTATTAGAATGAATCTAATAACCTTTTAGACCTTATAGGGCCAATAGATCCAAAATAGGAATTCTTTTGAAATCTACATATTTTACTCGCTTTTAATTAACCCGGTTCCAACCATGATATCAGAGCCAACTAGTGTATGCGGTCTAAATTATTCATGTTAGGGTTAACCAACTAAGCTTACTAGTTTGGTTGGATGTGTAGAAAAGCAGTGTCTAGGTTTGGATTTGGTTGCTCAAGTACCTCGCCATCCTTGGCTGCCACCTGCTCCAATAAGTGAAGTGGGCCCGGTTGCCCCTAATAGAAAAGGCCCAATTTGAATTGGGGCTCGGGCTAATTTTAAAAATTGTTTTGAAAATTTAAAATGAAAATTTGAATTTTGAAAGTTAAACTTAAAATAAGAAATACGTTATAAATGTTATAATGTGATTTGAAATTTGTTTTGAAATTGAAATAAGATTTTAAATTTAAAATAATAATTACATTATAAATGTTATAATTTAATTTTCAAAGTTGGTTTTGAAAAAAATGTATATTGTAAATGTTATAATAATGTTTCCAAAAGTGCTTTGAAAATATAGTTAAAATATTTCAAAAAATTTGATATTTATTAAGAAGATTAATAAATTAAATAAATTAATCAAATAGTTAATTAATTAAAGTATATACATGTACAATATATATAGATATATGTTACATTATCTTGAATAGTTTAACTTGATGCAAGTACATATGTATATACATAAGAAATTTTCAAAATTAATATTTAATTAAATTGTCTAATTAAGTAAGTTAATTAAAAATTAATTAACAAATATACATATATACATACAAATATATGTTTATAACCATAAAATTAATGATATACATATGTAATCAAAATGTTTAATTGAATGACATAAAATTAATTATGAGTTTAATTAATTAAATAAGATTTAATTAATGTAATATACGTAAGACTATTATATAAATTAATTAAATTATAAAGATTATATAATAATTAAACTTACATAATATGAATGTGTAAAACAAAAGTGGAACAACAAGAAACCCAAAATAAACTTTAGGAATATATATATGTATGTATGTATGTATATGTACGTATGTATGTATGTATAGTACGTATACCATGATTTTTTATGTGTTTGACACTTGAATCACGAGAGTATTTCATAAGAAATACATTATTCTATAAGTCGATATCACTCAATATAATATACTAAAAATTATAAATCTTTAATATACAGTTGTCCTCCACTATTTATATATTAATATATTGCTTGTATACTCTCTAATTGTTAATATTTATTAAGCTAGAGATGTTATGTGTAACACTGTTAGTATATTAACGAAGCGAGGTAAGACGCACACATGTATATATTGATATTCCTCAAGGTACATGCATTATACTTAGTTATCACGAAATGGTGGGTATGAGAGCATAATCTCTTTCGATTTGTCGATACTCCTTAAGGTCGAGATGAGATTTAGACAAAAACCATGGATTAGGAGTTGTATTTGATACAACTGGTAAAGTTTTATCCATCACTTGCAAGTTTATGATTATTGATATTCCTCAAAGTTAGAATCTCAAGGCAAGCGAGTCCTAACACCAACTAGAGAAATCAAATGATTTCTCTATTTTTCATAGGGTTTTGATAAACATAAAAATATAGTTGAAGCCATATTAGAAAATGAAATGGTAATATTTAACCTTTTTATTATTGTAAGAACATTTGCTATATAAAGTTATAATAATCTACATTGATAAATTTTTGCAACTAATATAATTGATTAAGTATTTATCAATTAAGTTATTCAAATGAACTGGATTAAAAATTGGCAAAAGAAATATAAAATATACTAATTAATAAATATTGTATTCATGTTATTATTTCACATGCAAGCGCCTAGTTTCATAATAACTAAATACATTTGTAATTGGTCACTTACATATTTGTTTGCTCGAGATTGTGTGTTGTCCATTATGAATTTCAAACTCTAAAAGCAATACTTGAATATGAAAATTTGATCAATGTATGATCACACATTAATATTATATGGTGAATGATTGTAATTCGTAGGTATGTAACTCTAATGAAATTCATTCATTCAAAATAAACAATTAAACCATAATGTGAGATCGTTTATTCAAGTAATTGATTGCAGGAATGATCTTGTCGTGTTAAACGTAATACTAGATCGAAAGTTACAAGACAGATATAAGAATTCGATCACTGAAATGTCACTTTGATCAATTAACAATATTTGATATCCTTAGATGTTTGGGATGAGAAAATGCACTTTTGTAAAAGGTTCGTTATGATATCATGGTAAGGGTTTCCTTCTAAATGGTTCTACCATTTATAAAGGAAAATGAATGTACGAAGGTAGATGTAACTTAATGTACAATTGAGATAAAGAGAGTAAATTGTCACTTCTACTTCATAAAGAAACATTGGATTTAAGAATGGCAAGACAATAATTTATGCATAACATTTTAATGAGAAATATAATATTTTTTGAAATGGTACTTAGATACAACATGTCACTGGGACAACATATCACAAATTACTTGTCGATATATGTTCGCATCACACTACGCAAGTTTTGAACTTGTGACCTCTCGCACCAAAATCGAATCACTTAACCATTGGGACAAAGGTGCTTGTCTAGAAACATGATTTTTAGTCCAAAATGTATTTTTATATAGAAAATTATTTTCTAAGAAATTTATTCCTTTTTGAGTTTAAGATATTTAATCTGAAAACTCATGACCGCAAGAATATAGTAGATGGAATAAATAGCCTACATTAAGTGGTTGAATGGACCTCCTGTATTTGTACGCTATTATAGTAATGGCGAAAATAGTGGGGGAATGCCATATATCACTTATTATCACATCAAGTTATGAAAACTGTTTTCATAAATCGTACCAAACATTATTTATGAAATAACACTTGCTTTTCACTATTAATTGAAAAATAGACATAGTTTTATTAAAATATGAATATTATGAATATTCGTTATGAATTAAAACTATAATAGAGGCATTTACTTTTATAACAAAAGTGGTGTATTGAAAAATACATAAGTACATCAAATTATCTGCATTTATTTTGGAGTTAGGTACCAAGCCATAGTTTTGAGAAATAATTTATGATTATATGATTATGAATCATATGGAATTAGCAAATTATATTCAGATAAATAAGTACAAAACACTTATTTAGCAAGAGCATTATAAGGGTTAATGAACTCTGCGACTTGATACATATAAATGTATGCAATCGAAAGTTCCAAAACATTTCCACGTACTTTGTTGTATTTACGGGTAAATTATCACAAATACGAACATGTGTATATGATACACATGTAATATGTTAACGATGTATTCATAGAATATAAAATAGAAATTAATAAAATAATGTGCGATAGAAAAAATAATAATTGAATTTGATGAAATATGTGAGTATATTGGAAAGAGTTCCAAACATACCTAAATATGAATTAAGATTTAATCTCAAAAGTCACTTCTCGATATGATACATAATGATGTGTCGATAATGGATAACCAAACTTTGTTGAATGAAGTATGATTAATTATGAGTGAAGTTAACCTTCTTTCTGTAAGGTTGCGTACTAAGGAGTAGCACATAAGGTTAAAGTTAATTTCATCTAAAAAACGGTTTACAAATCATAAAAGATAAGTGCTTATAAGAAACCCCAATATATTCTAAGCCAAGGAGTTGGCACGCTATGCAAGTTGAAAGACTGCACATTATAATTGTATGTGAGGGATCTTTTGTGAGTCACTCCAAAAGGAGTTTAGGAACCATTGTCATTGGATAACCAATTTATATTTTGAATATAAGATCTGTAGAATCAAATTGGTTAATTGTAACAAAATTCATAAATTTTTTATGAATACCTATTCTATTGCATCGAGAAACAATTGTTGTTTTGAAAAATATTAACTTCGTAGTAAAGGAATATCTTTTCGAAATTAGTGGTAGCAAAATGGTTTTGGATATTTTCAAGGACAAAACTGATTATGAGGTATGAAATGAAATTAACCAACCTTAATGAACCCGATGCATTAGAATTTCCAATGAATATCTTGTATATTAAAAATAAACTATGAGTTTTTATCAATGTCGAGAATAAATAATCCCCAGCAGTTAACTAAACCATCAAGAGTATTGACTCTGCCATATGGTATAATGCACAATTCCAAAAGAATTCCAAGTATGTTATCAAAATGTGATTTAGTGTACCTAAAGAAATATGATTCATCGATCGCAAATGTGTCTTAGGAGAAAAACTAATGCAGTTAGGATATGATGAGCAATATTGATAAGAATAAAATCATAATTTTCAATTATTCAAATTAACGTAATAGATTCATCATTCAATGTGCTCAAGATGATTCAGATTTTACTTCTAAAACTATTGCTTGGTATGACATTGAATTTTGGTACATATGTGTTGAAATAAAATTTTCTAAATAATAATTTAGAATAGACTATTTGCACATAACAACAAAAGTTGTAACGACCCGGAATTTTGGGTCCCTAGATTTGAAAATTTAATTCATTTTAAATGCTGAATATGGATTATAATTTTATTTTGAAATAAAAATATTTTGGTTAAATTAATAGAATTAGTTAAATTTCAAATATGGGAATTAAATTGAGATTTGAAAAATAATAATTTATTATTGGAATTAGAATAATTGGTGATTCTGAGTGTAAATAGAGATAAAAATAGATTCCAAAATTTATTTTAAGTCTATTTGGATTTGAATTATAATTTTGGGCCATTGGATGAAATTAGAAGTGAATAGATTAAATTTGGAATTTTATATTAATTTAATAATGGAATTTAATAATATAATAATGGAATTTAATAACATAATAATGCAAATAATCAAATTTTGATTTAAATTGAATCATATTGATTTCTAATGTGAATATAAATTTTATATGAGTTATAATAGAGTTAATAAAGTTTTAAAAATGAAGTTTCAAGTGATTTCGACGATTTCGAAAATCGCTCGAAATAATCGACGAGTTAAAATAGCCTTCTGGGGCACAGTCATGAAATTTGACGAAACCAGTTCCATTGGATCCGTAATAGTTAGTTATTATCGGATTTCAATTTTCGTAGCAATCGGAGTTGTCGTTTGACCCCGACAGCTTAAAACGCATGGAAAATACTTTAATCGATTTAATTTAAAATTGATCGTTTATTTCCGTAACTCGTGTATATGATCGAATTAGCCTTCGAAACATGTTCCATTGTGTTCGGAACGTAGGTAAAACCTTAGGAACGCCAGGCGGCACGTGAGATTTGGAGTTCATTTGTAAAAGCTTGTTAAAATTGGAAATAATATTAAAATAATAATAAGCATATATATGTGTGTATATATACACGTTTTGACCAAACCCTAATTTATTTTCACCGGGCTCCACCGTATTACTCCAATGGTCAAAAACATTCCCTCTTCTTCCCCAATTTTCCACCAATCCACGCATTAATTCGAAATTCTTCCAACTAGAGAACCATAGTACTCGACGAGGGCTTCACAGCCGTACGGTGGAGTGGCTCGAAATTCGCCGTGGAGGCCAGGATCTGCTCAAGTAAGTGATGCGTTTGGGCACGTTTTTTGAGACGAACCTACAGCCGAGATCGCGCGTGTTCGTGGTGGAGGTCGAGTCGGCATGGGCTTCGTTTTGGTGGTGCTTGATCGATTTCCGGTCGTGTTTTGTGGTTGCGGCATCTAGGGTTAGAGGCGCGATGTTGGGTTTCGTTCATACTGGAGCGAGCTCATGCGTGAGGAAGATGGTTGCGGCCGTGTTCTTTTTTTCTTGGTAATATAAAAAAATTGTTTAAATTTGAAATTGAAATTTATAAAATTCATATCTATTATATACATTGTCAGATTTCGACGAAACTGGCGACGCCGGAATCGCAGAGACACGTACTATGCAGTGGAGCAATTATGGAACCGTTTTGAGCAAGTAAAATTTAGGTTAAATCAAACGCCATTCGATTTAATTTAAATTTGAACACTCACCGAAAACCAAAGGTGAGTTTAACTCACTCACATCTGGAATACTGGTTAATTTAAATAGTTAATATTTAAATGGTTGCTTGATTGGTTGAATACGATAATTATTATCAAATTGAATCGATATATATTGTTGTGCTAATATCTGTGGATGCAGGGAAAACAAGTTGGAGGGATCCAATTGGATCCCTCGCAAATAGAAATTAATTTATATTCTGTGATATATCTTATTTATTATTCTGTGATGAATTGTTTAGATCTTGTTATGCCGTGTTTTATTTATATGCCGTGATGAATTAAATTGAAGTTTAAATTGTGTTGTGTTGTGATTGGGTGAATACAGCCTGAAAATTTTAAATATAAATAGATGAACTGGGCTTAAAGGGTATGAAAGAAATTCCTAAGTAAAGAATTTAAAAGGAATTAAATTCAAGAAATTTGTTGACAATTTGAAATGTGATCTATAAAGGAATTTGAGAATTGTTAAAAATAATAGCGAGATTGATTTTAAAGAATGGGAAGTGTGCTTTCTCCTGGAAATTTTTTTTTTTAAGAAAGCTTTCAAATTATAAATTTGCAGTTTAGATATGTTTACAATATTTTAAGAAGAAATATCATTTTAAAAGTTTTTAAGTGAATGCAAATATTTGATTAAGTAATTATGGCATTTAATTATTTTTTTAAAAAGGTAAAATAGTATTAAGTTTTCAAAAGGAAATTTTAATATGAATATTTGATTTAATAACCTTATTTTAAAAAGTTAAAATTTATTTAAAATACTTAGGATACCCTTGTATATTTCCTTAAGTATTATTTTCAATTAAATAATTTCTAGAGCTTATTTTAAATATTTTAAACGTATGTTTGAAAGTGATTTCCAGGAAATAGGAATGTATTTAAAATAAAAGGAGCTATTTTTAAAGTATGGAAAGAATTTTATGGGATGAACGTAAAATTGAATTGGGATAAAACATGTTGGATTGATTAAAATAATTCTTTGGTTATTCTAAGATGGAAGTGTATTTCCCTGGAAGCCAAATACGTTTTTAAAATAGATTTTTAAAACACTAAAGTTTGAAGTTATATTAAAGAATGGTTTCAAGAAAATTATTTAAGTTGTAAGAATTTTACAGTTGAACATATATCAAAGTAGTTATAGAAGTAATTATTTTTTTAAAAGGGTAAATAGAATTATGTTTTAAAGCATATTATTATTATTTATACTTTATAAAATGGTTCTATTTTAAAGATAATCAATCAAAGTATTATTTAGAAATGGTATAGAGTTTCACAACTTTGTTTTAAATTTAGTATGACTTAACTTTATTTTAAAGATAATAGTTTATATTTTATTAAGCAGTTTTATTTTGAGATATTTTTAAAAAGTGTATATATATATATTAAATCAAGTATGTAAGAAGTTTTAATATGAATGTTTTAATGTATTTTCAAGAATTAAGTATTTAAATTTATTTTAAATCTTAAGGATTGGTGCTTGGGCACTTTCAAGGGAAGTAACAATTTGGGAAATTTATTCCATGAGAAATGAGTTTGAAAAGTGTTTTCAATGGGATTTGAAAAAGAAAATATATCTTGTAAAGATATTTTGAGGAAATAAATAATTAGGCAATTATTTATTATGTGATGGATGTTTACGAATGTTAATTGATAGCTAAATCGATAGTTAAATCACCGACTATCAATATTGGACAAATGCGTTGATCGTTTCAAAGAGACCAGGATCGAGATTTATTTCTCGAAAACCACTTCGATCTGGTTTGTACGTTTCGTGGAAAAACGTGCTCGGAGTCAAAGATGGAGCAGTGAAGTGCAAGGGCTAGTCGCTACTAATCTTGAGGATATTTCTCAAATAGATGTAGTAGGAGTTGTTCCTTCGGTTCCGTTTGAACCTGGGACGGACTTGTATGGTCGAATGCTTTCGGAACATCGTCAGGTGGACGATGTGCATTCTAAGTGAAATGTTCTAAAAGGTAACGCTTAGCCTCAAGCCTCATAAACCGGGAATGACCTAAAATCAGGGGATATGCAGCAAGGCTTGGTGGGCAGCACCCATTTTCGGGTAAGGTCATTCCTGTCTAGATGTCCCTTTTATTTCGGCTTAGTGGTGTAGTTGCTGATCCCAACCGCGGGGTGATCTTACTCGGGACTATCCAGTAAGGGGTAGTCCGGGCCTTGTGTTGCAGGGGATCGGGCGTGGTCCTCGGTACACTGATCCAGACCTGGTACTTTGACAGGTAACCCCATTGCCTAGTCATTGCTGGAAATCCATTCTCCTACGAGCCTTTTACGAGTTTTGTTTGTATTACCCACTCTGTGGCTAGTAGCTGGAATTTAATAGATGTAACAATTTCAGCTATTTTATAAGTATTTGTATATAGACCCTATTATAATATCAGAGGATTTCTATAAAAAGTGTTTTAGCTATCGTAAGGTAAAAACCCGACATGTTTATTTGTGGCGTGGTCTTACGAGATGCTTTTGTTTTCAAAAGAATTTTTAAAAACTTTAATAATCAATTTGGGTGCATTATTATCAGCTAGTATTCCAGACTGACTCAGGTGTTATTTCATTATAATGCTCGGGTCAGACCGAGTATTATATGTTCATGATAGGGTGCTATGGAGCAGGAAAGGAGCTGAAGCCCGAGACGTATTATCCTTACTTGTATATTTTTATCCGCTGCTGTGATTGTATGAAATTGTCTGACTGGTAATTGTTGTTTGTTAGAGATACTCTGATGATATATTGTATAGAACTGATATAGTTTTCATTTTGTGTACAGATCTAATATTATATATTATATTTTATTCCGCTGTGATTGTGAGATTCTGACATTGTTTAGTTTCTTCTTCATCTATCTCTTCTTCTTTAACCCTAATGGTTCGTATTTCTGTTCCACTTAAGTAAATTGATGTAGAATAGTGTTGAATCAAGGGGTACGGATTTGCGGGCTGCTACACTTTGTATCAGAGCTTAGGTTGGCGACAACCTAGGCTTTGGTGGGGAAATTACTCATTTAACAGAGTCAATAGTACTCTATAATGAGTTGAGTGTATTAATAAATATGAGAGTGTACTTGTTAGTGAATATAAAATTTTTTTCATACTGTGTTGACTTACCGGTTGAGTGTTTATGAATTCTGGCCGGTGTGGGAAGTACAACCGTATCAATAGAGGTTTCTAAACTTTTAAACAAGATAAACCGACATAGTATTGTTTTAAAGTGGGTAAATGAAATAATTTTACCCAAAATTATATTTTGATATAAAAGAAATAATTTTCTGAAATTATTATATATGCTTGATTGTTTGGGTGTGGATATCTTAATCAAATAAGAATCTAAAATTTGAAATGGTAATAATCAAATAAAATTCTATAAGTATAAATTATACAAGAGGAGAATAATTAAATATGAATAAAACTAGAATATAAATCCCGGGGATTTTGAAAAGTGTTTAAAATGTATTGAAAACAAAAAGTTTGGAAATTTAAAATCTTGGGAATGTTTGAAATGTTTTCCAAATTGTTAGAAGGCAATAATGGAATATTATTTTGGGAAGTATTTTTGAATGAGAATTGTTTTGGAAAGAATTTGGAAAAGTAAGGAAGCACTGAACTCACTTCAGTCGCTGGAAAATAATCCTGATGATGCTGGCCACATCGTTAGAATTTATTTTTGAGTTTCTTAAATGATGGATTGCTTCCATAGTAATAGGGTATGATATTTGTTAGATTTGTTGGATATACAAGTGGTTTCAGAAGTTTCCGAAAGGAATTTTCTTTGATAAAAACAGATTGATTTAAAAATCTGGAAGTTTGATTTGATATACCAGGAGAGTATGAGTTATTTATTATTTCAAAATAATTTTGAAATAAAACCAGGTAATTGAATTCTGGAAAATTCTATTTAAATAATGTGTAAATTAATATGAATCAACTATTGGACTTATTTGGTGAAGTTGATATTAATAAGAAGGAAAATGAAAATTTTAATCTTGGAATTAAAATTTAACTTGAGTAAATGGAAGTGAATGAAGTATAATGAAGTGAATAGAAAATTTGAATTTAACTTGATAAATAAATTGAACTTAGAATTAAATTGATTTGGATTAAATCGAAGTGTAAAATAACTTGGTAATTCTGGACCATTGTGTAATAAATTGTACCCATAAGCTATTAAGTGTTATACTTATAATTTGAAATTGTAGATTTAAAATTGTGCAAAGAATTAAGGTGAAATAAAATTTGTATCTTTAAGAATTCAGTGATACTTATATACAGAAAATTTGGAATTGTGACTATAAGATGTAAATGGATTAAAATGAGCAATATAAGCTTTCAAGTGAATAAGCTGGTGAACTAAGAATAGAAAATTAGATTGTAAAACCAAGTAAAATGGAATTATAATCACAAATGGGAAATAGTTGAATGGTAAGGTGGATTCAAATCTAATCCCGAATGGAATGTGAATTGAAAAAAAAGATGAAGAAAATATAAAAGATAAAAGGGTGAATGAACCTAAGTTAGTAAATAAGCTTTGAACTTGTATATAGAAAATTAAAATTGAATTGAATTGGACTTAACTTCGATTAAATAGAATTGAGTTAAATTTGGATTGAATTAAAATAAAAATTCAGTTGTGTTACAAATAATTTTGAACAGAATGAAATTCTTATTAAAGATAGTAAAAGAAATGGAATGAATTCAAGTTGTCTAAATAAAACTTAGTTGGATTTGAACTAAATTTGGGAAAGAATTAAATTGAAGGGAAATTTAATTTAGATTAAGTAAGAATGATATCGTATGAATAAAATTTTAACTCAACTAAATTCAAAGAAATTGTTTGAGAATGAATTTAGCGTAAGCTAATTTAAATAAAAAGAAGCTTGAAGGTGAATTTAGCGTAAACTAAATTAAATGGAATTTGTATTGGCATGGATGAATTTTTGGTGGTTTGTTAAGAGAATTTTGAAAAGAAAATAAAAACCCAGTTCTAGTATGGGATTTAATTTTGGCAATAAAAGCTGTAAGTGTGAATGAATAATGGAATGAGATTATAATAGTGATGATCTGAATTTTTAATGAATTCAAATGAGTGGAATAATTTAAAATGGTCATGTTATTAACAACATTCAGAGTGGATCGAGGAGAAGAATTAAAATTTAAAATGGATTGAATAAATAAACAAAGTGCATTAAAATTTGTAAATGGATTGGAATTGATTTGGATGAGAATCAAATTAAAATAAAATAAAATTGATATGAGAAGATAATAATTTTAATAATAATTGTGGTCGAGCTTTATAATGTTGTCTTGGATAAAATTTGTTTAGGTAATAAACAATTAAATGCAAGTGAAAGAATTTTAATAAATTATTGTGATAAAATAAAATGTGTGAGTTGTAAATAATATAGAATGGGATATTATTAATTTAAAACATAAGTTGAATGGTGAACTTAAAGTGAGAATAAGGATTTGATTTAAGAATTGCAATGGAATAAGATTGCTTGGAATGTGAACCATGCGGAATTGGTTAAAATTAATATGAACCTAAGTTGGAAATTAATTTTAAATGGTTACAAGCTTTAGTGATGGTCCCTTGCTTGGATAACCTTAAATTTGCATAGGAATTGGACGTTTTGTTGTAAACAAAATTTAATTGGCTTAAAGAAACAAATTGAAATTGGTTTTTGAATCAATTGGGATGAATTAAAATTTTATTAAGTGACTTTGCATATGAAAGAAAGTGAATCATAAGGGAAATGCAAGTATATCAAATTTAAGAATAAGAATTTGATTGTGAATCGATTAGAAATTGAATTGAAGTAAATTGATGAAAGTAATACACATGTAATCATATTGATGTGAATATGGATTTAGAATATTAAACTTGAATGTAAATTATTCAAGTAAAATAAAATGAAGTTTGGACTTGTATAAGAAATTTTAAAAGGTGATTGAAATCCTTGAATTGCTTATAAAAGATGGTTAACATTGTTAAATTATGAAGTTTACTTGTTTAAACCATTTAATTGATGTGTTTGGTTAGTTTAATGAATGGAATGTTATTAAAATCATTATATTATTGAAAACTGTTGTGTTTGTTCAAGTAAGTACAGGTACGGGAGGCAGTGATAGAGTTGGAGTGTGTATATGCAATATAAATTAGCCGCATGCTGTTAAAATGCTAATAAAAGGTACGCCTACGCAATAAAAATAGGAAATATGAACTGTTTTTGGTATTTCAGACCGTGTGGTTCGATGTATATGTATTTATATCTATTGTGAAATTGCAAAAGCTCCTCCGTACAGGGCAGACTCCGCCAAAAAAATTCGGAAATTTTGGGAGTTAGAAAATTTTTGAAAAATTTGAAATGTTTCATTAACGACAAAATTGATTTCAAATAACAATTTAAATTGAAAAGGATTTTGGGATAGGAATTGAAACTAGTAGTTTCGATTTGTAACTAAAGAATTTGAGCAAAGTGAAATTGAGATTTCACTAAGTAAGTTTTGCTATTGAGTTTGGAATATTCTTTCTACCTTAGCAAATTTTGGGGACGAAATTTTTAAAAGGGGGGAGGAATGTAACGACCCGGAATCTTGGGTCGCTAGATTTGAACATTTAATTCATTTAAATGTTGAATATGGATTATAATTTTATTTGAAATAAAAAGATTTTGGTTAAGTTAATAGAATTAGTTAAATTTCAAATACGGGAATTAAATTGAGATTTGAAAAATAATAATTTATTATTGGAATTGGAATAATTGGCGATTCTGAGTGTAAATAGAGATAAAAATAGATTCAAAAAATTATTTTAATCTATTTGAATTTGAATAATTTTGGGCCATTGGATGAAATTAGAAGTAAATAGATTAAATTTGGAATTTTATATTAATTTAATAATGGAATTTAATAATATAATAATTAAAATAATCAAATTTTGATTTAAACTGAATCAGAATGATTTCTAATGTGAATATAAATTTTATTCGAGTTATAATAGAGTTAATAAAGTTTTAAAAGTGAAGTTTCAAGTGATTTCGACGATTTTGAAAATCGCTCGAAATAATCGACGAGTTAAAATAGCCTTTGGGGCACAGTCTCAGAATTCGACGAAACTAGTTCCATTGGATCCATAATAGTTAGTTATTATCGGATTTCAATTTTCGTAGCAATCGGAGTTGTCCTTTGTCCCCGGCAGCTTAAAATGCATAGAAAATACTTTAATCGATTTAATTTAAAATCGATCGTTTATTTTCGTAACTCGCGTATATGATCGAATTAGCCTACGAAACATATTCCATTGTGTTCGGAACGTGGGTAAAACCTTAGGAATGTCAGGCGACACGTGAGATTTGGAGTTCGTTTGTAAAAGCTTGTTAAAATTGGAAATAATATAAATAAGCATGTATATATACACGTTTTGCCCAAACCCTAATTTATTTTCACCGGCCGCCACCATATTACTCCAATGGCCGAAAATGTTTCCTCTTCTTCCCTAATTTTTCATCAATCCACGCATTAATTCGAAATTCTTCCAACTAGAGAATCATAGTACTCGACGAGGGCTTCACATCCGTACGGTGGAGTGGCTCGAAATTCGCTGTGGAGGCCAGGATCTGCTCGAGTAAGTGACGCATTTGGGCGTGTTTTTCGAGACGAACCTACAGCCGAGCTCGCGCGCGTTCGTGATGGAGTTCGAGTCGGCGATGGGCTTCGTTTTGGTGGTGCTTGATCGATTTTCGGTCGTATTTTGTAGTTGCGGCATCTAGGGTTGGAGGCGCGATGTTGGGTTTCGTTCATACTGGAGCGAGCTCGTGCGTGAGGAAGATGGTCGCGGCCGTGTTCTTTTTTTCTTGGTAATATAAAAAAAATTGTTTAGATTTGAAATTGAAATTTATAAAGTTCATATCTATTACATACATTGTCAGATTTCGACGAAACTGATGACGCCGGAATCGCAGAGATGCGTACTACGCAATGGAACAATTCTGGAATCGCTTCGAGCAAGTAAAATTTAGGTTAAATCAAACACCGTTCGATTTAATTTAAATTTGAACGCTCGCCGAAAACCCAAGGTGAGTTTAACTCACTTACATATGGAATACTGGTTAATTTAAATAGTTAATATTTAAATGATTGCTTGATTGGTTGAATATGATAATTATTATCAAATTGAATCGATATATATTGTTGTGCTAATATCTGTGAATACAGGGAAAACAGGTTGGAGGGATCCAACTGGATCCCTCGCAAATAGAAATTAATCTATATTCTGTGATATATCTTATTTATTATTCCGTGATGAATTGTTTAGATCTTGTTATGCCGTGTTTTATTTATATGCCGTGATGAATTAAATTGAAGTTTAAATTGTGTTGTGCTGTGATTGGGTGAATACAACCTGAAAATTTTAAATATAAATAGATGAATTGGGTTTAAAGGGTATGAAAGAAATTCCTAAGTAAAGAATTTAAAAGGAATTAAATTCAAAAAATTTGTTGATAATTTGAAATATGATCTATAAAGGAAATTGAGAATTGTTAAAAATAATAGCGAGATTTATTTTAAAGAATGGGAAGTGTGCTTTCTCATGGAAATTTTATTTTGTTTTTAATAAAGCTTTCAAATTATAAATTTGCAGTTTAGATATTTTTAGAATATTTTTAGAAGAAATATTATTTTAAAAAATTTCACGTGAAAACAAATATTTGATTAAGTAATTATGGCATTTAATTATTTTAAAAAAAAAGGTAAAATGGTATTAAGTTTTCAAAAGGAAATTTTAATATGAATATTTGATTTAATAAACTTATTTTAAAAAAGTTAAATTTTATTTAAAATACTTAGGAAACCCCTATATATTTCCTTAAGTATAATTTTCAATTAAATAATTTCTAGAGCTTATGTTAAATATTTTAAACGTATGTTTGAAATATATTTCCAGCAAATAGCATTGTGTTTAAAATAAAAGGAGCTATTTTTAAAGTATGGAAAGAATTTTACGAGATGAACGTAAAATTGAATTGGGATAAAACGTGTTGGATTGATAAAAAGAATTCTTTGGTTATTCTAAGATGGAAGTGTATTTCCCTGGAAGCCAAGTACGTTTTTAAAATAGATTTTTGAAACACTAGAGTTTGAAGTTATATTAAAGATTGGTTTCAAGAAATTTTTTTAAGTTGTAAGAATTTTACAGATGAACATATATCAAAGTAGTTATAGAAGTAATTATTTTTTTAAAAGGGTAAATAGAATTTTGTTTTAAAGAATATTATTATTATTTATACTTTATAAAATTGTTCTATTTTAAAGTTAATCAATCAAAGTATTATTTAGAAATGGTATAGAGTTTCACAACTTTGTTTTAAATTTAGTATGACTTAACTTTATTTTAAAGATAATAGTTTATATTTTATTAAGAAGCTATATTTTGAGATATTTTTAAAAAGTATATATATATATATATATATATTTTAAATCAAGTATGTAAGAAGTTTTAATATGAATGTTTTAATGTATTTTCAAGAATTAAGTATTTAAATTTATTTTAAATCTTAAGGATTGGTGCTTGGACACTTTCAAGGGAAGTAACAATTTGGGAAATTTATTCCATGAGGAATTGAGTTTGAAAAGTGTTTTCAATGGGATTTGAAAAGGAAAATATATCTTGTAAAGATATTCCGAGGAAATAAATGATTGGGCAATTATTTATTGTGTGATGGATGTTTACGAATGTTAATTGATAGTTAAATCACCGACTATCAATATTGGACAAATGCATTGATCGTTTCGAAGAGACCAGGATCGAGATTTATTTCTCGAAAACCACTTCGATCCGGTTTGTACGTTTCGTGGAAAAACATATTCGGAGTCAAAGATGGAGCAGTGAAGTGCAAGGGCTAGTCGCTACTAATTCTGAGGATATTTCCAAAATGGATGTAGCAGGAGTAGTGCCTTCGGTTCCGTTCGAACCCGGGATGGACTTGTATAAACGAATGCTTTCGGAACATCGCCACGTGGGCGATGGGCATTCTAAGTGAAACGTTCTAAAAGGTAATGCTTAGCCTCAAGCCTCATCAACCGGGAATGACTGAAAATCAGAGGATATGCAGCAAGGCTTGGTGGGCAGCACCCATTTTCGGGTAAGGTCATTCCTGTCTAGATGTCCCTTTTATTTCGGCTTAGTGGTGTGGTTGCTGATCCCAAACGCAGGGTGATCTTACTCGGGACTATCCAGTAAGGGGTAGTCCGGGCCTTGTGTTGCAGGGGATCGGGCGTGGTCCTCGGTACACTGATCTAAACCAGGCACCGTGACAAGTGGTACCCCAGTGCCTATTCATTGTTGGAAATCCATTCTCCCTACGAGCCTTTTACGAGTTTTGTTTGTATTACCCACTCTGTGGCTAGTAGCTGGAATTTAATAGATGTAACAATTTCGGCTATTTTATAAGTATTTGTATATAGACCCTATTATAATATCAGTGGATTTTTATAAAAAGTGTTTTAGCTATCGTAAGGTAAAAACACGACATGTTTATTTGTGGCGTGGTCTTACGAGATGCTTTTGTTTTCAAAAGGATTTTTTGAAACTCTAATAATCAATTTGGGTGCATTATTATCAGCTGGTATTCCAGACTGACTTGAGTGTTATTTCATTATAATGCTCAGGTCAGACCGAATATTATATGTTCAGGATAGGGTGCTATGGAGTAGGGGAGGAGCTGGAGCCCGAGACGTATTATCCGTACTTGTATATTTTTATCCGCTGCTATGGTTGTATGAAATTGTCTAACCGGTAATTGTTGTATGTTAGAGATACTCTGATGATATATTGTATAGAACTGATATAGTTTTCATTTTGTGTAAAGATCTGATATTATACATTATATTTTATTCCGCTGCGATTGTGAGATTCTGACATTGTTTAGTTTCTTCTTCGTCTATCTCTTCTTCTTTAATCCTAATGGTTCGTATTTCTGTTCCACTTGAGTAAATTGATGTAGAATAGTGTTGACTCAAGGGGTACGGATTTGCGCTTCGAATTTATAAAAAATGTTTAATCGTTAGATCCTACTTTTAGGGTCGTTTGAATTTGTAAAAGAAGTTAATATTAGATCCTATTTAAGTGATTAAGATTTAATAACACATAGAGGGGCGTTTTTGGTAGTTCACGTTGATACCAAAAAAGTGCGACATCAAAACTATTACAACTATTATTAAAGATTATCAAATCTTAATCACTTAAAAGTAGGATCTCTTATTAAACTTCTTTTACAAATGCAAACGTCCATTAAAGTAGAATCTAACAATTAAATATGCTTTACAAATTCAAAATGCTTCTGAAAGTAGGATCTAAAATTAAACTTCGTTTATAAATTCAAAATATTTTCTTTACAAATATACAAATCTTAATATCATTCAGCGTTGGTGTCACACTTTTTTGTATCAACGTGGACTACCAAAAATGCCCCTATATATATTATAAAATCTTAATCACTTAAAAGTAGGATTTCATACTAAACTTCTTTTACAAATTCAAACGACCATAAAAGTAGAATCTAACAATTAAATGTGTTTTACAAATTCAAAATGCTTCTAAAAAATAGTATCTAAAATTAAACTTTCTTTACAAATTCAAAATATGTCTTCACAAATATACAAATCTTAATATCATTTGAAAATAAAAAATAAAAATCATTTTTTTACTTACTTAAACATACACAATTTATAAGGAAAACTGTTCATGCGCAAAACGCGTGCCATGACATAATTATAAGTGAATTTTTGTGCAAAATGTCACATGCCTTTTTTTACCCTTTTGTTAAGGTTGGATTTTAATTTTACTAGCTATAAATTTTAATTACACATACATATAATTGCATGTCCTTTTGGCTTAAACTTATAGATTCTTAGATGTAACCATTAATTCAGTTTTAAATCTTATCAAATTAGATATTGTTTTAAGTTTTGATTTCATAGTGTGTAAACTTGTCAACCTTACTTTAAATATATACATACATACATACACACACACATGTGTGTGTGTGTTTATGCAATCCGGTTTTTTCATAGAACTCACTCCTATTATCTCTAGAAATAAGAAATGCTTCCATCCCTAAATAATAAAATCTATATAAAATAGGAAAGCAATCTTCGGTTAAGGCAATAATGGATATAAGGGGATTAATGCAACTGTTGACACCAAGGTTTGTAGCCCAAACCGAGAATCGAAAGATATAAACCCTAGTTTACATATTGCGATGTCGATTGGATTTGGGAATTAGAGAGACAGAGCTATCGGTTCTAGATAGAGAAGAGTAAATCGGTTCTAGATAGAGAAGAGTAAGGTAAGGCATCTAAAGGATCGCGATGCAGATATGCTTCAAAGTTTGGCTTTGGAGACTATTATCGATAATGGTTGTGAATGATGGGATCCGCGATGGTGATTCAATTATGTAAATCGCGACGGATCCATCACTAATTAGGTCTAAAATGAAAACACACATCTGAAAATTTCGTTAACCTAGATCGAGCAATTTTGATGGCAGTGGTAGATGTTGGAAAAAAATATCTCCATATAAGTTGAACCGTTGACACATGAGTAAAACCATTAGAAGAAGACCTCAAGTGATGAGCGG
Organism: Allium cepa; assembly: GCA_030765085.1. Lineage (NCBI taxonomy): Eukaryota > Viridiplantae > Streptophyta > Magnoliopsida > Asparagales > Amaryllidaceae > Allium > Allium cepa. Next base: position 1,025,756,041 of record CM060932.1, on the reverse strand, counting down.
TTGCTGTAACTCGAAAAGGGGAACATACTGATTTTTTACGGTTATATAACCACATCCATTAAGCTGAAGAAACACGTATAGTGTCAAATTAGTTTGAATGGACTGCTTTCAAATTTCAAAACACGGTGGATATGGATGCAAACTACTGTATGGGCTGAATATATATATTTGTAGTTATGATGTAAATTAGGATTACATGTGTATTTTCTATGTGCTGTGTATTTTTTTTTTGAGGAATATACTACGTGTTTTCGTTTTCCCTTTGGGAAATCAATAAAGGAACCCATTTTCATATATATATATATATATATATATATATATATATATATATATATATCCGTGTTTGAGCACATACATACGTATGTAAGACCCATATAAATGTACATATTTTATTAGTCAAAATTTTTGGACAACAACAGCATGGTGAATTAAATAGTAAATATCATTAATATGTCAATCAATCTAATTAAAGAGAGAAAGAGAAATTAAAGGTTTCTCTCTCTATATTTACAGCCCTATTTTCCTTTCATTGATTATTCGTGTTAAGAGAACAGAACAAAAGTTTTCTTTCTTTACACTTTTACATGTTTATTTACATACATACATACACACTCACACACACACTCTACTTATGTGCTGCACTTACCATTCAAACACATGAACGTCTTTGATACATTCATTATATTACATATTTATTTAAATTAAATTTAAAATTCATTTCAACCAAATTAAATAAAATATGATTTTATTAAAATTATTATTAGATTGTATCTAATAATATTTTTAAACTTTACAGGTCCAATAAATCCTTTTTTTTTTGAAATCTACCTATTTCACCTACTTTCGACTGGCCCAGTTCCAACACTCCACCTCTATAACAAATCAAGCTACCTAAATATAATGAGATGATCGTCGAATCAATGATGAAGGAAAACCATTCTTAATGATATCGGCACATATATGAGAAGCTTTGGTTTGAGAAGAAGAGAAGAAGGCCCTAAAAAAAGAATAAAAAGGAATCTCATAAGAACAAAAAGAAGAATAAAAAGTAATCTTCTTAAAGTATTATAACAATTTTATTTGATTATTTTTGACAAAAATAAGTGATCCTCTATCCTAGGTGGAACACTCGTGTTATTTTATTACACTAAAAAAGAAGCTACCAACATGTCTAGTAGGTCCATAGTAAAAATCCCCCACTCTTAAAGCAGTACCCTCTTCCCATGCAATGGTAAATAAAAATAAAAATCCCCCACTCTTAGAAACTAAGGTCCATAGTAAAAACGAAAAAAATAGAGTCAAATGAGAATGATAAGCGATCAAATCCGTGAAGCAGCTTTGTCCATCCAAGCCACTAAAATATCAACAGTTGTAAAAAAGAACTTAACAAAAAATGCAAGTCTAATTAATATATATGTATATAAATAAATATTTCTATACATACATACACACACACACATATACATAAGAGTATAATAATCTAGTAATAATAAAATAAATAACAATATGACCAAACTAGGTGTGAGACAATATAAAATAATGTAAATAAAATGACAATAGAATAAAACAAAATAAAAAAATCTAACTTAACCCTAGATATGCTCCAGTGTGAACTATCCATCAATGATTGCAAAATATGATGAATCCATCAAAGCGCTGATACAACTAAAACTGAAAACAACATCTCAACCTAATGATTAAATCACAACAAATATATGTATATAGGTGTGTTATATATAGATATGTCATAATAAGAAAAATAAAATCCTAAGTACGAAACTAAGTAAGAAATAAAGGAGTAAATAATGAACATTATAATATGGTATATTAATGAAATGAATAACAAATTCCAAATTAGAACATTTTATAGTCAACTAATTTCCTATTTAAAAATCTGCATCAGAAAATTCATTAGTGCACATATCAATTAATGATTTATGCAGAGTGCTATTATTATTTCTATTTTTAGGGACTAGATTTTCCTGAACTGAATTAATATAATATTTTACCCTTTTAAGATATTCTTTGAAACTAACATTGTTGCCTATAACTAGGGATTGAAATACAATTAAAACAAAACAAGACAATTGTATAGTTAAATTTTTCATGGAGTATTTATATGATTAAAAACTCCTTGATTTCTTTCAAGCCATATATACCAACATATTATAGTAAAAATAGCACTAAACATTAGTCTATTTGAAATCCAATATTACAAATTCTAATATTATGCCAATATAATTCACAGTTATATCACTGTATGTTACATTAAAATCAAAAATTTTAAGACAATTTATAAAAATAAAATTAGTCGTTTGCAGTCAAAAAATAAATACGAAATATTTTCCAATCTCATATCAAAGAAAATCATTTGTTATCTATAACTATATTTTTCTTATATAAAGTTCTAGCATTTAATTTTATATGTACAATTAACCATATATGTACTTTTGTTTCGGACGGATTATTACCTTTTCGAATATATTTAAATATGTTCGACTTTGTTCCCAAAAAATTTAGAAACTTGAAAGTAGACTGCGAAGCGTAAATTTTACTCTTATCTTAACACCATATTTCAATGTTATTTTCATTATCAATAATATATTATTCCAGTTTAGCATAAAGCTGCACAAACTGGGATAAAGTATTTCCAACTAATGTGCGATTAAAACCAAATTTCCATGAAAAATTAAATTTGGTCTATCTGTTTCTGAAATCAACACATTTTTAAAATTATAAATTTTATAAAGTTCGGTAAATTCCACTTTAAAAGGAATAACCGATATCCAACAATCATGCTAGAATGAAGTATTATTCACGGAACATGCCATATTATTAATTCCTATTTTTTCAGATATTATAATGTTTTATTATCGATTTTCAAAAATGAAAATTATTATTTTCATTACTCGTAGTAACATTGTGTAAATTATATGTACCGCCATACCATTGATTTGATATTGCTTTGTTTCAAATTTTGAAACCCATTTCCTTATAAAGAGTATTTAAATTATGTAAATTTATAATATATTACCCTCTCTCCTCTTTAGATTTACATACCATTTCCTATTTAACCAAACACTTTGAACTATCACTAGAGTTATTCCCACTCTATAAAAATCTCTTCCATTTTTTCCTATTTTATTGGTTATGCAATCTAGAAAGCAATTTAGTAATAACCATCCTACCGGCCCTCGATTCAGATCTGGTTTTTAATTTTTTTTGAAAGGTAAGACGACTTTTACAGTGGACCGTCCACTTTCTATTATTCCAAAAGAAAATTATAAGCTGCCAAGACAAATATAATTCACACCTAGAGTTACATAACCTAATACAATAATAAAGCTTGAACATAAAAAGCACAGCGATCAATTTAAAATTTCAAACAAAGCCTAAATATAACACAATTGCAGTGAATAAGATGGCAATAAGCCAAGAAACAGCTCAGAAACAATGACCATTTAGTTAACTAGGAGAACAATACCAAAAGAAGGCACAACGACTAGGAACATCATAACATAACTAGGAGAACAATGCTACAAGCTATCACAGATAAATAATTGCACATACCATTCTGAAAGGAAATCACTAGAAAAACCAATAATCACATATTCGTACAAGCAGTAGGAGGATAAGGCAGACAGAAACAACACTCCAATTTTCCTAGCACGACAGCCATCCAAAGCAAACGAACCTCCGTTGAAAAGCAATCGCAAAGGTAGAACACTGTTAAGGCGAGAAAATGGCAGAGCACGCAACTGTAAGAAGCCAATTCAATGTACTAGAAGCGAAAACAGTTTCCATAAAAACCAACACACGACATCCAAAACAGATTTGATCAGAAAACCAAATGCTCCACTAAAGCACACTACAAGAAAAGCACTCAGAAACCACCAAAGACTAGATATAGAAGTGCCACAAGTATAGAGGACCGACAAGAGGAGTACCAAGACCACAAAAATGAGAGAATAACAATGCTGATCAAATGTCGCCACTTTCGCTGCAAGTAGTCACCAAGGGCGAATTGTTAGGATGAAGACGCGGGTGAGTTGAAGGATCAGAACACTTCATCTGGAGACTGGTCGAAAGTCGATCTAAGATGCCAAAAATGGATGTTATAATGGGAGAAGCAAATCTGATGAGATCTGATTGAGATTAGAGAAGCATGAAAGAAATTTCATGTGTGGTGCAAGTTGCAAGCAACACCAATAGGAAAAGCTAGGGTTTAAGGAGAAAAGAATGTAGAAAGAATGGGAATAAAGGAAAAGAAGGAGCGAAGAAAGGAGAAGGGGGAGGTGGAGGGGAAGAATAACCCTAGTCCCTGTTCATGAAGACTTGACAACATTTATTTTTGACTATTTTTTAACTTTTTACAAGTAGCTGTTTCAAGTGTCAGATCTTGAGGATCGAACCCGTGACATTTAATTTTATAGCATAAACTTTAGATTCTGCTCTGATTTTGAATTTTTTACTAAGTAAATGATTAGATATTGTGGAAAAGTTTTAAATTTTAAATTATTAACGTGCTTAAAATAGTATAATTTTATTTAAAAAAGTTCAAGAATCATATATTTATATATAATTTTAAATAACGTTTTGTACATCCTCTGTTGCGGTGTAAATCTCAACATCTATGTACGTACACATGAACTATATACATAATATATTATGATGCACATACATTATACACACATTAGTTATTTGGATATTCTCAAATCAAGTTCAAATTTGAAATCGAAATAAATTCATTAAATAGATAAATCCAATAAAATAAGATGTTATATAAATTATATTTTTGATTAGATCTAAAATCAACTATACTTTATAGGCCTAACAAAGAACCAAAATGGAATTTGTTTGAACTTAACCAATGTAACCTGTTTTGACCTGATCTTGTTCCTTCATGAGATTGTGCTGCCAAGGTCCATAATTACTTTGAGCTGTTGATATGGTTGTTTGATTGACGTGTTTGTCGACAAGGATGCCACTTGGACTGTGGGGTTGAGATGATTGTCAGTTAGTGATCCGTACTCCAACTTGCCTTGGTCGGGAGCAGGCAATATAGGATCAGAAGTGGTTGTGCAGATGCACTTTGCTTGGGGGACAGCAAAGGATATGGAGTGATTGCTGCACTACCGCGCCTTTACCAAATGAACTGTGTCGCATGCACCAGTCTTTTCAATGAAACAGTGCATGCAAAGCTTCTTTTTGCAACGATAGTTAGGTACCCGTCGTCGAAGCTTGTTGAGTCTAGACAAGATGGCTTCAGAAGATGCAGGCTATTAAGATGGAAGGTGAGCAGAGGACCTTGCCAGAGAGTGAACCGTTGGTTGTGCCACTTGATTGTTGAGAGATGCATTTTGCATATCGAGCTGCTATTTGCTGCCATCACCAGTTGATGACCACATGGGCATTACAAAGGGTTTATGGGTGCGTTGGTGTCGGACGAGCAACTTTGATGGGAGAAACAAGCTACTAGAGTCGGGAGTGGGCTTTGTGAATAAAGACAAGCCAATGTTCCAACCTTTGGAAGTGAACGGGCCTGAGAGCAAGCCAACATGCGGGCTACATTGTGACCAAGAAGTTGGCGGTTGGAATTATGTGGGCCAGTAGAACTATGCTAAATGGGTCATTCTATACTTGCGAGAAAAACGCGCAGCACATGCAATTTTGAGTATTGCTTACGTTTAGTCATGTTAGTACTCAAATTCCATATTTTTGATGCTCGTGATTTTTGTTGAAACTTCTCTTATTGAGGATGTTTTCTTGATGAAATGTGTGGCATCATGTCTTGATAATGTGTTTGGGTCATGCAGCTTGTGCTTTTGAATGTGTCGTTCCTAACATTTATGGATGACAAGTGAGTTGTTTTGGGTGATTGTTAAGTGTTGCTTTGCGCAACTCGTGGAGTGAAAGTGTTCCTTGGATGTGCCGAAGTTGTTAAGGATGTTAGTCTCACACATGTGTTAACTTTATTTTATAAAATTGGACGAAACACTACAAAACCTAATTTACCTTGCCAAAAATTGAAAGAGGGGGAAATTTTAATATTGGTGTGAAGTGTGAAATCTAAAGTATTTAAAATTGGATGATGTTTTGAGGGCATGAAAGAAGGTTATTGAGGTGTAAATAAAATTAGAGCTGACAATTAAACCGATAAGCATAAACCTTAATCGATCTTGATCCGAACTCAAACTCAAACCCAATGAGTTTCAGGTCGGGTCCAAGTGAATAAAAATACCATAAAAACTCAGTTAAGCCTGATTCGAACCAACTTGATTCAAAATATCTGATTCGGAATATCCGATCAAAATGATGAAAAATACGCATTTTTGTGTTATTATCCAAATCTATCTGATCTGAACTGAACTGATCCGACATGAATCGAATGAATTTGTATTTTAAAATACACATTTTGAACTCGACAAAATCCGACCTAAAATATACGTTTTTGGTATCTGACTATGAAGAATGTTCTCCCATTGTATTTTTAGTTGCTATTTATTATTATTATTGTTTAAAACGTGATCATATTTCAGTTCACGCATCTTATCATCAATTTTCACTTCTTCAACTATATCAACTCTTCTCCAAAAACGTCCTTCGCAGTTCGCAGAATACACGACAAAAAGCACGCTGACTGTGATTAGAGTCTTTCCCAGATTATTATTATTTTTTCTTTTAAAATGGGATCGCTTACTCAGTTTTCTCATTTTACAGTCGATCTTCACTTTCCTAAACTTATCTCAACTCTCCTCCAAAAACGTCCTTCACAAAATACACTACAAAAAGCGCGGCAACTTCATGCGATGTTGCTCACGGCAACACCGAAATCAGACAATCCCTTCTTGTACAACAACCTCCTCAACCTCTATCTGAAACAAAATTCATCCATCAGTGCATGCAACTTGTTTGACACAATGCATACAAGAAACACAATCTCTTACAATACATTGATTTCTTCATATTCTAAGTCATCAAGACACGCACATATATCTTTTGTGCTATTTAATGACATGGGTTGGTATGGTATGAGTCCAAATGCTTCTACTTTTGCTAGCATTTCTCATGCAGCTAGTACCATTGGCCACAGTTTTATTGGTCAATGTGTGCATTGTAAAGCTGTGGTTACTGGATTTTATTCGAATTTGTGTGTGCAAACTTCTATTCTTGGAATGTATTCAGATTACGGAGAGTTTAAAGATGTTGAAAGGGTGTTCGTTGAAATGGATGCAAGAGACAGTGTAGCTTGGAATAGCTTGATTTACAGTAGTGTCAACGGTGGCAGAGTTAAAAAAGGGTTAATACTTCTCAATAACATGATCAAAGAAGGTATTTTACCTGATCAATGCACATTTTCTATAGTGTTGAATGCTTGTGCAAAAGTTAATGATCTGAGATGCGGCCGAATGTTACATGCCCATATATTGAAGCTGGAAATGCAAGCTGATAATGTCTTACAAAATGCTCTACTTGACATGTATTCAAAGTGTGGAGACTTGTTTACTGCTGAATCAGTCTTTGGGAGGATCAAGAATCCTGATTTAGTTTCTTGGAACTGTATGATATCAGCTTTTTCAGATATAGATGCTTCAGATAAAGCAATTGATGCTTTTCTGAAGTTGAAATATTTTTCTAAACCCGACGATTACACATTTGCATCCATAGTTATAGCTACTGCTCCATTCCCATGCATATATTATGGAAAACCTCTTCATGCTGAAATTGTCAAAACAGGTTATCAGTGCAGCTTATATGTATGCGGCACGCTTATCAGCATGTACTTTTTGAATTCTGATCCTTCTGCTGCTATAAATATTTTCAACTCCATTTTTAACAAGGATGTTGTATTATGGACAGAGATGATTCTTGGTCATTCAAGGATAGGAGAGCTTGAAACAGCTATCAAGTATTTTAAACTTATGCTCCAAGAAGGCTATAACATCGATAGCTTTTCAATCAGTATCGCATTGAGCTCTTCAGCAGATATTGCTGCTTTGAGGCAAGGAGAGACGATTCAGTCACTTTCAATCAAGTCAGGTTACGAAGAAAATATGTGTATTTGTGGTAGTTTAATCGATATGTACGCCAAAAATGGAAATATGGATGGTGCTTGTTTGATATTTCAAAAGATCAAAAAACCAGATTTAAAATGTTGGAATTCTATGATAGGAGGATATGGAAACCATGGACATGCAGACCGAGCTTTTGAGCTTGTTAGTAAAATGAAAAAAGAAGGCATTGAACCCGATCATGTAACATACCTCTCTCTTCTATCTGCATGTGTGCATAAAGGTTATGTAGAAAGAGGGAGATATTATTGGCATAATATGATCAGCGATGGCATTACACCTACGCTTAAACATTATACGTGCATGGTCAGCTTGCTAAGTAGGGGCAGACTTTTAGATGAAGCAAAGCAAATGATATTGCAGTCGCATTATAGTGAAAAGTTTACTGAGTTATGGAGAATATTGTTGAGTGCATGTGTAGGTTTTAGGAACTTGGAGACTGGAGTTTATGCAGCAGAACATGTTTTGGAGTTGGAGCCAGATGATAGTCCTACTCACGTAATGCTTTATAATCTGTATGCTTCGTTGGGTAAATGGGACAATGCAGCAGGTATTAGAAAAAAGGTTAGGGGACTCATGCTTGAAAAGGATCCTGGGTTGAGTTGGACTGAATTAAATGGCTGTGTTCATGTTTTTTCTGCTGATGATGAAATTCATCAAGAGGTAAGTAATTGCAGAAAAGAGCTGTTTAGGCTGAGTGATAATTTGAAACGACAGAATTTTTTTGAAATGGTGGAAATAGTTGAGTTTTGTGATTAAAATTTTAAATGATTATGCATTGTGAATTGAATGCTAGATTGTTGAAGCAACTGCAGGTAAAACTCATTATCAGATACCAATTGAAATATAGGTCATCTTATAGGTGAAACTACTACTGAAGATGTCAAATTGGTATGTAGAAAGAAAGGAAGCTAGTGTCCAAGTTGTTTCACAGAGAGTATTGAAAAACCTGAAGACTTAAACTGAAGACTTTGTAGATATGAAAAACTGAGAGATGGATGCTATGTCTCCAGTTTTTTCAATAGAGAAGGACTATTGAAAAAACTGAAGAACTTACAGAGAGGAAAAATTGAGAGAAAAATGCTGTCTTAGGTTTTTTCAGTGATACCACCCATTCCAATCTGGTAGATGTTCTCCTCTCTACCCTAGAGTAATTGCTCGCTGCTGAGTTTGAGCATAGCTTCATGTATTTCCTTCTGAAGCCCTCTTCAAATATTCAAGTCAGGTTTGTTGCAGCTCGAGTCTTTGACATGAGGGATGAATGAATCTATTGACACTTGTAAGATGAATCATCTCCCTGATGTTTGCCTAGGCAAAAAGCATTGATTCGATGGGGAAGCTGAAAATACCACTAACTATGCATAAGTTATAAAAGATACTTATGGATAAATATGCCTATCTTCCCATAGCCTCTATGGAGCGTGGTTATGCTATTAAAACTTAACTCTTATAGCCGTACCTTGGTTTCTTTGAAATTCAAAAAGAACAAAAAGAAATGAGACTTTATCTTCTTCTACGTAGGCCCGATAAACACAATTTCCATGGTTCTGACTACTGCATTGGTCGGTTTAGAGGTGATTCTTTTCATTTTATTTAGTTATTCTACAGCACTGAATATCCGAGTTCATCAGGTGCCTCTGATGTATCCTCTTCGGAGGAACCATAAATAGAAAGAAAGAATACCGACCATAGGGCTTTGTATCTATAAGTTCGTCAGACCCCGTCGAACTTGATAAATTCTGGGAAGAAGTGTACTCTTCAATGAGTGGGGGTAAGAGAACCTTCTTCAACCTCTGAATATAATACTAAAGTAATGGAAATGTTGGATACAAACCGTAATTGGTATAAGAACTTAAAATTACACAAAAGTAAAAAAAAAAATATGAAAGAAAGCAAGCCCTATGTGATCTATCAGATTTTCAGAGTTATGTCGAATTAACAATGTCTTATTCTGTTCCAAATATGTATTCCCAATATAATAAACTTATGACAATGCTAACATGCGATAGTTCTGGTGAGGAACTCCAACTTTGCTCGGGATTTTTTGAAGTAGAACCAATGTGGCTTAGAAGAAGATGAACTAAAAGCTTTAAATGATGTCTGTCATATTCATACTATCGAAGCTATCATAGTTTATGTGTTTGCTAACTTGTATTCTAAACAGATTTTAGAAGACGATCCCAAAGTGAAGCTTGTGTCGTTAGTTCAACATCTTGATGATGCAATACGAGGTGAATTTGGTCTTGGTCAATCAAATAAAAAGACAATTGGTTATAATTTAATTCGTTTTTTTTGTTGATCGAGATTTTATCTCCGTAGCATCTGTTACTATAAGTTTTAAGAATACAAAGAATAAAAAGAGTCCTAAAAGAGTGAGCTTTCCTTGTGTTGAATGTCATTTCTCTCTCAAATTACTACCGTTGAGAGTTAATCTTCCAATGATTTATTATCCTTGAAATTGGTTTACAAATCTTAAGCGCTTATAAAGAGGGGGTGATATCAAACTTAATGAGTTAGCAGGTGGTTATCTGACAACATCATCTAGGAATTATGATCGCTTTAGTCTATTAGCATCTCAGGATACTAATAATTTCAATATTATTCTAAAAGATGTTCCTGATTTGTGTTCTATTATGAATGATCTATAGAAATTGCTTTCTGGATCAATGAGACTATGTTGGATTTTATCCTTAATAACCGTTCCTTGTTAGAATTGGCCGGTATGTTTAGGGATAGACGAATGGCCAATGTTAAAATGATTGATTCCTATCCCATGTTAAAGAATTTATACTATAAAAATAGAGCCATAAGGAATAAATATAAATATATACCCGAATTAGAATTGGAATTCTCTAAGCATGCGTAGCAAGCTAGGTTTGAAGATTTCATTCTAGATCTAGCAAAAGCATACCGAGGTTATGAGTTTTTTCTTCTCCTTTTTTCGGACTTCCGTGGTCAAATCTACCATACCGATCTCTTATATTTTCGCGAGTGTGATATCGCAAAATCTTTGATTCTGTTTTCAAATAAAATTGATAAAGCTTCGAGCACTATTTCCAAAGAAGAAATTGATTTCTTATACTAGGCAGCTACAACATTTAAGTATAAAATGTGAGAAATGCGGAATACGGATCTTAAGGCTAGGATTAATATTAAAGGGGGGAAGGGGTGAATAGTGTTTAAAGGAATTACTAAACCTTTTTGAGTTTTTGTTAATTTGAACACAAATGTATGCAATATTCAGACACAGATATGATTACAGAAACAAACATAGATGCAGAAATAAAGTAAATGCAATAAAGGAAAGAACACACCGAATTTTATACTGGTTCGGAATTACCCTACATCCAGTCACGCACACAAGTACGGATTTCCTTTCAAAAGCAATTGTACAATTACACCCTCGATTTTATGGTCACGAGGTACACTACTCCATATTCACAATCCTCTGGGTAAAGATACTTGATTTCAGGGGAAACAAGTTCACCCAATTGATTTCCATGCCTATAATCATACCCTTTTTTACTTAATTGATTTCACATTCTACAATCACACCTTTTCTCGCTTAGTTTATTACAAAGAAGCCTATAATTCTGAATAGCACTGAGATCTTATAGAGATAGTGATAGAGAATCAAACCAGAAATGATCTAGTTAGATTCAATGTTGATTTCGGCAGAGTAATGGTAAAAATGTGTATAAAGAAACGTGGAAGATGAAGAGGAGTGAAATCAAAGAAAAAATGAATGAAAATTCGTTTAAAACTGCCCCTATTTATAGTAGAACAACAACCATGTCCATTCGTGGAAGGATATGGCGAATAGACGCTTCCTTTGAAATTCAAATTATTGAAATAAACTGCTACCATGTCGACAGGGGGTACTTGAGGATGTCGACATGCCTAAGGAAATTTTGGTAATTTGTTTTTCCTTGAAAATAACTTTCATCTTGTATTAAAACTATTTTAAACTTTATAAATATACTTAATTATAGTTAAAATACATAAGTAAATATAGAAAATAATATTTTGGGGGGTGTGTGTGTGTGTGTGTATAATTTTACTATAATTTTATATTTAAATCTAAGTAAATATTAAAAGTTAATTATTATTAAAAGATAGTTTAAAATTAAGGATATTTTGATTTTGAAAATAAAGATTATTTTGAGGCTAAAAGTATTTAAAACCATGATAGATGTTTTTTATTCTTTTAAAAGGAAGGTTTTGAAATCATTTTGAAAGTAAGATATAATTTTGTAAAATCATTTGAATAAAAGGTTTGCGGATACAAAACAATGTTCCACTAGATTTTTCGTAGGTTCCATCCTACTTAGGGTTTCATCCCTTTAACATGCTCGAAGTGGATTCCATTCTACGAATAAATTGGATTTTAAGATGCTAGTGCTTTTCTAGGAGTTTTAACAAAATTCCTAATTAAATTAATTATTATTGAAATCTTGAACTCTTGATATTCTTGATACTCATGAGTCTTCAATCTTGATATCTTGAACTCTATACTGTACGGTCTTCATTCTTGGTACCTGCATGGTTACTCCTGCATATACATATATATCTAAACTATAATGTTAGCATTTATATTTTATAATCTTATTCTAAGGTTGTTGTCATCAAAACCATTATCTCAAGGACTAACAATCTCCCCCCTTTTGATGATGACAACCTTTGTTTATAAAATATTACTTCTATCCTAATAACTCCCCGTAAAACTAAAACTCTCCCTTAATCTATGCCTAACTATCCTATTTTATATTTCTCCCCCTTTGTCATCAATAAAAACTAACTCCAAACTATAGAACTCTCTCTTATTCTTGTACTAAAATACCTACATTAATATTATATTCAATGGAGTATATAATAGATAAATTAAGAGATAATTATACTGATAGACATGATAACTAACCAAGGATCATATAAATATCAATGTGTTTTTATACATATTTTGCACACCAAACATCAATCCATACTAAAACCAAATCAAATCAATCCAAGCAATCAATCAAACAAAGCAACCAAATAAAATCAAACATTATGAGAAACTTCCACCCATCATTCTTCTCCAAATATAGGGTCTGCTTTAATGGCATCCCAATTTCCATTATCATTGGTGAGAGAGACATGAGGATGTGATTCATTATCATTTTTATGCAGGGAGGAAATCATCCATCGTATTGCATCGAAATGCTTTTTTTGCTCCTTGATCATTTGCATTTGACTCAAATCTAAGTCTCGCTGGTTATGAAGAATGAAAGAGAGAATATTCTTGAAAGAATTAAGGGTTTCTTCAAGATTCTTGGTTAAATTATGAATTGGATTGGCCATTTTTGAGTTTGTGAGAAGAAATGTAGATAAAGTAGATAAGAAATGATTTTGAGTGATGAATTCTGGAAGAAATAGGTATTTATAGGTGTAGAAATTCGTTTGAAATGAATAGACATAAGGTAGTTATTCAAATTTCAAACTTAAAATGAAAAGTCATTTCTGACTGGTACATGTCAACATGGTCAGGGGGAATGTTGACATGGTTCAGTGAATTTTGATGACTTATTTTGATTTTGTGAATAATTGTGTGTATATATAATTATATAATATACTAACATTTATTCTGGAGATAAGATAAGCTAGATAACAGAAAAGTAATTCAATTTCATTTCATAATAGAACGATACAATGATTAAACATTAAAAACTACACGAACATTCAAATAAAAATAAACTAAAACAAATACAACAAGATATAAAAAGGTAGAACTAGTTAGAGGATGACGAAGATGAAGATAATCCAAGCTTCTTGCTAAATTTGGAGAAAAACTTGTTCATCTTCGATGACATTTTATCAAGTTTCTTACCGACGGACCGTTTAAGAATCCGTTGATTCTCGACAATAGTCTTTTGATTTTTGAGTAAGGTTTTGTTGGTTGGATTAGGAGGATAGTCAATGCTTTCCAAAGATTTTTTACCTTCTTCTTCTTCTTCTATTTCCATTTCATCCCCTTCTTCTTCTTCCTCTTCCATCTCTTCATGAGCCAAACACTCTTCATTTTCGACAAGAGTCTCATAAGGTTGAAGAAAAAAATTCATAAGAGAAATGTTTGAATGATTAAAAACCTTTCTTGAAACAAATTCTTTTCCTTTGAAATCTACTCCAAAATAGTTAAAAATCCTAGTGACATAGATTCCATGATACAAAGTGTTTTCACCCATTTCAAGATTTTTGGGACGAAATTCATCCAAAATAACTTGCGCCCAATTAATATCATAATTTTCAAAAATAGAAAAAGTGCTTTGCAAACTTTTGAAGTTGGATTGTTAAAATTCCCCGATCTTGGGGTCAAAGTATGTTGTAAAAGAAGATTAACAATTCTACCTTTTGGTCGAAAGTTTCGATTTTTGAATTCAAAATTATCATTTCCTTCGAAAATATGATGAAATGTCTCACGATCATTTTCATCGATATTAAAACTAGAAAGATCCATTCCCGTGCTTTTGCAATCGAGAATGGTACCCAAAAGATCACAATTTAAAATGATTTTAGTGCCTTTGACACTACTCCAAATTTCATGATCATTTCCATTACAAAATCCGCGGTTAAGATTTGCATAATTTTTTTAACAAGACTTGGATAACAAACAAAATCATTTAGAGAAGCATCAACAAGACTAAGAACTTGATTATTTGCAAAAAGAGAATCGATTTCATAAGCAGAGAAATCTTGAAATAGAGCAAACTTCTCGGGATGGACTTTTCCATAGTTAGCATAGTTGATATATGCTTTTATAGCCTCCAATCATTGTAGAGTTGCTCTTTTATCTTTCTGAAAATTTTCATTGTGGAGGGGTTGCTTGAAGAAGCCATTAGAGTAAAGAATAGAGAGCTTGAAGTTTTGAGATAAGAGTTTGATTTGAAAATGTGAGTGAAAAGTTATGATAAAAGATAGTGAATAAATAGATTCTCAAAGGACATATTCTCTGGTCAAAATGTAGCTTTTCAGAGAATTGAATGAAGTGAAAAGATGGAAGGAAATTCAATATTTGAATTCAAATTTTGAATTTCAAATTTCAGTACCCATGTCGACATCATGGTGGGGACCGTGTCGATATATGTCTTTGAATTTCCATGATTGTTTTTCTTAAGTATTCTAATATATATATGTATATATATTTATTATTTTTAATGTATATATATATATTTGGAATATTACTAGAATTATAGTATATTCCATAAAATATTATGATACAATTAAAAATAAAAATAAAATAATAATAAAAATAATAATAAAATAATAGTAAAAATTAAAAAAAAAATTAAAATTCAAACAACACACCAATTTAAAATCAATCAATCGAGCATCCAATTCTAAGCATGCAATTTCAACCAATTGTATTGTAAATATGTACCTTTTTCTGAGTCCGTTTCTTTGAATTCGTCGTCGTGAACTGGCGTGAAACACATATTTGGATTATCTGTCTTCTGATCATCATCGCTTGAGGACGAGTCCGAGTCATCTAGAGTAGCAGTAAATGCACGTTTTTGTTTCTTTACGGAATCATTGTTTATAGGAAGATTTTGCCTATCTGGATACGGACAGTCTCTTTTGATATGGCTTGGTACGTCGTAGTTGAAACAATTGATATTGTTTGGCACGACATTCTGATTTTCAGAGTTCTTACAGTTGTTTCTCTTGAGATTGTTCATCTTTCTGTATTTCAGGAATTTTCGAAAATTCTTGGTCATAAGGGCTATCTCTTCATCATTATCGCTATTTGAGTCTGATCCATCGGTCAATGCATTGAAATCTATTGATTTCTTTTCAGATGCTTTGCTTTCTCTTCTCTCAATCATTTGGACTTCAAATGACATTAGATTTCCAATCAATTCTTCTATCTTTAAGGTACTGATGTCATTTGCCTCTTCGATCGCAAGTATCTTTTGATCCCATTCTGGAGTAAGAGAATTTAAAAAATTTCTGACTTGATCTTCTTCTGAAAATTCCTTTTCCAAAGATATTAGAGAATGCACAATGTTCTGAAATCTACTATACATATCTGAAATAGACTCATTAGAATTCATTTTAAATAATTGAAACTGGTTTGTGAGCATGGAAATTTTGGTCTGTTTAACTTTGCTTGTTCCTTCATGAGTAACTTGCAAAGTTTTCCAGATTTCATATACAGACTTACAAACTGACACTCTATTAAATTCATTTCTATCAAATGAACAAAACAGAATATTCATAGCTTTAGAGTTATTTTGTGCAACGATCTTTTGCTCAGCAGTCCACTGTGCAAAGTCAGTTGTGGGTTCAGAATATTCAGTCTATGTGACATTCCAAATGTCTAGTCCTATAGATTGTAAATATATTTTCATCCTACATGCCCAATATGCATAGTTACTGCCATTAAAAAGTGGTGGTCTAACCGTAGACTGACATTCTACAAATGAACTAGTGACAGGGATAATAGAACCAGTGTTGGTAGTGTTAACATTACCAATGTTAGTAGTCATTTTGAAATTTTTTCAAAATTCAGATTATGAAAACTTTGAAAATCTTGCTCTGATACCAAATGTGAGAAATGCGGAATATGGATCTTAAGGCTAGGATTAACACTAGAGGGGGGGTGAATATTGTTTGAAGGAATTACCAAATCTTTTTGAGCTTTTGTTAATTTGAACACAAATGTATGCAATATTCAGACACAGATATGATCACAGAAACAAATACAGATGTAGAAATTAAGTAAAAGCAATAAAGAAAAGAACATACCAGATTTTATACTAGTTCGGAGTTACCCTACGTCAAGTCCCGCACACAAGTACAGATTTCCTTTCAAAAGCAATTGTACAATTACACCCTCGATTTCAAGGCCATGTGGTACACCACTCCAGATTCACAATCCTCTGGGTATAGATACTTGATTTCGGGGCCAACAAGTTCACCCAATTGATTTCCAGGCCTACAATCACACCTTTTCTCACTTAATTGATTTCACATTCTACAATCACACCTTTTCTTGCTTAGTTTATTACAAAGAAGCCTATAACTCTGAATAGCACTCAGATCTTGTAGAGATAGTTATAGCGAATCAAACCAGAAATGATCTAGTTAGATTCAATGTTGATTTCGGAAGAGTAATGGTAAAAATGTGTATAAAGAAACGTGGAAGAAGAAGAGGAGTGAAATCAGAGAAAAAATGAATGAAAATTCGTTTAAAACTGCCCTATTTATAGTAGAACAACAACCATGTCCATTCGTATAAGGATATGGAGAATAGACACTTCCTTTGAAATTAAAATTATTGAAATAAACTGCTACCATGTCGACATGGGGTACTTGAGGATGTCGACATGCTTAAGAAATTTTGGTATTTGTTTTTCCTTGAAAATAACTTTCATCTTGTATAAACTATTTTAAATTTTATAAATATACTTAATTATAGTTAAAATACATAAGTAAATATAGAGAATAATATTTTGGTATATATATATATATAGAATTTTACTATAATTTTATATTTAAATCTATGTAAATATTAAAAGTTAATTACTATTAAAAATAGTTTAAAACTAAGGATATTTTGATTTTGAAAATAGAGATTATTTTAAGGCTAAAATTATTTAAAACCAGGATAGATGTTTTTGATTCTTTTAAAAGGAAGGTTTTGAAATCATTTTGAAAACAAGATATAATTTTGTAAAATCATTTGAATAAAAGGTTAGCGGATACAAAACAATTTCTACTAGATTTTTCATTGGTTCCATCCTATTTAGGGTTCCATCCCTTTAACGAGCTCGAAGTGGATTCCATTCCACGAATAAATTGGATTTTAAGATGCCAGTGCTTTTCTAGGAGTTTTAACAAAATTCCTAATTAAATTACTTATTATTGAAATCTTGAACTCTTGATATTCATGATACCCATGAGTCTTCAATCTTGATATCTTGAATCTCTATACTGTATAGTCTTCATTCTTGGTACCTGCATGCTTAGATCCTGCATATACATATATATCTAAACTATAATGTTAGTATTTATATTTTATAATCTTATTCTAAGGTTGTTGTCATCAAAACCATCATCTCAAGGACTAACATAAAAAACATTCTGATTATGGTAAAGCTTCATTACGGTATAAAGAAAATGTATATCCATTGTTATTTGATGATGATAACTTTACCTCTCTTATTGTGATTTCAAAGAATGCAGTTGATCCATTTCAGTTCTTATCTGTGGTTCTTTCCCATACGAAAATGGATTTTCTGACCCGATATGTGACTGTACCAGTTAGTCAAGATGCTTTTGCCTCTGCTTATCAAATAATGAGTTATTTTGTTCTGAACATGGAGATAGGTATTCTAACAAATATTCTACCCAATCCGAAATCCAAGATATTCATCTCTTTATTCTTTGTGAGTTGCATCCCTTCTTGAAGTCTTACATTCTCGACCTCTATTCTCTGATAGAACCAACATTGAATTCTAAGTTGGTGAAAAGCCTCTTTATGCCTATGATATATGGTAAGACAGTGAGGTTTATAACAGATGATATCATCTCTTCTTATGGTGATATACTTAATTATAAGGAATGCCAACTATTAGCTAATCACTTCTTTAACTATCTAAAAATCAAGTTTCAAGATATCTTAGCATTTGCGAATATGATTAATAATATTGGATATATATGTTCATATATAGATAGACCTGTGATCTATGATACAGAGCACTACACGACTATATTTGATATAAAAAAGAGGTTCTAAAGGTTAAACTATTCAAAAAAGAAAGCAAGAAGACTGATGAACGTAAGGTAACTTTTCGATATCCTACAGCTAATAAAGATACTCTTATGACATCCACTTCTACTTGCTTGAAATTTATTCATCATAAGGATGCCTATATTGCTATGGAACTGCTCTCTAAAGTCTTCCATAATAATAAGAAATTCTTAAGTTCTATATACACAGTACGCGATAATTTCTTAACACCTATGATTACCTCTTATAATTTACCACAATAGTATGTTGAAATTTTAGCTAATGAGTTACCTCATCACTAATGTTGGTCAATCCTTTATACTAATTAATATGAGAGCCGACTTAAGAAAATGTGAATTAGATAAACCAACCATAATCTTAAAGGGTTGATAATGAATCAAGTCAGACTTAACCATAAGATAATGAATATAATAGAAAATAAGGTGGAAATAAAAAAATAACTATATAATTACTATGTTGAATCGGTAACTCAAAGAAAACATATGTAACAACTTTCTAAATTTTTTAGGGAAGGATGATTATGCCTTACATTATCGGTAACGTTGAGCAGGTTAATTACTATAGCTATATATTAATTGAAGGCTCTAGATTAGTCAGGTTGATGACTACCTGTATATTAATTGAAGGGTGCTGTATATTAACTAATTGAAGGCTCTGACTGGTGATGTATACTAATTGATGGCTCTATAACATTAATATGGGTGCGTAGTCTCAGGCTTCTTTTAAGAATAATTCAAGTGAGTTTAACAAGGAAAGAATGAAGTAATGTGAGCGGGAGGTTCCAAGCTTCATAGAAATGGCAAGGCAAGCGAGGTTAACAAAGAAAGAATGAAGCAATGTGAGTGGGTGGTGGCGGGTTTCATAGAAAGGCTCCCTATACTCTATCATATGGCAGAAGGACTGAGAGTAAAGGGGATAGGATTCGGGCATATAAGTGCCATGGTAAGATAGAGGGTCTGAATAAACAGCATAGGGGAACATGGGCAAAGAGAGAGAGAGAGAGAGAGAGAGAGAAGCCTTGGTAATAGTCTTAGGTGTCAGATAACTCAATCACGAATATGTCAACGACTTGGTATCTTAGAGATGCAATAAGCGTAGAGTCATTAGGAGTATAAAAAGGCTTATGATCTCAGTAAAATAAGTCTAGCGAATATTGTATATTAATACAAATATACCAGGACTGCCCAGAATATGATATCCTGGGATCTTCAATTAATCGCACCGGTTCAACATCACTATCACTGGAATTTTCAACATCGTTATTACTGCATAAGTAACCTTTTATTTACTTTCCCTTTCGATATCACTTTCTAAATAATTCTTAAGAATTTCTATGCCAATATTAGTATCAATGGTAAGATAAATTTTACGACAGTTATAACAGAAAGCATATCTCTTAGGGTCAACTATCTAAAACTCGGTTAAATAATGACAGGGAAGGAACTTTGCTATCCGGTCCATTCAGGGCTATTGCTATAATGACAATAAAAATTCTTTTTTTTGAGGAAGAATATGATGGGTAGAGATTCCCAATGAATAAGTTGGTGTTCTTAAGAACCACGAACCAGCGTAAGCAAGTAAATACTCATTTGAAAGAGCCAATCAATTATGGACCAGGAATATTAGTACTCTTTATAATCTATTATTATGATTTATACTTGGCTTTGAACCTGCTATTAGATAGCATAACTAGGCTCCCTCCATGGGAAGATAAGCACATTTATCCATTAGTATCTTTTGTAAATTATGCGTAGTTAGTGGTCTATTCTCAACCGAGCTTCATCGAATTGATGCTTGTTGCCTAGGAAAACATCAGGGAGATGATTCATCCTACAAGTGTCAATAGATTCACTCATCTCTCTCATAAAAGACTCGAGCTGCAACAAACATGATTTGAATGTCTGAAGAGGGCTTCGGAAGGAAACACATGAAGCTATGCTCAAGCTCAACGGCGAGAAATTACTTCAAGGTAGAGAGGAGAGCATCTACTAGATTAGAGTGGGTGGTATCATTGAAAAAACTAGAGATATAGCATCTCTCTCTTTGTTTTTCCTCTCTATAAGGTCTCCAGTGTTTTCAATGGTACCATCCACTCCAATCTGGTAGATGCTTTCCTCTTTACCTTGAAGTAATTGCTCGCCATTGAGCTTGAGCATAGCTTCATGTGTTTCCTTCCTAAGCCCTCTTCAAACATTCAAATCATGTTTGTCGTAGCTCTAATCTTTGATGTGAGAGGTGAATGAATATATTTACACTGTAAAATGAATCATCTCCCCGATGTTTTCCTAAGCAACAAGCATCGATTTGATGGGGCTATGCTGGGAATAGACTACTAACTATGCATAAGTTATAAAAGATACTTATGGACAAATGTGCCTATCTTTCCATAAAGGGAGCCTAGTTATGCTATCTAATATCAGGTTCAAAGCTAAGTATAAATCATATTAATAATAGATTATGAAGAGTATAAATATTTTTGTCCATAAAAATTGGCTCTTTCAAACGACTATTTACTTGCTTACGCCATTTCGCAGTTTTTGAGCACTCTGACTTAGTCGTTGGACATCTCTACCAGTTTTGTTCTTCCTCAACAAAAAAGAATTGTTATTGTCATTATAGAGATAGCCCTAAATGGACCTGTATAGCATAGTTCCTTCCTTGTCATTATTTAACCGAGTTTTAGATGATGAAGTTGATAGTTGGCTCCAAGAGATATGCTTTCTTTTACCGCCGTCGTAAAAAATATTTATTACCATCGATACTAATATTGATAAGGGAATTCTTGAGAATTATTTAGAAAGTGATTTCAAAAGTGATATCGAAAGGGAAAGTAGATATGCAGTTTGTTATGCCAGTGATAACGATGTTGAACGATCCAGTGATAGCGATGTTGAACTGGTGCGATTAAGTGAAGAGCCCAGGATATCGTATTCCGAGTAGTCCTGTTATTCTTGTATTAATATAGAATATTCGCTGGACTTATTTCATTCATATTATAAGCCTTCTTATACTCTTAATGTCGCTACGCTTATCGCATCTCTAAGATACCAACCTTTTGATATATGCATGATTAAGCTATCTGACGCCTTAGACTATTACCACGACTTCTCTTCGTCTCTTTGCCTTTGTTCCCCCATGTTGTTTGTTCAAACCCTCTATCTTATCATGGCACCTATATGCCCAACTGCTATACCCTGTACTCTTAGTCCTCTCTTCATAGGATAGATTATAGAGAGCTTTCTATGAAGCCTGACACCTCTCGCTCACATTGCTTCATTCTTTCCTTATCAACCTCACTTGCCTTGCCTTTTCTATGAAGCCTGACACCTCCTGCTCACATTGCTTCATTCTTTCCTTGTCAACCTCGCTTTCTTTTTCCTTCTATGAATCCTAAGAGCACGCACCCCTATTAGCATTCCAGAGCCATCAATTAATATACAACACTGGTCAGAACCTTCAACTAGTTAATATGCAACACCCTTCAATTAGTATACAGCTATAGTCATCAACTAGATTAGTCCAGAGCCTTCAATTAATATATAGCTATGGTAATCAACCTGCTCAGCGTGTCAATAATGTTGGACATACCCATCTTTCCCTAAATATTTTAGAAATTTGTTATATGGATTTTCTTGAGTCACTGATTCAACGTAGCAATTATACAGTGACTGTTATTTCCACCTTATTTTCAATTGTATTCGTTATCTTTATTCAATATCAGTGCTTTAAGATTATGGATTGGTTTATCCAACTCACATTTACATAAATTAGCTTTCATATTAATTAATATATAGTTATTGACTAATATTAGTGGATGAGGTAACCCATTAGCTAAAATTTCAATGTAGCATTGTGGAAAATTATTGGAGGTAATCATATGTGTTATGAAGTTATCGTGTACGGTGTATATAGAACTTAAGAATTTCTTATCATTATGGAAGAATGTATAGAGAAGGTTCATAGCAATTTAGGTATCCTTCTGATGGATAAAGTTCACGTAGGTAGAAATAGTTATCTTATGAGTATTCTATTAGTTGTAGGATATTAAAAAATTACCTTACATTCATCAGTCTTCTTGCTTTCTTTTTTGAATAGTTCAACCTTTAGATCCTCTTTTTTATATTGAATATAGTCTTTTATAGTATTGAAGTACTCTGTATCATAGATTATAGGTATATCTATATATGAACATATATAACTAATAATATTAATATTTTCATAAACGCTCAGATATCTAGAAACTTGATTTCTAAACAGTTAAAGAAGTGATTAGCTAATAGTTGGTATTCGTTATAATCAAGTATATCACCAAAAGAAGAGAGGATATCATATGTCGTAGACGTCACTATCCTAGCATATATTATAGGGATAAAGAGGCTTTTCACCAGCTTACGATTCAACCTTGGTTTTATCACAGGATAGAGGTCGGGGATGTAAGATTTCAAGAAGGGATTCAACTCAGAAAGAATAAAGAGATAAATATCTTGAATTTCGGATTGGGTAGAAGATTTGTTAGAATACCTATCTCTGTGTTAAGAAGAAAGTAACTCATTATTTGATAAGCAGAGGCAGAAGCATCTTGACTAACCGGTACAGTCACATATTGGCTCAGAAAATCTATTTTCGCTTGGGAAAGAACCTTAGATCAAAGCTAAAATGGATACTTGCATTCTTTGAAAATCAAAAGGAGAGCTAAAGTTATCATCATCAAATAACAATGGATGTACGTTTTCTTTATACCATAATGAAGCTTTACCGTAATTGGATTTTTTTTGTTTATACTCAAATGTTGCAGCTACCGGTATAAGAAATCGATTTCTTCTTTGGAAATAGTGCTTGATGCTTATCAATTTTATTTAAAAACAAAATGAAAGATTTTGCGATATCATCCTCATGAAAATATAAGAGACCGGTACGGTAGATTCGACCACGGAAGTCCAAGAAAGCAAGAAGAAATAATTCATAAACTCGGTATGCTTTTGCTAGGTCTAGAATGGAATCTTCAAATCTAGCTTGCTACGCACGCTTAGAGAATTCAAATTCTAATTCGGATATATATTTATATTTATTCCTTAGGGCTCTATTTGTATAGTATAAATTCTTTAACATGAGATAGGGATCACTCATTTTAACATAGGCTATTCATCTATCCATCGGCATATCAACCAATTCTAACAAGGAACGATTATTAAGGATACAATCCAACAGTCTCATTGACCTGGAATGCATTTTTCTTTAAATCACTCATAATAAAACTCAAAGCAAGAACATATTTTAGAATAATGTTGACATTCTTAGTATCCTGAGATGCTAATAGACTAAACATTTATAATCCTTAGATGATGTTGTCAAATAACCACATGTCTACTCATTAAATGTGATATTACCCCGTCTTTTTAAGCACTTAGGATTTATAAACCAGTTTCAAGGGTAATAAATCATTGGAAGATTAACTCTTAATGGTAGTAATTTGAGAGAGAAATGACATTCAACACAAGGAATGCTCACTCTTTTAGGACACTTTTTATTCTTTGTATTCTTAAAGCACATAGTAACAAATACTATGGAGACAAAATCTCAACCAACAAGAAAATGAATTAAATTACGACCAATTATCTTTTTATTTCATTGACCAAGACCAAACTCACCTCGTATTGCATCATCCAGATGTTGAACCAACTACCCAAGCTTCACTCTGGTTTGTCTTATAAAATCTGTTTAGAATACAAGTGAGCAAACATACAAACTATGATAGCTTCGATACAATGAATATGACAGTCAGTATTTAAAGCTTTTAGTTCATCTTCTTCTAAGCCACACCGCTTCTCCTTTAAAAATTCCCGAGCGGGTTGGAGTTCCTCACCCAAACTATCATGTGTTAGCATTATCATAAGTTTATTGTATTGGGAATGCATATTAGGAACATAATAAGACGTTGTTAGTTCTACGATGTAACTCTGAAAACTAACGATAACATAAGGCTTGCTTTCTTTCATATTATTTTTTTTACTTTTGAGTAATTTTAAGATCTTCTAATGCAAATTATGGTTTGTAACCGATAATTATATTACTTTAGAATTATATTCAGAGGTTGAATAAGGTTCTTTTAACCCACTCATTGAATAGTACCCTTCTTTCCAGAATTTGTCAATTTCAATAGCGTCTGGAGAACTTATAGATTAAGCCCTATGGTCGATTATCTTTCTTTCTACTCCTAGTTTCTCCGAAGAAGATACATTAGAGGCACTTAATGAACCTAGATATTTAGTGTTGTAGAATAACAGAATAAAATGTAAAGAATTACATCTAAACCAACCAATGCAATAGTTAGAACTGTGGGAATTGTGTTTACCGAGCCTTTGTAGATGAAGATAAAGTCTCGTTTTTTTCTTCTTTTTAAATTTCAAAGAAACTAAGGACCGACTATAAGAGTTAAGTCTTAATAGCATAACTATGCTCCATAGATGCTATGGGAAGATAGACATCTTTTATATCTTATGTATAGTTGGTGGTCTATTCTCGGCTTCGCCCCACCGAATCGACGCTCATTGCCTAAGCAAATATCAAGGAGACGATTCATATTACAAGTATCAATAGATTCATTCGTCTCTCACATCAAAGATTGGAGCTACAAAAAAAACGCGATTTGAATGTTTAAACAGGGTTTCGGAAGGAAACACATGGAGCAATGCTCTTGGTAAGAAATTACTTCAAGTTAAAGAGGAGAGCATCTAACAGATTGGAGTGGGTGGTATCATTGGAAAAACTACAGACATATCATCTCTCTCTCTCTCTCTCTTAGTTTTTCCTCTTTATAAAGTCTTCGAATTTTTCAATAGTCTTGCTTCTGACTTCCCTTCGGGACTACGATGAAGTGACCCGTTAGAAACCCTCCTTTAGTTGAGGGGTGTAATGAGTGTTCCTTAAAAGATTGGGTGAGGGGAGGATCCCAGGGATGGGACAGTGGCTGTAGTTGACCGGCTCCCAAAAAAGTAATCTTGTATTGTAACATCTCCTATCTGGAGGCCTAAAACTAAACGCTATAGATGCTGCAGTCATCCATAGTATTAACTTCTGGTGATCAAATACAGTAATATTAATGGTATCCATAATATCATAAGCACTTGAATATGAAATAAAATCATCACAGATTGGAACACTTTGTTGATTACATTTCGAAACAACATTTCATATCCAAATTACATAATCTCAAACGTAACCCAGGTTCAGATCAAATATAATTATTACAAAATACACCAAGAGTGACATATGAAAATGGCCCCTTGATGATTAGAGTACTAAATAGTCATAATAGATTTAATACAACACAATGGAAATAAAAACATAACAACTCCTAAATAGCTAGCATCGGCCTCCTGCTCGTCTCTGAAAGTTTTATTCTTCCACCTACCAAAACCTGAAAATCCTCAACCCTTAGCCTACTCAAATCAATTTTGAGCACCTGAGAGTTTAAGGGGAAAAACAAAAACTTTGAGTCAGACATAAATCCCTGTATGAATAATACTATACATCTACGTTGTATGATATTAAGTGAGGCCACTCTGCTTAGTGGAAAGGGTTCCCCTTCACTAATATCCCTTTTTAAAAACATATCTTTTGCAAACCAAAATCTTGCAACCAAACTGGTTAAAACAATAATATCAACATCATGTGAGCATATAAATCATGTAATCAATAGACTACATGTACGGACACTATAGTTTTGTTTGGATAACTACTAACCTTTTGCTGACTCGGGCCTGCTAGACAAAATAAACAAATAGTCCAACTTCTGTTAGATACTTTTCTGGATGGTCTGTCCCTAATTTACTTCTCCCAGGGTCAACCGGTCCTAACGGTTTTGCGGGCTCACCAGTAGCCTATCCTCACTTTGTATATTCATCTTTGTGTGTAACATCATTTTAGTCTTACCTGTGACAAAGACTACACACTGGAATTTTGGACTTATATTAGTTAGGGGTTGCTAGCTAAAGTATAGGGCGTGGCCCCATACCACTCCCATATGGTATTTTAATATCTGAGTCATTTTACTTAGGGTCATCTACCTTTGAAATTTTCCTTGAAATCCTTTTCTTTCCGATTGATTTAATCCTCTAAATCATACTTAAACAAGGAAAATATAGTCCATGCTTTACTCAAATCACTTTGCCACGTTATATATGCTTTACCCAAAACTTTGTTGATGAAAACATTCGAAACCTTTTAAAGCACCCGTTTCGAAACCATTGAAAGTACCTCTTTCGATATGAATAAGCTACTTTACTTTATAACCTAGCCGAAGGTCAAGACATACCTTTCGAAACCATTTACCTTAAACCTTTCAAAAACATTGAAATCATCTCTTTCGAAAGCTTTATAAAACCATAGACATCCTCTTTCAAAACAATTGGAAACCTTCCATCGAAATCCTTTTGAAAACATTGGGGAACCACCCCTTCGAAACATTTATCTTAAACCTTTCAAAAGCATTAAGTTCTTTACATAAATCAAACCTTCAGAAAGCATTTGGGTTCAAGTTAAACATGTGGAACAACCTTTCAAAACCATTCAAAAACATTCTTTTCGAAACCGTTAGGTTAAACTTTCAATAGAACAAAAGGTCGTAAAACATGTAACTTGAAAGAACCTTTCGAAAGCAATTTCCTACGTAAAGAAGTGGATGGTATCAAAACCAATTCCTTTGAAAATATTAGAGAAGCGGCTTCGGTTATATAACAAAGAAACCCTTTCGAAAGCATTGCTTCGAAAGGTGAGATGGGGCAGCCAGGGATTTCGACTCCTTCAAAAGCTTCTTTATAAAACAAAAGGCACAACCTCTTTCAAAACTATTCTTTAAAATCATTTAACCAATTCGAAAGCTCTCTAAGTCGAAAGCAATCTTCTTGAAAGCAAAGCAGGTGCATTTTCTTTTAAAAGCAAGGCTTCGACCTCTCCGGAACCCCAGTTTCGACCCAATACCTTTCGCCTTTGTCCAATTCACTACATATCAAGTCTTTGATACCATGCACATTGGTTTCGATGGAGATAAAGGCGAGAGTACTTGGTCGAAAGTGGCGAAACAGCAAAAGCATACAAAAACTCTATTCTTTCTTTTTAAAGTAATTTTTTTCCAACTAACCTGCTTATTTGTCAGTATGTAATTGGTTGCTAATTTCTTTTCCAAATATCAATTCTAAAAGTGCTGCCAAAATTTCAAAAGTAACTAATTTAAAAGATTTACAATTGCCCCTTCTCCTTTTATAAATATATAAAACATTTAAGTCCCATACCTTAAATAATTTTATATACTTATTAAAATACTTAGGAAAATTCTATGAAAATTCGCATAAACCACTTTTAATATGTTTTCTAATATATATTAATTTCTGACCCAATATAAATTAGCCATAATTAATTTTAAACTCAATTAACTATTTTCTTCGCTAGAAAATTTAAAATAAATCCACATTAATTTAGAAAGTTATGAAATTTGAAACCCATCTCTGAAATATTATATCCCCGACCTTATCTCAAAATTGAAAGGCATTTGGATGTAGGGTTTCCACATTAAAACTTATCATAAATCTGTATGAAATAGCATAAATCATCAACAAGCATATATATCCATATTAACAATCAAAAACATGGAAAAACTTTTGCAACATAATTCAGATTTCAATCTAAAACCTAAAATAATAAAAACATGAGATGTAACCTATTATTCACCTTAGCTTTATGATTAAAGAGTTGAGATGTGAGAAAGGATTTGACTAATCTTCCTCTTGATCTTTAGCTTTTCTTCTTCTAGCTTGTCTAACGGTGGCCATCCTCTAATATTTGATTTTTTATTATGAACGTGAGAATGAAAGCATATGAGGGTTTAGGGTATTAGAATATGTCTCATTCCTACTTTGCCCCTCATCTATTAGCCTTGTCCATTTCATTTTAGTTTCCCTTTAGTTCATTTGTTCAAATGGCATGGCTACCTTCTAATTACACAAATCTCAATCCTTTAACTGTTTCATTATTCCATTTAATTTAACTAATTAAATATCATAAATAATGTTAATCAAAATTACAGACTCCCCTCCTTAAAGCATTTCGTTCTTGAATTTAGGATAAGTTACACTTACAAATCAATCATAAAAGTAAAACATACCATGAAACAATTCAGCATAAGAATCTCTAATCCTGCTCTCAGTTTCCCAATATAGTCCAATCATCGTCGCTCCACTAAACCTTAACTAATCTGACTGTCTTTGTTCCTTGGCCTCTTTTCATCTCTCGCGACCATACAAACTGGCTTCCTAACTATAGTCAGGTTCGGTTCTACTACTAAGTCCTCTAACATAGTTGGTACTATAGTAGTCTCCAGATCTCGAATATACTTCCTTAGATGATAAATATGAAAAACATCATGGACTCCTACCCAACTGTTCGGTAACTCCACTCTACATGCGAGTTTCTCGATCCTCTCTACAACAGGAAGTGGTCCTACAAATCTCAATGCCAATTTCCCTGATTTCCCGAATCAAATTACACCTTTCATCGGTGATACCTTGATGAAAATATGATCTCCTATAGAGAACTCTAACTCCTTCCGCCTTTAATCAGCATGACACTTCTGCCTAGACTGAGCTCCCTTCATTCTAGCTCGAATCAACTCAATCTTCTCTGCAGCTTCTCTAACTAAATCCGGACCAAGAACCAACCTATCTCCGCTCTCTAACCAACAAACAGGAGATTTGTGTGGCCTTACGTACAGAACTTCAAACGGTGTCATTCCTATACTAGCTTGATAACCGATGTTCTATGAAACTCGACTATGTGTAGATGGTCTTTCCATGTTCCTCCGAAATCTAGCACATAAACTCATAACAAATCTCCTAAGACTTTGTTAACTCTTTATGTTCCCCCATCAATCAGTGGATGGAAAGCGGTGCTCATTTTAAGCTTGGTACCAAAAGTATCCGGTACTCTTCTAGAACTCACTAGTGCAAAAAGAATATCTGTCACTCACTATACTATTAGGAATTACATGCAGTCTAACTACATTCTTCATAAACAACATGGCTAAAATCGGTGCCGTCCTGGTTGACATAACTAGAATTAAATGGGCACTTTTGGTTAATCTATCCACTATGACCCATATACTTTCATTTCCTCGATTTGATCTTGGCAACCCATCTATAGAATCTCATTTCCATACCTGAATATCTAAAGGCTAAAGTAACCCACTTGGTTTCTGATGTTCGACTTTTACCTGTTGACAATTCAGACACTGCTTCACCCATATGCCTACATCCCTCTCGTACCTTCCTAAAAGAGACTCTTCTTCATATCCTGATACATCTTAGTTCCTCTCGAATGAATAGTGAAATTCGAACGATAGCATTCTTTAAGAACTTCCGTCCTAATGCTTCCTACATTTGAAACACATAACCTTCCTTTCTTCCTTAACTACCTATTCTGGTCAAGACTAAAATCCTTCAAGTCATTGCCCTCTGTTCCATCCCTTAACTTCATAATCCACTCAACTAATGCTGGATCCTCTCCTTGCTTAGAAGTATTCCTTTTAATTACCACCGGTCGAACTTCTTAAAATGAGAACATAACAGTCTCCTTACTAGACCTAGCTTCAAATCCCCACTGTACTTTATATATCGTCAACGCTTCCAAAATCTTTCCATTCAGTTATCATCGCCAACACCACATTATTATGTCTTCTGCTAAGTGCATCTGCAACCTTGTTGCCTTTTCCTTGTGTGTACTCAATCCCAAAATCATAAGCGGGTACAAACTCCAAACACCTCTGCTGTCTCATATCAACTCCTTCTGAGAGAATAGATACTTCGGCGACTTATGATCCATGTACAACTTGAATCTTTCTCTCAATAGATAATGTCTCCATACCTTCAAAGCAAAAATGACCGCAGCTAATTCTAAATCTTGAGTTAGGTACCTAACCTCATGCGATCTAAGCTGTCAAGAAGCATAGACAATCACTTTACCTCTTTTGCATTAGCACAACTCGTAATCATGTTCCACATGCATCAGTATATACTACTAGATGCGGATTCCCCTCTAGAACAACCTACACAGGCGCATTAGTCAATAAGTGTTTCAACTACTAGAATGCCTTCTCGCACTTTTCGGTCTAAACAAACTTCACATCCTTTCGTGTTAGCTTGATCATTGGTGCCCCTATCCGCGAAAAAAATGTTAATGAATCTTCGAAAAAACCCAGCTAATCCAAGAAAACTCTTTATCTCAGTCACTATCTTAGGTCTCTTCGAATTATTCACCACTTCGATCATAGTCGAATCAACAGATAACTCTTTCTCTATGACTACATGAACAAGAAACTTCACTTCCTTCTTTCACAAATGACAAAATTTCGCCTTCAGCTGATGCTGCCTCAACGTCTCAGCACTATTCTAAGATGAACTTCATGCTCTCTTTCATCCTTAAAGTATATCAAAATATCATCTATGAACACCAACACGAACCTATCCAAGTGCTCTTGGAAAACTCGGTTCATTAAACATACAAATAATGCCGACACATTAGTTAGTTCGAACTGCATTGCTAACCATTCGTACGATCCATATCTGGTTCTAAATGCCTTTAAAGGAATACTATCTTCTGCCATTCTATGCTAATGGAACTCTGTCGCTAGATCCAACTGAGAAAATACTTTGGATCCACTCAATTGATCGAACAAACCGTCAATACTGGGTAATGGGTATCGATTCTTTATCGTCTTTTCATTCAACTTACGATAATCAATGCACAATCTTGACGATCCGTCTGCCTTCTTGGCAAACACTACGGCTGCTCCCTAAGGTGAACGACTAGGTCTGAGAAAATTCTTGCCTTCCAAATCCTTCAACTGAACCTTTAGCTCCCTCATCTCGGTTGGTGTCATTCTGCTTGGCTGTCTACTTACTGGTTCTGCTCCAAGTACCAAATCTATCCAAAACTCAATGGCTCGCTTCGGTGGTAGTCATACTATAGGTTCAAAGACATCTTCGAATTCTCTAACAAAGAAAATGCGATTCAACTCGTCTTCTACCTCCACAATACCCAACAAAATTAACCCCAAAACTAGAGTTTTCTACGGTATACATAATTCGACACTACAGTCAGGGTGTCTAAGCGATATTTTCCTATTATGAAAAAATATCCTAGCATCGTATTTACTTAACCACTCCATACCCAAAATAATTACGAACTCTATGAAATCAAACACATGCAAACTGCAAATAAAGGTATGGCCTGACAATTCAATCTCTAGGTGATCACACTTCATCCCAAGTGTTGCATACCCTCCTATCGGGTTTGCAACCCTTAGGGAAGTAACTAAGTATGAGGGTTCTAGTTAAGCTTATCTACTAAACAATGAGATATAAAAGAATGCGATGCACCGGTATCAAATAAAACGCTAACTGACATACCACGAATCATATGCGTATCTTCGAACACCGCCTTTCATTTTTCCTCTGCTATTGGCTTCAAGGTAGCTGGCTTCAATGCAAATACTTTGCCCTTTCCATCCTTGGCTGGCTACTTGCACTAGTTCTTATAATATCCAATTTGATCGCAGTTGAAGCATCTAATATTCTTCTTCCCAATCACCTTCTTTCCATCTTCTGAGCGACATTCATTTGCAGAATGCCCTTTCTTGTCACATTTATAACAAACAACCTTTGTCTTTCCCTTCTTGGAAGCTCCACCCTTCTAAGCTCCCTTCTTATGGAAAAAATTTCATTTCTGACTCTGCGCTCCTTGAGATGCAGTAATGTGGTTTTAGCAAGCTCAGGCTTCAACCCCCTGATAAACTTCTCATTTCTCTTAATCACAGTTTCAACAGTAGCATAACCATATCTTGATAGCTCTTCAAACCTCATTGCATACTCCAGCATAGTCATGCCTCCCTGCTCCAACTCAGCAAACTTCCTGAGTAGAGTGGACTTAGCGATCTCTGACACAAACCACTCCTCAAATCTCTTTTTGAATTCAAACCATGTCATCATTTCTTCATTAACTCTGATCGTAACACTATTCCACAGTATGGTGCTGCTCCTTGTAACTGTCTAGAAGCGAGCCTTCTCTTCTACTTATCATTGAGCCCTAGATCAGTGAAAATCCTCTTGTAATGAAGAAACCAATTCTCCACTTTGAATGCGTTTTCAGTACCAATAAATGGCTTTCTTCCCAACCGAGCATAATCTTTACTCGGAATAGCATATTT
The DNA here is from genome assembly GCA_030765085.1 of Allium cepa. Classification (NCBI taxonomy): domain Eukaryota; kingdom Viridiplantae; phylum Streptophyta; class Magnoliopsida; order Asparagales; family Amaryllidaceae; genus Allium; species Allium cepa. Next base: position 1,025,722,929 of record CM060932.1, on the reverse strand, counting down.
TTTGACAACTGGAGCTTCTTGTTTTCCTCCTCCAACTACTCCAGCAGCATTTCCAACTTGCATCATGTTGACAAAGAACTGATATATAATTCCCGTGTCAACTTGCTGGACTCCAGCACCCACATTTCCAACTTGTGCCTGATCTGGGTTCCACCTGGTATTTGGTTTGGCATTTTCATTTGTTATGGTGCTTCCTCTACCAAGGTTAACTCTTCAACTTCCAGCATCCATATCCGCATTCGAGTCTTCATAAGATGCAGAAGAATAATCTAGAAGAGATAGGGAACTAGTGATATAGCGTATACTTATATATGACAAATACAAATACGTTACTATAGCGTTATCCCATACCCCGACCTTTTCTCTAAGTCCTTAGGATTATGTTATCAAAATAATTTTAATTTTAATTTTTTTCCATAAACCTATGCTCCGATACCAAGTTGTAACATCCCCTATTTGAAGCTCCATAGCTAAGTGCTACAGATGTTGCAGTCATCCATAGTATCATAAGCACTTGAATGAGAAATAAAATCATCACATATTAAAACACTTTTGATTACATTTCAAAACAATATTTCATATCCAAGTTACATAATCCCAAACGTTTTTCAGGTTCAAATCAAATACAATTTTACAAAATAAGCCAACAACTACATATAAAGATGCCCCCTTGGATGACCAGAGTACTAAATAGTCATAACAGACTTAATAAAACACAGTGGAAATAAAAACATAACAACTCCTAAATAGTTAGCATCAACATCCTGCTCATCTCCGGAAGTTTTATTCGTCCACCCACTAAAACATGAAAATCCTCAACCCTCAGCCAACTCAAATCAACTTTGAGCACTCAAGAGTTTAAGGGAAAAATATAAACTTCGAGTCGGACATAAAGCCTGGTGTGAATAATACTATACATCTTAGTTAGATGATACTAAGTGAGACCACGCTGTTTAGCAGAACAGGTTTCCCTTCACTAACCTGCTTATTTTTCAACATGTGATTGGCTGCTAATTTTTTTCCACTCTAAAAGTGTTGTTGAAATTTTAGAAGCAAATAATTTAAAAGATTTACAAATTGCCCTATCTCCTTTTATAAATATATAAAATATTTAAGTCTCACACCTTAAATGATTTTATATACTTATTAAAACACTTAGAAAAATTCTATTAAAATTCACATAAATCACTTTTAATATGTTTTCTAACATATATTAATTTCTGACCCAAAAAAATATAAATTAGACATATTTAATTTTAAACTCAATTAAATATTTTCTTCACTAGAAAATTTATAATAATCCAGATTAATTCAGAAAATTATGAAATTTGAAACTCATCTCTAAAATATTATTTCCCCGATCTTATCTCAATATTGAAAGGCATTTGGATGTCATCTAATAGGGTTCTCACATTAAAACTTTTCATAAAATCTGTATGAAATAGCACAAATCATCAACAAGCATATATATATATATATATATATATATTCATATAAACAATAAAAAACATGGCAAAACATTTGTAAAATAATTCTGATTTCAATCTAAAACCAAAAAAATAAAAAACATGAGATATAACCTATTATTCACCTTAGCTTTGTGATTAAGGAGTTGATATTTGAGAATGGATTTGATTAATCTTCCTCTTGATCTTCAAATTTTCTTCTACTAGCTTTGTCTAATGATGGCCGACCTCTAATATTTGATTTTTGATTATGAACGTGAGAATGAAAGTGTACGAAGGTTTAGGATACCAGAATATGTCTTATTTCTACTTTGCCCCTCATCTATTCGCCTTGTCCATTTCATTTTAGTTTCCCTTTAGTTCGTTTGCTTAAATGGCACAGCTACCTTCTAATTACACAAATCTCCATCCTTTAACCATTTCATTATTTCATTTAGTTTAACTAATTAAATGTCCTAACTAATGTTAATCAAAGTTAGGGTTGTTACAAGTATGCTAGGAAATAGAGGTGATAGGGTCGTCCCTCTATGCATCTCCACGCCCTCTGCTTTTGGGGTAACAGACTCGGTGCTTGGGCCTTCCCTATCGGGAGACTAGGGGGGATTTCTACTTTGTCTCCATCCTCGAGGATGCACCGCTCATTAGAGCGTGATGTATCCAATTGAGCTACAATAAATATTACTTGAATGTTTGAAGAGGGCTTCAGAAGAAAACACATAAAGCTAAGCTTAAGCTCGATGGTGAGTAATTACTTCAAGGTATAAAGGAGAGCATCTACCAGATTGGAGTGTGTGGTTTCATTGAAAAAGCTAGAGATGTAACATCTCTCTCAGTTTTTCCTCTCTATAAGGTCTTTACTTTTTTCAATGAATCAGCCTTTTTTCCCTAAGCAAGCCTAAGGAAATCGAACAATGAAGACGCGCCATTTTGGCCTCAAAAGGGTAAATTCTGCTATCACCAATCAGACATATTTTTGTTTATTGCTTCACATACATGCATATACACGTACATTTATGTGCCTGTGATGTGGATTGATAAAGGGGCAGTGGGTGTTCCATAAAGGATTGGGTGAGGGAGGGTCCCAAGGAGGAGAGTGGGACTCGAGTAGATAGACTATTGAAAAAACTGGATGCATAACATCTCTCCAGTTTTTTTCAATAGTCTCTGAGCCTTCAGATAAAAGATACTACTTAGCCTAGTATATCTCACTTTCTAAATAATTTTCAATAATTTCTATATCAATATTAATATTGAGGATAATAAATATTTTACGACCACTATAAGAGAAAGCATATCTCTTAGAGCCCACTATCAACTTTATCAGATAAAACTCAGTTAAATAATGACAGGAAAGGAACTCTGCTATACATGTCCACTCAGGGCTATCACTATAATGATAATAACAGCCTTTTTTGTTGAGGAATAATAAGGCTAGTAGAGATGTCTAATAAGTAAGTTAGAGTGCTCAAAAATTGCGAAATGGCATAAGCAAGCAAATGCTCGTTTGAAAGAGCCAATTAATTATGGACCAGGAATATTTATACTCTTCATAATCTATTATTATAACGATTTTTTGCTATACTAAATTATTTTGTGATATGTTTTAACCAAGGAAACAGAATTTCAAATCATTTTAAGCATGCAACTTATCTAAAAGCTATATTATCTAGTGTGATGCATCACCTATCCGTAACATTAGTAAAACTTAGCAAAGGTGCTATGCTGTTTCTAATTTATCGGTGTTTTGTCCCATTTTCATTTTGTTTCTTTTTGTTTTTTGGGAAAAAGAAATTGAGCTTTATAATAGAGAATAAACCTAAACAAGATAGGTAAAATACAACAGAAAACACCTTTGAACCAAAATAAATACATATAAATATGGAGTACATGTCTTGTTGGATGATAATAAATATTTTGTTTTCTTTCGGTGTGTCATAGTTACAAAAAAATTATCAAAGTACAATTTTGTTTGTAATTAACTTGTTGCCTATTACTTTTTTCAATAAATAATCATATATCAAACACATCTATTATTTTTGTAAAATTTTAACATATGTTTACTATTATCAAAAGAGATGAATTATGAAAATTGCACCTAGTTTCAATTTGATATCACTAAACAGATGTTGTATTTAAAGTGTTTGTTTGTACATTTATAGGATAACAATAGTTGCCTTTTACTTTTAATCGCAAGATTTCATATGCACAAATCCATTCTAACGAATGCATTCAAAAACATCAATTATAGTAACCTCTCTTAATTTTAAATCCAATATTTCCATACAAAATTATTGTTCTTGTTTTCTAGAACAATCTAACTTCAATGATCCATCAACAGTAATCGAAGTGGAATATAATATCTCAAGAGAGATCATATGCTATATCCATGTAACGAGAATCATATCTTAAAGGAAAGAGATTTCTTTTAAAAGATAATATCAAACATATATTTTAGGAAGCAAAGTCTGTATAGAGTACAAGTTCTCTTCTTCTTTCATGCCACCAGATATCAAAAGAACAAATACAAAAGGAAATTCTATCTACGTATATAATTCATCTTTACCGTACAAATATTCAATATCTATGACTTTCCCGCGCATCATAATTCCAAGGAAACAAGCACAATACCATGGTAAAAAAACATTATCACATATTCAACCAGCCTGCATCTATTTTAATGTCATCGCAAACCGTAACACGTTATGGAATTAAAATTCACCATTGTATTTCAGGGATTCAGGCGTGAAAATCATCATTATTCGTACAACAATATCTTGTTCAAGATAGATGAGGGCATGCCATGATGTTGCATCAATCGAGAACTGGGAAGCAACGTTTCCTAAATCTGTATTCAACAAATTTTCCTGCTTTTGATTTGAAGAGGGAGCCATGGATGGATCTAAAACTTGCCGAGACAAGCGTTGTGCTTATAGGTTGCATTATGGAGTTTTCGTCGATCTAAAAGCATGTTGCCCAAAGGAACAAACTTTCATTGCCAGAATTAATTTCGTGGATTATGGTGATGACATATTGCTATTGTTGATGTTACAGATAATCTCTGAATTTATTGATGTCGGACCATACTTAGTGGGATGATCATCCACATGCTTAAAACAAGAACTACTTGTTTGTAAAGTTGTGTTGTTCTTGGGGCTGGGTATTTTTTTCATTTTCCCATTAGTTTCCTTGCAATCATTTTCAAAATTTTCGGTTTCCACTCTCTTTTGAAAAAATAATTTCGAGAGGAATTCCTTTCAATAAACAACGAAAAAAAGTCAGAAATTTTCCACAATTTCCATGGTATCCTTTCCTTTCGAAATAATATTTAATTGGGTCGTTCCCTTATACCCAATATCCACATGATTGTACGTAAATTCACAAAACCGAGTTTCTCACGCTCGACCTTTAAACGAAATTTAAAAAGAAATTCGTAACCCTTGTCAAGGAGAAAAATCTAACACAAATTTGCTCTTCTTTGCCTATAGAACGCTAATCCAAATTTGGATTTGGTCGCTTAATTTTGCCGTCAAACCACTCTATTAGGTACATCACCAATTCAATTTTAGTTCTTCAAATTGTGTTTTTTTTCATTTTGTCCAAATTTTTTATCATATGGAATTTATCAACTTAAAGGTACTACTTTTAATGACGAGCTGTTATTTCCATCGAGAAAAGAAGTTAAAAGGTACTATTTTTATATTCGTTTCTTTTCTTTCTTCAATGATCTAAGTCAGTAGCTAGTGATGAAATCATCGACTAGTAACAAAAGATTCCTCCCTTCTAGAAGCTATCTTCACCCTCATTACACCACCGACATGGTAAGTGTTATTTCCTTACTAAGTTCATTGATTTAAGGAGTGTATTCTTTTTTCCTTTCTTTATAATTTTTTTGAAAGGCTATACTTTTTTTTAAACAGTAAGTTGTATAAATAGATTGGCAAAATCTGTTATAAGTTTTGTATTAACTCTTGTACTATACATTCTGCCTATGCTCATAGTTTACTGGTCATCCCATTTTTCATTTTGCTGATAATGATAATATACTATGCAAACATACAGGGAGTTGGGAATGGTACATTACATGCTGTAATCATAAGAAATACATTTTTATTTTTATTGTATAGAAGTTAATATACTACACACAAATTTTTTTCAGGTATCACGACATAGGTTAATAAGCCTTTAGAATTCAATTTCTTAACATCTTGTTTTGATGTTGCTAAAATAACTTTAAAGTTTGTTAATGGTATCATTATCTTCACATGTTTTTGTTACACTCATATTTCTCAAACCCTATAAAGGCAAGAGGACGTAACATCCAAATTAGAATGGGATGCCCTCGCGATAAATGTTAGATTGTAAAGAGGAATAGCATAAAATAATGCACTGTCAAGAAAATAATGTGCTCGAAATTGGTAGATGGCAACAAAGATTCAAACTGCATCGATCCCCTGGTCCTAGTGCTACATTATGATACCAAGCCCAAAACTGAATATGGCTGCAAGGTGTAGTAAAAAATCTATAATTATAATACCCAAAACTGCAACGTAACCAAAATCATAAATAACATCAAGATGTTAAATTCTACACTATGACACAAGGAGTTATGCAGTTAGCATCAAAACATAACACACCTTACTTAAAAAAGACACACGCCATCAACAACATACTGCACTCACAATCAAATATAATGAATAGTCGCACTATGATAATAATCTTGTAGTGAAGGGAAATAGGGATGCACTGTCCCTTCTTTTTTAACACTAAAGAAGAGTGAAATGGCGCAATGCGCTGCCATCAGGACAAATCAATAAAGAGGCACACCGCCTTCAAGACGTTAGCATAAAGAAAAGGACTGCACCAGACTCATAGGTTGAATAAATCTCGATATCATTCCTAAAGATTGTGCCTTGGAAATACCTCCAAAAATGGATCTGCATTGCACTCACTAGGGGCTACCTAAGCAGTACCACACGAAGCCAAAAGTAATCCAAGGGCTGCAAATCAGGCCACTCAAATAGTGCACCAATGTAGATCCATGATCATGACTAAATAGCAAAGATGTAAGTCTTCCTTATCGATAACTCAAGTAGTCCATTGACCAAAGAGACTCAACTCCAACTACCATCAATGCAATGTCAAACAAACATGGAAACTAATGCCATTTAAACAAGGCTCCAGTGATGTCCTATGCTTACAGCCCAACTTTACCTTCATTCTCAGAGCAATATCATAGCAATAATGCACGAACTAACTGCGCAAGTCAACCTCAAGGACATCAAAGACACCTAGGTCTAAACAAGAGAGGAGCGCCTCATCACACTCTTACTCCTGAATAAGGGTGGTTCAAATGTCATCCGCTCCTCAAGTCAGAAGTAGGGAGCCTACTTAAATTCGGGTTTCCCGCTTCGATTTTGGATGCTCCGGCTCAAATTCGGATGTTCCTGCTTCAATTTCAAACTTATCATCAATTCCTAAAGTTGAGCCGCTCAAATTATGGTTTCCTGCCAAAAACATGTCAACAATCTACACACACCAAGCAAATGATGTGGATGAGTGATGCATGGCAAGACCCAACGATGGGCATGAAAGTGGTAGAAGAATAGTGATGGAGTTATTTGCATATTTATCCTACACAATAAATAGGATATAGTCTAGAATGGAAAGATGATCCTTTTTTGAAAAATAAATGGAACTGTATTTTCTATTTTTTGCTCTCATCAATGTAAAATTGTAACAAGGAGGAAGCATATAATTAAAGATTTGACCTATGGATGTAGGATTTGAAAAAAATCCAAACCACGTAAAATTCCCATGTCATTTATTTTTACGCATCATTACTTAATTATTTTACTTAAAATCCCATCCAACTTTGAATCGTTAGTAGAATTCAAATCTGGTTCGACATTTTACCAAATAATTGGAGTGCAACTACTTGAGTTTGCAAGCTTCCAACAACACAATTACTGCTCCAACGAAAATTTAATGTCATTTAAATTCGTTGATTATAAAGTTGTGGAAGTAATTGAAAGCTTCAATTACTCCACGATCAACTGATGTGTTGTGAGACGAAAACTTTCACCAACATTTTTGATGCTAGAAAGAGAGCCCGAGCTTTCGTTTCTAGTCTCTCATTTTCATTAAGTCTACCAACAGTCCCTAAAAGCCATGAATCCCACCGATTCCTCCATTCTCGTCATTCAAAAATGGTTACTCATGGCTTTCAAGCCCAAACAGAAGCAAAAGCCTCCGTTGGAACCCCCATGGGTCCCATCCTAACCATGATCTAGACCTTCTTTAACCAGGCAGACCAGCAAATAAAGAGGATAAAGGAAACAATGAATCAGGGTTCCGGTCTTCGACCAACATCACCTCCACCATCTGCAGCGCACCGGCATCACTCGTCAAGTGCAATGATTATGCAACATGCGAGTAACAATAGCATTCTCATAAATAAGAATGGTGAGGCTGGTCTAAGAGTCAAAGCCTAGTCATCCATTATCAACCCACTACTACTTGATAGATGAACTCAATCTACGGTGTTGCATGGAATAAAGTTGAAGGGCTACCAATGGTGGATTATTACCCTCATTTATTAATCAATGACTAAAGGCTAGATGGGAGCATACAAATATTTCTTGATTTGGACAGTAATTCCGATTATGGCATGAAATTTAGAGCTAAAGTTCGAGAATCTCGATTACTATGCCTAATGGATCTAAGTAAAACTCTCCTTTTGCGGCCATGTTGTTAAGGATGTTTGCACATAGTGCTTGAAAACTGGGATATTCAACTGCCATTCCTTAAATGTTGGCCATCGTCGGGGCTAAACAACGAGCTGAAGTGATTGAGACGCACAATGATTTGGAAGATTGGTTACCATCCATAGTTGAAATTGAATCTTGCTGATAATGCCAAGATTTTTTATGCTTCTCTAGTTAACCAAAAAAATCACCTATATTTGAGAAGTGGCTAAGATCAAAGGCATGATGGATTCAAAATCCATCGGAGTATAAATTTGAGGGATCAACTACAGCTGCAAAAGATAAGTGTTCAATACAGCGTTGGGTATCCTAGGCCTCGTTCTAAACAATCTACATCACTTACGTAATAAACATTGTAATTATTATGAAAGTAGTAGTACAATGAACCGGACATAAGGATATTAAACGGCCTAAACCAGTATAAAAATTTCTCTATGTTAATTTCTTTGACATGGCAACTGGATGTAGGAATATTAAATGGCCTGAACTATGAGAAAACCTTTTTATGTTAACAATGTTAGCATAGTCACGCTAGACGTAGAGATATTGGATGGCCCGAACTTGCTATCAAAACGATGCTGCACAAAGCGTAGTCCGGCTTTCCCAACCATACTGGTCGTAGAGATATTAGACGTCCCGAACCAGGATAAAAATCCCTTTATGTTAATTTTGTTAACATAACCACACTGGACGTAAGGATATTAGACAACCTAAACCAGTTATAAATACCATGCATATTCTTTGAAAGGGTTATGAGCACGAGACCTGACTTCACGGTCAAATATCAGTCTACCTCCAAATAGCGGGGAAGACCGTGCCAATCGCATGAACATAAACCTGATCCTAAATAATAGGTAGATCACGCCAAACATGCAGCAGGATATGCATGTCAAAAGCTCAGTTCAGCATTCATGGGCTGCGAAGTTAATTCAGAAAATGGAAAAAAAAATACATGGAATGTACTATGACCTGCAGATCAATTACAATTCCCGAAACTATTCAGAGCATGCAAGGTAAACATCAAAAACAAGGATTTTCTTAATTTTATTTTAAGTCCTGCTAGTATACACTAAATACTGAATTCGTATGTATATGACCCATACATTTACAAACACTTTAAAAAGCGCAATATAGCGCACTCCGGTTAAACGGAACTGCATTATAAGTCTGGTTCAAACTCGGATAAAGAACTAGTCATAATCCCTCTTTAGTGACATAATCCACCGGAATGCGAAACAAAACATTGAGGAGAGCTTCCCTCAAGTTAAAGGGCTAGAGGTGGATCATTTAGCTCAATAATAACACACAATGAATGACTGGGTATAGTGTAGCTATAAGCAGAATGAGGATCATAATTGGCACCGGCCCAATGGTCACCACAGTCCTATGGGTCGAATTCATGGTTCACACAATTGTATAAGAAGGACTGATCAAACCCTAGCCAGAAGTGCGTAATAACATCATGGCATACTTCACACCAATCTCTTCCTTAAATTTACATAGTCATGAAGCTGTTCCAATAAGGAAGCCCTGACTAACCCCCCTCGAGAAACTACAACAAAGTCCTGGCGAGCTTCACACTCAAGATTGAAAATCTTATTCTCAAGGGCATTCACATATTCCATAACATCTATCCTAATTCATTCGATCTTATAAAAAGTTGATCCCTTGTTTTCTCAATGGTCCTAGAAAAAGGACCAAAGAGGTCTTGCGTATAAGTGAGGTGCGTGTTCCAACGATTTCCATTTCTTTCCTATAATGATCCTCTAACTCATTAAACTTAGCCTCATAATTTTTTTTCAAGTCGTTCTTCCATATAAGAGCATCATCTAGATCAGCCTTAGAAGGAGGGATGGAAAAAACACCTAAGCTAGAAGTGGCGCCTAGGTTCAGAGCCGAAGAGGGTGCACCTTCGGCACTAATCCACTTTGTGATTTGCCCATCCAATTCTTCAACTTTACATTTCAAAGCTTTAATTTCATCCATGTGTACAACCTCATATACACTTTTGTCCTTCAATAAACCTCCAATTTTGAAACCCTAGCGATAGCAAAATCGAGCATCTTTTCAGAAATGGCCACCTCCAGGTCTTGATCGAAAGAAGTAGGCCGAAAATAAAACGGGCCCAAAAAAAAATGAAATTAAAGAGGTGTACAAACATGTAAAGTAAGAATAAAGAATTCACAAAATTCGTAAAAGAGACTTAAAGTCACACAACATACATGCAATCCAATAAAAATATCAAAAAGTACAAGGTTAAAAAGTCATTTGTATTCACAAATCCCTATAGTACTACCCTAAAAACACCTAGGAAACACTAGCTAGATGCGGTGCTGAACTGATTGGAAAAGTCTTCTAGGGGTCGTACCAAGCACCTACCCAAGGGTTCATCGGCACATCTACAACCACTTTGAAACCTGGAATGTTACAAAGAAAATTCAAGTCGAGTGTAGGGTAAAAGCACTCATAAAAGTCCATGGCACGACGTAAGAAAGCTTGTTCAATCTTGTCATTAATCTTTTCTAGCCTATGTTTTTATGAGAGGGAGGCAATCCTCTCTGGAGATGCACTCAAAGAATCCTCAAGGTCTTGTATTCTGAGTACAGCTTCTTTCCTTGTGTTTTCTTAGATATCAATTAACTAAGCCTTAGTTTTCTTAGTATTTTTGGTAAAACCCTAAAATACCAAGGGCTTCGCTCTTCCACCCCTCATCATGCGTATGGGAGGGTGCCCTCAGCTCCACTACCCCTGTGCGGTCAGTCAGCGAAGATGGCTTAGCACCCATAAGATAACTTGAAACCATATCCAAGCAAGGTACCGCAACTGCCTCTTGCATTCACTGACTTCTTTCTCTCCAATTAGACGAGCAATCTCCACAGACATAACCTTAATGATTTTCTTATGTTGTGCAATCTCATTCTGAAAAAAATCTCATAAAGTTTCTCCTCATCTTCTATTATCTATTGCATTATTCTCACCTAACTTTAACTTAGCAGCCTTAAGCACAGCGTGTAATGTGGTGTTAAGTTGATGTTGGCGGTTCAACGCATCTTTTGCTGCCTTGAGCTCCATGTTGGCCGCTTTAAAACCATTCTCAAGCCTTTCATTGGAAATTGTAAGACAAAGATTCTCTTCTTCTATGACTGCGGAAGGAACCTTCACGTCATCCTTATGCTCGTGCTCTCCTTTGTCATCCTGGTCATGAATAATAGAGGTAAGGAATATTGGAGTCAAAAACTTCATTAAACTCAGGTGGAATCCCATGAGGAACAACCTAGTGAGTAATAATCAAAAGTTCAACCCAAAGAAAATCAAAATCACACTATGTTAAAAACAAAAACATACACTATCAGTTACATCATCGTACGACAAAGTCAATAGAGCCATACACAAAAAATAACATAAGGAAATCAAAATTCAATCTTATGCAAGTTTCTAGATCTATACCTAAATCATTCCAAATAAGGGTCATCGGGTGAAAGGGAACTATTTTCTAGGGTTATTACCATCGACATGGTACGAAGTCACTAAGTGCCTCCTTTTCTTTAACTACTTGATCAATCCTTGAGAACAAATCTTAGGTTTTGTCCCTAAATTTTGTAAAAGACTCATCTAACTCTTTCTCATGCATACTGATAGCTGTGACACTAATACCAAAATGATCTAAAGTTTGAGTTTTGATCTTGTCCTCATTTTCATTTTGAAGTTAAGCAAACAAAATTTCTTTAGAAGACAAAAACAAAAACAACAAAGACAACAAAGTCATTCACAAGACAATGGCAAAATAAGATAAACAAGGAAATTTGTCTTAACAAAGCAAGGGTAACAAACTAACTGTTACTACATATCAAAGAACTTCAAAAACCACATACAAAGAAGTTCTAAGTAATTAAATGAGGAGTTGAAGAGTGCTCGGACTCCTTAGCCACGTCGGCATCCCTAGATGCTTTACCACCCTGAAACTCATCACCCTCGATTTGCTGCGTAGAGGCAGAAGGAGAGGCATTTTCTATAGTGACTTCTTCTTTCTATTAGCTCGATCGTAAGTGTAAACATTGCTAATCTTGACCAAGTCTCCAAGAAGTCAAGCTTGACCTTCTTCTTAAAATGGCTTTGAGCGAAATCATACAGATTATAGGTTATCTTCATGTGCCTTCTTCAGCTCTCCTGGCACTGCTGCCAACTCTTTCTCGTTCTCCATCAACTCACGATTCTTTAAGGTTAGCACATCCATAGTAGATTCATAATCCATTTTATCTTTTTCTTGAAGTATTTTAAAATCTTCTTCAACCTTTGCTTCTCAGAAACGATTTTAGTCTTCTTAGAAGTAGTGGATGCGACATACTCTTCAAGTATGACAACCCGAGAAAGGATGATGACCTGCTCACCTTCCCACTTCCGCATCTCCATCGTCAAAGTGGCAAGCTAAATAAAGAGGGAGGGAAGAAATGATAGCAGGTAAGGGGTAATTAGTTAAGCAACTAACCTAAAACAAAAAAATAAAAAAATAATACTCATACAGGACTTGGACTTTTCCATCTCGAACGTAAGCGCATAAGGAGTGAATTTTGAAAATGGAATGGAAAGGGGAGAAGGTGAAGACAAGGTAATACAGGACAATGTATCCGACACAGTCTGCCCCACCTTCTTAGCTAAGGAAAGGAAAGAACTGTTATTTTGTAATGGTTATAACCGTTGATAATCTAGTTCCCAACGGTTATAACCGTTGGTAACAGGTACGTCATAATTTTTTTACATATTTTGTAACGGTTATAACCGTTGGAAATTTGGGTCATTCCCAGCGGTTATAATCATTGTTTTGGTCATTCCCAACGGTTATAACCGTTGGGAATTTTGGAACTTCCCATTGGTTATAACCGTTGAAAATTTTGGTCATTTCCAACGGTTATAACTATTGTGAATTTTGGAACTTTCCAACGGTTATAACCGTTGGAAATGACCAAATCCCCAACGGTTATAACCGTTGGGAAAAACCGTAATTTCTAACGGTTATAACCATTGGGAATCTTGGTAGTTCCCAACGGTTAATTACTTTACATTCCCAACGGTTATAACCGTTGGGAATATTGTAATTTCCAACGGTTATAAGCGTTAGGAATTCCTTGTATAAGTAAATAGCAAAATACCAACACTTATAAGTGTTACAAATTTGGTATGGCAGAACCATATCTTATTGAGCATCTAATAGTATTTCATTCAACTATATCTATACGAATATATAACAATAGGAAACACGAAACGAAAATTCAAAACTAACATATCATCAAATTGTTAAAAAGCATCAAACGTACGAAATAATACATATCAAATTCTACAAAGTTCATTGTGACAACTTCAAATTTCACTACTACAACATATCTAGAAGCTTACAAACAACGAATATGACACTCCGGCCAAACTACAAAACCACCATCAACCAACTCGGATAATGCATAATGACCATTTTGAGGTGCACCAAAAAGTAGCTCGTCCGGATTAAGAACATCCTCCACCCAAACAACCTTTTCTCCTTCTCCAACCTTTCTACCATGAAAAATCTTCTGCACTCCATGATGTCCTTTAGCTACCACTTTCATTTTTTGTGACAATAATTGCACCGCTTGCCTTTCTACCGTAGAAGATCCAATACCAGCAGTAGATGGAGTAGGAGTAGGGCTAGGATGGTGCTCGGTATGCGAACCAATTTCTGTTCTTATTGCCATCGCATTCATTCCAATCTGACTAACAAGTTGTCGTATACATTGTTGCATTTCAGCTAGAGTTGAATTCGTTATTCTACTTTCTTCATGCATTTGATCAATCTTTTGTTGCATCTTCATTTTCCATCGCTTATCTTCATTCTCTTGGTAATGGATAATTTCTTTTGAAGCTTGAGTGAATTTTACGTGCTTCACAGTAGATGTAGAACTAATTGCACGACAATAATTTCTTTTTTTTATCATTTCCAAAAACTTCAGCAACGACATCTCTTTCAAAAAATTTCAAACTAACTACTTCTTCATTATCATTAACACTAACTTTTGATTTTTATCTCTCTTCTGCTGCTTCTATTAAAGCCTGAATATTAAAACGAATTGATATAAAAATTCATGAGTATGTTATTAGCCGAACACAAAGTCTGTCTAGAGCAAGCCAACATATTTGTTAAAAGTTATAGACGGTCTAGAGCAAGCCAACATATTTGTTAAAAGTCAGTCTAGAGTATGCTGCATTTGAGCATTTGATAAAGAAGAAGAAGCAATTATAGTCGAAATTTTGGATGAGATCAGGCCCGGCCCAAGCCCAAGGCATGCAAGACATTTGCCTAGGGCATCAAGACGCCATGGGGCAGCACATTTCTTACGCTACTGTTATCTTCTACTCTTTGAAAAAATGAAATTAACTTCAATCCTCCATTACCCACATCACCGCATGCCACTATCTACTATCTCCCCTTAATCGCGCCATCCATCGGACGCCAGACGTTGGAGCATCACTTCCACCTGTGTCGCTGCCAGGCCCGGCCCAAGCCCAAGGCATGCAAGACATTTGCCTAGGGCATCAAGACGCCATGGGGCAGCACATTTCTTACGCTACTGTTATCTTCTACTCTTTGAAAAAATGAAATTAACTTCAATCCTCCATTACCCACATCACCGCATGCCACTATCTACTATCTCCCCTTAATCGCGCCATCCATCGGACGCCAGACGTTGGAGCATCACTTCCACCTGTGTCGCTGCTTCCATCACCACCTCAAGCTCCACCAACAAACTATTGCATCTATTAATCTGATTGCTTCATTCCCTCCATTGTCCTTATTTTAATTTCACCACCAATTTGCTCCTAAATTGTTGATTGAAGACTGAAGCGCCGACTGACATAAGAAAGTAAGGTTTTAGTTTAAGAATTTAAATGGTTTAATGATTTAGTTTTAACTAAACTCTTCGTGTTTAGATACCCTCTTTAAGCAAGATTCAAAACGATGGTATAAAAAATAGAACAAATTTTACTGCTTATTTTAATTCATGTTTTTTGATTTAGAATTTAGTGCTAACTGAAAACAAATTATCTCTATCTGTAGCAGTGAATGATTTAAAAAAACCCCTAAAATAGCAAATTAAAATGTTTATGAATGTTTTATACTATTTTCACATATTTTATGAATGGTTTAAATTGTTGTCATATATTCCGTGAATGAATTAAGTGGAAATTCAACTTAGTGGAATTTCATTCATGGATAAATCAAGATCAAATAAGTCCATACTGATGTTTCTGATATGCGAAAAAGAATAATATGACTAATAATTTATATGTATATATAGTATATACATGAGATGTACAAAAATTTATATAATTTCTGCACAAGTAAGTTGATGTTTAACATAAATGTAGAAAAGAAAATTTGCATAATGTATGTATGCATTCAAATAATATACATATCAGTTGCAAAGAAAAAAAAGTAATTTTGGAGACCTGATTACAATACTGTACCTCTGTTATTTGTTCCTTTGTCTGGCCTTTCTCCTCTTTTACCAAGATAACAATCAAGTCATGAATTATTTATAGATACACATGCAACATATATATTATTATGCAACATATATGATTTATCATGGGCCTTTTCACATGTAAGATTTGTCAGTAGCTATATAGATCACCAGACATACTGTCATTAGTATTCACAGGGAAGTATCAAGAGAATTGTATGTCGTATAAGAAAATAATAAAAAAGATTGAGAATAAAAGAGAATTATGGTATTTTAATTCCAAAAAATTATCACACACATATATGAAATATGAATTTGCATTTGGTTTTGACATTCTATACAATGTGTGTATTGCTATTTCTTTTTAAAATGGGGCAACAAATTTGAAAAAAGAATTGTTCGTCTAGGGCATCAAATACCTTTGGGCCGGCCCTGGTCGCTGCTTCCATCACCACCTCAAGCTCCACCAACAAACTATTGCATCTATTAATCTGATTGCTTCATTTCCTCCATTGTCCTTATTTTAATTTCACCACCAATTTGCTCCTAAATTGTTGATTGAAGACTGAAGCGCCGACTGACATAAGAAAGTAAGGTTTTAGTTTAAGAATTTAAATGGTTTAATGATTTAGTTTTAACTAAACTCTTCGTGTTTAGATACCCTCTTTAAGCAAGATTCAAAACGATGGTATAAAAAATAGAACAAATTTTACTGCTTATTTTAATTCATGTTTTTTGATTTAGAATTTAGTGCTAACTGAAAACAAATTATCTCTATCTGTAGCAGTGAATGATTTAAAAAAACCCCTAAAATAGCAAATTAAAATGTTTATGAATGTTTTATACTATTTTCACATATTTTATGAATGGTTTAAATTGTTGTCATATATTCCGTGAATGAATTAAGTGGAAATTCAACTTAGTGGAATTTCATTCATGGATAAATCAAGATCAAATAAGTCCATACTGATGTTTCTGATATGCGAAAAAGAATAATATGACTAATAATTTATATGTATATATAGTATATACATGAGATGTACAAAAATTTATATAATTTCTGCACAAGTAAGTTGATGTTTAACATAAATGTAGAAAAGAAAATTTGCATAATGTATGTATGCATTCAAATAATATACATATCAGTTGCAAAGAAAAAAAAAGTAATTTTGGAGACCTGATTACAATACTGTACCTCTGTTATTTGTTCCTTTGTCTGGCCTTTCTCCTCTTTTACCAAGATAACAATCAAGTCATGAATTATTTATAGATACACATGCAACATATATATTATTATGCAACATATATGATTTATCATGGGCCTTTTCACATGTAAGATTTGTCAGTAGCTATATAGATCACCAGACATACTGTCATTAGTATTCACAGGGAAGTATCAAGAGAATTGTATGTCGTATAAGAAAATAATAAAAAAGATTGAGAATAAAAGAGAATTATGGTATTTTAATTCCAAAAAATTATCACACACATATATGAAATATGAATTTGCATTTGGTTTTGACATTCTATACAATGTGTGTATTGCTATTTCTTTTTAAAATGGGGCAACAAATTTGAAAAAAGAATTGTTCGTCTAGGGCATCAAATACCTTTGGGCCGGCCCTGGATGAGATTCTTATGATTCTGGACAATGAATAGTTTAACATAAATCAATGCCCTGTATCCTTATTTTTCAATTAAAAATGTCATATGCACAGAGTTTTTCTGCTGCAATTAACTCGTTTGAACTAACAACCAGCATAAACAAGAACAAAAAACTAATAAAATCACGTATATTAGTATTTCACCTTTTAAGCTTGCAAGAACAGCTTGCCCTATGTGAACTTAATATCAGGTAGCTAAAGAGAGTCCAAAAATGGTAGTAATGATAAGCATTTAACACACTAATTTTAACATATTTTTTAGATGGCCTCCTGTAGTAATTTTAATTTGTAGAATAATACATCGATTGAAATTTTATAAAACAGATTTATAATTATTTTTTATGCTTAAATTATTATATGTATGTGCATCACACGTTTCAAAACACTTGTTTATAAATGTCTTTACTCTTTAGATCCATGTTAAATAAAAACTATTTTTTCTAGATTATTGTCCCAGTACAAAATATTTTTGTGGCAAGCCCGTCTTAGATCAAAAATATACCTGACATCTTTCCTTATTTCCTTTATAAAGTATGCTATAATATCTTCCTATTACACACTGCACCGCCAAAATTGTTTTAGAACTAAAGAAACTATGTGCTTGCTGTAAAGGACGATGGGTTGTAGATTTTTAATTTTTCCGTTGCTAAGGCCCTGTTTGGCTTGTCGTTTTTTATTTTGTATTTGTGTCTATATAAAAGTGTATATGTCGTACGTATTTCTGAAAAACAAACAATTTTGAAAAATGAAATTAACATGTAAAATAGAAATCAATTTTTTTTGTTTTTCGTGTCTCGAGAGATGACAAAAGCAAAGAAAACAAATTTACTCCTCCGTTCTCCGTTGATTATCGCAATGATTAAGAATTGTAAATTTTTATCTTTTATTTCTTGATATTTCTTAACGCAACTTGAAAACACAAAACTGAAAATACAAAATGAAACCAAACGGGTACTAATATTTTCAAATATTTTGACGGTTGAACCATATTTGTGCCTTTGAACACTACAAATATGCTCCATTGTGATTGAAAAACATCACAGATCTTGCTCTCGTTTTTTATGTAAAAAATCATACAATTAAATTTTGCTTTCAAATTTCCTATCTTTCACAAGCAATTCTCGTTTGAGAATCAAATCCTCGACTCCCTTGATTTTTCTTACTCGATTCTTCACGCTTCAATTTTACACTTATTTAGAAAATTATTCCATAACTCCACACTGCTGCACGTAATCACTAAGTCACCTATAATATTTCATGCATATTTAATTATACTAACAGTTGTCATAAAAAAAGGATACTTAACTAATCTCTCGTGCTTGTAAAATTCTTTATTCTGAGTTGCATAGAATAACATAATTACAAAGCATTTAGCAGATATAAACATTAGTTAGTGATAATATACGATTATCAATTACCAAAAATACGAAGACAGTATGTAACATCAGACACCACAAATAGTACGAGGAATCACAAATATAATCATAACAAGATAGTTGGTGGAATCACCAAACCTAATCATAATCACATTTAGATATTAGGAGGAACCCCTAAGTTGTGATGATTATATGTTATATAATCACTCGCTGAATCATTATCATCCTTTAGCAGGAGAAATCACAAAATCTACATAATCATTGCCCAAAAGCCAACAAATAGCTTAAATGTTAAAACAGGAGATCCTAAAAGACGCAAATAACTAGTACACAACAAAACAGAATAATCTCACCATGAAATCCGGATTCGACCAAAAAATCTCTTAAATATATGCACCAAATCTAATAAATCTTTAAATCGAGATATCTTACTGAAAACTCAAGAAATATGGAATCGATAGTAAAACGGGAATCACACTAGTAATCAGATGCAAACAAGAGAGAACTAAGAAATGAGAGAGATGCTATTTTCATAATTTCAAAATTTTGATTATTGTCCTTAAAACTAAGTAAAAAGAGAACATAGGCCCTTAATGAACATGAAACATACAAAATATGGCCTGCAAACTTAAACTACAAAGTGCTTATCCTACCAATTTATCCCGCTCCGCACGTGGTCATTGATAACTAATTTCCATCGTAGGAAATGTAGATATACACACACTGGCACGTACGATGCACGTGCGCAGAGGGTTAGTGTTATAAAACAGTAATGGTAAAAAAATTAATCTTACGAAGTGACTTGAAGTGACTTGACGTGCATGAAATGTTGCATTTTCTATGTGCATATATGCATAAATCAACGATTTATCAAAACATGAATGAAACTAAGTTATTTAAAAAATAATCAAACGGGTAAAGGGAGTAATCCATTATTACTTCAATATGTAGAGAAATGTAATAAATATTAAAACTAGTATTTTCAATAGTTCTGAACTTAAAAAACTTGCATCATCTCTATTTTAAAAAGGTAATAAAGCAACATGTTGATATATAAGAATTTTTTTTTCCAACTATAAAGACCGCACCTCCCATGACATTCCTTCCCTCACGAATGTTCGATGCTTGTCGAAGTATAAAACTTGCTGATGCCAATGTATAGATTTCGAAATTATCGTTTACCGTAATATTATTATAAAGTTGTCATAACCTAGTAACTTGTACAACTTTGTAATATTGATAGAGACAAATATTCATTTGATACCTTTTTACTTTTTGCGTGAAAGAGCAAAACTATGTGTATGCAAGTTTCAATAATTATTAGTTAGATTATATATATGCATATTTCCATGTAGGCACGATAGGACACGCTAGATGAGATTGTTACTTACCCTATTCTTGTTGCAAAATAACATAAAGTAATTTCAAAGTTTGGAACATAAATTGTAGATTAACATATGAAAAACTGGATGAGAAAGAATCTAGAAACTATAAATTATATTTTTAGACGTCATTTATACAACCTTTAATTTTTAAGACGTTGTAAGCTCATAATCAAGCCAAAATAATTTGCGCGGCGTTTCTAAAATGATTAGTCGGCCGGTCCACTACGATTAGTCAATCGGTTAAGGTCTAGGAAATTTCAAAGAATAATAAGTTCATTTTGGCCTCATTTAACCGATTGAATAAAAAGACCAATCGAGTGGTTCGTACTTCAATCAATTGTCATTGTTTGAAAATAATCATTTCTTTCCAAATGGTCTTGCTCTTTGCTAAGAGATACGATCATTCAAGTCTATAAAAGGATACGCCTCTCGGTCATTTGATACAGTAAAATTTTGAATCGTTTTCAACCCTCTTCATTACCCATGGTTTCATAAAATACACATTTTTTTCAACCCTCTTCCTTACCCATGGATTCATAAAATACACAAAAAAAATGTGTATTCGTACTATTGTTCATTGTGTAAAGTTTGTCGTAACCAAGTGCATCCTTTGTTAGTTAAGCATTAGAACGAAATATACGATTTTGCCGTAGCCAAAACCTGTCATCCACTATTGTGCCAGAATCAACAAATATCACCAGAAACTTTGTATTTGAGGGATTACATGAACTGATTCAAACACGATACAATAAACAAAGTGAAGCACCTCAAGAAAATATATGAAGTACTCTTGCAAGCAATTGAAAGTACCATAAATATTTTTTAATACCAATACCTGAGATTGCCAATATGAGTGGAGGATAGAATCTTATAAATATTCGAATAATCTTTGTTGTTAAATGGGCTCAAAATTAAGCCCAGAGCAGTTGTTACCGTCGACATTACCTGTAGTTATTCCTTAATGCACAACTTTTCTGTAGAATCATAACTATACGAAGAAGCCTATGCCATTTTCAAGAAGTTTTACTCAAATGCGCAAGCACTAAACGTTCTTTTGGATAATATTCAATATATTGACCGAGCGGTTGAGTTTGCTTTTCGTGTTGAAGAAGATGGTGTTTGGAGTCAAGTCGCGAAGGCTCAATTAAGAGAAGGGCTAGTGAGTGATTCAACTGAATCATTTATCCGAGCAGACGACACAACCCATTTCTTGGAAGTCATTCATGCTACCGAGAATGTTGATGTATATCATGATTTAATGAGGTACTTGCTTATGGTGAGGCAAAAGACTAACGAACCAAAGGTGGACAGTGAGCTCATATATGCATATGCAAAGATTGATAGATTGAGTGAGATAGAGGAATTCATTCTTATGCCAAATGTTTCCAACCTCCAAAATGTTGGGGACCGTCTTTATGATGAAGCTTTATATGAAGCCGCAAAGATTATATTTACTTTCATTTCAAACTGGGGAAAATTAGCTTGTACTCTAGTTAAAATTCGGCAGTTCCAGGGTGCAGTTGATGCTGTAAGAAAAGTAAATTGCTCTAAGACATGAAAACAGTTGTTTTGCAAGAAAAAAAAATGAAAAACTAGATGAGAAAGAAATAAATAGAAACGGTAGTTATTCCTTAATGCATAACTTTTGTAATCATTATGATAACTATTACTAATGTTGCATGATATTTACATTCAATATAGCCTTCCCATACTAACTTAAACCAACTTCATGCTATACAATCTCCTATACCGTCATAGTAAAATGTAGCCGAGATCTGAGCCAACCAACCATGCTCGCATTTGCCCCCTTTCATAACTAACCCACCAAAATCTACAAAATCAGTGCACACGGCTAACTACATCACTGCAGCTATTTCTTAGACGTCGCTTCCTCCATTTCTTTTTTTTACCTCTTATCAAAAAGAAAAAATCATCCCATTAGGAATAACTAACACCCTATAATAGCCAACTTTATCATCCATCAAATAAGCACACTTCAGCACCAAATCCCCCACTTCCTCGTCAACATCCAAATTCTCCCTTTGAACAACATTGTCATTAACTTCCCGAACATTTTCCCGAAACAATTACATAACCTGTTCAACAAAAAATGTAAGGTCCCAGACCAGTGATTTCTCAAACTGCCAGTTAGTTTGATCCTTCACTGAAAACGGCATCACTACCAATGCTAATATCAGGAATAGAAGTTGTTTCTTTTCCATCTATAATCCTCTCATCCTTCAAATAATCTTTCACAAACACTGTTTCCTCGGCAAAACCACCGTTAAGGTCCCTTTGTGTTGGTAATAGCTGCACCAATGTTGCTGTAGTCTTTGACCTTTAGGCAATAAAAAATGTATTAAGACAGTAAATGGTGTAGTAGTGATATGTATAACTCATATGCATTAAGATAGTACTAAGACATTGACCTACAGGCAATAAAAATATGGAATTGTTACAAAAGAATTGGTAATAGTCTTTGACCTACATGAAAAAACGTTTATAACTGGAATTGTTACTATTTTTTATTGCCCTGCAGGCAATAAAAAATATTACAGTCTTTGACCTGCATGAAAAACGTTTATAACTGGAATTTCAAAATAGTTTAGAAAGGTATTTCTCAATATTAAGACATGGTAATAGTCTTTGGCCTGCAGGCAATAAAAAATGGTATTGGCCACTCATATCTGGAATTGTTACTAAAGAAATGGCAATAGTCTTTGACATGTAGGTAATAAAAAAACCTTATGGCCATCGACCTGCTGGTAGTTTTGATAATAAAATCTTATAGTTTATAACTCATGAAAAATATGGAAATAAATATGATAATGCATGAAAAACTATTAACATTAATACTTTTTGAAATTGTTTTAATGCATTTCTGTAGAATTATTAATTAAAACAATAATGGAAATAATGATCAAATCAAGATGTGCATATTTAAACGATAATAATTTTAAATAAAATAATCACATACGCAGAATGTTTAAAGCAGAATCCTAATTTATCTGCGTTGATAGAGAATTCGAAAGAGAAAAGGTTAATTTTGTTGTAGTTAGGGAGGGCACCAAATCTCCTAACTAAAAAATATAAAATCTATCATAAATACAAAAGAAATTTAAATGTTAACCTTTTTATATGTTAGGCTGCATGTCTTTTCTTAAATGTGAAACATAGAGTTACAGCGAACCAAAAGAAAAATTGCACTAAAGGTTAAATGAATAATATAACAATTTAATGTTGAGGCAAATGACCGAGCATCTGAATTGTGATTTTACTGATGAAACAAAACCGTAATAAACTTTATAGAAATTTTATATACACCCGTAGATAATTTCTCAAAATTTCTTCCAGGCATATCCCAGGTAGATTGTGTATAAATTTGCCAAGTATATACATATATAATGAAAACCCATAGCAAGATGGTTGCAGGTCAGGATTTAATGTATGTGTGGAAAGAATGTGGTGTAATCAAGTTCAACGCGATAAATTATCAGAGGCAGAAGAATTAACATATGATATTTCAGTGATCAAATATGCAGCTATCATCAACAAAAAAATAAAGGAAGGTTTCCACAAAACAATATGACCAAACTATGCCTAACATGGGATAATATTGGTATGGCAGGTCCAGGAAGCATAGCTTTGAATACATAGCACAATATCATGAAAACCTCTAAATTTCATTTAAAGATATCTATAATAGCAATATACAACATTAAAGTCCTTCCCAAATTACCTCTTGCAAACATCCCCAAAGCGACACGAATGGCCGCTAAAAGACCAATATCCATGAAGCATGACTTCAGAACTCCCAGCTTAGTAACAATTTCAGCAAAAATACCTGCAAAGAAAGCATGATATATACAAACCTCACAGCATGGATAAAATAATACAAAACATGTCTATTAGAAAATGCTTTCACCATGGAATTGCATTAAACAAATAAAGAACATAAAGATATGCTTACTAAATATCATATGACATTTGACAATGGTATATGATATTGTAACCAAAAAATATGCTTTCTAAATGAGGAAGATCAATTCCATCATGATTACCCAAATGTTGTAACCTAGACCAAAAGGAAAGGGTAATTCTTCATTAGAATAAGCGCAAGCTTTTAAAGTACCCGATTTGCAACCGCTAAACGACAGTAACAGTAGAAGCAATTAAAATTCTTCCCTAGATTCTAAACTTGGTTTCTCCTATTCCTTTGCAATCATGCTTGTCTAGTCATTGAATATTAAATTATTATTTTAATTTCATTTACAGCCAATAGAGTGTCCTCTAGAATCGAAAAATTCATCTCAATTTCAAAAGTTAACAGAGCAAACCATATTTGTTACGATTAATGTCAAAAGAATGCAGTAAGCAAAATTTCACATTTTTATGAATTTACCCGAAAACAGTGAAGTTTTTAGTCCCATCTTTCATATTCTTTTACCAGACATTGTTCATTCCTCTGCATTTCATGAAACATCTAATATGATGGCAGGTCCAGGAAACATAGCAATGAATACAAAGCACAACGTTATGAAAATCTGTAAATTTCGTTTAAAAATATCTATAATAGCAATGTACAACATAAAAGTCCTTCCCAAATTACCTCATGCAGACATCCCCAAAGCAACACCAATGGCCGCTAGAAGACCAATAGCCATGAAGCGTGACTTCAATACTGCCAGCATTTCTTTGGTAACAATTCTAGCACGATTTCTTACATATAAAATTGAAAAATATACTGCCACATACCTGCAAAGAAATCATTGTGATATAAACAAACCTCACACTATGGGTATAACCATACAAAATACATCTATTAGAAAAATGGATGCATATCGATATCTTAGAACTAATGTATAAACATATAGTAATTACAGCTACAAAATGACATACTGAAATTACTCAAACATTAATATTTATATGATCCCAATCAACAAATTACATGACTAGATATACATGCATGCCAGTATATTTTTTTCAATTTATGACATAAAGTGGAGTAAAAATATACTTACATTTTGTTGACTTACTGGAAAGAATTTTCAAACATATTGACATTCGTAATGTTCAAGAAATCCTAAATGAAGAGAATTCTAACTTGAAATTTCAAGCACAAATGAATATGACTCAGTAATCAATTCAACTCATTCTAGGGTATCGCTACCCTATCTGTAATGAGTCTTTACCCAACATGCAATGTTTTTCCTAAACCAAAGCACCGGTACCAACTGTAACAACTCACTATTTTGAACCATTCAAATCGATAATAATCGACACATGTCAAACTTGAATTGCCTAAAGCAACAGATAGTTAATACATTTATTTGGCATAACTTAGCATATACAGTAAATACATTAACCCCAAAATCATAGACATGGAATTTAAAACAAAGCAGCAGAATAAATAAATTGTAGTTCATGAAGCTACTATAGAAATAACATAGTCCGAAACAGAACACATAGGAAATCCTAATACATGGAAGTCTCTAGTACAAAGCAAGTGACAAGTCTGAGACATACAACTCAAATAACATAAATAAACTAAAGGCTGAAATATATTAGCTAGATCTTCTAAAAAAAACTCCAACTCCAAAGGATGAATCTCAAACCGTGGCACTCAAGCTGACCCGAGCGTAAAGCAAAACATAACACTCGAATCAGGATTAACATTCTTATGTAGATAAACCAAGTTAAAGTAAAATGTCAAGTAAATGCAATATAACTTAAAGGGATGTTGGGATTCCATCCTTTAAGGATCCGATAAACTATCTATATACATAGTACAATATGCTACATATATAATGTCTACAGCAAAGTAAAATATCAAATAGCGTAAGGGCATTATCGATATCCCCCTTAACACATTTCATATAATGCCATAGTCTATACAGTACTGTAAACTCCACCCGCAGGTGGACTATCAGAGAGCACTCAATAGGTACGACACAAACCAAACTCATAGAAGGTGCGATAAGGCATGTGACAAGGCACGCGAGGCAACGCCCAAGGTAGGATTATACCGCTTGGCAGATTTGGACTCGTGGTAACACATAGCAACTACTACTGCCTACCTAGAGACACACTCCCAATCAAAGGTGTGCACACCAAAATCAAATCACAAAATCAATAGATATGGTTTCGAAGAAATGCACCCGACATGAGGAATGACCTCACTTGGCCTGGCGTGGCTCGTGTTTTAGCCACATTAAACTGACTCACGGGTGTCAAGGCTACGTAAATACCATACAGAATCATTCGCCAAACCATCCTACTTCATTCTAGAATCTGCACTGCGTACACAGTTGTTAAAATGGTTTCGATATTGACAGAGAGTATGACAACATGCTATCCCGATCTCTTTAACAATGAAACGCTTATTTTACACCGTGGTTATTTATAAAATTACTTTATAAAATCTCAAATACAAATTTAAATCAAAATAAATATTCAATTTTAATTCTATTTAAATTTTAAAGTATTCATTTAATCACCTTTTATTAAAACAAGTTATAGATCATTTCCAAAAATCATTAAGTTCCGAATGAATCTTTATTTAAATTCAATTAATAACCAGTTTAAGTTACCAATAAAATTCTAATGTACTTTTCCAATCTTTTTATTTATTAAAGTTATATAAATCTATTCTAAATATAAATTAATTAAACCTTTTAAAAATATTATATGTATATATTAAATAAAAAAATAATTTTATACAATTTAAAATAAATTAAACCTTTTATTTATCTATTTTAAACATTATTTTGCATATATTTAGAAAATAAAAATATAAGTAAATTTTTACAAATTACTCATAATTTTTATATTTCCAAAATCAACATTTCAGGCTATAAATTTTACAAAAGAAAAGAGAATACGTATTACATTTCAAAATCATACTCATACACTTTCTTTCAAACATTTAAAAGACCATTTTCAAAAATAGACCAACGGTGTCCGTATAAAATTTTCTATCCTATGGTTAAATAATACGAATATTTGTTATTTCATTTCGTAATAATTTAAATTTATAGGTTTATATCATTAAACCCGTAATCCCAATATTTCAATAATAACTGAAAATCGCTTGGGTTAATCATTTCAACCCATGATGAATTTTCTCCTTTTCTAAAGTCCGTTCGGGTATGTATCATTTTGACCCATAGTGATATCTAAAACTAAGGGAACTTGCATAGCGAGGACAATAAATAACATACAAAACATAACAATTACCGGCATATATAATCGATAATAATAACAATTATATAAAATAATCAATTAACATATAACGGTGTCAGTTTACATAAGTGATCTATATAAACAACAACTTATCATGTTTAATAGTTAATAACTAGCAATTCAGTTTAACAGTACATTTAAATTATCATTTCCTATGAAAACAATTTAATGAGCATAAGAATATTAATCATGAGTGATTGCTCACCTTTCATGGCTAGAGAACGATGGAAAACAACTACGGAAAAGAATGACGTAACAAAAACTGGCACGAATCAGGCACGACAAATCAATTAGCTGTGACAAACACGAAAGTAGATTTTAGCACAATAAGTCGATGGAAACAAACAAATATATATACACACACACACACACACACACAAATACACGATATATATATAAACAATAGTTTTTTTTAAACTTTGAAGGAGTAAAATTCATACATACATATATATTGCTTTTGTCAACAATTATAAATTAAAATACTTTCAACAAAAGTATATACATATATATGCGCTGCGTACATTATAGAAATAAGCTTAGGTTTCAAAATAAATTTTCACTTCAGTCGACATATACATATTAAACAATATATATATATATACAATAAGCACAGTACATATCGCTATTAGATATAAGACATATATATTCTCAGTTCTAAAAGCACTTAGGTAAACACACACATGTTTAACACCATATATATTACAAATCATCAACAGAAGAATGTTCAAGCAAGAAAAACTATTCAACTGCAAGCAATATCAAAGGAACAGCAAGTATACAAGTTTTTCAATATATAGCAGCTTGCAAAACTTATATATCACTTATATATATAACATGCATATATATATATAAGCATAAATATCACTGCATAAATTTCAATGAATGCAACAGCAGAAAACTGCATGCAACACGTATGTGTGTGTGTATCATATTTATATGTAAATAAAGAAGGTTGTCGGGTGGTAAGTTTTGCTGGCGGTCGTGCTCTGAGTTAGGGAAGGGTTTCCTCGAGTCTTACTTCGGGTCAAGTCAGTGGGTTCTCGGGTTGAAGAGGGGAAACACGATACTTTGGTGATGGAGTGAGAGAGATGGGTGGCTTTGACTTTCATGGGGAAGAACACGGTCTGGGAAGGGGTTTTCACGAGTGGATAAAAAAATGATGGTAGTTTTTTCTTTTTTCTATGGGATGCTTGTGGTTTGAAGAAGGAAAACACTCGGTGGGCTTCGGGTTTTTTTAAAGGCCATGGTGGTTTTTATTTTGCTCTAGCAATTAAGGGAGGAGCACGTCAAAAGAAAAAAGGAAGAGAAGAAGAGCTACAGGAAGAAAAACTCAAAACAACATATGAACGTACCTCTTTTGTGAACAGTGAGGAAAGAATGAAAGGGCCGGTCCTAGGACTTTTGGTGCCTAAAGCGAAAAGCGAAAACAAGGGCCTTATACAGAAAACAAAGCGAAAAGTAATTTATGTTGTTTATAAACAATTGGAAGGGGGAGAAAATAACTTTATCCGTTATACTAATTCAAGTTATACAACAGAATTAATAATATCATTTATTAACATTTTTCTAGCCTTCTCACTTGCAAAATTACTAATAATATTATCGTATTCAAGTTCATTAACCATATATAACTAACTAACCCAAAATTAGAATATAGGATTAAAATTGAATTTGCATTGTATTGTACAACGTAGATGTTGTTCTTCATCGAATCATTTTACAAATTACTAAATTAGTTTTAGTAAATAATGTAAATTACAATTACAAATTACTGAATTTGTTGTAGTAAATAATGTAATTTACAATTACAAGTTACTGAATTAGTTTTACAAATTACCAAATTAGTTATAGTAAATAATGTAAATTACAATACAATAATGTAAATTAGGTTTACAAATTACTGAACTAGTTTAATGAACTACTAAATTAGTACTAGTACCTTCAATTCAATCTTCAACTGAATGGACGACGATCCTGCAGCCTGCCTATGCAGTTGTGACCTTGTTGCCGACTACCAAGATCAAGATGGAGGAGCCTGCTATCATATGCCTGCCTATGCCCTAGCTGCCAAGATGAAGCGACCTGAAGAAGAGATGGAGCCGCCTAGATGGGTCGCCGTCGTCACCTCTTCGGTTCACGAATCGAAGATTCACGGTCACGATTTTTTTCCCTATCGCGTGTTGAAACTAAATTTGGTGCCCAGTTTGTTTTGGGGCCCTAAGCGTATGCTTCTCCCGCTTTAGGGAAGGGCCGGGCCTGGAAAAGGCACACGCATATGAACATAATTCAAGGAAATGGCAACGATCATAAGGTTTGATCAGATAAATATAATTAAAGCAATTTATTGTTGCTTGGATTACACGGCTAACGTTTAAAAAGGCAAAGGAAAATAAAAAGCCAGTCATACAGTACCGATACGACGAACTGTTTTATCGTTTCCATCGCGTATCTGACCTCAAAATACAAAAACAAATATACTATGGGTATCAGCACGACGAGACGAATAGAATGGTATACAGATATCAGCGATATAATCAAGTTATAAAAACTCAAATTTTCACTATCGAAAATGCTGCTAAAACGCTAAAAATGAGATAAATGTGGCAATAGCGGTCCAAATTTGATGAAACGAATTACGTCGTCTCACTCAGAAAATGGTTTACATTTTTATTCTATTAAAATATTCAAATTTATAAAATACTAAATTTCAACAGATAAACTGATAAAATTCATATTTGAAATTTCACAAATAAATTAACTTTCATATTTTTCAATAAAACTTTACCATTTACTATGTTTAAATAGACGCATTTCATCAAAATTTTATTTCAAAATTTATTACGTTATTAAATTTGCTAAAATTTCAAGTCATTACAACATCTACCCGCTGAAAGTAACTGAACAATTACCAGCTCAGACGCCCTATACTACCTAGTGTTACTCAAATGTTTACTCAGTGCATGTAAACCACACTCGCCTTATATTCTATACTACGAGTCCTAGGAGTAAGTGGAAAAATATTACCGAGAGCCCCATACTAAATGATATTGCTAATCTGTTCATTCAAATTCTTCATAATCTAGAATTCCCACTCAATATTATTCTATATAACGAATTCAAAAAATAACCGAAAAGTGTTACCAAAAGTCCCATAGCAGATGATATTACAGATCCATTTATCCAGATTTCTTATTACACAGAGATAGTATAACCATGACACACAAATCAAGTTATAAAAGAGAGATTTTAATGTATAAAAATATATTATGATTAATGAAAACCCTTATAAACTTTAGGCAGTAAAAACCCTTTATAACCTTCGATCCTCCAATACCTCCTGACATCCCCTTTCCTCCATCTTCTCTCTCCTCTGTCCCATCACCAATAACCCTTCTTCATCCCATTCAAATTCCCACTGTTCCCAATCAACCCCCTCCTTCTTCTTCCAACCGTACCATCTCTCAACCTCCACTTCCCATTTTAAGAATCTACCGCGCAATGCAGCGAAGTACATGCCTGTTCAAATGGACTTAACCTTCAATGGTGACATCAAATTCCTATGAGGTGAAAACCCGTTCCATGCTAGTGGCATGGTCTCATAGAATTTTATACATTCCCCATTATTTGAGTTACCTCGCATTGGTATTTCCAAATTGATCTGGGTGTTTTTATATTCATAATGCTCGGGTCACACCGTGTATTTTTCCAAGTTGCATTTGAAGTTTTGGAGATCGTAGAGGGGAGATGAAGATTCACCTATTGTGTAGTATTTTATTTTCCATTGTATTATATAGTTTACCTATCAGCATTTGTAAGGTCGGGATTTTATAATTGTCATGTTGATAAGGTTTGTTTCTAACTCTGATATACTCGATATGTTTGGAGTGACAATTTCTACTATCCTTATTATATTATATGTTGTTCATTCCGCTGTGAGATTCTGTTTTACCATATTCTCTGTTCTTTTCTTTTTATTTATCCTAATAAATCTGCCCTTTTGTCGATTGGATGCATGGCATTAGAACACAGTGGTATCTTTCGGTGTCGACTTTCAATGGTCAAAAAGGCGAGTTGTTACAGAAAACATTTTCCCAAATTCTTATTTATTCACAATGTAGTTTTCTCAAAACAATTAATTTTTTTCCTTTTCTTATACTTTGTAATAGTATATTGGTTTCAAATGTTATTTTTAGTTAAAACTTATACATATAAACTTTGATATTATAATGTACTATATCACAAATATATTCAAAAAATTAATCAAAGTACAAACAATCACTCAAAATGGCAGCATGCAATCACAGCATGACATACTAAACAATTTCAAATTCTAATATATAAATACACCGATGATGCCGCACCTTAAATTCTAGCGGCTCACTTCGCATATTTGATGTAATGTTGATCGTGTGATCAACATTATCTCGCCATTGACTTTAGCTATCCACTAATGCTCGATAACTACTATCATCATATAAAATATATAAATATATGAAAATACCTTTATCATTTATAAAACTATTCATTACTTTGGCATAACTAGTACTAATACTCATATATATACATATATACATATATATATATATATACATACATACATATACAATATATATATATATATTTCAAGTCAAAATAATTTCCAAAACTTCAAATTTTTACACATGTCTTCATATCATATAATTTACTAAAACATTATTTCCAAATAAGTTTTCTTTTATCAAAATATTTTACATCTTTTCTTAAACCATCACTTATCTCCTTTCCAAAAAAATATAGCATAAAATATTTCTTCAAAATATCATTAATTCCTCAAAAGTATCGCTTGTACTTTTTCTCGAATTATTCACTTCATTCAAAACCAAATAATTCTTCATTTTATAAAATATTATGCTTAATTTGAAATATTCTTTATATCTTTCTAATCTTTTCAAAGGATCAAATACAACTTTCCTCAAAATATCATTTTAAAACATTGATTTCAATATAGCTTAAAATATTTCACTTCTTTTCAAAAGTATTAAATCACTTTCCAAAACTTTACAAAACATCTCAAACCTTTTCAGAACTTACAAAAAAATTGAAGTTTTTCAAATTTTGTGTCCATATATCTTTTCCTAGTGTTTAGAAATCTCTATTAATAGCATTGATCAAGCGCATCGATCAGATTTCTTAAAGGACTCAACAAACAAATTAACATAACATCAATGTTAAAAAATTCATCAAACGGATACATTAGTATACTTTAAGATGATTTCCACATAAAAAATATATTTTCAAAATTAATACATTTCTCCAATATCATATAAAAATATTTACCTTTAATTGAAAAGGTTCTAATTACAAAATATGCTTGCTTGTCTTAAAACTCTTATAAATAATTATGAGAATACAATCGAAAATACATAGAATAATCCAACATCACCGATCAACAAGCAAGCTTTCTTTACAATTTAATTTTTACATAAAAATATATTGTTTTTACTTTAAGCGAAAATAATTTCCACCACCCCTTGTGGTAACTTCTCTTTTGAAGACACCGCTAGGTTCCAAATATCAAAATTTAAGTAGATACTTGCTTTTGAGTGATAGCTCTTGACAGATACTGCACTCAAGATAGATTCACAACTAAAGCATATATCTATTAATGTAATCACGTAAAGAAATCAAAACATCCATAAAATCAATAAATACTACCAAATAATTAAAATGCTCAGCTGAAAGCGATCCATCAACTTCCATTGTGAAAGTTTGATCCTAGTGAACAAATTACTCTATGCAAAGCCACACCGAGGTCTAATATTTATCAACTTAGCTGACACTACAACTCGGATCTATAATTTCTACCTTCACACCCTTATAAATGACTCGGTGTCTTATACATAGGTTTCGCTCAAAATGGTTTTAGTGATAAATATTATGAAAAATACAAATACATCCCTTGATGATTACCCCAGTAATCACCGGATAGCAATATTTACACACACACACAGATATATATATACACACACATACATACATACACATATACTCCCGGTATCGCTTACTAACTACCCAACATACCCAAGGGGACCAAGATTGTAAGTCTTATCTAAGGTCGTGACTCGTATCTCTTTTGTACAATGTATTGTTCTGAACCTGCTTTGATACCAACTGTAACAGCCCACCGCAATACCCATACCACCAAAGAGTATTACTAGGTAATACTGTTTGATAATACAGAGAATGACGTGATATAGGGCTATCACACGTGAATATCCCTTGGGCTAATTCTGGTTTAAAAATCGAATAAGTAACGCGCTTATACGTACTCAATATCAGCACAAAGAATTCAACATGTGTGTTTCTAGGATAGAACAATACACAATATAAAATAAATATCAAAGAATGCAGAGTCATAAAACGTAGCGATAATATATATTAGGAACGTACACAAGTGTGAATGAGGCTACAAAAATAGTCAAATGCCCAATATCATCAAAAATATACATAACAACAGCATGGTATAATATCAATGACATAAGCGACATAAGGATATCTCAAGGAAGCAATATATCACAACCATGCATAGTACGCATCATCCATATACAAGCCATGTCAAACTACGTATCATGCGTGTGATGTAATGTGAGTGAAAGAATCTATACATCCAACTATCATCAAATATAAGAAATCAATAACTACATAGGACATGCTTTCAACAATGCCCAAGGTTATCTGTCATGTAGCTATGGAGCAGACATGCCCGAAGTCCATCATAATCAACACATATAAAAACATGCACAAACAATCATTCAAATCAAATACATAAGAAATATAAATATAGAATACCATTTGTAGCCAAGGTCATCTCTCAGATAACCATAAAAGATAGGTGCAAGGTCCAACACCAAGCTCTCAACACCTCTACCTATCCTCGATAGCTATATGA
Organism: Allium cepa; assembly: GCA_030765085.1. NCBI lineage: Eukaryota > Viridiplantae > Streptophyta > Magnoliopsida > Asparagales > Amaryllidaceae > Allium > Allium cepa. The sequence continues at coordinate 1,025,688,614 of CM060932.1, read as the reverse complement.
TTGATGTGTATGGGGTTACACTACTTCATAGACTCATAAACTCATGAATAATCTAAGAGATCGATAATCATATAATAATCATCTAGACTTTCGACATCATAACAATTAACTTGTCTCTCAACCAATGAAATAATCTTATAGCCTCTCAGAGCTCTACCAATCCACTCAACTCTCGGTATCCTGGATATTTATATGGACTCCCAGTCCTATGTGCTCTTAGCATCACAAATAATCATTGTGGCATTCGTACCAACAAATGATCTGATCGGCTCTCAATCTTATATGTCATGATCTTGTATAGGAGAATATGTATGAGTCTATAACAACAATCATTATCAGATGGGAAACTGACTGCTCTCAGCTTACTTCAGGAGCCTTCCTCACATACTCTTAGTGCTACTCTATAGTCTTCGGGTACCTCGATAGCCATCATGATCCAATATTCATCAAGTGCAAGACTACGTTATGCAATGGCCATGACTCTATAAGTGCCCCAATGGTAATAGATTTCTGACCTATGTGACATTGGGGAAGTGGTTCTCAGCCATACCCAGTATCCATCAAGTGCAGGACTATGTTATGCAATGTTCATGGCCATACAAGTGCCAAAATGGTAATAGACTGTTGGCTTATGTAACACTGAGGTGGTGACTCTAAGCGGTATATGCATCACCAGGTGTGTCATGGATTCAGAGTGCGACCCCGTAATCAGAACATTAAGATGGGTAATAGCCAATCTGGTTTACTCTACGCCATATATTAGGATTAGGCTCACAATAAATAGACATACTTATGACTCGCCTTCTCAATCTCAATTCACATCACAATAAATATAATACCCCATAGACATGACTTTGTCAAGAGGAATCTACTTATAGAAAGTAATTGAACAAGTATCCACTCAAGCATCACATACCATTTGGTGTTACGTGAACGTTTACTCAGTGCTTGTAAACCACACTCGCATTATATTCAATATTGCAAGTCTAGGAGTAAGAGAAAAATATTACCGAGCGTCTCAAACCAAATGTTATTACTAATCCATTCACTCAAGTTCTTACATTCTAGAATTCTCACGCTACATTGTTCTATAAAACAAATTCAAAGAATAACCAAAAAAATATTATCGAAAGTACCATACCAAATGATATTGCTAAATCCGTTTATTTAGGTTTCTCGTTACATAGAAACAGTACAACCATGACACACAAATTAAATTAGAAAAGAGATACAATTATGCATATATTATGATTAATAAAACCCTTTATAAATTTCAAATAGTAAAACTATGATTTTTAAATATATTTATAAATTCCAAATTCATTTCTATTAATTTTAAATACAAATATTTTTCTACAAAACTCATGATTATACACAATTATACAAGAAACATGCTTTAGAAGTCATTCAACATTAACTAGGAACCATTTCCTATTTTTAGAGAAATTTATAAGATTTTTAAACAATTATAAAAATCAAAACTCATAGTTTCTTTAACAAATATTAACATAATTAATATCACATTCAAATAAACTATTGATTTAAAATAAAATCGTAATCATACAATATAAAGTTTCAACTTTAATTTATATATTTTTATTATACATATATATATATGTATATTTATTTATTATTTTAATTTATTTAACTATGCTCGTCGGTTGTTGTCACAAGTCGTGTTTATCGGTACACCGCTAGCAGTCGACTGGTAGGCAGTTTATTGATAGGCAATCGATGACGCATTTTACCGAAGCCTGCTCTCATGGAATTGAGGCCTTTTGCTCCATCTCTGTCCTATCTTATTCTATTGTTCGATGCACACATTCATCATACCAACATATAAGTTTTGGTCCAAACATTCACACAACAATATAGACACATGAAACAGTAGCCATTAGAAAAATCAATAGAATTTCAAAAAAAAAAAAAATGGCTTTCGCCCTCTATCCCTCTTCCTCCTCTTTCACCAACATCTTCTTCATCTAACCACCTAACCCGTCGTTGAAACTCCTCCACTCCTCTCCTTTCGCTTCACCATCATCTATCTATATGCCTAAGAAGAAAAGGAATAAGCAAAGGTACTCAGATAGTTTAGATCTAGATCCTGAAATCATGGTTCTTTCCTAACGTGCTTCAGTCGTCGCTTCAGCTCATAAAATTTTGCTCTTACTGCTCGCATTTCTGATCTGTTGTTAGTTTCGATCCTGATGAGGCCTACGACATCTGCTTCTCAACTGTCATCCTTACCTCCTTTACTACATCCAATTAGCCTTATGGGAGTCTCTGAGCTATCGATCTTACCAGATCCAACTACGTTATTAACGTGTAATCCAATCTCAGGTGCTTCTGTCCAAGTCTTGCCTATTGATATTAACCCTCTCTCATCTTTTAATAATGCCAACAAACTTTCAATTGAACTCCCTGCTTCTTCGCTGATGCCTTGTGTTGCTGGAGATATGTGTTGTAAGTGTAAGGAATCAGTTAAGTTTATTGATGGGAAGCATGTTTGTCCTAATTGTTCTCTTATTGTTCAAATTCATGCATGCACACAAACTATTTGTAACAGTGCTAAACCCACTATTCAAGCCATACCATCATCCCCCAATGCTAACAGTGCTCCCGGTTTACTGCGATAAGTTGACTTTCAACCCCTTATTCCTGCAGGTCATCTGAATGCTAGTACTCATACCAATGCTCCTATTTCCAACAAAAGATGGTCTTCTATTTTCAAATCCCTCCCTCGAAATGCAGGCGGTTACTCTCCTAAAACTTTTGAAACGCTTGAGATAGACAGTGTTTTTGTATCACCTTTTGAAGTAGTTCAGACGGGCATTTTAAAGTGCATTCTTGAAACAGACCCGATCTTCATTAAAGGAAAGCCATTCATCATTACTACATGGAACCCATCATTTGACAACGCTAGGGAACAGGTTCTATCAATCCCCGTATGGACACGTTTCACTAATATTTCTTCTATCTTACAATCCATCATAGGCCTAGATTGGCTTGCTAGCCTTGTTGGCAAGCTCAAGTACTTTGACATGAAAACTTTTGTTAGGAAGAGACTATTATATGCGAAAGCACTAATCGAAATTACTCCAGACAAACCCTGCTTTCGAAACTAAAATTTAGACTTGCGGAGGGACATGTGGCAACGGTAGATGTTAATTATAGTTGTGCTCCTAATATATGCACCATCTATCAATCCTTTGGACATACCATGCATACCTACAAACGAGACTCTCTTGATATCACCATTCCGATCTTCGACAGGGCCCCACTTTCTTTGCCTCCAATAACGACTTGTATTTTACACATATAAGGATCATAAAATATTATTTTTAAATTCATATGAGGTCGCATGGCTCTATAACTTTTGGAAATACCTATTAGAGACATTTCCTATATTCAGAAATTTTAGCATGATTTTTGTAACACCCCGGAATTTTCGACCTCGAAAATTCGACACCAATCGTTCACTGTTTGGAGTGTCGAGCAATCGAGTGCTGGAAACACCAGATTGTTAGTGTTAAGAAGAAAAAAGATAGAAGAAGAAACTAAAACAAAAGCACAGAATTTCACAATCGCAGCAGAACAAAATATAATATCAAATAACAGCATTTATGCAATGAAAGCTCTAAATGTCAATTTACATACAATATATCAGAGGACAATCATTCACAAATAAACTGGACAGTTGTAACAACTTGTCCCTGAATACTACTAATACAAACTCTAATACACAGTGGAATATACTCCATACGTCTCTGCCATCCAGCTCGTCTCCTAAGCTCTAGAACGTCCTAACCTAAAAATCTGTAATACTCGGTCTGACCCGAGCATTACAATAAAGCAACACCCGAGTCAGGCTTGAAACCAGCGTGGGTAAACCCATTTAATATGAAATACTTAAGTTGTAAAGCTTCTTGAAAAAACTCAGGTAACTCGTTCATCAATGCGAGTTATATTTTGCTATAGCCAAACATTTATTCCACAAAATATATTTAAGTACCGTTACATAGTTTAAATAACAATTTTACTTAATTTATTCCATTCTAGCTTATTTGATTCTATAATCCAATCTATAAAGAATTATAGATTACTAATCGAAGTGGTTTCAGATATCGTTGATATTCGACCTCGATCTCATTGAAATCCAAACGCCGTCTTTTAAGGCTAAGTTGTTTAAGTAAACAATTCAATTTAAATTCAGAATATCATATTCACACAGAAATTAGTCACAATATCTGAAACATCTCACATTTATCAACAGTTAAATTCAGGTATTTCATATCACAAATCATCACAAAATATCATACCAGAGATATTAAAGTATTCAATACAATTTAATCATCCATAGGCTAGATTAACTGGTCACACAATTTCTAATTTAATTAAATTAATTTAAACACTTATACATAAATTACTTAAAAATCCTGCTTAAATGTCATTGACTAAAATTTAATTAATTATTGGACTTAATTAGTTATCATTTACAATTACTTAAGACTTAATTAATTGAAAGTTTAAAACGGTTATCTTAACCAATTACTTAATTACATTATTAACTTTTATTTAATAACTTTTGTAATAAACTAAATAATTAACATACATATAGTTATCTCAACTTAATTAAATTAGCATTATTATTAATCTAAGTTAAGGATTAAATTAAAAACTTTTAAATTACTTTATTTCTTTTCCCATACGTTTAAGTAAAAACATTTAACTTTAAATTTGGTAAAAATAATTTTGGAACTTTGTTTACAATATTTCTTTGGAAAACTTCATTTGTTTCCATCATTTTTTATCTTTTTTTTTAAAAAAAACTTTGTTAAAATATTTTTTTTGAATCTCTAGGCCCAAAGGCCATCCCGAAACCCACGAAGATCTTCCCTTCCTCTTATTCTTTCTTCTTTAAAATTTGACAATTCTCTTGCATACAAACCCGAGCTCAACCCCTCTGCAAACCCAAGCCCAACCCCGAGCTAATTCCCCTTCTCCCCGTCTCTCTCTCGAATGCCTGATCCTAACCTTAACTACAAACCAAAAACCCAGACGACTGTGCACCGTGCACGTGCACACTGTATCGCCACCGCTCCGATCCTCGCCGCTGCCACAAGCAAGTCGACGACGACACTCCGACCATCCCTAACCACCCAGAACCACGAATCACCCCACAAAACAAAATCGAACTAGTCGAGCTACACAGGGACAAAATCGATCGCCAACATCCACCCCACACCGCCTCCCTGTCCACTTGAGTCCTCGCTGCTCCTCCTAGACCACCCTCTTCCTATTCCTCTTACTCCGGCCCCTTCCGATGCGACCTTGACATCACACAGTCCTCGAAAACATCGTCGACTCGAGCCAAACCTTAAACCCTACATCACCGTCGCTACGACGCTAGGGCGACCAGAAATCACCCAAAAACCCTCGAGCTACCTCCAGCAACGATCACGCCACACTATCATCCTCCGATCGCCGGAAATCACCCAAAAACCCAATTTTCGATCATCTTCGATTTCTCCTCTAATCCTAACTTAAAAATTATGATATTTTCACCAAAAATCAACATTTTTAAAGGCGAACCAACTTATATCAGAGAAATAAGAAATTATGATGGATGGATTTTGTGATATGATACGATTTTCACTGTAAAACCCCTTTTCCAGATAAATACTCAATAATTTTTCTTGAAATTATTTTTAAAAATGGAATTACGATGTTATAAACAAGTTTCCTTTGATGATCATACCCAGAAGAGATTGTATGAAGAGGAATTGATTTTTGAATGGAAATTTAGGTCTGTTAAAACAAAACAGAGACATGCATGTATACATACAGTATATTCAAACTTGTACACATAGATAATCATACTATTTCATTCATGAAAATCAGATTCAAGCCATTTCCACAATCAAATCTTACAGGCATAGTGATATAAGGAAGATTTGGTTTTAAAAATGATGTTTACTCACCTTAAAAATGTTTGCACAAAGAATAGAGATGATTTGAAAACTGGTAGTTGATCTTTGAAACTGTAACTTGATCTACTTATTTAAGCTTGAATTTGTACTTGAATTTGAATCTGGAAACTTGATCTATTTGATTAAGTTGAATCTTGAATTGAATCTAGCTTTGTACAATTGAAACTTGAAAAGGTTTGATTTAATTGTTTGTTTATTTTTTTCTTCTGGTTTTAGATTTTGAAAGCTGAAAGAAAGAAAAGAGATTGATATATATATATAAGAGTGTAAATTGTACAGCACCTGGTTCTTATTATTTTCTCGTTTTTATTATATTTTGAAAAATAAGGAAATTCATTTAAACAAGAATTTCTTGACACTTGTATTTGCATGACACTTCCTAACTTACACATGTCTAATGTATGTATTTTATATTTACTTATGTTTTTATATTATGTTTTATATATTTTTTATTTATACATTTTTATTTATATTTATATTTATATTTTTATTGACTATGTTTACTTAATATTATAAACCTTTCATTTATTCCTATTTCATTTTTAGGTTTAAGTTATTAATATTTTAATTAATAACCATATACACACACACACACACATACTAGTGTTTAAAAATGTAGAATTTAAATTTAAATTATTTTTAAGATATTTATTTTGAATTTTCAACTCATAGTTTCTTTTACATTATATATACATATATATATTTATATATATGAGCAATAGTAATTAGAAAGCACATTTTAAATTTGTTTGAAAAGAATAAATTTGGCACATTAAAATGATTATATTAGGAAATTATCCCAATTCTTTTAAATAATATCACTTAAGTTAGATAGTGTATTTTATTTGTTTAAAATGACAAGTTTTGTAAATTTAAATAACTATATTAGAAGATTATTAATTTAAGTTCATCATACCCAAAATATTATAACTTAAGTTCGTATGTAGTGTTTAAACCAATTTATATTTATATCCAGATATTTTTAATATTAGAATTTTATTTGTTTAACTTATAAATCAGCATTTCTAATCATTTAATTCAGTTAATTGCCAATTAACAACCGTTAAAAATTCAGGTCGTCGCATTCCTCCCCCTTTAAATGTTTCGTCCCCGTAAAGAAATGAAGCGAGAATTTAAATTATAATGTTTATTATCAGTTACATTATTCTTTAGACATTCATAACTCTTTTACTTATTTACTTCAAAATTTAAATTTTTTTTAAAACTCTTTAAAAATTACATAATATTACCAAAATAGCTTTTATATAAAAATACTTTTTATAACTCGATATTTCAACAAGTCCATCCTTGTTCTCATAGAAATTCAGTCATACGTTGATCTGGCGTAGGACTGAAAATCTATAAGTACTTAGCAGACCTGTTTCCAACACCCAGTGAAAATATTTAGAAAGCATTTTTTTGTGCAAGAATGTGGAAAATATTTTTGTGAGAATGCTCTGGAAATCATCGTCCCCTCCATGGTCGTAGTTAGCCCGATGATTACATCGACATCCCGGCGAAACCATAGAAAACTGTAGGCATCCGCGCCCTTGGATTACACCATGGAACCGCCACAGATTGCAGCTACACCCAGGGTTACGTTGCCATCATGGCAAAAACCATGTAACTGTAGGCGTAAGCGCCCTCGAATTCCGCTGCCAAATGAAACTTCACCACATAGATCGCAGACTACATCAGTCGAGTCCCAATGTAGCATGTAGGCACTCACTGCCACACAACTTTCGCTATGTCCTCATAGATCGCAATCTATCGATGTTACGTCACTCTTCCAGCGAAATCAACCGTAGACTTTAGGCAATAACTGCCCCTCGACTTATGCTATGGAAACGCAGTAGATTGCAGTTACACTGCCATCACAGCATAACCCCGATGTCTCTGTAGGCATCAGGGTCTTCGACTTTCGCTACCCCAACCACAATCCTCAGGAACTACAGTTTAGTCCAGACATCCTCTGGGATCAAATTTAGAATCCCCTTAGGGCTCAAGGCAGAACCACCCCGTGGATCTCCTACTACAAGTTTCAATTCTAAACGGGAGCGCCTTTTTCCCACAGCATTCTCAAAACATTTTATACTATACACATAGAGTATCTTTCAAATCATACTCTTATATGTATCACATATAAATCCCATTTACACAAAATCGATATCTCAAAACCTGTAGTTCTCAAACTTGGCTTTCAAAATTTTCAGAATTTGTTTTTTCCCAAAATCAAAAGCCTTTCGAAATCAATGGGTTCGAAAAACCCTTTTTCCCAATTTCATAAAATCATTTATATATATATAGAGATTTAAAAGAATAAACTTATATATATATAGATATATATAAGTTTATTCTTTTAAATAGAACAAAATATTTTTCAAAGATCTTTTCTTCTGGCTATGGATTCAACAAGAAGAATTTATCATATAAAACAAATATATATATATATAACTTTATTTACACCAAATCAATATTCAAATTCGATCTCCTTTATAAAGTTATTTGCCACATTACTCACTTTTTATAAAATGAGTTTCAGTTATAGTGATATCCAACCTCCACTCTTATTCATCATATATTTCTCGAAATATACTTTTCCATTTCTTTTCAAAATTTTCAATATCTATTTCATTCAAGCACGTACGATGTACATATATTATCCATTATGCAATATCAAATCCGATCGCTCACTCGATCACACAATTTGACTTCCGAACCAGTATCGTCCACCCGACTTCCTAGTGCGGACTCAAATCTGGTTTCTTGATCAGAAACCGTCATTTTCCTTGCATAGCCATAACTATGATAGAGAATTTTCAGAATCAATCAAAAATCCATATCCAGGGTTCGCCGTCGAAAATCGAGTGAAAAATCCCAACTCGGATCGATATACTATCTCAAAATTCTGTGCTCGAAACTGGATAAAATCGTTAAGTGAATAGAATAGTATACGTACATCCTACATATTTATCTTCATTGATTATTAGCTAAATCAATTTTCTTTTTATTCACATTCATTTTGATTTCTATTCACTTATTCACAATTGCTTCAATTTCCATTTGGGTTATCACTTGAATTCTTATCTCAATTGATATTTAATTATAAATAGTTTGCACTCTGACCAGCTTGAGTTTAGAAAATAGCTTTGAAAAGTTTAAGATAGTTAAGCGGTTGTAAAATAGTTATTAGTTGTAAAATAGCTGTAGAATAGTTAAATAGTTGCAACATAGTTGTAAAATAGTAATTTGTTTGTAAGACAATTGTAAAATTGTTGTGAAATAGTTAAATAGTTTCAAAATAAGTATACGATAGTTTGGGTTTTAAAAAGAAAGGTTTTACAGTAAATAGCTATGAAAAATAGATTTAAGACAGTTTGTATTAAAATAATTTCAGAGTCAAACTAGTTCAGTTTCCAATCTCCATCTCAATTTAATTTTCAATTTAAATCTCCACTTCCATTTAAATTGATTCAATTCCAATTCAATTTGAATTAACTTCGATTCCCATTCTATTTCAAATCAATTCCCAATTGAATTTAACTTATTCAACTTCGATTCTGATTCCAATTCCAATTAATTCATTTTAATTCCACCTTTGAATTAATTCCAATTCCATTTTCCAATTTTAAACCATCTCGATTTATCTAAATTCGAGTTAAATCTTCAAATGTTGATTTAATCCCTAAAATCAAATTAACTTTTACTTTTAATTTTAATAACCTAAGTCTTTAAATAATTTAATTTTGAGTCCAAAATTCTAATATTCATTTAAATTACCTTTACTTAACTTATTTCAAGGTTCAAGTAAGAGTGCGAATCTTTTTAAACAATTTAATCTTCGGAATCCAATTTATTACCCAATTTTAACTTCTAACTTTGAAACCAATTCTTAACAGTTTCTGTTTGCAAGCTCATTTTTAACATTTAAATCTTAAGTTCAAAGTGATTCCATTCCCATAATTACAAATTTTTCAAAAATCAAAATCCTTTAAATAGTTTCAAAATAAAATTTTATTTCCATTTGATTTCAGTAATGGATATATCATTTCAACCACTTCTTAATCCATTCAAAATAATTCAATTCACAGTTTCATAGATTATTAATAACAATAGGACGATATCAGGATAAGTCAAAGTAAATAAACATCCAAATTATCTAAAACATCCACCAATAGCCTCCATTACCAATTTTCAGAACCCAAACCCGTTTTGAGATCACACATAACTCCGTTTTCAATTTAGCCCATTTAATTCCCTAAGTTAAATTTCAATTTATTAATCCATTCAACCTTACTCAATTTGAATTCTTCATTTCAAATTTTTAAACTTCCTATCAATATCCTTTCCCACTTATAAGTTCAAAACTTATGGCACTTTGGGTTTACACCTCATTCTCAAAGAGATTTTAGATTTCAACACTTATTATTTATTTCAAACCAATTCTGATATTATGTATATCCATATATATATATATATATATATATATATATTATATCTTTTAACACTTTGAAACAAATCCAAAAAATTTCTGGACTTAGATTTTAAAAATTCACAATTTAAATCTATTTTAGTTTATAAATTTTTACTTCCTAAAACATTTCACTCTAAAAATAAGCATCCATTTATTACGACCCGGCAATCAATTTATGATTATTATCATATCAAGAAATCATACACGCCGTACATTCCATCATAATTCACTATAAAGTATAATAAAAGTAACTTATTTGAAACACTTGGAAAATTCTTTTGAATTTTCTAGGATTTAAATCTAGTTTTGAATCCATTTTTTTAGCTCAATTTATTTGCATAGTTAATCCTTACCCGAATTTCTATTTGGTTGTGTATATATTCTTATTATTATATTTAATTTCAATAATCAACAACCAATTATCTTGATATATATGATAATTAGAAAAATTATTGCTTTATACATCAAAATATAAGCTTATATAAAAATCATTTTTAAAATCATTATATAAGAAAATAACAAGTACGCTCTCATATAATACGCTAACTCATTCTAAGGTACTACTGATCCTATCTCTAATGAGTATCCCTACCAGAGCCAAGGTTCTCGCTTAATCTTCATCTCTGATACCAAATGTAACGCCCCGGAATTATCGACCCTGAAAATTCGACACTAATACGTTCACTGTTTAGAGTGCCGAGCAATTGAGTGCAAGAAACACCAGATTGTTAGGGTTAAGAAGAAAAAAGATAAAAGAAGAAACTAAAACAAAAGCACAGATCTCACAATCGCAGCGGAACAAAATATAATATCAAATAACAACATTTAAACAAAGAAAGCTCTAAATGTCAATTTACACACAATATATCAGAGTACAATCGTTCACAAATAAACTGGACAGTTGTAACAACTTGTCCCTGAATACTATCAATACAAACTCTAATACACAGTGGAATATACTCCATACGTCCCTGCCATCCATCTCGCCTCCTGAGCTCCAGAACGTCCTAACCTAAAAATCTGTAATACTCGATCTGACCCGAGCATTACAATAAAGTAACACCCGAGTCAGGCTGGAAACCAGCGTGGGTAAACCCATTTAATATGAAATACTTAAGTTGTAAAGCTTCTTGAAAAAACTCAGGTAACTCGTTCACCAATGCGAGTTTTATCTTGCTATAGCCAAACATTTATTCCATAAAATATATTTAAGTACCGTTACTTAGTTTAAATGACCAACTTTACTTAATTTATTCCATTCCAGCCTATTTGATTCTATAATCCAATCTATAAAGAATTATAGATTACTAATCGAAGTGGTTACGGATATCGCTGATATCTGACCCCGATCTTATCGAAATCCAAACACCGTCTTTTAAGGCTAAGTTGTTTAAGTAAACAATTCAATTTAAATTCAGAATATCATATTCACACAGAAATTCATCACATATATCTGAAACTTCTCACATTTGCCAATAGTTAAATTCAAGCATTTCATTTCACAGATCATCACAAAATATTGGACCAGAGATATTAAAGTATCCAATACAATTTAATCATCCATAGGCTAGATTAGCCGGTCACACAATTTCAAATTTAATTAAATTAATTTAAACACTTATACATAAATTACTTAAAAATCCTGCTTAAATTTCATTGACTAAATTTTAATTAATTATTGGAATTAATTAGTTATCATTTACAATTACTTAAGATTTAATTAATTAAAAGTTTAAAACATTTATCTTAACCATTTACTTAATTACATCATTAACTTTTATTTAATAACTTTTGTAATTAACTAAATAATTAACATACATACAGTTATCTCAACTTAATTAAATTAGCATCATTATTAATCTAAGTTAAGGATTAAATTAAAAACTTTTAAATTACTTTATTATTTTCCCATACGTTTAAGTAAAAACATTTAACTTTAAATTTGGTAAAAATTATTTGAAACTTTGTTTACAATCTTTCTTTTGAAAACTGCGTTTTCTTCCATCATTTTTTTCTTTTTTCTAGAAAACTTTATTAAAATATATATTTTTTATTTTGAATCTCTAGGCCCAAAGCCCAACCCGAAACCCACGAAAATCTTCCCTTCCCCTTATTCTTTCTTCTTCAAAACTTGAAAATTCTCTTGCGTTCAAACTTGAGCTCAACCCCTCTGCAAACCCGAGCCCAACCTCGAGCTAATTCCCTTTCTCTGCATCTCTCTCTCGAATACCCGATCCTAGCCTTAACTACAAACCAAAAACCCAAATGACTGTGCACTGTGCACGTGCACACTGCATCGTCGCCGCTCCGATTCTCACCACTACCACCAGCAAGTCGACGACGACACTCCGGCCATCCCTAACCACCCAGAACCACGAACTACCCCACAAAAAAAAATCGAACGAGTCGAGCTACACAGGGACAAAACTGATCGCCAACATCCACCCTGCACCGCCTCCTCTATCCACTTGAGTCCTCGCCGCTCCTCCTGGAGTCTCGCCAGACCACCCTCTTCCTATTCCCCTTACTCCGGCCACTTTCGATGTGACCTTAACATCGCATAGGCCTCGAAAACATCGTCGATTCGAGCCAAACCTTAAACCCAACATCACCGTCGCTACGACACTACGATGACTAGAAAAATCGCCGATCATTTTTCTCATACTTCTCGACCCTCGAGCTACTTCCAGCAACGATCACGCCACACTATCATCCTTCGATCGCTGGAAATCACCCAAAAACCCAATTTTCGATCATCTTCGATTTCTCCTCTAATCCTAACTTAAAAATTATGATATTATCACCAAAAATCAACATTTTTAAAGCTGAACCAGCTTATATCAGAGAAACAAGAAATTATGATGGACCGATTTTATGATATGATATGATTTTCACTGTAAAACCCCTTTTCCAAATAAATAATCAATAATTTTTCTTGAAATTATTTTTAAAAATGGAATTACTATTACAAACAAGTTTCTTTGATGATCATAACCCACAAGTATTGTTTGAAGAGGAATTAATTTTTGAATGGAAATTTGGGTCTGTTAAAACAAAACAGAGACGTGCATGTATACATATAGTATATTCAAACTTGTACACATAGATAATCATACTATTTCATTCATGAAAATCAGATTCAAGCCATTTCTACAATCAAATCTTACATGCATAGAGATATAAAGAAGATTTGGTTTTAAAAATGATGTTTACTCGCCTTAAAAATGTTTGCACAGAGAACATAGATGATTTGAAAACTGTTAGTTGATCTTTGAAACTATAACTTAATCTTGATCTACTTATTTAATCTTGAATTTGTACTTGAATTTGAATCTGGAAACTTGATCTATTTGATTAAGTTGAATCTTCAATTGAATCTACCTTTGTACAACTGAAACTTGAAAAAGTTTGATTTAGTTGTTTGTTTATTTTTTTTCTGGCTTTAGATTTTGAAAGATGAAAGAAAGAAAAGAGATTGATATATATATATATATATATAAGAGGGTAAATTTTACAGCACTTGGTTCTTATTATTTTCTCCTTTTTATTATATTTTGAAAAATAAGGAAATTCATTTAAACAAGAATTTTTTGACACTTGCTTTTGCATGACACTTCCTAACTTTCACATATCTAATGCATGTATTTTATATTTACTTGTGTTTTTATATTATTTTTTATTTATACATTTTTCTTTTTATTTATATTTATATTTATATTTTTATTAACTATGTTTACTTATTATTATAAACCTTTCATTTATTCCTATTTCACTTTTATGTTTAAGTTAGTAATATTTTAATTAATAACCATATATACATACTAGTGTTTAAAAATGTACAGTTTAAATTTAAATTATTTTTAAGATATTTATTTTGAATTTTCAAATCATAGTTTCTTTTACAATATATATATATATATATATATATATATATATATATGAAAAATAGTAATTAGAAAGCACATTTTAAATTTGTTTGAAAATAATAAGTTTGGCACATTAAAATGATCATATTTGAAAATTATCCCAATTCTTTTCAATAATATCACTTAAGTTAGATAGCATATTTTGTTTGTTTAAAATGATAAGTTTTGTAAATTTAAATAATTATATTAAAAGATTATTAAATTAAGTTCATCATACCTAAAATATTGTAACTTAAGTTCATATATAGTGTTTAAACCAATTTATATTTATATCCAGATATTTTTAATTGTCAGAATTTTATTTGTTCAACTTATAAATCAGTATTTCCAATAATTTAATCCAGTTAATTGCCAATTAACAACTGCTAAAAATTCGGGTCGTCACAATTTTACTCCTAAAAACTTATATCGTCTATAACTTTTGATATGAGCCGAATCAATTCAAAACCACTTCCATCGGACATATACGTGGTTTCCCTTTCTATAGCGTAGTCGTAATAGCAATTTTGACTTCGTGGCTAGAAGATATGGTAGTTTGAACATTGATAGTTTTTGGAGCAGCTTTGTGGGTAATTATGAGTTTGGGTGCAAGCCCACCAACCCATTTTGGTTTTGGAGACCTTATTAGGCTGAACCATCACCCCCAAATCACTTTTACACCTTTGTTCGTAGGTCTAAGCCTCCATTAACCCATTCTCTATCCAAAACCTTCTCCTTTCTCAGCCAAATCAAGTCTAAATAATAGATTAGGATTAGAACGGTAAGGGTATTCATTAGAGATCTCCAAATCTATATTTTTGGGGAAGAAAAATCACATCTTTATTGTTGATTCTCGGATTTCCCTTGAATTGCATGTAAATCTCCACTTTTTGAAGTTTTGCTGAGTAATTTACCATTTCTCATCTTATCATATATCAATCTATAGGTTTTAGCACGTTTTAAACTCATTTTTACAGTCAAAATCATGTTGTGGAACTATTTTGTATATCAAACCTGAAGTAAAACGAATTTAAAATGTTTAGAGTGTTCCAATCATGTTAATTTGATGTTTGGTTGCCATGATGTGTGATAGGTTATGTTAGAAACATATTATAGGATGATTTTGAAATGGATTATTGTATGTTTGCATGCTTGAATGTTTGAATGTTAATTGTTGCATGCATGGTGTTTGTGTGAATGCTTGTATGGTTGAAACACTCACCGGAGCGACTTAGAGCGAGGAACCGTGAAATCGGGCTTCGACGGATTGACTCGAGCTTGTTGAGAATTATGTCATTGCATACAGATTGCACAAGGGTCGAAGAATGGGGCATAGCGATAAAATTGATGCAAAATCAAGAATTGGGAAACTAGAGGATTTTGATTCGGTGGTAGATTGTTCGGTGGCAAGCTTGCTTGGTGGTTCTTTGTCAGCTTGACTTGGTTCGCTACTGGCTCGGCTCGGTATGGTTAGGCATTAGATTGGTTCGGTGATGGAGAAGATCAGACAACATTTGCTGTCCAGTAGAGCCATGGGGAACGAGACTGAATTTTTTGTTTGGCGGTGCTATAGAGGACCAAACAGAATTTTTTTACGCAGTGGTGCTACAAAGGAACAAACATAATTTTCTATCTAATGGAGATATACCCAAGTGCCAAATAAGGAATGGTACTAATGGTTGCATAGTGGAGGCTGGACAGGACTTGGACCGAACAACAGTGAAGTATATGGGGTGTTTGATGAGTTGAAGGGGAGTAAGGATGGATGGCTCTAGGCCAACTTAGGATGACCTAGGACTTTGTGTAGCGACCAGTGAAAAAGTGGCATGGTGCTTCGACGTTGACGATAATGATGGCTTCATAACTTGGTACGATAGCTCTACGACTTACGATAGGGTCTAAAGGCATTTCGAAGATGATGACGTAATGATAGAAGTTGTGGCGGTAAGCCACAAGAGCAAGTTCAACAATGGGAGCTTGCGAGCAAGATTTGCAATTATATCCTACTATGGAGATAGCCATGATGGAATATCGATTGAGTTCCATTTTGAAGATGCAAGCAAAGGAATCGTTGATAACTCAAAGTCTTTTAGTGTGCTCGTAAAGAAAGGGTATGTAGGGACGCCTACCTGGATTTGCGATTGCGTCTGAATCTTGCGATGGTAGATTACCTAGGGTTTCTGCGGTTGTGAGACTAGTGTCCAGCCTTTCGGAATGGCATGGATTCGAGCACTATTGGAGCTAAGATTACGATTGTGTCCTTGATTTGCGATTTTTCCATATGATTTATCATATATCCAACGAACACAAGTGATGGTGAGGATTGTTTGATGGATGTGATGTTTGTTATGGTTGTTTATCACGTTAGGCTGTCACACGATGTAGTTCTTTCGAATATATATCTAGATATCGATCATTGTACTTTGATTGTAGTACACTTATATGGCTTTGATAGTGGATTAACATATATCGAATGTTATGTGCTAACTTTTTGGATGCAGGGGCATGTCAGGTATGGTTGTTCATACCCTATACCTTATTTACTCTATCTACTAGTTTTATAGTATATTGAGATGACGTATCGCTCACATCAAACTGCTATCTAATCCAAGGTTTTATGTTTTGCTTCTTATTATCAAAGGTACTCTTAAATGAATAGATTTGAGATAGCAGGTCCGGATAGCACATGGAGCTGTACGGAGTACGAGAAGGAGGCTACGCTTTCATATGCCTATACTTGGAGCTTACTATCGCTTATATTCCACTATGTAATACCGCAGAGCTATTTCAGTGCTTATATTATTAGAGATAGTTATCGAGTTAGGCTTGGGATGTATAAACTCTTTATTTCAATTTTTGTATAGTCTGTGGACCTGATGCACTCTGGCGTTTTATTTATGGTTTATTCGATTATATATCCGTCTCGCCCGTTTTACAGCTATGTTGTTATATTATACTTTACCTGTGCGCTACGAGATGTTCTACATGTTATGCATTTGGATTTTTCTCTACATTTCAACCTTAGCTACCGTCTTGCATCGACTGAGTACCTCCACAGTGCATCATACTGATATACTAAGTACCAAAGATGTAGGGTGATCATCATATTTGGTATCAGAGCTTAGGTTGCATAGACGACCTAAGTTAATAATAGGATCCATTAGAGATAAGGAAGGAGCTATCGCCTTAGAATGGATTTAGCGATATATATAAGAGAGCGTACTTGTTATACTTTGATTTTCAAAACTATATAATAGTGTGTGTATGTGTATAGTGTATAAATTGCATTGCATTCATGGACACCACTTATTCCTTTTAGAGAGACTGATCATTCTTATTACAGCTTATAGGAACAAGCCAACTAATAAGGAACGCTGCTAGGAACTCTATCTCTTGAGTTGAGGAGGGGCGGGACCGGGGGTTCTAACCTTGACTTGTAGAACATGTTCTCTAAGATGGTGCGAAGCATGGTTCAAAATACCCAAGTTGCTCCTGCCACAGCGGTTGGTGTTGATGCTTCAACGCAAGCATCGAGGCTTGACTTTGCCAAATTATGCAAGGATCTCTGTACACTAAGTGGAGAGAAGGGACATCTTGTCAGGGCTGCAAGGAGGAGTGAAAGAATTGCTATAACCACAACAAGCTGGGATATATCATGAAGGATTATCTAGAACCACCAAGGAATAAACAAGTTGTGGCTGCTTATGCTTTGAACGTTGTTCCAGCTTCATCAAGTGCTCTATTGGCAAAGGAGAAGGGAAACACGTCGTTATGAAGGGTATGCTTTCTATTGCTGATATCCTGTATGTGTTTTATTCGATACTTGGGCTTCACATTCCTTCATATCTTGTGCTTTGGTAGATAGATTGCGTTGAGACCCAAAATTGTCGACCGACCTATTATTGTGACAAACCCAGTTGGAGGCTCTACTAGCCTTTGCATGGTTTGTCGAGACTTAACCTTATCGAGTCATAGATGTTTGTTTGCTTGTGATTGCTTCATTTTTTGTTTTGTGGGGTTTGGTACTATTCAGGGGATGGACTGGATACAGATGTATAGAGTGGTTGTGGATTGTAAGAGACCATTAGCGACGATAGGGATGGATGATAGACATAATTTAGAGATAGGCTGCCTGCCTAACAATGAGGTGATGGTTAAATTTCTGTACTCGCACGACGAACTGTCATCTATGCATATAGCAAGGGGTATCTGGACATATTCAAGGAGGGTGACCGGATTGCAATCATACAGTGAAATAAAGTTCCATATAGATTTGGTGAAGGGTGTTGGATTGATTTTTATGCCTTTGAGGCGTACGACACCCAAAGAGTAGAAGGAGTTGGAGGTGCAAGTGAATGACTTGTTGAGGCGATGGTTCATTCGTAGGAGCATATCCGAGTGGGGCGTACTTGTAGTGTTCGCCACTAAGGCGGATGGCTCTCTAAGGTTGTGTGTAGATCACCTTGAGTTGAATAAGGTGACGGGCAAGAATAAGTATCTACTCCCGTGTGTTGTTGATTTATTTGATCAATTCTATGGTGCTTGGGTGTTCTCTTTGTTGGACCTTGGGATGGGGTTTCATCAACTAAGAGTGGCAAAGAAGAGTGTACCGATTACTACATTATGTACACCATCTAGATTCTATGAGTGGTTGGTTATGCCTTTCGGGTTAACCAACGCACCGACATACTTTAATGATCTTATGAACCGTATTTTCAAGGATCAACTAAATGAGTTCGTACTTGTGTTCATGGATGATATCCTTGTTTATTCGAGGAAGGAGGAAGAACACAAGGAGCATTTGAGGATTGTGCTTGAAGGTGTTGAGGAAGTACTGCTTGAAGAAGTTTTTGAAGTGTCACTTCTAGAGGAGGGAAATGCAATTTTTAGGTCATGTTGTCTCTAAGTGGGTATTGCTATAGATCCTGTGAAGGTGGTAAAAGTATAGAACTGGAATCAACCCAAGACTACTATAGATGTGAGAAGTTTCCTTGGACTGGTGGGATACTATAAACATTTCATCTAGGATTTCTTAAGGTAGTAGCACCGTTAGCCAACTTGACAAAGAAGAATCAGACTTTTGTTTGGGACATGAGGTGCGAGCGTGTGTTTATGTGTCTGAAGGAGAGGTTAATGAATGCATCGGTGTTATTCATTCTGAGTGGGAATGAGGAGTTGACAATATATATAGATGCATGTGGTATTGGACCAGGTGCGGTGTTGATGCAAAGGGGAAAGTTTGTCACCTATGGTAGTCAATAGCTAAAAAAGCATGAGAGGAAGTATACGACTCACCATTTGGAGTTAGCGGTGATAGTATTCTCTTTAAAGGTATGGGGGAAATATTTTCTTAGGGAAAGGCTCGAGTTGTATACTGACCATAAGTCGTTGATGTATCTATTCTCCTAGAAGGATCTCAACCTTCGCCAACAGCAATGGTTGGAATTCTTATCCTCCTATAACTTTGACATTTCCTATACGCTTGGTAAGGGAAATGCGACCACCGATGCATTGATTTGAAGACTTGCTAACTTAGGAGCGATGTTCCTTGAGTGGAAGTAGTTGGAGTTTATTGATGGCTATGATTTTAGACCTTGATATGGGATGGAGCCAGAAGTGTTGTCTAGTTTGACGGTCAGACCTATCTTGATTGAGTGGATCGGTGCTAGTCAGAGGCAAGATGCTAGACTAGCAGAGGTCAGCGAAGATAGAGGGAAGGGTAGAGTCTGAGAAGATGAAGTAGTACTAGATCAACAGTGACGGTTGGCTATCCAAGGATGGAAGATTGTTTGTTCCTGATGTCGATGAGTTGAGGGAAGAAATGCTACGAGAGTGCCATCATTCGAGATTGACTATACATCTCGGTGGCAATAAAATTTACAGCGACATGAGAAGGAAATTTTACTAGGAAGGGATGTAGAAGGATGTTGGGACATTCATCTCAAAGTGCATGAACTGTCAGTTGGCAAAGGTAGAGTAGAAAAAGACGAGTGGTTTACTGCAACCGCTTGAGATTCCCAAGTGAAACGGGAACAAGTTTCAGTAGACCTCATCGATGGATTGCTAAGGACCAAAGGAGGGTATGAAAGCATTTGGGTCCTAGTCGATAGACTGACGAAGAGTGCCTGATTCATACCTGTTAAGTCAAGTAGAACGACATCAAAAATGGCCAAGTTGTATGTGGAATGGGTTGTGTGATTCCGTTGTGTGCCAAGGAGCATTGTGAGTGATTGAGACCCTTTGTTCTCTAGCGAGTTTTGGAAGAACTTACAAGAGGCTCTAGAGATAGAGCTATATCTCAGTACAAATTATCACTCTAAATTAATGGGTAGACTGAGAGGGTGAATCGTATTCTGAAGGTTCTCTTACGGGCTTGCATTCTCGATTTTAACGGCTTGTGGGATGATCATTTACATTTAGTAGAGTTCGCATGCAACAACGGTTATCAATCCAGCATCGGCATGGCACCATTTAAGGCGTTATATGGTCGACCATGCAATGCTCCTTTACATTATTGGGAAGCGGGAGAGAAACTGATATTTGGGCCAGACATGATTAGAGAGACTTCGAAGAAGATTGAGATAATTTGAAAATGAATGAAAGTTTCTTAGGGTAGAAAGAAGAGCTACGCTAACAGGAGAAGATGTGATTTAGATTGGTCCATCAACGATAAGGAGTTTATCAAGATCTCTCCACTGAAGAATGTTATTCGATCCGATACTAAGAAAAGGCTGGCACGAAGATTCGTTGGTCCTTTTCCGATGCTTGAGAAAATCAAGAATTTAGCATATAAAGTTAATTTACCTCAGAAGATGGCAGGCATGAACAATGTGTTCCACGTAGCTCACTTACGGAAATTTATGCATGAATCAAGCATGAAAGTTCAATCAGATCGACTTAATGATATCGAAATTGAGCCAAAGGCATCGAGACCTTGTAGGCCTATTCATATCGTCGGACGTGATATGAAGCAGCTTGGAAGAAAGATGGTAGAATTGGTGAATGTTTGGGAGCGAAGACAATTATACTTGAGAGACTAAGGAGAGCGGTGTGACCACTTATCTAGAGCTCTTTACTTGGTGAGACTTTTGTTATTGCATTTACTTTCACTATCAATATCATATAAGGTACTTTAGTATCCTACATGCTAGGGTAGGCATAGGTATTATTTATCCCTTTTGTGTGTATGTTTGATGTTTGACAGGTTTGCTCGTGGATAATAGGCATAAAGGTAGCTTTATTTCACTTTACCTTACTTGTATTGGGGATTTCGAGGACCAAATTCCTAAGGGGGAGAGTGTAACGACCCGTATTTTACATATCAAAGATCGTAAAATATTGTTTTTAAATTCATATGAGGTCATATGACTCTATAACTTTGGAAAATGTCTATTAATGACATTTTCTATATTTAGAATTTTTCCGGATGATTTGCCTCGAAAAACTTGTGTCACCCATAACTTTCAATGGGAGCCAAATTAGCATTGAAATCTACTTCCATTGGAAAGATATGATGGTTTTCGTTTCCGTAGAGTGATTATAATAGCAATTTGGACTTCGTGGCTACGAGATATCACCGTTTAAACATTGACAGTATTTGAAGCAATATAGTGGGCAATTAGTGAGTTTGGGGGCAAAGCCACTAACCCATTTCGGGTTTGGAGACCTTGTTAGTCTAAACCATCACTCTCAAATCACTTTTACACCTTCTTCCATAGATCTAAGCCTCCACTAACTCATTATCTACCCAAAACCTTCTTTTTATTCTTCAAATCAAGTTTAAATCATAGGTTAGGGTTAGATTAGTGGGGAGATTCATTAGAGATCTTCAAATCTAAATTTTAGGAAGAAAAATAACATATTTGCTGTTGATTCTCAGATTTGCCTCAATTTGAGTGCAAATATCCACTTTTTGAGGTTTGGTGAGTGATTTATCATCTATCATTTTGTCGTATGTGTATCTATAGGTTTTTAAACTCATTTTTAAAGTCAAAGTCATATTTGGAGCTATTTTCTAATTAAAACATAAAGTAAAATGAATTTAAAATGTTTCACAGTATTCTAATCATATCAATTTGATGTTTGATTCCTTTGATGTATGATAGGCTATATTAGAAACATATTATAGGATGATTTTGAAATGGATTGTTGTATGTTTGCATACTTGAATATTTGAATGTTGATTGTTGCATGTATGGTGTTTGTGTGAATGCTTGTGTGCTTGTATGATATGCTAGATTAGGTATAGCTGGTCTGGATAGCACGTGGAGCTGTATGGAGTGCGATAGGTGGTTATGCTTTCATATATCTATACGTGGAGCTTACTATCACTTATATTCCGTTGTGCAATACTGTGGAGCTATGTCAGTACCTGTATTATTAGAGATGGTTTTAGAGTTTATTATGGAGGCTTGGGATGTATAAATTCTTTATTTTAGTTTTTGTATAGTCTGTGGACCCGATGCACTCTGATGTTTTATTCTTTGTTCATTCGATTATATCTTTGTCTCGTTTGTTTTACATCTATGGTGTTATATTATATTTTATCTGTGCACTATGACATGTTATATATGTTTTGTTTATGGCTTTTCTCTACTTTTCACCCTTGGCTATTGTCCTACATCGTCCGAGTACCTTCGCAGCGCATCATACAAATATACTGGGTACCGGAGGTGTAGGGTGGAAGTTACACCTCCGGCCAAAAGGTGGGCCTCCCAAGGCCAATCCACCTATCACTGAAGTTGATCTAACTACAGATGTTACTCCTCCTAGCACTCCCTCGGTTGTCACATGCTTCGATTCCTTATTAGATCTGATCTTCCCTACGACTTTGCCTTATGACTTCCCTTCTAACACTGCGCCCTTGCATGGTCCGCCTGAGGTTGGACCTTCATATGACCGTAGGTAACGACCCATATTTTTAGCTATTTTAAATTATTAGATTTAATGTAATTATTAAATAAAACTGGTTAAAAAATAAAAGAACTTAATGATTTAGAATGTAAGTATATGAACTTGAATAAAATTTTGAAATAAATTAACTTGGAGATTTAAGTAACAACAAGTATTGAAAGGTAATGCTATGTATTAAATGAGTTTACAATAAATAGTTGGAAGAAAAAATAATTGCTGAATTCATTAGATGTAAATAAAGTAATTGATTAATAATTAAAATTCACTTAAAATCTAATATTGAAATTTGTTGAATATTGAACAATTAAATTGTTTAAATTTAATATTGGAAATTATTTGAATAATTGAATTCTGAATTTAATATGATTGAAAATGACATCTAAAGTTGGTATAAATTTTATTTAAACAACAATAAAGATTGTTAACATTTGAAATTGGACTTAAAAGTGAATCATTAGAAATTGAAATTTCTATGTTATAATCGAGACGTTAAGATAGCGATCCAGGGCACAGTTTCGGAATTCAACTAAACTAGTTCCATTAGATCTGTAATACTATATTATTATCGGATTTCAAATTTCGTAGCAGTTGGAGTTATTGTTTGGTCGTACGAGATAGAAACGTATTGAAATTAATATTGAAAATTCAGTATAAGAATTGGGTCCAAAAAGCTATCTTCTCCATACGATCGAATTAGGACTTGCAACCTATTCCATTGTGTTCGGAATATGGGTAAAACATTATAAACGCATAGCGGCACGCTTCATTTGGAGTTCATCTGAAAAAGCATGTGAATGGCAAAATAATAATAAAATAATTCGTGTACGTATACATATGCGCGTACTTATCCCAAACCCTAACTCATTTTAACCTAGCCACCGTTTCTTATTATTAATGGCTGAGACTACTCCTCTTCCTCCTCGATTATCTCCTCCTCCAAACTTTTTTGTCGAAATCTTCCAACTGCAAAATCGAAGAGCACCTCGATACCTATCAATCCAATGGTCAAGATCTGGAATAGAGCATCGTGGAGGCTACAATCTCTTGCCGTTTGTGCTTAAGGCATATGCGTTTTTCGACGGATATACAGGGCCAAGCCTCAAACGGCTTTGGGAGGCGGTGCATTAGCCATAGGGCTTCGAAACGAGGGTAGTCGATCGTCCTCTCGACGATCGTAGATGGAGCGGCAATCATCTTTTTATTGCGTGCGATGGGTTTGTGCAAGCTTGAGGTTGCCTAGAACACGATGGGGAAGAAGCTTAAGCGTGCAGCCTTGATTTGCAGAGGGCAAACGAATGGCAGATCTGGTTTTTTAGACATACCCACAGACACACACACACACACACACACACACACACATATATATATACATATATATATATATATATATATATATTAAATGACATTGTAAAATTATGGTGTTAATTCGTAAAATCTTATAAATTACACATCTTTCACGTACGATGTCCGATTGAGACGAAACAGGCGGCGATGGAATCTGGCGATAAGCGCTACGTCATGGAAATGTTTTGGAGTCGTTTGGAGCTAGTTAAAATTTTAGCTTAAATCTAACGTCGTTCGATTTGATATAAAATTGGAAACTCAAGGGAGTGTTTTATAACGCTCACAACATATTAGAATATTTTCATGCTAGCTAAATTTGAATGTTGAAGTGATATGAATTTATTGGTCGTTGTTTGATATATTTGGTTGTCATTTGAATTATCAGTTATACATGAAATTGACAGTTAAATTTGTAATTGAATTGCCAGTAAATTACCCAATATTAATAACTATGAAACGGTTGTGAATTATATTTTATATTTGGATGATTGATTGTGATGGATTCATATTGGTCGATATTTGGATTTCTGGATATGTTTATTTATATATCCTGTTATCACCCAGTAGATTATTTACAGTGTATAAAACTGTAAATTTAATTATTTTGAATAAATCAAGAAATATGTTGAAATGATGTATACCTATGACATTATGATTTGGTTTGAATGATATATCCAACCCTGAAATTAAATTGAAGTAACTGATCACTTCGCCATACAATAGAAAATTATATACGGACAACAGATTAGTTAAGTTAAATGATTTTAAAATCTTTTTATTTGAAATTATTTAAATATTTTTGATTTAAAAGAAATAAAAATCAATTTATAAAAATTGAATTAATCACAAATTCGAGTTTGAAAGTTTGAAACAAATTTTGGTTAAAAGAAATTGTTAAATAGTTGAAATTGAGATTTTGAAGTTAAAATCGAAATATGATTGAATTTCATTAATCGATTTGTTTTAAAAGATTGAACTTTTATTCGAACTTTGAATATTACTAAGGAAAAGTGATATAAAATGATATTTCGAAACTGTGTGTGGAATTTAAATATATTTGAAAATTGGATTTTAAATTTAATATTGAAGTTAAATTTAATTTAAGTGACTTAATCAATATTTTGAAAATCGAACTCGAATTTATATAAATCGAAATGGTTTAAAAACTTGAGAATTTAATTGAAATTAATTCAAATTGGAATTAAACAGAATTAATTGGAATTGAGGTCGAAATTGAAATTGATTTGAATATAAACTAGGATCGATGTTAATTCGAATTGAGAAGTTGGAATTTGATTGGTTTGACTTTGAAACTATTTTCAAATAAGTTATTTTAATATAAACTATTTTAAATTTATATTCTTTAAAATATTCAAATTATTTTGATTTTCCAAATTATTTACTATATGAACCATTTTAATACTCAAACTATTTATGTTAAACTAATTTAACCATTTAAATATTTTTAACTATTTTAGCAATTTAAACTATTTTTAACTATTTTAATTATTCAAACTTTTAAAACTATTCAAACTATTTTTCAAAAATTAAAATTGTTCAAGAGTGGAATGTTTACTTTTAAATCATGGATTTAAATACGAATTAGGTTAAACGAAGTTATAATCCAAATTGAAATTTGAAACAATTTTGGAATCGAAATCGAGATGTTAAGATGAAAATGATTTTGAAATGAAATAACATATTTTGAGTAAATATGATGATTTCGAAATGGATTTTATTTTTAAAGCGAATATGATACTTTGATATCAGGTGTAAACTATTTTCGAAATGTAAAAGTACCAACCATTGTGTATAACAGCGTTTGGTTGTTAAAGAGACCGGGGCAGAATAGGGGCATACTCTCTGTCGGTACTGGAACCACTTTAACAACTATGTACGTGGAGGAGAATCCAGAACAAAGTGGTTGGATTTGGCAACGATTGCTGGATTTGAAGATAGAGAATGATGATGGATAGACCCCGACACTTGTGCCAATTTGAAATGACTAAACCAGGATGGCATGACAGGGCCAAGTAGGCTAATTACCCCGATCGAACATTCATTCTTCCGTTTTCTTAAACTCGGTCCATATCATTACTCTTGTTGTTGGTTTCAATTGGTGCACCTTGATTTAGGATAGCCTTCCTTTGACTCGATATGGGATGGATGGATGCGGTGGGTAGTCATGGCTGTGATGCTTTACCACTAGCCCTACGACTCGAGCTGGTAGTATCCTACCTTGGGCATTGCCTCACGTGCCTTGTTATACTTTTATCCCTATACGAGACCCATACGATTTTGGTTTAATGTTATCGTATCACAGCGCATCCCTATCCATCAATCGTTTAAATGTTTTTTATATGCAAACTATACGATAATGCTTAAAAATGCGTTAAGGAGGATCAATGTAAAGTCTTAACGCTTAGAAAAATAATTCTTTTATTGATTAGACATTATACATGTAGTGTATTCTACTACATAAAAATATTTTGACGGATCCTTAAGAGATGAAAATTATATAACATCTCTTGAGTTATCGCATGCACGTTATACACTGGATAGGATATGTGAAATCTCGTAAACATCTCTGACGCCGTTACACTCATGTTATATGCGATATCGATTTGACTTACATAACAATATTTTAGTCTTGACTCGATGTTTTGTCTTTTCATTATGCTTGGGTCAATCCTGAGTTTTTCAGCTTATTGAAGATTACTCTGAAGAACAAATTCAAATATTTGGTATGTTATTACTATTATGACCTCTTCATCATGTTGTCTACTGCATTACTTTATTCATTCCTGATGTATGTATATAACTCTAATAAATGTTGTGTGGATTATAATCAAATTTATTATATAAATAGCTTCGTGAATTGTTTATTTGATTATTATATTTTGTCGTTCCACTGCAAGGTTCTGTGTTTGAGTAGACAATAGATCATTCAATATAAGTTGGACACGTGTGATTTATTGTCTACTCAAAGGGAACGAAGATATGTGCCTTCAACAGTTGGTATCGGAGCTTTGGTTTAGCTATAATCTTGGCTTTGTGGGGTAACTTATTAGACATAGGGTCAGTCTTACCCTAGAATGAGTTTGAGTGCATTAATAGATATAAGTACGTATTTGTTAGTGAATATAAAAAATTGTTTTATATAGTGTTGGTTGATTTGTTGAGTGGCTTATGGATTTTGGTCAATACGAGTAATTAACGTTATTGATAGGGATCTCGAAACACTTGAATTAAATATTTTGACATAGTATTGTTTTGAAATTGGGTAAATGAAATAATTTTACCCTGATTATATTTTGTACATAAAGGAATAATTTTCAGAAAATATTACAGTTTACATAGTGTGTTTATATTGATTATTATCATTAATTGGTTATTATGCCTTAATAAAAGATGATTATTATAAGATAAACAATGATAAAACATTTATGAAATGTTCAAAGAAAGTGAAATTTTATAAGAATTATTTATAAATGTGACTTATAAATTAAAATAGATTTAAGTTGAGAAGTTCTGAATCTAAGACCCGGAAATTTTGAAAATGGTTTTCAAACTTTTGGAAAAATATAGTGATGTTAGTTGAAAAGTATTTGTGAAAAATATTTCAAATGGTTTTTTAAGAGGAATGAATTCAGTACTCCCCTTTTCTGTCGCTAGAAAATAATTTCGGTGATGACTGCGCAACATCATTGTAACTACCTGTAATTTTTGACAATTAAAAATAGTAAATTTAATAAGATTTTTGTAATTAAATGTTCGAAGAAATTAAAATTTAAGATTTATAACTGCAATAATAGTAAAATAAAATGCAATAATGTTAATTAAAGCTAATTATTAACAATTTGAATGGAATTCCAATTAATTGAAATAGTGTAAGGTTATATTTGGTTATAAAGTGAACATAGAAAAAAGAATGTAAATATTTAATTCATTAGTGAAATAATATATTGTTAATGGAAATTGAATAAAATTAGTGTTATGGTAGAAATGGTAACATTTGTTTGTAAGTAGTAAACTTATAAATGTAATTAAAGTCCATAGTGACAGTTATTATATATATTACCTATTTATTTAATATATTAAATATAATTAGAAATAAATGGAAATTAATTCCCTTAATTAGTGCAGTTAATATAGATTAATGGTAAAAAGGTTGATTCTATACAATGTAACCAATATAAATTTTAATCATAATATGACTATTGATTTGAATAAAAAGAATTGGAATCAAGTTTCACCAAATTTTTGGAAACTAAAATTTTTAATAGATGAATTTATTATAATTAAATATAACTAATGATTACTTTAATGGAAAGTAAGATGAAACGGTGAGTGTGTGTGTGTGTGTGTATATATATATATATATATATATATTGTAATAAATGTATGGGAAAGTCATTATAAGTGCAAGACAACAATGGATGTAATGAAGGAGTGAAACAAGGATAAACTAAATTTGTGAGATTTTAAATTATAATAAAACTAAAAAATCCGATATAAGAAAACTATAGTAATTATTACAAATAAAAGGTGAAATTAGAGAATATTAATGTAGTAAAATATATAAAAAATGTTAATTATGAATGTAGAATAATAATTGTTGAATATAAAGATTGAAAGTCAAATAAAATCAATTTATTGGAATTAAATTTTAATTAATTGGATTTAATTACAGTTGTAATTGAACACTGAAATTTGTGAAATATTTGACACTGAAGTATATGTAAATTTGTTTAAATTATTATTAAATGTCCAAGAAATCAAAAATGATGAAATTGGTTAGTTATTAATTTTAAAATAAAACAGTGATTTAATTAATTTAATGTTAATCTATTTAATTAACTGAAATATAGCCATTTTGACAACTATCTCGGATTTTGACGAAACCAGTTTCATCGGATCCATAACAGTGAGTTATTATAGGATTTCAAGTTTCGTAACGACCACACTTGTTGTTTGATCGTACGGACTAGAAACGCCTAGAAATCAATTTAACTGAAATCAATTTGAAATAAGCTGATTTTTATGTAACTTCTTCATACATTTGAATTAGGACTTGAAACATGTTCCGTTGAGTTTAAAAATATTGAAAACATCCAATGGGATGACCCATTTCCGTTTCGGGAACGAAATGGGCATTTTGGTTGTTTATCGTTCAACTTCCAAATCAATCTGGTCCGTTCATTCTATTTTTCTGATTTGCCTATAAATACCTCGTTATAAATCCTAATTGTTTCTTATTCCTCATTATAGTATGTACAGAAGTTTTGTTACTCCTCTTTGTCAATGGCTGAAAACCCTAAATTATCCAGTTCAATTTCAATTCAAAAATTCAACTTCAAAATCAAATCTCTCAAACCTATATGGAATTATATATCGGTTTGAAGCTCTCGACGAGCATAAGTCATATATGTGATTTTTACGATTTGGGTTTCTGTGTGGCCAGAACTGGGTGAACTATTCTCGGCGGTTCATCACTTTCCGATGAACTATGTCGGACCGTCAAATCATTGACACAGTATTGTGGAGATGGCCGAGGGGAGTTCATCGGAGTGGGTTGTGCGCCGAGATTATGACCGGATCATCGTTTATAATTGATTAGGATTTGCCGTATTTGGACGGGGGCTGCTTCATTGGGCATGTTGGTTGATCGGAGTTAGGGGTGAGGTCGGTTCATGGTCGAGCATGAGGGGGAGGAGTCGTAGGCGACGTTGTGGCAGCGCCGCATGTGGTTGAAGGTTGAGGCGGCTGTGAAGTGGTGCGATCAGGTTTTTGGGTTGCAGTACCTTTTGCGCGTGCTTCTGAAGCTGACGACGTGGCAGAATAAGAGTGTAATATTATTTATTCTGTTTTTAATTTAAATTTAATTTTCATATGTTCTAACGTACGTATCTTTCGCATACGAGGTCCGTTTTACATACGGTTTGTTCCTTCGGGATCATACTGGAATTCTGGACATTTAGACGTTGGTTTGGACAAATTCGGAGACTGTTTGAATTTTTTAATTTAAATTGGATTTAAGTTCAATTTAAATTCAAAGGGTGTTTTGACCCACTCACAACTTCTAAAATTATATTTGTTAAATTAAGTTTATGATGTGATTGGAAATATATTCATGATTGTTTGGTATATTTTTAATCATCATCTCGGTTAATTTGAATTTTTTTGAATTAAATCATTATTAAATTTATTATTGAATATAAATTTTCAGTTAAATACCTGTTATTGATTATCATTCCTATATTGATATTTATGGATTGGTTTGGATGATTATGGTGATGGATGTTTGATTGTTGATATTGGATGAATGGATGTTGTATTTTATATCGTTATAATACTGCAAGTTCACTATGGGTTGAAATGATACATACTCGAACGATCTTATAGATTAGGGAAAAATCATTATGGTTTGAAATGATAAACCCGGGCGGTTCTCATTGATTTGAAAATTTTAAATTATGATACAAGTTGATGATACACACACACACACACACATATACACACACATATATGAATGCTTGAATTTGGATTAAGGATTGGAATTAAATTACGTAAAGGTTTAAGTTAAACTTTGGATTTGTTTTAGTTAGATGATTGAGATTGATATTTCGAATTATTTGAAACCCTTTAAATAATTATATTCACGTTGTACACTTGATAGGAGATGAAAATCATGTAACATCTATGAAACCATTGCACTATTATTTTATTTTATTTTATTTATTTTGATTTGACTTACATAAGATCTTTTAGTTCTGCCTTGAATGTTTTGTCTTTTTATTACGCTCAGGTCAGTTTGAGCTTTTCACTGTATTGAAAACCATTTTATTTTCTAGAGGACAAAGATGAAGATTCAGTATGTTATTACTATTTACTATAATTATTCCATCACATAATATGTTCTGCTGCAATTTTTATTTATTTATGATGTATGTATAACTCTGATTTGAATTTGTAAAGGTGTAATCAAATGTCATTTGTAAAACAACTTCATGAAATGTTTATTTGATTATTATATTTTGTCATTCCACTGCGAGATTCTGTGTTCTATTTTCCTTCTTTTCTATTCTTTTCTTATTTACCCCATTAACAATCCTCCCTTTTGAATGGTTTGAGGTGACATGTGTGGTTTATTGTTGATTTAAACCGTCCAAAAATATAGTGTCCCATTACAGTTGGTATCAGAGATTTGGTTTAGACATACCTTAGCCTGTTGGGATAAACTCATTAGAGATAGGGTAGTAATACCCTAGAATGAGTTGTTTGAGTGTATATACGAGAGCGCGTAGTTGTTAGTGTTATAAAAAAAATGTTTATATAAGTTTTGAAATGAAAGTATTTTTCCTAATATTATATGATAAATATAAAGGAACAGATTTTTATAACGGATATAGTTATTTGTAATGTGTTTTATTTATAAAATGGTAATATTTTGTTATTATCATTTATTGTTGATTAGTTGAGTTTTTGTCAATTTATATGCATTGGCTAATTATTATTGATTCAATTAATAGACTAAATACTAGATTAATAACTTTGTATTAAATAGAACAAATGAATAATTTAGGTATTTGTTTATGTAATTGAAATGTTTTGTTGTGAAACTTATTGTTTGTTGATTGGTAGTTCCAACTATTGAAATAAAATGGAATATTTGGATATTTGGGTAGTCAAAACTTCTGAAATAATGTATGTGTTGAAACCTAATAATTCTGTTGAATTATGCAATTGAATTTGATAGCCTTAATTTGAAAGCAAGAGAAACAAGGTTAATTTGTTATAGTTGAGTAGAATTATTATATACATTATTGGCATGTAATGCAATAATATTTAAAAATTGAAATTGTGAACTTAGTTAACATTTATGAAATGTGTCATAAATAAATTGAAAGGTAAAGGTGAACTAAAAATGAAATGAATATAAATAAAGTCATGCCTTGTAAAAAAAAATTATGAAATAAATGGAAGTTGCAATAAATAGTTATAACTAAAGTTGTGATAACTTTAAGCTCGAATAATGTTTATAAAAGAATTTAAGCTTATATAAATTGGTTACGAACTTAAGAAAATTCCTTATGAAATGATTTGCAAATAAATGTAGTATTAAATGAGAAATATTACATGAGAAATGAATGTAATTTAAATTGAAGAGAAATATAAGCAATACTATGAGAATGGCTATATTAATATTTTACATTACCTGGGGAAATTATGTGAAATAAATATTAAAGTATGAAGTGATATTTGTGTTAATCAATGAGATTAAAAAATGAATTTAACGAAATGTAATTGGGATGAATCAAATTGGAATAAATACGTAAGTTGTTCATATATTATTTTATTCGCATGATTAATTTGATCCGGATTTGAGTACATAAGTTCGAGGTGAATTAAACCATTTCGCATTAGGATTTTTCATTCGATTTTTGATGGCGAATATTTAATATGGATTTTAGTTTGATTCTGGAATTCTCTATCATAGTTTATGGCTATGCAAGGAGAATAATGGTTTCTAGTCAAGAACCATATCGAAGTCCGCATTAGGGAAGTTGAATGGATAATACTAGTTCGAAAGTGAACTTGCATGATCGAGCGAGCGATCGAATGTGATTTTACGAAATAATGACTTATGTATATATTATGTTATAATATTATTGATATGCTTTGGTGCTGAAATTGAAAGTTGTTGGGTTGGATATCTTTGTAATTTAAATTGGAATTTTTCTTGTATGCAAAACTACTATTAATTTAAAACCATTTTTCAAAAACTATTTTCTTTTATTTTTCTTATACAAACTATTTTCTTTTATTTTCTTATACAAACTATTTATTCTATTTTATTTACAAAACTATTTTATGAACTATTTTATTTACAAATTATTTTACAAAACTATTTTATATACAAAAATATTTCACAAAACGATTTATATACGAAACTATTCTAAATTTCAAACCTTTTATAAAGCAAAGATATTATATCTCATATGGCTTTCCATACCGCGAAATTTATCTTAGAGAATTTTGATTCTTGTATAAGATAGACTTTATATAAGAATATGGTGATTTTCAAAACTGTTGATTTTGGAAGGTATTCGATCTGAAGAGATAAATCTTATATATAACAAAATTTATATAAGAATGATTTGATATATTTGAGATTATTGATTTTGGAAAGTACATTATTGGAAAATGGAATCATATATATAATGGAATTTATATAAGTGCGATATTTGAAGTTATGATTTTGAAAGGGTACTATATATGATATATTATATTTTGAAGTAAGAGGTACGGGGAAGTACCCTCCGTGAAGAAGTATAGTATGATATGCTTCGACCTAGATGGACTTGGGGAATCCAGAAATGGATTCGACCGATAAACCCTAATTGACTTGTTGAATTCAGAAATGGATTCGAACTGATATGGTTGTTCGAATTTAAACTCATGAGTTCTTGATTTTTTTTCAGGGTAGATGGTTCTTTAGTTTACCCAATGGAGGCGCTTTCGATCTTGGGATTTGTTGTTTATGGATCTTCTAGGAAGGAAGTACATCCATTGCATAAATCATTGAATCAGTAGCGTACCACTGCAGCAGGGGTCGATGGTCCCTTATTTATGAACTGGCTACGATATTTTTCTAAAATTCGGAAGATAGAAGGATCTTCTAGAAAGTTTTGTGTCCGTTGTGTAAATACTGAATCAGCAGCAGGCCACTGCTATCGTATTATCATCATTTGACATTGGATTTTGAGCAATACTTCTCATACCTATTTTTAAGTATTTTTCACTGGGTGTTGAAATAGATATACTAAGTACTTGGAGAATTCTAGCTATGCGCCTGATCAACGCATGGCCAGAGCCTGCAAGAACGAGGACAAAACCGTTAAGACATCGAGTTATAAAAGTATTTTGATAAAATACTATATAAATGATATTTTAATCATTTTTGTCAATTTTAAATACTTTAAATGTTTAAAATAATTCATGTACAACATGGTTTAATAGTAAGTTATTAGTGTTGTATATTTGAGAAGTTATTTATTAAGTAAAACATATTTAAAGTAAATGACTATTGATTTCTTAATAATGTTTGAAAAATATATTGAGATAAAACTAATAAATTTATAAATCATGTATTTAAGGTTTTCGATAGCTTCTTTGTAAATATAAGTAATGATGTAAATAATTATTTTCAAATAGTTTACATATATTTATAAAGATGTTATTTAGATATTTAAATGGTATTTATACATAAAGCAAGGAATTTTACAAATGAATATTTTGAAAAGTATTAAAGTATTAAAGATGGTTGATTTGCAAATGAAGCTTTCAAATGAATATCTCAAGTAAAATTTATATAAGTTTCTTTGAATGTATAATTTAAAGATATTATATAAATGGAAAAAATTTGATTTATGAATTTATTTACAGTAATATACTTGATAAAGAAATTCGAATCTTTATTTTCAAATTATAATTGGAATATTTACTTGATTTCAAACTACTAATCGTAAATTTATTGATTTATTTACTGTTTGAATTTTTATATTAAACCATAATAATTTTTTTTCCATGATTTGGATATTGATTTTTAAAACAATCGTGTAAAATTAATTACGAAGATATGAAATTTTATACTTTGATTTAGAAATTTAATGTAAGATTTGAGTATACTATTAGTTTCAGTTTAATAATCTTGAGTTTATGCTTATTTTAAAAATAATGAGCCTAATAAATCTTCGGATTTAAGGAACTTTATTTTAAAATCTTATTGTAATGTTTTGATATAAATTTCTAACATTGTTTTAGAATTTTGAAAAACCTTTACATAATGCTATGAGGATGTTTTAAATATATCTTATATTTTTTCTAAGTGAATAAGGTTATATGTTTTAATTGAATTTTTTTTTAGAGATATGTAAATATTTCCTTTCTCTTCAAGAGCGAATACCAAAAACTTAAATTTTTATTCAATAACCAAATTAAGTTATAAACTTAAGTAAGGCGGTAGAAGCTTAAGTTATATTTTTTGAAATGATTCATTAGTGACTTAAATTTTTAATGGAAAAAAAATTATGTAAGTGATTGATCTCTATATAAATAAATGAATGGAAAAGTAAATAACAAGAATAAAAAAACTAGTAAAATAAACTAAAGTAAATTTAAACTATAATTTCAATTACTATAATGGTATAAAATTTTAGCTATTTAATAGTTGGAACTTCTAAAGTTGAAAGTAAGAAATTAAATGCTAAGTTATAAATGAAATATACAAGGAATTTGAAATTTGTAACTTGTAAACAAAAAGAATATGAAAATAAGAAATGATAACTATTGATCCTTTATTTACTAAAATGAAATAAGATAAACTTGTGTAACTTTCAATTACATTCTTAGAAACATATATATATATATATATATATATATATATATAACTTACCAGAATATTAAAAGTTGTAATGTTAAATAAGGATATGTAAGGGAATATTATATAAGAAAAACTTAAATAATGAAAGTGTTCAATGAAATTTACTTTTATAAATAAGAAATTTGATATGAAATAGCTATAAACCTGAGTTATAATTGTAGCGCTACTTAATAAAATGAAATAGAAAGTGAATATTGTAAGCAAAGAATTACGAACTTAAGCTAATGTTTGAAGCTATTGATAAATAAATTAAATAATTGAATGAATACTATATTAAATTGATTGTAACTTCAGAATTGATTGATTACTTTGATCCCTTGTGAAGATTGTAAGCTTGTGTGCAAAGATTGTTGTTATGTTGTATTGATTTATTTTTATTTTATGGGATGATGGTATGGTTTTGGTTGAAAGTGATTGTTGTTATGTTATGTTCATTGTTTGTTATTAATTTAAAACAATATAACCATTTCAGTTCAATATAATTATTAACTTCTTTGGATTATATATATGGAATACAGGCTATAGAAGCAATTGCTACTGCTTTTGGTTTCAAAAAATAAATGTTATTTGCCTGACAAATAGGTACGTTCTCGGATTATGGTTTTCCAGCGATATTATATTGTTTCTCCCGCTGTTGAGATATATTATTTTGAAAATATATGATATATTTCGTTATTTTGATATTATGATCTCTCCCGAGCCTCTTCGTACAAAGGCGAGTCTGTTGAAATTTCTCGTGAATTTTGGACTTAGAAATTTTTGTGAAATGTTTTCCAAACTTTTGTTAATTTGAATATAAAAGGATTTAATTATTTATAAATTAATATATTTTATTTAAATTATTTATTATGTAAATAAATTGTTTACAATTTAATATTTTGAATAAGATGCATTGATTACTTAATTCCTTCTTTTTCTTTTTTCCTTTTTGGGGACAAAAAGTTTTGAGTGAGGGAGAGTGTAACGACCCGTAATTTTCGACAATCAAAAATAGTAAATTTAATAAGATTTTTGTAATTAAATGTTGGAAGAAATTAAAATTTAAGATTTATAACTGCAATAATACTAAAATGAAATGCAACAATGTTAATTAAACCTAATTATTAACAATTTGAATGGAACTCTAATTAATCAAAATAGTGTAAGGTTATACTTGGTTATCAAGTGAACATAGGAAAAAGAATGTAAATATTGAATTCAATAATGAAATAATATTAGTGTTATGAAAGAAATGGTAACGTTTGTTTGTAAGTAATAAACTTATAAATGTAATTAAAGTTTAGCGGTAAAAATATTATATATATTACTTATTTATTTGATCTATTAAATTTAATTGGAAATAAATGGCAATTAATTCCCTTAATTAGTGCAGTTAATGTAGGTTTAATTGATAATGGTAAAAAGGTTGATTCTATACAATATAACCAATATAAATTTTAATCATAATATGACTATTGATTTGAATAAAAGGAATTTGAATCAAGTTTCACCAAAAATTTTGACTTTAAAAGTTTTAGTAGATGAATTTATTACAATTAAATATTATTAATGATTACTTTAATGGAAAGTAAGATGAGATGGTGAATATATATATTGTAATAAATGTATGGGAACGTCATTATAAGCGCAAGACAATAATGGATGTAATGAAGGAGTGAAACAAGGATAAACTAGATTTGTGAGATTCTAAATTATAATATAATTCAAAAACCAATATAAGAAAACTATAGTAATTATTACAAATAAAAGGTGAAATTAGAGAATGTTAATGTAATAAAATATAAATCAATGTTAATTATGAATGTAGAATAATAATTGTTGAATATAAAGATTGAAAGTCAAATAAAAGTCAATTTCTTGGAATTAAATTTTAATTAATTGGATTTAATTACAGTTGTGATTGAACATTGAAGTTTATGAAATATTTGACACTGAAGTATACGTAAACTTGTTTAAATTATTATTAAACGTCTAGGAAATCAAAAATGATGAAATTGGTTAGTTATTAACTTTTTAAAGTGACGTAATTAGTTTAATATTAATCTATTTAATTAAATGAAATATAGACATTTTAACAACTGTCTCGGATTTTGACGAAACCAGTTTCATTGGATCTGTAGTAATGAATTATTGTAGGATTTCAAGTTTCGTAACAATCGGACTTATCGTTTGATCGTACGGACTCGAATCGCCTAGAAATCAATTTAATTCAAATCAATTGTAATCAATTTAAAATAAACTGATTTTTATATAACTTCTTCATATGATAAAATTAGGACTTGAAACCTATTTCATTGAGTTTAAAAAAAATTGAAAATATCCATTTTGATTAATGAGATGATCCATTTCCGTTTCGAAGACGAAACGGGCATTTTGGTCGTTTATCGTTCAACTTCCAAATCAATCTGGTCCATTTATTCTATTTTTCTGATCTGCCTATAAATACCTCGTTATAAACCCTAACTGTTTCTTATTCCTCATTACAGTACGTACAGAAGTTTTTTTGCTCCTCTTTCTCAATGGCTGAAAATCCTAAATTATCGAATTCAATTTAAATTCAAAAATTCAACTTCAAAATCAAATCTCTCAAGCCTAAATCGAATTATATATCATCTCCCGATGAGTGCAAGTCTAATATGTGATTCGTTTTTCGATTTGGGTTTCTATGTGGCCAGAACTGGGCGAACTATTCTTGGCCGTTCATCACTTTCCGATGAACTACGTCGAATTGTCAAATCATTGACACAGTATTATGGAGAGGACGGAGGGGAGTACACCGGAGTGGGTTGTGCTCGAGATGTTAGCCAGATCATCGTGTATAATTGATTAGGGTTTGCTATATTTGGAAGGCGGGTGCTTCATTGGGCATGATGGTTGATCGGAGTTAGGTGCGAGGTCGGTTCGTGGTCGAGCATGAGGGAGGCGAAGTCGCAGGCAGCGTTGTGGCAGCGCCGCGCGTGGTCGAAGGTTGTGATGGCCGTGATGTGGTGCGATCGGGTTTCTGGGTTGCAGCAGGGTTTGCGCATGCTTTTGTAGCTGTCGCCGTGGCAGAATAACAGTGTAATGTTATTTATTTTGTTTTTAATTTAAATTTAATTTTCAAATGTTCTAACGTACGTATCTATTGCATACGGGGTCCATTTTATACGCGGTTTGTTCCGTTGGGATTATATTGGAATTCTGGACATTTTAACACTGGTTTGGATGAATTCAGACACTGTTTGAATTTTTGGGTTTAAATTGGGTTTAAATTCAATTTAAATTCAAAGGTGAGTGTTTTGAACCACTCACAACTTCGAAAATTTCTTATGTTTGTTAAATTAAATTTATGATGTGATTGAAAATTTATTTATGACTATTTGGTATATTTTCAATCATCATCTTAGATAATTTGAATTTATTTGAATTAAATCGTTATTAAATTTATTATTGAATATAAATTGCTAGTTAAATGCCTGTTATTAATTATCAGTCCTATATTGATATTTATTGATTGGTTTGGATGATTATGATGATGGATGTTTGATTGTTGATATTGGATGAATGGATATTGTATTTTATATGGTTATAATACTGCAAGTTCACTATGCATTGAAATGATACATACCCGAACGATCTTATAGATTAGGGGAAAATCATTGTGGGTTGAAATGATAAACTCGAGCGGTTTTCATTGATTTGGGAATTTTAAATTATGATACCGGTTGATGATATATATATATATATAATGCTTGAATTTGGATTAAGGATTGGAATTAAATTATGTAAAGGTTTAAGTTAAACTTCAGATTTGTTTTAGTTAGATGATTGAGATTGATATTTCGAATTATTTGAAACCCTTTAAATAATTATATTCACGTTGTACACTTGATAGGAGATGAAAATCCTGTAACATCTATGAAAACATTGCACTAATATTTCTACTTTATTTATTTTGATTTTACTTACATAAGATCTTTTAGTTCTGGCTTGAATGTTTTGTCTTTTCATTACGCTCGGGTCAGTCTGAGCTTTTCAGTGTATTAAAGACCATTTTATTTTCTGGATGACGAAGATGAAGATTCAGTATATTAATACTACTTATTATAATTATTCCATCACATCATGTATTCTGCTGCAATATTTTTTTTATTTATTATGTATGTATAACTCTGATTTGAATTTGTAAAGGTGTAATTAAATGTTATTTGTTAAACAGCTTCATGAATTGTTTATTTGATTATTATATTTTATCATTCCACTGTGAGATTTTGTGTTTTGTTTTCCTTCGTTTTCTATTCTTTTCTTATTTATCCCATTAACAATCCTCCCTTATGAATGGTTTGATTTGACATGTGTGGTTTATTGTCGATTTAAACCATCCAAAAAGGTAGGTCATTACAGTCATTGATGTTCATTTTCGAGTCTCAAAACGGCGGAGAATTTTGAGAAGCCTTTTCTTCAAAATTGTTCTGATAAATGGATTTTTGGTTTAAACTCCAATAATGTGATTTAAAATATAAAAGAAGTAAGTATGCATACTTGTTTCAAATGATTTGAAATGAACCCGGTGTTTAAATTTTTTAGTTCTATAAATTAATAATCTTCAAATAATTTGAATGAAATGAAATATTTGAATAACCAAAACTTATAAAATAAGAGAATTAAGAAATCTAAGCTAAATGTTTAAGAAACTTTAGAGTTAAATTGAAAGTAAAGAAAAATTTAAACAAGTTAAAATAGTGAATATTTTAATTAAATAAAATGAATCAGATTAATTTGTGTAATATCAAATTGCATTCTAATTACATATAATAAGACTTACCAAATGTTAAAAGTTAAAATGGTGATTTGGATATGTAATGGGATATTACACAAGTAAACAAAACCTAAAATAAATTAAAATATATATATATATATATAAATGGAAATTTAGTTGTAATAAAAAATGATATACTTAATTAGTATATTATGAAATGATTGATGACTAAATGGAATAAGTAAGTGAACATAAGAAAGTAGATAAATGAATCAATAACATCTTTGTAAATTGGTTATAGAATTAAATATAAATTTGCAAAGAAATTTTGAAATTGAATTTGTAGCTTTTGAGATAATTATAAACTTAGAAAAAGTCATATATAAAAGTGACACTTTTATAAGATGATTAATTAACTAAAGTGAAGATTAACAAAATTTTCACAAATAAATCTGTTATTAACTGAAATTATGAAAATGATGTAAATGTAAACAAAGAAATTTGATATAGTTAAGAATCAATTGGAAAAGAAAATTGAATTTAATTAAATTATATAGAATGTTTAAAATGAACTTAAGTAAGTAAATTCTATGGAATGATGTTTAAGATACGATAGTATAAAAGAATATGCTATGTAAAGAAATGGATATACTAAGTAAATAATGTATGGTGAATAATTGATTGTAAATAAAATGAAGGTAAGTAAATGATATTCAATATAGATGAATTGGATAGAAATCTATTGAATGGTAATACGTAAGTTGTATGCATATTATTTTATTCGCATAACTATTTGATCCTGATTCGAGCACAGAATTTCGAGATAATTTATATCGATCCAAGTTAATATTTTTCACTCGATTCTCGATGGCGAATCCTGAATATGGATTTTTGATTTGATTCTAGAATCCTCTATCATAATATATGGCTATGCAAGGAGAATGATTGTTTCTGATCAAGAAACCAAATCTGAATCCGCATTAGAGAGTGTGTGAACGTACTAGTTTGAAAGCGAAATTGTGTGACCGAGCGAACGATCAGATTTGATATTGCGTACATATGATATATGTACATTGTACAGGCTTAAGTAAAGCAAGTACGGGAAATTGAAAATGAAAAAAATATAAATTGATTTAAAATTATATAATTAGATATCAAGAAAATTTTGGATTGTCCAACAAAAAGGTACGGTTTATTTTGTCATTGGATTTGGTGATTTTTTTTATGGAGCCACTTGGCTTTTGTTCTCTTTTGTCTGCTTGGGGCTCGTAGTGGCGTTTTGTAGCTGTGCCGATTGAGCAGTGCAAAGAAGACTCTGCTGAAATTTTTCATAAATCCGGATGTTAGAAAATTTTTGAAGTTCTAAAATTTTATAACTTGTTTTATAACAAAATTATGAATTTCATAAGCCGATCAGAGTGGCGTAACGAAAGCGTAGTAAAAGTTTTCTAATAAGATTTTATTGTTTTATAAGTGGATTATTTTGAATAAAATACATCAAATGTTGAATTCCTTACTAAACATCTTTTCGAGGACAAAAATTTTGAGTGAGTAGATTGTAAAGACCCGTATTTTTGGCTATTTTAAATTATTAGATTTAATGTAATTATTAAATAAAAATGGTTAAAAAACAAAAGAATTTAATGATTTGGAATGTAAGTATTGGATATGAACTTGAATAAAATTTTGAAATAAACTAATTTTGAAGATTTAAGTAATAACAAGTATTGAAAGGTAATGAAGCATTAAATGAGTTTACAATCAATAGCTGAAAGAAAAAAATAATTGTTGAATTCATTAGATGTAAATAAAGTAATTGATTAATACTTAAAATTCATGATATTGAAATTTGTTGAATATTGAACAATTAAATTGTTCAAATTTAATATTGAAAATTATTTGAATAATTGAATTCTGAATTTAATATGATTGAAAATGATATCCAAAGTTGATATAAATTTTATTTAAACAACAATGAAGATTGTTAATATATAAATTGGATTTAAAAGTGAATAATTAGAAATTGAAAATTTTATATTATAATCGAAATGCTAAAATAGCGATCTGGGGCACACACTCGGAATTCGACAAAACCAGTTCCATTAGATCCATAATAGTGTATTATTATCGGATTTCAAATTTCGTAGCGTTTGGAGTTATCTTTTGTCATGCGAGATAAAAACGTGTTGAAATTAATATCGAAAATTAAATATAATAATTGGGTCCAAAAAGCTATCTTCTTCATACGATCGAATTAGGACTTGAAACCTATTCCATTGTGTTCGGAATAGGGGTAAAATATTACAAACACCTAGCGGCACGCTTTGTTTGGAGTTCGTCTGAAAAAGCATGTGAATGGCGAAATAATAATAAAATAATGTGTGTGTGTGTGTACGTACGTATGTATGTACATGTGTATGTATACATATACGCGTCCTTCAGCCACACCCTAGCCCATTTTGACCAAGCCGCCGTTTCTTATTATTAATGGCTAAAACTACTCCTTTTCCTCCTCGATTATCTCTTCCTCTAAGCTTTTTTTTTGAAATCTTCCAACTGCAAAATTAAAGAGCACCTCGATATCTATCAATCCAACGACCAAGACCTGGAATAGAGCATCATGGAGGCTGCAATCTCTTGTCGTTCGTGTCTAGGTCATGTGTGTTTTTTGAGGGATATAGGGGGCCGAGCCTCAAGTAGCTTTGGGCGGCGGTGCATTAGCCTTAGGGCTTCGAAACGAGGGTAGCCAATCTTCCTCTCGACGGTCGTAGGTGCAACGGCCGTCATCTTTTTTATTGCGTGCAATGGGCTCGTGCAAGCTTGAGATTGCCTAGAATACAATGAGGAAGAAGCTTCCGCTTGTGGCCTTGATTTGCAGATGGTAAACGAATGGCAGATCTGGTTTTATATATATTAAAAAATGAGATTGTAAATTTATGTCGTTAATTTGTGAAATCTTATAAATTGCATATCTTTCACATACGAGGTCCGATTGAGA
Organism: Allium cepa; assembly: GCA_030765085.1. NCBI lineage: Eukaryota > Viridiplantae > Streptophyta > Magnoliopsida > Asparagales > Amaryllidaceae > Allium > Allium cepa. Next base: position 1,025,644,806 of record CM060932.1, on the reverse strand, counting down.
AAAAACAAGCAGCGGTGGACTACATCATGGAAATTTTTTAGAGTCGTTTGGAGCTAGTTAAAATTTTAGGTCAAATTGAACGTCGTTCGATTTGATTTAAAATTGAAAACTCAAGGTGAGTGTTTTATAACGCTCACAACTTACTAGAATATTTTTATGCTAGTTATATTTGAATTTTGAAGTGATATGAATTATTGGTCATTGTTTGATAAATTTAATTGTTATTTGAAATAACAGTTATAAATGAAAATTGACGGTTAAATTTGTAATTGAATTTGAATTGCTAGTTAATTGCCCAATATTAATAACTATGAAACTGTTGTGAATTATATTGTCTATTTGGATGATTGATTGTGATGGATGCAAATTGGTCGATATTTGGATTTGTGGATGTTTATTTGTTTATAAATATCCTGTTATCACCCTATAGATTATTCACAATGTATAAAACTATAAATTAATTATTTCGAATAGATTAAGAAATAGGTTAAAATGATATATACCTATAACATTGTGATTTGGAATGAAATGATATATCCAACCCTGAAATTAAATTGAAGTATCAGATCACTGGTCCATAGGATAGAAGATTATATACAGACACCAGATTAGTTAAATTAAATGATTTCAAAATCTTTGATCTGAAATTATTTAAATATTTTTTATTCAAAAGAAATAAAAATTAATTTATAGAAACGAATTAATCACGAATTCGAGTTTGAAAGGTTGAAATAAATTTGGGTTAATAGAAATTGTTAAATAATTGAAGTAGAGATTTTGAAGTTAAAATCGGAATATGATTGAATTTCAAAAATTGATTTTTTTAAAGATTGAACATTTATTCGAACTTTGAATATTACTAAGTAAAAGTGATATAAAATGATATTTCAAAATTGAGCTTGGAATTTAATTATATTTGAAATTTGGATTTTAAATTTGGATTTTAAATTTAATACTGAAGTAAAATTTAATTTAAGTGACTTAAATCGATAATTTAAAAATCGAACTCGAATTTAAATAAACAGAAATGGTTTAAAAATTTGAGAATTGAATTGAAATTAATTCAAATTGGAATTGAATTGAAATAATTGAAATTAAGGTCGAAATTGAAATTGATTTGAATATAAACTAGGATCGATGTTAATTCGAATTGAGAAGTTGGAATTTGATCAATTTGACTTTGAAACTATTTTCAAATAAATTATTCTAGTATAAATTATTTTAAATCTATATTCTTTAAAATATTCAAATTCTTTTGATTTTCCAAATTATTTACTATATAAACCATTTTAATACTCAAACTATTTTATATTAAACTAATTTAACCATTTAAACTTATTTTAACAAATTTAATTATTTAAACTATTTTAAACCATTCAAACTATTTTTCAAAAATTAAAATTGTTCACGAGTGGAATGTTTATTTTTAAATCATGGATTTAAATACGTATTGGGTTAAATGAAGTTATAACACAAATTGAAGTTCGAAACAATTTTGGAATCGAAATCGAGATGTTAAGACAAAAATGATTTTGAAATGAAATAATATATTTTGAGTAAATACGATGATTGCGAAATGGATTTGATTTTTGAAGCGAATATGATATTTTGATATCAAGTGTGAACTGTTTTCGAAATGTAAAAGTACCAACCGGTGTGTAAAACGACGTTTGGTTGTTAAAGAGACCGGGGTCAGATACGGGCATACTCTTTGTCGATACCGGAATCACTTTAACAACTGTGTACGCGGAGGATAATCCAGAACGAAGTAGTTAGATTTGGCGACGATTGCTGGATTTGAAGATAGAGAATGATGTTGGATAGAACTCGACACTTGTGCCAATTTGAAATGACTAAAACATGATAGCTTGATAGGGCCAAGTGGGCTAATTACCTCGAGCAGACATCCATTCTTCAATTTTCTTAGACTCGGTCCATATCATTACTCTTGTTATTGGTTTCGATTGATGCACCTTGATTTATGGATAGCCTCCCTTTAATCGATATGGGATGGATGGACACGGTGGGAGGTCATGGCTATGATGTGTTACCACATGCCCTGCAACTCGAATTGGTAGCATCCTACCATGGGAATTGCCTCACGTGCCTTGTCATACTTTTATCCCTATACAAGACCCATACAATTTGGGTTTAGTGTTGTCGTATCTTGGCACATCCCTATCCACCAACCGTTTAACTAGTGTTTTATATGCAAACTGTACGACAATGCCTAAAAACGCGTTAAGGGGGATCAATGTAGTGCCTTAACGCTAAGAAAAATATTTATTTTATTGACTAGACATTATATATGTAGTGTATTCAAATACATATAAAAAATTTGATGGATCCTTAAGAGATAAAAATCCCATAACATCTCTAGAGTTATTGCGCGCACGTTATACACTGAATAGGAGATGTGAAATCCTATAAACATCTTCGACGCCTTTACACTCATGTTATATGCGATATCGATTTGACTTACATAAAGATAGTTTATTCCTAAATCGAGTGTTTTGTCTTTTCATTATGCTCGAGTCAGTCCTAAGTTTTTCAGCTTATTGAAGATTTATTTTGGAGGACGAAGATGAAGATTTGGTATGCTTTTACTATTATTACTTCTGCATCATGTTTTCTACTACATTACTTTATTCATTCCTAATGTATGTATATAACTCTGATAAATGTTGTATGGATTATAATCAAATATATTATACAAATGGCTTCATGAATTGTTTATTGGATTATTATATTTTGTCGTTCCATTGTGAGGTTCTGTGTTTGTTTCTTCTTCTTCTCTTATGTTTCCTATTTAACCCCTAAAGATTCGTATTTCCATTCAATATGAGTTGGACACGTGTGATTTGTTGTCTACTCAAAGGAAACGAAGATATGGACCTTTTACACTGTATTTCCTGGCATTCTGGGGAACTTGTTTGGCATCATGACAGAACTCTCATGAGATTTGACCCTAAGTTTAGTAGAATCTATAAGTATGTTGGAGATCCTATGGAGAACGGATGTCTTTGTTATCTTGCTACTGGAGATAGGCTTACTCTTTCTGACTAGGGTGACCATGGAGAGTGGAACTGACTCATTTTAGCTGAACAAATGGGATAGGAAATTCGTTTTCTGCAGTGACATGATGGTCCTTGACCCTGGCATCTTATCTGGGTATCTACGTGTTTTTGGTCTTGTTTCATCGTCTGATGATAGCGATCCTCCTCTTCCAAGGGCTAGATGTAAGTTTTTTTTGCAGTCGAGACATTTTAGGCTTGGTCCAGTGCTCTTATTTATGTTTCTTACTATTTTATGTAGATGTCGAAATGTCACTGCCTCATACCTATGTTACTTGTACAGGTGGAATAACCATTATAATATGGTTTGCAAGTGCAGAATGATATTTTATTTTGCAAACAATATAGGCATAGATTCGTGAGTTAGATTACTTACCTGAAGCTAGCTAGGCCCTAATTTCTTCACCGCTTCTTCCCTCTCTTCTTCTCCCCATCACTGAAAATTTATAATGAACCCAAATTCGATAAACATGCTAACTTCTCCTTGCAAATGAGTGTAGAACGATTAAGATAAGCTTGGTTTTTAGTTCCATAATTTTTGAAAATTTATTTGATTTTTATATTAATTTGTGAAGTAAAGGGAGATTAGGATTCATAATTTTGTTTTTATGAAGAATGAGGAATTGGAGGCACGCAGATTGGAAAATGGAAAAACGAGGGGGTTCTAGACTTGTCTTGAAGCAAAGAAAGATGGAGAATTTTCTTAAGTTGAGTTTAGGCCTATTAGGCTTGGTTTCACTCAAGCCTTGATTCTTTTCCTTTTATTTCTCCTTCACTAATCATTTTATCAATCACGTTAAATTAGTTAAGATCACCAAAAATGTTCACATTTATCTGTCATATGTATTAAACTTTCATTACAAAATTTTACAATAATTATTTCACATATTCATTTAAATAATCATTTCAAACTTTTTAATTATTAGGCCCGTTTATTAAATAAATTCACAAACTCCTTTTATAAATGAGAATAGCTTTCTTTTAATTTACAAATAAGCTCTCAATCTTATTTACTATCAATATTAGACTTTATAAAAATTAATTAACTGCTTTTTGTTGCATTTCAAATCATTCTAAACTTCAAACATTATTATTACTTTAAAAAGCAAAATCATCATTTATGACTTTAGAAATATCGATATCAAAATAATTATTTTATTGTTATTTGTATAAATAAAATTTCCAACATCACTAATATTACTAATAATATCAAATTTTGTCAAAAATAAAAAATTCTCATTTCATAAAATACTTTATTATCAAATTAAAAGAATTCTACATTTCCAAATCAATATAAGTCCTAATATTCAAATCTAAATTTATGAAATATTATCATTTTATTATTGAAAATTTATTTAATCATTAATAACTTTATTATTAATCTTAATTAATTTTCTTTTCAACAATGGATTGTTGCAATTTCTTTAAACCTTCCAAACCCATTTGGGTTAGGATTTTATATAATTAAGATGCTTGGAATGATAATGAACAAGTTTATAATGATAGACAACCTTTGTTCATAATTTGGGAATTTAACAATGATAATTTTTGATATGTATAGGGCAAAATGTGAATCAAACCTTCTCCAAATAACTTGAAATTTTTAAATGATATGTAATTAATAATAAAGAGATGTGTTGTTGATATGTTTACAGCAGAACATGAATAAAACCTTCTCAAAATCACTTGAAATTTTTTATGTCCTGTAAATAATTCTAAGAAGAAGTGTTATTAATTTTGTAATTTTATGAAATTATTTGGTATTTATCTGAATTATCTAAGTTGAGAAAATGCTTAGCTTTAGGATTAATTATTTAAAATATGAAAATTAATTATCCCAGCCTAAAATTTCTACATATGGTAAAATAAGATGAATCAAACTTCTGGTCAATTTTTTGGAATTTCTCATGCGTTTTCGTATTTAAATGAATTATTTAGAAAATGGAAGAGCTAATTACTAATGGGTAGTTGATTAATTAATCAAGAAATTTACTAATAATTCCTAAAATGTAATCAGTAAAAGCCTTTATAAATTAATGATCATTCGACATACATCTGGATAAGGTGAAAAAAATTCTTTTTTTAAAAAAGCCCAGGGGAGCCTAGCCCGAATATATTAGTTAGAATTATAAGTACAAGATTATAGCAATAGAAAATTTTCATAAGGCCCAAAAGAAACGGTCCTAAACGTGGTATCAAAACCATCCAATTCCAGCTCTTCAAATAGGATGAAGTTCCTTATTTCTTCTCCTAGTAACATGTAAAATTTGACAATGCAAGAGATGGAATATTTCATTTCTATACCAAACACCAATCTAAAAACATGGCTGTTTCTCTATTTCCAAATAGCAACAATAAATCTTTTTAACATCATTAGAAGGATTAAGGCCTTTGACGATTTCCATCCAGTGGCATGAAAGTTATTATGCCATTCATCATGGCTGGACAAGGATGGCACATGATAATCACCATGTACAAGAATGCATGCCCAAAGCCTTTGGGAAAATGCACACGATAAAAATTGGTGAATGTGGGATTCCACGTCTTTGTTGCATAAAACACATGTAGCATTCAGAACAAGGTGAAGCTTGTGTAACTTGTTCTTCATTTGGCTTGTATTAGCCATTACCTTCCAAATGAGAAGGTTGTTTTTCATGGGACCATGAGTCTTCAAGATCCTACTTGACCATAGGAAAGTTACATTTTCTCAAATTAGATTTTTATAGACATCTGACCTATACTAAAAGCTTTTTGCCAATTGCCCATTGAACAAGGGTCACCAAAGTGGCAAAGTTAAACAATTCTACTTGACTCCAAAGCTATCTAACAATAAGAGAGCTGTTGTAGGGGAGCTCTGCATGACCATCCACTACGTAATCTATTGCAAGTGCAGTTGAAGGAATACCAGTTAAATACTATAGATTTGAACGTACTGCATTTCTTAATATCAAACCCGGCGCAGTCCATAGTTCATCCTAAAATCTGGTGGCATATGGACAAGGTTGCATTAAATGATAGGAAGAAAGGTGGCTTTGTGTTTTAGAATGTTTCTCCAAGTCCAGAATACATTTCATGGTATGCTGATTGATCAAAAACACTTCTACTTAATTAGATTCTTTATAACCCATACAACCCATAATTTATTATTCGAAGACAAAGTAAATTGTAGTACTTGGAAACACAGGCTATGTTCCATTTCTAGATATTTGAATTCCATGCCTACCATTTATTTTTGGAAGTTGAGCCTTCTTGAAAGAAATCAAAATCATTTTAGAGGAACATGGGTTTCCATGCTATAGAAAATTATTCAATGCTCGATTTATCATTGTAATAAGTTTTGTAGGAAGAATATAATGCCACGACTAATATGAAATCGTTGCAATTACAATGGATTGAACTATAGCCAATCTACCTCCATGAGATAATTTTGTGTTTGGCTAGGATGTTAGATTATCCATGATTTTTTTTCATAAAGTGGGAGGTAGTTGGCCGTTGACATGCTGTTACTAATGAGGGGAACATCTAAGTAACAAGCTTTAGCAGGCAGCTCCGGTAGCTTTGACAAGTTTACGATGTTTTACTTTTATGGCAGAGGGAGACCATCAATCAAAATTTGGGATTTCTTAAAATTAATAGTAAGATCTGTTAGCCTTTTATAGTCCGTTGGCATTTGTAGAATATAAATGGATGTTCAATGTCGTAGGTTTGGTGAAGCAAACAAAATCCTCAACAAATAACAAACAAATGATAGCAAGATCCAAGCATTTAGGATGAGTTGGAGTAGCTTTTTATTGACATTGTCATTAAACATAGCAAGAACTTCCATGGTTAGAACAAAAAGGCAAAGCAGAGATGGGATCACCCTGTCATATTCCATGAGTTCCCTTGAAGTATCCACGACAGAGTAATACAAAATAGATATACATGTGTATATCCAAGCGATGAATGGGAGAGGGAAGTTTATTTGTAACATGATTGTTATAACTGCCTTCCAAGATAAAGTGTAAAAAGTTTGTTAAGCTCCATCATGCAGCATGGTGAGATTCCTTCCCTTCCATAGTTCCTAAGTAAGTAAAACATTATCACTAATTGACCTTCCAGGAATGAATGTTGCTCGGTTGGGAGATACGATATGATTAATACGATATGAAAAACAATTTCTTTTAATGGAAATAAAATAGTTTTTGAGTCAATTACCGAATTGCTACATCAACATGCGATAGCTTAATGACAATTTGAGATAGCTCTAAAATACTTACCAATATGCGATGGTTAAGACTTATCAGCATGCGATAGTTAAGATTATCAAATTGAGATAACTACCACACTTATCAACTTATGATGCTATAGTAAACTCAACATGTAATAGTTAGGGTACATCAACTTGCGATGGCTCTAGTGAATTCAGCTTGCAATGGCTATGTGAAGTCGATTTGTGGCAGTGTAATGACTCAACATGCAATGGCTATTGTGGGTCAACCCATGTAGTTAAAGCACTTAGAAGTTCTATAAGGTAAATATGTAAAAAGTTATAGTAGGGATAAAGCAAAGATATAGTGAAAAATCATGAAGTGCAAAAGTGTAATTAGATATAAAAAACCAAATATTTAAAATTAATTTATTCTCATTCCTACATCATTTTTGCAGGAAAAAGAAATATAGTTTAATCTTATATGACAAAACGGAAGAATATCATGTTTTATGTAGATTGGATTTAGAGATTACAATACATTTCTAACTTACATTGAGCACTTATGCCTTAAAACTATTCCTTTACCCTAACTTTTTTGGTTTGATAAAAAGGATAACTAATTAAATCAACCTTTGTATATTAATGTTGTTAAAGCGTATGCTAAAAAGCCTTTATTTAACACGTGTAGCAGAAAATAGCGGGTTTTAAAGTGGATCTACTGTTTAACAATGGTAAATTGAAATAACATAGCGATCGAAGAGCGTTATGAGCTATAGTGGAGATTTTTCGAGGTTTTAACTGCGTAGGTGTCAACTGCGATAGCTATAATGTACTAGATACGTGATGGCTAGGGTGTGCCAATCTATGATGGCTTTAATGAACTTTATGGAAGGTAGGGTGTGTCGACTTGCGTTAGCTATAGTGAACTTAGCATACTATTTAACGACGGAAATTCTATCGAAATAGAAAACCGTCGAAAAATTTTGAAATAAAAATAACCGCAAGCGCATGACATACAATTTTAGCATGTGGCGAGTATTTTGGTCGATCCGCAGGGAATTTTAAAATTTTAAAATTTTCAATTCAATCAAATTAAACCAAGATGAGAGGAAATTGTTAACTACAAAAAGAAGCTAAAGCTATAATTGAAATGTGATTTAAAAACTATTAAACTAAAGAACAATTTAAAGGCAAATCCATGCTCATATTTTTGTAAATCAACAAACAAATAATTTATGATCTCTAACTTTGATATTAGGTGAAATAATCATTGCATTAATGATAAGTATGGTTTGTTCATATTATTAATTAACATAACTCAAACTATCGAACTATAATACAACAATCATACCACTTATAATTCTCATGAAAATGAAGCCAAAGCAAAAGCTATTTTAAGTATGATCATTTTACTATTGTAACTAGTAATTTAGATCATCAAAATTCATTTTTACTTTCGTTTCAAAATCAAAAACCGATTAGCAAATGATGATGAAAATTGTGTTTATGTTGAATAAGAATAGCTCATTTGCAAAAGCAACAAAAGCTATCAAACCCAGTTGTATAAACTTGCACTAAAATTCACTCTCAAGAAGCACAGCCAAAAGAGATCGTAAATCATAAAAAATGTTGAAATTACATAAAGTTAGAGAGCTTCATCACCCCTAAATTGAAAGGGTTTAGCTACTCATTTATGTTATCAAATAAACACTCGTAAATTTCAACATGAAAGAGCAAAGAAATGAAAACCAAGCAAAGGAAGAAAGAGAGATTAATTACTAACTATTTGCATAAAAATGAAAGCTACACAATTTGCATTAATGTAAATCTAAGCTAAAAACATTAAAAGAAAGAGAGCATAGAAATAAATATTAACATAAAAGCAAAGAAAAACATGAAGAAAAGAAAGGAGAAGGAGGTTTGGAAGCCATTTTTATTTCATGAAACATTTCTATTACAACTTGCTTTCTTAATTTCTTAACTAATGTGAAAGAGTAAAAGATATGTTCATGTACATAAGAGTGCTATTTATATATGCATAAAACACTAATTCTATTTTTAGGGAGCTTCCTAAAATGCCATTTAGGAAGTATGGCCACCAAGTAACCATTAACCATTAATTAATCCATTATTTAATGCGCATGAAGCTTTAACCTCCACTTAGTTGTCCATTAGCTCCTTATTGTACATTTAGGTAAGCGGGTGGGGGTCCTCCATGATCTTGAACTTGAATTATTTCCTTTTTATTCCTTTGTATTTCCTTGTGCATGCATATATCATCATGAATCCCACTTCCATATGCATCAAAATATCTTATAAAAAATACAAAAATTGTCCAAGTAAAAATTCTTAAATTGACACATGCAAAAAAATAACTATTTTGCCCTTGAACGAAGATGAAAATATGATGGTTTGAAAATAATTGAATTTACGTTTTAACGTGTTAAAATACACAAATATGGTGTTTATTTAAATAAAAGGAGATAAAATATGGATGTAAATATGTGTATATTTACGTGCACATCAAATGCCCCCACACTTGTCTTTTTATTCATCCACGAATAAAGGAAAACTAAGATAAATCCAATTTCATAGGGAGCACGATTGCATTGAGCATATGCAACAAGCCGTTAAACCTCTAGTTGTCCCCAGTAGCACGAGTGTTGCCTCGTGTGGGTTTTCAGCGGATACTACCCACAAAATCCAAATGCAGGATGAAAATATTTACAAATGCAAGACTTATTTACAATGGATGAATGCAAGTTTTTGAAACTATTTACAAATGGAAGATTTACTTTTAAATAGACACAAATAAGTCAAATATAAGTCTTGGTCATTATCTTGAAAATTTAAGTCATTTACTTATCAAAATTTCCAACAAAAATTATGTTGTCATAACAGATAGACTATAGTTTGTCTAGTTGTTTCAGTTGATAACACAATGTAATCATGAAATGGGTTCTTGGTTGATTATCAAAGTTGGTCAAAGTATTATTCTCATTTCTTTTCAATAACAAGTTAAATCAAACAGGTTAAAATGATGCTTGGATTTCAACTGCTTACTCTCTCTTACTTGAAAATTTCATTGATATTAACAATATTTACATATGCCTAACTCAGGTAAACTTAGGCCAGATATATTACCCGTGCACTGCCTTGCGAACTTATGTGAGGGGAATACAGTGCGAGGCGAGTGAACACACAAGTGTGAACATTTATCGACTGTAGCGTTATTAAAAAGAATTTTCATATACATAGACCTAACTCAGATAAACTAAGGCCAGATATACCGATCATGCACTGCTTTTTGGGCTTACGTAAGAAGGGTACAGAGCATGGCGAGTGAACACACAAGTATGAACACTTATCGACTGTAGGTGTTAAAAATATATGTACATATACATATATTTTTTTTACTTATATATATATATATATATTTCCTATTTTTTTAGAAAGAGAGAGTTTTGCAAAATCATCTTAGTACCATTTAACTTAGAAGATAGAAATGTTATATCATTTACTTTAAATTTACCACTTTTTTAAACAAAGATTTTCAATTAGAACATACTTCATAATTAACATATATGAACCTTCCTATATACTAGTTAAACCATTGTTATTTGTAATCAAACTTCATTTTTATTGTTGTTAATACAAATAAATTTTCAAAAATTTCAATTTATTGACCTAAACTTATATTTATCCCGTAGTGTTTCTACAAAAATAAATCAAAATGCTAAAATAAAAATGTTTCTGAGATTTAGAAATTTTGAGATTTTTTTTTGTAGTTAAAAGAAATGAAAATTCAAAAAAATGCCATCTACTAAAAAAAATGAAAATGAGACTCCCCCCAACACTTAATTTTGACTATGTCCCCACAGTCAATGTACGATATAATGAGTGTAATGGGGAAAAATATGTACATATTTACAAAAGAGGGTTAACATTCTTACTAGACGTAGCTTGGCTCATGAAGAATCATGAGCTCCTCCTCTTAGTTACTGGGAAATTCCAAAAAAGGTTTTAAACGATGACCTTTAACTTTGAAAATCGATCCATCCCTAGGGTTTTCTATTTCTATGGCACCATGTGGAAAAACAGTTCGTACCACAAATGGTCAGGTCCATCTTGATTTAAGTTTTACAGGGAATAAATAAAGTGTTGAGTCATATAAAAGAACTTTCTGGTTAGGCGAAAATGTTTTCCTTAGGATTGACTTGTCATGAAAAAGTTTTGTTCTTTCTTTGTAAATTTTCTCGTTTTCGTACGCATCGTTCCTAAGTTCTTCTAGTTCATTGAGTTGTAGTTTTCGATTTTTACCAGCTTTCTCAAGATCAAAGTGTAAGTTCTTTATTGCCGACAACGCTTTGAGTTCGATTTCAAAGGGTAAATGGCAAGCTTTACCGCAAAATAAGCGAAATGGGGACATCCTAAGGTTAGTTTTAAAAGCAGTATGGTAAGCCCAAAGAGCGTCGCTCAATTTCTGAGACCAATCTTTTATATTTTGTTAACAGTTTTTTCCAAGATTTATTTTATTTGTCGATTTGAAACTTCAATTTGACCACAAGTCTGATGATGATACAAGTGGATAACTTGTGGGTTATCGAGTATTTTTTTATTAAAGTTTCAAAAGAACGGTTACAAAAATAGGTTCCGTGATCATTGATTATTGTGCGAGGTGTGCCGAACCTTGAAAAGATGTTTTCTTTGAGAAATTTACAACAATTCTATGGTCGTTGGTTTTGCACGAAACATCTTCGATCCATTTTGAGACATATTCGACAGCGAGAAGGATATACAAGTTTCTAAAAGAATTAGAAAAAGGTCCCATAAAGTCGATACCCCTAACATCAATTATTTCGATCATAAGAATAGGGTTGAGAGGCATCATATTTCATCGAGAAATTCGTCCAAGCATTTGACATCAATCTCGAGTTTTACAAAATTCAAACGAGTCTTTGAAAAGAGAAGGCCAATAGAAACCACACTAAAGCACCTTTTCCATAGGTTTTTCGAGGATCGAAATGTCCACCGCATGCTTGACCATGGAAAAAATGAAAGTACACTCCTGGTCTCATTATCCGCAATGCAACGTCGGATGATTTGGTTGGGACAATATTTGAACAAGTATGTATTGCCCCAATAAAAATACTTCACTTGGGACATGAATTTGCATTTTCTCTGTTTGGACCACGATGAGGGATTTTCTTTCGTGACTAAGTAATTCACTATATCAGCGTACCATGGATCAATAAAGATTGAAAGAAGTTGTTCATCGGGGAAGTTTTCATTGATCGGCAAAGAAGATGGTGCGTTCGAAAGACGAGACAAGTGATCAGCTATGATATTATTGGATCCTTTTTTGTCTTTAATTGTCAGTTCAAATTCATGAAGTAAAATAATCCAAAGAATGAAATGGGATTTAGCATCCTTTTTAGCAAAGAGATATCAAAGCGCAGAGTGGTCCGTGTACTCAGTAATGTGTGAACTTATCAAGTAAGGTCGAAAATTTTCGATCGTAAAAACGACAGCTAGAAGCTCTTTTTCAATTGTTGTGTAGGTGAGTTGAGCGTCGTTCGAAGTCATACTCCCTCATTAAATGACATGAAGGATTTTGTTGATGTGTTGTCTTAAGACAGCACCAACCGCAAAGTTCGAAGCATCATAAATTATTTCGAAAGGAAGTTCCCAATTGAATGCGCAAATGATTGGAGTAGAAATGAGTTCGTGTTTGAGACGTTTGAAAGAAGAGATACAATCAACATTAAAATTGAAAGGAACGTCTTTTCCAAGAAGAGTTGTCAAAGGACGAGCGATTTTGCTAAAGTCTTTCACAAAGTATCGATAAAAACCAGCGTGTCCTAGAAATGATCAGACGTCCTTAACAGATTTGGGAATGGGTAGGTTTGCAATTACGTCGATTTTCGCTTTATCTACCTCAATGCCTTTATTTGAGATGACATGTCCAAGGACTATGCCTTGTTTGACCATAAAGTGGCATTTTTTCCAATTCAAAGTCAAATGTTTTTCTTTATATCGATTTAGAACCAATTCGAGATAATGTAAACATTGGGAAAAAGAATCGGCAAAGATTGAGAAATCGTCGATAAAAACTTCTAGAAAGCGTTCAATCATGTCAGAAAAGATGCTAACCTTGCATCGGAAAGTTGCATGAGTGTTACAAAGTCCAAATGGTATACATCTATAAGAAAAGATACCGAATGGACTTGTGAACGTTGTTTTCTCTTGATCTTCAGGAGCGATTAGAATTTGGTTATAGCCAGAATAACCATCAAGAAAGCAGTAGAATTCGTGGCTAGCTAAAATTTCGAGCATTTGGTCAATGAAAGGAAGAGGAAAGTGATCTTTACATGTTATGACATTTAGTTTTTGATAGCCAATGCAAACACGCCAACCCGTTTGAGAATGAGTTGGAATAAGTTCGCTTGAATCATTCTTGACAACAGTTATCCTAGACTTTTTTGGTACAACGTGAATTGGGCTAACGCATGAACTATCAAAAGGGCAAATGATTCTGTTGTCGAGAAGTTTAAGAATTTCATCATACAGCGCATCTTTCATTTTTGGATTAAGCCTCTATTTTGCGTCATGAATAGGGTTGGCATCGTCGATTAAATGGATGCCATGTTGAACAAGAGCGGGACTAATTCCCTTTATATCGAAGATCGATCATCCACTTGCTTCCTTGTTTTTCGAAAGAATTGAGAAGGGAAGCTTCTTGTTCAAGAGAAAGATTGTTAGAAATGATGACAGGAAAAGTTTCTTTTTCACCTAAGTATGTGTACTTAAGGTGATCGGGAAGTGGTTTGAGGTCCAACTTTAGGAGTTTCTTGATCAAAGAATTAGGTTGAGAATCAGACTCAACTGGAAGCGATTCAAAAGGAAGAGTGTATTCAATCTCGTTGGGAATTTTATGAAACAATTTTTCATACTCGGCCTCACGTTCATTGTTAAGATCAAGTGTTTCGTTTTCAAAGTTTTCGTGAATGACACTAACTTCCAACGTTTGCTCAAGAGGTTCATTCGATTGGCTTTCAATATTGAAAATGTTGAGGCCCAAAGTCATGTTTCCAAAAGAGATTTTCATTGAACCGTTACGACAATTGATTAAGGAATTTGAGGTGGCTAAGAATGATCGGTCTAAAATCAAAGGGATTTGACTCGCAGGGTTTTTCATGGGTTGTGTTTTGAGAATGATAAAATCAACGGGGAATATGAATTGCCCTACTCGAATGAGCACATCCTCGATTTCTCCCACGGGCTTCTTAATGGAACGGTCGGTGAATTAAAGTGTGACTTTTGTGGGTTTGAGCTCACCTAAGCCTAATTGTTCACACATAGAGTATGGAATAAAATTGACACTCATGCCTAAGTCTATCAAACATTTTTAATCGTCATGTTCCAATTGTACATGAAATCGTAGGGCACCCAGGTTCTTTGTATTTAACGGGCATGGATTGGGACAAGACTTCACTCAAACTGGCGGCTAAGAAGACTTTTTTGTGCACTTGAGTGTGTCACTTTTGGGTACACAAGTCCTTAAGAAATTTCGCATATGTAGGGACTTGCTGAACGATGTCAAGAAGCGGAATGTTAATTTTGACTTGTTTAAAAATTTCCAACATCTTTTCTATTTGTTCAGAGTACTTCTTTGGTCGAAGACGATGTGAAAATAGAACACAACTTGGTAGGCGGGTCTACTTGAGTAGAAGAAGATTTTGATTGGCATTCGATTCAACGTTTGGCTCCATGTTCTGTTTCGATTCATTCGAAGCGTCGAGAGAGGTTTTCGGTAAATAGTTTGGGTTAACAACTTGATTATCGATTTGTTTATTGGAACGTAAACATGTGATAGCATTCAACTGGGTGACATTGCTATCTTGAACAACATGGGCTTGATTTGAATTTGCATTTTGATTTCTGGGATTTGGAAGGGGCTGGCTTGGAAATGTGCCTCATTCGCGTTCACTTACAGACGTGGCTAAGTGACTCATTTGCATTTTGAGTTTTGTAATTGCTTAGTTCATGTTTTGCATATATCAGGTCAATAAATTTTGCAAATTGTTGTTTGATTGAAGGCTTTGAGTATTTGCCTTAGCCAATGTTTCAAGAGTTTTCTCAAGCGAAGTTAAATGTTTATCATCCTGGGGAGAATGAGCAGAATTTGGTTGAAAATTTGATTGTTGCGGTTGATTATGAGACAGGCCCGCAAAGTTTGGTTGAAAATTATTGGCTGAAAGGGAGGATTCAAAGCATTATTCCGAAATGCTTGAAATTTGGGACGAATCGTATTCGTTTTGGGATTGTTTTGGTTCCATGCAAAATTCGGATGATTTCTCCAACCAGGGTTGTACGTTGGAGAAAACGAGTCATTTTTGGCTTTATTGAAAGCGTTGATATGTTCGACAGAATTGAGACACTGATCGGCTATATGATTAGGATCGTTACATCTATAACATATCAATTAGGAAGCTTGGTTCATTTGGTTCGATGAGAAAATGTTATCGAAATTTTAATCATTATGTCAATTTTAGCTTCCAAAGCAAAGGAAGATCCCATCGAGTGTGAACTCGATCGTGGGTGAATTGATTTTTCGTTCGAACGTTCCCATTAGGATGATTTTTCGACGAGGTTTTCAAGAAATTGCCAAGCATGGTCGTGTGTTGGGCAAGAAAGTTGCATTGGCACATTGATTCAAGCATGATTCGTGAGCTATTTGTGAGTCCATCGTATAAGATTTGGCAAATCGTCCATTTTTCAAAATTATGGTGTGGACATTTTATTAAAAGCTCTTTAAATCTTTCAAAATATTTTCCGAATGGTTCTCGCTTAAATTAATGAAAATTTACAATTTCATTTCAGATTCTACTCGTTTTTTCCAAGGGGTAGAATTTTTTTAAGAAAGCTTTTACTAATTCTTTCCACATCTTAATCGAGTTCGATGGTTAGTTGTATAACCATTTTTTAACGTAATCTATAAGAGCGGATGTGATTAATCGAAGTATGATTCCATCATCGGAGAGTTGTTGGAGTTTAATGGTTGCGCAAACTGGTTCGAATTTAGTCAGAAAGATGTACGAGTCATCATGCTCGAAATTGCCAAATGTTGGAAGCGTGGCAATATGATTCGAGTGAATTTTGAAATGGTTACCCCGTAGGGACAGGTAATGTGATGCAAGATGGAATAAAAACTCTATTGGAAAAGATTCTACCCAAAAGAGTTCGAGGGGCGTTCTCGTTTGCCATTTCAGGAAGATCGTCTATTCGAGCTAAACGATTAATTGCTGAGTTGCGAGTCTAATGATTTGTTGTTGTGTCACGAGTCCAAGCACTCATGCACAAGTGAAAGTCGAGAAGAGAAAGAAGTTAGAAATGAGTTTAGAGAATGAAAGAAGATTTGAAAAACGAAGTGAAAAATTGATTTTTGTTTTTTTACAACGAAGGAAAGTATTTACCAAGTGAAATTTATTTTCAAAAGAAAAGCTTGATTTTTTGTTTTGGTTTTTCAAATTTTTTTATATGTTTTTTGTTTTTGTTTTTGAATTTTCAAGTTTTCAACTATTTACCAAAAGGATTTTTTTTCATTTTTAGAAAATGAAATTTTGGCTTTTTTTGTTTTTGAATTTTTAATATTTTTTCTTTTGGAAAAGATTTTATATTTTTTTGGATTTTTTTGATTGAAAATTTTTAAAGGAAATGAAAGAATTTTTTTTGGGTGAAAACTAAGTAAAATTTTCAATTTTTTTTGGATTTTTGGATTTTTTTTTTAAATATGCATGAACAAATGCAACTAAATGAATGCAAATGACTTGATTACAGTTTTCTGTCCTTAATAGCTCCTGATCCAAAATTGTACAATCACACTTTGTCTTAAATCAATAAAAATATTTCTCAGCCAGGTAACGGGCAGGGGTTATCGGTGCACCACGAATCACCGTAGCAATGCAGCCGAAGATTTAAGTACCTTCAGAGGAACAACCACTATAATATTTATGAATCACCATAATTTTTATAACTGGTTATTACTCTGCCGTAGCCTAGGCGCCAAGAAATAAAATTGTTCAAAGAAAACAAATGCGAAGATACGATTAATCCCCTAAGTGAGCTCGTGACATCCTTAGGTCCAATGTCTAACCATTATTTTTAGTCAAATTCTACGATGAAATGCGTTTGTGGGCTAAGGAAAGGGTGATGAAATCCTCACCCTATTTGAATTGGGGTATTGCCCTTAGAAAATAAAACAAGATAAGATGAATGCAAAACAAATATTAAACATGAATTTATAATGCAACTAAAATGAAGTTTGTTTTTATTTTTGGATTTTGAATTTTTTATAAATGCAAATGCAAGCAATCAACAATGTAATTCAAATAAAAACAAGGGAAAAGGGGCACGATACCAGAGCGTGCATATTATTAGCAGTTTATTTTTAAGCGGCAATATTATTTTTTAAGCAAGCAGGTTCGCAATTATTTTTGGGAAGCACTTCTTCTGTTTGATATTCTGCTTTAGCAACCTGAAATGAAAAATAGATATCTACAATTTTTTATATTGTTTAGTATTTTTTTATATATAAATAATTAACTAAAATTAAGAAAGATTGAAACAAATTAAATCAAAAGAACTTAAAACAAAAGGAAAGATTTTTTTTAACAAGGAAACTAAACAATAAAAAAAGTTCAAGAAACAACTTAAAAAAAGCTAAATAGAAACTAAAGGAAAAAACCAATTACAACAACAGGAAATTTTCCTCAAGGACAATTTTTAGGGCTTCTTTTAGATGTAGGACAGCCCGCTAATTATTTTCTCACAAGGACATAGGCACGTATTTTCCTTCCAGCCCACTTTCGCGCGCTTCTTCTTCTTCTTCCTTTCGATTAAATTTTTTTGTCGCGATCCAATATTACTCTCGCAATCAATATATCGGTCAACCTTGTTCGGTCATTTCAATTTCGTTCTTCTGAAAATTATAGTTCATCTATCGTATTTTTTTCATGCGCGTTTGTCGATCTCATTCTTTTCATATTTCTACTGTGATCTCGTTTTTCTTCAAAGTTTTGATAAAAGTTGTTTGGGTTGTATATATAGTTGTGATAGAGTAGAAAAGTATCATATTTTAGGTTCAGTTTTTGGATTTCATTTTTATTTTTTCTTATTATCATTTTTTTTTGTTATCAGTAACTAAGTATCAGTTTTGTATACGGTAGGTATCAGTTTTGTGAAATTGAATAATTAATGTTCTACATTGAACATATTTTTACTAATGTTTATTTTTTATTTTTTTGGCAGTGGGGATAACAGTCTTCTTTGTCTGTTTGTGTTGAATAATTACACTTTTAGCACTCGATTATCTATTGATTGCTCTTTGTCTGATTTGAAGAATGAGATATAAGATTGTGATGATTGGAAAAGTATCATTGATTGAGTTGTAGCTTGTGATAGAGTGGAAAAGTATCATATATTAGGATCAGTTTTCTGGTATCATTTTTATTTTTTCTTAGTATCAATTTTTTTGATTATCAGTAACTAGGTATCAGTTTTGTATACCTTAGGTATCAGTTTTCTGAAATGGAAAACTAATGTTCTAAACTGAACATGTTTTTACTAATGTTTTTTTTGACATGGTGATAATGTGGCGTAGGTAGACCATCGGTTAAGTCTAAAGGAGGATTTCATATTTTCAGAACAAGCATAACAGATGTAGCGAGTGCAAAGCAGCTTGGTCATAATAAATGGAATTGTCAAGCTTCAAAGAGGATATGATTTGATTTTTCATTTTGAATTTGTTCAGATTAATAAGTGGATGTGTGACTTGTTTTGGTGGTTTATTATAATTGAACCTTTTGTTATTAATTTGTATTCAGTATAGCGTATTATCAAATTGATTTTAATTTCGAGTATTTAGTATAAGTTAGAGTATCAGTTTTAATATCAGTTAAATGTTTTTACAGTATCAGTTCTGGTGTTTGTTTTTACAAGTAAGAGCAGCTTTGTTTTAAGAACATAACATCATTACTTCATAAGTATCAAATTACAACAGAACATCATTACTTCACAAGTATAAATTTCAACAGAATTACATCACTTTACAGGTATCAAATTTAATTATGAAACATCACAATGTGAATTCAGTTCTTTTCTTTACAAGCTTGATATGTATTTAGATAGAATCCAGCAATGTTCATCATTTGTCAATATTGCATGTACAATCCTTGCTCTTGTGGATAATATTTCATTCTTTTCAAGTTTTATTGGTATTCTGCTTTTGTTTAGTGAAACGACGAATATCATTACAAATATTCCATAGTCAAGCCTGTCGAAACCAAAATGTAATGTTAGTATCGGTTTGCATAAGTTGTATTATCAGGTTTACAATTAATACAAAACATTGAATTTCAGGGATAATGGTACAATCATATAGTATGCTTTGAATTAAAATATTTAACAGTTTTACTAGCACACTTAGTATCGATTTGTGTATGAATTTTTGCGTTTGTAGCTATTACTTTAAAATATATTTGCTAAATATTATGTTTTATTTTTTATTATGTAGTTATCTTTTTTTTGTAGGTGTCAGTTATTTTCTGTAGGTATCAGTTTCTTTTATGTAGGTATCAGTTTTGTTTCTATACGTATCAGTTTCTCTTATGTAGGTATCAGTTTTATTTTTGTAGGTATCAGTTTCTTTTATGTAGGTATCAATTTTCTTCCTGTAGTAACTGTTTATTTCTGAACTAATTGTTTTTGAAATTGACAGATAATATTTTTCAATATTTTGTTATGAATCAAATTCAATTAAATATAAAATGCATTCAATGATGTATAGAATTATGTATGAAATGTTATAATACAAAAACACAGATAGTTTGAATAATGAGCAACTTTCAATTGATTATGACTAATAGTTTCAATTGTATTGTTCATTTTGTTGTCAATAGATATCATTTTAACCAAAAAAATCTTACGTTTCTTCTGCTTGTTGTGCATACTTTATTTGATGCATATCATCTAGTTTCACCTTCATGCCTGCTATGTTATTGCTTTTCTTTGAGCATTTCTTATATTTTTTGTCTCTAACAAAGACAAAATGTTAAAAAGTTAGGTCATATTCACCTTTTTTATCTGTAATAAGTAATTTTTTTAAAAGAAAGAGAAATCTCATACCAATTACTCATACCAATTTTATAGCTTCTTTTAAACTGGATGTGGATTAACAAAATCATCATCATCATATTATTTCAAAATAAAGACAATAAGTAATTTTTGAAACAAATTATGTTGAAATGTAACAATAGGTTGTGTATTAGCTGCAGTGAAATATCTTCAGTCAAATATGTAACGATTTCAAGTTTGCAGTAATTAGGTATCAGTTTGTATTAAGTAGGTATCAATTTTCTGTAAGTATGTATCATTTTTTCAAGTAGGTTGCTCCACCTTTCTGCATATA
This sequence comes from Allium cepa, assembly GCA_030765085.1. Classification (NCBI taxonomy): domain Eukaryota; kingdom Viridiplantae; phylum Streptophyta; class Magnoliopsida; order Asparagales; family Amaryllidaceae; genus Allium; species Allium cepa. Next base: position 1,025,624,072 of record CM060932.1, on the reverse strand, counting down.
CAACAAATTGCTTCTCCGACTTCACTGCCCAAAAACCCAACTCATCTGCCACGGCCAGACTCCAATCCACCTTCCCCGACCAACACAATCATCACCAACAACTCGTGACCTCAACCTCGATCAAACCGCGATCTAATCAAAATTTTCTCCTCACCGCCTCCTGTAAAACACCAACCACAACCGCGACATCAAACACAGACTCAAAGAAATTGGAAACTGTAGTTTTGGTTTAGGGAAAGTGATTTTGGTTTTGGAAAGATTGTGGAAATTGATTTTGCTTTTGAGCAATTGAACGAGAAATCGATTTGTTTTGATTTAATTTTATTTTTAAAAGAAAGTTCGTCAAATTCTGAGTGAAAGCGAGGAGGAGAAGACGAACAGAATTCTTTGTTTTGTTTTAATTTGTATCTAGGCTTTGGCCTTTGTCTTTACGGTAAAAAATTTTTGCGCGTGTCCTTATGAGCAATTATTTACTTTAATTTGTCCTTTAAAATTATTTCCCCTTAAAACAAATCGAACGAAGCAATTCTTTTTAAAAAAAAAAAACTTCTAGCCAACCCAGCCCAGAAATAATTCACGATCTAGTTCAAATGCTTCGTGACAACCAGAAACAAAATTCGTTTCTTTAATTACCCACTGATACTTTTCGCAAATCAAAATTCAATTCAATCTTAATACGAGTTTGATATATTAAATGAAGTTTGCAGCAGCGGTGGTTCCAATTTGAGGTCACGATGTTCGAATTTGGTTGACTTCAGGCGTTTGTGGGGATGGTTCAAATTGCGACAATGTTTGTGGCAAATGGTTCGGCAGTTCAGGGCGATTGCAGTTCGAGCTTGACTTGTTCGATTTTGGTTGACTTTTCATTCGCGACTGGGGCTTCGGCAATTGGTTTTGATGGAGGCAGGTTAGTGAAGGTGATGATTAGTAAGGATGATATGTAAGGGCTCGAGTATTTGGAGCAATGTTGTTCAAAGAGAACCAGCAGCAGTCTTGTGGGTGTCAGTCAGGTCGAGGAAGAACTTGGAGAAGTTTAAGGCAATGGGAACTGGTGGTGGCAGAGATTGTTGAGGAGAAAGTATAATGTTGCTTTGTGGCTGCTTGGTTAATGGTTTGCAGTGGAGATGTAGAAGTAGGTGGTTGGTTCAGGTCAAATAGCAGTGTTAGCAGTAAGATGGCTATGATGCAGTTTGTTGTTGTTGCAGCAAGTCGGTATGTTATTGAGTGGTTGGGTTGTGACAGAAGAAGCTGTTTGCGGTGGTTTTGGGTATAGGAGATGTGGGAGTAGGTTGAATGAATGAAGAAGCAATGGAGACAAAGATGTTGTGAAGTGGTTCAGGAATGTGGAGGCAAATGTGGAATGTATGGTGTGGAGTGTGACTGATTGATGACTGTGAAAATTTGTGAAGTATGGTGGAGTTGCAGTGTTTTCGAAGTTGGCTAAGCTTGTTGATGTTTTCAAGTGAAGTTTAATTTCTTGCAAGTTGATGTCAGTGAAATGGTGAAGGTTTTTTTTTGTTGGCAAGTTAGTTGAATGAATAATATTATGTTGAAGTGGATGGTTTCAGTTGATGGTTATGTAGCAAGAAATGGATGAATGTGAAAGAATTGATGGGGCTGGTTGTGGCTTTGTTTGGATGTCAGTGATGAATGAAGTCAGAGGTTGGTTTGATGTAATGGTATGGTGGTAGTTGATAGTATATGGAATTATTACAAGGGGATGATGTTGTAATGGGATGACTGTTTGTTGCTGTGAAGTTGCGTTGTAGTGGTTTGAGACATGGGATGGTCAGTAAGGGGAATGTTGTGGCAGCTGTGATGAAAGTTTGTAGAAGTGGGGCGTGACGACAGTTTTGGGAAGTGATGTATGTTGTCTGGTATAGGGCACTGTGAATGGCAGGAGGTGGAAATGTTGATGAGTGAAGATGACAGGCAGAAGCAATTGATGGTCAGAGGGGATGTTTTGTATGGAGCAGTCTGGTGAAAGAGGGGCAGTGGGTTTGATGGTAACTTGTTGAAGTATGGCACAGGTTGTTGATGGATGATTAGTAGTAAGGTCCGGGAGGTATACAGAGAATAGATAACAGTGTGGAGGGCAGGGAAGCAACAACAATGACAGAAGACATCGTTTTATTCTTAAATTGTAATGGAAAATGTAACTGACAGGAAAATGGAATAAAATTGTTTCTTTTTTAAAATTGTGTATGTTGATTTTTTTTAATAGAAATGCAAAACAAACAAGAAAGGTAAGCACACAAATATATGCAAACAAAAATCAAACAAACACATAATTTTTTTTAAATGCAAACACACACGAAAATCAAAAGAAAATAATTCGAAGAGTAGAAAATCTAAAATCGAAACAACTCCCCGACAACGGCGCCAAACTCGTTTAACAACGGAAATTCTATCGAATTAGAAAATCGTACAAAAATTTTGATATAAAAATAACCGCAAGCACACAGTGTACAATTTTAGTACGTGTCAAGTACGGGTCGTTCCCCAGGGAATTTTTAAGATTTTAAAATTTTCATTTCAATCAAATTAAACCAAGGTGAGAGGAAATTGTTAACTACAAAAAGAAGCTAAAGCTAGAGTTGAAATATGATTTAAAAACTATTAGACCAATAAACAGTTTAGTGGCAAATCCACTCTTATATTTTTATACATCAACAAACAAATAATTAAGATCGCTAACTTTGATATTAAGTGAAATAATCATTGCATATATCATAAGTATGGTTTGTTTATGTTATTAATTAACCTAACTCAAACCATTAAACTATAATATAATAATTATACCACTCTAATTCTCATGAAAATGAAGCCAAAGCAAAATCTATTTTAAGCATGATCTATTTACTATTGCAACTAGTAATATAGATCATCAAATTTCATTTTTACTTTCATTTCAAAATCAAAAGCTGATTAGCAAATGACGATGAAAATTGTGTTTATGTTTAATAAGAATAGCTCATTTGCAAAAACAACATAAGCTATCAAACCCACTTATATAAATTTGCATCAAAATTCACTCTTATGAAGCATAAGCCAAAAGAGATCATAAATCATAAAAATATTGAAATTACATAAAGTTAGAGAGCTTCATCACCCCTAAATTGAAGGGGTTAGCTACTCATTTGTGTTATCAAATCAACACTTGTAAATTTCAACATGAAAGAGCAAAGAAATAAAAACTAAACAAATGAAGAAAGAGAGATTAACTGCTAACTATTTACATAAAAGTTAAAACTACACTACTTGCATTAATGTAAATCTAAGCTATAAACATTAAAAGAAAGAGAGCATAGAAGTAAATTTTAAAATGAAAGCAAAGAAAAGCACGTAGAAAAGAGAGGAGAAAGAGGCTTGGAAGCCATTTTTATTTTATGAAACATTGCTATTACAACTTGCTTTTTTAATTTCCTAACTAATGTGAAAGAGTAGGAGATATGTTCATGTATATAAGAGGGCTATTTATACATGCATAAAATTCTAATTCTATTTTTAGGGAGCTTCCTAAATTTCCCTTTAGGAAGAGTGGCCACCAAGTAACCATTAGCCACTAATTAATCCATCATTTAATGTACATGAAGCTTTAGCCTCCACTTAGTCGTACATTGGCTCCTAATTGTACATTTAGGTAAGTGGGTGGGGTCCTCCATGATCTTGAACTTGAATTATTTCCTCTTCGTTCCTTTGTATTTCCATATGCATGCATATATCATCATGAATCCCACTTCTATATGCATTAAAATATCCTATAAAAATCACAAAAATTGTCCAAGTGAAAATTCTTAAATTGACACATGCACAAAAATGTCCATTTTACCCCTAAATGAAGATGAAAGTATGATAGTTTGAAAATAATTGAATTTTGATTTTAACGTGTTAAAATTCCCAAATATGATGTTTATTTAAATAAAAGGAGATAAAATATGGATGTAAATATATGCACATTTACGTGCACATCACATACGATGACTTGGGCATGTCACCTTCGATGGTTATAACAAATAGCGATGGATAAGATGTGTCAACCTAGGATAGCTATGATGAACCTAACATGTGATAGATAGTAATGTCAACATGCAATAGCTAGATAATATCAACCTATGATACCCAATTGTGATAAGAAATTCTTAGTGAATTAATGATTTTTTGATAGCACTTTGGAAGCCATCTTCCAAAATGATGGTTGAGGATATCATAAGGATGTCATTTATAATAATAATTTAGAATGAAATAACTTATTTAGAAATGAAAAGTTGAGACTAAGCTTAAGAAAGCTATGTGATACAATGATACTGGATGTACGGCCTAAGTTGCAACAATTTGTCTAAACATGACATTATATTTGGCATTGTTGATATAAGGTTTGTGTTGCAATCTATGGTCCAAATATGAAATTATGTTTGCTAATTTTGGTGGAAGGTCTTAGTGTCAACCGTATGTCTAAACATAACACAATATTTGGTGATTTTGGTGAAGGCAATAGTAGAAACCATATGCCTAAGCATGGCATCATATTCGGTGGCAGTAGAGAAGGCCTTACCGATAACCTCATTATCTATTCATCACAAATTTGGGAAATTAAGAATAAGACTTATGTGGCAAATTAAAATGAATTAGTTAGAATATGCGTGTAAGAAAATTTCGCACTCACGTTGAAATTGGTGACTTGTGTTTAATCATGATATAAAGTTTATTACAACATAGTATGGTGTAGTTGATGTTGATTGGGATATTAAGGGGAAAACCTGTTCCGTGCTTCAGTGGCGTAGTCTCACTGTATGATTTGTTATTAGGGTAAATATCACTCATATTAGACGTTATGTTTTACCCGTGTTTATATTATTTTCCATGAACTCACGGGCACTCATTCAAGTGGGTTGAGTTTAAGGTGTAGACAGATTGCTTTTGGAAAAGACAAATAAAGGTTTCAAAGACGAAGCGGTGAACTTCCTGTGTAAAACCAGAGTTTATAATTGGTTAAGTGTTCATGTCAGTACCTTCATATGTCGGGCATGATACGATATTTATGCTTATTTATATTTACCCCCATGAGCGAGTGGACTGAGTTAGTGAATATGTAATGACTTTATGTAAAACAATATGATGTAATAAAATCATTTAGCTGCTCTATCTGTTTAATGTTAGAAAAAAAATGATTTTACTGTATCAGTTGAATATAATTTTGGTAACGATTATAACATCATCGACTTTTATTTTTTTATATTGTAGTGGGGGATGTTACAATTAAGGATAATAACAAGAAACAAAATAGATTTTAGCTAAAACCTTTATAGAATCATTAAAAAATGAAACATGTTATAATATAAAATATATTTATATTCAAACCAATCTAAATACATAGTTATATATGCCAATCAATCCAGTCTACACTAGAACTATAATTTTAGATGATTATACACAATGATGTATAAAGAACACCCAAGTAATGCCTTAGCCATGTGCATCTTCAAATGTCATTTATCTAGAAAGCCCATAGTCCCACCAACCTTACAACGACATACAAAAGGAAATATGAAGAGGGATCAAACAACAATATTGAGTGAGTGTAACAGATATATTCTGTATATATTGCAACTATATTCACATAATATCATGAATGTTAGTGATATAACTAATAATCATATCTTAACCTATGTCATTAGTAATGGCAATGGAGCGGGTTGGGGTAGGTTTCTTATGCCCCAGACTCACTCCGAGTTTTTTTAGAACCGACCACAGACCCGCCCCGTAGACCCGATGCAGGTCCGAAATTTTGCCCCGAACCTGATATCCGTAAGGGTTAGGGTAGACCCGCCCCGCCCTGAGACACGACGGGGATTTTTGTATTAATTCAAAATTGTGTACTAATGTACATATATTTATATTTGTTTTTACTAAATGATACATTAAATACCAATAACAATGTGTTTACAATTATAAGGGAAGATAATAAAAATGTGATGTACAAAATAGTTCAAAAAAATATGCATCTGTTATTGTATAATTATCGTTGATGCAGCTTAATACCATAAAATTTGAAAGCTTGTTGACTGGAATATTTTAATATCCATATCATAATCACTTATGTATATAAAGATTAACAAATCACCATTTTAATACAAAAGCGACTTCATGAGAGCTCAGTAGTGCGGGTCAGGTTAGGGTGGGTCAGCCAAACCCCAACCCGACTCTAGACCCGGAGCTCTCAAGAACGGGTCATGGATCTACCTGCCCCGTTGAACCAATGTGGTGGGTCTAGATGGACCAAAATAGGGGTGGGTCAGCCGGGTTTGGACCCTAGACCCACCCCATTGCCATCCATATATATCACCTGCAACCACGGAGTTAGTCAAATAACATATATTTGTTTGATGACTCAATTAAGGTCGTGACTCAACAACAAACATTACATGTACAGTGACACGGTTTCACTGCATGCACCTCCATACCCAATCAATAAACATCGCATAGACAATGACATAGTCACACCTACATGTAAATGCAACATCCATCCCTATTGCACTAATACATGGCTTATTCGTAGGTATGGACTAGAATTCCGTATATTGCCTATGAATTCATTTTCATACAGCAACATGCACCTTATATTAAATGATATATCATGCCACCATGATAACCGATAGTGGTAAACAAACAAACTTATAAACAAAAAAGGTCAACAATATAACTTACTATTGTGTACAATCCAATATATCAAAAGAACGCAATAATAATCATCAAATAGTGGAATATAACATCACAACGCAATTAACTTGAACCAAGCATTACACAAAATTTGGTCCCTAAACAAATTCTTATTCCATATGGCCCCTTGTTGCGACCAGGTTCAATCTGCACCATAGAAGGTACAATCAGTCTACATCTTAGGTACAAATGGTTGACCAGTTGTACCTGTAGGCCACCTACAGTATCTTATTGTATATTATGTTTAGTTATTTATTTTCAAACATTTCTTCACCATTTCTCTTTAATATATATGTACATTATTTCATTAGTTCATACTTCGAATTAACCATAATTTACCATATTCATTTCATTATTTAAACTTTCATTTTATTTATTTACATAACTTAACCTTACATTATTCGGTTTCTTTCAAATTTTTAAAATCAAATTCTTACATTTAAAATAAAATAAAACTAAAAATAAATCATAGTTACAATTGTTGATAATAATTAATCCCCCTCTTTTTCACTTCTAATGGCAGCTGTTCTTTTATTTCCCTCTCTGTCCCCTCTTATCTCGTCCTCTCTTCGTACCTCTTCCAACAACCCTCCCTTACCTAACCTATCACCTCCTCCGCCCTCTCATTTGCCTTACCCAGCATTAAGCGCTCCCCTTCCTCCTATAGTAACAGTTCTTACTTCTCCTTTATCATCTTTGTAATATTCCGGAATTTCAAGCAATTTAAAATGTGATAATCTCTTTTATACATTATTTAAAATTGGTAAATTGTTGTTTTCAAACAATAATAATAATGTATTGTTTTTATATCTATAAATGGATTTTAAAATAGAATTTTTATGTACAAATTGAAATTGTGTTTGTTTAAATATATATTTGAGATGATTCTAAATTGGATTTTAAATTTAATTTGAATTTGAAATTTAGGTTTGATATTGAATTTCAAAAGATGGATATATATCTCAAATATATTTTGGATTTTCAAATATATTATATATGATTTTATTTATAATATAGTTGTTTTATATTATTTTCTTTTAAAGGATTTTATATATATAAATTAAGATATTTATTTATTAGGGAAATTAAATATAAAAGCGTATAAACCATTTAAAAATTTATTAAAATGCATAATGACAAGTGTTAGCTTATAAAACATCTAAAATAACAAATGTAAGTAGAATAATAAGTATAAATGACAAATGTTAGTAAATGAAACAAGTGTCAATCCTTTCTTTTTATTTTTCTTTTATTTCAAAATTCATAAAATCAAGTTATAAAATATATCTACATTACCTTTTCTATCTCTTTTCTATTCTCATTTCTTCATTCGAAATCAAAAAGAAAAAAACTTGGCTAATTAAAATCTGGAAAACAAAACCAAATAAGAAGAAAAGAAATAATAATTAAGATAAACAATTACAAAACTCAAATCTTAGGCAAAGATCTACTTCTAGATTTTTCACAAATCAAAGTAAAGATAAGTTTTTCAAAATTGGAATCAAGCAAGATTAGAAGCTACAGCTCCAACCTGAAGAAAAAAGTTCAAACATCAATTTTTCAAGGTCTAAAGCAAATCAAGTTATAATTCAAGATCAAGTTTCAAATCAACAATCAGGTTCCAGAAATAAGCTCCTCTATTCAACAGTGAAGGTGAGTAAATTCTTAAGATCTGATTTATCTGAATTTGCTTGTGATTAATCCTTGAAGTGTGATATGAAATGTGTTGTGCATGTTGTTAAAATGATTTTTATATATATAAAGGTGTTTTATTATCTGTGACTAGAATGGGTAAAGGCATGCCTTTGATTAAAATCATTACAGGTTTTAGACCTGGCTTAAAAATTCAAATCTTCTACTTAAATGATTTTTAGGCCTTGATCTCTGAGTAAAAATGTTGGTGAGCAACTTTATTTTTAAAGTTTAATGCTAGTAAAAATGTTAGTAAGTATCTCAGAAAATAAAATTTTACAGTGAAGAACAAATCAATGTCAAAATTTTGATTTTCAAATTTACATGCTTGATTGTATAATCGAATTTATCTACAAAATTGATGAATTTTAATAGTGATATTGTGATTTTTAAGTTAGTGGATGTCGAGGATTTTGGAGTTGCACGCGAATGGTGTCTCGACCAAATTCCGTTAATTGGCATAACGTGTGTGGTTGAGCTCGTTGTTGAAGGAGGAATGAGTGGCGGGGAGCATCGGAAAAATAGTCAGATGTTTTTCTGATCGCCGGAGCAACCTGACAACGATGATTTAGGGTTTTAAACCTTGTTTGAGTTGATGTTGAATTCGAAGTTAATATGGCATCGTCATCGAGTCGAACTCGATCGGAGGTACGGGAATGGCATCTCGGTTCTCGACGAAGTTCTGGTCATGGTGGCAGGGTTTCAGACGAACGTCGTTGGCCGAAGCAAGGGTTTTTTAGGTTGCGCTGTTGTTTCAGGTATGGTGGATAGGTCGTTTTTGTTTTGATTCGGGATTTTGAGTGATCGGATCATAGGAGTGTATCGTCGGCGATGTGTGGGTGGACATAGCATCGGGCGGAGAAGAGTCGAGCGCCAGTGCACGTGCACATGTTCCAGTTTTGTGCCAAAGATGTTGCGTTGTAATGGAGGAAGAGGAAGAAGGAGTGAATCGAGAAGACAAGGTCTTGGTTCGATGACGATCTCGGGTCATTCGCGTGAGTCATCGAGTAAGGTGAAGGCTAGTGTGGCTCGAGTGTTTGTATGGGAAATCCTTGCTTGTGCTCGAGTTTTTCTTGTGATTTCCTCAAAGCTAACTTGGGTCTTAATGGGATTGAGTTTCGTGTTTTAAATTAAAGGCATGAACTGTTTTTAAAAAAGTTTTTAAGTTTTAAAATGTTTTCAAAAGAAACATTACTAAGTTTCTTAATGATGTATTTTAAATAAATATGATTTCGAAGCAAAGTAAATTTGGTTTCAAAAATATATTATTTTTTTTAGAAATAAAATGGAAGTTTTCAAAGGAATTTTTCAAATATGTATAAGAATAAAGTTAGTTCCAAAGTAAAGTATTAAACAAGCTTATACAAGTTTTCAAAAATTTAAATTATTAAGATAATAATTTAAATTCGTTTTAAAGTAATTATATTAATTGTGTAATTAACTACCAATGATCCTTAATAAGTTAATGATGTAATTAAGAATTTATTATGATAAAGAATTTATCTTAAATTAATTAAGGTAGTTAATTAGTGTAATTAATTAAAGGCTTAATTAATTAAGGAGATTAATTAAAAGTTAATTAATGCAAATGGTTAAAGCTAATTTATCTATGTGGTAATTAAAGGTTAAATTAATTAATGGTCAAGGTTAATTAATTGAGGATAATTAACCAATGGGATAATTACTTGGTAAAAATAATTAAAGGTAAATTACTTAAGGGAAGTAATTAAGGATTAATTACTTAGTGTAATTAATTAAAGGGTTGATTAGTTATTAAGAAAATTTATTAAGGGTAAATAAATTAATAAATGTGATTAATTAAAGGATAATTAATCATTGTAAGTGATTAGAGGATAATTAATTTGAGTAATTAATTAAGGATCAATGTGATTAATATTGAATGGGTGAAGGTTAATTAATTTATGTAATTAATTAAGGGTTAATTACTTATTGTAATTAAAGGATAATTAGTCAAGGGTGATTAATTAAGATGGATAATTTAAAAGATGATTAATTAATTGGTTTTAATTAATTAATGTTAAGTAAAGGTAATCTAAGTGGTTAAAGATTTGTAATTAATTTAATTAGAGATAAACTGAATTAATTTTGGAAGTGATCAACCTTGCTTATAAATGATTGAATGATGTTAAATGCCTTGGATCGATTGATATCTCTGATATGAAATGTTTTTGTGATATGATATGTTTGGGTGGACAATGATAATGTGATTATCCATCGATGATGAATTGCTGTGTAAAAAGTGACATCTTGTATTTAAAGTTGAATTGTATTTCACTTGAATAATTTGGGTTAAGATGGTATTGAATTCGAAAAGACCGGGGTCGGGTATCAGTAAATACCCGAATCCACTTTTATTTGTAACCTACAATGTTTCTTTATTGATTGATACGTGAAATCAATGGGCTGAAATGGAACAATTTAAATGACTGGACCATTTAAAACTAAGTAAAGGTACTTAGGGGTTGATTGTGAATATAAGTGTTGACTATAGCAAGTTGTAAACTTGTAGTGATGAACGAGTTACCCCGGGTTTTAAGTATGTTTTGTGCATTAGTATTTCTTGTTAGATGGGTTTACTCACGCTGGTTCCAGCCTGACCAGGGTGTTACTTTGATGTAATGCTTGGGTCAGACCGAGTATTACAAATTTCCAAGTAAGGACATTCTGGAGCTCAGGAGGTGAGCTGGATGGCAGGAACGTATGGAGTGTATTCCGCTGAGTATGTTACTGTTGTTGTTTATCTGGGACATGTTGATTTTTCTGTCCAGTATTTGTGAAATGTTGTAACTCTGATGTATAAATGTAACTTGACAGATACAGTTTTCTTTTGTATAATTGTTATTATTTGATATTATATTTTGATCCGCTGCGAATGTGAGATTCTGTGTTTTTTCTGTTCTTCTTCTATCTCTTTCTTCTTTTCTCTAACAATCTGGGATTTTCGGAGTCGAAATTTCGGGTCGTTACATTTGGTATCAAAGCTGAAGGTTAAGCGAGAACCTTGGCTCTAGTGGGTTAATCATCAAGAATAGGGTCAGGGGTACCCTAGGAGGAGTTGAGTGTGTGTGTGTGTGTGTGTGTATGAGAGCGTACTTGTTATTTTCTTATATAAAGGTTTTAAAAATGGTTTTAATGAATGATTTTTATAAAAGCTTATATTTATATATAAAGCAATAAATTGATTGTTGGATATTGAAACTGAATAAGAATTAAGTGATAAATATATATATGTCAAAATGGGAATTGAATAGAATGAACTATACCAATAAGATGAATTAGAATTGGTTTCAAACCAGAACTAAAATGGTTATTGTGTTTAATAATGAGATGATTGCTTTCCAATAAATAATAAAATGTTTTAAGGAAGTAACCATTAGATGAGAATAACTTGTAAATTAGAAAGGATGCAAATTGAGAAGTTTTGAATCCTAACTCTAAAAACATTTGAAATTGTTTTCAAAATGTTAAGAGAAAAAATAAATAGTATTATTCAGAATATTTCGAATGTGATCTTATTTTAAAATAAGAGTTATTTGAAAGCTTCAAAAAACTGTTTTGAATTAAAACCAAAGGTGGTTTAAATTTTTAAAAAAATACGGCTTGGTGGGCCAAGAAGTAAATATGTATATATGGATGGATATACATAATATTAAAAATGATTTGGAATAAACTCTAAAATCTTGAGTTTTGATTTTTTTGAAGTGTGATGTAAAAACCCAAAGTGATATAAGTTTTGAACTTATAAGTAAGAAAGAATATTGATAGAAATTTGAAATTTGAAGTGAGGATTCAAATTGGGCAAGGTTAATGAGATTAAATTGAATTTAACTTAGAAGAAGTTAAATAAGTTTGGAATGAGCAACCTGAATTGGAAATTTCAGGATGAAATTGAGATTTAACTTAGGGAAGTTAAATGGGTGATGGATGTTTTATATTAATTGGATGTTTATTTATCCTAATATCATCACGTTGTTATCAATAATTTTTAAATTGTCAATTGTGTAGTTTAAAATGAATTAAGAAATGGATTGGAATAATATATATATATATATATATATATATATCCATTGCTGACATAAATGGAAAATGAAATCACTTTGAATTTAAGATCTAAATGTTTAAAAGGAACTTGGAAATTTAAATTGTTATGGCTTGGTTTCAAAATCGAAATTGGATAATAAATTGGATTTCAAAGGTTAAATTGTTTAAAAAGTATTTGAATTATTATTTAAACCTAGAAATAAGTTTATGAAGAAGTAAAGATAATTTAAAATAGAATTTGGAAATTTAGACTCGGAATTAAATGTTTAAGGGGTTCTGAACTTTTACTTGAAAACTTGAGATAAGTAAGTAAAGGTAATTTGAATAAATATTAAAATGTTGGACTCCAAATTTAAATTATGTAAGGACTCAGATTGTTAAATTAAAAGTAAAGGTTAATTTGATTTAAGGGAATTATTCAACATTTGAAAATTTAACTTGTATTTATATAATTCGAGATGATTTAAAAAGTGGAGATTAGAATTGGGATTAAATCAAAAAGGAATTTAAATGATTTGGAATTGAAGTGGGTTCAATTTTAAATTAGTCCAAGTTGATTTGAATAATTTGGAATTGTAATTAAAGATGAATAGGTTTAAAATTCAAATGGAATTTGATTGGAATTTGAAAAGAAATTAAGATTAATTCAACTTGAATTGGGGCTAAATCAAGTGCAATGGAAATTGAAGTTATTTAAATTGGAATTGAGTCAATTTAAATGGAAGTGGAAATTTAAATTGAATTGATGGGAATGGAGATTGGGAATTGAACAGTTTGGCTCTAGACTATTTTCAAAATAAATGGTTTTAATATAAACCTATTTTTCCAAGCTCTTTACTATATATACAACCTTTCTTTTTAAACCCCAAACTATCTTATACTTATTTTATAACTACTTTTGGAACTATTTAACTATTTTACAACTGTTTTATAAACTAATTACTATTTTACAACTATTTTGCAATCACTTAAATATCCTATAACTATTTAACTATTATCCAACTATCTTACAATTACTTAACTATTTTACATATATTTTACAAAATTCTAATTAATTTTCAACTACTTATCTATTTTTAATATTTTCAAGCTACTTTCAAAATATAAGCTGGTCAGAGTGTAGACTGTTTATGATTAATTACCAATTGAGATAAGAATTGAAGTGATAATCCAAATAAGGATTGGAGCAACTGTGAATAAGTGAATAGAAATCACAAAGGGAGGTGAATAGAAAAGAATATTGATTTAGCTAATAATCAATGAAAATAATTACGTAGGATGTACGCATATTATTCTATTCGCATAGTGATTTGATCCAGATTTGAGCACAGAATTTCGAGGTAGTATATCGATCCGAGTTGGGATTTTTCACTCGATTTTTGATAGCAAACCTGGAAATGGGTTTTTGATTGGTTTTGGAAATTCTCTATCATAGTTATGACTATGCAAGGAGAATGAGTATTTCTGACCAAGAAACCAGATTTGAGTCCGCACTAGAAAGTCGGGTAGACAATACTAGTTCGAAAGTGAAATTGTGAGATCGAGTAAGCGATCAAATTGATATAGCGTACGGATGATATGTGTACATCGTACGGGTTTGAATGAAATTGATATTGGAAATTTGTGAATAAGAGCTGTAAAATGTTTTTTGAAAAGAAAATTATATTTTGTGAAATATATGATGAAATAAAGTGGAAATTGGATATTCTATGGTAGAAATTTACTTTATAAAAAGTAATGTGGTTAATAACTTTATGAAAGAGTAATCAAAATTTGTATATTTGTTTTGGCATAAACAAAGTTATGTTATATAATTGATAAACTCCCCTTGTTGAATCTATAGCCAGAAGAAAAGGGTTTTCGAAAGTATTGAAGCATAAAAAGGGAATTTATACAAGTTTAAAGTGATCCAAAGAATGTTAAAGTTATATATCTATATAAATATATAAAGGATCTTATGAGAATGATTTTGAGAAAAGTTTTTTGGAACCTATGGACTTTGGAAAGGCTTTTGATTTTTAGAGAAAAATCAATATTGGAAAATTGCCTAGTTGAGAATTATCGATTTTGGGACAATCGATTTTGTGAAAAGGAGATTTATACGGGATTCATACTAGGTGTATTATTTGGAAGACATTATATGTGTATAGTATAAAGTATTTTGAAAAAGGCGCGCCCTTTAAATGAACTTCTTAGGAGTACCATAGGTTGGTACTGCCTTGAGCCTCAAAGGGGGAGGCTCTAAAATGGATCCTTGGAGGAAGTCCGGACAAACTGAAGTTCCTAAGGATTATTGGATAGCAAAATTCGAGGGCGTTGATGCCTATGGAGGCATTTGGGTTATGCTGTGAAGACATTTTAACTCGATGTCGATGCGATCTACTGTGGACCATAGCGGAAATCTTGTGGAGGTGAGTGTCAACGGTCTACGCTTGATTTTGTTGGGAAGGCAACGTAACATCGGTAGACTACAATCTATGGTTGAGTGGAGTGAAGAAGTTTCATTCTTTTGGCAGTGAAATTCGAGGGCGCTGATGCCTATAGTTATATGGTTTTTGCTGTGATAGCAACGTAACCCCAGATGTAGCTGCGATCTATAGCGGATTTCATGGTATAATCGAGGGGCGCGTAGTGCCTACGGTTATCTATGGATTTTGCCGGTATGGCAATGTAACCATCGGGTTAACTGCGACCATGGATGGCGGTGATGCTTTCCAGAGCATTCTAACCAACGATGTTTCCTCTATTTTCAAAAATGTTTTCTATATTTTCGATAAAATTATTTTTCAAGTATTTTCACTGGGTGTTGAAATGGGTTTACCATGTCCTAGATTTTCAGTCCTATACTTGATCAACGTATGACCGAATTTCTGTGAGAAAGAGGTTAGACTTGTTGAAACATCGAGTTATAAAATGATATTTTTTTAAAACTATTTTGGCAATATTATATAGATTTTAAAGTGTTTAAAAATGTTCAAGGAGAAATTTAACTGATATTAAGAATTTTAATAAATTCTGGTTTCATTCCTTTTCGAGGGCGAAAAGATTCTAAGGGGGGAGGAATGTATTATTCTGGAATTTCAAGCAATTTAAAATGTGATAATCTCTTTTATAAATTATTTAAAATTGGTAAAATTGTTGTTTTCAGACAATAATAATAATGTGTTTTTTTATATATATGGATTTTAGATAGAATTTTTATTTACAAATTGAAATTGTGTTTGTTTAAATATATATTTGAGATGATCCTAAATTGGATTTTAAATTTTATTTGAATTTGAAATTTGGGTTTGATATTGAATTTCAAAAGATGGATATAAATCTCAAATATATTTTGGATTTTTAAATATATTATATATGATTTTATTTATAATATAGTTGTTTTATATTAATTTCTTTTAAAGGACTTTATATATAAGTTAATATATTTATTTATTTATTAGGGAAATTAGAATAAAAGCTTAAAGACCATTTAAAAATTTATTAAAATGCATAATGATAAGCATTAGCTTATAAAACATCTAAAAAAACAAATGTAAGTAGATTAATAAGTATAAATGACAAACATTAGTAAATTAAACAAGTGTCAATCCTTTCTTTTTATTTTTCTTTTATTTCAAAATTCATAAAATCAAGTTATAAAATATCTCTACATTACCTTTTCTATTTCTTTTCTATTCTCATTTCTTCTATTCAAAATCAAAAAGAAAAAAACTTAGCTAATTAAAATCTGGAAAACAAAACCAGATAAGAAGAAAAGAAATAATAATTAAGACAAACAATTACAAAACTCAAATCTTAGGCAAAGATCTACTTCCAGATTTTTCACAAATCAAAGTAAAGATAAGATTTTCAAAATTGGAATCAAGCAAGATTAGAAGCTACAGCTCCAACCTGAAGCAAAACGTTCTAACATAAATTTTTCAAGGTCTAAAGCAAATCAAGTTATAATTCAAGATCAAGTTTCAAATCAACAATCAGGTTCCAGAAATAAGCTCCTCTGTTCAACAGTGAAGGTGAGTAAACTCTTAAGATCTGATTTATCTGAATTTGCTTGTGATTAATACTTGAAGTGTGATATGAAATGTGTTTTGCATGTTGTTAAAATGATTTTTATATATAAAAAGGTGTGTTATTATCTGTGTTCACGACTAAAACAGGCAAAGGCATGCCTCTGATTAAATCATTACAGGTTTTAGACCTGGTTTAAAAATTCAAATCTTCTACTTAAATGATTTTTAGGCCTTGATCTCTGAGTAAAAATGTTGGTGTGTGAGCAACTTCATTTTTAAAGTTTAATGCCAGTAAAAATGTTTGTAGACATCTCAGAAAATAAAATATTACACTGAAGAACAAATCAATGTTAAAATTTTGATTTTCAAATTTACATGCTTGATTGTATAATTGAAGTCATCTACAAAATTGATGAATTTTAATAGTGATATGGTGATTTTTAAGTTAGTGGATGTCGAGGATTATGGAGTTGAACGTGAATGGTGTCTCGACCAAATTCCAGTGATTGGCGTAACGAGTGTGGTTGCGCTCGTTGCTGAAGGAGGAAAGAGTGGCGGGGAGCATCGTAAAAATAGTCAAATGTTTTTTCGATCGCCGAAGCAACAGAGCGACAATGATTTAGGGTTTTAAACCCTGTCTAAGTTGATGTCGAATTCGAAGTTAATATGGCCTCGTCATCGAGTCGAACTCGATCGGAGGTAGGGAATCGCATCGTAGGTTCTCGATGAAGTTCCGGTCATGGCGGTAGGGTTTCAGACGAACGTGGATGGTCGTAGCATGGGTTTTTAAGGTTGCGCTGTTGTTTCAGGTATGGTGGATAGGTCATTTTTGTTTTGGTTGAAGGTATCGGGATTTTGGGTGATCGGATCATAGGAGTGTATCGTCGGCGATGTGTGGGTGGACGTAGCATCAGACAGAGGGGAGTCGAGCGCATGTGCACGTGCACATGTTCCAGTTTTTGTGCCAGAGATGTTGTGTTGTAATGGAGGAAGAAGAAGGAGTGGATCAGGAAGACACGTTCTTGGCTTGATGACGATCTGAGTAATTCATGTGAGTCATCGAGTAAGGTAAAGGCTGGTGTGGCTCGAGTGTTTGTATAGGAAATCCTTGCTTGTGCTCGATTTTTTCTTGTGATTTCCTCAAAGCTAACTCGGGTCTTAATGGGATTAAGTTTCGGGTTTTAAAGTAAAGGCATGAAATATTTTTAAAAAAGTTTTTAAGTTTTAAAATGTTTCCAAAAGAAATATTACTAAGTTTCTTAATGATGTATTTTAAATAAATATGATTTCAAAGCAAAGTAAATCTAGTTTCAAAAATATATTAATTTTTTTTAGAAATAAAATGGATGTTTTCAAAGGAAGTTTTCAAATATTTATAAGAATAAAGTTAGTTCTAAAGTAAAGTATTTAACAAGCTTATACAAGTTTTCAAAAATTTAAACTTTAAGATAATAATTTAAATTCATTTTAAAGTAATTATATTAATTGTGTAATTAATTACCAATGATCCTTAATAAGTTAATGATGTAATTAAGAATTTATTAAGATAAAGAATTTATCTTAAATTAATTAAGGTAGTTAATTAGTGTAATTAATTAAAGGATTAATTAATTAAGGAGATTGATTAAAAGTTAATTAATGTGATGGTTAAGGCTAATTTATCTATGTTAATTAAAGGTTAAATTAATTAATGATCAAGGTTAATTAATTGAGGATAATTAACCAATGGGATAATTACTTGATGAAAGTAAGTAAAGGTAAATTACTTAAGGGAACTAATTAAGTACTTAGTGTAATTAATTAAATGGTTGAGTGGTTAATTAAGAAAATTTGTTAAGGGTTAATAAATTAATAAATGTGATTAATTAAAGGATAATTAATCGATGTAAGTGATCAAAGGATAATTAATTTGAGTAATTAATTAAGGTTCAATGTGATTAATATTGAATGGGTGAAAGTTAATTAATTTGTGTAATTAATTAATAATTAGTTACTTATTGTACTTAAAGGATAATTAGTCAAGGGTGATTAATTAAGATAATAATTAAAAAGATGATTAATTAATTGGTTCGTAATTAATTAATGTTGAGTAAAGGTAATCTAAGTGATTAAAGATTAGTAATTAATTTAATTAGAGATAAATTAAATCAATTTTGGAAGTGATCAATCTTGCTTATGAATGATTGAATGATGTTAAATGCCTTGGATTGATTGATATCTATAATATGAAATATTTTGTGATATGATATGTTTGGATGGACAATGATAATGTGGTTATCCATCGATGATGAATTGCTGTGTAAAAAGTGACATCATGTATTTAAAGTTTAATTGTATTTCACTTGAATAATTTGAGTTAAGATGGTATTGAATTCGAAGAGACCGAGGTCGGGTATCAGTAAATACCGGAATCCACTTCGATTTGTAACCTACAATGTTTCTTTATTGATTGATATGTGAAATCAATGGGATGAAATGGAATAATTTTAATTACTGGACCATTTAAAACTAAGTAAAGGTACTTAGGGATTGACTGTGAATATAAGTGTTGACTATAGCAAGTTGTGAACTTGTACTGATGAACGAGTTACCCCGACTTTTAAGTATGTTTTTTGCATTAGTATTTCTTGTCATATGGGTTTACTCACGTTGGTTTCCAGCCTGACCCGGGTGTTACTTTGATGTAGTACTCGGGTCAAACCGAGTATTACAGATTCCAGGTAAGAACGTTCTGGAGCTCAGGAGGCAAGCTGGATGGCAGGAACGTATGGAGTGTATTCCGCTGAGTATATTACTGTCGTTGTTTATTTAGGACATGTTGATTTTTCTGTCCAGTATTTGTGAAATGTTGTAACTCTGATATATAAATGTAACTTGACAGATACAGTTTTCTTTTGTATAACTGTTATTATTTGATATTATATTTTGATCCGCTGCGAATATGGGATTCTGTGTTTTGTATTTTGTTCTTCTTCTATCTCTTTCTTCTTTTCTCTAACAATCTGGGATTTCCAGAGTCGAAATTTCGGGTCGTTACGATCTTCTCAATTCTCCCTTACCCATCCTTCCTTCTAGCTCTCGTATCTCCTTGAACATCTTTCTTCCCCTTCAAAAGAATATAAACACGCGTGGACTTCCCTATTCAAGAATTTTCCTCGTAATGCGGGTAAGTACATGCCTGTTCAAATGAATCTATCTTTTAATGGTGATTCCATGGTACCATCATCTCCTGTCATTATTATCGGTGTTGATATATGGAAAGACTACATGGTTGGGTTCTTCCTAGACAAGACCTTAGCTTACTTATATGTAATCGAGAATCTGAAATGTAGATGGCGATTAAGAGAAGTGATCCCATAGTTATGAAGAACAAACTATTCATATTAAAACATAGGATCCTACTACAAGCAATGTTTGTGGATCAATTAGATCACTTCCAATCTAGGTACAACTCTCGAACATACCAATTTATCTATGGTCTCCATTGGGTATCAATTGGTTGGACAATAGGTTGGGTAAACTTGTGTGTTTAGATGAAGCAACTGAAATACTACAAATAATACAACACGCTAAATGCCTTATTGAAATATCTCCCAACTCAAGAACTTGTAGATTCCTTCCCTGTCCTGAGTACAGATGGAACAATACAAATTATAAACAGGAAAATAGGCGTAGGGAAGAAGTTGTAAAAAATATTAGTCTCGGAGACAGCACGTTTACTTTTTAGTTTGAATGATACTTTTTAGTGTAAATAGAAAATGATAGTTACAACTATCATCCTGTGATTTACACTAGCAAGCGTCCTTCAGCCTAAAAAGCAAACTTTTTGTCCTTAAAACTAAAATTTTCTTCAACTTTTTCCTTGGGCCTAAAACCCCAATTATAAATGTATCTTACTTCTGGAAACCAGATATATGCACTTATTGTAATGTTTTTGGTCATAAAAGTATGAACTGCCAGTTTCTGCCAGAGGAACTGAAAGCTAGTAATAATGAGAATGATGAGATGCAATGTGTTCAGACAGCTGTTGCAATTGAATAACAATCAAACGGTTCAAAACCTTTTATGGATCTAAACAGGGTATGTGAAAAAATAGCTACATGAAATAGAAATATAAATGCGTGGAAAATCTCTACTACAGCCGATGAATGCTCAAAAGAAGCTAGATTTAAGAATGTAATCACTGTAAAATCCAAAACTGGGAAGAATATGATAAAAGATTGTATACAGATTGCTAAAAGAACTGAAAATGAGATTTTGAATGTGAAGGCTATTCTCATGAGAAATAAATATACAATCCTTGATTTGACATAAGAAGAAGAAATAAATGAGGATATAGATAATATGAACCATGATATAGAAAAGGATAATGAAGAAGTTGATATAAATGATAAAATTATTCTTGGAGAAACAAAGGTACAAGAAGGAGTAACAGGAAAAAAACACTGCGGTATTTAATAAGAAAGAGATGGGCAAGAAAATAAGTGCAAAAATGAGTTATCTCTGGCAAAACAACGAAACAAATCAATATCAATATGCAACCAGTTTCTGAGTGCATGCATGCAAATGAAAAAGTCATGACAGACCAAACAGTTATAAAAACTACACACAATACATATCCAGTTGATGCACAACATCGGAACAGTTAGTCGTTCAATTCTCTCACCTCTAACCATACTGATACTGCTCCAGTAGTGGTCTTGACATATCCACTTTCTCAGTCTATTGCTTCCTCTTAAAATTTTACACCACTGTTTCCTACTCCAACAATTCACCCTCCACCGTGCACATCCCCTATATGTGCACATATGCACATGAATCTCATCAAACAAACCACATATGTCCCCAACCTTCTGACATGATGAGAATTGGATCCAGCTGCATCTTCTCCCCTACAAATTGTCCTATCAATTCAAAACCCAATCTACCTTCACCTTCCAGTTTTTATAATCCCACTATCACTTCAACTAATCCTTCTTCTATCAATTACACCTCTTCAAAAATCTCCAAAAAGGAGCATAATTCAAACAAAAAGAAACTCTCCCTCATGATCGCTTCTTCCAAGGATAATAAAAAGAAAAAGTCTATAAGCATCATGAAGAACAGCCTACATCAATATCCTTTCTCACTTTCACTCATAGATTTAGAAAATGAACCAAACTCATCCATGAAACATTACCTAGAAAACACCTTGTCTTCTACTATAAGAAGAACAAGAAGCTTGAGTAAAAAACCATACAAGTTTAATCAACGATGATCAAAATAGCTACGTGGAATATAAGGGGAGCACATAAAGATGAAAAGCTTGATCATATAAAATCTCTGATTCATAATCACAATCTTTCCCTACTCTCTATCTCTGAAACAAAACTTGATTCCAGTCTCACTCTTAGAGCTGCCAAATACATAAACTCTAAATGGAAACTCTTTACTAAACATTTCCATGCCCCGTATGGTAGATTGCTTATTCTCTATGATCCATCAATTTTCTCCTTCTCTCCAATCTTAACTGGCAGCTAGTTCATACACACACATGCTATGCACCTACCTTCAGCAACTTCTATGTATTTCACATTCATATATGCAAATAACTCTCCCCATATTAGAACAAAATGCATGACTACATACCTCACTTCAGTCAGTCTACACATCCTTGGATAGTGATTGGAGACTTAAATTTATCCTTTCTTTTCCTACATAAAAGTGGTGATAATCCTTTATCTATTTATGATCTCTCTCCTTTAAACAATACCTATCACAATGCCTCTTTGACTGAAATTCCATCCACTGGATCAAATTTCATATGGACCAACAAAAGCCACAATATACCTCGTACTCTCTCTAAGATTGATCATGGATTTATGAACTATAAAACTCTTTTGAAATGGCCTTCCATAAATATACATATACATATGCCCTTCCTATCTGATCACTGCCCTCTAATCCTTAGTATTGGATCAGCTGCCATTCTCAAACAGGAATTTTAAATTTTGTGATGAAAACTCATTATATTAGTTTAATGCAGGTAGTTAATGATGCATGGAAAATACCAACTTTTGGAAACTCTATGCTCAAGTTGTAGAGGAAATTGAAGAATACAAAAGCAGCTTTAAAAACATGGGAAAAAATATATATGGTGAAGGTAACAAACTTTCCATTGAAATATCAGCTCAACTTAAACAAGTCCGACAGATGACCCTAAATTCAAACTCATATCCAGCCTTAAATATAAAAAAACCGATCTCACCACTCAACTTGAGCAGGCTTTCAATACTACAGCCAAAATGGTAATGCAAAAAAAAAAAAAAAAAAAAAAAAAAAAAAAAAAAAAAAAAAAAAAAAAAAAAAACCTGTCAAATTATGGAGATAGGAACACAAAACTCTTCCATGCTTCTTCATGCATGATACTTCAGATCAATGATATGTATAGTGTATCTCATGATTCCCCCCTTTTGGTTGATGCTGCTTTCCTCAACTATTACACAACTTTACTAGGTGGTCTTCCCTCTACTTCTAACAACTCTTTTCCTAACAACCTTCCTATACCAAAGCTATCATGTGAACTTCAATCTGCTCTGACAAATCCAATATCTGATGAGGAAATAAAGAATTCCATATTTATCATAAGGAAATCAGCTTCTCCAGGCCCTGATGGTTTCACAGTTTCCTTGTATACACATTGTTGGGCTATAATTACCACTGTTGTGTATAAGGCAGTCCACAACTTCTTCAATAAAAGCAAAATGCTATCCTCCATTAACTCTACCAACCTTGCCCTTGTCCCAAAAACAAATAACCCTACTTATGTTTCTCAATACATAGCAATAGCTTGCTTCAGTGTCATCTATAAGTCCATTTCATGGATCTTAGCCTCTAGGCTTAAAAATGCCCTTCAAACAATGATATCTCCCAACCAAGCAGCCTACCTTCCCAATAGAAGCATCTTAGATTATGTCCTTTTGACTCACGAATCATTGAATAATTACTCCTCTCCATACTAATCCCCAAGAGCTATGCTAAAAATAGACATTAAAAAGGTATTTGATCCAGTCAACTAGACGACCGTTATGACCATTCTTGATAGGATGAATTTCCCTACTAAATTCAGTATTGGATTTATCAATGTATCTCGATAGTGAGATATACTTTAGTCTTCAATGCTCATACTGTTGAGTATTTCAAAGGAAATAATGGATTGTGGCAAGGAGATCCCATTTCTGCTTACCTGTTCATAATGATCATGGAAACTATCACATTAGCTATTGAAAAGCAGCTTGAACTGGAAAACTTTGATCTCCGTCCAAAATGCAGAAAGCCTACAGTGACATCATTAGCCTTGGTTGTTGACTTCTTAATATTTACCAAACCAACTGCCAAGTTCTTTCAAAATATTATGAAAAACCTTTCCTCCTTCTACAAGTTCTCAAGTCTTCAAACAAACTCAAAGAAATCTCACATATTACTTGCTGGCTTGCCTTATCACCAAATATCGGATTGCTTGAACATCACAAAAATGCTACCACTTGATACTAACATGGCTTACCTTGGCATTCTTTTAGCAACAAAGAGAATCACTGTTGCTCAATGTGTACCTCTTTATGAAAAAATTACTGCAGTTTTCAATAGATGGGGGAATCATTACATATCCTAGCTTAGGAGGCTTGTAATTATTAATGCAGTCATACTCTCCATAACAGTGTATTAGAGTAGAACTTTTCTACTGCCAATAAAACTAACAGCTATGATCAGATCTACTATAATAAAAAAAATTATGGTCTTGATCTATACATACCAATAAACTGTCTCCTGTAGCATTTGAAAAATTGGAGATTTCAAAAAGTAAATGTGGGTTGTGGATAAAAAATATGAAGAATTGGAATATTGCTGCTTGGTCCAAACACTTTCAAAATCTAGTCACCAAATCAGATTCGTTATGGGTTCAATGGAGCATCAAATACAGCTTAAAAGATGATGAAATATGGCTTGCTGCTTCTAAACAAGCTTAGAGTTGGGTATGGAAAACTATGATTAAAATACGAGATATATTGCTTCCTCATACAAAACTTTCCTATCCTCTGTTAGTATGTCTGAATTTTGGACAACATCTTGGATAACGAAAGGCATGATACTTCAAAGACTGCTCTCATATGATAACATATCTCAGACTGGAATATCTATAAATGCAAAAGCTACAACCTATATAATAAATGGAAAAATCTCTTTGCCTCACTCCATCAATTCCATTGTAAATGCACTATGGGATATATTTAATGATATTCCCTACAACTATATCCAAGATGAAGAATACAAATGGATAGATGACCTCAAAGATCACTCAACTCATACTGTCGACTCTACGCTTGTGGGAGAGATGAAACTGAACAACTTCCCATGGTATAAAAGAATTTGGAACTTGTATGCAAAAGAAAAGCTAAACTTTATGCTCTGGAAGGTACTTAGAAATGCTTTGCATACACTTGGAAATTTGGCAATGAAAGGAATATCTGTCTTGACCTCTTGTTTATTTTGTTCCTCTACAGTTGAAGAAATTCATCATTTATACTTTAGTTCACCCTTTACTCACTTCATATGGTCTAAAATAAAAATTAGAGGTGGTTATGGCTCTCCTGAGATACATAGTAAGATTGAATGGATGAATATATACAAAGCAACAAGGTGGAAGAAACCATCAACACATGAACTCTTAATTTTGATCAAAGTTATGGTCACAGTAATGGAAGGAAAGGAATCAATTTTTTTTTAATCATACCTATAAGAATCAAATGCAGATTTATTTTGAGATCTGTAGAAATATACACACCATGATCTCTTTGTCTTCCTTCCCCTTTGATTCGGAAACTCTGGTCAGCTAGACTTAGAATGGTTTGCTATGTACTTCTTATCTTTCTAGTGCGCTATTTTTTTCTTATTATTTTCTGTTTTCTATCTTGTATCCTCATACTCATTTATATTGTAAGTTTCGCTGATTGATGTAAATAAATGGTAGGGGTCATTCAACCCCGTTGGCTTTGCCAAAATATAGTTATTTTTTGAAAATATCATATCTCAATCTAAGACACCATTTCATATATTTAATGTCATAATATTAAGTAAATATATTTCATATCTTGTTTCTTTCAATTAAGAACTTATATATACGCTTTCACTACACATACATTAAAATTTACCTTCAAATTTCGACGTATACTTTTATTATTTATTGAAATGTTACATTTCATATTATAAGGATAATTTATATATTTTAAAACCATATAACTAGGTATATTTTCAGTATACATAGTTTCATTACATATCTACTCAAATTAACATAGTTTCACATATTATCCATCATATATACTATATAAATAAAAATTCATTTTTACCTCTAGTATAACATAATTTAATTTCAAAAACCAATTTTTATATGTTTTAAACACATATTTATATGTAATTCAAGTTACGTATATCATAATGTATTCATTTTTCACATGATAATGCATACATTACATTGTATTCCAATCCAGGGTTGTATATCCCTAATTTAAACATTATAAATCATGAATGATTATTATTTATTGCTTATATTAGTTAATTTATCATCTAATTTCAAATTTAAACCCTCTTGTCATGACCTGTCATGATATTTGATAAGCATAATGGAATATATAATATACATACATACATACATATATATATCAAAATAGAGGAGTTCAACTCACCAATAATTGACTCTACCCCAAATGATATTGAAATGGCCTCCAATCTTCCATTTTCCGAAATTAAGCATACTCCAAACTTCGTTATTCCAATCGAGATAGTATCAAAAAGTTGCTCGCCTTATGCTCGTCATTTTGATATATAATTTATCGATTGAGATTGAGATTTGAGTGGGATATGTGAATTTGAAGTTTGTCTAAGAAGTGGGATCATGAGAGAGAGAGGAGGAGGAAGAAGAAAAGAACGTGTATGTTTCTCCAGTGAATTCAGATTTTGAAACGAGCCCTTTATATAAATTTCTATAATGTACATTCAAGTTATTGGGCCAAGCCCATTTAAATTATTTAAAACCCACTTCATAATAAGCTCATATCCCTAATCCATACAAGTTCATAGTTCAAAGTGATCAGTAACAGCTCATCATAGTGTCACGAGCGTAGTGTTCATTCGTTTATAAAATTACCATTTTATCGCTAGAGTTGAACTTACTAAAATGATCTTATTAAATTAATCTATCGAAATTATAGGGTATTACAGTACGTATACTTATGGTACTGGACTGGGAGCTATATTGACATAGGAATGTAGAGCAGTTGCATATGCTAGTAGATAATTGAAAACTCACAAGGAAAACTATCCAACTCATGATCTTGAGTTAGCGTTATTGTCTTTGTACTGAAGTTTTGGAGGCATTATTTATTGGGGAGGGATTTGAGATGCATACAAACTATAATTCTCTCAAATACTTGCTTTCTCAAAAGGATCTAAAATTCAGGTAGTAGAGGTGGATGTAGTATCTAGTTTATACGATTTCAATATTTCATATATTCCAGGTAAAAGGAATGTAATGACAGCTTCGGGTAGGAATCATGTGTTGTCTATATAGTTAAATCCCTACTAATGCCTTTCTCAAGCATTTAACGCACTTCGTACTCTACGCCTTTTCAGTTTAACACTATTAAATAGTAGATTCATTTTAAGTCCTGCTATTTTCCACTACACCCATTAGATCATGGGTCTTTAACATCCTCTTTAGTAACTTCAATATAAAAAGGTTAATTGACTGGTTCTCCTAGAAACCGAATAAAAAATTAAGGGTAGAGGTCTAACTTTAAGTCCTAAGCATTCAACATAAACTAGACCCCTATTATGTTCACCAATTATGAACTGCGTGGATATAGAAGTGTACAATGTTTCCTTTTCACAAATGATGTGAAAATGAGAATAAATCAACTATGGATATCTGATTTTATATGTTATTATGATTTTTACACCTCCACTATTTTTCAATGTATCCCCACTTTCTCCCGACTATGGCTTTTTGCATCTCCACGCTATTAAACCATTAAATTTTTTAGCTGCATAGTGTGACATTGATTTTCATGTTATTGAAGTGGAGGTAGTTAGAGTTTATTTCTGAATTTTATTTAAAACCATCGTCAAAGTGGGTGCCTAGTTTGTTGGCAGTTTTACAGGTCAGACCAGCGCTCGTGGATCACATTAGTTCTAGTATGAGAAGTGATATAGCATTAGTAGGTATTTTAGAGCAGTTAGAGAAAGAGAGAAATTTTCTCATCTAGAGTAAATATTATGTTGACTCGTAGATTTATCTAATGTGAGATGGTAGACTATATGTACCAAAGATTAAAAGTGTTGGTTAATGAGGTTTTTTCGGAGTCTCGCCATTCTAGGATGATTATTCATCCTGATGCAGACAAGATGTATAAAGATACAAAGAAAGTATTTATTAGCCGAGGATGAAGTGGTGAGTGACTGAGTATGTTGCTAGATGCTTGACTAGTCAAAGGGTCAAAACTGGGCAAAGAGAACCAAGCGGGTTTTACTCCCCTTTGATGTTCCATAATGGAAGTCGGAATATATATGGATAGATTTTCTTAACAGCTTACTTAAAAGAAAAATGGGAAATGAGCATATTTAGGTCATTGCCGATCATTTAACGAAATGCGCTCATTTCATTCTTGTACAAAGTATGTGGACAACAGTGTTGTTGGCTACCATGTTTGTTTAATAGGTTAGTAGATTGCTTGGAGTTCCAACAAGCATAGTCAACGATAGGGATCTACTTTTTACTAGTGAGTTTGGGAGGATTCTTCAGGATGCCTTTCGGACTGAATTGAATCTTAACGTTGTCTACCATTCACAGATAGATGGATAGACCAAGAGCATGAACAGAGCGTTAGAAGATTTACTAATAGTATGCATTCTTGATTTTAGCGGAGCATGGGAAGATCGGTTACCATTAGTGGAGTATACCTATAATAGCAGCTTTCAAGCGAGCATATACATGGCACCATTAGAGGCCATGTATGGATGGCCATTTAAATCCTCGCCCCATTGGGTGGGAGGCTACCAATAGGACTGCACTTCGACTCACTATGGTTAGGAACACTTCCAAAAAAGTAGAGATGATAAGAAAAAGGACAAAGACTTCACAGGATAGGCAGAATTGATATGATGACAAGAGGCATTTGGAGTTGAAGTTCGTAGTTGGTGAAATTGTATTTATGAAAGTATTACCACTAAAGCATGTAGAGAGATTTGGTAGTTCGGGAAATCTAGTGCCTCACTTTGTAGGGCCTTTTCCTATATTGGAGTGAGTAGGATAGTTAGCTTATAGAGTGAAGCTTCCTGATAAGTTGGCGGAAGTCACGAAGTTTTCCATGTATCACATCTGCGAAAGTATATTCATGATTCATCCATTATAGTTAGGCCAGATCAATAAAGGTTGTGGAAGTGAAGTCAATTTGAGTGCACCCTCATGGCTCATTCATATAGTAGAGCATGGAGTGAAAATGCTTTGAAATAAAGAAGTAAAATTTATTTTAGTACAGTGGGGAAACGAACTGAGAAAGGGCATTTGGGAACCAAAAGAAAAGATTCGTTCTTCTCAACCCAAACTCTTTTCTGGTATTTTACCATTTTATTGTTTAGATTTTGTAAGTTAGTAGACCGATTTTGGATTGATTCATCACCTTGTATGATTTTCGTAGATTTCTTAGATTGATCATGTGTACATAGTTGTTAGCACATATGTTGTGTTAGAAACTAGGATTATATTACCTAAGGAAATTTTGTGTTATACTGATTATGTTATGTTATTAATTTGAGATGAACCTTTAATGTGCTCCGATGTATGCTTGCATTCATATAGAAATATATGCATATTATTATTAATGTCGAGTTAGGTCCATTTGGTAGCGGGTAAAAAGGGGTTGATTTTGAAAAAAATATTCCAAAAGTGGATTATAGATGGGCTTATACCAAAAGTTAATTAGCATTTAATCATGTTTAGAGTCTTAAAATATTGTCATGTTTTAATTATGTGTCTTTATATTTGTGTCATTTTAAGTATATGAAAAGTTGCATTGACATATATGACATGATAAGTTAATAAAGTATATAACTTTTATGTAATTTTATTAGGTAGTTTATGCTTTATTATTTTAATCATGGATACTCGGATTTATATCCATTTACATATAATTGTAGATGTTTTGACTAAATCAAATTTACATATAAGTTCATAATTTTGTTGACGTTATTGACTGAACCAAATTTACATATAAGTCAAAAATTCAAAATCCAATATTTACATGCCATAAAATAATCATGGTATGTATACATATACATATCTATAAAAAAACATGTATAAGTTCTTTATTGCATGCAATTAAAATCCAATTATATGACGTAGTTTCAAAATCAATCACGTTATATTTATTTATATTAATGTTATATAAATTAAATAATAACTAGAAAGCCATGAACTTTAATATAATTAAAGTTATAAAAAATAAATTATAGTGATGAAAAGATGAATTTTATGTTAAAATAATTTGCACACTAAACTATGAATAATATGATATAGTTTTCACTAGGGTTTAATTTTTACAATAGTTTAATACACAAATAATATTTGATCTATCATTATTGTTGACAATTATATAAGAAACATGTAAATCATGGCTGACCATCATATATTGGGTTTAGGCATCATGAAATAAAATAAAATATAATGTATCAATTTATTGTAACATCCAATTTCGAAATTAAAAGAATTAAATTTACTATAGATTTTTGGAATTCAATTGGAGTTTTGAATTGGAAATTTAAATATTTGAAAATAAATTTGGAATTGAGATTTAAAACAGCATTTAAATGTTGAAAAAATATGTTATAAGGATAAATAAAATTAAAAGATTATTTTTTAATTTTATTGAGTTTAAGTCAATAAATTGAATTTTTGGATTTTATTTGACATTAAAAGAAGAATATTGATTTAAAATTCAAATTTGGAATTTGAATTGTACTTCAAAAATCCAAAAAGCCGTTTAAAAATTTATTTTAGCAAAATAAATAATGTGGAATTTTGAAATTTATTTTCAAAATAAAACAATGATTCATAATTTTTCAAAATTGAAAATTAACATTTTAATAAAAGAAAATTTGTTATAAATATAAAATAAATTTTGAATTAAAATGCCTCGAGTGGAATATTAATCGGGGATCATATAGCAGTTGGGTAATAGAGTGGTTAAGTGTTCGAAATGATTTAAAAAGAAAATAAAATAACTTAAGAAAATTCATTTTTACCACAACTTTCATCCTTATCAAAATCATCCTTATATTTTAACATGTTAATTTACTTAACCCTAAGTATCCTTTACTGAACCCAAAAGCCCATACCCGTTTTGAATTTATCCCCACTTGTGACCTAATTTATAAATCAAAATCAAATAAGAAAAAAAATCAAAATTTCAAAATTAAAATATGTGCGGGACTAGAGGCATGATTGGCTGAAAGAGGAGCTACGTAAGCTCATCAAGGCACTAGGGCTCGTCGCGGTTGCTGCACTGTGATTTTAGGCTATGTAGTTAAAGCCCCGCTATATCCTTGCTAAATCCCATAGCGCTCTTCAGCCGCTATGCGCTATCAATTTACGCTATTAAATAGTACATCCACTTAAAGCCCCATTATATTCTGCCACACCTGCTAAATCAATAATTTTTAGCATCCGCTTTAGCAGCATTAATAAAAAAGAGGTTAAATTAACTAGTTCTGTTATAAACTAAATCAATAAAGTTAGGGTAAATATTCATGTTTAAGGCCTAAATGCTCAATATAAGATAGAATTCTATTTTAGCAACCAAGCTAGAACCATATAAATCATGAGATTCTTCATCTTTTTATATAAGATTAAAAATATATTTCTTTTTCCTACACAAATGATGTGAGAATGAGAATAAACTGACTTTGGAGATTTAATTATATTTCCAATAAAGCTTTTTGCACTTCTATTATTTTATATTATTTCCCCGCTTTATCTCCGCTATAGACCCGCTAAGTGCTTTAACTACATAGATTTTAGTGTGTCATGGTTGACTCAAAGCATAGGCCTAAATATGCATGTGACTATGCACGACTAATGGCAGATGATGTCCTCGAGGAGGTGGAAGATGGCCGAGGCAATTGGCGCCGCGACTTCAAGTAGAGGCATTTAAGCACATAACTTCAAGTTGGCAAAAAAGACGTAGACGATGCAGGGCATACATTTGGGATGACATGATCGAGTGTGACTATGATCATATTCCAACAAATACAATTTCCTTTAAGTGAGTTTACTTCTCTCTTCTCTTTCTCTGTTTAAATCAATATCTACTTGTCAGTGCATTTATCTTCTGATTATCTACATTTATTCAATTACGAGCAGTGATTATAGCTTTGATATACTTAATTTTCAGTGAGTATAATTATATTCCCTTGATTAATCCATTTCTACGAATGTTGTTAAGTAATAGCTTGTTGTTTGACTTAATGAGTCAAATATTGAACGACTGAATGCAAATTGTAGTTAGACAATGAATTAAAGTGAGTATAACCTTGATTCCCATTTTCGTTTAGTGCAATTAAAATCCATTTTTCATTAATTTATTTACATTAAAGTAAATCATTTCTGGGGTGTTAATTAATATATCCATTAGTTTATATGACTGCAAATTAATAAAGTTGATTTATAATTTGATCAAAATGAATGATGATGACTTAGGAGCCTTGTCTGCTATTAGTAGATGATTGACAGTTAATTGTTTGATCGATGATTGTCTAAAATGGACGAACATTGGTTGAATGATATATTATATAGGTTGATATCGATTATTTTAGATAATGAAAATTATATTAAAACAAGTGATTGTATTATATATATATATATATATATATATATATATATGAATATTTGAAGCCATTATAGTGTTTTGAAAGAATTTTATTTTGAAATATATTTGAATTTATTTTTGAAAAAGGTTGAAATTGATTTGTTGAAAATGATGCTGATATATATATATATATATATATATATATATATATCTGTGTGTGTATGTATGTATATGTATATATGGCTTTTTATTAAAATGTGGATAATAGTATATGAATTTATCTTGAATTATAAAGGAATTTTAATGGTTTTATATAGGTAAAGCAATATATGGATATATATATATATATATATATATATATATATATTGATTTCAAAAGTAAAGAGAAGTGCAAGTATTATTGTTTGAAATGATTTTTCTTTGGTTTATAAATTTTTAGTATATAATTTTTATGGGATCTTATGCCAAAGAAATTTTATTTGAATTTACACAAAGAAGGAAGAGTTTATATTAAAATCCTTTGAATAGAATTTTTGATAGATGGTATTACTAGAAAGATTTTGTATAAAATTATTCGAACTAATTTAATATTAATAGAATTTGAATTTTGAATTCGAATTAGTTTCAAGTGGAAAATAATGAGATTTTCAATTAATTAAATTTAAAATCTGATATAAATATTTTTATTTTTGAAGTAAAAAAATTTCTATAAAATAAAGTTGATTTATTTTAGAAATATTTTGAATTTGAATTTAAAACAATAATGAATAAAGGATTTAAATACAGAAGCTTTTCTATAAAAGTAACTTTAGAGAATTATTCGAAAGAGTGTTTCATGGATTTTGTATAAAATAAACTAGAGGTATTTTGATAGTGTTTCTAATACCGGTATTTTTCCAATTAGAAAGAAATCATGATTTAGTGTATTTTCCCATTTTAAAATAGTTTTGACGATTTTACCTTTTTAAAAGGGATTGCTACTTTTTTTTATAATCCATTTGGATGTTATTGTTTTTGATATTGTTCAAAGGTAAATCCCGAGCCTAGATCGTAGCAGTTGGACCAAAAGGATCCTTCTTTGGGTGTCGATTGTAGATGAGCAATGTTGTGATTTGTTATGATATATTGTGATGAGCATTCACCTTATGAGGATATTTATTTAGACTTGATTTTTTGAAATCTTATTGTATTTTAGAATTTGGTTTTGATGAAAATATCGAATAGTTTGGAAATGGTTTTAATAAATGGAATTGGTAATTTTAACCAAATAAAAAAGGAAATGTTATTTTACATAATTTTTTGGAAGAGTATTTGGGACCAATCAGATTTGTAAATTGATTTGAGAAATATATTACAATGGTTGGTTTTATACAAAGTGGAAAATAATTCGATAAATTATTTAAATATAAAAGCAAGTAGTTTGACATCGTTTGCAAAGTAGAACTCCAATATATGATTTATAAATATATAGAATTTTCGTGAATAAAGTAATTTTATAGAATTGATTTGGAAATCCATTTTGAAGTGATTTTGCGGAAATGATTTGAATGAAAAGGAAATTGGAAATATATTTCAAAGGGTTTTTAAGTACAAATGTAACGACCCGTAAATTTTAACTGTTTTTATAACGTAATTAACTGAATTTTTGTGAAATTTTAAATGATTGAATTTGGAAATAAAAATTTAATATTTGGAACACGTCTATTGAAACATAACAAATGGTAAATTTTCATCACATAATATGAAAGTTTATTTTATTGTGCAATTTTATTTAATTTAAATTAGTTAATATTAGATGATAATAAAATCTTTTCCAAACCTGAATATTTTTACATAATAAATTTTTTTATCATTTTCTGAGTGAGACGTCATAATTCGTTCTTCAAATTTGGACCTCTTTAACCCCGTTTATCTTATTTTCGGCATATTAACAGCGTTGCGTTTTTGGTACCGAATATCAACTTTTGATAAGGTGGTCGTATCATCGATATTTTTGTACCGTTTTGATCGTATCGTCGTGTTGATCTCCGTAGTACATTCATTTTTGTGATTTGGAGTCCGATGCACGATGAATTGGTGAAACGGTCAGTCATAATGGTTCCGTGTTTCGAGCCTTTTCACTTTCCTAGGTCCATTCGTATATCGACCTGGTAATTGAAACAACCATCCGCTTTTCCATGTTCCCAAAAAAATTATTTGACGTTTTCCATTCCTACCATTTCGAATTATTTTGTTGGTTCGTCCATTTCAAAATATATTGTGCTTTGTCTTCTTCTTCCAAAATATATAATACTATTTATTTATATGTTTGTAATTGCTGAAACCTATTCATCTTCAAAACCGTCATCGTCCTTCGAATCCCCTTCCCATGTTGTCCACCGTGCGGCCTCACCGCTTCCACCCACCGACAACCGGTTGCCTCACCTCTCTCCACCCTCTTCCAACTCACGCGGTCAAACCCCAAGCCCAGGCCGAGCTACCTCATTCTTCTTTCCTCCACCATCCCGTTCCATTTTCTCGCCGTGACAACTGTGCCTACCCCTTTGTCACCGCCTCAGCCCACTCACCAAGCGTCACAACCACCTCTGCCACTTAAACTTCCCCGTGTCGAGCCTGCTCTCCTTCTCCCACCTCCACCAAAACCATCCCGAGCACCTCATCCATTAGCCATGCCGAAGCAACCCCAGCCTTCCCAAACTTCACCGCATGATAGCTCCATACGTGAGCAACTCTGACCAACCACCAAACGTGCCGAGGTTTCCACCCACCTTGCTCTTCACTTGCGTTTATAAGAAGTTATATAATTTATATTATGTGTATATATATGGGTATTATACATATATTGCGTAACTCTGTCTTTTGTTGTCTCTTAAAAATATATATGTATATAGTTATGTCTATATTATCTAATATATGTATATGTTGTAAACCTATACCAAAGGCCAGAAGGAAGAACAAATGCACTTGAAAATGGAATGGAATGAAGTGGTGCAACCCCCGAAGAGGCACCATAACTCGATACCGATCCAAGAGCACAAGTCAGTGCCAATCCATAAAAGCCAAGGGCATGATTGATCTAGACTTAGAATGCAGGTGAGATGGAGTATGCCCAAGCAACGATGTTAAACTGTGGAGCAGAGATAAAAGTGCAAATGCATAATAATAGGAATTAGAATTAGAAAGCCCCAGGGGAACAAGAAGCATAATGGAGAACTAAATCGAATAGTAGGTTCGGAGTAACCACTCGTAATGATATGTCAGAAATTAGATTACCAAAGCATAAACTACAGTGGCGTTGCAAGAGCGACCACCATTCATGATGGATATATCTAAATGCGACCATGGATCTTAGCCGAGAATGGTCATCCCATGAACGAGATGGATAGAAGTTAGGTTTGATTCCCTCACTTTACTTTTTATTTAGAATAAATGTTGCAATATTTCATCAGGCTACTTACATGTGTATAGGATCTCGATCGATCCTTAGGCACGTTCTGAGTTGGAAATCTAAAGGAGATTCTCAATAGGATTAAATGGTTTGGACGTCTGATTGATGCATTTAATTTAAACCTCATGATTGCTTGATTTTGAAAATCACTTGAGCATGATAAATGATATTGATTTCGAAACACCAATGGAGATTAGTTACCCCTAATATTGATTTATGAATTAACAAAACGTGGTTCTCCAAACAGGAGAGATGGAATGATTGTAAGGTGCAATTCCCCTTATTAGAGAGCAAGTGGATTGGGCTTGTGCAGGATAGTTAGTCCCCTTATGGAGAGTGAGTGGTTGGATTCACTCGGTCGTTGGGTCCCTTCATTGAAGAGCGAGTGGATTGGACTCAGTATGAACTAACGATCCAGAGAGAGTGAGGATTGAACTAACGGTTTGTAGAGATCAATGATTTAACTAACGATTTGGAGAGATAGAGAATTGAACAAATGATTCGAAGAAATCGAGGATTGAATAAACGATCGAAAGAGATCGAGGATTTAAGTAACAATTAGGAGAGATCGAGGATTCAATTAACGATTTGGAGAGCTCGAAGCTAATCTGGATATTGATAATACGATCTGGAGAAATCTAAGACTAGACTGTGGGTTTAAACACCACTTGACTTTCAAATGACTTGATAGCGATTAAAGATTCATTCATTGCTTCAATTCGATTGGGCATTCTTATAATGGGATCTAGGCGACACCAGATGATTTATAAAAAACATTCCAACTGGTGGCAATGAGCTTACACGATTGCTGACCTTTTATTACCCGACATATGATTTTTATGTCGTAACTAAGATTCCAAATGAACACGGGATAACATTGATTTTGATATATGATTGTTAACTCCCGGATGAACATGAGGCGATTCTGATTTATAACATAATATACAATATAATAGTTCCTGAAAAACATGGAATAATGATTATTTGTGACTAACATTGAGCAAGGACTCAAGTCCTTAGCTATAATGGTGTGGAATGACCATTGATTTATAGGTGAATCTGAGGGAACCAGATGATTCGCCATGGTTTGATCAGTTAATAGCCAAAAAATAAAACTATTAGTGATTCATCGACTTCGAAATTTGTCCTTGAGAAAATCACACCTTCCATTCACAAGGTGTTCTTTGAGGAGCAAGTGTTACGACCGAATTTGCTACAATCTTCGAACAGACTTAAATGATCAAATCAGATGAGCAAACGATGAAGAAATGATCCCAAGACTTGGAAAACATCATAAAAGGCAAGAAAAATGAAATATTAAAAAATGAGCAAAAAAATGTGAAATTTTGGATGTTCAAGTTTTTGGAAGAGTTGACTTAGAGCAAATCCACAAAATCCATGGGTCTGGAAGAAAAATAGCTTTAGGGAAACTCGAAGCAAGGCTCAAAGCAACCCATGCAAAAACCCCAAGTAAGACCGTTCGGTACCGACCATGACCATGGATCAATATAGATCCATGAAATTCGGTTTGGACACACAAAAATCTTAGGTTGGACTCCAAGCAAGCCAAGGAAAACACGAGCACTAAAATTTAAGGAAATCTTCAAGTCCAGCCCTAAGCAAACAATCAAATTCCTCGGGTTCGACTCCAAGTCAACTCGGTACCGATCCATGATGTATTAGATCAGTTGACCATGAGATTTTTATGGAAGAACGTGCACGATGTAGTGGACATGTAGAGCAATTTTCGAAGATTATCTCGGTGATTTTTGATAGAGGTGAAGTGCAATTGAAAAGGGACTTTTCTCTTTTTGTTTTATTTCTAGATTTTTCTATGGAACCTTGTTGGATGTCCACTAATCCATGGAATACCAATCCATAAAATCACATTTTGTAAAAGTTGTAGAAATTGAATAACAAAGTTTAAGTAGACATAGACCGGAGTATTTACTGAACCACTACAAAAATTATGTATTCGTTTTTTTTTTGTTTCTTTATTTTCTTTAATAATTTTCATATTTCTTACTTCATTGGGTGTTTACGTCATTTTTGACACAATAATTTATATACGTTTAATGTGTTAATTAATTCTTTATATTTCTGCATAACAATATAT
Organism: Allium cepa; assembly: GCA_030765085.1. Taxonomy (NCBI): domain Eukaryota; kingdom Viridiplantae; phylum Streptophyta; class Magnoliopsida; order Asparagales; family Amaryllidaceae; genus Allium; species Allium cepa. Next base: position 1,025,586,128 of record CM060932.1, on the reverse strand, counting down.
ATAAAAGAAATAAAACTAAAAGCCCGCTTCATTTCGAATGATATCCTTCTATAATAATTAAGTTAAATAATAAATTGCATAATTTCTCTTAGGGCACACCCTTAACTCTATCACCTTGGATTACATATGCTACGGTTTGGAAATGTTAAGGTTGGTCGGTGATGAAGAAGACTCGAGGAAAATGAGGAAAATTCTCGAAATTCGGTGAGAGTAAAGCAAAATTTCTAAAATTTGACCATTTTACTTCATATACTATGATATGTTGATTTTATATAGGTCAATATGAATAACACACAAATCAACTTGTGAAAAGCTACAAGTCAACATGCATGGCCCAATTTTTTTATTTTTTATTTTGTTTATAACTTATTTTGCTTTTACTTTTTATTTAAACTTTTTTGACACTTAGAATAGTCTCCAAAGGTTATGAAAAATATTTTATGATATCTGAGTTGATGTGTTAAGATGTGAAGGCCATTTGTAGTGATTTAATAAATCGAGACTAACACGGGTCGATGAATAAAATATTTGATTTTTGTACACATTTGTCCCCATTCGAGTATTTGTTCGACATTGTTGTATTCCAATACTCCATTAGAAGTCTCTGAATACTTATTCTCCATTGCAAATGTTCCTGTTTGATTTATTTTGATATTTTTGATGCATTCGCTTCTATTGAACTTTTATCGATTGCCATCATAACTCAGCTTCTATATTAGTGCTACTTTATCTAAAATAACACAGTAAAATTATTAATATCATATAATTTTTGTAATCAAAACACTATAATCATGCTCACTAGAACATGCTCCTATGAGAGAGATATTAATAAAACTTCATATGTGAGTCTACTTTTAACAAATATGTACTTGCTAACCATAAATCAAGCAACAATGATAAGACGTCAATGAAAGATTGGAAGTAGTCTCGTTTAACCGGGTCAATCAAACCATAATATGCTTTTAGGAAAACGATCACCATTTCTACACCACAGTTCAAAGCCACTTAGAACCAAGCTCAATAGAAGCCAGACTCATCGCTTTTATTATCCAAGTGGTTTCATGAATGAAGGATGAAAGTTTGTGTGGATCGGTTGTATGGATAAATATATTAATTTAAAAACTTGTGTGATATATCAGCGGGAAATAGTCGACAAATAAAAAGAAATGTAAAGCACTAAGTAAATGACACCAGATATTTTTATACTAGTTTGAACTTTCCATTCTACGTCCAGTCCTAAACTTCTTCTGGATTTACTAACACCCTCGCTTCACCCGGAAGAATAAGCACCTGAGCAACCGAATATGATTTCAATACACTTGCCCGAGCAGCCGAATGAGACTTCCAATACAAAGTATTTAGTTTCTTGACTTGATGTGTTCTTGAATAGCATTGAATAGTCGATATAGTACACCATTTCTATAATCTTCTCCTTTGTGGTATGTAATGTTTGTACATGAAGAGAATGGAAGATTTAAATAGAATTCTCAATAGAATGCTTGTACGAACATTTTAGAAAGCAAAGACTATAGAGAGTGGAATCAAAACAGAATAGAAAGAATTGTAATGATTGTTGTTGAAATGAATTTGATTCTTGGCTATATTTATAATGAATCAAGAGTTGCTTTCTTTCACGAATAGTGGTGCTGAAATAAAACGGAAACAAAAGTTGAGATGTTTCTCTTCATTGAAGAGATGCATCACTTCAATAAAAACTAGCCGTTATATGAATTCAGCAAGCTGACTGCAGAAGATTCAGCCGTCTGATTCAAACCCGAAAATAAATAGTGCAAAAGACAGTACATTCAGCCGCCTGACTCAATGGATTCAGTCGACTGAATGTTGTGGTAAATTCAAATTTAACCAGTATTCGGCCAGCTGAATAGCTGTAGTCAGCCGATTCAAATTTGTGTCTTGTGCATGTGCATACTTCTAAGATACGTGTCAATTTTATTTTGCAACATACCATTTTAGAGAGATTTTTAACATATTTCTGACTAGACTCGGAAATAATAAAACATCTAAGTTATCTTCGCGTATTTCTGAATCCATCCTTCAAAGATTTATCTTTTCCTTCAAATTTGGTTAGTATACAATAATGATATAGCTTATATAGTTGTCACATTCAAAATCAGAGATTTATGGATCTTAACATTCTCCCCATTTTTGATGATGATAACTATGTAAGTATAGTGCAATATAATTCAGAATATACTCCCACTGATTTGTTGCTCTCTCTATCGATATGATTTACCTTCTCCCCTTGTCATCGACAAAAAGGATAGTCGATAAAAGGTAAACATAGATATGATAAATAGAAATATCTTAAGCACATTGCATATCACTATATTTGACACTTATAAACGGCATTTTTACCATAGTTATGTAATTAAGCATAGTTATATTTATATATGTATAAAACTATGTAGTTAAACATTACATAACTAATAATATATCAACATCATAGAAACATCACAAAACATTACAGAACAATCATGGGCATATGTTTTTTTTTTAAATTAAAGATTGTCACAAATTAAACATACAAATACAACATAATAATGTTAAACCACGGAAGTTTACAGTTAAGCTATCACAAACATTTTAATTGGAAGTTCAGGAAAGAAATACTTAAAAAGTTGAAAAGAGATAAAATAAGATTTATACCAAAATGTTTCATTCTTCATCCGTAGTATCCCATTCAAGAGTAGTCAAATCTTCAACCACTCCGGTAGAGGTTGACGAAACAAGATACCTTTTTCCATATTTTGTTCAAGAAATCCTTTATAGAGTCAAATTTCTTATTTTTGGATTTTTCAAACTTTTCTATGCATTTATTAAGCTTTAATTAATTTTTAGCTATTGTTTTTAGTGCATTCTTGGGGTTGGAATTTAGATCGATCTTATGAACGTCATCATTGCTTTCCTCTTCTTCATCTTCTTCTTCGGGTTGATGAGAAGAGGATGCAATTTTCGTGTTTAAGGGTTGAGAAATACCTTGATTATGGTTTTCAACCCATTCTTGAAATGAGATGATATCATGATGAGGCAAAACTCGAGGAGACCAATTAAATTATAGTTTTAGCTCCAGTTTCACTTATAGTCGAATAGTCGGATTCGGAAGTCGGTACACCAAAATTCAAAAGTATCCTCCTGGTGTATGCACCGTAGTGAATTGTCTTATATCTTCTTCGAACGTTGACATTTGAAAATTCGTCCATTATTTTTTTTCCCCAATTCACTTGTTGCTGTGAATATAATGCATATAAGGCTTGAAAATCATGTTTATAAATCTTCTCGTAGTTACCGGTTCTAGGTTGTAATGACCTTATCAAGGCTCGGTGAATTAATCTTGCATTTGGCCATAAAGCGCTAGTTCGAAGATCATGCATATCGTCGGATAAAAATAGATGAGAGACCTCGTCTCTTAGAACCATATCGACATCAACATCATGAATGTAATTGCCTTGGGATGGGCAACGCCTCCTTATCGTTGCAAAGAAAGAAATTTTTTCACACCACATACCAAACTCCACACACAATCTTCCATATTGTGAGGGTTGTGATGATCTAAATTCATATTTAAAACATATATATTACGTTCTCTAATTCCTTCAAATAAAAGATTTTTGTTTTGATCAGAAATATCACATTTATTTTCTGAAATACTAAATCTCTTATCGCAAAGTTGACTAATACTAAGCAGATTGTGTTTTAAGTTTTTAACTAATAAAACATTTGTAATAAGATGTAAGCTAGATGTACCGTCATTACTCACATCGCCTTTGCCGATGACATATCCTTTGAAGTTATCTCCGAAAGTGACAGAACCTTCATCTGAGTAGATAATATTTATCAACATTTCTTTGTTTCCTATCATATGTTTGAGCAACCACTGTCTAGTATCCACTTTTGTCTTTTCTTATTTGGTGCGTGCAAAAAATTATTGAATTGACGTTGTATCCACTTCTTCCGTTAGGATGCTAAGAGTTAGGTCTTAGGAAGCCAAACCCAAGAGGGTTCAGAGTTCCCTTCAAAAGTATAATTAATATTCTTATGAATACTGAAAATAAATGACTCTATATACTTACTTCTTATAAGACTATTGTTGGTTTTTGGTACGCATATTTTGATAATTTTCTGATTAGTAGTGTTAACTATAGTTTTTTTATAGTATTCTTTTTAAACCTATCATATAACAAATCATATGATTTTCCAGAACTACTAGCTTTGCCATAACCCAGACCTCTCTTACTTAAAGCATGTTGGGTTTCCAATAATTTTAGAGAGATTCTCTCTTCCTATGTTAAAATTCGAAACATTCTTTGTAATAATTTGTAGTTTTTTCTTTAGACTCTTTATTTCTAATTCCAAGATTTTATTATTGGTTTTCAAATCATGATTTTCTATAGCTACTAAATCATTCTTGTTTTTTAACGATTCTAATTCTTTTTCAATCATTATGAGTTGAGAAGATAAATTTCTTTCTGATTCTTGAATTTTTACTAATTCTTCTTCCATAATTTTCTTCTCATCTCGTAACACATCTACTTCTAGTTCACTCCTATTTAATTTTGCTAATGTATCTTTATTTGATCGTTTCTGATTCTTAATTGTTTTTAACAGTTCAAAGTTTACTTCTATTAAAATCATCAAAAAGAATTCACTTACATCGTTTTTAGATGACACGAAGCACACATTAGCTTGTTCGTTGTCGCTATCAATATCGGATGATGAAGAGTCGGAATCATCCCAAGTAACTGAAAATGATTGCTTTTCTTTTTGAACCATTTCTCATTTATGTTTTTCTTGAGTTCGAAACAGTTCTTTTTGATGTGACCTGATTGATTGCACTAGTAGCATTTCATAGATGAGTTTGAAGGAAAGTTGTTTTGACCTTTATTGCTTCCAAAGTTTATCTTCTTTTTGAATTTCAGGAATTTTCTAAATTTTTTGGCTATGAATGCCATATCGTCAACATCTTCATCGTCCGATTCTTCTTTCTCGGCTTGAAATGCTATAATTTTACGGTCTTGTGCTTGTACTTTTCTTGCTTGCAAATTTACTTCATATGACATTAAATTTCCTATCAACTCCTTTGGGTTTATGGTAGAAAGATCGTTAGCTTCTTCGATAGCTACGACTTTTCTTTTCCATTTATCCATGAGAGAGTTAGTATTTTTGACGCAATATCAAAATCTGTATATTTTTCTCCTAGCGCCAAAATTATTGATATATGTCTTGAAATCTAAAGTACATATCATTTATGGTCTCATCTTGCTTCATTCTAAAATTTTGAAATTGATTTTTAAGCATAGATATCTTACTCTGTTTAACTTTGTTAGTAATTTCACGTGTAACTTTAAGTGTGCGCCATATTTCATATCCAGTAGTACACATACTAACTCTATTGAATTCATTCTTATCTAGTGCATAAAATAACATGTTCATTATTTTCGCATTTGCAGAAGCATCTAATTTTTGAATGTTAGACCATTCGGCAAAATCATTAGTAAGAACATGATATTCTTGTTGAATAATGTTCCATGCATCAAACCCGTTTAATTGTATATAAACTCTCATCCTAGTTGACCAGTACATTAAATTGTGGTGGTCGTGTAGTGGATTGTCCTTCAATGAAATTAGAGTGACTATTGTTATCCATATTAACAAATATCAGATAAATTTGTTATGGTTATGTGATGGCCGAGCTTTGATACCAAATGAAAGTTTGTGTGGATCGGTTGTATGGATAAATATACTAATTTAAAAACTTATGTGATATAGTAGCAAAAAATAGTCGATAAATAAAAGAAATGTAAAGCAGTATGTAAATCACACCAGATATTTTTATACTGGTTCGAACTTCTCGTTATACGTCCAGTCTCAGACTACTTTTGGATTTACTAACACCATCGCCTCACCCGGAGGAATATACGCCTGAGCAACCAAACATGATTTCAATATACTTGCCCAAGCAGCCGAACAGGACTTCAAATACAAAGTATTTAGTTTCTTGACTTGATGTGTTCCTTAATAACACTGAATAGTCGATATGGTACACCCTTTGTATAATCTTCTCATTTGTGGTATGTAGTGTTTATACGTGAAGAGAATGGAAGATTTAAATAGAATTCCTAATAGAATGCTTGTATGAACGTTTTAGAAAGCAAAGACTATAGAGAGTGGAATCAAAATAGAATAGAAAGAACTGTAATGATCGTTGTTGAAATGAATTTGATTCTTGGCTATATTTATAATGAATCAAGAATTGTTTTCTTTCACGAACAGTAGTGTTGAAAAGAAATGAAAACAACCCTTGAAGTTGAGATGTTTCTCTTCATTGAAGAGACGCATTACTTCATTAAAAACTAGCCGTTATATGAATTCAGCGGGCTGACTGTAGAAAATTCAGCTGTCTGATTCAAACCCGAAAATAAATAGTGCAAAAGACACTACATTCAGCCGGCTGACTCGGTGGATTCAGCCGGCTGAATATTGTGGTAAATTTAAATTTATCCAGTATTCAGCCGGTTAAATAGCTGTAGTCAGCCGGCTAAAATCTGTGTCTTGTGCATATGTATACTTCTAAGATACATGTCAATTTTGTTTTGCAACATACCATTTTGGGGAGATTTTAACAATTTATAACTAGACTCAGAAATAAAACATCTAATCCATCTTCACGTATTTCTGAATCCATCCTTCAAAGATTTATCTTCTTCTGCAAATTTGGTTAGTATGCAATAATAATATAACTTATATAGTTGTCACATTCAAAATCGGAGATTTTTGAATCTTAACAAAGGATTTCAAAATAGAAGCTTAGTACATTTTACCACATTCTCTCTACCATTGTAGAACTCAACTTCTCTCGATCTCTTTCCACTTCAATAAATATACTTTGTTTTCTTTGCTGTCGCTTTTGGCTTGCTATCGTATACAACAAAGAAAATAAATCATTTTTAATAGGGAATGAGTTCTCTAAATCGAGACACTATAAATTGTGCGTCAATTTACTTTTTGTTTGTTTTACTATTTATTCTTCGAATTATAAATAAGAATATTGTTTCAGTATTCGTTGAGATCTACTTACTAATTTACACTCGATTAATTGCTAGTATATTTTTAGAGCTAACACTTGTCACTTCTTTTTTTAGATAGTTGCTAATTACACCAATAAAATACTGATTTTACCAACCCATATTTTTTGTTCTTTCATTTTTTTGGGTTTTTGAAATTTACTACAACCACCACCGATGTTGATAGCCGTTGTAGTAGGAATAATCATTTAATCTTAGAAAAATTTATTGCTAATGTCAGATTTGAAAATCCGATCGCGGTATACGAAATCGGATATAAAAATATGTATCTTTTGTGTGTACATCGGTTTTATAAATTCGTTGATTTATTTTTAGATATTTTTGATGAATTTGGAAATAAATGTTCGTTTGTGCAGTAGGTTGTATGGATTTTTACAGCCTCTCTTATGCTTTATTAAGTAATTGTTAATCGTCAACGTTATTTTATTGTTATTTTTTTTTTTCAGAGTGAAAGATGTGGTTTTAGATATTCGGTAGAAAATAGTAAAATATAACTTGGTGTAATTAGGCCAATTTTAATTATTAGTTTGAAGTTGCGTGATAAATTTTATTTGGTAAAAGTTAGGGAAAAAGTGGTTTAGTTAGCAAGTTTCCTTTCAAATTTCTTTCGAGGTATTTAACATAATTTATGACTAAATAAAAACATACTTGTAGAATTGCGTTAATTAATAATCCCATTGCGCAAGCAAAAGCCAAGACGACGAAACCCAAATAAGTTAATTAATTGCTTGGTAGGTTGGAGAAAGAAACTGAAATCAAGATAATCTGTATATAGAGATCAGGATGCATCAGAGATCCGGGGCGATGGTGACTACGCAGGCAGCTGTGACAGCGGTAGGACCGGCGGCGACAGCTAGACGGCGCTGCGAAGGCATGGCGATGGGTTCCATTACCCTCGATCTCCGTCCTGGCGTCGGAATTGGCCCTTTCACTCTTGGTATTTCTTCATTTGATTTTATTAGTCGTAGGATTTTGCAAGTTATTTGGTTTTCTGCTAAATCTTTGATCTTAAAATTTGCTATTTTGTGTGAGGCCGATTGATTATTTGATTTTAGAACATTTTAATCTGATGGATGTTGATGAGGTAGAATCAATCAACTATCGTGAAAAGCTCTTGGGCTTTTGGGTTGATTTTTTTATCATTCAGTAAGTACGAAAGTAAAACTTGAAGTTAAGTTAATTGTATTATCCCCTTTAGTCATAGAAATTCATAGTCCGTGAAATGATGAAAGTTCATGCATGTTTTGGACATTTTAGTGAATAATTTTTTCTGCGATTAGGTTGGGATAACAAGTGATAACTTTTGAAGTAGAATTACAAGACAAATCTTTTATACAGGCATTTTTTATCTTGTACACCCTCCAATTATATCTCGTACACAACCAAATATCCACTGGTTTACAATTACAATGCCATTTTTTTATACAGGCATGTCTATATGTGAGGCATTTACTCAAATAGAGCAACAACCCAACATTTACGATGTGGTCCATGTGAAATATTTTGATGAGGTATTTTGTTTAGTTACTGTGAGCTAGCAACAGCCAACATTTGTATTTTGTTTAGTTATTGAGCTAGCATAGCTTTCCTGTATGTTCGGTTCTTATAAAATGTATACGGCATAACATTATTACCTCTGCTCTTTATTCTTAATATATACAACTCAAATGCCCCTTAAACGGCGTCACAATAAACACATTCATGCGTGCTATATGTAGTTGCAAAAGGTTACCATCTTTTCAATGTCAAGATTATCAAAACCAATAACAACACATTCACATTTACCTTTTTGTTAATTATTTTATCGAGCAGATGAAAACGCATGATATCGACTATTTTTGATGTATTATGTTGAATATTCAGCTAAACATTCGCTGATGTGTCCAGTGGAAACATCAAGTATATATTTGCTTGCACAAGTATGGTCTTTATAGCGTATAAGCAATGGGGGTTACTAGTTCAACCGCGTAATGGTGGAGACCGATCGTTTGGTTACATAACTTCGAACAAAAAATATTCATGTTGTTTTTTATTAATTTTAGTTAAAAATCAAACGATAATATGTTAGAAAAAATTTAGAATTGAAGAGATTTAAGGAGACATTTGAGAAAACAAAATAAATAACATTAGAGAGATTTAAGGAGATATGTTAAAAACATGTTCCATGTTTTTTTGACTTCACACGATTTGATTTTGCAAGCCTACAATAGACAAACCTTCATAACAATCGGTTTGATTAAATGAACTTCATTTTTGGATGAGGGGAGGACAATTCAGGGGATTCCAACCAAAATAAAATTATCGAGGAGAGAACATGATACGTAGGACTCCAATCCGAACAATTTACTATTTTACTCTTCTTAAGCAAATTTGTTAATACATCATCAAAATTTTGGAAACAAAACAACAAGAAACCATTGAAAAATCTACATAAACACGCTACGGTTTCGCTAGTACAGTACTACGCTACAGGTCTATTGAAATTTATTTAAAAACACGGCATGTGTTTTTCGTTCAAATTTTTTATGCCGATAAAAAATAGAGTAATTACGTAATTGTATTTATTTTTGTTATGGGAGTTGGGTTTTTAAGTACTTGGCACAACAATTTTTATAAATATTGAAAAAAATACCTCCCCTTATCCCAAGCTGGAGTACGTTTACCAATCCCCTTACCAATATACTTGGTGATAATCAGCCATTACCATACCTTTATCGTTGGCAAGAATGTCCTTGTCTTCATGCTGCTATTCCCCACTTCATCTCTTCCATATACGATTTATTATTCCTTATTACATTATCCAGCGTTCTATTATATCATACTAGGTCAGGTAACTTGTACTGTTGGTATATACAGCAAGTAGATAGGTCATCCTCACAGTTCACCAGTGCTGCAATTGGAAGTTCAAATTATTATCAACCAACAAAAAAAGTTTTAGTCCAGTACTAGACTTAGTTTGCAACAACGTTTCTGGGATGAAAACTTAAATAAAGTGTTTATGTGATTCCATCAAAATCATTTTCTTAAATGTCTATGTTAGATTATTTTGACTGTTGATATTTTCTCGAAAATCTTTATTGGACATTATTTTTTTCATATTTGTTTGTGAAAATAACACTGAAATCATCCTCTTTCATATTTTTAGATCTTTATCCATGTGCTGAAGAGGTCAATCCAGTAACTTTGCAATTGTTAAATTTTAGCCTGTTTAGTTTACATTTGATTTGTTATTCTGTTTCTGATTTACAAACTGCTTGGTGCTGAGATATGTTGTCTAGTAGCACTTTAGTATATATATGCAAGCTTGACAAAAACTGAGCCCCATTTATATACATGACATGTATCCTGTTCTGATGGAGTGTATTTTTGCCAAAGACTGAAACACACTACATGCAGCCTGTATTCTGCATAAAGTATAAATATGGGTGCATTTAGGATTTTCTGCAATCCAATGTATAAAAATTTGACATTTCATTTTGTTGACATCTTCTATCCTTTATAGGAGCCTCTGAAATTGGACATTGTTATTAGCTTTCCAGATCATGGGTTTCATCTTCGTTTTGATCCATGGTCACAGGTTTGCTTCCTCCATTCTTGTTTTCCTTTATAGTGTCTTTTTTTAAGTCAGTTGAACTACATGACCTCGCTTTGTTTTGATGAAGAATGATTTGTATATACTCTCCAAAAAACTTACTGTGCAGTTACTTTTTCCCATGGTGGAAAAGTTACTATTGATTTTGTTTGTTTGTGTGTGCGTGCACACAGGTTTGTTTCCTCCATTCTTGTTTTCCTTTATAGTGTCTTTTTTCATGTCACTTGAACTACATGGACCTCGCTTTGTTTGATGAAAAATGATTTGTATATACACTCCAAAAACTTACTGTGCAGTAACTTTTCACATGGTGGGAAGGTTGCTATTGATTTTGTTTGTCTGTTTGTGCGTGCGCGTGCGTGCGTGCGTGCGAAGAGATTGGTATCGTGCGTGCTTGCGAAGAGATTGGTTGATTATGCAATTTTTATTAAGCACGGTCGGGGAAATGGGTATAACTGTTATAATATGGTAGAATGGGGTGAAATGAGTTATTATTTGTGGGGTCGTATGTTCAGGTTTTAGTTGGTGGCAGCTTGATGGTTCAATTGAGTGCTTCAACGTTGACAATGTCGAAACTTGATAGTGTTGAGTAACTGGATGAGCGCAGTAGAGTGGTCTTCATCTTTTTGGATCTATCGTCTCTTCTAATACTCATTGTTTATCTTTTAGGTGGCATATTTTGCTGTAGATTAGGATTCCCAACAAGACTCAAATTTAAGGGAGCTCACAGGCGAAGAATGATGCTAGTGCATTCGCTCTTTTACAAGTCAGGGCTTTATACAGTTAGTCGCATCTCATAATGTAGAGACACACAGATGAAATTTGTTAAATTGTAAACAAATTATATGATCATGTAAAATGATCACAATAAATCATGCATTAGCATAGCTCTTTAATTAAGATTCAAAACGAACCACCAAAGCTCCAATTGTTGTTTTAGCATATGTCTGTAAGTTCCAAAATCGGTTCCTGTTCCAAATTTCGGTTCTACGACAAAAGATGTCAAAACGTTCACCATATTCATAAAAAAAAAGGATGAATCCCAAAAAGATGAAGGCCACCTTGGTGTATTTATCCAGTTACTCGACGCTATCGAGTTCGAGGCACTCCACTGAGTCATCATCCTATCACCAATCGGAAGCAGAACATGACTTAAGTATAAACAATCACTCAATTCCCCCATCTTTCGGTCTTATAACAGTTATACCCACATCTCCTATCACAGTTAGTAAACATTGCGTAATTGACAAGTCTATTCGCTTCCACCCACACTTTTCTTACGAATAACTACTGTATAATCACTTTCCATGCTACGCCAGCTGTTAAAATAAATTTGCAAGTTATTAGCAGACAAAGAAGGTTTACACAATTTAGCATTTGTCCGCGAGTTCTAATATTCATATGAAAATTCAAAGAAAACTTCTATTTTGGGCCAGTTGTTGCTAGGATATTAGATAGTGTGTGGTTTATCCATTTTAGTTTTGAGTTTTCGTCCATACAAAAATGCGCACTGCGCATGCATATTGTGGAAAACGACCAATTAAGAACACAAAGTTAACATGCAAAATAGAAAACTTTTCATGTTTTGAGAAATAAGAGAAACACCAGAAACAATCCATCATTCCATCGTTTCTCCGTCCCTCGTGGTCCCCTCCATCTTCCATCCTATCCATCATCCCCCACTCCTTTCATATTTCATAATTAATGTTGAAAACGCAAAACACAAAACTCATTTTAAACAAAACGCTATCTTAGCTTTTAGTTGCACAGTGATTGGAAGTAAAAATACCTCATAACTATTGGCTAATCAGATATGTTTAATGGATGGTGATTCAGAATTAAATGTTAATAAACCATATTGGCTTCCTACTTTCTCCAGAGGCTGCGACTTGTTGAGGTTTACGATGTTAAACGCTTGCAGATGCGTTATGCAACATCTTTGATTGGGTTGGCTCTTTTTTACTCTTCATTTCCTCCTTTTTTCCTTTTTCCTTTTTCCTTTTTCTCTCATTCACATTTACTTATGTACAGTGGCCCTTCCACTTTAGCAACGTTCATGGCCGTATATGCTCTCTTTGGGCCTACATTCCCTGGAATCTATGATCACGATAGAGCTATATATACTTTATTTTATCCGGTAAGCTTTTTAAAAAGCAGAATCTAGTATGTCATACAAGTGTTCCATTCTGCTTTAGTTTAATTGGTCTCTTTTCAGGGATTGTCCTTTGCTTTTCCAATCCCAAGCCAGTATGCAAGTTGCCTTCGTGATGGCGAAGGTATTCTTGTATCTTTTATACCCTTACATCATGCTAGATCAAACATTAATTGCATGTTAGCGATTGTATTTTCATCAGTGTCAACAGAGTTGCCTCTGGAATTTCCTGATGGAACAACACCAGTAACATGCCGTGTATCTATATATGACAGCTCTTCTGATGGTAAAGTTGGTGTTGGGTCCTTGATGGATAAAGCTTCAATTCCTCCATTGCCAGTTGGCAGTCTTTACATGGAAGAAGTGCATGCTAAGGTTTGGATTATTTTATCTAGGGTTCATGCGGTGTTATGTTATGATGCTAGATCAACGGGCTAGTACATTAGAGGAGGACCAACGGGACACTGCCGTCTCTTGTTTTTATTTTATTTTCCTACCCATATATGTTTTTTTTTGGGTATTTTTTTGTTTAAATTAATGACATAGGTGGCCTCTTTGGATTAGCACATTTCACATGTATACTGGAAGTAATGACCATCTCTTCTGCTTCATAAATTACGATGATGCTGATGAAAATCTAAATTTGAAGTTGGGAATGTAAATTTCTTTAGAAAACAAAATTTTATTTGCTCTGTGTGCAAGTGAGCTTCATATTTATTAGTTCATCTTAAATGTTTTCTTATCATTTGTCATGGCAACACGGCATGCTTACTTCATATCATGAGAGAAAATGTCAGCTTTAGATGATCTAGATATACTCAAATTATTGGACTCTAGCTCTGGGTAATTTTTTCTGTTTGACTATTAATCTTCTTTTCTACTTAATTTCAGTTGGGTGAAGGACTACAGTTCTCAATTGGAGGGCAACTTATACCATTTGGCGCATCACCTCAGGCAAGATTTATTACAAGTATACAAAGAAAATCTACTGGATTTTACGTTGCGTAAAATCAAATTTCTTAATAAGAAATGGATTAGGAGAATTTCCACATTCAATAGGAGCTACATTATTATGTTAATCGTTTGATATAATCACATTGTTCCCAGAAAATTGGTCCATGCTTCTCGTTTTGATACCAAGTGTTGGGACATGTGAATGCTGTATCATAAACTGAATCATCCCTTGTTGATTTGTTTGTGCACTCAATTCTTTATCAATATACATGTGCCATAGGATTTTTGTATTGGAAATTTCATCACAGCTTCTCAATTATTGGTGAACTCATGTACAGTTAAATGGCAACCGTCTCTTTAATCAAATGATTTGAACTTCAACATCCACAAATAAATTTTCAATTATTGATTGTTAACGAGTATGAACTTTCCTTCAATATTTTTATGTCGTAGCCAATTCTGTTTGATTTGGCTAATAAGTCTTTTGATGGATGATACTATATATTATGTAATTATATTGTTATCATACTAGGTAGATTTATGGATTGATTGGACTTCCAGATATACAGTACATAAGCATGAATACATTTAATATCAATTTATTTGTGGCTGATTCTATTGATACCCCTACAATTGCCTTACACCCCTGATTAAAAATGTTATTTTTTATCAATGACTATACTGCCCTGTTCAGCTAACATCAAAAGTAAGCATGCATAATAAAAACTTATTTCCATCTATTTTGTTAAATTACACTATTTTGGTGTTATTTTCAAATCATTTCATCCAATTTTCTAGACAATGTATACTATTAATATCTAAGTATATGTCAAATCTAGAAATTAGTTTGCAGCCAAATCCAAACGAAAGCAACAAAAATCTTATAATTTTTAGAAGTTTAAAGTTAATCAACACAATATATAATTAATTTCTTAATAGAGATTTAAAAAGAAATCATTTTATACGGGCTTCAATTCTTGTTCTTTTGTTCATTTTTTTGCTGAAGCAAAAAGAACAAACTAAAAATGAGATCTAGATCAACAAAGCAAGAGAGTGGAGAAAGGGGGAGGAAGATGGTAATTCACTTTAAAGGGAAATAATCGTGGAGCAAGAGAGTGGAGAAAGGGGGAGCAAGAGAGTGGAGTCATGAAAGTGTAAAATGGGAAATAACCGGGGTATTAGAGGGGGAAAAAAAAGGTTTGAACACTTTAAAGAGAGACCTGCGGTGGGTAAGGTAAAGAGGGGCGGGTTAATAGTATTTGCCTATATTTGTCTTGATGTGTATGATCTTAAATCAGCACAGACATGTTTCTTTTTAAGCACACTTCTACTGGACTTTATTTTTTTTTCACGAGGTTTGGATATACTTTTTGATGGTCAGGTATATTTTAATAGTATTTGCTTATATTTATCTTGATGTGTATGATCTTAAATTAGAACAGACATGTTTATTTTTAAGCACACTTCTACTAGACCTTGATTTTTTATTCCTGCATGAACGTTTGTCTTACTATTAATGCATTCTTCAATAAACTGACTATTTTCAGTATATACATACACTTACAGGATGTTTGGACTGAATTAGGGCGCCCTTGTGGAATTCATCAAAAGCAGGTTAACTTTATTTAACACATACAAATATAAATATCACTTTAATTATATTAGGTTAATAGTGGGTAATTTTATTTTTACTACATGATAGGTGGATCAGATGGTAATTCACTCTGCTTCAGACCCACGGCCAAAGACAACTCTCTGTGGTGATTACTTTTACAATTATTTTTCACGAGGTTTGGATATACTTTTTGATGGTCAGGTATATTTTAATTCTGAAGCATCCTATTGTTTATATTCTGAACATCCATTGTGTCTACATTGAAGTGACCTCACATCAATTTTACATTTAAATTACATAGACGCATAAAATCAAGAAGTTCGTCTTGCACACAAACTTTCCTGGTCATTCAGATTTCAATTCCTACATAAAATGCAACTTTGTCATATATGATAGCAACAGTAAGCGTTGATTCAAATTATTGTATTCAGGTTATGCTTTTTAAGGGTGTGTGCTAATAAATTCTCTTTGTAGCTGAAAATCTTATGCAAGCTGAAAAGAGAAGTTGCATTACACCGAGCACAAAGTGGGAACAAGTGAAGGTAACAGTGAGTGATCTAGCTCTACATAATTCTGCTCTGTCCTGTAGATCAATTATCTTTAAAGAATACTTTGGTCCTACGCAGTTAAAAGTCCTGTTAAAGCTCTATTAAAATTGAGCTACTTAACACTCATAGTGGATCTGTCTAAAGCTTTGCTATTTAACACTAAGTCCACTAAATCGGAGTTTTTTTTAATGATTTGCTTTAGCAGTTTTAATAGAAATTATTTAATATGCCCCGTTCTCTTTTAAATTAACAATGCTAGGGTGTATGTCCAAGTTCAAGACCCAAGCATCCAGTATAAGTTAAATTACTTTTCTAATTTGAATTTTGAATTGTATGGACGTTCTAGGATTTTGTTATGTTGGAGTAAACAATATTTTTTTCCCTACACCAATAATAATAATACAAGACTAATAACAAATTGACTTTGACAATTGGATTTTGTGTTGAATATAGCTTTTCGCTCGTCCTTCCTCACCATGTTTCTGCAATAGTTCTTGCACCTTCACCGCTATGGAACTGTTAAACTTTGATTGCACAACTTTGACTCAACTATGGTAGTTTGAACTTTGTTTTGTGTTGTATGCAGTTGTAACACAAATTTAGTTCAAACTTAATTGTTTTCACATTCAAGCCATGCTGCATGATCTGCAAAACAAATTAAAGCACATTCATTTTCGTTATTCCTAAGTTAGCATCTTCACTGTGTTCTTATCATGTATGACAAACTACAAAGAATGAGTATGCCCAATATTTATTGAATATTGTACACTGATGTATTATAAAATAGCTATAATGATCAACTTAGAAAATTCTCGGGGATGGTGGTCGAGCTGCAATTCAAACACAAGGCTCTATGAACAATCCTTTTGGATCGACTTTTGTTTATGGATACCAAAACATAGCTTTTGAGGTAACGTACAAATTAAGCAACTTTAATATTTTTATAAACCACGCCATAATTTACTGATTTTTATGGAATAATTCTAGGTTATGAAGAATGGGTACATAGCAACTGTTACATTGTTTCAATCTTAAGGATGCATATGTGCTTGGGACCGTGGAAAGTTATGGACGCTTAATTATCTTTGGAACAATTGGATTGCAAGAATGTTGAATCTGTACAGGAGCAGGATATATATGACACTGATTTGTTATTTATGTTACACCGCATTGCTGTTTAAATACGCTACAGCTGTGGTAATTATGTATATTATTCAAATTACCCTCATCCGTTTATTAATAATTACATTTATATACCAAAATTGGTCAATGGAAAAGAGCATGTTGCCAATTTTTTGTAGGTACATTATTAAGATATATATAAGCTACATACCAAAGCTTGGAAAATATTGCTCATCTGTTAGTGCAGTTCCGACGGTTGCAACTTGCAACTCACCCTCTGCGGGGGTGATTTAACAGATATAAAAAAGCCAAGGGTTGTTAGACAACCTGACTGTTACATACATATATACACATATACCATACATATATACACATATATCATATATACATACACATATACATACATATATATACATGTGTACATATACAATGTATATATATGTATGTGTGTGTATACACATACATATACATATATATACATTGTATATGTATATCATTCTTCTTATGTATCATTCTCCTTTTATATCTATACACATACCATTGCTTACCTTTTATTTTTACTTTTGGATTTTCCACACTACAATTTAATTATAAAGGAATTGAAATTGCATAGTAGAAAGCATGAAAGTTTGTGTACAAATATGAACTATTGCCAGAAAAACAAAAATTCAATCCTCACCTCCAGTCTTCGAACTATGTCTGTTGATCTTAGGTTGAGTACATCCACATGCGAAACTTAAGTAGGAAACTGATGACTTGCTTTTTGGATATTGTCTTCAATGCTCATTTTCTTGTATCGTTGTGTATCATTAATTCCGTTAACACCACATTTACTATAAAAGCTTGTCTCCATACTCCAAAAGCATATTTGTCTTGCATATATATCTTTTCTTTGAATATTGACATCATGAAGCCATAAGTACATCTCCTTGTCTATGTACTTGAAACGACTTGATCAAATTTATTAGTATCATTATCATTACGGTTATTATCATCAAAATACGAGATATATGTTCCTAGCATTCTTCCTATTTTAATTATGACAACAACGTCACTTTTTAAATAAAAAATTAAATATCTACAACATATGTTCCCCCTTCAAATCTTAATTTTTTCTCCCCCTAAATCAATATCTAAATTTTCTCCTCCTTTTCCATCAACAAAAAACTTATATGTATTCATAAGTTTTAGGGTTGCATAATATAACCAACTTTAGTTTGCAACAACCCTCCTTTTACCCTTTTTTAGAAAACAAAGAAAAATAATTTCCCCTTAAACCGGCTGATTGATCTTCGTCCATCAACCAACCCCAAAAACGTCTCATTCTAGTAAATGTACAAAGAGTCGTTTTTGTTGTAGACTTATATACACACACACATACATACACATATATGTATGTATGTATAACCTTAATTATACACATATATATGTATATATCAAAACATAGCTATGTAGAAAATGTTAAACCCAATATTAAGACAAGTAACAAAAACTAACTTAAATCTTTTAAAATACAAATACCTAATTTACATCTTAAATTTATAAATATTGTTTCACACAATGGTTTAGTAAATATATATACAATTTGATTTTCCATACTTATGAAATCTGAAGTGATAGTTTATTTAGCAATATAATCTCTTAAAAATGATGTCTAATATCAATATGTTGTTCTTGAATGATTTACAAGATTTGTAGACATTTATCACACTTGTGTTGTCACAATAAATAGGAGATTTCTTTAAGTTTACTCAAAATTATTTAGGCGTATATTGCATATAAATTACTTGTACACAAGAAATATTGTCGATATATATTCTACTTCACAAGTGGATAATGAAAAACAATTTTTCTTTACTAAACTAGAAGACTAAGGATTGACCGATAAAATGATATGTGCTACTCATGCTTTTTCAATCCATCTTGTAGCTTCCAAAATCAGCATCACTATATGATACTAATTCAAAAGGACAATTTTTCGAGTAAAAAAGTCCATAGTCCTTAGTAAATGAATTAGGTTCGTTTCATAATGGATGAAATGAGTAAATTTCAAAAAAAAAAAAAAATCTATTCAGATCTTTGTAGGCCTTTGTGATATAATAATTTGCATTAGATCCCATATGCATATTTAGAATGAAACATATTCTACTTTATAATATTCTACTTCAACTGATAATTTAATGTTTATTTGAATAAATCATATACGTATTCACAACATGACATGGTAATGAAATGATATATGAACACGTGTATAACTATATACACACATATAAATATTGAGATCTATATCTATTATGCATATAAATATACATGGATTATACTTACATGGACATATGACAAGTTCATATGCATATCGGGAATATAAATTCGTAAGACATATGTCTGAATATACTATAATATGTATATGGTTTGTGCACATAATAATAATACTATGTACATACAATTTAGACACACAAACACATATGTGTGTAATATGTTTAT
The DNA here is from genome assembly GCA_030765085.1 of Allium cepa. Lineage (NCBI taxonomy): Eukaryota > Viridiplantae > Streptophyta > Magnoliopsida > Asparagales > Amaryllidaceae > Allium > Allium cepa. The sequence continues at coordinate 1,025,566,561 of CM060932.1, read as the reverse complement.
ACATAATCAACCATAAACTTAAGTTTAATAATTAATAATCCAAGAACAATTAACTTAAGACTATTCAAGTTTAAATATTTGATTAAGGAAATATCTAATTGGCATCAAAAATTGGAAAATCTTTCCACCTTCCTATCCTGTAAAATCCTAATTAAATTTAGGTCCAAATCAGATATGCTAGCTTGTAAATTCCACAGTTACTCATAGCCTAAAAGGTGAACAACTTGCATAAGCCTATCAACAACTACTTGTAAAACAAATAGATAACATAATATTATATGCATATATGTTTAATTTTAATTTTATGTATAAAACAACATTTATATTTATATGTCTGTTTGTGATATAAAAAACTCCATATAATTATAAAGGTATTATTTTAACCCAATTTGTTTCACTTTGTACCTAGCTGGAATATTATAACTTAGATGACAGGAGTAACTGTAGCACCCCTCCACTTCCATGCCCATGCCCAAGAGCATTATTTAGTGATAATGTCGAGTAATATGGAGAATGAAGCAATATGGAATACCATGAGTATTTCCTTGGACCAACACTGGAATGTATCTCAAATATCCATATAACTTACCAATTTTGTACTCAATTTCGGTACAACAATAAACACGTATGCCTGCAGGATAGAACAATATACAATATATAGGAAACCACAGAGAACACAAAGTCGAAATCGCGGTGATAACATTAATATATAATACAATAATGTTATAAGGATACGATGCATTCTTAAATGTCAACTCTCTCAATATAATGTGATAAACGAACAATATACATATCAGTATAAAAAATATACTGTAAATCAATGACGTACAAATATCATATAACAACCCTAATATAAATCTTCCCTAAGCCCGATGAAACAAATGTTGGTCATGCCATCCTTGCACCTGAAATGTCTCAGACTGACCCGAGCATTATAAAACAATATATGAGTCAGACTATATCTAATCAAGTAACTACAAAATAAGGGTTACTTAACGTAAACATGGAATAATAATATAATAACTCTCTAATGTGATCATCTCGTCAAACAATATGTCGCAAGATGAATATAAATATAGAAAATGTATATAATGCCATAAGTAATCATCACGGCATCACAAAAACACCTCCATTGAAAGATACAGAAAAATGTCATCACCTATATGAGTCAACCAAATAGAAATCAATGACACGAGAATCATCCATACAATCTAACATCATCAAAGAATATAAAACATCATGTAAATCGGGCTAACACACAACATGCCCAATTACACACACACAAAAGACATTCCTAAGTCTGCCAAATCATCAATGGCAACATATGCCAAATAAAATAATAGGCGACACAAGCGAACGGTGAATATGCATGCCAAAAAAGGATATTGGGTTGACTATACTTTGGACACAGTCGTAGGTATAATCTCATTATATATATGTTATATACCACCTACACATAAAGCAGAATCGGACGAAAGACCGATAGCACAGCCGTTTGCTTCAAGAGCCATACGTGGTCCATATGACATGACTCCTACAGTCATCGGTTACCATTACCTTTCCTCTCTTGGTATCGTGACAATGATCCGCCATAAGCTCGACTACGCGTAGCCTCTTCGGCCATGGCTAACAACAATGTACTCCTATGGTAACTGACTTCTGGCCCATGTGATACAAGGGGCAACCAACTCCAATGATGCACATCACATATAATATACAAAACGGTGCTACGAATCGAGGGCACGATCTTCTTGATCAAGCCACCAGTGTAGATACTGGCCAATCTGGTTCACTCCCGAAACATAAAGGGAGCCAGACCTAAGGTAGACAGACATATCGTATACATATACAATGGCCGATACACAGCTCTACGTAAGTCAACACATGACTATAATATACTCCTCCCAGCGAGTATCTCACAACATACCATGTATTAAGTGTCATCCACGTGCAAAAGAATACCCGAATAAATATTGCAACGGCATCCCAATACCACCGCATGTTACTAGTTCGTTTATTCGGTGCTCGCACATCACACTTGCCCTTCGTTATTCTATATAACGAGTTTAAGGAATAAATGGAAAAGTCATCCTAAAATTCAACACACAGATTCAGTTCTAATAATTTAATGGCGACTTCAGTTCAATCGTCTCCAGTTCAAAATCGCTCTTGCTCCTTTTAGCTTCCTCCGCCTCCTGCCTCCTCCTGCCCCTATGCCGGCTTCGCCTATCCTTCCCCTCCTCCCCCTTGCCCTGACCCATTCGCCCTCTTCCTCCAGTTTTGGAAGAGTTTTTAAGGAATTTCCTTCTGCGCCTTCTCGCCTATTGCCTCCCCTGCTGTCGGATGATGATTTCCCTCCACTGCCCTCTTTTCCTTCTTCCCTCTCTGCTGAAATTAGCACGAGCCTGCATACAGTGTTTGAGTCACCTATGCTTGGTGATGTTTGTCCATCTGATATTGGTGTTATGCCGCCATGAGTGTCTGAGCGTGTGGTCTCTCGTGTTGTTGGGCCGGAGTTTGTCTCGTCTGGCAGTGAAATGTTTGTTGCATCTACTGATCTTTCGTGCTTTGCACCATGCTCCCCTGGTGCTCAACCAAATGCCGATGAGAATAGTGCACCCATTCTTATAGATAAGAAGATAAGATTTCTGCTAAATTTACCAAGGCTACTGCTGCTGAAAATCCCATTGCTAAGGAGCCTCCCGGTGCTACTACTCCTTCCCAGGCCTGTACGAAATCTTGGTCTTCGCTTTTCTCTTCATTGCCCCGTAATGCGGGTGAATACAGTCCGATTGATTTTAAAATTGAAGAGGAAAATGGAGTGATGATCTCTCCTCCTATTGTTGTGCAAGCCGGTATGGACTATTGGTCAGAATATTTGGTTGGATTCTTTCTTGATCTTTCTCATCGCTTGCACGATGCGGCTTAGGTTTGTCGTCGGGCATGGAGGCTTCGTGGCGAGTTGCGTGTTAGGCTGGTTGACTTCATGTATTTCCTCTTGTTCTCCTCCATCGAAGATCGCTGTCGAGTTCTTGAGGCCGAGCCTTCCTTTTTTATGGTCAACCCTTTATTATTACTCCTTGGTCTCCTACATGACATGAGATTTAACCCCTTGGATGATTCTTTCTTTAGATTTGTTTCTAATGATTATCTAGACCTTAGATGCCTTTATTATCGACCGTCTGGTGACTCAATAGCTCTTGTCTTGGATGGTTATTTTTCGAGATCGAATTCTATCTTGCTTGCTGATTCTTCCTTGGGTTTACTTTTCCCCATATTCCCTCTGATCTTCAACCATTGCTTGGTTTGAATTGGCTAGCTTGTAATGTAGGTAAATTGAAATATTTTGACTCTAATACGGTAGCATGTGAAAAATTGATGTTCGCTAAGGCTTTGATTGAGATATCCCTTACTAAGCCCCTACCCTCATCTATTCCAGTTCAGCTTGCTGTTGGCCACGTTGTGGAAGTCCGTGTTCGCTACGGTTGGGTTCCAGATATTTGCTCCTCCTGTCATTCCTTTGGCAACCAGGCTATCACCTGCTCGCATTCTGATGTTTCCACGGCTGCTCCTAAGATCCCTCTTCCTCGGCCTCCGCTCAGGAAATGAGTTCCTACGGCTTCTATTTCTGTCCCGGATCCGCCTACTTGTACTGACGAGCGGCCTGCCTTTTCGCCTGCTCGGCCTTCATCCCCCGCCGTTTCTGTGGTCCCTAGTGTTGTTTTTGCAGTCCCTACCGCTGTTCTAGTTCAGCCTCCTGTTGCACCTGTTCCTAGTCTGCCTTGTCCCTCTATTGTTTGGGATGATGATGAGAGGTATTGGATTGATCACATTTCTGACATGAGATTTAACCCCTTGGATGATTCTTTCTTTAGATTTGTTTCTAATGATTATCTAGACCTTAGATGCCTTTATTATCGACCGTCTGGTGACTCAATAGCTCTTGTCTTGGATGGTTATTTTTCGAGATCGAATTCTATCTTGCTTGCTGATTCTTCCTGGGATCGTTCCATTATGTACTCTTCTGATTCTGTGGCTTATGATCCTTGTCTTGCTTTCCATTTCTGCCCCTATGCTGGTCTGTTGGGGAATGTCCCTTTGGAGTCTTCTCAGGATTTAATGGATGATGGTGATGCTATCTCTTTGGAGGGGTAGTTATTTTCGATATTCATATAGTAGTTGTGATATGTCTCCTGTGCTGTATTTTTTCTTTTTCATAGTAGTTAAGGTGCTTTTACATTTCTCCTGTACTTCAAATTTTTATTACGTTCGTAATAAAAAGTGGACGGTCCACTATAAAACCGGCTGGCCTTGTCAAAAAAAATAAATGGAAAAGTGTTATCAAAAGTCTAATACCAAGCGGTATCACTAAATTGTTTATTCTGATTTCTTGTCACACAGAATAGAATATAATAAATTCAAATAAAAGGATGTTATCACCGTATTATACTAAAACGCCAATTAATTCAAACTCAATAGTGAATCATTCATATCATCATGATCAAAACCAATATAAAAAAGACAAGAAATCAAAAACTAGAAACTAATACATATACATATACATATACATATTTATATTTATATTTATATATAGATTATTCAAATAAATATAAAATAAACAAAAAATTCTTAATAATAAATTATTCACACCTTATAATTTTATATAACAAAATAAATACTAAGAAATATATAATAAAGACCAAATATATATATTTTAGAATTAATTAAATAATTAACTAAACTCAAATATCAAATATTTTATGCAGTAAACAACTAATTTCTCAATATTTTAAAAAGTTAAATGTTATTTATATATTTTAAATTATATGTTAACGAAACTGCTCACATATGTCGTATAAGCCAACTAGTAAATACTTATGTTTATTAATATAAAACGAAGGATGTTTTGCTATAATAATATAGGTAAACGTTTGAGACCAAAGTCATATACAAAACATTACAAAACAGGGTCCATTATACCAAAATATAGTTTGTAGGCATGGGCACTAATAAAGTAATGAATAGAGAAGTATAGATAAACTTGTAAAAGAAACCATGTAAAGAACCAAGTGCAGCAAGTCAAAGGAGTATATAAAGAAAGAAGCAGGCAAAACCAATTCAGCAAAAAGTGAACAACTGCCAAACTAAAACTAGCAAACACATAAGCTACTCAACACACATTCGCAAACATACACATGTAGATAAACACCCTCCAGTAAATGAACACAGTCATAAACACTATACATAAACACACCCATGAAACACACACAACATGAACACAAGCACATATAACACATGCACACAACACAGATACACATATATTTACCCATGGACACCCACACACTAATACACAATGCATGCAAAGCGCACACACGGGCACATACAAATGCACATATATGTACATCAGCTAAACTGTCACGTACACACACAAATGCACGCACACGTACACTACAACACAGTCATGCACCCACACTCAAACACATGTACACACACGTAAACGTAGTACACAAACACACACCAACACATTCACATGCACACATACAGACACTGCACACCACACACCCCTCTAGATCACACATGCACACCAGCTTAGGAGAGTGCAAAGTGTATATAATTTCGGTTAGTTACAGGAGGTTCTGTGTAGAAGGAAAGGAGGGATCAGGCTTACAATAAATAGGTATATGTATTTCAGTTTAGTGCTGGTATAGAACGTGGGTCGGGCTAGAGACGTGGAGAGTGTGTGGGTGAAGAATAACGAGCTGCCGTGGATGCAGATGAAGAGGAACCACAGGAGCATCGGGAGTGCAATAAGGAATTGATTCATTGACTGGGTATTCTCTGAATTTTAAGATTAGGACCAACTATAACAGGAAGTCGACAACTTGGAATATTGTCGACTTGGAATATTACTCCAAGGAATAGGCAGTTTGGTCAGACTTTCAAAAGCAAAAACTTTAAAGTTTACAGTTTAACACCAGCCTCACATATCCAACACAAACTCACATATTACAAAATTATATTAGGGCATAGATATGTGAGTGAAGAAACTCATCTGATACTGCATTTTCATCTTCCTCTATTTAATGTCCTAACACACATGCACAACTCCATCCAATAGAAATGATGATTTGATTTACTCTTAGCCATAGTTGCGTACGGGGATCAATATTCATATATTAACTTCGAGAATCTTCATTAAATTTATTTGATTTTTTTAACTTTTAAAGTGAAAACGATTTACTGATTTTTGTGTTGAGGAAGAAGCTAAGAAATGATGAAGTGAATATACGCAAATATGTAGTAAAGGGGAGAAGGAAGGAAAGTTTTAGAATAATCATGATGAGTTTAGACAATAAGCTATTGGCTTGAGTTACTTGAGCTTGGGCCTAACACAAAATAATCATATAATTTATTTTATATTTCTCTTTTATTTATAATACAAAATTCTATGTAATTTTAATAAATACAATTTACATTTCAAATCATTTCTTTCACAAACTTATATTACATGATATCGACATTACTAAATATATTTTCACATTTTAAATTATTTTAAGTTTTAAATATCATATTTTCATGATCATAACCCTTTTATAAATAATTTCAAAACCCATTTGTCAAATAAATTTCCAAATTCTAATTTAATTAATTAAATTAATATAATTAACTAAAATTAGTTATTTCTTAAAAACCGGGTTGTTACAATGACACAATTTTTTTGGTGTTGAGATAAAAGTAAATCATACTCCCCAAACTCAGTTTATAATTTTTTAAACTTCTTAGGGACTAAATCAAAAAAAATTCAAATGTATTTGGAAAGTAAAGGTTTCTTCTAAATCCATAATACACATGTGGGTGATCCTTCGTAAAAAATTAGACACAACTGAATTTTTAAAGAAAAAGTGCTTATAGGTAAAAAATATGACTTTTGCAACTTAAACCTAGAAGACCTTGCACACCTTATTATAAGTGTCCCTTTACTAATTTGATCCTGGTAAACACTCTTTATATTTTTAGTTTTAACATAACTAACTTTGACTATTACTTTTACTAGAATAGTTTTTAATTTCAATATGCTAAAGGCTATAGAATTTAATTGATACTATATTCACCATTGCTTGTTAGTATCTTTAGTCTGAAGGTACCATCAAATGTTTAATAATTTGAATATTTCATTTGATAATCTAATTTATGCTATTATGCTTTTTTTGTTACAACTGGGTTTCAAATCTTAGCTTAGCCAAATATTTTGGGGAATTTATCCAAAAAGTAAAAAGATGCATCAACCTATTAAAAGTTAAAATTAATTATAACAATAGGAGACACAACATGGCCTTAAGCAATGATCCAGTAGACACTTCCAACGCATATATCATATTGATCGAAAACTAATCCTTAGTACCTTTTGGTTTAATCTTGCATTTCACATGTACATATGTATGCAAACACTTGTTTGTATACATATGGATGTGTTAGTCCCACGCTTTTGCTGGCGATTTTTAAGTTCTTATGGTCATTGTGGACTGGACTTCTTATGCTGACAGAGAGTGACGCTGGATTGCTATGTTAATTAGATTCTTGCTTATGGGTTTACCAGTTTTTTGAGGCTTACTTGCAACCCTGGGCGTTTAGGGATGCTATACAGCTTTTGAATATAGTCATGCTTTGGGTGCATCATTAGGTGATATGGTTATCAGTTGATACCCTTAGTAGTTTGCTTAGTGCTTTCGATGCTTTACTTTATTGTTTCTACATTTTCATCTAGATTTTGGGGTTTTCCTTTTTTTAGGGGATTTTGCTTCTTATTGGGCTTTATTGGAAGCTTAGTTTTAAGTATGGAATAAAATTATTTGAGTGACTCCCTCTTTGGAGGATCACATGTTTTTCTCCAAGAAAATTATAAATCAGGTTTATATAAATATACGTATGTATGCGTATATATATATAATAATAATAATAACAATCGAAATAACCAATAAAATAAATTTCAAATTTATTTCATTGACTAAGTGGACAACAAAATATTGCGATTCAAACAAAAATTCTAGGCATCAATTTAAAATTTGCATCAATACACATGTTTAAATATATCTAAAACAAATGGTTATTGTGTTTGTATGTGTGTATCTTTAGCCTAAAAACTGCTTAACACCCCAAATATGTAAATAGAAAAGAGATCTAACAATAATCTGCAAACAAAAACTAGAAATAACACGATTTTTATAGTGGTTTGATAAAATCGTTGGCCTACGTCCACTTTAGTTTTATTATAGAGGTTGATTGTCACAAGTACAAGGGTTTTTACAATTATAAATAGCCTAGAAAAACAAAAAGTAGTTTTCTTTGTGACAAGGTCATGAAGACATAGGAAATGAAGAAGGAGAATCACCAAAATTTCTTTTTTAAGTTGCCATATGCTTGCTAGTTATAGACGAATCACCTAACAAAGTCGTACCTATTCCATATTCAGATTCGAGAAAATAGGAAGGGAAGACGAAGTCTCCAAGTTAATTAAAACATCTCGGTACTGATCAAAAATGATCGGTACCAACTGGATTTTATGATGTAGATCATGCCATCTTCCTCCAGTCCATAAAGCTCTGAGTACCTTTTCTTATAAATCAAGTCATTACTGAGAGGTTCTAACACCTTCAATAGTTGTCCTTTCCTATAATGCTTTTTGGGGTTGTTCAACTACTACTTTAGAAATGGTCCTAAGACGAGCACTTTTTCCAACCATAACTTGACCATGGCTCTAGAATCAATTAGCACGCAAGAATTCATGTCGCTACCGGCCTAAAAATTAGTCGGTACATACCTCTTTCTTCTTTGCGTCATGCTCTCTAACTCTTTGAGGTCTCTTCAACTATTCTTCCAAGCATGCTTCAAGTCCTTGAACCGTTTCACCTTCACGCCGACGTCCATATCGTATGAAAACTGCTCGATCAAAAAGCCAGATAATACTTTCCCCCAAAGTATATTTCTGTTGAAATAAAGCATGCTTTAGATCAAGACATGCATACACAATCATCCATACAGGTCATTGGTCATCCAAGAGTTGTTATAAAGTGCCGTCTCTATTCCATGAGTGTCTATTCAATTGCTTTAAGTAGTTATAGTATCTCTTGTCATGCCAACGTCAAGATCTACATCATTCTGAAGACCGTTTCATGCCATAGCCAGATGAGTGTTTCATTTTCCTTCTTTTTATATACATATATTCATTATCTTTTTCTTTTAGAGCCATTGATTCATTTCAATACCAAACTGTTCATGCATGTCGATACCGAAATGAAATGCTTAGTCAAGAATTTCTATATAAGTGTTTAGTACTCAACCTTTTTTCCTTCATGCCTTTAACTTTTATACCTTTTCTTGCTTTCAATTTTTCGGTGCCAAAAATTCACGAATTCAACTCCCTAGCAAACACCCCTTCAATCGACCGCTTGAAGCTGCCGCAAGCCTCAATTAACTGACACTGTCATTAGATTCGCTCATCGACATACACCTATCTCCTTGAAATCTCAACCCTAATCTCTTCCATTTTTAGATCTAAATCCATCCATATAAAGGCGGGCTTGTAGGCTTTTACAATAGTTGTGGTCTCGTCATTGTCAATAACATGAGATTATCTATGGCCTTGAATCGCCATGGGGTTTCTTTTTTGCGATAGGCCCACTTCGACCTTGGTCATTGTAAGAACATATGAAATTAACTAGGGCAATCCTAGGCTTGACTTGGAGTTAACGCTATAATTTCACAAGTCATGGACATTTATGGTTTCCCTAGTGTTAGCTCCAAGTTATCAATAGCCTTGCTCTGGTCATCCGTTACATGGCCTAAGGCACTTCTTGTCACAATAGTCTTGAGTCTTTTGCACATTTTAATGCAAGTGCACACTTCAATAGGTCGTGGCCAATCACAAGTTGCCGTTTTAAAGTTGGATGAGACAGTTCCCTTCAAGGAACTTTCGCATCGAGTACACTCCAACATTCGAACCATTCCATTACATAGCACTCCCGGTTATTGCACAACCCCATGTTCCTGTAAAAGAACGCTCCATGCCACTCCGAACAATGATTCCGTTATCCATTATCCGACTATAACTAGTAAGATCCGACTTGTAGTTTTATGGCAACATGGCATGTTTACCTGCATGAGCACGTTATCTTTACAAAATGGTCCATTCATCGTTTATGAGACACAAGACATACACTACATCGATTGACATATTCAATTTCCCCGATCGACACGTAGGATCCGATTGGCCAACACACGTCGATGTCCGTTGGATTCTAATGTCATTCATAAGAGTTCGCAAAATAGAATACTGAAATAAAACATACTTGACCAACTTCAGTATTGAGTTTTCTGTCTAGAATGACATGCCTTTCGCCTCGTTTCAGCTTTGTTGTAAGGCATCAATGCCTCCTAAGGCCAGGTCTACCACAGCTCTGGCTTCGAATTCTATACCTTTCAAATCCAAACGTTCAATTACCTTAGAGCTACAAGGGATGATTGTCACAGAAACTCCAAATGAAACCCAACATCCTCCCCTAAATGAATGAATTGGCCTAAGAATTATAGATGATCCTCTTGAAAAAACTCTGGCAAACATCCAAGTCGCTTTGCACCATATTCTTTTAACATGGAATACCCAAGAGTGGAACCTTGCTCCCAACAAGTAACCAATGAACGCACAACTCCCTATTAGGTTATAAAGCTTGCAACAGATACATGTTTCTTGGTGGAATTATGCCGCCCTTCAATCAATTTACATGTATGTTCCTCTAGGAGCTTGGGCTTGCACCTACTCAAGTCCGCCCCAATAGTTATTCCATGCCAAGTTCCTTGTACATCCTATTCATGAATAAGTTTTAGCGTCCTCTAACCTTTGGGGAGTAAACACATGTCCTGAGCTTAAAACAATGGAGCAAACCCCCAACTTTAATTAGTATTAAAGCTTAGTGCCGATGCAATGTGATCGAGGCACTTCATAACAAACGATTATACTTCAAGAACGTATATTTCTATGTTTGATGTCCATATGGCTTTAACGGGCACTGGCTGTCCAAAAATAAGACTTCTTCTTTTCCATTCTTTCCAATACTTGGATTACCGTCCTAAGTGCTAAAGAGAGTCAATAATCGATTTCGCACTGCCGCCTACCTCTTGACGAATGAGAATATTTGTTAATGTAGCCTTCTACCTCCTGAATGCTTCACCATTCCTGCTGAAGTTCCACCAAGAGGTTCCATAGTGTTATAGTACTTTTTCCCCATTTATAACTCCAATGATGATATCCAAGTACACATTGGAGGCCCATCCGGCACGGCTAACATCAATAATCCATCAACAGAGCATAAAAAGTAAACTTTGTCGGTGAAGTGCAAGTGGAAAGGGAAGAAAGAATTGAAATGGAAACAATACACGAAGGATATGACAATGATGAGGACTTTAGTGAATATGAAGACAAATTGTATAGAGAAATGTCTCCATAATGTATCGAGATTCTTGTCTCGTCGCATTTGAGGTGAATAATAGTCAAGATTTATCAAAAGCCCACAGTTTTGAGCACAAAGCCAATAATCGAGGCCAATAGTTAATAAATAATCCTTCTTAATTATGATGGTATGAAAACATTCTTTCCATACTTAATACCGAAGGATAGTGGTTTGGGTTTATATTACACAATGTTTAAATGACATCTTTAATAGGATTTTGAAATAAGAAATCTTTACTAATGTTTTGTGAATATACTTCTACCACCGTATAAGTATATGGAAAGGGTTCTCCATGTTTTGAAAGTGGAAAGGTTTGTGAATATATTTATACCGATAAGTATATGAATATTTTATAAATTCTTAAAACATGATTTAAAATGTATGATTTGTTAAAATAAGGCTTAGTGATTTCCATATGGAGTTAAAACCCTGGATTGTTTATTTGTGAGTTTTATAGTTAAATAAACGACTACCAAATCTTGATTAGTTTTGACCAAGGAAGTAAATACGAGCTTCGTGTATTTCATATGGTTTGATACCTCTTGAAAGAACTCACTCTGATGAAATGTCTCTATCTTTAAGGAGTAAAGTTCCCTTGGGAATCTGATATAGTCCGCTTACTTGTGAAAGAATCGGGATTGGGCAAACTGGAAATTATTAATTGTTAGTTTGGGGAGACGGTGATTGAGTAAGTTATCTAGAAACCAATCTGAACTACTGTAAGTGTTCGAACTGTGGACATTTTAAAGATGATGGCTCCAAAAATAGAGTCCTTGGAAGTGCAAGGGCTACTTGTTTCTAATGCTAAGGATGATTCCAAAATGGATGTAGTAGAAGTAGTGCCTTCGGTTTGTTTTTATCCTGATCAAATTATATGGATGAATGCAAGCATTGCATTGTTGCTTGGAAGGCAATGTTAGCATTTCCAGTGGGAATTGCTAGGAAGAAAAAAAATGTAACCGCATAAGCCCTACAGCCCGATTAAGGCTAAAATCAGGGAGATGCAATAGGTCTTTGTAAGGCATGTCATTACCCTTCTAGATATATATTTATGGATTTGGTATATGCATGTGAGCTCAAGAGGAAACGGTTGCAAAGCAATCGGGGCGACGATATAATCAGTACTATACAGGGAGGGGTAGGCCGATTCTAGATTGGCAGCGCTGTAAGATGTTCTTATTGACATCTGTATATTTTTCTAGATGTTTAATGTGACAGGTGTTAGCTCGTTGCCTTGTCATTGTTGGAATTCATTCTCCAAAACATGCCTTACAGTTTTAGTTGTAAAATCTTGCACCGTTGAATGGGAGACCATTCTAGATATGTTATATATTTATTTTTAACCCTATACATTATTATAATATCATTATATTTATAGTAAAAATAGTTTGATTATAGCAATAAAAGCCCATCCGTGTTTATGTGTAGCACGATCATACGAAATACCTTTATTTTTAAAGGGTTTTATAAATACAGAAATCCATAGGACTTGATTCAAGTTTTCTTGTGCTGGTTTACCAGACTGATCTAGACATTATTTTCTTATAATGCTCAAGTCAGCTCAAGCATATTTTTCTAGATTTAGCTGGATGTCATAGAGCTTTCAAGAGACAAGCTAGATCCTCCAAGACGTTTTCATGTATTTTTTATCTTTCGTTGTTTTGTATTTCTTGTATTCATTAGCATTTGTAAGGGCAGGCTGTTATAACTATCCAAGCCGATGATATGTTAGTTTGCTTTGATCGATAGTATGTACATGAAAGTCCTTTTCTCTTTGTAAAGATCTATTGTGTATTATATAGTATTCCTCACGATGTGAGATTCTATTATCTTTTCTTTCTTTCACCCCAACAATCTGTCTTTTTAGCACTTGCATGTTTGGCACGTGAATACCGTGGATGTATTAAGTGTCGATTTTGAGGGCCAAAAAGGTGGGTTATTACACATTGCTATTGCTACAGAGTCAACCTCCGTTACCACAAGACCGGTCGTTCCATGGATTCTCTCTAGCACCACCCTTGATCCTGATTTGGAGAAATTATGATTCTAGAGGGATTGGACGACACTTCCCAGTCCCTAGGGGAAGACATCACCATTACCCATTGCTTGCTTGAAAGTTCCATCCCGAAAGTTCTGTTTGATGGAATAAGGATCTTCCTAGTTTGGACCAAGTTCCCTATACTAGGGATGGCCCATTGCGAAATGAGGTCACCCACTTCAATGTTACAGCTCTGGATCTTGGTATTGAAATACCATGCCACTTTTTTTTAGTGAGCAGCTACCCATAGTTCTACTTCCTCTCATTTCTCATTATCCAAATCGAAGGACTCAAGTAAGAGTTTCTCAACTAACTCTGGATCATAAGTCATTTTATGATGAGAAGTTATTCCTAGTTCTATCGGGATCATAGCCTTAGCTCCATAAGCCAATGTGAATGGAGTATGTCTGGTCATAGATTTGTGGGTCCTACTATAAGCCCATAGTGCTAGTGGAAGCTCATCAACCCAATTACCTTTGGCTTTAGTCAACCATTTCTTTAGAATAGACTTAAGGATTTTATTCACCACTTCGGCTAATCCATTCGTCTATAAGTGTGCTACTGCCAAAAAGCTTTTTGTTATTTTGCACCAGTTATAGAAATCTGAGTTCCATTATCCATTACAATCTTCTATGGATTTCCAAATCTGGATAAATATTTTATGTCACAAAGTCGATCACCTTTTTTGTTTTGATCGTGGCAGACGACTCTGCTTCCACTCAGTTTGTTGAGTGATCCATAATGACCATAGCATACTTAGTCCTTCTTTCGACATTGGTAACACCACAATTATATCGATTCCCTTAATTGCAAATGATCATGGACTCACCATTTGTGTAAGTTACATGGATGGGCATCTCGGAATCTTCGCAAAACTCTAGCATTTATCACACTACCTTGTATAATCCACTGCTTTGCAGTTTATTATTGGCCAGAAGTATCCGTAGCTAAAGTTTTTCTTTGATGGTGTCTACCCCCGATGTGATTACCACAACTGCCCTCATGGACTTCCAAGAGGATTTTTATATCCTCGGCCTTGGTTACACATTGAAGAAGGGGAGTCAAGAAACCTCTCCTTTATAGTAATCATTCCTACATTATATACTGCGACACTTTTCAAAGGAGCCTTGGCCATTTGTCTCCATTTAGGTAAAGTTTCCTACATCAAATAGTCCTTGAACGGAGTTTCATCTCGGACTCCTTTTCCTCTTCGACGTTTAAAATCCATCCAACATCTATCTGGTTGATACTAGGAGCTGATAATACCTCCATCGGAACCAATCCCATCAACCGTGCATCCCAGAACTAGCCAGTTTAGCCAACAAATCAGCTTTCATGTTCTCTTCTCTATGAATGTGAGTTATTGCATAATGCTCTATATCATATAATAGTTCTAGTATTTTCATCAAGTAAAGGGCTAACCTCGCACCCCTAGACTAGAAATTATCTTTTACCTAGATAACCACCAAGTGGGAGTTACTGAATACATGCAGCATCCTCACTCCTAGTTCTTTTTCTATCCTTAGCTCCACTATCAATGCCTCATACCCAGCCTCGTATTTTGTCGTGGGGAACTCCAACTTCAACGCATAGCTAATCATCTATCCTTCTAGAGTTACGAGTACCACTTTGGCCTAGAGCTGTGTTCATTAGAAGCTCTATCTACATACAGATTTTGTTGAGTAAGTGGGACCGTATCCTCTTCTTCTTCCTCACACTGAACGATAAATAAGGCGATGTAATCTACCAACTCCTATCCTATTATCGTCCTCTTAGGATGGTAAGTAATGTCATATTTGCCAGCCTGATATTCCACTTCAATAACCTTCCCAAGGTCTCGGGTCAACGTAGAACCTGTTTTAAGGGTTGATCAATCAACACCTTTACTGAGTGAACCTGGAAGTATAGGCTCAACTTCCTCGAAGCAATCAATAAGAAATAGGAAAGTTTTTTCCAGGTCTGAATAATTCTTTTCCACTCCCGTAAATCGTTTTCTGATGTAATATACTATCCCTTGAATCCTTGCCTCCTCATAGACTAATGTTGCACTTAGTGCATGAGTAGACATCGCCAAATACACAAAAGTCCCCTTTGTCTAAAGACTTGGAGAGAACTGGTGGTCTTTCCATGTTCCTTAGCAGTCCCTGGAACACCTCCTAACATTCCTACATCCACATAAAATTCCACTTTTCATTCTTGAGGGCAAATAAGGATAATGTACACTTATCAGTTGCATTCGAGATGAACCGTCTCAAAACAGCAACCTTCCCGTTTGAGCTTTGCATTTCCTTCCTTGTCCTTGGGGGTAGTTACATATTTCAAGGCATTAATCTTATTTGGATTGTACTCTATGCCCTAACATTCATAATAATTCAAGAAACTTCCCTGACTCGGCTCTAAATGAAAACTTTAGCAGACCCAGTTTCATTCCATACCTTCGGAGCACATCAAACATATTTGATAAGTCTCTTAAGTGGTTCATTGCTAGCTATGACTTCATAAGCATACCGTCCACGTATATTTCTATCATCAGTTCAATCCGATCCTTGAATACAGAGTTGACTAACCTTTGGTAGGTGGCTCCAGTGTTCTTTAGGGTAAACAACATCATCCACTGATAATACAAGCCCACATTTGTTATAAAACTCGTATGCTCCTGATTTCGGAAATGCATTTCTATTTGATTATAGTCGGAGTAGGCATCCATAAAAGAGTGTAACTCTTGCTCAGCTGCTTCCTCCACCAATTGGTCTATCCGTGGTAATGAGAAGCTATCCTTGGGGAATGCCTTTTCAAATCAAACTAATAAATACACCATGCCTTTTCCCAATTACCTTTTTGACCATCACTAGGCTTGACACCCACTTGGGGTACAAAGCATCGCGGATAAAGTAGTTAGCCTTCAACTTATCCACTTTTTGCTTCAATGTAGCGGATCGTTCTGGATGTCTCTTTTGTTTTTTCTTTAATGTAGCGGATTGTTCTGGACCTAGAATAGGTCTCTTTTGTCTTACTGATTGGATATTTGGATTCACATTCAGTTCGTGGAACACTATCTTTCGCGATATCTTGCACATTTTCAAATCAGTCCAGGCAAACACATCCAAGTTTTCCCAAAGAAACCTAACCAAATTCTTTTTCATCCTGTTGCCGAGTTGCGATCTGATCTTAAGGACCCACATGGCATCATCCATATTGACTAAAATATGGATTGTTAGCTCAACTAGAAATGCTTGCACCTCCTTTGATCGTCTCTTAGAATCCATAACTTTGAAACCGATATAGTTCCCCAACTAGGGCTTAGTCATTGATTGCTATGCATCTGCATTCTTTCCCTTTTGCCATCGCTTTTCTTCTTTGAGATCAGTGACGTAACATTATCGTCTGGCCCCTTGGTCCGCACTAATGGCTATTCAGTCAAGAATTCCATCATCACCAAGGTGCTAGTGCTATCTTGAAATCTTCAAGGTATGGTTAGCACAAGAAGGCATTATATGCTGAGAATTCAACAATAATAACAAATTTATATACCTGCACAATCTTGCGATCTCCTTCGCCCAAATCAATGGAGAAGTCAATAGTTCCTATGGTCTCCTTTGCCTCTCCAGTAAATCCTTGAACCTGGATTTACAAGGCTTAATATACTTTGAACTAATCCTCATTCGGTCAAATATCCGCTTGAACAGAATTTTCATAGAGCTCCCACGGTCCATGAGTACTTTGTGTTCCATAGTCGGCCCAGTCTCAGCTATTATTACCATCGAATCCAACATTGGTGCCTCGATTTCTTTAGATTCCTATTATTGAAACAATATCACCCATCGTCAATCACTGCTATTCGGCCAAAACTCCGATCTCAATGGTAAAGCAGCTCTCCTATGGGTTGTGTTTCAAAGAATTACCATGCTCTCCATTTCACCCCAGCTCTTCTCTACTAGTGAGGTCCTCCTATGATTATATTAATAACGATCCTTCCTTCATTCCACTTGGATTCCTCTCCAGTGGATTTAGGTTACCTCCTTGGTGGTTCACCCCTCAAGGAACAATAGCATTTGGTCGGGTTTCCTGTGGATTCCTTACATACTGCTACAATTTTTTTCTTCCGATCAGTTCTTTAATAAAATGTCTAAGATGCCAACACTCATTCTTGTTGTGTACATGGGTTTCAATGAAATGATAGAACTTTCCTAAGCTCTTCTCAACTTCAGTAGCCTCCCTCCTAGGAGGCCACCGTACCTTTCCATATGTGCGTAGCAAGGTAGATGTTCTCAATCAAATCGTTCAAAGGAGTATACTCCTCTTGTCTTAAATTCCTTAGACATTTTTTACGATCGTTCTTTCTATTGTCTGCACCATGGTTCCATTTTCATTGATTACCAGCATTACCAATATTAACTGCCACATTACTAGCATTCTCCCAGTTTGTTTAATCACAACATTACTTTGCACAATTTCCTATGGTTGTCCGTACCCGGCCTTCCTAGAAGTCAGATTTGCCTTTTCTAAGCACGAATACCGATTCTTCTTTCTATAGAATTCTTTAATACTGGTTGGCTGCTTTATCTACAACCACCATCGAAAATCCATGTCTAGGTGTATCCCTTGTACCAAAGCCATGGACGCAAAATCTTCCTTCGGATTGTTGACCTTCGTTACAGCATTATCAAACCTAATAAGAAAATCCTTCAAGGGCCCATCGGGCCTCTGTGATTTACTCGACAAGGACATCACATCCTTAGGCCGAGTGGTGTGAAATTTGAAGCGTTTCAAGAACTTCTTAGTTGATTCCTCATACATCCATATGGACTTTGGCGCGATCCTAGTGAACACATCCTCGCAACCCCATTCAAAAAGACAGGGAAACATCTATGACGCACTGCATCAGTATCCCTAACACCATCCATGTGCCATTAATATTTGAATAGACGTTGTTTGGGATCGAAGATCCCGTTGTACAATAGTATCACAGGCATAGTAAACCATTGAGAATACTCTTTCATAATGTTATCCATGAAATGGGTTCTTCTTGGTACATTGCCCCAACCCTTATTCATTCTCCAAATGTTTTCTTTCACCATCCTTTTCACAATTTCCCTAAAGTACTGCTTACTGGCACACTGTCCGAAGAACGGCTTCTAGGAGCACCCTCAAGCATTTAGCTCACCAGTTTGGGCTCGTTTTCCTCCTGCTTCCCTCTTTGCTGTTCCAAAAGTCTTCCTTTCTCTTTTATTTCCCCTCTTGCCTATTCTGGTCAGATGATGAAGGCCTATCTCCTTCTATTGCAGATGGTGAAGCTCCCTATAGCTTCTTCTGTGCCTTTGTGACTACTGTCCAATCAAGACCAAGATAGCATCCAACTTATCGGTTAGTGCCTTTTGGCTACCCGCCATTTTTGATTTATTCTCACCATTATTCTGTCAAACTCCATCTTAAAAACCATCTCCTGCAGTGAAGAAAGCCCTGTTCTAGTTCCATCTTTCAGCTATACACTTATCTTCTCATTTAGATGAGAAGCTTCTTCTATTGTAGTAGCTACAACTCCAGATCTATAATTTTCAAACTTCTTCTGTGCCAAAGGTTACAAATCCAAATTCCTTGTGGAATTCCTTTAGTTCTTGATGAAAACCATGCAGATCAAACCTTAGACTCTTCCAATCCAAAATAGATAGCTAGATCTGCATCTAAGAAGCTTGTTCTCATAAAAGCACAAAAAACGTTGGGCCTAAAAACGGCATAACACCCCAAAATCCATAAATAGAAAAGAGATATAGTAATAATCATCAAATAAAAAAACACGATTTTTATAGTGGTTTGGTAGAATCCTTGGCATACATCCACTTTAGCTTTATTATAGAGGTTAGTTGCCAAAAGTGCATGGCTTTGTAGTTCTAAACAGCGGAGAATGACAAAAGTAGCCATCCGAAAGGGATAGGAATGAAGAAGGAGAATGGTTGAAAATCCTTATTGAGGTTCATATGCTTGCTAATTATAGGCGAATTACCCAATGAGGTCGTCGGATTTCGAAATACCAAGGTTATCTTCAGATCCAAAAAAATCAAAGGGAAGATGAAGTCCCCAAGCCAAATAAATCATCTCAGTATCGATTAGAAGTGATCGCTACCAACCTGATTTAATGATGGCGGATCGTGCCATCTTCCTCCCCTTGGTTTTCAACCTTCGATCCATAAAGCTCGGAGCACTTTTTTTAGAAGTCAATTCATTGTTGAGAGGTTCAAACACCTTTAGTACTTGTCCTTTTATGCAAATTTTTTGAGTTATTCAATTATTCCTTTGAAAATGAGCCCTAGGACGAGCAATTTCCTAACCACTACTTAACCAAGGCTCTAGAGTCAATTAGCATGCAAGAATTAATGTCAATACCAACCAAAAAAGTGATTAGTACCAACTTATTTCTTCTTTGTGTTATTCTCTCTAACTCCTTGAGGTCTCTTCTATTATCTTTCCAAGTATGCACCTAAATACTTGAACCATTTCATCCACATCCCGGCGACCATATTCATATGAAAACCGCTCGGTAAAAAAGCTAGGTGACACACAAAATTACACATACACACTTACACACACACATATGTAACTCGTTCAATGTTGCACAAAATACATTTGAAAAAGATGATTCACAAAGACATAAGATCAGAATATAAATCAAGTTTCATTGTTGTTTTTCCTTTTTCCTTTTGAATTTCATTTCCAAACAGCACATGCAACGAATCAAACTTCAATAACATGGAATCATAATTTAAATATATGTTACACATTAATTTGGGTCTAGTGTGAACATGTAAAAGAACATAAAACAAATATAGATTTATCTTTGTAGCCCATCCTGTCATGACATCTTGATTTGTAAATCGACTCCTAGATTCCTTAAATCAGCACCTCATCTTGCTAGAATCTAATGAACCACTTTTATATTATTTTGTTTAATGTTATTTGGGGTAAAGAATTTTGGCCTTGAAAGAAATAGAAGAAAAGGTGGAAGCCATGAAAGCGGAGAAAGGAGGAAGAAAGATTTAATGAGAAAAATCAATGAGAGGAATTTTGTTTTAAGGGAGGAATAAAAAGTTTTCCTATTCTTACTTTAAAAATTTCTCCTTTAATTCTTAATTAATTCTAGATCTAGTATCTAAATGTTTCCCCTCTGTCTTATGGCTGGATATACATGGTCCATTTATGGACGAAAACAATCACAAAATCCATTAAATAATTTTTGATGTTTAAAGTCATTCAAATTTATACCAATATCGTATATCAATATGTGTATATTTAACTTATATATACACATCGGAATAATTATTGATGACACCTTAGATTTGAAAATAAATAATTAATACTTTTTAAATATAAATTAAGTGAATAAATTTATAACACCTTATACAAGTATCAAATTGTGTGGTTTCTCAGAAAATTCAGAAATGTGGCTGTGTGACTCAGAGGTGCGAATTCAGTGAGAAATTATTATTGAACAATTCAAATATTAACATTCACACATCACCTTAGCTAGTGATGTAACAGTTTGGCTGAATTCATCGCTTATAGTACTTTTCAGCAAAATCAAATTTTATATTATTTAACCAGTACCAATGGTGATAATAATTTACATTCTTCTCTTCATCAACACTATATCACATATGGATGCATGAAGTCGGGTATTGGTCAAAACTCCAACATTATCCACATTCAACTCAGTCAGTCTATTAACAAAGTCCTTGTAGTAATAATAATATTTATTATTAACTATTCTATTCTATCCGGAGATTTTGGCTTTAAGTTGACTAAAGTTGACCTTGATACTAACCTTCAACTAAGATTATGAATCCTTTGTTCATAGTATTTCACTCCTAATGCTTCAATTCAGACCTAGCTAGATTCGCTTAGTGGATCATCATGCCATGATTTAACTATAACGAAGGTGGAAATATTCACATTAAAGCTCCATAATATTCTAAAGTCAAGGGAACCATGTAACATCATTACCGGAGATTTCCTTTTTGACCTAGTTATTATTAACAAACATAAAAATATCAGATGAGTCATTTTATAGTTATATAATAACTACGATTGTAGCCCTTTGGTGACCTTAATAGCCATAAGTAACACAACACCTAACATTTGGATAGCGCTACACACTCTGGACTAAATGGATGGATTGATATACTTTCTCAAAAGATCTTCACTAGGAATATTTAAAACAAAATGTTATTTCATATTATGATCAATCACCAATGATTGCAACTATTTTCAACTTCAATCGCATTTTATTTAAGGATTTTCTCATTATAAACTTTAAATTGATACTTAATTATTTATATCACAATATAACAAAGTATATAAAAGAAATGAACACCATTATTACAAATAAGACCGACTACAGATTTAGATGTATGTAACAGTTACATAATTTTTTCTAGAGCGTACCACTAACTCTTTCAATCTCCCACTTGCACGTTGAGTCAACTATGGAATCTTAATCCCATTCCTTAGATCAATTTATAATTGACTGAGCTAGTCCCTCAGTGAATAGATCTGCTATATTGTATTACTATCTACTCTATCAGCCAACATCTCTCCATCGTTGATAAACTGCCTTTATTATGTGGAATTTTTGGAGCATATGCCTAGATATCTTATAGGCCCATGGTTTCTTTTAAGGTCTACATCGCAGTACTATTTTCACAAAATGTCGTGGGATACCAACATTTGAAAACATCCCTAACTCATTTATAAATTTGTGCATCTACATTTATACTACTTTCACTGTAGCGTTATGCAAGGCGACGTAGTTAGCCTTTTGACCGAATCGTCCGCCACTGTGCATTTGGAATATTTCCAATTCAGATCCCTTCAATTAAGTTGAATATGAATTTAGGATTGACATACTATTCTATATCACTTATGAAGTTCGAATCCGAATACTCCTTCATAAGGAGTTTGTTATTTCCATGAATAATTCTCTATTACTTCGCAAATACTTATGAATACTCTAACTACCATATAGCGATATTAGTTTTGGATTTTTGCTCACTTAACGCATCAGTTACAAAAGCAAATAGCAATATAATATACAACATAGCATATATAATAATCCTATTGCCTATGCATAAGGAACCCATCTTATATGCTCTAAATCAACCATTTTAATATGGTGTCTAAGTATATCATTCAGGCCAGTTCCAAGCTTCCAACACCCTTTCCTGTTGTTTTTGAAATATTTCATTACCTTTTTTTTATTCTTTCTTCAAGACACATTTCCTCTAGATTTTGATTGATAATCAAACTATTTGATTTCTCTATCAAAATATTTGCACAACTTGGGTGCTTTCTGAATGATACGGTTGTATTATTTCTTGGATCTTATCTAACACTTACAGACTCATTTATCACTCCCACTGATAACATGAGATTGTGGTTATCATCCGCAAACAGTCTATTATAAATCATTATTCAGAATTTCTACTTCAATAAAAATGTACTAAAATTCAAAGTCATTTTGGGAAATAATTTTGCGAGAAGAATCCGAATGAACTCAAGCACATTGATTGGCAAATCAATTTTACTAATTTCAACAACTAAAATTTACAAGGTTATTCTCATCGGTATTACTTGCTATATTCCAACTTCGTTGGTTTTCCTTTTGAAGACACAGGCACAGACAATGGATCATATCCATTTAGGTATATCAAAATCAAATTTTGATAAAGTAATTGGAATCTATTCTGAATTTAAGAATCACGCCATATGGCAGAGACCATACTCTTCATGGCTTATTGGCAACCGAGGAGATTATTATCACTAACAATTCCTTTTCTTGACAACTGTAAGAAACTCATAGTTTCTTCTTAATATGCTTGAGTTTCTATTAGACATTCTAATGAATTGTATCTATTTTAGGCTAGGTTAATTTCACTCATCTTATATAATAGTTCCTACATTGAAGTCTTTATATCGTATCCAATAATTACATAAAAAAAATCGATTTTGAGTTTACGGAAATTATTTTCATAACATAAATTAATCAACCACTATTGGTCAGTCCCAAACTCCTTTGGGGTGATCCATACAAGATCCCTCATGAGCAAATTTTTATGTTCACCCTCTCCACTCACACAGCCTTTCAACTTATTGACCTAGGGCATGTAGGGATTTTTATTAACTCATATCATATATGATCTCGTATGCTTTAGTTGAAATCAAATTTAACAAATGTACTTGATCTTGACTACATATTCTTATAGAACGAAGTTAGCTCAACTTCGTTCATCATGAATCATACTTTTTCCAACAAAGTATAATACTCCTTATTGGTGCATCATTATGAATCATAAAGAGGAGTAACTTTTGAGATTAAATATTATTCATTTTTAGGTAATTCTAGAAATCATTTCTGATGTACTCATTTATTCAGTCGAATCGAATCATTTTTTTCCTCTACATGTTATGTTTTCTAATTCTATTTTATATTATATGAACTTATCAAAGATGTACTACTTGTGTATCAAATACTCATATTTAGGTTTGTGATGAAACATAAATGAATTTAACGAAGTAAGTGGATCCTCTTTGGTATCATTAGACTTTTGAATACATGCATCTATACCCATCAATCCTATGGGTTCATTAACTCTTTTGCCACTTCACTAAGTAGGCGTTTAACACTTAATCCTTGAAGTATAATTCTCCAATATCACGTGGCTCACAGTCATATGATTCAAAAAATTATCGCTCTAAGATATGGCTTAGTCTGTAATCCCTAAATTAATTGTTTAAATTTTGGATACTTCTATATTATGCAGCTAATGCAACAAATACCGTTATTCTAGTTTAATTTTACAATAAACATTCATATTATTCATAAAAAATAAAACTATACATATAATTCAATAAAAAAATCTATTATTTTGTAAATAATATTTGGTATACGTATGAATATAATCTTTCATATATTGATACATGAAATGTGAAGGTCCATTTAACTATTTATTATGGGATATTTATTTCTTTCACCGGAATTAGTTTACAGTTGAATGTCATCGATCAAAAGCCTTAAATTCGCATAAATAATTTTTGTAGAAATTTTTTCTAAAATATAATAAATTTGGAATAGAAATCACTTTTCATTCCATATTCAACATCTCACTAATTTGTACAATTCTAATTTTTGATGTCCTTTATGAAGAAGTGTTTATTAACTCTCTTCATTTCAACTTTGCTTATTTTTCATCCACTCACAAACATTCACTTTCTTTTCATATGGTTGAAATATTCAAAAGGTAAATATACTATATGCACCAAATTCTTTACAAAAGTGCATTCAGATATTCTTAACATTTTAAGAATATCAAATAGGTTGCACTTAAGTAAACTGATTGAAGTCGACATTTTTGTAAATTGAATTCCTAGGTAGGTATTTACCTTGGTCTTTAATTGTTTTTATGCAAGAAATTTCTCACCGTGTTCAGTCGTATTAAACACATGATTTTGCACTATTTTTTACTTGCTCATCTCAATTGGACTACTTTCATCAAGATTTCATATATTACTTATACGACCATTCATCATACAACTTTCTTATGTGATATAATATGGATCGAATATCCATCCTTTTATCGCTTTTGAATTCAAAATTCACATAAGACAATACATAGTTTCAGACAAATAAATAGTTAAATGACCAAGTTACAAATGCAATAAGGCATCAAGTAATTGTATAGTTTTTGGCACTTTCATGGGCCTTGAAATGACAACATGCCAAGTAATTTATTAGTAAGTATATCTTATATTTCTTTGTTAGTATTATTTCAGTTTATTAATATAATTAAATAAATAATTTTTTTATATCAAATAGATCAATTGGACAAATTTATGGAAGTATATAATTTTAATTTTGTATCGCATGTGTACTTAAAATATTAGAAAGGATAAATTTAATTATTCATTTCTTTAATACGGCTCCCATTAGATTTTTGTATTTCTCAAACCTAAAAGAAACATAGAAGTATTTTATTCCTTTGGTAATTGTTAGGACTAGCTTGCCTTGTGATTTCGACTTTATGTTTGCTCAATAAATCATAAACCCGCAAGCGATTGATAATTTTTTATCAGTTGTATTAAATATAACTCTTTGCCATGGTCTTTGTCCTAATATCAACCTCAACCCTGAGTTTGCTCAACTAATTGAAAGAGATTATTCGCTCGTAGCTATCATTTTATGATGACCTAAGTATAATGCACATACCTTGAGTTTGCTAAACAAATACATGCATGTATCTTACCTTGTCTAGAAAATATATTAATATTACTACACATAAGGTCTCTAACTTGAGTTTTCTCAATAACTAGTAAGTATTCAAGTAATCTATTAATATATAAATGATAGAGGACAACTTTATATATTAGATATTCATAAACTTTAATATAAAATTTAGAGTGATATCAATTTAAGGATTTATGTATTTCTTTATGAATTACCATTGTGATTCAAGAGTGCATGTGAAATAACGATGTACGTACTTTATGTATGTACTTATTTCAAAATTCTTTTTTCAGTTAATTTCGGTTCCAGTTATATTTATTTATACATATATAGTTATATATGTTTAATTTATTTATAATTGTTATAATTTAACTTATATAATATATACATTTATTTTTATTAATTAAATCGCGTTTAATTAATTTTAGTTCTTATTAATCAAATTATATTTAGTTAATTTTCTATTTTATTTTATTTAATTATATTTATTACAATTTTAAAAAATTTAATTTATTCATGTTAAACTATTTAAGAAAATATTAAATTATGACCATTATAATTATATATATGTATTTAATGAATTAATTATTCAATCAAAGATTTTAATTAAAATTTGATAAATTGCAAAATTTTACTTATTTTAATTTATAATACAATTTTAAGAAAATAAAAATATTTTAAGTTATTGAACTCCATCTCTTGGTCTCAGTTGATTGTAGCTTCATACCATTGCCTGCATTTGAATTTTGGACCCCACAATCATCACTCTGGGCTACTAGCCTTGATAATTGTGAAATCTGCTGGGTTAAATCCGACTGTCTACTGCCATGACAAAAGATGGGTTAACATATATATATATATATATATATATCCCATTTCTAAGTATTTATTTTACTATATACGATTAAATGTAGTGATCGATTCATTATTGAATATTAATTAATATGTTTATTCTATATATACACACACTTTTTATTAATTGGTTTTATATTTCTTTCCTGATTTTTCTTTCCTTTATATTAAAGTGGATCATATGAATGATTCATAGTTGGTATTGATTTAATTAGTGTTTTGGTATGATACGGTGATGGCATCTTTCTTCTTGGATTCATGGTAATGTTATTAATTGTAATATTTTCATTAGTGATGATTTTATTTATATGTAAAGAGAAAACGGTTTAATGACACCTTCTGGTATGTTACTTTTGATAACTCTTTTCTAGTAATTCATCTAACTCATCATATAGAGATAACTAGTGTGGATTAAGTGTACTTTATAAGTTACGAATAATTATCTGAATAATATGTGGTGGTATGGGACATTATGTTATTTGTGTGATTGTTCATTGTAAATAAATGTCACTCAAACAAGGATACGATCATGTGTGTATAGTGATACTCATTGTGGTACGAGTATTTCATAACCATGTGTCGGCAAGAGGTTGTAGCTCTAGTATATCTTACTTATGTATTGACTTATATGCAGCCGTGTGTTGGCTTACAACTAAAGCCTTGGGTTGATATAGGTAAGGTGAACTATATGTTGTCCATATTGTGTCCATCTCCCTTTTTGATTCAGAAGAGAACCAGATTGGACAATATGTACCCTGACGACCTGATCATGGGCAACGTCCCAGATCCATGACACTATTGTTGTTTGTCCCTTCGATGCGCATCACTTGATTGGTATTTAGTAGCCCCTTGTGTCGCAAATGATAGTATCCTGTTACCATTAGGATCTAAGCAGGGTCTTAACTAAGGCTACAGGTAGATAAGCCATTGATGGATATGGTTATGATGTCCGTCGAGGAAAAGGAAGACTATAGGAATATACAGTACTGCATGAGAGGCGAGTAATCCTAGGTTCCTGGAGCGTGCTGTGTGCTATCAGTTTCCCTTTTGATTCCAGTAAACCCGTTATGATAATGGATTGGAATACATGTCCCTGTCCTATAATGAGTTGACTATCCTAGAGTCGTGTGTCAAAAGTGTAGTGAGTCTCTATTATATCCATACTGTTTAATGATTATTCATTTTATCGGTTTAATTATGATAGACTTGGGAATGTCCAATATATTATTTTAGAGCATTGCTGTGTGCTAGCCCAATGTATTAATTCAGGGCATTGTCTTGTGAACTTGTTGTATTCATCTTGGACATTGCTCTATTACGTTGATTTACTTAATGTTTTATATTCTTCAATGTTGCTTAATTATATAGATGATTTACCTATTGGATTTGGTATGCTTGATTTCTACCGATTTGATTTATATGGGCAATGACATTTTTCTGTATGGATTTCTAATAGATGTGATTTTATGATATTTTGAATTTGTACTTCATCATTATTCTCTTTATACTACCGTTATATGTTACATTATATCCATCATTGCAGTCATAGTCTGACCCGCATGTTATTATAATACTCAGGTATGCTCGAGGTATTTCAAGTTTAAGAACAGATTGACTAGTATTTGGATACTCTAAGCATAGAAGAAGGATATGATTTATTTATAATATCTTGTTTAAGTATACTTTAATTCAGGTATAATAATTTGTGTAAATATTTTCTATTATATTTTACTGCTACGTTTACTCACTCTGTGTTCTTTAATTATTATATATATTTTGCGTATTGTTCTATCCCGGCGATACACTAATTTATTGCTTTGTACCGAAATCATGTACGAATATGGTAAGTTCTATTGATGTTTGAGATTTGTATCTATGTTGGTCCAAGGGCACATTCACGTATGTTCCCTATATCACTTCATTCTCCGTATAACTCGACACTATTACTTTGTAATACTATTGGGTAGTATAGATATAGAAATGGAAGTGTTACATAACGGTATCGAAGCGAGTTTCAGAATAATACATAGTACATATATAAGAGACATGAGTCGTTGGCCTATAGGAGACTTAATGTCTGTAACAACCTATAATTTTGATTTTTTTTAAATAGTAATATTTCATCAGTTTAAACATTCAAGTTTAATCCAAATTTAATAAATAATGAGAAAATCAAATATAACGAATCGATTTTTAATGACGTATTTTCAGTTTAATTTATTTGATTTTTTCGTAATTTTAATTGAAAACTATTTGAATTATCTTTTGTCGTATTTTACAGCAAAAGACGGTATTTTAGTAATTTTATCGAATTAGATAATCAATGTATTTTATTATTGATTTGAGATAGTGTCGCATTTTTATGGAGTCGTATTTTTTATTTCAATCGTTCGCGGTCCGTATATGAACAGAATGTTGTGTAGCGGAGTACCACAAATAGTGCTTTTTCTAACTTTCTAAAGTCAAATCAAATTCAAATAGTCGATTAATGGTAATTGACCTTGATATGAAATGTTGCATGATAAATTTTTTTAGCTTGAGATATAAGTTAAGTAAATTTGATTTCTTTATAAAATCAATCACTTCAAAAAAATTAAAGAAAGGAATTCACTTTTATTCACTTTCTCTTTTGCTTCCGTTTCATTTTCATTTCTTGAATCTAAGAAAAACAAACCCACCTCCAAAAGAAAATCAAAAAATAATAATACACTCAGCTAAAAAATACAATACATGATTCATTGGGATATGGCCAAATTCTTCATTTTGGTATGGGTTTAGTGAGGACTATCATGTTCGACATAGTGGATGAGAACCTGGGTTTTAGATTTCTAAGAATCTAGGCGATGTGAGGCTACGGGGTTCATTTCGTTGGGTTTCTCTCTTCGAAGAGCATCCTAGGCCGAATTTTGTGGGGGTGCAATCAAGTTTTGGGGATTCCAACTTTTAGGCCAGGAGGAGTGAGGAGCAGGTTATGGGTCATGTTCTAGTAAGGGAAGCCAGAGGTGATTTCGAAGGTGGGAATGGACACAGGGCACAAAGAGGAGTCAATTAGTGGCCGTTAGAGGTGTTTTGGGTGATTGTGGTGGTATGTGACATTAGGACAGTAAATGCAAGGCTTCAAGTTACTATTGGGAGATGGGGTTGACCTTGAATGATTTGGTTGGTAGGGTGGAGATTATGAAGAGAAGTATGGTGGTGAAAACATTTGGTTGAATCATTGAGTGTGGAGTGAAATGGGAGGATACAGGGAGGTTGTGTATGGCCATGTGCATATCGGTGTGTAGGGTTTTAGTTTGGCGAAGAAAGGATTTAAGATGGGATTAGGTTTGGATAATTAATTATTAAAGTAATTAACGTAATTAATTATTTTAATTAAATCAAATTCTTATAAATCCAATAACTCTCTTAAGCAATGTCCAATCGAGGAACAACATATTGCATTGCACTTATAATAGCAGTAGATACGCTCTGGAATTTGGTTCGTCGAATTCAGAGCAAATGGAATTTTGAGCTGAAACCAAACTGGAACGCTCCAACAATAACTGGAATTTTGGTGAGTTAACTCACGCCTATTTGAATACTATGATGATTTATAGTATATAAAATTATTGATTATATGATTGGATGTTTATTTATTGATTGTTTGGTGTAGATGAATTTCCACTCTTAAAAGTGGTTAATGTATGAAATGATTTGTAGGGAATTTATTAGACGTAGAGGGAATTTGTAGAGGGATCCAATGAGATTCCTCCCCACTGTTGATTTGATTTCATTTATTTATTTATTATATAAATTCTTGAGTGTCATAATTTGATAATTTTTCTATTTTGTCTATGACATTGCTATATGTTAAAAGTTGACCCTTTTAGTAATAAAGGTAATAGTAGCATTGTTTGAGTGTTATGGTAGCTCTAAGCCTCTTTTCGAAGTCGAAAAGTCATGAATTTAAATTGACTTCAATTTTATAACAATTTGAAGTAAAGTATTTTGTATAAGTTAAATTATTATTATTACCATTAATGTTTTAAAGTTCTTAATTATTATGTTTTAAAGATAATTTAATTATTTTATTTATAATGCTTTAAAGTTATTTAATTATTATATTTATAATATTTTAGAGTTATTTAATTATTATATTTATAATATTTTTCAAGCTATTCAACTATTATGATTATTACTATTTTAAAATTATTTACTATTACTAGTAATATTTTTATTATAATTTATTAGTATTGTTATTAATGTTGTAAAAGTTAAATTATTATTATGATAATTGATTCTTTATAATGTTTTTTCTAAACTTAATTATTATCTATTAATGA
This sequence comes from Allium cepa, assembly GCA_030765085.1. NCBI lineage: Eukaryota > Viridiplantae > Streptophyta > Magnoliopsida > Asparagales > Amaryllidaceae > Allium > Allium cepa. The sequence goes on along the minus strand of CM060932.1, from coordinate 1,025,535,574 downwards.
TGTTTGAAGGTATATTATTATATTTATTTTATTAATGATATTTAAAGCTATTATTTTATCAATAATATTTAAAGTTATTTAGTTAATAATTATTTTATTTATAATATTATTTAAAGTTAAGTAATATTTATTCATATTTTTTAAAGTAAATTAATTATTTTATTTAAGGTGTTTGAAATTAAATTAATATTTTGTTAATGATTGTTTAAAGTTATTATTTTTGTTGATGTGGCTTAAAGATAATTAAATAAAAGTTGCTTGTAAATAATAACTGGTTTATTAAAAGGAGTTTTTAAATAATAAACTACTTTATTAACGAACCATTTTAATGGGAAGGTTTTTATATATAATAATTGGAAAGGGATCTTGAAAAATTGGAAAGTGGTTTTATAAATGATTTTAGATATTTATAAAGGAGCTTTATAAGTAAAGTGGGAGTTGATAAAAGGAGTTTTATAAATTGGTTTGGAGACTTATAAATGATATATTTATAAATAAAAGAGATTATTAAAGGGATTTACAGGAGTAATTTACAAAAGGAAATGAGATTAGATTTCCCTAAAATGACATTCTTAATTTTGGTGGCATGGAACATTTGTTCCATACTCAACACCGAAGGAATAATGTTTGGGGTTATTCTTATCCATTTTAAACAATATTTGTTTTTGGTCCTTTTAATATGATTTTTTAAATAAGAATTTTTTTAAATTATTTTGTGAATATGCTTATACCATTGTATAAGTACATGAGAAGTTTTCCAAGTATAGAAAGTGAAATGGTTTGTGAATATACTTATACCGTTGAGATAAGTATATGAGTATTTTAATAAATAATTTAAAAGTATATTTAGTTAATAAAAGATTTATTTAAATGAAGCTTAGTGGTTTTTATGTGAAATTAAATATCTGGATTGATGTTTGTTGTTTATTTAATAGTTAAATAACCAACTACTAAATCTTAGTTAGTTTTGACTTAGGAAGTAAATAAGAGCTTCGCGTGTTCATACGATTTGAGATCTCCAAGGAGCACCCATTCTGGTGCAATCTCTCTAGCTTTAAGGGATATGTTAAGATTCCCTTTGGACTCTGGTATAGTCTGTTTACTTCTGAAAGAACAGAGAATGAGTTAAATATAAAATTATTAGTTGTTGGATCGAAGAGACCGAGATTGGATATGTTATCCAAAAACCACTACGAACCAACATAAGCGTTCGAATGACAGACATCTTAAAGATGATTATTTACGGAGGCGGAGTTATTTGAAGTGCAAGGGCTACTTGCTACTAGTTCTAAGGGTGATTTCAAAATGGATGTAGTAGATCTAATGCCTTTAGTTTGCTCATATCCTAAACAATTGATTTAGATGAATGCTGGCATTGCATTCTGCTTGGAGGGCAGTGTTAGCACCCTAAGTGGTAACTGCTAAGAGGAAAGGTAAAAATGTAGCCTTATAAGCCTCACAATTGGAAATGGCTAAAATCTGAGGATATGCTTCACGGCTATGTGGATCACTCCCATTAAGGTATGGTCATCACCCTTTATAGATCACTATTATGGATTAGATTGTGCATGAGAGCTCTTAAAAGAAATGTTATAAAGTCAATTTGGGGTGATGACATATTTGGTGCTATCCAATAAGGGGTAGGGCCAGTCTTAAGTCGTTAGGAGTCCATGTGTGGCTCTTAGTGTATATTTTATCTAGAGATGCACTGTGACAGGTAGTGCCTCGGTGCCTTGTCAGTATATGGAATCCAATCTCCAAACGTGCCTTTATGGGCTTAGTTATGCCCAACCTTGTTGAAATGTGAAATGCAAGAATTATAGCTATTTTATATATTTATTTTGAACCTTAGACATTATTATAATACCACTGGAATAATCAATAGAAATGTTTTGTTTATCGTAGGGTAAAAACAAGTCCGCGTTTATGTGCGGCGTGGTCTTACGAGATACATTTTATTTTTAAAGAGTTTTATAGATATATAAATCCATATGATTTGATTGAGTTTTCTCATGCTAGCGTATCAGACTGATTCAGACGTTATTTTCTTATAATGCTCGGGTCAGCCTGAGCATATTTCTAGATTTAGCTGGATGCTTTGGAGCTTTAGAAGACGAGCTGGATGCCATCAAGATATATTCTCATATTTCATCTTCTGCTTATTTGTTCTGTTTGTTCTTGTCTGTATTTATCAGCAATTGAAAGGACATGCTATTATAATTGTCCAAGCTAATGATAAGTAGTACTCTGATTGATATATGTATATAAAAAATTTCTTTTGTAAAGACTTGTGTATATTATATATTTCTTGTCACGATGTGAGATTCTGTTCTATCTTTTCTCACCCCCAATAATCTATCTTTCTAACACTTGGATATCCCACATGCGAATAGCTTGGATGTATTAGTGTCAATTTCAAGGGGTATAAAAGCTGGGTTGTTACAATGTCTCTATCCCCTTGGGTGTTTTAGGGTAGTTAGTTTACAGTATGGAATGATGGATTTATAAATACATTACTTACTATATGATGATTACCGATGTAATCATATGGAAGCGTATTTGTATTTCGCTTAATATTTTATTTTATTTTTGAATATGAAATGTGAGATGATTGACCTGTGGTGGCTGAAGAAAAATTATTATATTCTAAACCGTTGGTGATCAAAGTGCCTAGCGCTATTTGAAGAATTATTTTCCATTGTGTGTATCGATTATTTGTTTCTATTTTGTTTAGTTAGTAGATAATTCCTCGTATTAAAATTTGCATTTATTTATACTAATATCTTGTGGTGACTTCGGTGTTGTAGTACCACTATGAAATTTTAAAGGTTGTATTTTTCAGCATAATATTTTATTTTAGATATTAATATGTAATTTAATTTTGATATAATTTGTTAATGTGTGATTTTTGAATTTTTGGATGTAATTTGTTATTAATTTTGGAAGTTTTTGTAATATTTCAATGAAAGCATGTTTATGGTTTTAAAATTTATCTATTTAGTATAAGAAAATATTTTATGGAAGCAAGTAAATATTTTCATTAGAATTTTTTTTGATGAAATCTACATTTGTAGAAGAAGTACCCAATTAAGATTTATTGATTTTTAAAGCAAGATGTTATAAAGGTGTGTACATAAATTATCTGAAGAAATTTTGAATAAATTGGTGTTAATCTATCATCGAGTGCTTTAAGAATTCTGGTTGATGCACCTACCTAACATTATCGATAGAGATTCCTAAACACCACAACAAGATATATCGACATAAAGTTTTGAGATGTATTAAGAAGTTTTGAAAAACTTTGTAAATTTTTGAATGTTTGGTAAAGATTTATAAGGAGATGAAATAGTTTGGAAGGAAATAAATGTTTCTAGAAAAGTGTAATATTTTTTCTATTAATTTTGGAAGAAAGCTATACTTTAAAAAATATTTAGAAATTTTAGAATTTTTTTTAATTCGGAATTCTATATTTGAGTATCAATATCTTTATTGCAAATTCTTAATATTTTAAAGATATTTTTTTTAATTTTCATAAGTTTGTATGCATGTATTATGATGATAGTAGTCATTGGGTATTAGTGGAGAGTTGAGGACAATGGTGAGGCAATGTTGATCACCCGGTCAACATTGTAGCCAATTGTTAAAGTGATCTATAAGAAATTCCTAACGAGGCACCATTAATATATTTTATGATTAAATTTTGAATTGCTGATATGTGATGTGGTGATTTTATATTTTGCATGTTGAATGACTGTAGACGTTATTAATGAATGGAGTGATATACTATGTTGTGATAATTTGCAATATAAATTTGTAAGTTTAAAATGATTTTATTTGAACTACTACAATAGTTTTAATATAAAAGAGTGAAAGATTTAGATAAATTTATTTTGTGATTAATAAGCGTTTGGAGAATTTTTTTAATGACGAGTTGAAATATATAACTAAATATTTGTAAGATTTTGGTTTGCAGGTTTTGCGGTAAAGTGAGATTTGGAATTGAATTAAGCAATAAGGATTTTTTGAAAAATAGGATTTAAGTTTTGAAATAAGGATTCAAGAAGATTTTGTTTATCATGTTTAAGCATTAACAGAAAATTTTCATTTTGTAAGGATAGATTATGGATTATGTAAAGTGGAATTTAAAAATATTTATTGTTGTTAGTTTTTTATATTGAAACTAATTTTTATTTAAAGGGTATATAAATTTTTGTAGAAAATGATAATGTTTTGATTAAAATAGTCAGGCATTTTAAACGAAGAATTCAATTTTATTAAAATTGATTGTGTTCGAAATGAGAAAAAAATTATTTTTGAAAATCCAGATTTTAATATTGAGGTTGGAAGATATGTGAAATGTATGTAATTATAATTTTGTAAATAAAGGAAAACTTATAAAGTTTTATTTAGAAGTAAAAGATTGCTTTTAATATGACTATGTGTATTCATTTGAAAAATCATTTTATAAATCAAGTTTGTAAGTTATTGATTTTAAATTTAAAGTCAAGTTATGTTTTAATGATATATGACCCTAGAAAAGTTTCAGAAACAAAATAAATATTTTATTTTCAGTGTTTTACAAAATTTTAAGGTATACAAATATTTAGTTTTCTGCAATATAAATATGCGATAAAAAGTTTTTTTTAAAAGATTTACAACGTAAAGTGATAAGAATCTTGAAGATAGTAGAGTTACAAATTGTATTCCTTATCATTGTTTCTAAAGTAAAATACAGTGAGATGTTTTAACATATTTTGATAGTTGTAAATCTGCTTGAAATGATACTTTACAAATATGAAATTTTAAAATAATTGATTGTAAATTTCAAATTGTTCTATAAGTTGATTATTTATGAGTTTAGAAAAATTTGAAGACAGACCACAAAAAATTTTCTTACAGTGTTTAATGAATTTTAAAATTTGCTTTGTGAAGTTAGAATTTGAAGTAGAAATTTGATTTAAAAAGTTATCTATTGTCAAAAAAATTGAAAATTATTTTATTTATGAGTACTTGTGTTGTAGGTATTAGTTGAATTTTTTTTAATATTAATTCATGGTTATTATCCCAATTGAGTTGTTTAACTCATAACCTACAACCACTAACGATGGGCATGGGATGATAAACTATTGCATTTTAATGTTACCAAGGAAATTAACTATAGATGTTGCATAATTGAGTTTTATTGATATATAATTGTTTTAACTATGTTGAGTGTAGTGAAGCTAATTATTTTTGTTTTTTTATGGATTTTCCCTATAGGAAGTTGCGAGGACACAATTTTCTTAAAAGGGAGTTTGTAACAACCCAATTTTTTAAGTATTTAATAATAAATATTTAGTTAATTAAAAATGGAATTTTAGAATTTAAAATGAACAATACGAATTATTTTGATAAGAGAATAAATTTATTAATATAGTCTTAAATTTATATTGGCAATTGATTTAAATAAAATGATTGATTAAATAAATTAAATTATGGTAAACTATTTTATAAAATAAATAAAGTTGTAGTTAATTGAAAAGTGATTTTGCGAAAGTAATTTTTTTTGAATTGGGCTTGTATATATTTATTTCCTAAGGTAAATAAAAGAAGAAAAGAAATAGAAAACAAAATGAATCTCATATATTTAAGCCCATCAACCCTAAACTTGCACTTTGTTTCCTTAGAATTCTATATCCAGATTTCTCCATCTCCTGATGCATCTTTCCTCAATTGTAAATGAAACCTAAGCTAGTTCGTTTACTGACTTTAGAAAATAAAATTTTCACCAAACCCTCATCAATTTAACAATTAATAATAAATCAAATAAATTATGTTATATCTCCAAATTTGAGTATGTGGTTTCTGGCATCATTATGCATCTATGGCATGTTGCATGTTGTGTTGAGTTGCTGAGAGAGTGCTGTGCATGTGCGTGTGGGTAAAGAAGGAGGAGGGAGATGTAAACACAACTTTCGAGTGAGTGATTTACTCACAAAATCTATGTCTATATCTGTAACGACCGAAAAATTTTAACGATTTTTATAACATAATTAACTAAATTTTTATTGAAAATAAACAATTAAATTTTAGTAATGAAAATTTGATATTTGAAATACGTTTATTTAGACGTAGCAAGTGTCAGATTTTCATTTCAAAATAATTAAGTTTGTTCAGTTGTGAAATTTCAATTTTAAAATTTTAAAATCAGTTAATTGGATGAAAATTAAATATTTATGAAATCTGGATATTTTTATATGATAAAATTGTAAATTAATTTTGGAGTGAGTCGTCGTATTTCGTTTCGCTAAATTTGGACTGCTCTAACTCCGTTTATCTTATTTTCGACGGTTTAGCAGCGAAAATCGAGTTTTGATAGGATAGTCATATCTCTAATATCTGTGTATCAATCTATTCATCTCATCGTGCTGACCACTGTAGTGTATTCATTCCTATAATTCGGCATTCGATATGCGACAAAATCTACGAATTGATTTGCTCTATCGGTTCCCTTTTGGGCCTTGTTGGGTTTCCTTGTGTCTTTCCACTAGCCCCGTATAATTCCAATATTCATTAGTTTTAATAATGTCTGAATTCACATTTTGACCTTTGATTGTCCCCTGGTTTCGATATTTATATTGATGCGTCCCTTCAACTCATTCCCTTCCCATTTCATTTTATGTGCTGTTGGTTCCATTTCTCTGTTCCCCTTTTAATTTTTGTCTTGTCTGCTCCACTAAAAAAGAATAAAAAAATTATAATATAAATTATACGAAGCAAGACTGATTTGCGACCTGCTTTCTTCTTCCCCTTAGCTTGAAACCAATGAACTACTCCAACCCTCCAGCCCTGAGCAATCCTTGTGCCGCCTCCGCCTCGAATCCCTCTCCACCATGTTAAATAACCAAGCTGACAGTCCAAACGCTACAACCGAGACCCATCCCCTCTCCGATTCAAACACCCTCAGCCATGTCCCAAACCTCGAATAGCCTCATCTCTAAAGCACAACAGCTCCAACTCCTCATCGTGCAACCTTCCACCTCCCTCGGCAATCTACTCTCGTCTAGCCATCCGAGCCACTTCCACCAATAGTACAGCCTCCGACCATTTTACTCCCTCCGACCGACAATTTGCCTACAGCGGCCCACTACAAACACAACCCGAGCAATCCCTCCGCCTCAGTCAACTGGATCCTCCGCCAACCAAAACTCACCGACCTTCCAACGTCCTCAACATTCACTCGGCCTATCTCGCTTTGCTTCACGTCCACACTCCTCTGCTTACAAATGTCACTTCCCATTGCAGATTCAACATAGCAGCCATGGCCTCGTTTCTCCACCACCTTACTATTGATCCACCACCACACAGCAGCCCAACCTCTATGTGCCGAGCCTTTCCCATATTTTCCCTGAGTTGCTTGTGCGGCAAGCTTCTCCCTCCACTTACTGTTTATATATATATATATATATATATGAAAGTTATATATACATATATATGTTGTTTGTGATATATATATATATATATATATAGTAAGTTTGTAAAGTAGCATTAGATGATTGTTTATATATAATAGCAAAGTAAGTATATATAAAACATGTTTTAAAGTGTTTAGTTAAATTTGTGTTAATATTTTCAAATAGATTTTTTAATAACTTTATATATATATATATATATATGTATGTATGTATGTATATATATTCCAGCATTCCTTTTGCTTGGAGTTTGCATTCTTTTGCATGGAGAAGCTATTCATTCACATCTCTACCTAGCCTTCTCCTCTTATATGAGGAAAAGTATTTGTATATGTTTAGAATATTTTTATTTTTATTTATGAAAATATTTTAAATTAGATTTTTTTGAAATAAGTTTATATATATATATACTTATTATGTTTAAATATTTAAGTCAAAAGAATTTTGGAAGGAAATATGCGTTTAAAAATTAAATATTGATTTTAAAATATAATATATATATATTTTGTTTTAAAAATGTGTTTTAAATTTGAATATTGATTTTAAGAAAGAAAAATGAAATATATCTCTTTGATTTCCATCGAATCCAGTTCATCGTGCTTCGCTTTTGTTTCGCCGCTGTCCAGAATTGGTCGCAGCAACCTCTAACTTGTCCGTGCATCTCATTCTTGTTATTTCTCTAGCCATGAAAGGTGTGCAATCACTCACGATTAACATTCTTATATTTAGTAAATTGGTCTTACATGAAATGACGATTGAAATATGTTGTTAAATTTGAATTGTTAGTTATTTAGTTATTAAATATGATATATTATTCGCATTTGTTAACCTATGCTAATTGAGAACATTGACACCAATAACCTGTTAGTATGTGTATATCATATTTAATTTGACAATTTGATCATATTGCCATTGATATGCTATGTTATTTTATGCTATTATTTTATCTATTCTCACTCTGCAAGTTCCCTATTAGTTTAGGAATTCCTATGAGTTGAAATGATACATATCCGAACGATATTATAGATTAGCGGAAAATCGTTATGGGTTGAAATGAGAAACCCAAGCAATTTTCATTGATTTTAAAATTTTGAGATTGCGGGTTGAAATGATATATAGCCGTAAAATTTAAATTGCGGATTGAAATGATGAATATCTGTAACGACCCAGAATTTTTGATAATTAAAATATGAATATTTAATTAATTTTAAATATTAATAAGTGAATTTATAAGTTGAATAAATTTTATTTTGAATTATTGGATTTAATTGGATAATTAAATCGATAATTTAATACGTTAAATTATGGAAATAATTGAAAATTGAGTTAAATATGATTGAAAATGATTTGTAAAATTTTATTTTACCATATGGGAGTTAGAACGATATTTTAGAACTTTTAAAATCGAATTTAGAGTTAAATTGTGAAAATTGAATATTTTAATATTTAATCGACTAGTGAAAATAGTCAATTTTTGAACAGTCTCAGAATTGAACGAAACCAGTTCCATTGGATCCGTAATAGTTAGTTATTACCGGATTTCAAATTTCGTGTCAATCGGAGTTATCGTTTGATCGTGGCAGCTCGAAACGCATCGAATCGTTTTTAATTTTAATTTGGCGAGTGAAAATAGCCATTTTTCAAAAAGTCTCGGATTTCGACGAAACTAGTTTCATCGGATCCGTAATGTGATATTATTGTAAGGTTTCAAATTTCGTGTCAATTGGATTTACCGTTTGTCCGGTACAAATTAAAACGCCTAGAAATCGACTTAAATCAGTTTAGTTCAAATTGAGCATTTACAGCCATAACTCGCACAGATGTCCGAATTAGCTTCCAAAACCTGTTACATTATGTCCGGAACGCGGGGTAAACCCTAGAAACGCTGGTTACGGCGCGTAAATCGGAGTTCGGAATTTTCGGGATGAATAGTGTTTCGTCGGTTCCTTATAAATAGCCACCATTCACAAATAAAAAAATAAAAAATAAAAACCTAATCTAACCCTAGCCGCCAGTTTCATATGGATGGCCAGAATTTAATCCCTTTCTTCCCTCAATCACTCACAATCCGTTGACATTCACGCGAAGTGTTCAACAACAACATTGAAGAGCATGAAGAGAGCTAGAGATCTAAACGGTGATGATGGATTTTGGTGCAACGGAGGGGGAGATAAATGAGGCCGATTGCAGCGACTTGCGCACGCATTCCAAGGCTAGAGAGGAGGCCGAGCTTCACTAGCTTAGGGCCGAAGGTAGCTCAGGTCAAGAGCTTCGATTTGCAACTTCCTGATCAAATTCTAGTGGAGCGAGGTGGATGCAAGAAATAACCCTAGTATTTGAGTAATGGGTTCATATGCGCGTATGGTTATCTGGGAAGAAACGTGAGGGAGAGGGAGAAGGGAAACACGGCCCCGATGCCTTCAGGTTGAAATCCAACGGCCTGTAATAAGTTGAGTTTGAAAATAGAAAGTTTATATTGTAATTTGTATATAAATAAATTCGTGTAAAGTTAAAAATCAATATCTTTTTCATACGAGGTCGAAAACGCGCGAAACCAGTTGCGTTGGAATCGTATGGACGAGCACTACGCTATGGAGTTGGTTTGGAGTCGTTTGGAGTTAGTGAGAATTTCTTGTAAAATTAAACGTCCGTTTAATTTTATTCGAAATAAATCGCTAAAACGGAATTTAAAATCAAGGTGAGAACTTCTCACTCAATCGAATCAGTTTCGATTTTATTTTAAATAGTTAGATTTAAAATATTAGAATGCATGTTTGAATGTTGATTGATATCTATTGATTATTAAAATAGACATTATACGCCGTTAGTAAGCGGATGTTATTTATTAAAAACATATACCGCGAATATTTCATAAACAGTGAAATTGGTATTATAAATAATATCAATATATATATATTGGCATATGTATATATTGCAGTTGTTGATTCCCCGCATTTTTTAGCGGACGAGACCCTATTGCGCCGTCTATTAAGCGGATAATATTTAAATCCCATATACCGCGATAATTTCGTACTGGAGCGAAATTGGTATTGTGCTAATGTTTGTGGATGCAGGAAAACAGGTTGGAGGGATCCAACTGGATTCCTCAACAGTTTTTATTTAATTTCAGATATTTTGATATTTGATTGATTATCATATCGATATATGATATCGTTGTTGTCGTGATTGACTATTTGGTGTGTAGCATCATTAGACCCAGATTTTGGGATTTTAAAATGATTTTAAAGTGATTTTAGAAAGTATACGTTTTATAAAATAATTTTGGAATTGATCCATTTTAAATAAATAAACGTTATAATTTTTAATGTTATAAAAATTATGATTTTTGAGAAATATAGTTAAAAACTGATTTTTGAGAATATGATGCTATTGAGTTTATAAAATAGTTTAATCGAGATATTTTAGAATTATTGTGAAAAGTTTAAATATAGGATTTATAAAATTTAATTATTTTAGGAATCAAAATGGTGAAATAATAGAGGAGATTAAAGAAGTTTTAAAAGAATAATATAAATTGAATTATATTAAGAGATTTATAAATGGATATTTATAAATTGAAATATGGACATTATAAAACGAGTTTTTATAAGTGTTTGAGTGAAGTGAAAATAAATTTCATAATATAAATGGAATTTATAGAATTTTAAACAGTGAAGTTATAAATGGAATTTTATAAACAGTAGGTTTACAAAATTTATAAAGTTATTGAAAGAACGAATTTTGGATAAATAAATGAATCTTATAAGTTATAAGATTTATGATTTGGAAAGTCTTTGAAAGAACGATTTTGTAAAATAATCGTTTTATAAGCATTTGACTTATAGTATGAACTTTTAGTTTATAATTGAGTTATAAACTGGAATAGGTTAATAAAAGAATTTATAAAAAGGAAGGCTTTATAAATAAATAGAAATGGAATTTATAAACGTTGTTTTATAAATTCGCAAATGACTTATTTTGACAAGAAAATTTGTTGAAACCTATAAATGGAGTTATATTCACATTTTTGAATAGTGAATAATCCTTTAAATTAAAATGAATAAAAGGATGAAATTGTTAATGAAGTATATTCACGTTTTTGAATAGTGAATAACACGTTAAAGAAATTGTTTTGGATTTGGATGTTTTAAATAGAATTAAAACGATCGAACAATGTTTTAAAATGTGTTGAGATTCGAAACCATAGATTTCAACATTTATTGTTGAAATAGACGTTTTCGAGAAATAGAAGGAGATGATGGACTATAACACTGTGGTTATAGTAAATGATTTCCGAAAGGAAATGTTTTGTATAGTATTGGGATTTATATATCTATTTAATTTCGAATCCCTATACTAGTGAATTTGGGTTGTCGTAACGTTGTTTTACGTAACATTCGTTTTGGCCCAAATAAATATGTTTAAGAGAATGATTTCCTTAAAGAATGAAATATATACTTAATTTCGATTTAAGTATATTGAATATTTTCCAAGTGTTGAAAATAAATAAAATTTGTGAGTTACTTATTAAATAAGTATGGAATTGTTTTCCAATATGAAGTGATATTTAGAATTCATCTTTTTGAAGATAAATTGAAAATGGATAATTGAAAACGTATGTCAATAGATATTGTGAAATGTAAATTCACTAAGGAATTTATAAAAGAAAGTGAAATTGGTTTAAAAATAAATATTGATTTATTTTTGAAGTGTTGAAAATTATATATCTAGTGAAGATATTTTGGAAAATAAATAATTTGGAAAATTATTTGGAAACTGGTGATGTGTGCATGTCCAGTGATAGTTCAATAACCGACTATCAATATTTCCCTTTGAATGGGTAATTAATGTGATTTGTTTGAATGTGAATGCTACACTTATTTTTGAATAAGCGCTCACTATTCGGGTTAACCGGGAAAGGACCATGGGGTTGTATAACCCATTCCGATTATGTGATACGTCGTTATAATTGCATTGAAGATCGGTGTTGAAGACCCGGTATTTGCGAGAGCGATAGGATGACCTGTCGATTTACTCTGCACCGAGTTGCTCCGGTATAGAGTTCTCCATATGTGATGGTGAATCCGATCAGGATTGTGAATATCCGGATTGCAAGGACTTCTTTGTAAGTGCCTTCGGTTTTGTTCGAGCCCGGAACAGACTTGTATGGATTGTATGTCTGACATTACAAGTTGAGATGTAAAGCCGATTTCTTTCAAATATATTTCTGTTGGTGGCGAAGAATTTATTCTTTTAGCTTAACACCCTTCTCTGAGACGTACGAGCTCAGAGGTTATATAGTTGAAGTTATCAGCGATATATTCCCAATTTGGTAATGTGACATGCTGAGTGTTGCTGAAATGATCATTGTGTTGATTATTGTGATAGGATCATTTATTTGATCGTCTATCTTTGTGATCATTGTGTTGATCATTTGTTGACCCAAAGCATGGCTTTTGTATAAAGTATGTTTTTGTGGACGTGACTTCGTCGAGCCTCACACCCCGGAAATGGTCAAAACAGGAAAGATGCGGCAAGGTTATGAGGGGTAGCTCCCTTTAGGGTATGTACATTTCCTTCTGGATAGAGGTTGTATCATGGTATGGAGCCCAGATATTTAACCTATGTGGTTACTACGAATTTATTACTTTGTGGTTGTTGGTTATCGGGATCCCGTGAGAAAGGTCGTTTACGATCGGGGAATGGCGTGCTCGTGTCAGTAGTTACCCAGTTAGGGGTAACCCGGCCTTGTGTTGGCAGAGTTCCGGTTTGGTTCTCGGGGATGTCTTTCCAGAGGCATTCTCATGTGGCAATGGGAAGTTCCTTGGCCTGACCATTTGTTGGAAATTCAAAGAAACAATACGTGACTTGTACGGTTTTAGTTGTAGAACCTGCCATCTAATATGGTAGCTATTAGTAGGCATAATATAATGGTACCTATGCTGGCTAAGATTTATATTCTACTTTCGAAATGAATTTTCTACACTATGCACTAGTAATAATATCAAATGTTCTTTTTTTAAATGCGTATCAAGCATGTTTGACTATCATAAGGAGAAATCTTCTCCAAGTCTGCGTTTGCATTGTGTGTGTGGCAGGAGGTCTTATGGTAGTCTCGTTTTTAAAAGCATTGCGAATTGAATTTAAAAATATCTCTCTATTTTGATTTTAAAGTTAAATAAACTGTTTTGAGTTCTCACACCAGTCACATGACTGACTCAGAGTTTATTGTTTTCCTTCCTAAACTCTGGGTGCCCACCAATTTCCACACGGGCAGTCAAGAGTTAAGATTTATCAGGATATTCTGGATATTCTGGAGTTACTGGAGACAAGCTGGATGGCATGGCGTATACTAGTATATAGTATTTCTTTTTCCGCTGCACTGTTTGATGTTGTATATTGTTGTACACTCTGATGATATGATGTAATGTAATGTGATGTAATGTAATAACTGATATGGTTCTTTGTTTAAAGATTATTCATTTATTTATTATATGTTGTTCCGCTGCGAATTGTGAGATTCTGTTGTTGTTCTGTTGCTTTCTGTTCCGTTCTATCTTTCTATTTTGTTCTCTCTTCTCTTTTTCCTCTATTTTAAAATTTTTTATCTTCTGTTTTCTCTTTCCTCTATTATCCATCTTCATTTTCCTATCTAAATTTTCTATCTTTTTCTTTTTCTTTTCTTAAATATTTCTTAAACCCCTAAGGGTTCGTATTTTCGTTCATCTTGAATAAATCCATGGAGATTAGTGTCTATTCAAGGAGTACGGATTTACGGGTCTTTACATTTGGTATCAGAGCATATGGTTAAGCGACAACCATGGTTCTGTTGGGTATAATTCATTAGAGATAGAGTCAGTAGTACTCTAGAATGAATTTGAGTGTAATAATAGCTATGAGAGTGTATTTGTTAGTGAATATAAAAATTGTTTTATATTGTGATGATTGGTTTGTTGAGTGGTATATAGATTCTGGTTAATACGAGTAATTAACGTTGTTGATAGAGATCTATAAACACTTGAATAGAACAATTCGACACAATATTGTTTTTAAATTGGGTAAATGAAATAATTTTACCTTGATTATATTTTTTATATATAAAAGGAATAATTTTCAGAATTATTAAAGTGTATATAAGTTGATTGTTTAGTTGTTTGAATAATCTAAATAAAAGAATAATTGTATAAGAAAAAGAATTATAAGAATTGAATTATAATTAAAGTAATTTACAATTGTGAAATAAACTTATATATATATATAAGAAGTGAAACTATATGAATATATTTATGAATATGAGTTGTAATAAAAATGAACTTGAGTTATGAAATGAAATTCAACTTTTGAAATTGAATTGAATTAATGAATTGAATGGATTAAATGAATCAATTGAATGTGAATAAATTGGTATGAAATAATGAATATAAGTGTTAATTCATTAAAATCTAATGTTAGTAGAAGTTGAATGATTGAATGAAAATCAATTTAATTAAACTAATTGAAAGTGATGGTGTTGAAACTAAATTGAATGAATATAAGCAAAGGAATTTGGTTGTTATATGATTGTTAGTTGATTGTATAAAATTCATTAAGTGTTAATGAAATGGAAAGCTAAAGAAATTGAAATCCAATTGGAAGTTAAGTAAATCTTAAATAGAATTGAATTTGATTTGGAAGTAAACCAACTTGAATATGGATTAGTGAATATAAACTAATTGAGAATGAATGTTAGTAAACATCCACTGTTAATGAATCAAATGTGATTAAATTGAAAACCAATTCATTGAAATATTAATGAGAATATGAATGAATATATATTGGTTATGAATGCTAGTTGGTTGATGTTTGCATTTGTTGCCTTTACTACATTTGCTATGTTAACATATATAGTTATTATGTTGCTATATGTTGTATATCGATACTATGTTCATATATGCATGTTCTCATGTTGTTTGTTGAGTGTTTAGTAGGTGCGGATCGCGTTTGCTTCGCATTTGGAGCTCGCTTTCGCGCTATATTAGCCGTATATGCTTGCTAATAAAATATAAGGTACACATCTCGGATTACATACCGTACTTTTACACTTTTTCCCTTCGGGATGCCTCATTACTTGATGAGATGTATATTTGTGATATATATACTGTCATTTTTTTTGGATCGAGCCGCGCAAAGGAGACTATGGCGAATTTTTCCGAAAATTTAAGGCGTTAGAAAAAATTTGAGAAAATTTGGAAATTTTTGAAAACTATAACTTTGATTTGAAATTGAAAGTCAAACAATAGTAGTTGTTTTTGAAAAGATAACTAAGTATGATTTGAAAACTTAGTAAAGTATTGTAAGAAGTTTAATTATGAATTTTGGAAAGTAAATAAATTCTATAACTTTTCTTACTTATAATTTCGAGGACGAAATTCTTTTAAGGGGGGAAGATTGTAACGACCCAGAATTTTTGATAATTAAAATATGAATATTTAATTAATTTTAAACATTAATAAGTGAATTTATAAGTCGAATAAATTTTATTTTGAATTATTGGATTTAATTGGATAATTAAATCGATAATTTAATACGTTAAATTATGGAAATAATTGAAAATTGAGTTAAATATGATTGAAAATGATTTGTAAAATTTTATTTTACCATATGGGAGTTAGAACGATATTTTAGAACTTTTAAAATCGAATTTAGAGTTAAATTGTGAAAATTGAATATTTTAATATTTAATCGACTAGTGAAAATAGTCAATTTTTGAACAGTCTCAGAATTGAACGACACTAGTTCCATTGGATCCGTAATAGTTAGTTATTACCGGATTTCAAATTTCGTGTCAATCGGAGTTATCGTTTGATCGTGGCAGCTCGAAACGCATCGAATCGTTTTTAATTTTAATTTGGCGAGTGAAAATAGCCATTTTTCAAAAAGTCTCGGATTTCGACGAAACCAGTTTCATCGGATCCGTAATGTGATATTATTGTAAGGTTTCAAATTTCGTGTCAATTGGATTTACCGTTTGTCCGGTACAAATTAAAACGCCTAAAAATCGACTTAAATCGGTTTAGTTCAAATTGAGCGTTTACAGCCATAACTCGCACAGATGTCCGAATTAGCTTCCGAAACCTGTTCCATTGTGTCCGAAACGCGGGGTAAACCCTAGAAACGCTGGTTACGGCGCGTAAATCGGAGTTCGGAATTTCCGGGATGAATAGTGTTTCGTCGGTTCCTTATAAATAGCCACCATTCACAAATAAAAAAATAAAAAATAAAAACCTAATCTAACCCTAGCCGCCAGTTTCATATGGATGGCCAGAATTTAATCCCTTTCTTCCCTCAATCACTCACAATCCGTTGACATTCACGCGAAGTGTTCAACAGCAACATTGAAGAGCATGAAGAGAGCTAGAGATCTATACGGTGATGATGGATTTTGGTGCAACGGAGGGGGAGATAAATGAGGCCGATTGCAGCGACTTGCGCACGCATTCCAAGGCTAGAGAGGAGGCCGAACTTCACTAGCTTAGGGCCGAAGGTAGCTCAGGTCAAGAGCTTCGATTTGCAACTTCCTGATCAAATTCTAGTGGAGCGAGGTGGATGCAAGAAGTAACCCTAGTATTTGAGTAATGGGTTCATATGCGCGTATGGTTATCTGGGAAGAAACGTGAGGGAGAGGGAGAAGGGAAACACGGCCCTGATGCCTTCAGGTTGAAATCCAACGGCCTGTAATAAGTTGAGTTTGAAAATAGAAAGTTTATATTGTAATTTGTATATAAATAAATTCGTGTAAAGTTAAAAATCAATATCTTTTTCATACGAGGTCGAAAACGCACGAAACCAGTTGCGTTGGAATCGTATGGACGAGCACTACGCTATGGAGTTGGTTTGGAGTCGTTTGGAGTTAGTGAGAATTTCGTGTAAAATTAAACGTCCGTTTAATTTTATTCGAAATAAATCGCTAAAACGGAATTTAAAATCAAGGTGAGAACTTCTCACTCAATCGAATCAGTTTCGATTTTATTTTAAATAGTTAGATTTAAAATATTTGAATGCATGTTTGAATGTTGATTGATATCTATTGATTGTTAAAATAGACATTATACGCCGTTAGTAAGCGGATGTTATTTATTAAAAACATATACCGCGAATATTTCATAAACAGTGAAATTGGTATTATAAATAATATCAATATATATATATTGGCATATGTATATATTGCAGTTGTTGATTCCCCGCATTTTTTAGCGGATGAGACCCTATTGCGCCGTCTATTAAGCGGATAATATTTAAATCCCATATACCGCGATAATTTCGTACTGGAGCGAAATTGGTATTGTGCTAATGTTTGTGGATGCAGGAAAACAGGTTGGAGGGATCCAACTGGATTCCTCAACAGTTTTTATTTAATTTCAGATATTTTGATATTTGATTGATTATCATATCGATATATGATATCGTTGTTGTCGTGATTGACTATTTGGTGTGTAGCATCATTGGACCCAGATTTTGGGATTTTAAAATGATTTTAAAGTGATTTTAGAAAGTATACGTTTTATAAAATAATTTTGGAATTGATCCATTTTAAATAAATAAACGTTATAATTTTTAATGTTATAAAAATTATGATTTTTGAGAAATATAGTTAAAAACTGATTTTTTAGAATATGATGCTATTGAGTTTATAAAATAGTTTAATCGAGATATTTTAGAATTATTGTGAAAAGTTTAAATATAGGATTTATAAAATTTAATTATTTTAGGAATCAAAATGGTGAAATAATAGAGGAGATTAAAGAAGTTTTAAAAGAATAATATAAATTGAATTATATTAAGAGATTTATAAATGGATATTTATAAATTGAAATATGGACATTATAAAACGAGTTTTTATAAGTGTTTGAGTGAAGTGAAAATAAATTTCATAATCTAAATGGAATTTATAGAATTTTAAACAGTGAAGTTATAAATGGAATTTTTTAAACAGTAGGTTTACAAAATTTATAAAGTTATTGAAAGAACGAATTTTGGATAAATAAATGAATCTTATAAGTTATAAGATTTATGATTTGGAAAGTCTTTGAAAGAACGATTTTGTAAAATAATCGTTTTATAACAATTTGACTTATAGTATGAACTTTTAGTTTATAATTGAGTTATAAACTGGAATAGGTTAATAAAAGAATTTATAAAAAGGAGGTTTTTATAAATAAATAGAAATGGAATTTATAAACGTTGTTTTATAAATTCGCAAATGACTTATTTTGACAAGAAAATTTGTTGAAACCTATAAATGGAGTTATATTCACATTTTTGAATAGTGAATAATCCTTTAAATTAAAATGAATAAAAGGATGAAATTGTTAATGAAGTATATTCACGTTTTTGAATAGTGAATAACACGTTAAAGAAATTGTTTTGGATTTGGATGTTTTAAATAGAATTAAAACGATCGAACAATGTTTTAAAATGTGTTGAGATTCGAAACCATAGATTTCAACATTTATTGTTGAAATAGACGTTTTCGAGAAATAGAAGGAGATGATGGACTATAACACTGTGGTTATAGTAAATGATTTCCGAAAGGAAATGTTTTGCATGGTATTGGGATTTATATATCTATTTAATTTCGAATCCCTATACTAGTGAATTTGGGTTGTCGTAACGATGTTTTACGTAACATTCGTTTTGGCCCAAATAAATATGTTTAAGAGAATGATTTCCTTAAAAAATGAAATATATACTTAATTTCGATTTAAGTATATTGAATATTTTCCAAGTGTTGAAAATAAATAAAATTTGTGAATTACTTATTAAATAAGTATGGAATTGTTTTCCAATATGAAGTGATATTTAGAATTCATCTTTTTGAAGATAAATTGAAAATGGATAATTGAAAACGTATATCAATAGATATTGTGAAATGTAAATTCACTAAGGAATTTATAAAAGAAAGTGAAATTGGTTTAAAAATAAATATTGATTTATTTTTGAAGTGTTGAAAATTATATATCTAGTGAAGATATTTTGGAAAATAAATAATTTGGAAAATTATTTGGAAACTGGTGATGTGTGCATGTCCAGTGATAGTTCAATAACCGACTATCAATATTTCCCTTTGAATGGGTAATTGATGTGATTTGTTTGAATGTGAATGCTACACTTATTTTTGAATAAGCGCTCACTATTCGGGTTAACCGGGAAAGGACCATGGGGTCGTATAACCCATTCCGAATATGTGATACGTCGTTATAATTGCATTGAAGATCGGTGTTGAAGACCCGGTATTTGCGAGAGCGATAGGATGACCTGTCGATTTACTCTGCACCGAGTTGCTCCGGTATAGAGTTCTCCATATGTGATGGTGAATCCGATCAGGATTGTGAATATCCGAATTGCAAGGACTTCTTTGTAAGTGCCTTCGGTTTTGTTCGAGCCCGGAACAGACTTGTATGGATTGTATGTCTGACATTACAAGTTGAGATGTAAAGCCGATTTCTTTCAAATATATTTCTGTTGGTGGCGAAGAATTTATTCTTTTAGCTTAACACCCTTCTCTGAGACGTACGAGCTCAGATGTTATATAGTTGAAGTTATCAGCGATATATTCCCAATTTGGTAATGTGACATGCTGAGTGTTGCTGAAATGATCATTGTGTTGATTATTGTGATAGGATCATTTATTTGATCGTCTATCTTTGTGATCATTGTGTTGATCATTTGTTGACCCAAAGCATGGCTTTTGTATAAAGTATGTTTTTGTGGACGTGACTTCGTCGAGCCCCACACCCCGGAAATGGTCAAAACAGGAAAGATGCGGCAAGGTTATGAGGGGTAGCTCCCTTTAGGGTATGTACATTTCCTTCTGGATAGAGGTTGTATCATGGTATGGATCCCAGATATTTAACCTATGTGGTTACTACGAATTTATTACTTTGTGGTTGTTGGTTATCGGGATCCCGTGAGAAAGGTCGTTTACGATCGGGGAATGGCGTGCTCGTGTCAGTAGTTACCCAGTTAGGGGTAACCCGGCCTTGTGTTGGCAGAGTTCCGGTTTGGTTCCCGGGGATGTCTTTCCAGAGGCATTCTCATGTGGCAATGGGAAGTTCCTTGGCCTGACCATTTGTTGGAAATCCAAAGAAACAATACGTGACTTGTACGGTTTTAGTTGTAGAACCTGCCATCTAATATGGTAGCTATTAGTAGGCATAATATAATGGTACCTATGCTGGCTAAGATTTATATTTTACTTTCGAAATGAATTTTCTACACTATGCACTAGTAATAATATCAAATGTTCTTTTTTTAAATGCGTATCAAGCATGTTTGACTATCATAAGGAGAAATCTTCTCCAAGTCTGCGTTTGCATTGTGTGTGTGGCAGGAGGTCTTATGGTAGTCTCATTTTTAAAAGCATTGCGAATTGAATTTAAAAATATCTCTCTATTTTGATTTTAAAGTTAAATAAACTGTTTTGAGTTCTCACACCAGTCACATGACTGACTCGGAGTTTATTGTTTTCCTTCCTAAACTCTGGGTGCCCACCAATTTCCACACGGGCAGTCAAGAGTTAAGGTTTATCAGGATATTCTGGATATTCTGGAGTTGCTGGAGGCAAGCTGGATGGCATGGCGTATACTAGTATATAGTATTTCTTTTTCCGCTGCACTGTTTGATGTTGTATATTGTTGTACACTCTGATGATATGATGTAATGTAATGTGATGTAATGTAATAACTGATATGGTTCTTTGTTTAAAGATTATTCATTTATTTATTATATGTTGTTCCGCTGCGAATTGTGAGATTCTGTTGTTGTTCTGTTGCTTTCTGTTCCGTTCTATCTTTCTATTTTGTTCTCTCTTCTCTTTTTCCTCTATTTTAAAAATTTCTATCTTCTGTGTTCTCTTTCCTCTATTATCCATCTTCTTTTCCCTATCTAAATTTTCTATCTTTTTCTTTTCTTAAATATTTCTTAAACCCCTAAGGGTTCGTATTTTCGTTCATCTTGAATAAATCCATGGAGATTAGTGTCTATTCAAGGAGTACGGATTTACGGGTCTTTACAATATCTGTATCACTTGACCAAAGGATAGAAAACTATATATGGACACCTTTAGTCTATTTTTGAAAATGATTTCCATGGTTTTGAAAGGAAATATGTGGATTTTAATAAATATTAATTTTTAAAATATAATATATATATTTTATTTTTATGTATGTGTAAAATTTAGATTTTTAAAATTATATATTTAAAAAATTTAAATTTATAAGTTAGTTTTGAAAATTAAATTTAAAGATTTTATTTACAATTTTAGTATTTTCAAATATATAAAATATGATTTAATATAAAATAAAAATTAATAATAAGATTTAATTTAAGAAAATTTAATTTAATTAGCATATATATATATATATAATATTTTTAAGTATTTATATAAAATTATATTAATATTTTGATAATAGATTTGTAATAAATTTAATAAAGTATGGTTGGAAAGACAAAATAAAATTGATTTGAAATATTATTTGTTTAAAAAAATGAATTTTAATAAGAATTAATTTATAATTAAATTTGATTAGAATTGAATTTAAATAAGGATTGATTTAGACTTATTAATTTGAGATTTTGAAAGATATGATTTTATAACATGATTTGATAAAAAGTGATTAAATAAATATTTTCAACTTTAAATAAATTTGAAATTGAATATTTAATATTAACTTAAATTTGTAATATGAGATTTTATTTAAATGTTATTAAAAATGATTAAGTGGATATTTTGGAAATTTAAATAGGACTAAAGTTGATTTTGAGAATAAATGAAATTTATCAATTGAGTTGTTGAAATTGTTTAAATATTTAAACTTTAAAACCCATTGAATTGGAAGTGGTTTAAACATATGGTTCAAACCTGGATTTGAAATCAATATAAATTAAAAATGGTTTTATGAGAATTTGTATCGAGCCTTAACCTTTTAATTGAAATTATTGAACTGAGATTGATTTAAATGGAAGTTTGAAACTAGAGTTGATTTGAATTGATTTGCGAAATTGGAAGAAACAATTCTAATTTGAAACTATTTCCGGTATAAACTATTTTAATATATGAACTATTTAAATCTTTAACCTATTTTTAAATATATACTATTTTAATTTATAACCATTTCAATATATATACTATTTCAATATTTATACTATTTAAGTTGGAACAGTTATGATTTAGATTTAATGGATTTAAATGTGAATACTTTGATAGAATGGTTCAATCGTTTTATGAAAATGATTTAAAGTGAATATGATTTTGAAAGTAATATGATTTCGTAAATGAATATGATTGTGAAAGTGATATGAAATGAATATGATATTTTGATATGAATTATGAACTGTTTATAATGAAAATGACCATGGTGTGAAATAAGCGTTTGGTTGTTAAAGAGACCAGGATAAGATATTATCATACTCTCTGCCAATACAGATAACCATTTTAACAACTGTGCATGTGGTGAAGATTCCAAAACGAAGTAGGATGATTTGATGACGATTCTGTATAAGGTATTAATACAACCCTGACTCCCGTAAGTTAGCTTGATGTGACGAAAACAGGAGCCATACTGGGCCAAGTTATGTCGCACATTCGATCGAGCATGCTTTTTCGATACCGTTCTACTACATTGTGATTTGATTGGGTGCACCTTTTGTTATGAGAGTGTCTCGAGGTGGATGCTAGTAGCTGCTATGCGTTACCACCAGTCTAGATCCGCAAAATGGTAGTATCCTACCCTGGGCATTGCCTCGCATTCCTTGTCACATGCCTTATCGCGCCTTCTACGAGTTTTTCTAATATCGTACCTATGAAGTGCTCCCTGATTGCCCACCGGTTTGGTGGAGTTTACAGTATTGTATAGACTACGACACTGTATAAAATGTGTTAAGAGGGATATGGGTAACGCCTTTGCGCTATTTTAACAGTTTACTCTACAATAGACATTATATATGTAGCGCATTGTACTATTATATGGATAGTTTAACGGATCCTTAGATGATGGGAATCCCAAACATCCTTTAAGTTATTTGTATTTCACTTGAAATTTCACTTGAGTTGATTCACAAGTATAAGAATGTTAATCTTGACTCAAGTGTTTTGTGTTTTACTTTATGATCAAGTCGGACTGAGTGTCACAGCATTTAAGACTCACCGTTGAAGCTTGGAGCTTGGCTTGAAGATCTATCTTATCTCTGTTTAGCTTTCTGTTATTTTCAGTTTCTTATGTTCAGTCTTGTCAATTACTTCATATTTGAGACTACTCTGTATTTGAGATTTCTGTTGTATTTTGTTTGTAAACTCTGATGTTCATACTATTTATCTATTCTGCTGCTTATTATTGTAATACTCCACCACAACACGAATTTTAGTGGTCCAGATTTTTCGCAAAAACGCTAAAACCCAAGCTACCTGAAGCCTGAGTTGGGTATCTAGTTTCCTACAAATAGGAAAAGATAAATATTTCAAAGCTCAATTACATATCTCACAGCGGAATTGACTAAAATATAATAGTTAGTAAATACTCACCAATATAATAACGCTTTCTAAACAAGTATCTTAAAGCTGGAAAGTCTCTGTCATCTACTTAACCCGTAGGATGTTATGAGGAGGCGGTCAGAACAAAACTTCTGGTGAATGGATAAATTATACACTTTTAAGCTTAATTCTACATATACCATTTTATTTCCATTTACTATTATATTAGGTTCACTAGGTTTATCATACTCTCGTCTTTGTACATGAATTGTACCCATCTACTCCTTAGTAGATTAAAACCTAATAACTGATATATGTCTATAGCTATATGCCCAATGACCATATTGGTCCTAGGTACTACCCATAATAACTTCTGTATCCTCCTCGCAAAGGACTCCATCGTCTTGCTTCGAGAGAATTCCATAAATACATCTGTAAAGGACTGCTTCATAAGGCCAACAATACAGATGCTCCATCATCGTACTCTGTAGCTATATCCATAAAGGACTGCTTCGTAAGGCCTATAATATAGATACTCCATCGTCTTACCCCGTGAGCATTCTGTAGCTACATCTGTAACGGACTGCTTCGTAAGACCTACAATACAGATGCTCTACTACTTACTAGGAAAACGTAAATCGAGCCCGCACTAGCCTATGCCAGTGCTCGGACATCCATAATGTACCACCCAGTGCGTACATTGAGGACAACGTAATCGTTCCGTCTACCATCTAAATCCCGCCAACAAGGTCTACCTTGTACGGAATTCAGTCGGGAATTTTTTATATCCGAAAAGGACTGCTTCGTTAGGCATACAATATAGATATTCTAGTTGTTACGTCTCTTCTTCATCGTGGCAATGGCCCCACGCAACCATCCCTCAACTAATCGAAAGACTTCTAAAGAGTTAAGTGGTTGTCCCCTGCTACAAACAATATAACATCCAATTGGCGGTGCCCCTTACCCAATGTCTCGATAGTGAATGAATCATTAGTCTATTGGTTTAACTCTAGTCTTTACCGAACTCGTTCTTGGTTTTGATGCGACTATCCTTTTGGGTCCTGCCCGCTAAACTTACTTGCAAGTACTGGGACATACAAATATCCTACTCCTAACACCAAACCCTTCTAACTACCTACGAAAGTCTGCTTCGTTAGAACTACAATGCAAATGCAGTCGAGGCATACTCTCTTGATGAAACACCTACATACCTGCCTCCAGGAATGCAGCTTCGTTAGGCCTACCCAGAGGGCCATCCTAGAGTACCCTCACGTCCCATTGAAGTCTCATTCTTCCATCCAGCCCAAAATAACTAAGTTGGACATGCTTCTCCTTTGTCGAAATCTGTGATGAATTGCTTCGTTAGGCTATTCATCCTTTGGGCTGCTCCAAACGCATTTCACTCTTTTATTAGACTTTAAATCTAATATTTTAATTTATGTTTAGTTTACTTTTCTTATTCTTTAGCTACTTATATACCCTAGTTAGCATATTCTTGCCCTCGTCTCACCTCTATCTATTGTGAGATTTCTACTTACTTAATATGGAATGCTGTTGGTATTAGCCACATTTATTATCTTACTTATTTAACTTATATTAAGTTCATTAAAATAAGCATTTTATATCATTCCTGCTTTATTTTCTTATTGACTTAATACAAATTACTTAAATAAGCTTCTACCATTATTATTGCTCATTATTTATTCAAAGTTTCAAAATAAGCTTTTCCCTTCTTATTACTTAATTATAACATATGTTATAATTCTACCTGTAATTGTCATTTTCACTTCTTTTATAGTCCTTATATAATTCCGACATTTATTTTCTGTTCTAATCTACCTTCTTTTATTATGATATAGAATATTTTTTTATTCTCTTATATTATATAATTCGCTTATCATAATAACTATCTTTTTAAATAATATGTGCAGTGAATGTAGACCTAGGCTCATTATCGTTTACAGCTTCAAGTTCTTACCTAATAATTTACTTGATTCATGTCATACTTTGCTTTATTATCTCATATTTTAAGAAGCAGTTCTATTTATTTGGTTAGTCATGAAAACTATATTTGAAAACAATTTACCTATTTTAATATTACATACTCTGAACAATAATCTGTAACTGCTAGATATTTCTTTTACTATTTTGGAATAGTGTAAAATACAGTCGTTTCTCTATTTTACACTAATTCTCTTTTTCTTTCTTTTATTCTAGCAATTACATTCATTTTTGCATTTTAAATATTAAATTATAGAAATGTATCCTATTTTCTAAACCAACCAATTAACCTTTTAATTACTCTCAAATCCAGTTATTAGATTAATTAACTTTTCTCATTTTAACGTAATTTATTATTGTAATTCTATTTCTCAAACTTTTATTACTTTTCATCTTATTTCCTTTATTTCAGTATTCTTAATTATTTAATCCATATTCATGTTTAATGTACTCTAATCCATACGCGAAGAAAGAAGGAAAAATAGAAGAAGATTGACGCTTGCATAGAAATCCAAAACGTAGAAACATATGTAAATAAATACTTATACTGTAAATAAACTGTAAATTCCTTGTAGTTCAGCATAACTTAATTAATAGGATTAATTATTGAATAAAATTGTCTAAACAGGAATTTAAAGATAATATATTTAAAACTTGAAAGATATATAAATAAATCCACTCGTCTGTCGTCCTTAGCTTTGCCTATGCTTAGCTTGACTCCATGGTCCTACTGGATCCCTCTCCAAGATGCATAATATTTAAATTTAGAAGACCTTCTCCCTAGAAATATTTTCTTTTTAGGGTCTAGCCTTTTGGCCATGGACTCAAAGAAATATTTTCTATTTAGGGTTTAGCCTTAGGACAAGAACCCTTTGGGAGAAAATCTAATTGTGAGAAAAGAGCTAGGCCTAGAGTTCTATTTATAGGTGAGTTTGGGGATCTCAGACCGTTGAATTCTTGGATTGAATCTAGAGCCACCATGTCACAGGGAAATCTGGATCCATCGGAGTGAAGAGTGTACGACTCAGATCGCTTAAAAATTTAAATTTATGTCACTGGCGTGCACCTCGACGAAACTTCGTCCAGGTCGCTATGCAAGTCGATAGGTCAGTCGACTACCCAAAGCCATCGGTCGACCGTTGGGCTAATTGGGTCGACCTCCTGGTCGGTCAATATACGTATATTTTTTATTTTTTTCTTCGTTTTGTCGCTTGCTCTCATTTCATTTCTAAGTTTTTCATATTGGCTTGGATTTTGAAAAGTTATATATGGGAACTAATCATAAAATCGCTGCAGGAGAAATGGTACAAGTTCCGATGCCATGTTCCAATAGATCTAAAAATATTTATTTTCATTGCTTATCATCATTCGCTAAATTTTAATTACATAAAAATGTAGGGTGTTATATTCTCTCACTCTTAGGAAATTTCGTCCCCGAAATTTGACAAGGGTAAGATTTATGTAATCTCCCGCATTAATTACAACCATTTTGTGTCCATACAATTTCGCAACCATCCCTGCTTTCATACAAAAGTGTTTTTCAAGATAAAATATATGCATATACATAAATTACTAAGCGGTACCTTCTATATGAATGCTTTTTATTTTAAATTTTACTTTTAAAACATGCGGCACACAACCTAAATATACTTGCAATTTCTATATGAATGCAATTTTATGGAAAATTAAAATATTTTTCACCCAATTTTTCTCACACTCCTATTGAATAAGGGTGTAATTCAACAATCTTTCATCTAAATCCTAACACACAACTTTTAATATTCGAATTTCAAACAAATCTAATTTTCTTAATTCGAATTCTTATGTTAGAAAGAAGATAGAAAATGGAGAAACTTCATATTTCTCCTATTTTCTTTTACGCGCATCTTTCTCCGTACTTGGAATTTTGGGTTACTATCCTATAAAAATCCCATTTTATTTTCCCAAGCATAGTTTACTCAAGAAAATTGCTTTTTAAATCTTTCTATTGATGTTTCTGTCGCTTTCTTTAAATTTGTTATTTTCCTTTTAGTTATCTTATTCTTCTCTTACTCTTTTTTTGTATACAACAATTAAACAAAGCTATCATCTAGGGCAAGGAGGTATAGGACAATGTCCACTTTGACACAGAAAGGTCATACTCTAGAAATCCTAGTAACTCATATGCTCCTCTTACCACCTTTTACTTGTTACCAACTTACGCTGTATTACTCATAACGAATAAGATCTATTCATCTCTTCTATCCCATGCTAAAAAAAGGAATAAATAAGTCTTATTTACTCCAATGGATAAAGGTTTCAATCTACGCAGTCTCTATCTAAACTAAGCTTGGGGAAATTTTCCCTTTACCTTTACCTTTCATTTTCCCCAACTAAGGTCTATCTATCCCAAGCACATGTGTCTTACTATCTTACTAATACACTTCACTATTCTTCTATAGTCCACACACATGAAGTAACATTCCTTGGTTCTCACCAGTGTCTAATACACTTTACGGGAACTTTTATTATTACTATTAAAAGTAATCACTACTATCTCCTATACACCCTTACCCTTTTTTTCGTCATACCTAGGAAATGATTCATATGTACTTCATATTTAAAAGTTTGGTTTGATGTTTATCATTTCATTTTAAAAATTAAAGCTTCTAAATTTTTGAAATATAAAATCCCAAAATTCTTTCCTTTAGAAGTGTTACTTTGAGGTTTTTATTAAATTCAAAGGTACTTGGTTATTTAACATTTTCTTTCTAGACTTGCATCTTTATAGCCTTTTGAATTTAAACGATTCCCCAAACCTGGAGGAGAAAACCTATGAATTCTATATTCAAAACTTATTCCTCCTTTTCTTTTAAAGACCTTTACAACTTTCCTTAAAAATATTTTGGACCTTTTTTTATGTTTTTCTCTTCCAAAAACTTATTTACTTTTTCACCAAACCATTATTCATTAAAACATGCCTTAATTGTTCTTAAAACATTTTTCTTTTCTTGACTTCCAAAAATGTCCTCACATGTTTTCAAAACATCTTCATTTCATAGATTTTCAAATTTACAAAAACTGGAGTAGATAAGAACAATTATTTTATCAAAAATCCCTTAACTTTCCCACTCTTCCAGTTACCTAACCTTAGAGGAGTTTTTAACTTGCTACAAATGGAGACTTTCTACAAAGGTAAGCAACAAATACGCGTAACCAATAGTATTAAACTCCCATTGCTTAGCTTTCCTACCAAGGTTCTCTATAATATCCCTTCTAGCTAACACTATCTCTAATCATTACACTTCTTATTACACCTAATGACTTTTACCATAATGTATTGGAATTACATTCTCCTATAAGAAACCATTAACGCTAAAACCTTCTATGAATCCTTTAAAAGAGGATTTCATGTTTGTGTGAAATTAAAAGGAAATTATTTATATTTTATCGAAATAGGCTATACAAAATATGGTGCTTTCCATACCTTGTACATCTCTTTCACGTATTCCTTATAGCTTGCACAAAACATCTTTATTTGCGATTCATAGAAAATTATATCATTATTCATTTCAAACTAATAGATTAAGGTATGTTTACTCTATATTTATTTACATAAGATATTTCCTACTAAATTCATTAACTTATCGTACATTTTTTTTCAAAGGAATGCATTTTAAAAACTTTTTTATAACTAGAAAATATTTTCATATACTTATTTAAATAATAAGTGTACATACAAACCACTTTAGTAATTATCTCCAAAATTCATTTGGGTCAAAACAGATGTTTCGTAAAACGCCGTTACTACAACCCAAAAATACTATATTATGGATTCAATTAAAATAAATATTAATAAATCCTATATGCTATGTAGAAACGTTTACTTTGGGAATCACCTACTATAACAATATTGTCATAGTCTATGCTTCCTTTATTTTTACTGAAAACATTTATTACAAATAAATGTTCTAACATACGTTTTCAATACTTAATACACTCTTGGTTTTTTATATTTAAAATCATTGTTTACCTACAAAGAAACTAACGAGCTATACATGCTTTATAATTCTTCAAATAGAATTTCACTTTTAACAAAATTAACATCATATAAAAACCAATTTGAATTTCACACCACTTATTTTTTTTCAAAAACTCAATATTTACTTCGTCAAATATATTAACAATTATATTTTTCAACTTTTTTAGTTCAAAAGTTTCATTTTATTGGGTTAGATATAAAGTGGATTTACTTCATACTAAAACCTCTTATTCTTCCCTAAATAAAAACACTCTCTCTACTATCCCTAAGGAACTTTCCTACTTCCTAAAACATATGGTAACGATTTTTCTTTCAAAACATGGCTTATTTGTATGCTATTAATCGGTAATAACATAGGGCTCTACATACTTGGGTCATCCCAAACCCAACTAGCAAACTACGCACAAATATACTTTCAAAAACTTTCCAAATGTTAAAATCTATGGTTGGGGACTATTTGGATTTTAGTACATAATATATTTATATTTTATTCAAAAATACAAATACATTCACTCACTATCTACTAGGAATCCTAAACCTAGGCTCTGATACCAAATGTAACAATCCGAATTTCAGTGGTCCGGATTTTTCGCAAAAATGATAAAACTCAAGCCCCTTGAAGCTCGAGTTGGATATCTGGTATCCTACAAATAGGCAAAGATAAATATATTAGAGCTCGATTAAATATCTCGCAGTGGAATTGACTAAAATATAATAGTAAGTAAATACTCACCAATATAATAACACTTTCTAAACAAGTGTCTTAAAGCTGAGAAATCTCTGCCATCTACCAAATCCGTAGGATGTTATGAGGAGTAGGTCAGAACAAAAGTTGAAAATGCTCTGATAACAAATGAAAGTGACTACTGTGTGGCTAGTTATCACTTAGGATCATGTAATATGGAATGTATTAAAATCTAAATACGAAAATAGATAGTAAAGTAAATAATAATAAGCACACTAGGAGTTTTTATACTAGTTCGAACTTCCCGTTCTACGTCCAGTCCCAAACTTCCCTCTGGAATTTCACTCAATAACCTCTCACTTAACCCGTAGGGATAGGTATACAACACCTTAGTAGCCGAACAAGATTTTTTCGCCTTAGCAGCCGAAGAGGACTTTTCTGCCTGATACGAACTATCAGGACTTCTACAATTTCGATAAAGTTGTTGACACTTTGTGTTCTTGATAACGCTGATTTGTCTTTGATAGTACATCCTTCCTATATTCTTTTCCTCAAGTATATATCGTGTGTG